>OX276462.1:11717500-13152500 GCA_946251905.1 Cryptocephalus moraei
AAAACAATTGTGTTGTGTTTCGGAAAAACATTCCGCCAGTTGAGAGGATTGTTACAGTTTGCTATATTGGAATGGAACTACTGTACGGAGTGTTTCAGGTGGAGAGGGCGCTTCGTTACAGACTTAACAATACTGCATCATATGTTTTATATGTAGAGTTAGTTAGAAGAAAGCCTGTATATAGTTTAACACACTTTGAAACGCATGCAATTTTATACTTACTTATTAATTCCTTAGAAGTTCCTCGGCCGGCTAGCTCTAACTAATTATTCTGACTCAGGAGTGGTCGAAAGGAAATGTCAAAATCAGATTATAGCCATTTAGTGAGTCAGTCAGATAACCCAACACAAATACTAACAAATGTCCAAATACCTAATCAAAATATTCATAATACTGAAACTTGAGTAAATGTAAACTACTAAAATACTGAGAAGTTCAAAAAGTAATTGCAGAAACACATAATGCTTAAGTTTGTTACTAATAAAAGGGGGGAATCGATCGATTTAACGTTTTATCTTAAAGGCCTTTAAGGGGGGGAAATACCTTTCACTTAGCGTGGATCACAACACTCAAGAAGGCTCGGTGATGTCCGCTTGCAGCTGGAATCCGTCCGGATACTGGGCGGATCGCCCTGTATGTGGGCGCTCTCGGCGGCTGGCAGGACGCAAGTCAGATCGCCCTGTTTATGGGCGCTCTCGGCGGCTGACTGGACGCAAGGCAGATCGCCCTGTAAGTTGGCGTTCTTGGCGGCTGGCTTGACGCAATTACTCACTCCGAAAGGCACTTGTAATCAACGCACAGATTAAGCACTGATTATTCGTTTACACTTTACCCGTCAAATTAGTGGGGTTCGTGTAGTAAAATTTTGTCAACATAAATCTTACTCGTTATTATAACTAACGCGACCAATACACAAACCAATTTACTAATTCCAATCAAATGGTAAACTAACATTAACTAAACCCATAATAGCGCGTCGGGGGAAGCAAGTTGCTTCCCCCGAGGCCAGAAACCAAGTCCTCACTTCTTCTCTCGCGGGCCCTAACTCTCCCACTTATTTCCCAAAATCCAATCTTAAAAATCCCTTCCTACTGATTTTCCGCCTATTAATGACCAGGAACCTCTCAACGGGGCGTTACAATTTCCCTCTCCTTGCAAAACTCATCACTCTCGAAGAGCGTGATAGTACCAACCATCTGTTTTATACTTACAGGCTTAGTAACTAGTTGGTAAAGCATCACTTCCAGCATATTTAATAATTGTGTCTTCGATACAAAAAAGCTGGAGAAATTTGATTAATGCGGTTTCTACTGAAATTGTCAACAAATGTACCTATTTTTTAAACAATATGTTACCTTTATTATTTGTAAGTACTTTTATTAATATTCTATCTATTTATTGCAAATGACATCAAACTAATGCGTTGATATTCAACTGCTAACATTGTTAAGTGTCTGACAATAACAAGGAAAGTTTACTTATAGACATTATTTTATTCCTAGTTTCTAACCGGTTTTAAGGAAAAAATAACCACTGTGTGATCAAAGTTACTCCTTTTAGTAACACAATTAATACACTGCATATGGGGTTACATACTGGTCAAAAAGTAATCGAATCTTCTTGAAGTACCTGGGATTGTCTCGAAGTTCGAGAGTATCGTTAATGTTTAAGTAATCCAGGTTCTCATTTGTCACGGTTGGCCAGATTATATTGTCAAATAGTTCATCTTCCTCGGGTGTGGGGTTCCTAAAAAAAAACAATTTCAATTCACTTTTGTATAATTTTGAATTTGATTAATAGCACTTACTGATACTTGATGAAATTTGCCCACAATTTTAATAACCTCCTTCTTGTCAACATCTCGTCATCTGTAGTAAGTGACACCACATCCCATAAATAGAGTACATTTTCGGCGTGTGCGACACGTTCGGCCCCTAAAAAATTAAATGTTACTTTGTAAACTTCGTTCCGTTAATTATTTTGCTCACCTGGTATATTGTATCTTGATGGATAAAGGGAAGATCTCGTTGTACCGGCAAATGAAAATTGGTACAGATAGACTGGTATATAAACTGATGAGGCATTGGCCTGAGCAAAGACGGCATTTGTGAACCCCGCGTCAGATGTTAACTTAAATAAGAGGTATTAGTGACACAATTCAGGTTTAAAAACGTATATAGTGAATTACCCTAACATATGCTCCTAGGTTTTCAGCAAAAGAAGTATTTGTGTAGATTTCCTTGATTTTAGTACCTAATACATTTACATTTTGTTCGTCGACAATAAAATTCGTGTCAACTAGAAGACTCGCGTCTTCATCGTACGCAGCTAAATTAAATATACCATCCACGTTCTCGCCTGAAATTGAAATTTTTGATTATGATGAATGTTGCGTAATCCTTAAAATTTAATCATTAAAAAAATTTTAATTTAGCTTTGACAGTCGAAACACAAAAAAAATAGGAGTGGAAGAACTATCTACATTGTATTAATAAAAGTGATCATGGCGGTTCATGGAAACATTATGGGAAATACAAGTACCTACCATCATATTTTAAGAATAACAAAGATTCCTCTGAGTTAATACCAATTAGCGTTGGTACTTGATTAAAATTACCGTTGAGGAATGCTAAGTGCATCGGTAAAGTAACAATGGGTTCGTCTTCATAGTCCCCGTTTTCTATGACAGGTCCCCAAACCGTAAGCTTCAGGAAACCATTGGAATCTGCTTCAGAGTTTTGAAGTATCTCTGTAATCTAGACAAATAAGTTGTATGAACAATTTAACCAGAGCCCAGAGGAAAAACCATTATGTACTAGTACAAAACATCATAAAGCAATAATAGGTAACATATTTGATCATTTAAAAATAAGCTACTTAACATCTTATCAATTTTTTTCTTATTTCACTTATGTGACTAACCTATAAGCAAGGCTTAGGGTACGAACATACCGAAGATACCTCGATGTCGCGGTCGATGTCGCGGTCGACGTCGCGGTCGATGTCGATGTGAGGGCGAACATACCGAAGATGCTTTTCCTTTCAGTGTTCCTTGCAGTCTACTCGGGGAACGACGGGAACGTTGTTTATTGATTTGTCTATTTATTAAAAAGCAGTGAAATAATGTACAACAGCGATAGTAGTGACAGTGATTATGACATGTCTTCAAGTGCAAAGTGGTGGATTCTCTGTAATTCATCAAATCGCCAATTTAATGTTCATCCCATAAACCAGAAAAGACAATATTTAGGTGAATATCACCATCTCTTCAATTAGTTAAAAAACCATCCAGATAAATTTTTTGCGTACATGAGAATGACTCTTGATACGTTCCAATATATCTATGACAATGTAAAAACAAGAATTGAACTTTGCACATATAACAACTACCATACAAACCCTATTCTTGGCGAAGAAAAACTAGTAGTAACAATACGTCGCAATGAGAAGGAATACGGAAATTCGCCCGTCTTCAGTAAATAAAATTGCCTTCCGTATCTCCCTCCAGCTAAATGTCACGTGGTTTGAAGAGCACCAATGAACGTGCGAGTTACATCGCGATCAACAGCTCGATCGCGATGTAAAACAAACTATTTTGATCTGGCATCGACCGCGCTGTAAACCGCCATGATAGGCGGCGAGGGTGAATGGGTGAAACATCTTTGGTATGTACGCTTTCATAAGAAAATAAAGGTTTGTTTCGACATCGACCGCGACATCGATCGCGACATCGACCGCGACATCTTCGGTATGTTCGTACCCTAACTGTTACTCACTGCGTTTCCCGAGGTAATAATTGTTTCCGCGGAGGCGCCTTTTAGTAATCTTAGTAAGTCTTCGCTCGAGTTGCTCGAGGAAAAATTTTCGTTCAATAAGGAACCAAGTTGAAAAGCGTACTTCGGAGCCTGGGTGACGTATTGACGCATGATTGGTGAACCGCTTTCTTGAATGGCACCTCTAAAAAGTCCTAAAATATTGAACAGTTATTTTAGCAGTGCAGAGGAAAGGTTTTGATTAGCTTGTCGAAAAATTCAACCAAGAACAAGACGTATTTAATGTGCCTACCATTGGTATGTGGATCAAGCAACATGTAACCAACCGAAGTCGCCCCAGCGCTTTCTCCTCCAATGGTTATTTTGTCTGGATCTCCGCCGAACAATGCGATGTTAGACTTGACCCATCTCAGAGCTTTCCTCTGGTCTTTTAGTCCTAAATTTGCTGGTATGACACCGTCTTGCGTCGTGAGGAACCCGAAGGGACCTAAACGGTACTGAATCGCAACCACAATTATATTGAAATCCATCCAAAGCTTTGGACCGTAAAGCGAAGCGTATCCCGTCGCGAAAGCTCCGCCATGTATCCACACGTGGACTGGTAGATCGCCCCCTTCTCCCGGTTTCTGTAATGAAATAATTCTAGATTGCAGTATAGGATTTTTGCGGTATAATCGCACCACTGGAGTGTAGACGTTCAAGTACAAGCAGTCTTCAGATTGTTCCAAATCCTGGGACATGTGGATAGCGTTGTCCACATATGCCGATCGCCCCCATGAGTTCTGGTAGCAATATTTTTGGTTCTGGGTAGTATTAAGAACGCCGTCCCATGGGACTGGGTCTTGGGGTTCCTGAAATGGTACCCTTTATAAAGCGCTTATAACCTAATGATGAAATAGAGATTATCTATTGTTTTCAAGATATTCATACCTTGAACCTGTTCTCTCCTATAGGTGGTGCAGCAAACGGTACATCTAAGAATCCGTAATAAATACTTTCATTATTCGTGGTAGGGAAAGTTACTCCCTGTATTTTGCCATCGGGTAACTGAACTATTAAGTTTTCCTGCAACAGTTATAACGATTAACAAAGCTGAGACTAGTCGATTACACAACTCAAGGCCATTGCCGAGGTCGGACGCTGGATGACATCTCGTTAATGATTTGGATTATTTTTTTAAAACGATTAAAATGTAACATTATGAATTATGACCAATATCTATATTCATAAAATTTATAAGCGAAATACTTACATCAGCAAAAGAAGCTGCGTATAAAGTGAACAGTAACGAAGCAAGTACAATTAGACACATTTTTAAACATAAGTAGCACTGAGAACTACTGTAAATCTAAGTTTCTTACCAAAGCAAATGTTTTTAAACGAATTTTATCTCGACACATGACTTGATGAGATACATACGATAAAGGAAGTAAGAGGTACTCAATGAAGTCCAAACCAAACTATTCAGATAACATATGAAAAGTAAAAAAAACAAGTAATACGGCCTACGATAAATTCGTTGATCGTACACAGATAATGAACCGTAAATCAGTCAGAAAAAAATGAGGCTGACGCAAATACCAGTACCTCCCTTAGAGACTGGAACAAGAATTGGCCCGCAGATGGCGTTTAGTTTGAAAAAAACAAAGAGAAGCTGAGAAGAGTTTTTTTTCGAAATTAATCAATTTGTTCGTAATATTAGCCGTTTATCCAATCGCAGAGACGTTTGGTTCTTTACAAAACAAAACCATATAAACACTCTGGCAAACTTTGGAATCCTATTGTCGCGAGGCGGCCCCAATTAGCGAAAATAGGTCGCCGTCTAAGCTTATTCAGCACCGCGGCGACCTTAAACCGAAGGACGACTCGACTCTCGGACAGGTACGACACGACGATTCGTAAACATCCCGCTTGTATTTATACAGCGGGATGGTAACGATCGGGGAACCAGTCTGTCACCAGGTATCAAGTCTCGCTGCCCGTCTGAGAGCCCGTCCTTCCCGGCATGCCGCTACTTGGAGGAGCCTCGTACCTGTTGCCCTTCGTCCTTCTCAAGTAAGCAACCACCTCCGTTTAACCTCTTTCCACTTCTCTACATTTGGTCTCTTATTTTAATTCTATTTTATGATGTTCTCTCCCCTTCTTTTAATGTCTGAATAAATATTGTCTGTAAAACCATGCCTCCTTCTTAGTTCTCCACCGAGCTACACCCCCAACCCGAGCACTCCCTTTGGACCCTAGGTCCTCAGGCGTGTGACACTATTACTTTTAAATCAATATCATATGGCTGTCAATCATCGGAGACAATAATTATTCAAGAAGTGAGTAATTACATTGAAAACGAAAAGAGAAACTATTTGCAAGCACTCAGTTAAATTGTTAAAATGACATGCATATGCATTACACGAGAATTGAATCGAAGACCAAATGAAATTTTTTGAAAAATTTTTGGAAGCCTACATTTCTCATCGCGAGTCTCGCTCGGAGCGCAGGATCGCCGAGAGGTACGAACGTCGAAAAAACGAACGACCGTAACGACCCGAACGACCCATGGATTACTCAGGTTTATAGATAGGAACCTGCAAACTAATTTATTTTTCTTCCCATTATATGTATCGGGTGTTTTGGAAGCATAGCTTTCTTATGGCGGGATTCGTTCGAAGCGCCGAATCGGTGAGAGGTGTAAACGCCGAAAAACCGTCACGATCGCAACGGCCAATTATCGCGCCGCGCTAACTATTTAGTAGCAACCGTGTTACAATTGTTTTTTTTTGTATTGGTTACCTGATCCATGATGACGCTAGCTACCAATCGTTTGTACCGCGATCGGCGCGATCCAAACAATCGAAGGCGACCGTCACTTGTCTGTCCGTCATTGGCATCATTGCATTGCGCATTCACTACTTCCCTATAAATCTCCGCAATAAAGCCCCGGCGGACTGCTCACAATTCGATCGACGATCGACATAAGGAAGGGAAGCCACCACACGTTGTCAACCAGTTTTTGGAGACTGTATAAATACGTGCTTTCTTTTGGAAGCATAGCTTTCTTATGGCGGGCATCGCTCGAAGCGCTGAATCGGCGAGAGGTGTTATTGCCGAAAAACCGTACGACCGGGACGGCCAATTATCGCGCCGCGCTAGCTGTTTATTGACAACGTGTTACAATTGTACCGAAAGAAGAAAGGTAATAACATTAACAAAAGAACCTATTGAAGATAAAGAGAAAGGGTGTCCATGTTAGATGTTTAATAAAGAATACCACGTAGGGTTATTATATTGACATTGACAACTTCGAAACTTATCCACCAGAAGAGATGAATATCAGTTCTCAGGAACCCTTGGAAAAATTTAGAATGTTTTACCAAAATTTTAGTGTCAGTACAAATACTATGAAATTTTCGTAACTTAAAATCGTAGAAAATTGTAACTGCATTCATTTAATTCTGCCAATTTTGTGCTAAAAGCGTCACAAACTCAAAACTCCTTTATAAACGTGCTGGAACTCGATCAACTACTTCTGAACTTCAAAATCTAATATGTCAGGTTGTTAAATTGATACCGACCACTTGAGAACTGCTACACCACAAGAATTGAAACTCACTAAACTCCCTAATGACACTTCAGTGAAGAATTTTAGCGAGTTTCACTCAGTTTAATGACGTCACTTACTGCTTTCCGCAACAAAAAGAAATGTAATTTTTAGAAATAAACCCGACCTCTCCTTCTTACAAACTTTTAATAACGAGAATAATATAATAATTATAATTTCAAAAACGCTCCAAACAACTACATACCTTATAATCAATTTAATATTTATAGTTATTAATATTAATTATATGATATAAAATTTAGTTCCAACGCAGAAGGTTTATATTCGATTACCACTCCAATAAACACACGACATCCAATGGACGTCCACTACAGGTCCATTAAACGTACAAACGTCCATGGACCTGCAGAGGACGTCCAATGTATGTCCCTTTTCCACCAAGAGTTGGACGTTCGTGACAGGCTATGAAATGTACGTCCAATGTAAATCCCTATTTTAGCAAGAAATAAAAGGTTTAAAAATTTTCAGGAATATTTTGGAGAAAAGGATCTATCTATCCTAATATATTTGCAAAGTGGCATCACTTCCGGTTTAAGAAAAAGTGACGGCAACTTTTCTTTTTTAATTTGATGAGCATGTTTTATTTTTTGTTGTTGTAATTTTTACATTCAATTTCGACTATCTTTCGTGCATAAAATTTTTATCAGGAAAATGTATAGGTATCACTTTAAAATAAAAAACTAAATTAATATCTTATGGTCTACTTTTATTAATGGCCAATGAACGTCCTGCAATTTTTTGGATGTCAATTGAACGTCCAATGTACGTCTTTTGTATATCCAAAGGACTTCCATTGGATGTCCAGAAGGACGTCCATGGAACGTCCACAGTGTTATACTTTGGCTCTCCCATGGACGTACATTGTACATCCAACCTCTTTGCGTGGACGTCCAATGGATGTGAGCCACGTCCAGTGAGGGACGTCCAAGGTAAGTCCATTGGATGTGTGTGTGTGCTGTCTGGGTCAAGCTGTGAGCTGTTTTGACAAAAATGTTACAAAGACAACTTTTACCTTACATTAGAGTATACGTACATTGAAGAGGATTCGTATCATGTCAGACTCGCCCTGTATGATAGTTGAGTTGAGACGCACTATACACACCGAGAATTCCCTCGAACTGCTCGCTTAGCACTCGTCCATTGTGCAAACTCCCGAATGCCTTAATAGGCGGAATTAAGACGTTCCTACCAATTCGACTATCTTCACCCCCGACGGCGAGGGGGCGAATCGTCCCCAAAGTTTCGAAATGACATTGTTAATGTTATCGTGAAGAGCGCGGAATTTTATTCCCTAGGGAGAATAAAGGGAGAAACAGACACCCACGGGACGTTTTTATTTACGCGTTCGTCGCGTAATCGAATACCCCCTGTTTCCGGGAGGGAAACGTTACACCTTAGAGGAGTCCGCGATAAGGGAAACCAAAAACTGCGGAAAGTTGAAGAAATTTAGGATTTATCGTCCATCGAGTTCGGTTCGGAGAGCTTCGAATGGCTCATTTCGGTTTTATTTACGACCTGCCCAGATAAACACTGCCATTTAATTTATTTAGATAATTTACTACTTACACTGGAAATAATTTTATGCGTAAAATAATTTTTTGACAATTAATATCTATGAATCAATGATCGTTACAACGATTTCTGATTATAAATTATTACCTTAGTGCGTTGGAACAATCAATAAGTCATCATTATGCAGTGAACGCAAAACATAAAGATTAAATATTTCATCCATCTGTATGTTGTAAAATTTCATTGAAGTAATAGTTGAGGATTTATTTGTATATTAAATTTGTATATATTGTCACGAGCGACCTCGAAAAAACGGAACTAGGCCGAGCACCATCAGCAATTACCCAAATGGCATGACCAAATGGCATGGCATGACCTTACCAAATGACCAAATGGCATGGCATGACCTTACCAAATGATCAAATGGCATGGCATGACCTTACAAAAGAATCTTCCAGCGAGGCACGGACATTTATTTACACCAGCAGCACACGTCAGATAATAAACATGATTAATTTGCATAAAAACGGGGGCCTGCATCAATCAGAATCAGTATTAATTGATCCTGCATCCTGTGACGCTGCCCATCTGCTTTCGTGCCCGCCTGCTGCCTCTTGTGGGGAGAGATGTTTCCTGTAAAGCGAGCTCTGTACCATAAGCCCCTGGGGACTATTGAAAGCACATATTTATACACCATTTCGTCATTTTTATCCTCTTTTGTGTTTTGCCCTTGTATCACCTTGTTTTGCCGCCCTTTAACACAGGCTCTCTTTCTCTCTCTCCCCTCTCTGTACTTGGTCAATAAAGATTATTGTATTCTGTAACGTTAGTTATTTTATTAGTTTATTCTCTTTTCGTAAAGCCGGCTAGCACATGAGTGTCTCTGGTTGGGTCGAAAGGAACTCAATTATTGATTATAGCGGTTTAATTAGGTACGTCCAATAAGTAAAAAGCGCAAAAATATGGATCTTATACAAAAACACAAAATCTTTAAACAAAAAGATGGTACGTAAGTTGATTTCAAGACAAGTACTTAAATTCTACTCAACTAATCCTAAAAATAACACTACTGTATCTGGAAGTTACAGATTTGTCTAACTAAATTGTTCAGATTACCAATAACTAAATGACAAGGTTTGATAGTAATGAAAGGGTCTATCGATTGATTTAAACCTTTCAAAAAATGCCTTTTTGCTCATTAGATACCTGTTCATCTAGTGCGTATCACAGCACTGATTGTCAGAGGCGGTCTACCCCTGGATGTCGCTCGTCACTGGAGCTCCTGCTTATCGCCTTGTTAGCGAGCTCGGCGTTGGTGTTTGTCGTTGATTCGCGTGAGGTCCAACGGGCCCGTACTCCCTCTCGGCACCTGGTTCGTAGGTCAACACGTACGATTGTTGATTGTGAAATCTCCCAGCACGCGCAATTCGTTCGACCGTAATTAACGAAGCGTACCAATTAACACACTCTGTCGTTATCTCGGACCGACACACAAATTCACCACACAGATTTACCGTCGACTATTTTAGGACATGGGCCCCTCAAATTTTGGGGTTCTCCAGACAAAAGTTTGTCAAAAGAATCACGTCTCTACGCTCTCAAAGACCCGGACCGACTCCAAACTGATTTGAATTCCCAATTTTCAAAAACTAGATAACTGGGCCAGAGTGGCCCAGCCATCCGAACCCTCTAGGGTTCCCGAGACTTCTGCTCCTCCCAAACTCATCCGCTATCGATTGCCCCCCTCCCTATGACCGGAAGTGACGTGATAGCCAATAGCTGAACCTCAACTCTCTCTCTTTCTTGACTATAAACCTATACGGGTTTCTAATCGTCAATCATCCCACTTTGCAACTATGAATCTCCCACCATACGATGACGTCAGTCACGTACACAGTTCTTCTTCTTCCTTTTAATATTGTCAAAACCGGATGTAGGCAATAAAATGTCTCCGTGCCAAAGTGAGACAGATTTTCGCATTTTGCAATTTATGTACGGATGGATAGTGACTAAACTAACCTGAGAATCTCGTTCAAATTTACACGACTTGTGCTTAAATGGTACCAAATCAATCTCTCAAAATCTCAAACTTCCACCTATTGTAGTTTTCATCAGAGTGCGATGGCGACACAGTGTCGCTAGTATTCAGATAAAAGTTACCACACGTACTCGTAAACAAACATTCGGCTCATCGCAAGCACAATTTCGGATCGGGTTTTTGACCAAGCTAATTGGGATGGAGAGTATAACGCAGCGTTGCGATATTCGGAATTAGTTAAAATAACAAACGAGGATTCAATTCATTGGCTAATTTGTGATACGAAAAAGCGTAACGTAACAGTTCGTTTATGTATTTACCGTCTCTTCTGAGCTACCACCACCAACCAGTGTACCCCGCTGGGCCCTAGGCCCTTGGGACCGTGATAATATTCGCTCTAAGATAAAGACAGTAACTATTTCACAAGTTGTATACCTACCATTATTGAACTGGGTCGCTCTTCGTTAACGCTGATGTGCGACGTGGGCATACCAGAAAGCCTGACCAACTTTCAACTGCCATTTACAACTTTGTTCAATACAAAATGAATGGGTGAAACCGGTTAGATATATTTATTGGTGTGTACGAGGAAATAGTAAGTAACAGCTCTGGCAAAGTTATTTAGGGAAAAGTGACATCTTAAAAGGGCGACAACCAGAGGTACAAATTGAAAATGGGATATAAGATGTGAATTAAATAATGACGGTAATAATAATAATTATATGGTTTTCCAAAGGGGTGGGAGTACAATATAGCCTGGAATTTAGAGGCGTCGCGTCGGGACATCTGTTCCAGACGCAGCGGTTAAAACTCACAGACTCACTGAATGTATCGCCAATGACTATTCAGCGATTATCCTCGAATGTTAATTTCCGTCTTCATTTATTCAGATCGAATGTTGTTGTTATGTTGTTATTGCTTCGCGACGGTCGAGTTTTGACGACTTAAATAAACGGACGTGTTTGACTAGGACATTCTTTTAAATACTTGACATAGGAAGAGTCACGTTTTGCCCCTGGTGTAATCCCTCGATCTAGATTTTTACTACGTTGTACGTGACGATATGGAGCGTAACACTTTTACTTTACACTCCCCCGGCTTCCAAAATACAGACTTATTTCCGTTATTATTTCACAACGAATTTTCGACTCGACGGGACAAACGAGGCCTTTATTGCGTTTCAAATTGAATTCGCGTTGCGGCTAGGAATGTCTCTGTGATATTATTTTTTCCAGTTTCCAGAGCCGTTGTTTCCGGAACGGGATCGTTCGAAATCGAATTAAATGCACGGGATAGGATCCAATAGCGTCGCTCGGACGTACCCTGGAAAATGAACAATCATACCGGAAACGTGCGCACACACACAACATTAATTAACTAATTATTTAATACCGATTGCTCACGACGCGTGAAATTTTAACATCGGATTTTTGATATCCCCCTCCCCCTTTCACTTCCCATATTTAATCTCCCTCGGGAACACTTAAACGTCGATTTGGAATTCCCGACTAGCGGGAGCCGAAATGTTGCACGTCATCGGGACCTGTTCGCGTCCCACGGGGTGGGGGTGGGGTGGGGGCCCTTAATTATCAAATATAATCCGAAAGGCAGAACACATTTTTGATTAACGAGCGCATTCACATCTGACAGCTCATTCATGCGCATCTTCTTCGAGAGTTGGTTTTCATTCATCAGCCTCTCCATTTATCATTCAGGACTAGTTCGGGAAGAGGGAGGAGAGCGAAGGGATCAATAGCACGTTCTAGTTGTAATAGTATCCAAAGTGTTGAAATTGTAACTGAGGAAATTATGTTGGAGTCGGTTTGTACTGAAACTTATGTGTGTGTTACGTTACGATTTTTCGTATCACAAATTAGACAACGAATTGAATACTCGGTTGTTATTTTAACTAAGTACGAATATTAACGCAAAGCTACGTTATACTCTCCATCCCAATTAGCTTGGTCAAAAACCCGATCCGAAATTATGCTTGCGATGAGTCGAATGTTTGTTTGCTTACGAGTACGTGTGATCACTTTTATTTGAATGCAAGCGACATCGCCCGTGTCGCCATCGCACTCTGACGAAAACTACAATAGGTGGAAAGTTGAGATTTTGAGAGATTGATGTGGTACCATTTGAGCATAAGTTATGTAAATTTTAACGCAATTCTCCGGTTAGTTTAGTTACTATCCATCCGTACATAAATTGCAAAACGCGAAAATCTGTCTCACTTTGGCACAGAGACGTTTTATTACTTACATCCGGTTTTGGAGGAAGAAGAAGCAATGCGTACGTTACTGACATCATCGTATGGTGGAAGATTCATAGTTGCAAAGTGAGGTGTTTAAAAAACCTGGATAGGTTTAAAGTCTAGAAAGAGAGAAAGTTAAAGTTCAGCAAGAAGGGAGAGGGGTAAGTCTCTGGGACCCGAGAGGGTTCGGATGGCTGGGCCGCTGTGCCCAGTTATCTAGATTTTGGGTATTAGTTTGGAAATTCAAGTTAGTTTAGAGTCGGTCCGGGTCTTTGAAAGCGTTCAGACGTGATTCTTTTAACAAAATTTTGGCTGGACAACCCCATTAGTATTAAACCTTGTCATTTAGTTATTGGTAACCTGAACAGTTTAGCTAGGCAAATCTGTAACTTCCGGATACTTTGCATTCTTTTTAGGATTTGTTGAATAAAATTTAAGTATTTGTCTTGCAATAGATTTACGTACGATCTAGGAAGATCGAACTGATTTGTTGGATTAACGTTGGTTTTTGTATCTGATCGATATGTGGTAAGGGTCTGTAGGGGCCGTTTAATAAAACCCGAATTTACTCTAGGGAGATGGTTTTTATACTATTATATCGGTTACCGTAAACGGTACCTTACTATCGTCAGCAATATTCGAGTAAGGTACAACGACCCAGTAACTATGGAGTCGGATTGATTGGAAGTGGTCTGATGACAATGCGTAATTAATTACATGAAATGCAAAGGTATATGTATGTTAATTGGGTTAATAAAATTACTATTTAAGCATTCATGACAGATATTTTTGTGCTTTTTATTTATTGGACGTACCTAATTAAACAGCTATAATCAAAATTGAATTTCTTTCGACCCGACCCAGAGATATTCGTTTGCTAGCCGGCTTTACGATAAAAAATTAAAGTAATAATATAACAAACGTTACATGTGTTATAGAAAAATCACTACATACTAGTGCAGAAAAACCTGTATCTATATATATATATATATATATATATATATATAAATGGATTGCTGTTCGTTTGTCTAGCTGAACTCGAGAACGGCTGGACGGATTTTGCTAATTTTGATCTTGAAATATTTGTGGAAGTTCAGGGAAGGTTTTTCGGTGAGAAACATAAATAATAAGTAAGGGAAATACTGAAAAAGGTACGTTTTGTAATTTGACATTTATAATCAAACAAATGAAAGTATAGTGTCAGTTGGTTGTCAAATAAATAAATGTCAAGACGATTATTACAATCTATCATCAGTTTGTCAGTGCGCGAGAATTTTATTGATTTTAAAATGCCAAGGAGAAGATGGACTTAGGTCGTCGAAGTCAATCAAATGTGCAACGAGACGAGCTCTCACGTCCAAATCGCACTGACGACTGCCGACCGGTGAGAGACAGATAACATTCGTATTGGTATGACAGAATTACGTTCAACAGTAAATAATGGAATCGAACGAGTTCGGGCACATCTTACACAACAGCATTTAGATCGATAGGGCACCGAGTCTACAAAGTCTACACGACGCCAACACAAAAGCGGAAAGTCAAGAAACCAAGAAGAGTCCTGAGTAAGTCAAAGCAACTTCACCAGGACACCAAGTCTACAAATTCTACCAATTTGAAACGACAGACATATCCAGTCACTGCAGCCGGAGGAAAAGCCGCCAGTGATTACAACTCCAAAACTTCAAGGACCTCGACGCCAACACAACGGCGGGAAGTCAAGAAGACAAGCAAAGTCCTGAGTAAGTCACAACCACCTTTTCCAGAGAATTAAGTTAAAAAATTCACAATTTCAACTACGACAAGATATAACAAGCAGATGAGTTGATTCAAGAACAAGAAAAAATAGCCCAAGAAATCATATAACTACAAAATAATTGCAAGAAAAACGGAAGTGCAAGAAAAACCAAGGAACACTTACAAAAAAGGATTGATCACCTAGAAGCACTATGGGGGAAAGCCCAAGAGAACAACGAGGCGTTCCACGAACTTGGGTTTGACGATCAGCACAATTGTATAAGATCACACTATTTCAAAAGGATCGAGGAAAACTACAAGACAATTCGACTGTACCTGACGTTAAACGAATAAAACACCCAAGAAACAAGTCTATGAGGTATAAATACAAGACCCAAAACCGGAAGTGAAGAAACCCAAACAACAGACCGAACAGAATTACCGACGAATCGAACTAAAGGTAAAAATAACAAACAAACAAAAACTACTTAGACAAGCTGAAAAAGACATGGCAGAATCAACACCAAGATGGTCATGCACGTACTACGAGCAACAAATGCCCAAAACATGGAGCGTACTTCAAGACACAATGAAATAGAGCGATTCCGCAGACGCAGTGTTCCTGTAAACTTGGAACGAGTAGCATTCCACTACGACCCGGAAATAGATTATTGTGCCGAAGAATCCGTAACGATTGAAGAAGTGACAATCATTTGTCAATATTGTAAAGCGTTAAAATGCAGCGGTGAAGCTACTGGATTATGTTGTGCTGGTGGTAAAGTAAAATTGCCGTAATTGTTCCCACCACCAGATCCATTACCTTCTTTAGTTTCTGGAGTGGGAAATGACTCTAAATATTTCTTGGCCAACATCCAAACGTATAATAATTGCTTTTAAATGACGTCGTTTGGTCAAACGCATATTGTACAGGAAAATTTCATACCTAATTTCAGGGTAGTTTTCCATAAATCATTTATTAAAAATTTAAAAAGATAGTATACAATTGCTAATACAAGGGCAGTTTGCGGAATAAACTTGGAGTTTCCCGGTTTTGCGCATGGACAATTATACGTCGCGTGTTCGTGAGTCGTAAAACCATCATCTTTATAAATTTACGCACCGCAAGAAAAGACGGAAAATATAGTAGATCAGAAAGCCTTAAATTGATTATGTGTATAATTGTGTTGCATTTAATTTAATGTAGATAAAAATTTTGTATTGTTTTGACATTATTTTTCAAAAATATATGTAGATGATAGGAATTTCACCGGGTCATCTATATTTTTTTTCTTTAAACTTTACGTGGCATTGCGACGCATGCCGGGTACGGCTTGTTGTTAATAAAAGCGTTCAAAGTACAAGAAGACAGAAGGAGCAGAACGTTACGACAGCATTTTCTGTTGTAACGCCCTGTATATCTACCGCGGTTGTTTTCGTAAACACGTTATGAATCAAGCTTTGTATTCTCATTAATCAAATAATTAAGTAATTCTTTACCAGGAATTTGATTTCAAAAAGCGTCCAATGAGATCATAACCGTTCGAAATGTATTGTTTGTTTTTTCTACATTTAAGTTGTTTTTCATCTGAAGACAACTATTTCTTTCATAGAGAGTTAATTAAGTTATTTTCCTCTCCTGATTGAATAAAACATTTATGTACAATGAAAGCCGAATTATAATAACATTAATAACAATACATTAGATCCCCCAAGGGGGAATAAAAACCATCACCATCGCTCTCAAAGAATTTTCGTTCTCGACTTTTAAACGGGCGAGACGTATCTCTCTAGTAATGTAAACCAAATTTTAAACAGTTAAAACAAAGTTATTTAGCCATTCAAACGTGTTTCTCCGTCGGAATCCCAACATTGTACAGTAAAAATTAAGCGACTCTGAATGACCTCGGTCTTTTTTCGTTCGGTATCTTGGGATACACTTGAGGACCGGCTCTAGAAATATTTACACAATACCCTCTCTGTAGGACAGGTACGCACTTTACATATTTTTAATTGAAAAATTAATTGCATTTTGCGGTTCACAAATAATTAAAGAGGCGTTGTTGTTTGATATTTGTTGCATTGCATGAACCTAATTTAAAGAATGTTAAAATGTAAGTAAAAAATCTTAATGAATAAAATTAAAAAAATATTAAAAGCACAAACATATATACAGACCTTTTCTACAGAGTCGCAGTATGGTATAAACATAAAGGCGAAAGAGAGGCCATTTCTCGTTGGCTAAACAGAGAAAGAACTTCTACCCTCTACACCCTCTGCACCCTCTGCCGGCCGACATTATGATGTGTATGAGGAACACACGTACGAACGTTTTCATTCGCTGGAGAGCCTCCGAGGGGAATATTTGGAATGGGTCCTGGACATGGACTGCAGCCGGCAACGTTGCAAAACTTCATTCTCTGTCATACTAACGAACTACTATTAGTTTCTCTTTTGCTCTTGTTGATTTCGAGCTATGCATTTCAATAGAAAAGCTCCGTATATGGATACTGTGAAAAATGTATTTATATTACAAAATGACAATTTACAACCTACGAAGTATTCATTGATGCTTAAATTTCCTAATACCAAATTAATGGTACGAAATGGTTATTCTGAATTAAAAGATATTGTAAATGGCGCCAAACAATCATTATATTTTGTGTTAATACCTTTAAAATCTCTGTTTACCTACATATTTTAAAGTATAGTGTAGCGTAACTCTAATAAATAATTTAATTATGTGCACTATAGGAAAATTGAGGAAAGTCCATTCTGGATGTTTTTGACATGGTTAAAATTCACTGTCACTGGATTGAATTTTAATTTCACTATCAATCACGGCATCATCTCTCCTCGAGACATTAAAACGCAATATTCATTTAAATGAATACAAAAAAAAAACATATCTGCACGTCTCCAAAAACGATATACGTTATGAACGTGCCTTCGTACAATTCTCTGACATGTTTCACGTGACATTACATGCCGAAAGCGACACGTGTGAAATGATTTATGTCAAATCACGGCTGTATGGTTACGGCAGCGAGATGAATCTCATGAAATATTGTGTTTCCTCTGTGCATATGTACCTTAATAACTGAGGCACGAATGCAATTGGTTCCAACGTGACGGCATAGTTTATAGCAAAGCAATCAAATTAGGTTCACAGATAGAATTTAGGTTTAGAAAGCAAACCACGTTAGGTTAAGGATAGAGAAGGTTTAATCAACGGTTGGCTTAAACTAACGTGAATGAAAGCTACTTTGAGGTTTTCCTTGTTGTATTTTTTCTTTTTAATTTTTATTGATTTTAATTTTAAACGCTTAATTCCTAGTAACCTTAGTTTTAAAAGCAGCTCCAAACGCGATTTAAAGCGTTGCTCCGCTCTCTAAATTGCGCTAATAACTTGATTAACACTACGGATTATTGACGTTACTGTGAGTATCGCAATTTGGTGATTGTCGATATGCACCGTAATGTTTCAAGTATTTTCTAAATATCACGAAGAAGATTATTATTGCGGAGATCAATTATAACGAATTCTTCAAGTGGAAGAAGACACGATCTTCTTTGCTATCACAAGTATACAAGTTGTTCATAAAAACGCTTCCGAATAGACTCCCGAATGAGTTAGACCTAGAAACAAGACCTATCAGAATACAGAGAGGGATAAGTCAAGGTTATACGTTATTTCCAAGCTGTTTACCATAGCTCTTGAAGACCTTTTTAAACAACTTAATTGGCACGATGAAAGTATTTTGATACATCGAGATATTGTGGGTGTCTGAGGTGTGCAGATGATATTGTGTTAGATTCTGAAGGCATATAAGTATCGACAAATATATTAATAGAACTGAAGTAGCGAGCTGCTAAAATAGGACCTTAAATGAATCACTCAAAGACTAAGGTGATGTGTATGGAAGACCCTAAACTCACAATATGGAATCAACAAATAGAAAATGTAACAACCAAATTATATATACCTAAGGCATATTAAATCATTAGGAAGAGAAAACGAATCCCAGGAGATATATAAGAGAAGAAGATTGGCATGGGCAACCTTTAGAAACTTAAAGAATACCTTGAAGAATAAGAACATACCAATGCATCTATGAAGTCGCCTTCACAACCAATGTGTTCTTCCAGTGCTAACGTATGGTGCTCAAACATGAACTGTCACCAAAAGACCCCTAGAAATGCTCAAAACAACACAACGAGCGATTGAGACAGATAATTGGATTATCTCTACAGAACCAATAACGAAAGGAGCAAATAAAACTTACAACCAAGACCAAAGATGGAAAAATAGCTGAACTTAAGTGGAGTTTTGCAGCTCATGCAGCCAGGTTGCACGAGGAACACTGGACAAGAACCTTACTACAGTGGAGAACTTATCAAAATAAACGATCCAAAGGACGTCCATCAATGAGATGGACAAACTTACGACAGGTCTGGCAAGGTTGAGGGTAGCCCAGAATCATAATAGACGGAAACATATAAATGAGGCCTATGTCCACAAATGAAATAATTTTTACCCACCATGTATACGGCGTGGTGTAACTTTCTGCAACAATAATTTTCTTCGGGATATTTCCAGTCGTATGTCGACATTCGCCTAATTTCGAATTTGAAATTTTACGGCTGCGTATACGATGGCAGTAAAACGACAGACACTTTATTTGTACGAAATGGATCGCACGTGTTCTTTGCGATAAGCTTGTGATATATCGCTCGTTCATGACCCGGCATAAGGGTGACGTAATGAAGAGGTTACGTCGTCTTTACGTTCGTGTGTTCTGGCACTTCATCAAAGAGAAACAGGGATTCATTTCTCAGCTCGCATCGATATCGTCTTTGGCCAAATTTAAGGACATAAAGGACACATCAGTAAAAATCAGTTTGGATTTCGAAGTGATTTCGGAAGCAGGTAAACGCTATTTCCGTTAAGTGTGTTGTCCTTAGGATGTCTGGATATAAACCAATACATATATGTATGTCTTGCTCTTGGTAAACAGAATGATGCAAGCAAGGGTGACAACAAGACAATTCAATTGAATTGTATGTAGTGAAAAAATAACAAAGAATACTAAAATACACATATATAAGTACATAGTGGGAAGCATAGCAATTTATGGTTCTGAACTATGGGAACTACAAAACGCAGGTAAGTCTAAAATACTAGCCATGGAGATGAACTATTGGCGAAGGTGCTGTAGACCAACTAGACAAGATAGGACACGAAACCTCACAATAAGAGCGAATATGAGTATTGATCTGGGTATTCTATATACAGTGGAGGTAAGAAGCTTAAAACGGTATGGACATCTAAGACGTATGCCAGACGAAAGATCGCCAAAAAGATAGATGATTGGAGTCCAACACAAAGACGATATAGAGGAAGACCTCGAAGATCATGAAGAGAGATGGTCGACCAAGCAATGGAAAGAAGAAATTTAAGAGAAGGACACTGGAAAGACCGAAAGAAGTGGAAACTAGGAAGAACATGGATTGAAGAGACATAACCAGCATGTTGTCGCTACCGACCTCGCAGGAATACAGAACGACGACAAGCATCCTCAGCAATAACGCGAATCAACATAACATGAAACTCACAAAACAATCTCCTGGCGAGGCATGTATGTTCAACGAAACTAAGCAATTGAATAAATACGTGGCGGTCTGAATCGATTTGCCAGTTAAGTACCAGTCAAGTATCCCGTGACGCTGCCAGTTAAACTACGTGCCCATCTGCTGTCTGGAGTAAGTAGATATGTCCTTTGTGATGCGATTCCTGCACCAGCTACCCCTCCAGGCTTCCTGGGGACTTGTGTAAGCATACATTTGTTCACTTTTATTAATATTGTCTTTTTTTGTTTTAACCGTTTGTTCATTTTCACTTCTCACATTCTCACTGTCCTATTAAAAGAGGAAGAAGAAGAAGGACTAAATAATGACTAAACAAAATTCAGGTAATCACAAAAACAACAAAACATAGGTAATCTTTATATACGAAATCAGAAAGTTGGAAAAGTGAAAAAATACAACTATTTAGGTACTGTTACGAATAAACGAAGTGATAATGAATGAAATTGAAGAATGAGGATTGGAAAGACCAGGGGTGGATTCTTGAGATTGTGGAAATTGTTTTGCCGTAAGAATATAAGCCTAGGACTCAAAGTCAGACTGATGAAATGTTACATACTAGCAATACTTATGGCATGGAAGCGTGGATAATGACAAGTAACGACCATAAAGAAGTGGTCGTTACTTCTACCACTTTACTTGGTAAATTAGAAATGTGGGTATACTGCAGAGTATTAAAAATTTCTTGGGTGGAAAGAGGAAGTGTTGAGACAAATGAAAAAAGACAAGGAAGAAATCATATATATCAGATAAGGGAAACTAGGTACTGTATTTAGGCCATATAATGAGAGAGGAGAAATATTAGCTACTCCTGAATATAATGCAGGGAAGAATAACCGGAATACGTTCGATGAGAAGAAGAAGATAATTCATGGCTGCGTGGTTGGTACAACTGTAATAATAACAGACTATTTATAGCAACAGTTTCGAAGATAAAAGTAGCCCTAATGATGGCCAACCTTTGTAACGAAGACAGCACTTGTAATTTTCTGTCCGTTTAAAATTTTGTAGCTAATGTTATTTTCACCCAAATCGACGAAAGTTTCGGCATTATTAAACATTTACAATTTTCAACTCTTAATCCCCTACCCGTCCCAAATATTTTAACCCTTGTCATACAATACAACTCCCGTTAAACTTCGATCAAACCTGTCCTTATATTCTCCTCATTTGGACCTGGGACAACTCTCCTAATAAAACGAAAATCCAGGAAAAATTCAAATTGGCGTCCCGTTCCGGCGAATAAATCCCGCGGGGGCGATTCCTTTCACGTGCACCCTCTCTTTCTGGCCCTCGTGTTACCATAAGTTACCTGGATGACTTTCTGGAATGTCCCGGATAATCGCGTCCTGATTGTCCCCCGGATGATTAAATTAGCCCGTCTGGACGGTTGTCATTATGGCCGGTCATTAGGTTGTGATTAATGCGGAATTCGCCTGGACGTGATACCGTCATGTGGCCTGGGGGAGTGTGTTTGACCTTATCCGCTAATTATTATTATCGTTAATATTAAAGGAAGCGGCGGGTTGTTTAACTTTGTGTTGCATCGCACGGAAAACAACTGAAAGTAATTGTGACTGAGGGAGTACAATAACTTGAAATTTAAGGCTTATTACGTTAGAACCGTGTCATTAGATTAAAAACAAGTAAAGATGCCCTTTTTCCAATTACTAATTGATTTTGCAAATCAGAACCTAATTTATTTTGATTCCAGTTAAATTAATGAATTATTTTCTTTTATTAAAAGATCTTGATTCTGAACTTATTGATTAACTTGTACTCTTTCGTTTTCTTTGTCAAAAATTCCATTATTATTTGATATCAGAAAGGTTGAGATAGGGCGATATTAAAACTCCTCTGTCACAACTCATATATTAGTCTTTAACAACAGCTTGTAATTTCCAGATGGCTCAACCGATTTTGATGAAATACATACACTCAAAAGAACAAAAGTGTCATGCGCTATTTTTCAGAATTGTTCTAAAATATGATTTTCATAATTTCAAACATTAAACAAATTAAAAGTTGGAGCATTTTTTTTTTAAATGGTTGCAAAACGTTAAACTTCTTTTATTTAGTCGGAAAGAAAACTTTCAAATTTCGCCAATAAACTGACAAAGCAGCTCAAAGGAACGCTTTCCAAATCTCCCATGAAATTTCAATTCCCTTGTATTAGTGGTATCCGAGAAATTTCTATTTACTTTTTCAAAAATTCTTCAAAAAGAAGACATTGTGTAGTAGTTCATATTATAATGGAAATACAGCGAACGCGACGAACATTTGACCTGAGCGGCCGTGCGCGGAAAATAAATAAATAACTAAGAAATATAAATTAAGTAATAAGTGTTAGTTATTAGTGTTAAATAAATTAGTTAAGTACTTAATTTGTGGATTGTAGTTATTTTGATCCCGAAAAACGTTAAAAATATCTTAAAAAGTAAACTGCCTAATCGACTTGTTTCACTTCGGTGTAAGAGAAACTGTTTTGAAATTTTAAAAATTTGGTGTCGGAAAACTTTTGGAAAAATTCGAAATTAGTAAACCTTTCGTGAGAGTCAAAAAGTCATTTTCAGAAGTCATTAATTCTCGTAGTTTTCGAAATGTCTACTTTTTTAAAACATTTTAACCTATTTTTTAACAGTTCATATCTTGAAAGGTACGATCTCAGTTGTTACATCGAGAAGATCTACACCTGTCGTTCGCGATTAGAAGTCCCAAAATCGAGTTTTGGGGAATTTTTGGAAAAAATCACAAGGAGTCACGAAACTCGCAGAGCAGATCTAAGCAACGCGTTCTCGTTCTGCTGCCAAACTTCAGTTTGCTAATTCTTCTAGTTTCCCAGATAACTATTTTCCCAAAAATATTTTCCACATTTTTTGACATTCATATTTGGTTTAGTAAATCGCCTACGAACAAAATTCTATCAATTATGATATCGAAAAAACCTTCTCTTGTTTGTAACTGGAATTTTGAAAATGGAATTTAAGAGAATTCTTTGGGAAATATCGTAAGAAACTTTTTTTGACCTCAGATACTAAACTTACAAATTTTACGAATATACCTTTAGGATGTGTCAAAAAAACGCTTTTAGATTATGCCATCAAACTACAATTCCCTTACTGTAGTTATTTTCAAGATATTTCCTTTTTTGCTAATTAGTACTCCAAAAAGGAAACATTTTATAGTAGTCCATATCTCAAAAAGTAAATTGCCTACGTTCTTCCACTTTTGGTGTCAGAGGAAATTTCTAATTCGTTTACGACCAAAATGTTGAAAATTAAATTTTGGAAAAGTTCGAAAGTGTCAAAAAAAAATAAACATTCGAATTTCACTAGTAACATTCCTGGGTAGATCAAAGGGCTGCTTTTTAATTCCGCTGCCAAATTTGACTTTTTTAATTCTTGTTGTTTCCTATTTTCCCAAAAATATTTAAATTAGATTTTAATATTAATATTTCGCATAGTAAACCGCTTACATACAAAATTCTCTCAATTTTAGTATTAAATTATCCTTCTTCTCTCGTTTATAACTGGAAATTTGAAAATCGAATTGTAGAGAATTCTGGGAAAATACTAAATTTTCAAATTTCGAAAATATACCTTTAGGATATGTCAAAAAACCATTTTGGATTTTGCATTCATACTACAATTCCCTTACTGTAGTAGTTACGGAGATATTCTCTTTTTTTTTAAATACTCCAAAAAGAAAACATTTTATAGTAGTTGATATCTCAAAGTAATACATTGCCAATGAATTACGTTCTTCCACTTTTGGTGTCAGAGAAACTTTATAATTCGTTTGCGATCCAAATTTTGAAATTGAGTTTTAGAAAACTTCGAAAGTAGTATCAATAAATATTCGAATTTCACTAGTATACTTTGCTGGATAGATCAAAGGGCCGCTTTTTAATTCTGCAGCGAAACTTCAGTTTGCTGATTCTACTAGTTTCCCAGATATCTCTATTTTCTCAAAAATATTTTCCACATTTTTTGACATTCACATTTCGTATAGCAAATCACCTACGAATAAAATTCTTTCAATTTTGGCATCAAAGAAACCTTCTTCTCCTCGTTTGCGACTGTAATTTTGGAAATCGATTTTTTTTTATTAATTTTTGGTACATTTGTTAGATATCAACTCAATGACTCTTGTCACTGAGTTGAGTCTCATTTGGCGGGTCGCCAAAAGTGAGGTTATGTCGGGTCTGAAGCCGCCTAGTATATCTACTGACCTCGAAGGGTATGGAAGATGATTTGGCGGAAGCTATGGCACCCAGGACCCAGGGGTTTCAAGAAGGAGACCCCTATGGTTCTAGATTCAAATTGGGGATCGAAAAACAGTGACAGCCGTTGCGAGATCATAGGTCGGCACATAGCGCACAAGAAGCTATGATAAACAGACAACTATGTCCAGAAGTTACCCTGGATTAGACGAAATGGCCTATTAGTTGCGGAAAACGGCGTAAGCTGTAACAAAACCGCTGAGTTTATGATTCTCCATATAAAGGCCGATTAGATGAAGAAACCCTTAATCACCCCACGCCTCTTCTTACATAAGCAACAGCGATCTATATCGGCAAAGTTCGAAACTAATACCATTATCGCACCGGACAAAAACGCGAATCAAACCGATACACCGTTAATTAAGTTCGGTCACGTGTCGCGACTCGCCCTCAAAGGCTTCCGCTAATGGGATCAGAGAGCGCCCGGAAGCGGGATAAGAAGCCCGCGATGACCGTCCCCCATCGCCAGTCTGCCTACGGATTTATCGACGTCAGGGACACGCTCCCGAGCAAAAACCTGGCGGAATTCGCGTACCGCGCCACAGGCGTTTTTCCCCTCGACGAAGCTCCCGCGGGACTCTCCCCGATCGCGACCCTTTAAGGAACTCCTGGTAAGTGGCGAGAGGTGGTCGTCGTATAGGGTACAGAGAGGGAGGACGATTCGGGACGTTCGGTTACAAGAAGCCACAATTAATTCGGGGCGCCAGGCGGGATGTAAAGGGAGGGACGGCTATTTAATCGACGTAGTTTGTGCTCAGAAGTTGCTCTCGGGTCGGTTATTATGTTAGTAGTAGTTGAGCCGAACGTAGACGTGTTTTATCTGATTCAATACATTTCAATGAACGGGCGAAATGTCTGGTCAAAATTTATCTAATACCTTCGAATTTTCACTTGAAGTACTGTTGGGGTTCCAACAAGTTATCCTTTTTGGAAGCATAGCTTTTTTTATCGCGGGCTTCGCTCGATCGTTGGATCGGTGAGAGGTATGAACATCGAAAAACCGAACGATCCGGACGGTCAATTATCGCGCCGCGCTAGTTGTCTGGTGGCAACTCGTGTTACAATTGTTTGTATTGTTGGTTGCCTGCTCCAGGGGTGGCGATTACGAACTCGATCGGTGAGAGGTATTAACATCGAAATAACGAATGAGCTGGATATATCATCAGTTTCTAATGATATATATATCATTATATCATACATATAACATTATATATAATATATATGGCACGTTCGATGCCGAATTTGGATTTTTTTTTTAGATGTGGCCCAAAATGAAGGAAAATGGTACTTTTGAGCTTCCGAAATTCTCCTTAAATATTTAGTGCTCCAAGTGGAATAGAATTCAAGTTATGGACAATTGAAAATTGAAATTTTCAGGTTCGGCTCCAAAACCAAAAATACTCCCCCTAAATTTTTAGTGCTCCAAGTGGAATATAATTCAAGTTATGGACAATTGAAAATTGAAATTTTCAGGTTCGGCTCCAAAACCAAAAATTTTCAATCATCCATAACTTGTAAAAACACAAATTTTCATAAAAAACATTTTCAAATAAATGTCGTTTGTAATACTTTAAACTTTTGGAAACTGCTAAAAAAAAGCTTCACTCGACATGATTCACTGTTGACGGGTCTGGGTCCCATTAGTCGTCAAGCCGCCAAAAAAAAAAGCGTCATCAGCGTTCCTGATCAAAAAAATCAGAAGCGTAGCAGGATTCGATAACTTTTGAGCCTAAACAAAAGTTTGCCAGACCTAAGGGCCCCGAGAAAAAAAAATATTTGTTTCTGGCAAAAATCCCTTGATACCAAAAAAATTTCATTGAGTCCCCAGAAATCCATTGTTTGCTAGTCAATATCAAAGGCGACATGTTTCCTTGAAGTTGACTGGGGATCAATGTCACTAAGGTTGGCATGCTATTTTCATATAAGTAGAGCATTTCCCTAAATTAAGAAGGAGAAGAAGAGAAGAAAAGTCAAAGCTTTCATTAGTCAGCTCATACTGTCATTACTGGTCATTACATTAGTCAGCTGTGTATATGTTACAGGCAAAGTCCGTCATCCAGTCAAACCTAGGTTTGCCTAGGCAAAGTCCGCATTGCCGGGCCACTTCAGGCAAAGTCCGAAATTGTTCGATATATATCGGACATTGCCTACACTGTGGTACGACAATCTTAGGTTTGCCAAATATGTAGCAGGCAAACTCCGAAATAACCTGTAGCATTACTATCATACTGTCAATATTCTATGTACGAGTATGAAGCACAGTTTGCGATAAAAGAATAACAAATTAATTTGTATTAATAATTTATTGTCTCTTAAAGAGAACAATCACAAACACAAGAAAGAAGAAAGAACTGCAAATACAAAATAAAAATAAACTGAAAGCATATTGAGGTATAATCAGAGACAACCTTAAAATCAAGGTGGACCCTTATAAATACACTTGGTATTGTTTATTAAGTCACTTATTGTATTCACAAAAAAATCACATTCAAAAACCAACTAGAAAGATATTGAGGTAGAATCAGAGAGGTCCCTTTGGATATAACTAGAGCTCCTGCATGATATACTTCTTACAGAGTATAGGTACATATTATACAGGGACCATTATAAAATACATTTAGTGTTAATTATGTCACTCATTAAAACAATATGTCTAATAGTGACACGTGGAATTGGAAAAAAAATCTTTTACATTTACAAGAGCTACTGGTGCATTTTTTGGTACAGTTACATCTTTGAAACCCTTGCCCTCCAATGAAGAACTGTGCCCACTAATTTCGCGAAGTGATAGTTCTATTTTCGGGACGTCTTTGATTATAAAAAATTGTTCTTTGTAACTTTGGATTTGGTTCCTTGCATACAGAGAACTGATTACACCATGTTTGGTACCGATTTTATAAAAACCATCTGCAGTGTTTTTCATTACAACTCCTTATTTGAAATCACCATTGGGACAAGTCTGCATATCGATAAGATAAGATTTTACGGTTATTCCTTTTTTGTATGCTTTTTCTTCTTATGGCAGGTTTCACATAGCTCTAAGTAAACTGTAATGCATTCTCGAGTTACGTTAGCATTTTTGTTGCTTAATCATAACATGTCTTCAAGCATGATCACACCTCCAGCACCTCAAACAATTCTTCATTGGGCACAAAGTATTTTACTTCAGTGACTTGCGCAGACAATGGCAAAATTAACTTTTTAATGCCCTCAACAAGTAACACATCGTAACGTTTAAGACGTATGTATTGAATACTTGTTTTTTTGGCAGCTTTCTTGGCTTCTTCAACTTCTTTAATTAATGCCTCGTACTTCTTTATCGATGGAATGTAAAAGGACTTTATTGGTTTCTGCTTGCTCTCTGATTTCTCCAAAAATTTCGCCTTCATTTTACCCGCGTCACTCATACTTGCAATAACGATTAAATAACTGCCGCCTAATTACAACTAAAGACGCAGAATGAGAATAGTGGACTCTCTGCAATCGGGATATTAACTTGTTTCGGAGTTTGCCTGCTACACATTTGGCAAACCTAAGATTGTCGTACCACAGTGTAGGCAATGTCCGAAATATCGAACAATTTCGGACTTTGCCTGAAGTGGCCCGGTTCGCCTAGGCAAACCTAGGTATGCTGTATAACGGACTTAGCCGGTAACATATACACTGCAGCGTACGATCACCAGCGCAGAATATCAAATTGTTCCCAATTCTTCTGGAGCGACACGCGGGACGACAAAAGCCCCCCGTAATCCCAGAGGAATATTTTCCGGCACTCGTACACACCGTCCCGAATTCCCCGGCAGATGATTAATCGCGTCGGGAACGTAAATATTGTTTACTCGGGAATCCATGCCGACCGTTAAATACCTTCCTCGCCGTGGAATGAATTATAGAATTTGAAAAGTTCCGCGCGCCCGAGAGAATTAATGGCGCCCTGGGGACGTAGGCGATCGTTCTTCGATCGAGCGGATGATAGTGCGTCTTGTCCAGAAGTTACTACGGAATTGAATGGAAACGAGTGGCTGATGTTCGTCTCCGAACACGTAAAATGTGTACAAATTTGGGATTTTCTAAGAGTTTTCCACTTGCTCCAAAACCTTTTTCTTGACCACTACATCTCCCTCACAACCTCTTCTTCCCCTTCTTCTTCATATCAGGTATTAGGATTTTGCCTGTTACGAAATCAATCTTTTTCTTGGTCCACCAATACTTCTTCTGCCTCTACATACATAATTCCAGTACCTTCATTGGGATTCTTTACTCTTAAATTCTGTATACTTGCTCTTTCCATTTTCTCCTATTTTACACGCTTTATATTAGCTTCACTTGTATGTTTATTTGTTTGTTGTATGTGTACAAATTTGGGATTTTCTAGGGGATTTCCACTTGGTCCAAGACCTTTTTTTTCACCATTACACCTTCCTCACAATTTCGTCTTCCCCTTCTTCTCCATATCAGGTATTAGGATTTTGCTTGTTACGGAACACCAATCTTATTCTTGGTTCACCAATACTTCTTCTGCCTCTACACACATAATTCCAGTACCTTCATTGGGATTCTTTACTCTTAAATTCTGTATACTTGCTCTTTCCATTTTCTCCTATTTTACACGCTTTATATTAGCTTCACTTGTATGCTTGTTTGTTTGTTGTATGTGTAGAAATTTGGGATTTTCTAGAGGATTTCCACTTGGTCCAAGACCTTTTTTTTCACCATTACATCTTCCTCACAATTTCGTCTTCCCCTTCTTCTCCATATCAGGTATTAGGATTTTGCTTGTTACGGAACACCAATCTTATTCTTGGTTCACCAATACTTCTGCCTCTACACACATAATTCCAGTACCTTCATTGGGATTCTTTACTCTTAAATTCTGTATACTTGCTCTTTCCATTTTCTCCTATTTTACACGCTTTATATTAGCTTCACTTGTATGCTTGTTTGTTTGTTGTATGTGTAGAAATTTGGGATTTTCTAGATGCTTTCCACTTGGTTCAAGACCTTTTTCTTGACCTTTACATCTCCCTCACAACCTCTTCTTCTCCTTCTACTCCACATCAAGTTTTAGGATTTTGCTTGTTACGTAACACCAATCTTATTCTTGGTTCACTAATACTTCTTCTGCCTCTACACACATACTTCCAGTACATTCATTGGGATTCTTTAATCTTGAATTCTGTGTACTTGCTCTTTCCATTTTCTCCTATTTTACACGCTTTATATTAGTTTCACTTGTATGTTTATTTGTTTGTTGTATGTGTACAAATTTGGGATTTTCTAGAGGATTTCCACTTAGTCCAATACCTTTTTTTTCACCATTACATCTTCCTCACAATTTCTTCTTCCCCTTCTTCTCCATATCAGGTATTAGGATTTTGCCTGTCACGGAAGCAATATTTTTCTTGGTACACCAATAATTCTTCTGCCTCTACATACATAATTCCAGTACCTTCATTGGGATTCTTTAATCTTGAATTCTGTGTACTTGCTCTTTCCATTTTCTCCTATTTTACACGCTTTATATTAGCTTCACTTGTATGTTTGTTTGTTGTATGTGTACAAATTTGGGATTTTCTAGAGGCTTTCCATTTAGTCCAAGACCTTTTTCTTGACCATTAAATCTGCCTTACAACCTCTTCTTCCTCTTCTTCTCCACATCAGGTTTTAGGATTTTGCCTATTACGGAACCAATCTTTTCCTTGGTTCACCAATACTTCTTCAGCCTCTACGTACATAATTTCAGTACCTTCATTGGGATTCTTTAATCTTGAATTCTGTATGTTTGCTATTTCCATTTCCTCCTATTTTACACGCTTTATATTAGCTTCACTTGTATGTTTGTTTGTTTGTTGTATGTGTACAAATTTGGGATTTTCTAGAAGCTTTCCACTTAGTGCACCTCTTCTTCCCATTCTTCTTCATATCAGGTATTAGGATTTTGCCTGTTACGGAACACCAATCTGTTTCTTGGTCCACCAATACTTCTGTCTACATACATAATTCCAGTACCTTCATTGGGATTCTTTAATCTTGAATTCTGTATACTTGCTCTTTCCATTTTCTCCTATTTTTCACGCTTTATATTAGCTTCACTTGTATGTTTGTTTGTTGTATGTGTACAAATTTGGGATTTTCTAGAGGCTTTCCATTTAGTCCAAGACCTTTTTCTTGACCATTACATCTGCCTTACAACCTCTTCTTCCTCTTCTTCTCCACATCAGGTTTTAGGATTTTGCCTATTACGGAACCAATCTTTTCCTTGGTTCACCAATACTTCTTCAGCCTCTACGTACATAATTTCAGTACCTTCATTGGGATTCTTTAATCTTGAATTCTGTATGTTTGCTATTTCCATTTCCTCCTATTTTACACGCTTTATATTAGCTTCACTTGTATGTTTGTTTGTTTGTTGTATGTGTACAAATTTAGGATTTTCTAGAAGCTTTCCACTTAGTGCACCTCTTCTTCCCATTCTTCTTCATATTAGGTATTAGGATTTTGCCTGTTACGGAACACCAATCTGTTTCTTGGTCCACCAATACTTCTGTCTACATACATAATTCCAGTACCTTCATTGAGATTCTTTAATCTTGAATTCTGTCTACATGCTCCTTCCATTTTCTCCTATTTTACACGCTTTATATTAACTTCACTTGTATGTTTATTGTTTGTTGTATGTGTACAAATTTGGGATTTTCTAGAGGATTTCCACTTAGTCCCAGACCTTTTTCTTGACCATTACATTTCCCTCACAACCTCATCTTTCCCTTCTTCTCCACATCAGGTATTAGGATTTTGCCTGTTACAGAACCAATGTTTTTCTTGGTCCACGAACACTTCTTCTGCCTCTACATACATAATTCCAGTACCTTCATTGGGATTCTTTAATCTTGAATTCTGTATACTTGCTCTTTCCATTTTCTCCTATTTTATACGCTTTATATTAGCTTCACTTGTATGCTTGTTTGTTTGTTGTATGTGTAGAAATTTGGGATTTTCTAGAGGCTTTCCACTTGGTTCAAGACCTTTTTCTTGACCTTTACATCTCCCTCACAACCTCTTCTTCTCCTTCTTCTTCATATCAGGTATTAGGATTTTGCTTGTTACGGAACACCAATCTTATTCTTGGTTCACCAATACTTCTTCTGCCTCTACACACATAATTCCAGTACCTTCATTGGGATTTTTTACTCTTAAATTATGTATACTTGCTCTTTCCATTTTCTCCTATTTTACACGCTTTATATTAGCTTCACTTGTATGCTTGTTTGTTTGTTGTATGTGTAGAAATTTGGGATTTTCTAGAGGATTTCCACTTGGTCCAAGACCTTTTTTTTCACCATTACATCTTCCTCACAATTTCGTCTTCCCCTTCTTCTCCATATCAGGTATTAGGATTTTGCTTGTTACGGAACACCAATCTTATTCTTGGTTCACCAATACTTCTTCTGCCTCTACATACATAATTCCAGTACTTTCATTGGGATTCTTTAATCTTTAATTCTGTGTACTTGCTCTTTCCATTTTCTCTTATTTATCAAGCTTTATATTAGCTTAACTTGTATGTTTGTTTGTTTGTTTGTAACCGACTATTCTGGGACTCTTCATGAAATATATACCTAATGATATTTATTATAATACAAAAATATATGTAAACATTTTCATTCCATAACTTATTTACTTTATAAATTATGACTAATCAACTATATTTGTGTGTAGTAAGTCAGGATTGGCACAGCCATAGTCTTGTAAAATATTATTTGTGTTTCTTTCCTAGTTTTATGTTTAAGTGTTCTAGATATTGTTCCACACATAAATACAGATTTATTAAGTTTTTCTTCAATGTCTTAATCTCGATCTTATGATATATCGCAGCCTAGATATTTAAAATGTGATACCTGTTCTAATATTTGATTATTTACAACTATCTTACATCTGACAAGGTATTTACTCGAGATAGCCATTACTTTGGTCTTAGCAGGTGATATTTTCATGTTATACTCTGTACATATGTGGGGCAGTTTGTGTGTTCCCATTTGCAGGTCGTACCTACCCTCATTTTGTCATTAATCCCAGGTCATCTGCATAAGGAATCGAGTGGAAAACTGTCTTTTCATCTAATGTAATTTTTTTCTTGAATTTATTTTTCCATTTTTTTATGATGTTGATAAAGTTGGGGAAACGCTGCATTCTTGTCTGACACCTTTGTTATTATTTCTGATGTTTCTCTTCCGTTTATGTCGAACTTAACTGTTTACTGTGGTAAAAGCTTCTCATTGCTGTTATTAGTTGTTTTGGGTCTCTGTTTTTCCTTGATGTTTCATCATTTTCAGCAATTCTGAGTTGACACCATCTTTTCCTGTGCTTTTCTGTTTTTTGTAGTTTAAAAGCTTCTTTTAGTTCCTCTAAATCTATATCACCCAGACCTTTTACATTTACTCTTTCTATTTCTTCTTTTTTGACATTTGTATTCTGCCACAGTTTCTATCTATCTTTTATGTTGTATATTTGGATTCTATTGTTTTCTTATCTTATCGATTGAGTGTTTCCATTATATTATATGTTGTCCACCATATATATCACTTTTATATCACTTTCAATTTGGCTACTAAAGTGTTCTCAAGATTACTCGTGAGCTCTTTTAATCATTTTTACATAGTTTCTTTTCTTTTTATAAGTTTCCTGATTATATTCTGTAGGATTACTCAAGCACTTTTTATAAAATACTTGCTTTTCATCTACTGCTTGCTGAAGCTCTTCTGCCCATATTCGCAAACCTGTTTTCTTGCTTACCTTTCTTTTTTCCCTAATTTTTCTGCCTGTTCCATTGCTTTTTGTATGTTTTTCCATTCGTCATTTAAATCTTCTCTCTCAACTTTCCTGACTGTTCTCTGAAGTTTCTTTCGAAAGAAATCCATACTCAAAAAGGCGGGAGATGAAGTATAAGAAGAAGGCTCAAACTCAAAGTCGTACCTACCCAAAGGAACAATCAAAAGTGGAACTTGAGGAAGAATTGTAATAAGTTTACGTGTTTTGAACCTTTAGAATTCATCTTCAACACTACGTTGTCCGTAAGAAAAAACAAATAATAACGTGTTTGTCATATTTAGCCACCTGTTACTAACATTACATTACATTATGCATTACATTACATGATAGCTACACCTACGATGTACCTACCAACATTACATTACTACATTACATAATATTACATGATAACTACAGCTAAGAGATGTTAGTAACAGGTAACAGGGAGTAAATATGACAAACACATTTTGGACTGTCTTTTTCCTACAGACAACGTTTTACTGAAGATGAACCCTTGACGTTCGAAACATGTTTAAATATAACAATTCTTTCTCAAGTTTCTTTTCTTTGTGTGTCTTCTACCTTCTACCTATATTCCAAGTTTGGTGCACAAACAAGTTTCGAAATTTTCGCGTATATCCAAATTGGGAGTTTTCAGGTAACCAAACCTTACTTTTCTTTTGAAAAATGCGTAAAGGCCACATAAAGAAACACCTGGCAATATCTAACGAGTCTTAAAGCGCGATTCTATCAACGTAGCGACATCTCACGATGAGGATCCGAAGTGCGTTCCACAAAGTGGATTGAAATCTCAAAATATATAATTAAATGGGAAGCTTTGGGATACTATTTGGGGGCGACGGCAAAAGATGACGCGGCGTACAGAAACGCCCTGAAAACGTGCAAAAACTGAGGTCCCACCGAGATTCGAACTCGGATCGCTGGATTCAAAGTCCAGAGTGCTAACCATTACACCATGGAACCATGTTACACAATTGTGTCGGAAGCGTATATCAAGCTGAATGTCGTGATGCAATATGTGTCACGTTCTAATTATATTTCGAATAATATATCAAAAGTGCAGTATAAAATGAGTTTTCAAAATATTCTAAAATGTTAAATTACACCCATAAATGACACAATTTTTGATATCACCAAAATCAAAATTTGTTTCCGCCCGGGATCGAACCGGGGACCTTCCGCGTGTTAGGCGGATGTGATAACCACTACACCACGGAAACACTTGGAGAGAAGCTGTCTTACGACCTATATGGACTCATAATTTGTGTTAAACTACATACATGGTGTTCAAAAGAAAGTGTTACAAACCCTGGTGCTAAAAGATGTTAGGCACATGATATATTGGTCCTAGGATATCGATGGAAGGCGAAAAATGTGAGAATTGAATAGTGTCAAATGAATAATTAATTTTCTAGTCACCTTCAGAACTAAATTTCAATATATAAGCGAAATTGAGGTCATTTACTAACTTTGGTGCCCTAATTATAATGATGGTATCGAAAATGAACCTGAATTAATGTAAATATTATTTTTGGGGTTTGGTTGGGGTGTGTTTAATAAGAATTATTAGGAAGAAATGAAGTTTTCAGCTTAAAATTTGTACTCTTGTTCCATTTCGATAAGAGCAGCAGTTTTCCAGAAAGTGAAGATCTTTATTAAAACCTTTAACTATCAGGAACATGCAAAATGTTCCTTGTTTTCAAGTTCTTCATTTGGGAGCAGACATTTTTAAGGACTTTCCTGACTACATCAAACCATAACACCACCATCCCCCCCCCCTTCCTTCTAAAGTTTATGATTGTAAAAATTTTTCAATAAGACACAAGACTTTTAACATTGACTTAAAACTGTTGTGCTTGTGGAAATGGAACTGGGCAACTGCATGGGGTACAAGTTTTATGCTAAAATCTTCATTTCTTCAAATCTTCAACTCTTATTCAAAATCTTTATACCTGTTAGGTAGATACTTCCCAGACAGCACATAACGTCTTCAAGACATCCATTTTAAGCCTTTTTTATGCCTGGACGCCGTAAGACATAAAAAGTATATCTATAAGACGTCCATATCCGGAAGTCTCTAAGACGTCCAAGGCCGGACGTCCTAAAGAAGTCTAATTTACGTCAATTTTTAGCCAGACCTATTTATGCCTGAAGTGAACGTCTTTAGGACTTCCATTTCTGGATGTCTCTAAGATGTCCAGAGCGGAATGTCCCAATGACATCTAATTTTCGTCTATTTTATGCCTGCTCTTTTTATGCCTGAAGTGGGTCTCTTTAGAACGTCCAGTTTTAGATATTTGAAATATGTTAAAAGGTGGATACGGCCCTTTACGTATTTACGTCAATTTAATGCCTGCTCTCTTTTATGCCAGAAATGAACGTCCTTATGACGTCCAATTCTGGATGTCTCTAAGTTGTTCAAAAGCTGACGTCGTAATGACGTCCAATTTATGTCGTTTTGATGCCTGACCTTCTTTGCCTGAAGTGGACCACTTTAGGCGGTCCAGTTTTGGATGTCCCGAAGATGTTAAAAGGCGGACGCCTTAAGGACGTCTGATTTACACCAATTTTATGCCTGATCTTTTTATGCCTGAAGTGGACTTCTTTAGGACGTACAGTTCTGGATGTCTCTAAAATGTTCGAAAGCGGACGTCTTAATGACGTCTAATTTACGTCAGTTTTATGCCTAATCTTTTATATGCCTAACGTGGACCTATTTATGACGTCTATTTTTAGATGCCTCTAAGATATTAAGAGACACACAACTTAATGAGTTCCAGCCCAGACAGCAAAAAGGTGTGTTTAAGACGTCTTACAGACGTCCCATTATAGCTGAGCAAGACGTCTGTAAGACGTCCGTGAACGTCTCCTAGACGTCTTGAAGACGTCTTTTACTCGTCATTTGTTACAAAAAAAGACGTCTTAACGACGTGTTACAAGCTGTATATAAGACGTCTTTAAGATGTCTTACAAGCTCTATATAAGACGTCTTTAGGATGTCTTGCAACCTCTGTATAAGACGTCTTTAAGATATCTTGCAAGCTGTATGTAAGACGTCATTAAGACGTCTTTAGGGCGCATTGTCAGCCTAGGCCAAAATGAATTTATTATTATTATTAAATCTGCAAACATATAATACCGCCTTAAAGACTTCCTAATTAGACAGTCCAAAAATTGTTTGAAAAGGGTCTTTATTAATGATGACCTGCCAAATTAAGACGTTTTTAATATACGTCCATATGCGGACGTATAAAGAGGAATTTTATTGGTCAACAAACATCCAGACTTCAATCAGACGTCTTAAAGACGTCTAAAACAAGACATCTCAAAGGCGTTCAAAACAATACATCTTAAAGACGCCTCTTTTAGATCTTCAGACGTCTAGACCACAATAAGACCTTTACAAGACGTCTTTAAGACGTCTTGTGCTGTCTGGGAGTTTATGTAGATTTCATGCCTTGCCTTCTTTATGCCTGAAGTGGACCTCTTTAGGACGTCCATTCTTGGATGTCTATAAGATACTAAAAGACGTACGTCTTAATGACGTCTAATTTACGTCAATTTTATGCTTGCCCTTTTTTATGCCAGAAGTGGACGTCTTTATGACGTTCAAAATCTGACGTCTTAATGACGTCGAATCTGTCGTTTTCATGCCTGACCTTATTTATGCCTGCCGTATTAGAGACGTCTTAAAGGCGTAGTTTTGTATAAAAAATGTCTTAAAACAGACGTCTTTTGGACTCATTACGGATTTGCGGACATCTTTTTAATGCCTTGAAGACATCTTTGAGATGTACCGTTTTGTGGCAAATAACATGAAATAGACGTAAAATGAACACTTTAAAGACGTCACTAAGAAATTAGAGGATATCTTTACGACGTCTTACAGACGTGAAGAAAGCGTCCTTATGGCGTCTTAAAGACGAAAAATGAACGTCGTAAAGTTGTCTTTTTAATGCCTTGAAGGCATCTTTGAGACGTACCGTTTTGTGACAAATAACGTGAAATAGACGTAACATGAACATTCTAAAAACGTTCCTAAGAAATTAGGGGGCATGTTTAAGACGTCTTACAGACTTGAGGAAGACGTCCTTATGACGTCTTGAAGACGAAAAATGGACGTCGTAAAGTTGTCTTTTTAATGCCTTGAAGGCATCTTTGAATCGAACCGTTTTGTAACAAATAACATGAAATGGACATAAAATGGACAATTTAATGACGTTCTTCGGACGTCACAGGACATCTTTGAGATGTCGCAAATGCCTAATGTTGATGTTTATCAGACGTCTTAAGGACGTCCTTGTGCTGTCTGGGTTTTCTCCAACAACCCATGAAAATTAGCTTTTCCTTAAAAGAGGTTTACACTTTCGGTACCCATGTGTGTAGTTTCTCATGTGAGGCTTTTCAAATTTGAGAGTTATTACTTCTAGATATTTTGAGGTCTCCAGAGTCCAAAAAAATATGTTTTTCAAAAAATGTCTGTGAAACGTTTTTCTCCGAAAATAAAAACCACAAACGGTTCCAACTTTGATATAGACTTTCCCAATAAGCTTAGTATTAAAATCGGCCGGGATGAAGGGGTAGTTTTTTTACAGACGTTTTTTGGTTTTTTGACATTTTCTCAAAATTTGTTCTAAAAATTTTTAATACCTACTTATTCCACTGTCGAATATATATATATAAGAAAGTTAAATAATATTTTTGGCCAAATCTCCTCTAAAGGGCACTTTAGTCGTCATTTTTCTAATTTTTTTTGTCAAAATCCATTCCAATACTTTTTTCCTAAATTTTGAGTATTCTGTTGTCAAATGTGTTAATAATCTTTTATAACATTTTTCACCAAATCTTCTCTAAAGGGCCCTTTACACTTGTTCATTTCGGTTTTTGGAAATTTCTTCAAAACCTACTCTAATAATTTCTACAAAGCTATGAACATGTTTTTATGTTGTCAGATTTGTATAATAATGTTTAATAACATTTTGGTTAAACTATCTATGAAGGGCACTTTACTCATTTTTGGGTTTTTCAAGATTCTCCCAAAATCAGCCTAAAAATTAGTTTTAAATTTATTCTACTATCGGATATGTGTAATAAAATATAACATTTTTGCCCAAATTGTCTATGAGGAGCACTTTACTCGTCATTTTCCTATTTTTCGAAAACTTGAAATCCGCTTCAAGAATTATTTTTAAGCTATGAATATTTATTTTATGATTTAATAATCAAGTTCAATATTACATTTTTTGCTAAATCTTCCCTGAAGGGCAATTTGTACTTACTGTTTTTCGTAATTTCGTAATCAGCGTACCAAAAAGTCAGTAATTTACTTAAATTTCTCATGTCTATTTAAATAAGTTTTGGAAATAATAAAACAATTATTTTTTATGTTTAACGTCTATGTTCATAATGATTTTTATGTATATTTTGCACTATACCACCTCCCTTAAAGTATGTGATACTTGTTTTTTAACTTCCTTTTGAAGCTTTGTAATAGAAATTACCAAACTACGTACAAAACAAAATGTGGACATGATACCTTCACCAAAAAGGGAATCTAAACTTTATTTCTTCTAATGATATATAGACATAATGGACACATGTACCTAATTTAATGTATGCACACTTTTCAATTAAAAAATCTGTAGCTGCCATTTTCAAAAACTCTCGTGGGTATCCACCCTAACAACGACCACCAATTTTTCCCATTTCTAATCCAAATTAGACCAGACTTCCCTAATTCTACTCCTCCTTTGATGAAAACATTATTTGCTGTTTAAACCATTTCTCTTCCCTTCCAGATGAGACGCCAACTTAGTTATGAAACCGAAACAGAAGGACGGCAAGAGCTCCCTCAACCTCCCCAAAACCCAGAACAAGCCTAGGATCACCGCGAAGGTCCAGGACTCCGAGGAGGAGTCCCAAGGTTTCTCCGGATGGCTCCGTTCTGAGGAAGGGATTGAAAATTTGAAACTTTTCGTCTTCGGCAACACCATATTGGTGTTCGTGGTGTTGTCCTGGCCGCAGATCAAAGAAGCTTTGGACTCTTGTTATTACATGTACGTCGAGTACACGCAGAGGGGTTAGTAGTAAATGAAATCTGCAAGTTGGAGAAATGCTCGCCGTGCTCCTGAGAGGTTTCGTAATCTTGGCGTTCATGTTTTGGTACAGCTTGGGCGTCTGGAACCTAGTAGACAACTTCTTCAATGACAGATTCAGGAGGTACCTGCAGAAGGAATTCGAGAGTAATCCTTACATGAAGGCGGACGTCATGGGTGGGCTCGACCAGGAGAACCCCGAGGATCTCTATGGGGTTACGTCCTTCAGGGATATCAACGATTATATATATCAAATATTTTTTAATGTGTGATGGACATTTGCAATGGTTTGAACTTATGATAGTTTTAGGGAGGGTTGGTATAGTGGGCAAAAAGTTACAGTGGGCAATTTTGTAAATAATGACAACTTCATAGTGTGTTGCGAATTTTATAAACCTTGCAACGCTTGTTTATGGGGAATATCCTCGTTTTGGTTTTATATATATTGAACGAGTTATTAGTGCGTACTTATGTAAATCTCCAAGTAAATGTTTTGTACTATTTAATTAAAATGTGAAGAACTATAACGACTTTTTGTTTTTGGACACATACGCAACTATTTCATTTACCTACATGGAAACTTAGTCTGACATTTTTCTTGCCAGGATAACAGAGGACGACTCCTCTTGGGTTCTTTACAATTTCATAACGATACTTGTAATTTTCTTTGTTGAACCTTAATTACACTTATGGCTGTAAACGCACGCATATACACAACTGAGTGTATCGAAGTAATCTCGAAGTGAATTTGTAATTTACTGTAAATTTACACAAAATATTAAAATATGTACTACTTTAATTTGATCTTCAAATTTATATTGCGCGTTCGATAAACAAACTTATTACTAATCTTGTTTATTATTGAACTGCTTTCAAGTTTATTTATTAATTTAAGCGTCGTTGTCTCATCCATTTTTGCGAGCAACTTTAGTGTTCTTTATTCCGGAGCGCTCTTACCAGGAGAATATCTTGTCGTATGAAGTAAGAAGTCATTTGTCGTTGACGAAACGAGCGTTGCTCAATCTGTCCCCGAGCAGTAAATCCCCGAATAATTTCTTAAAGCCTGATTCAACATCTGCCTAGTTTAGGCGTCGCCTGGTAGACGGCTATAAAGTGGATGTTAAATCGACCAAAATACATGCAATATCGAAACCGTTAGTCAATTCGAAGCTTTTGATTGATTTTCAACCCTATCAGACCTTTAAGTAAGAAGACACTGTCATAATACCCATTAATCATATGCAACCCGATTTCCTGAGATACACCTTTGATTTTTTTAACACAAATTTCCCAAAAAGCTGTCATATTACGTAATTAACACATTTTCTACGTTTAAGTAGTGATGCATCGTAACAACGGAACTCACCTAACAAATCGCGACCCTTGATTGGCCCATGCTTCATGCGGAGGATCGTGAAATTAGTTGCAGTGACGTGAAGTGCAGGTCCATCACCTTCGGGAAAATCGTAGCAGTGTCGTGAGGTGTAGGTGTGGTGTGTAGAGATTCAGTGCGAAATTGAGGGTTTCTTAAAGTGGTATGTCGGTTCCAATTTGGCAACTACTTCGTTGGAAGAAATTTTCGGTAACTTCGGCGGTACTTCCCACTACGGTACTCTTTCGAAAAACTCGTGAGGTATATTTTACAAAAAAATCTCATTAAGAAACATACAAATTTATACAATAAATGCCTGAATCCTATTCTAAGATAATTAAGGCTTGAGCTGAGGGACTTCCTCGGAAACTTCCTGACTTTTCTTCTGCTCCAGCTCCTTGAGTTGCTCCAACGTCAACAGGGACACACCCAGCTGATCCTCCCTGGTGAACGGCTGAGCCATTTGCCTCAACCACCTCTTAGCCAACTACGAATACGCACAGAGTGCAGAATTAGTAAACGGGAATATTGTATTAACAGTAACATTACGGCAAATCAAAAATATCCAGGGGTAGACCACAGAGAAGATGGATAGGAGGAAACCACGGAATTGGGAGGGAAAAATTGGTCAAAAATCGCAAGAAATCTACATGAATGGAAAAGATACGAAGAGGTATAGAAGCGGATTGAAGAGGGTTGAAGAAGAAGAAGAAGAAGATTACAGCAAGTGTTAAACATATGGACATAAACTTCATTAAGGTATGTGTGCGCCTGTATACCCAAAATCCACTTCTCATGATATTGACGGTATTACTACTGCGTTTCCATTTTCGACCATATATTATGTACTAAAGTAGACAGACATGCCTTAGTATATAGAACCATGTCCGCAACATCTCAGAAGACGGAACCTGTTTTAATGTTGCCAAAGTAACTGTCGTTTATTGTATCACTAAACGACATCATTCAATAACTAAGTCCACTTTGAGTAATTAATAAAAAAGGGTTCTTCAATTTCCCTTTTACACGGCAAAGATCTACAATCTCCAGCTCCATATAGTGTGACGTCAGTCTTAAGAGAAATGGATTTTGGCTATAGCTTAAGTAAATTAAAGGTACCTGCACGGCTTCCTCTGTGGATAAATTGCAGTAAGAATCCCTGAGATGCTCCTGGATCCACTTCGGCAGCTTGGACTTCTTATCCGCCCTGGAGAACCTCTTATCGGCGAAAATCATGATGCCGTAATCCGTCTTCCCTCTGATCGCCCTGCCGACGCACTGGGCGGCGTGACGCATAGCGTCGAACGTCAAGAAGTCGTTCTCACGGATCTAACAGAAATTTGAAGACTATTAAATTTCAACCTAAGTACGCCGATTGCGTATTATTGATTATATAAGAATGTGTAGAGAATAAAATCTAGTGTTTAAAACATCCAAGAAGTGTGTAGGAATGGTAGACACGCAGAATTTCAGTGTAATATGACAACCCTGTGAACCTACTGTCTCCCTCTAGTGAGCTCTCATCTTATAATGTAGCGAGCTGTTGTTTGTTGTTGTAGCTTTAGTTATTAGTCTGAGAGATTAATAATCATAAATCGACGATGGCCATTTACCTGGAACTGATCCCGCAAATAGTCCAACCTGGCCTTCAATATCCTGGACTGGGTGTAGACGTAAGGTATGCCGAACATGAGCACGGCTCGTCCCAGGTGATGATCGAAATCGACCCCCTCGGACACCTTGCCCCTGGCGACGGAGAGGAGAACGGCCCCCCTGCCGGATTCGCAGGCCTGAATGGGATATATGTTAGACACCTCGATCAAATAAGTCGAAAATCAACCTTACCTTAATGTAATACATCAAGGCGAAGCTCGTCTCCGCCGAATCCTGAGTCTCTATGAACAGTAATTTGTACCTCTGTAGGCTGTCTATGACGCCCTGATCGTACCAGCTCGCCACCACGGATTCTAGGTAGAGGTACGACGTGAAGAAGCATACGATCCCGTCGGGGACGTTCGCTGCTATCTTGATAATTGGAAAAATGGGTAGGTTCATGGAATTTCTTACGTTAACACTTTATTACCTCAACTAACAACTGGCCGTAATTCCTGATAACTGCGTTGTCGTCTCTGGTCTCGAATTTTGACGAAATGGCCACTTGGTCATTTCCTTTGGATACAATCTGAAATAATACCGTAAGTTATATAAAACAGCTCTATAACTGAACCGAAATGCTTCAGGGTAAAAAGAATAACTAAATTATGTTTCTTAATAAACTCATAAGTCTTTCTGGAAAATGGACAGGATATTGCAAATGTTTTTGGGCCTTTAGCCCAGTAAATGAGGGAAAAACCTAGATTAAATTCTGCATAAGGGGTGAAACCGGGGGCAATTGTAGGTCTCAACTGGGTCTCTCGCAATACGAAAAGTTGTAGATTCTCCGGGTCCCGGAACATGGTAAAAAATGGTCCTCAAGCTCCAAAAATCCGTTTTCAGCCTATATCTCCGAGAATATGGCATTTAGAGAATTTTTGTTTAGATCCAAATGGAAGATCAGTTCATTAGCTACAAAAATGGTGATAAGAAGTAGTCACTTCTGTCAGTTAGTGCATTGTTTTATTTTTTAAACTGTTCACACTCCAAAAGTCTTCTTAAACATGTAACTACTACAAATGTAACTACAATAAATGGACTGAACAATAAGGAAGCTCGGAATTACAATTGTGTAGGAGGAATCTACAGCACGCACCATAAATCGCATAGTGGTAAGGACAGACCTGTAGTCGAAGCAGTATGAAATTTAGTGAAGACCAGGAGCATGCAACATACATACAAGAAACGACAACATAAGTACGTTCTGTGGAGCCCACTGCCATTTACTTAGAAGTTAGAAATCGGCATGAAGGAGAGAGAGTTCTGCGGTTGCAAATGTTGCAAATAAATAACAAATCCAAATTCAAAATTTCTTAATAAGAAATTTCATCACTGTCCTTCAGATTGTAAAACTTTAAAGAAATGGCAGAAAATCTGTAACACTTCTATAGATTGTAACAAACAAGTTTCTATCTATGAAGCTCTTTTTTTTAACTTACGATTAATCTTCAATGAATAATCTCCGCTTAGGGACTATTCCATATAAATTTGATGCAAAACTAGTTGTACATTCTGTTTTAAGTCATATTATAAACATATACCTACACTACATATTTTGAATCAAAATTTGAAAGAAAGTATGATCACATTACCGTTTTTTCAGCTTTTAATAACTAATAAATAAGTTTCAGTAGGAACAAATCCCATTGAAAACACTTGTATTCAAAGGACTGCGATAATTCAGACAAATAGTCTTTTCTCAAGAATAAACGATTAGGTACATTATCGACAGTGGGTATTTCTAGAGAATATTTAAGGCCCAATGAAGGGAAAATATACCAAACACATTGTAATATTACTATCCGTTAATGTAAATGTCTAAGCTCCAAAACCTAAAGAGCAATTGAAGTTAATATTAATATTCAAGTCAAGCAATAATAAGGATCTATATGAACGTGGAAACTTTGATTCAATAGAAAGCAGTTTAAATGAAATTACACGTAATTTCATGAAGTCTCAGTTATGAATTTAAAAAAGATCACCCAAAGAGCAGTACTTGGTCTGTACAAGATAAAGCATTTGCTTTATCTATACTCAAGCTAAATCTAAAGCAATGTAATTTTGTTCTGTTTTCAATTATATTATATTGATAATTTTGTTACCTAATAAATGTTTCTATATAAAATTCTAGTTTTATCAAAAAAATATTCTTACTTAAAAGAAATTTACAACTTATTTAATGCATAATTAATAGGGCTCTGGCAACCTCTAACCATCCCTTCCCACCGCTTCACACTTTGCAGAAAGCCACCCTAGGTTATTTACTCATACAGAGTAACCTTTTACTCTTTAAGATCACTAAAATTTCTGAAGAAAGATGAAAAAACCGACCAAGAGCGTCACTACTGTACAACCCTTACACTGTGTAACTCTCTCTCTAACCACAACAAATGAGACTACAGTCAGTCTACTACTACATTATCGTCATATATGCAATATGCGAAATATGAAGTGTCTAAAGTGCATGGATTAAAACAAATACATTCTCCAGCTACCATGTTAGTTTTAATTTATTATGGACACGGCGTGTATTAGGCAATATAAACCTGTAGAAGATGGGCTACAAGTTGATGTTACTCACCATTGGGAGTAGACAGGGCCTGGCCAGGGTCATTGTGAACGACGCCATGATCACCGGATGGAAATTCAAAATCTTCGGGTACATATCCAACGGAGACAACGTCCCAGATGTTATCACCACACTTTGGAACCGATCGAACACGGGCTTTATCGCGATCGACGAATCCAAGCAACTGAAATCGATTCTTACAGTAATCGAATTTCTAATTAGCCCCTTATTTACCTGAAGTGTAAGATGGGATTCGACACTGTCGGCGTTTTGTCATCGAAAGGCTCGACGATTATCGTGAAGCCCTTCATGTAGGTGGACACCAAAGTCGCCAGATGCGTTATGAGTATAATCGGACTGAAATCCGTCAGATCGGATATCTCGAGGGTCCTCAAAAGGGAAGCCAGCCTCTCTGCGCAGAACCTCAACGGTTTCCTCTCTATGCAGACTTTATTCTGGACGTCCTTCAGGAATCCCATTGGAGATTCTTGCACGACGTGCTGTACCCTCAGCCGGGTCTTCAGGTACTCCACAAAACGTTTCAGGAAACTGATGAAGTGCTCGGCATTCCTGATGTTCCCCGGGACAGCCTCCTGGAGGATCTCGTCGGGCACGACGGGATTGGAGAGGATCACATCGGTCTCTCTGGCGATGTTAGCGTCCCTCAGGCCCTCCACGAGTTTCTGGTATTCATCCTGGAGGTTCTTATGGCCCTCCTCTCTCATCCTGGAAAAACCAAGTTAGAAATTTTTGGCTCACGAAACAAACTAACAATTATACTCTGCTATGGTCTTCTCTAGCAATGTGATGTTTGCTGTGGCCTTCTCAATAGTCCTCTTGTGTATCTTAACGCTCATAGAATCGATGCAGACGTTGTCGATATTGTGAGCCTCATCAAACACCACAACTGACTGCTTTGCTAATTCCTTTGAGACAACATCTGCAATCTTCGGATCGAGAAGGTAATGGTAACTGTATACCACAATATTCGCGTAAGTGATCTACAAAAATTTGAGATGTAAGAGTTCTTCTCATAAATGCCATTATTTACTTACGACAAATCTCGAAAGGAAATATGGGCACCAATTCCGGTCAGCTCCAAATTTTTTTAGGTCATCTATGCTATAAACCCCATGCGGGATGAGCCCCTCTTTTCCGTCTTGACTGAAACCTTCGTAGAAATCACAGACGGGAACTGTATCATCACGGAAGTGCCTCTCACGGACATAACTAGCCGTTAGGGCATGGCATTTCGCATCTACTATCTTTCCTTCTCTTGCCGTACTAACCTGAAAGAAAACGATACAGTAAACGTAAAGGTTACGCACATACTGACTCGGGTGCTAAGGAAGATAGCAAAAAACGTGATTACCTAAATAATACTAATTTATTTACAGAAGACGTCTACAAAAGCATCTAATCAAGTCGGAGGGCAAATGAAGCGCCGCAAGAGCAACCCTGTTCCGCCAGCGGGTTATTCACGATCTTAAACGATGATCTGATCAGCTCCTCTTGGTAGTCCAGAGTGGCTCCCTTGATGTATTCCAAAGAAGTCGTGTCGATCACTATCCTCGCCCCGTCCTTCTCGAAGACTTTGTCTTCACTAGTGTCCACTTTAGAGTCCAATTCGAACTTGTATTGGAACCCCGAACAGCCGCCACCTTCCACGGATACGCGGAGGAAGTCATTGGAATCCCCTGCGATACTCTTGAGGCGTTCGACGCATTTTTTGGTTATAATTATTTCCGATTTGATGTTTTCTAATGGTTTGACGTTCGGGTTCGTGTTTAGCCTCATCTTTGATATTAATGACACCAGTTTACCACACCGGATTAGTTTTGAACGTAACATTTCGAAAATATATACAGGAGTTTCGATGTGAGGTTATGTAGTTTTGACACAGAACATATATTATTGATGACATTTCTCACAGAACGGATATAAATGATTCTGAGCTGCATTAAAATCGATGCCGGACGGGCATGCGCACTGAAGTCGATAGTTTGGTCAGTTAAGGTTTGATTTTCAATAAAATGGTTACATTTGAAACATTTGTTATTAAAATAGTCAAGAAACTTTCTGCATCAAGAGCAAAATAGTAAATTATTTCAACTCTGTACCTTCTCATTGTTAATTTACATATTTTATTTGTATTTTAAGCAGTATTACCACATTAGAATAAACAAAGAAGAATATTTGACATTCAATATAAAAATTATTTTAAATATCATGTATTTATATTCTTGTAATTTGAAAATAAGATAGCTGCATCTTTTTTATACAGCGAAAGCTGAGAAACCCCTGACAAATAGGTTTTAGCAGGAGTGGGCTTGTCATTTTATATTCTGTTTATTATTTATATTCTTCTCTAGTTTTTAAAATAATGTTTTATATATACAAATATGTTGATCGTAATTATGACTTTATATGTATACTAAAATATTTAAAAAACGGAACCAAACATTATTACTTATGTGTATTATTTTGATCTCTTCTATTCATATGTATATAATAACTGTGTTCTAATTAAAATAGAGTTCTTTTGCAATTAGTATTTAACAAAGAAAAACAATATTTTAATTATCTTAAACTAAGTAACTTTTTAACGAAACTATTGTTATTGTTCACTATTGTTCAAAATTTGATATTAGATACAAAAAAACTAATTCATAGTACATAATCGATATCAAACACAAGTAACTTGATATCGATATACAATTTGAAAGTATCAATACCTGAATAAATAATTAAAAGTATTACTTAGCCAGGGAAAAATTTTCAATTACCGCCAAAACCAAATGATCAAACTGTTAACTGTACTGTGCATGCTCGTGGAGGGTTGATGTTAATGCAGTCTATAAATTCCGACTCAACTAGACTATTTTTTAAATCTTCAACCGGCGATTTGAGTTAAGCATCATTTTATTAAAAGCAATTAGATATTGTTACGCACCTGGGGGTGAATGCAGAGATTCTTCCTAGAGGTGAGTACGACGCCGATGAGCCCAGGGTATTGCCCATCTACTTTTTCGTAATATTCCAACAATTTCTTCAATTCCTCCATAACTTTCTCTATCTCCGGCACCGTTCGGGAGCAATATATCAATTTCCTGATTACATGAGGATTTTCCACCATGTATGCAACAATCAGAGACAATAATGTGATGGTCTTTCCGGTACCGGACGGCATTTCCAACAAACAGTGACCCTATAATAACAAGTCAGAGCAATTAGTCGATTTTTAATTGAGATTTTGTACACTTACCTTAGCATCTAGGGCTTTCTTCAATTCGCACATATAAGAATATTGTTCCGGGTAAATGTAATCGTAAGGGAAGTACACTATGAGGCCGTCCACGCTTATCCTGAAAGTTGAGTGAAGTAGAAGCAAAAAATAAGACTTTGAAACATTTAATTTACCTCATTTTGTTGTAGATTATATGAACGTTTATCCGGTAAGCTTTGTGTTTACTCGTTCCTTGTTTGAGGTTAGGTTGAATCGACAGTCGACAGGACAAGAAATAAAAAACTTACAGGTTATGTTTTTGTCGTTCCGTGATTAATCGTAACGTTTACTACTCCCCTACTGTGCTCCCCTAAAGGCCCTAAATAAAGTTTTAGATATGTTGGTCGATGATAAATTAGGAGCGAGGGTGGAGCACAAGGGATACTTCGGTACTGTGCGTTACGTGGGCCCCGTCGAGGGTTATGACGGCTTGTGGTTGGGGGTCGATTGGGACGACCCCAAAAGGGGTAAACACAATGGGACTGTTAATGGGGTGCATTACTTCGACGCCAGGTACGACACGTTCTTGTTACATACAGGTGGTATTAAGTGCATAGGTTTTTAGAAACGAATTTTAAGTGTTATGGGTGCGGCTACTGCAGCTGATTCGTGTTCAGCGAGATTACCTTCGAAAGGCCTCTTGTGAACACAAGCAATCGGCTCAGTTTACTTCACCCCCTTAAAAACGTTCCTAAAATGTCACCGAATTATTCTTATACTCGCCTTTAACTTTCCAGCTCGCCAACGTCTGGCTCGCTTGCCAGGAAGAACGCCGTGTACTTCGGACAGAGCTTAACCGAAGCCGTCAGATGGAGGTATGGCTCAGAGCAGGACTCCCAAACCGCCATACAAAGCGAACAACAGCTGATAAGCTTCCAGAAGGACATCAATGCGCCGTTCATTCAACTGGTCGGGTTCGAGAAAGTCGCCAAGAAGCAAAAGTAACAAAGACGCAAGAAATTTGAGGAGGAGCGCAACATTCTCTATTTTTAGGGAGTTTGACTCGTTACAAGTCATCAACGTCCGGGGATCGTTGGTCAGCTCGATGGGACTCCGCGGCGAGTTACTGGAGCTTTGCCCGAATGTCCGGGAGTTGGACATCTCCAAGAATTTGCTTGCGTTTTGGGACGTTGTCTTCAGTATTTGCTTGGAGCTCAAACATCTCTACTGGCTTAACGTCAGTGAAAACTTATTAACTCCCCCTCCGAAACGCATGGAATACACTTTCCCTAACGTCACAGTATTAATATGCAATCACATGAAGTTGACCTGGGACCAAGTCATCGATCTTTCCAGTGCATTCCCAAACGTGTCGGAACTTCGATTAGCCTGTAACAAAATTAGTGAGCTAACTACCCCTGCAGACCACAACTTCAAAAATTTACGCTACCTAGTCCTGGAAGGGAATGACATAAAGTATTGGTCTGAAGTAAACAAGCTGGCAGTGGTGGAAAACTTAGAACATTTAGTACTCGAAGATGTGAAATTAGAATCGATCAAGGTGGAGCCGGGCACCTTCACGACCCTCAAGACTTTGAATCTCAACAACAATCTGATATCAGACGTAAGGAATTTTCTTACTGGAGAGAACCCTCCAAATTAATCTTTCTATTCCAGTGGCGGTCCGTCGGGGAATTGAACAAAATGGGGAGCTTGCATCACTTGAGGTTCAAGAATAATCCAGTGTTAGAGACTGAAATCCCGGCTACTTCTCACCAGATACTCATAGCGAAAATAAAAACGTTGACGGTAAGACGAATTGGGATATTCGATTTCGCTACGAACCTCAGTTTGCTTGCAGATTTTAAACGGTACCATCATCGAAATAGAAGAACGAAAAGGCGCAGATTACGATTACGTAAAGAAATACGCGTTGGAGTGGTTGAAAGTGAAGGACGACCCCGTTGAGAGAGGATCGTTTTTGGATCAGCATAATAGGTACCTGGAATTAATCGAGGGTATGTAATGTACTACAGCATGCCTGATGAGATATTAACGATTATTCGTTTCCTTTAACAGAATATGGGTTTCCCGAACTTTCGGAGCTGGTTGTCAAACAGAACGTTATCGAGTCGACGCTGATCACAGTATTTTTTTTCTACGAAGGCAGATCGGTTGAAAAAAGAATTCCGTATAGCATTTCGATACAGAAATTAATATTGTTAGCGCAAAAACTTTTTAAATTAAGCTCTAGGCCTACTTTGAAACTCGTAAGTAGCGAGTCTAGTGAAATTGTGATGGACTTAAGTGATAACCTAAAGGAAATAGGGTATTATTCTGTGCAAAACGGTGATACGATATTAGTTGAGGCATGATGTGTTCCTTGAGAAACATAACACGTACTAGTGTATTAACTCGCAAAAAAATAAAAATGTGTAATTTATTTTGTAATATACCTTTATTACTATCTTATCCTTTTGTTTATAAAATAAGAAGTGCATGAAAAATAGAAATATGTATAAATATCAGTACGATTAATCAACATACGATCAAAAATGAAATTTGAATGAATAGACCAGACTTACATTATACACTTTTAATTTTGCACTTTTATACTGTTCTGTATATCACAAAACAAAAAGCAAACGACGAGTCCCAATATTTATAACAGTTCGGAAAAAAACCTGTGAAGTGCCCAGTGAGAGTTAAACAAATACCCAATACACAGACCCTTATATTACAATAATACAGAAATAATGTAATCTAAAGCGATCCACGACTACCTAATCCAATCAAAAATCATCCTAATAAAACACACTGATAAGTATGACACTCGCTTGTACTGTATTAATGGTGCCGTTACTCCGTTTCCAGATATTGAACCCTAAAAAAATTAAAAAGAATTAAAACATAAACCGAGCACTGGGAGATAAAATAGAAAAATAAGATGAAGGGTTTTTAAGCCAAACCTTACAAAGATTTTACTTTTGACAGTCAAATTCATAAGCTGTAAAACTTCTGGGACTAGTGACTCAAATTAGGTTTTCAAGCAGAAATAAGGAGTAATATAAATCGTTTGTATACATTTTTCATTACATGCAGAATTCTGCATATAAAATTAATATAGATTTGTGCAAAACATTGGAGCTGCTGATGCTCAATATAAGATATAACTAAACTTATCTATGAAAGTAAGCTGGTAAAGCTGTATACACAGATCTGAGTAAAGCATTTGATACAGTTAATCAGAATTTGTTATTAAAAAAATTATTTAGATGTGGTATGCGAGGACACTCAAAGGCCAATAAAAAGGTATCTTTCAGGGAGAAAACAATGTATTCGAATAGAAATGGGTGTCCCCCAAGGCTCTGTTCCAGGGCCACTATTTACTGTATATATTATGAATGATGTATTTAATGTAGGTAAGATTATAGCTTTTGCTAATGACACTGTTCTCTTAAGTATTGAAGATAGTTGGTCTACAGCCAGGTCTGAAATGAATATTTCTTTAAAAAATGGTTCTCATAAACTCTGCATCTATCAAAAACTCAATACACGACTTTTGAATGTAAAGCAGACAGTGTGCCTTAATCAATTAATATTCTTAATAACAATACTGTATTGTCGAGGGTCCAATTTCATAAATATCCTTGAATTAAAATGAGCTGTAATACAAAATGTAGTATTATGTATCATGTAAATGAAACATGTACAAATAGTTACTAACAAATTAAGATATCTGCTGATATTATGGAAGACAAAACAGTTACCAAATAGTATACTAAGAGCTTTTTATTTTGAAAATGTATATAGCACTCTGTTATATGGAATTATTATTGGAACTATCAAAATGTACTTAAATCTCTAAAATCTTTGTATAAGTTTATTTTTTTGATGTGTTAACAAATGTATGTTATATCATTATGAATTAATTAAAAGTAAATTTATTATTCATATAGTGTGACTAGATATAATAAACGGATTGAACTGCCAAAATACAGCAAAAGAATATCTAATAATAGTATTTATATTGTTACAATTTTTTTGTTACCTTGAGTTTAAAATATTGAAAGGAACTAAAACATTTATTAAGGAAAAATTGAGAAACATGTACAACTGATAGACTTAGCTGAACTTTAATATGTAATAATAAAATAATCAAGATAATGCCTGAATGCATGGTACTACTATGTGACAGTAGCATTTTTATCAACAGGCAACTTATTTTATACCTATATATTTTTATTTTTCTTCTAATATTCAGTTTATATCTTAGTCTTAAGATTATAATAGGTTTATAAACATATTATCTAGCACCTGCGCACAGAGATATTTACCTCTCTCTTGTAGGATACATGTACACTCCTTTAAGGAATTTTTCATTGTATTGCCACAGAAAAAGATTCAAAATCAAAGATTTCGGTAATAAGAGTTTTGAAATTTTATTTCCTAATGTTTTATTTGTGACTATTGTTCAACAGGAGAACTCTGTGAATAGCAAATTGTAATGTGAAGGTGTAAAGAAGTAGTTCAATAGTTTAGATTTTTAGCAAGCAGATGGAATTAACAAACATGAAACAGCGAAGTTGTTTGGAATATTCTGTTGAATTATCATATAAGAATTTGTGAAAAATTGTCTAGAATTCCATATAAATAAAACCATACTACATTGTCCCAAAGAAATTCCCACAACATTAAAAACCCCATCAAATCCAAATTTAATCTGAACTGCATTCTGATGAGAAGTGCTCACCTTTCCTTCCCTTGGAACCTCCTGCTCATCCTCCTCTGGTACGCCTGTGGGTGCAACGTGTACCGGTGCACTTGCTTCCTGTTTACTCTCAGCTCCTTCTCGTCGACCTCCTTGAGCTTCTCCAGCCTATCCATGAACTTCTGTATCAGATCCTTGCAGTTCATGTGCTCCTCCGGCTCCCAGCTACTATCAGCCTGACTGTAGCCTTTCCACAGGACGAGGAACTCCCGTTTGCCATTCTTCTTGAAGTGGACGTCTATTATGCGGTCCACCTCGAAGTCCTCGTTCTCGTCCCACTGTTTCTTCTCGTCATTTTTGCTCTTCTTGGGCGACTTCGACTGCCACAGAGAAGGAATTTAAATTTCTTCATTGAAATACAAAACGTAGACTATGCAACTCGTAGAAATTGCACAGCATAATGATTAAAGTGAAGGGTTCAAGGATAGAGTGATAGCAGAAAACTGTGACAACACACACACCTATCTGATGGGTTACATTCACCGAAACTTAATGATTTCAAAAACGAGGTCACTACAATAGTTTTCAATGTATTAATGTTTTTTAATATACACGTATCTTCCGCATCCTACCCAAAGTTCCAATTGTCTCATATGCTGATGGTATCATACTCTATCATCGCCCTACTCTATTAGTCATTGAACATAAGAAAACCTACATAGACAACATTCACCGATTATACAAATTACTAGAAAATATCAGCATTAGACAAACATTGTCCTGTGAATATTCTCAAGAGTTTGATAACTGAAGCCAAGTTTCTTTAGTGATGAGTGGTGAATCCGCCGTACCAAGAAAACGCGTATGTGACTAACTAGACTTCTCGTCTACACTACATATGGACAGTTAAGAAATATACAGTTAGACCACTCCTTTGTAAAGTACGGAATGCCGGCAGTTTTTATGACTGAACCATTCGCATGTAAAGTTCGCCAATATGAGGGAGGATTACTGTTAAAAATTGTTAGCTCACTGTAGGGGGAACGTTTAATAATTTGTTTCACAAGTGTTGTATTTGGGCAAGATGTTGGGTAGTACGCTTACTTCTCTCACTTTAGGTGGAATACCTTAGCCAAATGAGCGAGGTGCACTTGAAAGCACCTTTTTCCTGTATAGGGAATAGTTATTATAACGTTTTTACCTACGCGAGAATTACTACACGATACGAGTTGTCTTAATTTATTTTGACCACTTAACACTAATTTATTTGTACGCTTACACTACACTTATCTACTTATACTTAATCTAATTTATATTATCTTACGTACTATGTATTAGTACTTAGCTATTTAATTTATATTACACACTGTTTATTTATCTTACGGCCGACCTGGCCATAATCTGTCGACCAGTCTCCCGGCGACTGTCCTCTCTCGACTCCCGGTCTGCTATTTATTTAGCCGTATGGGAAATCCAGAAAGATCGAGGCGTTTCCGGTCCTTTCGGTAACCTTCTAGATAATACTCGAAAACTCTACGGCTTTCCAAGAATTACACCAGTTCCCCGAATCTATCTCGTTAGTAATTTCTTTGAAGAGACTCATTCCATCGGGTGCTTATCTTTACGGCATCTTTTATGGCTTCTATTTCGTTACATTATCAAACACACCTGTTAAACTAATAAGAGGTGCTCTTGTAGTTTTTTTTTATTGTTGATTTAATGGATGAAGGACGTTCGGGTAGAAAAAACTTTAATTGAAAATATTAACAAAAAGATAACACAACAAGACTAACAAAATGAACTTTTAAGGCAGAAGGACGTTTTGCCTATGACTTCTGTCTGACTGCTTTTTGAATAATCTTATCTTTACGAATGCTGTTTCAATAATGTCTTTCCTTCGTCGTCGTCTCCCGTTTCCCGTTTCTCAGATTTATCGATTGACCAATTCGGACTTCTCATTGGCCCGGCCTTTCCTGTACTTAATGTTTGACCAATCAGAGGTTCTGAAATCTGGGAAATCCGAGGACTGATTTTTGGGACCTTTCCTTATTTTAATCCTTAGAGAGGCAAAAAATATCACGCTCACAAAGTTTCCGAGAAATACACCCTTGGTGTATAGTTTTATAGTGCCTATAAGGAAAGGTCCTTTCTTAATGATGTGAAGGTATTTAAAATTCGCCGCCTTTGTCATTTATTTTACAAAATCGAGGATTTTTGAAACACATGTTCCTCAAAATCAGTCAATTCTTAACAAGTGTTATGTACACAAAGTTGATTTTTGTTATCTGGCTAAATGTTAATAACTCTAAATATATTAGATGGATAAAAAATTAATGATGTTATAAATGTAATTGAGGCAGATAATTTATATTCTAAGGTTTAACATAATATATATTTTGTTATATAATATATTGATAACTCATATACCAAAGAACAGATTTTAGGTAAGATAAAATTGTTCAAAAAGGTAAAATAAAACTCAGAAAAAGGTTGAAAACCTTTAAAACAAAAAATTAGTTCTTGAGCTATATTTTACCCCTACACAGAAAAAGCACAACTTTTTAAAAGTTATTTATTTTCCCAAGAACAAATTAACAGTTTTTCAATATTTTCAGGTGTTAGATTTGTTCTTTGCTAGTTGATAACTCTTTATAAATAGAAAGACTTTTCTACATCTACTGAAGTTATTGATGCAATTTAAGGATTTTCTATTATATTACTAGATAAATTATAATAGCTGCTCTTGGCATCTGCGTGAATTTGACGAACTTCTTGATGTTTTTAATTGTTCTTGTTGATTAATGTTTTGATAAAAAGGAAACATATATATTTTGAACAAATTTTTATTTACACGAAAGAAAAAGCAAAAACACCATACAGAAAGTGCCCACTGGAATGGAAATAGGGAAGCATGCCATTAATGGTTTCCAGGTGTAAAGCCCGGTTGCCTGTTCTCTCTGCATCTATGAAAGTTGAAATTAGCGTGACCATTTCAAAGTACTGACTCCACAACTTGGCAGTGGGTCCTAAGTTTGCGAATTGTTCAAGCTATTGTCTTTAAAATTTGAAACAAGCTCCTTAACATAATCCTTCTCATGTGCGCTCAAAATTTCTGATCGATCAGAGCAGTACAATTTTTTTTCAATTTCATTATTTCACCTTTCATTATGAAGCCTACAGCTCTCATAAATGACATAACTAAATGATGTCCACGCAGCCGTAGAATCACGTGTTGCAGTTCAGGGTCTCCCTGACGACTTGCAATCACTTACCGCGCCTTCAGGTAGAGTGGCAGATCGAAGGTAACCATAAAGGTACAATTCCGAACACGGCGGCAGACTGCAAACTATAGACGGCAGACTGCAGCGGCAAAGCGCAAGCGGCAAGCGACAGTACCGGTTCTACTGTATTTATACGAAATACATTCCAAACACGTCACTGTCGCCTGCCGCTGCCGCTGACCACATTACCGCTCCGAAACCAGTAGTGTGGTCGACCGCACGCATTTTGGATCCAGAAATGAATTTCCCGGTGGAAGAATAATACGCTCTGAAGCAAATTGAGAAATTGCTAAGTTACAACTAAGTCTTACATCTACGTTACAAACGTTTGACAACTACATCAAGAAGGAGTTGCAGTTATCTTAAAGACAACCAAGCTGTTCCTCTGGAGTTGAGGAGTTGTTGAGTTACTCGCGATACTTGTCATTCCTCCCAGTTCTGATATTCCAAAGAAAATTTAAGTTTCCCAAGAATTTTGAAGGTTCTAATGAACTGCAATTAACTCAAAAAGGCATTGAATTCTTGACTGTTATTTTTGTTAAGGAGTTTCCAAAACAATTACAAATATTTGTCATAGATGGTGGAAACGTCAGACATTCTTTCAGGTAAAAACCACTGTTTCGCCTTTAAGTAATGGAACTGCAAAGATCTGTTGCCGATAAACTGCAAATGAGAACTGCCGCCGCGTGGTCGCCTTCGGAAGCATAGTAACCACAATCGGCAGCAGCACTGTGGTTGTCGTCTGCCGCTTACAGTTGACGTCGGTCGCTGTTGCTGTGTTCGGAATTGTACCTTAATGCTTTGTTGGTTTAATGATTTCGATTTTTCAACACTACTCAGTAAAGCAGTGTAGATCGCGTTATAGTCGCTTAGTGGTGAATTAATGAATGGCTGGCAAATAAGATATGTGATGTCGTGTGGTTTATTTCTTGTTAAGTCTTCCATAAACCCATTCCACCCACCAATTCCTAAAAGGTTCATATGTTTCCATAGAGCCACAGCAAGTGTGATGCAGAGGGGCTAACTAAACTTTTGTGACTGAAATTGGGAGTTAGAGGGTTGATTTCAATGGTAGCTAGGCGAGGCCCTGTCTTTTTTGTCACTTTTGCCATTTAAAGACCGAAGGTTGTCCAGTGTCTCGAAGGTGGCCATGGTAGTTAAACCAGAAGAAAACACAAAGTCTTCACCACCAATTTATTATCCAAAAGACTATTTTGAGCAAAAGAGGCTCTTTTGGATAATAAATTGGTGGTGAAGACTTTGTGTTTTCTTCTGGTTTAACTTTTGCCATTTATTGAAATGTAACCAGGATATACATAGTAATCATAAAACAATTCATTTTGGAGGTGTACAAAATTTATTTAGGGCACCAACGAGCAGAATAACGGTTTTTAACCTTTTTAGGGAAAAATTAAGAAATGCCATTTTTCAACACCATCCAACGACGTTATGGATTGTTCCAGACTTTAGAGTTATTATACGTATTTATAGGAAATTTTGTCTACTTTAATTTAGTGTATCACAGTTGTCACCAAAAAACGCTTAGTTTTAGAGTTATAGTCAAAAAACTGAAAAAAGTGCTGAAAATATGAAGTTTTTGCAATTTTCCTTGAGAAGCTCATGCCTGGCGAGGTGACAAACCTCAGATTCAGATTCAGCAGCCCAAAAAACATAAAAAACCGATGAGGAAAAAAGCTCCTACATTTTTTCCCTAGGAACGCTGTTTCCGATCCTTGGATGACTGAACTAATAGGGTTCATCTCATTTGGAACTGCCCCTACATCTGTTATTTTGTGTCCCAAGTGATATTGTAAAGACTACACACTGCCACATTTGATCTTTAACCGAATTTCTAGCAAACTTAAAAATGTTCGAAAACAATAGTCCAAACAAGAACTAAATGCATACTATTCACAATAGACATTGACTCAATTACATTTTGATTCATAGCCACTCTTATTCCATTTTATTGAGGTAGCACTGTTATAGTCACTATTCTCATTCTATCACATTAAGACAGTACTGTTATTTTGTTATTGTTTTAGGCACTTTAAGGGGCATATAGGCACAGGAAAAGTAAAACAAGTGTCCATGCACTTGACCAGGTGATGTCCCATATACTCCTTCAAAAGATATAAGGCGTTTATGACGGTACCTTCTCAAGTGGCTTAGGGTTCCCTGTCGTAAATGACCAATAAATGACACGCGTCCGAAAACCCAAGGTATTCAGGATATTTTAAGTTTAACTTTTCTTAAATCCAAAGAAAGGGTTGTTATTAAATGTCTTTAACATTTTGATGATCTTAAATTTTTGTGAAAGGATTACAATTGACCATACCTCAATTAAAAGAAAGGTTAATTTCAATAATCTTACTTCGGTGTTTATTTCGATTTTTTAAGTAGTCCCTTCAAGGTCCCCTAACTTCCCATTAAAGGGTGTAGCAGTAGGCGAAGCCGCTGTAAAAACGGCAGGGGGTGCACTGAACCACTTAAGGAGGTACAGTCATAAACGCCTTATATCTTTTGAAGGAGAATATATAGTAGGTCTGTCAAGCTGGCACCCCCACCACCACGGAATCGAAATTTGATTGCGCAGGAATTATGTGCTCTTTATGTGCTAATTATGTGCCGCAATGGCGATTTTTGTGCTCAAAGGGATCTTTGAAAAAAACAACTTTGAAGCGTGGGGGTGCTGACTTGATATCAAGCTAGCACCCACCCATTTGCAAAAGCAGGAAACAAAGTCTGGTAAACGCTATAATTATGTGCTATTTATGTGCTTTTCAAATGCCTTGAAGCGAACTTGATAAATCAACCCCTTCTTCGAAAAACTCACCCCTGAAAGTAACACCTTCAAGAGGTGAAGTCCACAGCGATCGAGCACAAAAATTTTAAACTATACTGAAACGTGGCATTAATTATGTGCTCTCCAAATATCCTAGTCTCGATTTTTGTGCTCGCACCCTTCTTCGAAAAACTCACCCCTGAAAGTAACACCTTCAAGAGGTGAAACCCACACCGATCGAGCACAAAAATTTTAAGCTACGCTAAAACGTGGCATTAATTATGTGCTCTCCAAATATCCTAGTCTCGATTTTTGTGCTCGCACCCTTCTTCGAAAAACTCACCCCTGAAATTAACACCTTCAAGAGGTGAAACCCACACCGATCGAGCACAAAAATTTTAAACTATACTAAAACGTGGCATTAATTATGTGCTCTCCAAATATCCTAGTCTCGATTTTTGTGCTCGCACCCTTCTTCGAAAAACTCACCCCTGAAATTAACACCTTCAAGAGGTGAAACCCACACCGATCGAGCACAAAAATTTTAAACTATACTAAAACGTGGCATTAATTATGTGCTCTCCAAATATCCTAGTCTCGATTTTGTGCTCGCACCCTTCTTCGAAAAACTCACCCCTGAAATTAACACCTTCAAGAGGTGAAACCCACACCGATCGAGCACAAAAATTTTAAACTATACTAAAACGTGGCATTAATTATGTGCTCTCCAAATATCCTAGTCTCGATTTTTGTGCTCGCACCCTTCTTCGAAAAACTCACCCCTGAAATTAACACCTTCAAGAGGTGAAACCCACACCGATCGAGCACAAAAATTTTAAACTATACTAAAACGTGGCATTAATTATGTGCTCTCCAAATATCCTAGTCTCGATTTTTGTGCTCGCACCCTTCTTCGAAAAACTCACCCCTGAAATTAACACCTTCAAGAGGTGAAACCCACACCGATCGAGCACAAAAATTTTAAACTATACTAAAACGTGGCATTAATTATGTGCTCTCCAAATATCCTAGTCTCGATTTTTGTGCTCGCACCCTTCTTCGAAAAACTCACCCCTGAAATTAACACCTTCAAGAGGTGAAACCCACACCGATCGAGCACAAAAATTTTAAACTATACTAAAACGTGGCATTAATTATGTGCTCTCCAAATATCCTAGTCTCGATTTTTGTGCTCGCACCCTTCTTCGAAAAACTCACCCCTGAAAGTAACACCTTCAAGAGGTGAAACCCACACCGATCGAGCACAAAAATTTTAAACTATACTAAAACGTGGCATTAATTATGTGCTCTCCAAATATCCTAGTCTCGATTTTTGTGCTCGCACCCTTCTTCGAAAAACTCACCCCTGAAATTAACACCTTCAAGAGGTGAAACCCACACCGATCGAGCACAAAAATTTTAAACTATACTAAAACGTGGCATTAATTATGTGCTCTCCAAATATCCTAGTCTCGATTTTTGTGCTCGCACCCTTCTTCGAAAAACTCACCCCTGAAATTAACACCTTCAAGAGGTGAAACCCACACCGATCGAGCACAAAAATTTTAAACTATACTAAAACGTGGCATTAATTATGTGCTCTCCAAATATCCTAGTCTCGATTTTTGTGCTCGCACCCTTCTTCGAAAAACTCACCCCTGAAAGTAACACCTTCAAGAGGTGAAACCCACACCGATCGAGCACAAAAATTTTAAACTATACTAAAACGTGGCATTAATTATGTGCTCTCCAAATATCCTAGTCTCGATTTTTGTGCTCGCACCCTTCTTCGAAAAACTCACCCCTGAAATTAACACCTTCAAGAGGTGAAACCCACACCGATCGAGCACAAAAATTTTAAACTATACTAAAACGTGGCATTAATTATGTGCTCTCCAAATATCTTAGTCTCGATTTTTGTGCTCGCACCCTTCTTCGAAAAACTCACCCCTGAAAGTAACACCTTCAAGAGGTGTTAATTTCAGGGGTGAGTTTTTCGAAGAAGGGTGCGAGCACAAAAATCGAGACTAGGATATTTGGAGAGCACATAATTAATGCCACGTTTTAGCGTAGCTTAAAATTTTTGTGCTCGATCGGTGTGGGTTTCACCTCTTGAAGGTGTTAATTTCAGGGGTGAGTTTTTCGAAGAAGGGTGCGAGCACAAAAATCGAGACTAGGATATTTGGAGAGCACATAATTAATGCCACGTTTTAGTATAGTTTAAAATTTTTGTGCTCGATCGGTGTGGGTTTCACCTCTTGAAGGTGTTACTTTCAGGGGTGAGTTTTTCGAAGAAGGGTGCGAGCACAAAAATCGAGACTAAGATATTTGGAGAGCACATAATTAATGCCACGTTTTAGTATAGTTTAAAATTTTTGTGCTCGATCGGTGTGGGTTTCACCTCTTGAAGGTGTTAATTTCAGGGGTGAGTTTTTCGAAGAAGGGTGCGAGCACAAAAATCGAGACTAGGATATTTGGAGAGCACATAATTAATGCCACGTTTTAGTATAGTTTAAAATTTTTGTGCTCGATCGGTGTGGGTTTCACCTCTTGAAGGTGTTACTTTCAGGGGTGAGTTTTTCGAAGAAGGGTGCGAGCACAAAAATCGAGACTAGGATATTTGGAGAGCACATAATTAATGCCACGTTTTAGTATAGTTTAAAATTTTTGTGCTCGATCGGTGTGGGTTTCACCTCTTGAAGGTGTTAATTTCAGGGGTGAGTTTTTCGAAGAAGGGTGCGAGCACAAAAATCGAGACTAGGATATTTGGAGAGCACATAATTAATGCCACGTTTTAGTATAGTTTAAAATTTTTGTGCTCGATCGGTGTGGGTTTCACCTCTTGAAGGTGTTAATTTCAGGGGTGAGTTTTTCGAAGAAGGGTGCGAGCACAAAAATCGAGACTAGGATATTTGGAGAGCACATAATTAATGCCACGTTTTAGTATAGTTTAAAATTTTTGTGCTCGATCGGTGTGGGTTTCACCTCTTGAAGGTGTTAATTTCAGGGGTGAGTTTTTCGAAGAAGGGTGCGAGCACAAAAATCGAGACTAGGATATTTGGAGAGCACATAATTAATGCCACGTTTTAGTATAGTTTAAAATTTTTGTGCTCGATCGGTGTGGGTTTCACCTCTTGAAGGTGTTAATTTCAGGGGTGAGTTTTTCGAAGAAGGGTGCGAGCACAAAATCGAGACTAGGATATTTGGAGAGCACATAATTAATGCCACGTTTTAGTATAGTTTAAAATTTTTGTGCTCGATCGGTGTGGGTTTCACCTCTTGAAGGTGTTAATTTCAGGGGTGAGTTTTTCGAAGAAGGGTGCGAGCACAAAAATCGAGACTAGGATATTTGGAGAGCACATAATTAATGCCACGTTTTAGTATAGTTTAAAATTTTTGTGCTCGATCGGTGTGGGTTTCACCTCTTGAAGGTGTTAATTTCAGGGGTGAGTTTTTCGAAGAAGGGTGCGAGCACAAAAATCGAGACTAGGATATTTGGAGAGCACATAATTAATGCCACGTTTTAGTATAGTTTAAAATTTTTGTGCTCGATCGGTGTGGGTTTCACCTCTTGAAGGTGTTAATTTCAGGGGTGAGTTTTTCGAAGAAGGGTGCGAGCACAAAAATCGAGACTAGGATATTTGGAGAGCACATAATTAATGCCACGTTTTAGCGTAGCTTAAAATTTTTGTGCTCGATCGGTGTGGGTTTCACCTCTTGAAGGTGTTACTTTCAGGGGTGAGTTTTTCGAAGAAGGGTGCGAGCACAAAAATCGAGACTAGGATATTTGGAGAGCACATAATTAATGCCACGTTTCAGTATAGTTTAAAATTTTTGTGCTCGATCGCTGTGGACTTCACCTCTTGAAGGTGTTACTTTCAGGGGTGAGTTTTTCGAAGAAGGGGTTGATTTATCAAGTTCGCTTCAAGGCATTTGAAAAGCACATAAATAGCACATAATTATAGCGTTTACCAGACTTTGTTTCCTGCTTTTGCAAATGGGTGGGTGCTAGCTTGATATCAAGTCAGCACCCCCACGCTTCAAAGTTGTTTTTTTCAAAGATCCCTTTGAGCACAAAAATCGCCATTGCGGCACATAATTAGCACATAAAGAGCACATAATTCCTGCGCAATCAAATTTCGATTCCGTGGTGGTGGGGGTGCCAGCTTGACAGACCTATATATAGTCCAGTGATTGAAGGGAAAATTGAGTTTTACCTCGGAATTCTTCGACCATGAACAGATTTACATCAAATTTTGGAATTAGACTTATCTTACCCTTAACTTCAAAATTAACAGGTGCCGCTCTAATATGTGGTCTACCTGTTGCATGTGGTCTACTTCCGTACCTACCCATATACGCTATTATGTGCATTAACTATCATCCGATTAACTGTATGTTTTAAGGAAATATTTGACAAATGAGAGGATAACAGGTTGAGGCCTCGAGGTATGCTGCTTTAACGATAATCTGATGACCTGTAGTTTGTAGAAAATATAGGGTAATAACTTGAGTTTTGGCCGTTTCCTAAGTGTGATATATCAACGTTAATCCGATTACCTGTAAGTTGCAAGTGAATATAAGAGAGTTCCTTCTTTCTACAACCTCCAGTTCAATTTAACCTGTCAATCCTAAACCAATCGACAAAATGTTATTACGTGATTTTTACCCAAGTGTTGTGCCAACCGAGGAGACTGCAGTCTAATTCATAAGACAACGTGGCTTGTTGGATACAGAAGCAGAAGACTGTCCCAGGTGTGGTTCACACATGCAAGAAAAAAGGAAACGATCACGAAAGGGCGAATTCAGACCAGTTTTCCGCTGCCCGAGAAAAGGTTGCCAAACTGCTCGTTCAGTTCGACAGGACAACAGATTATTCCATTACACGGATCTGAATGGGCGAATCAACAGTAAATTGACACTCTGACAGATACTGGAACTCGTTTTCCTGTCCATTTTGGATCTTCCCGTTGATTCAGTCACCACACTTACTGGTTCATCAATACAAACTGTGGTCGACTGGTTCAATATGTGCCGTGAGGTGTGCAGCTCAGTTGTATCCCACACCATCCATGGACAGCTAATTAGAACAGTTGCAGATCCAATTCAGATTGATGAATCTCGGTTCGCTTGCCGTCGAAAACATGGGAGACGAACAATTCTCCAAGGTGACCAACCTCCAGAGTCAGAAGATTCAGACGCCGACGTTCGTAACAACAGGAATCATGACGCCGTATTGAGGGACCGTGGATGTTTGGTCTACGAAACAAATCCGAGACCCGGTATTTCGTAGTTGAACGAAGAAACGCTAATACCATCAATAAACCCTAATACCTAATAAACCCTAGTACCATTATACATCGAGAAGTACAAGCAAACTCTGTCATACACTCGGACGAATGGGCAGCGTACAACCAGTTGAACCAATTGGGCTTCGTCCACAGCACAGTAAACCACGAGGAAAACTACATCGATCCGGCAACTGGAGCTCACACTCAAGGCATTGAACGCTCTTGGCTTGATGCTAAAATCAAAATTATGAAAAAATGCGTGGTGTTTCCACTGCACATATGCAGTCACATTTGGACTATATTAGCTGGAAAATTATAAACAAGAATGAAGATGACCTTTTCATGAAATTTCTGAGAGACATTAAAGCAGTATATCACCCATGAATTTACATTTTGTATATGTAATAATATGCTATCATTTTGTAAATACCAACTCGTACTCGTAATAAATAAACTACATTAACACTTCAATTTCATTACTAGACCACATACTGAGACGTCATTGGGGTAGATCGCATATTAGAATAGATTTAGGATGGTAGACCGCATATTAGAGCGGCATCAATTAACATTGACCCGATCGCCGCTTTTACCCTGGGGGTGGTTGCCACCCCTACTCAAAGGTGGGAATTTTTTTGCCCAAAATAACCTCGGGAATAGATAGAGGACACAATTCTAAGTAAACAGTAATCTATTTTTTTTTTTTTTTTTGAAAACTCAATACTTGTAGTTATTCGTGATTGAAAACTTGCCATTTTCTTTGAAAAATGACACTTTTTTGGGCGGTTTTTAGGGAATAACTTAAAAACTATGTGTCTAACAATAAAAAGTGTAAGAAACATAATTGTAGCTTATAAAAAAACAAAGAGATATACTTTTTAAGAAATCTAGTTGCAACAAAAGGCAAAATATGGTAGGTGAAAGGAGACTGCAGCTGCTGTTGTCTTCCCATTTTATGTTCAGACCCATTCAAAGATTAGTTGTTCTTATTTATTGTTTCTTTAATTGATTTCAACTTTATGTTAAATACAACCGGAACAGTTTGATAACTTTATCAAGTGTTGTTTTATGAATAAGTTGATTACTGAATATGTGTGCACTTAAATTCATATGAAGAGTAAAGTTAGGGTTTTTTATATGTGCTCTCCATTATTATATGCAAGCTTTTAGTGTCCATTTTCATTGATAAGGTGCATTGAAACTTGAATTACTTGACCTTTATTTACATATACCTATCTCTGTAGAATATGTAATATATAAATAAATTTGTACATTTCTGGATAAATAAATGATGAACTAATTGCCACCTCAATAAGGTATTAAAAATTTAAAGTACCTCCTTTCAGATACCACTGCTTTTTTTGAAAAGCATCAATGAAGCATTCTGATTAACGAAAATATCTAAAACTCACCTTGAGGTCCTCAGATTTTTTGTGGGAATCGCTCTGCTTGGAGTTTTTCTTCGCTTTCTTGGGCGATTTCGATTTCTAAAAATTAAACACATCACGACCGTTTACGAGAGCAGATTTTTATTTTTCAGGTGAATGTTTACTTAGACCACTTCTGCCACCGGGGCACTTTGTTTATCCTTGCCCCTTTGCGTTTACAACACCTTTTTGAGTTACTCCACTACCCCCTTGGTGCCTTGGTTATTTCTTAGGGAAATATCAGAGAAAAGTTGCATAGCCGAAGTGGTTCAAGTAAACATTTCCAATTTTTCCTTACATCGTTCTCGGCGGCGTCTTCTCCGGCCGATTCTTCAGAGGGCTCAGAGTCCTTCTTGCCGGACTTACGACGTTTCGGGGTAGTCCTCGGCTCCTACAAATCAAATACCAATCCCTCAGCTATCCAATACAGAGGGCCGTTTCCTCTAACGTCGTGAAACACCCACCTCTACACTCTCGTTCTCTGATATCTCGACGGAGTCCTGCTTCTTCCCCTTGGACGCTCTCTTCTTCTTCGGCGTCACCTCCTCCTCGCCGTCCGACAGCTCCAGCACTTCCTCGCCGGCGCCGTTCTGCTCCTCGTCGCCCTCGTCCCGCTTGGGCTTCCTGGAGGAGGATTTCCGCTTCATTTGCGCGGCCGGGAAAATACAAAATGGAGAATACAAACTACAAACACGACGCTAATGTGTTATGGACGCTACGCTTACGCTAGATTTACGCGATTACGCGCAAGTGGTGCATGCGCAGTAACGGTCGAGTAACGGCCGTCTCTGAGTGGCGCTTGTCGTGAGCGGCGAAAACGCCCGATGCAACAAGCGATCCCCCGACTTGAAACGGAAGTACATTCCATGTACCTTACACATACAACAATGGGTGCGCTGCAAATTATTTCGGAAGGGATTTCCAGGTATACTCTTTTCAAAACAGATCCCAACGCACGTCATTGTTTTTACGTCGAACGAAATGAATCCATTGTTGCCAGTTTTCCAAGATCCTTGGTTGTGACGAAATTATAATTTTAATTAAATAATGCAAGAGTATTAGGTTTTAAAAGCCTTTTTATCTTGTCATTAAATTTGTGTATATTGTGATAAAAAATTTGTTTCTATAAAGGCGAATGAAGAAGCTAATTAATCAGTTAATTAATAGAAGCGATGATACGAAAAACACACCAACACATTTACATTAACAACTGGCACCTAGGTAACATAACCATATATATTGTCAACCTAAAATATACACGGAACACATAAATTGCGATGTGGTGGGACTATATTAAGTTGGTACAACGCAACGATTATAGACTACTACCAGGATTGCTCAGTTCGCCGAATCTGCCTGCCAAAAACTCTGTGACGTCACCACCGGTGCTGGACAGAAGATAGAAATTTATTCATTTTACTGTAGTAAACAGTAAGATTTATCATTGTAAACTGTACGGTTTACATACGTACTCTACGTAATCCATATTTACGTACGATATCCACATCACGTCTTCCACAGATCAACACGTAAACGTACTTCAGCACCGCTGGTGACGTCACAAAACTGTCCAACATTGCTCAAATGTAAGTGAGCAATCCTGGTTAGTCTATAATCGTTGGGTACAACGTGTTTCAAAATGATTGTAATCTAGTCGGCTGTGGAATTCCCATGTAAAATAAAAATAAAACGCCTTGCGAAAATAGGAGTTTCTACTAGCTATACATAACCTCAAAGTAACCTAGTTAACCTCTTTTAACTTCTGGTTTTTCTCTGTCAAAGGCTAATCCGGTTAAATTAGACCAAAAATAGGAGTGAGGGTACAAAAATTCCCACCCAGCTGAAAATTGGTGGTATTGTTTAAAACACCATTATAAATGAAATCTAAAAAGTCCTCATCGATCCGGCACGTGGAAAGAAATTTACTCGGGGTCAAACGTCACAAAAACGGGTTTTTTACTATTTTCAGCAAAACGGTAAGTTTTATCATAAAATTTGTTCAGAGAAAAATTGTAGAGCAGATAATTATATATAAAAAATGTCTAGGAGTTTTTTTTCTAAGAGCCACCGTTTCTGAGATGTAACGATTCAAAGAGTGAGAAGAGTTGTAATCGTCATAATATGTATAAGTATAGTCCGGCCGCATTTATTTGATATAATTTATTCAAGGTAGTAAATTTTTTAAGGGCTTAGTACTCGAGAAGTGCTGTGCAAACGATGGGCGCTATTGACTGTCGGCGGGTGAAAGACTACCTAATACAGGGAAGGACTTACTAATAGGGGTCTATTATTTTAAAGATATTGGGATTGTATCTACAAATAGACAGAGAGAAGTAAATGCAAAATAGGTACACGCAAATCAAACTATACAATACATCAATATTATACAATCAAAGTTTTTTATTAAAATAAATTATTAACCTGGATGTTGTTAATAATATTGTTGGTAGGTACCTATAATACATCCCTGCATTGTTCCGTTACCGTCATATCTCCTCGAGTTTGTCGCACTTCTCGAGTATTTAAGCCGCCCTAAAGTTTCACTGCCATGAATAAATTATATCAAATAAATGCGGCCGGACTATACTTATACATATTATGACAGTTACAATTCTTCTAACTCTTTGAATCGTTATATCTCAGAAACGGTGGCTCTTAGAAAAAAAAAGTCCTAGACATTTTTTATAGATAATTATCTACTCTACAATATTGCTCTGAACTAATTTTATGATAAAACTTACCGTTTAGCTGAAAATTGCGAAAACCCCGTTTTTATGACGTTTGACCCCGAGTAAACTTCTTCACCTGCCGGATCGATGAGGACTTTTTAGATTTCATTTATAATGGTGTTTTGAACAATACTACCAATTTCCAGCTGGGTGGGAATTTTTGTACCCTCGGATGTTGGTCAGAATTAGATAGGTTCAAATCAATAGAGCGCGGCACATCAAAAATTACATGCACAGAAATTCCAACGCCAACTAGATGACAATCATTTTGAAACACCTTGTGGTATTGGATGATTCTGACGTCATCAAAATCACGTGCATCGGGATTTGTTTTGAAAAGAGTATAGCTGAATGCCTTCGCCGACCCTGTCGCCCTTGTAGGCTAGCCTAAATCCCGTCTGAAATAATTTACAACCGGCGGAAACGAGTTGTCACCCAACCCTTATAATACCTTCAGGTAAGGAAATAGAATGGGTCGAGTTGTCACCAGAGTTTTCCCACAGGTATATTTCAAGCCTTCTTTGGGATAACGGGGGTACTTTTCGCAATTCCTTAAATATGAATATGATTGAACTACTCCAATGAGACGTAATATTGCACCAAACGTTTTGTTTTTGGTCAGTTTCCATCATCCAGGTGATCGGTCCTGTTCGTTTTACTAGAATGTCAGTCCAAGTGGTGAAAAGTGAAAAAGGAAAAGACATGTTGATTATTGACGGTTTTAAATTCAGTTTCCAAAAAGTTCTCTCTGGAGGTAGTGCAAAACGGTGGATTTATGCGTTTAGTCCGAGAAGCATTACCGAATTCAACACTGAAGGGATGTAGGTTTCACCTAGGCCAATCGTGGTAAGTAATGCAAAATCCCAAATCAAAACAATAAATTAATTTTTACTATTTAAATTGCAGGTGGAGAAAAATTCAAGAAGTTGGTCTCTCCTCAATATATAAAAATGATAAAAATTCTGAGTTTACAAAATATTTAATAGGTATACATCTTTGGACTGCATCTTTTCTACAGTGCACACCCCAATATTCATAAATTCATTGACGTACTATTAAACTATGTTCAAACTGATTCATACATTAAACAAAGAAGTGTTGGTAATCCTAAAATGATATATATGATAAATTCTCAAGATTAAATAAACAGTTTGTAGATAAACATATAGAAATGTTCACAAATTGTCAACTACATAGATTTCAGTTTGTGAAAATATTGTCACAGTATTTCAAAATTGTTAAATAAATATAAATGTTTTCTTAATGTTACTCTGCCAATAAATTACTGCAATTTTTTATGTGTGAAGATACCTGCTAATAAATTTAGATAATCAATCTGTATCATGTGTACAACTTTTTTTGATATACCTACACATATTCAGTAACTTATAATAAAATTAACATTGGGTGACAACTCGACCCTGGTCTGGGTGACAACTCGACCCCGGCCTGGGTGACAATTCGACCTATCATTTGTCAGTAATCACCTTATGGGTGACAACTCGTCCCCGGCCTTTGCAACGGAATATATTTTTCATTACAGATACTCATCAGTCTAAATAATTCTCCCAAATTATTTAAAAATTTGTGAGAATAGTTGAATGGCATGGAGATAATAGAGATATATTTTAATTCAATTATTGTAAATTATTAAATTCGTCGTAGGTATCGATTATTTCCTATTATGAAATGTTCTTCAGTGTACGGCAACTGTATTGAGGCGTTTTTTAAGGAGCGTTTTACGCCAGGGATACGTTCCAAGAGACACCGGCGTAAAGTGAACACAAATATAATGGACGATATAAAGTTAGATTCGTCGTCAAAAGTCTAAGAACTATCTAACATGTTTATTTAATACATGTCCTATTATATCAAAAATAAATTATAAAAGTATTTAACAAATACAGCTTAAATTCGTTTACAAAATAAATATGTAATAACTCTTGATAAAAATAATGAATTTTTTAAAATAAATACTAACTCCACCAGTTCGTCAGTACTAAATTAAATTATCACACTTTTTTGAGAAAAGCATCTAATTTCATTCGCTTTGATTGTTGCTTCCATTCTTGTAGAACCATAGCATAAGGTCGAACGGCAACTGTGACGTTTCTTGTAACATTTGCGCTTCGATTGAAATCCTCATCTATCTCACAGAGCTCATCTGTTAACCTTCCTACAGAAGAAAGAATACGAGTTAGATCGGTTGCTATTAAGGTTTTCCCATCAATTTCTTTCTCATCCCCCTCTTCTTCTTCTTCTTGATTTTCTCATTGAGGGCGATCTAATGCCTCCATCAACTCTTCTAATTCTTGATTTGAGAGTGATTGGTCATGCACGTCTAACATCGGTCACATCTTCGATTGTTACGTCTTCGAATCCACATTCGCGTGTAAGCCTGATCATGTCTTCGTTTATGTTAATGTTATCTACCCCTTCTACACTTGCGCCTTGTATAAATTCAAATCAAATAAGTAAATTACTTACTCGAATTGCAGCAACACTAAATTTGTTTGAGAACGTCACAACTTTTCTATAGCAAAAGCACGCAACGAAAGCTCACACAAAAGTGAAAATTCGTTACAAAACCATCAGCATAATATACCTGTTGCAAATCTGGGGACTGGTAATCATATTGTTTACGAGGAATAACCGGACCGATCAATACGTCTGATGATTTTCAGGTAGTAGGTAACGCTTTTGGCCCTCACACTTTTGGCCTCTGTTTAGTTAGACCTTCATAGGTAATTAGTATTTGAACTCGAACAATAAAAGCATTTGATATTTAGCAATATGATTATTAAACAAATGAATTAAAATAATAATAAAAGTTTAAAAAGCATTTGGGGTTTTTAAACACTAAGAATTACTCATTAAGGGTAGAGTAGGGTAGGGTCATAAATTGCAAATAAACTATTATATATAGATTATCTATATATCTCTATCTATTTATCTATATATCTCGCATATACAGTTTTTTTTTAAATGCTCGTTCTGTCAACTTAATAAAAAGGCTTTACGCTTGTATGAAATTATACATCGTCGTTTTAAATATAAATGCCCTTTTCCTATAAAACCCAATAATTAGTATTTCACAAATTATTAAGTGCTTTCTTCAGTAAGGGTGGTGAGGAATTAGATGAGTGATAATGTAATGCAAAGTATATTGCATGTATGAGGTACATGGAATGAATTTCCTTTTCAAGTCCTATGGTCTCTGGCTGCGTCGGACGCTTTCGCCTTCCCTTCACTCGTGACGACGAGCGCCAATCAGAGACGAGCGTTGCTCCACCGTTACTGCGCATGCACCACTTGCGTGTGTAAATCTAGCAACTCTGCAGTTCAGCACGAGTCAACGGCACAGATTGAGGTCATCGGTCATCGGAACGGAACACGAAACGTCGAAGAACAACAAACAGGTAAGGCGTAGGTGGTTTAAACGTTGTGCCCACATTGGAGCGAGAGGGAGAATTCAAGTGAGTATCTGTCTCCGTCTAACGCGTTCGACGACGCATGCGTTAGACAAAGACAGAAGTTCGCTTGGAGTCTCTCTCTCTCTCTTTCGCTTCCACTGATTGGCATTGGTGGGCACGCTTCATCTTATATTCGCAGTCCTACAGCCTGTCACAGAACATCTCTAGAATTTGTGCATTAAAATTTGGCCGTGTCGTCAGGGCAGGACTAAGGGTTTTTCACTTCTCTTTCGTGCATCTGATATGAATAAGTTGTAGATATGGATACTTGCTTGAACCGACTTCTTGAAAATTGAAATGTTGAGCTCATACAAAGCGGAATCCATATAATAGTTTGATTTTTCATAAAGAAAGGAAAACAAAACCCAACTTAATGGTTCTTTATTAGTGTTTACAGGTCAGCAGCTGGTGGAGGAACATTTTGGGGACGATTCGTTGAAGAAACAGAAGAAGAACAGAGAGCCCGATTGAATTTATTAAAATGAAACAAGTTTTTCATAATTTTCAGTTTTGTTTCATGTATATTTTTTGTTAAATTTGTCGTATAATTATAACATATGTACTTATGTGTTTTTGATATCATACTTTGTCTATAGAATCTCTTAAAAAATTGTGGACCCAATAAAAGACACTTTTGGTAGTTGCATTTCGAGTCCTTTTAGTAAATTTTTGAGGTTATACGTTTGAGAAGTGTTATGTAATTGCATAACATATATGCAATTGTCGTTCACAGGAAACTGACAATTATATGACAGTTTAGGCAAAAACAAAATTCACATTGTCGCTATCTGTCAGCATTCGTTTGTTGAAGTAGTACGCCAGAATCAGGGTAAGTTTTGTTTCATTTTAAAATATTCCTAATAATTAACGAAATGTTTGTTTATTTAGACTACAATATGAACACAAAAGAGAAAGCTGGGCAAAGTAATAATACTGGTGCACGAGCACACTTTCATCGCTGGACACATACCGAAACTGGTATTCTCCTACCTATCTTCACACAATACTTAAGGATGGCCGAATCAACCGATTCACTGTTTATCCCGGGGGTATATAAGAACATCGCTGAAGAACTGGAAAGTGAACATAACATAAAGGTCGAAGCGAAGCATGTGGAGAACAGAATAAAATGTTTGAGAAGGAGATATGCAAGTTATAGAAAAAAGTGCAAAGACCTTGAACAGCTTAAAACCCTTAAGGAAAACGGCATTAGATCTTTTCCATATTTCGCTGCAATGCATGAGTTATGGGAAATAACGGAAAATATCAAGGTGGAAATGCACAAAGGAGTAAAGCGAGAAGATGATGGGAAGACTTTGAACCGTCTTCCGCCCCCAATGGAGCAGGACGACAGCAGTAGTGGATCAGAAGACGAGACGAATTACATTAAAGCACTGCACTACAAGTAGATCGAATACATGTGCGAAAAATGTTTGACTTAATGTAAATTTATTAATATTGGGGGAAAATAAAGTACCTAGTTAATTTAAGTATCGTCTTATTCTGATAAAAAGAGAGCATGTGTCGTTCAAGGTCGTTCGGGTCGTTATGGTCGTACGCATATTTTTCCAAATCCTCCTGTAAACATTAAAACATTCTTTTTAATACCTACAAATAAATTTGAAGTATTAGAATTTATTCACCAGACTTAAGTTTAAGACAAGTGGATGTGATGGGATACATGCAAGTACCTACTTTAAAACTAATGGTAAAACCGATAGCTCATATATAATAAATTTAAGTTTTTCGCTAGGAATATGCATAGATAAATTTAAGACTGCAGAAGTTGTATCAATATTTAAGAGTGGCGATAAGGTTGAAATTCGAAATTATAGACCAATGTCACTAATTTCAAATATTTCAAAAATATTTGATATGACTGTTTACAAAAGATTATGTGCTTTTGTACTGGAGCTAAAACTGATACTTAAACGCAATTCGGCTTTCTCAAAAATGTTGGTGCAACAGAATCACTAGCAATAGTATCTAGTAACCCACTCTAGTAACTGTCCAAGATTTTTCAAAGGACACAGTAGATCACACTAAGTTGCTTTTCAAATTGGACTGTATGGGCATTAGAGGGATGGCTCATAATCTTATAAAAGCTATCTACAAAATAGGATACAGTTTGTAAAAGTAAATGGAATGTAGTAATGAGTGTAAAGTAAATGTAGGAGTACCGCAGGGATCTATTTTAGGTCCTCTGCTTTTTATTCTATACATGAAACAACTTTTGAATCTATTTGAGGATGTCATTGGATATGCAGATGATACTGCAATTACTTGTAAAGGAAATAGTTGGATGGAAGTTGCTGATCATTTGAACAATAAATTAGAATTAATACATTCTTAGCTATATCAAAATAATTTAGTTCAAAATGTTGAAAAATCTGTTTTTATGACAATGGGTAATTACATAAAGACTCCATTCCTGAAATCCTGTCTATGAAAATAAATGGAAAGCAACTAAATAGATGTAACTAATCATAGGTATCTTGGTATTATTTTTGACCAACATTTAAAATGGGGTTTTCATGTCCAACATATATTAAAAAAAATATCTGGTATATGTCTTTTAAAGATTAAGATCAATATTAACACTAAATCAATTAATACAGCAGAGTAAGTATAATATCAATTACAATGTGTTTGCTAAAAAGATATTGCATTTCAAATTCTCTATCTCGGAAGTACTCGAATGAGTTATTTTAATTCTACTCCTTTTAGTATAACGTTTAGGTAAATGTCTTCTTTGATTATGTTCAATATCTTCTTCAACATTTACTAGGTGCTCAGAAATCCAATGTGTTCCTAAGAGGTTTGGTTTACAAATTAAACTTTGTAAGATTTCTTGTTGATAGGATTGAAGGTTTCATGTTAATGCATGAATGCATGCGTTATTTAGTTCCATAAGCTTTTGACTCAAGTGCGGGTTCGAGGTGACTCAAACTTATCCCAGGCTTGAGTTGAACTTGACGCTCAAGTTCGTTTTGCAAAATAAAATTTGAGAACTCGAGTCAGACTCTTAATAAGACAAACTCAAGCGGTGACTACTATAAATACGGCCCCTAATTTTCCAATTTTCCCGCCGCATTCAAATTTCCTTCTATGGTAGGTGGGGGGAGTGGGAGGCAAGGCAAAACATGGCGGCGAATGTCATTGGTGGGGCTTCTTCATAATACGTGTTTTGTGGATGTCAGACATGTCAGTTGATGTTCTGTCATCGTACAGATATTGGGCACCTCGTAGGCGTCCATCATTAAAAATAAACAGTAAATAACACGGTGAACGGTCGAAATTAAGCCCGCTTCGAGCGACTAATCGAGTTAAGAGTTCCCCCCGAGTGCGTCCGTGACACCATCGACCGATCCGCGACCGCCGTCTTCCCTTTCCAGTCCTCCGTCCTCTCTATGGGCAGGGCCGTTCGTCGATCGCATCATCGCCCTTAGATCAGCCGACGATCGTCACTAACTTTTCTAACAGCGCCCCATCAGGTCCCCGGAGGGAGACACCGCCCGCGGAGGCTTCCCGGGCTCCGCTCGATCCTGCCAAGAGGACCGTAGAGCGTCCGCCCCGTTCGACGTTTCGGCCATTTTGAAGCCGTCGACATGAGCTACATGCAGGCGAACCAGACGAGGCCCGGTGAGTAATAAATAATTTTTCTCGTTCTTGTGTACGGGCGATGTGTCATCGCGATCGGATTAATCATCGAAATTGGGTTTTATCTCCGCCCGAACTGATGACCCTCTCGATCTCGAGTGGGAAATGAGGAAAACCTTTTTGTTTACATTGCGACTTCCAGCTTCCAGAAGAAAGAAATGAAAGGGACGAGGTGCAGAGGTAACCTCGACATAGGTAGTCAATCCTGACATTCCACTCTGAAAAGTAGCTATTATGGCTAGCTGTTACAGATCAAAACTCTCCCACTCCGTGTATTCTGTAATAGATGACATGTTGAGGACACTCAGGGTTCTGTTTTGGGACCAAAATTATAGAAGATCCTTGAAGTTAAGAAGTATCTTAAGAGGTTCAGCTGATGGCATTTGCTGATGATTTGGTTTTCACTGTAGACAATTTTTATAGTTTAAATCCAGTTCTCAGAAGAAATCTTCCCTGAAACTTTATAATGGTCATATATTGGGGGATGAACATTCCACTCTTTCCACTTTTTCATTAATAATTGGTATTTTGTTCTCTTCATCTTCGCTAGATTTAATATCCTCTAAGGTGTCTTCTAATTTATCTTCACTTAGATTAGCCTCATGTGCTTCCTTCATTTCTTGGTCATCTCTCCCATTAGTAAATATATCTTGTTCTGAAATATCAACATCTTTATACACAAGACTCTGTAATAAATCTTCCAATTCATAGTCGTCCAGTATTTCTGAGATGTTTTCCTTTTCTATATTATGATTAGAACAATCTGGTTCTAATGTCGGTTCTATGTGGGTATTTTGATTTGTTAGACCTGGATTGGGAAGCACGTCTTGTAGTATTACAGCTCGATGATTTTGAAGGTTTTCATTCTCGTCTTGATTTGATATTTCCACAAGAACTTCACTGCTAGCTATAGCTGTAACATCGGTAAAAATTACGTCCATTTCCTGAATCTCTTCTGGAGTAAAAAAAGAGACGTCATTACCTTCACTTGTGTTAGCAGGAATCAGTGTTTTTATTAGGTTCCAAATTGTATCCGTGCAAAATCCTAGTTCAGACAGCTTTGGTTTAAGCTTTAAGATAACTTTTTCAATGCATATGATATCTGCTTCTGATACTTTTTCCTGAACCTCCGTTGTTTGACTTGACAAGATCTCAAGAACATTTTGCACACACTTTTTATAATTTACTGCGTCTTGATTGAATGGGTACTAACCACACGCCTTAAAGCCTTTTTTCATATTATTTGGCATATTAGGATTCTGAAGGGCTTTTTCAAACATGGGACAAAACTCGGTCTTTGTAACCACTCTGTTTTCATTTTTGGGCCTGCCATTTTCTTACCCCTTCCCGCCAATAATCCTTTAAAGGTTTAAAAACCGCAACGTCCGCAGGCTGTAGTATATGCATTGCATTTGGCGGCAAAGCATACAATATTATTCCATTTTTATTACAAAATCTCTGAATCCCTTCGTCCTCTAACCATTTATTTAGGTCGTTAGCCACATATTCGAAGAATACCTCCGACCTCATCCACCCGCTGTCTGATTTTCCGAGGACCCAATCAGAAGGCATACGGTCTACTATACTTTTTGGTGGTTTTACATATGGAAATACGACGAGTGGGGGACAAAGTCTACCATTGGCCATAAAAGTAATTAATACCATTAAATTTTCCTTGCTGCTTCCGGTCTTAACAATATTAAGGTCACGTCCTCTCACACCTAATACTTTTTCACTCTTTGGACACAGGCAGAATCCACTTCCATCGCCGTTCAAAATCCGACTTGGATCTTCCAATGCAGCATTGGACTTAATCAAAAAAGATTTTAAATCTTCAAGCCAAGATCTAATGTATTGTGTTATTTAGGCTCTGGTTTTCTCTAGTGACTCCGCATTTTTTAGAGCTAAACGCGAATGTCGTTTCATAAAACCGGAGAACCAACTTTGGCCAGGTCTTCCATTGGCGAACAGTGTTTTCAATTTCTCTTCTTTTACCATTTACTGTACTGTATCTAAAAATACTTGCTTTTTTATCGGAAAACCGTAATTGGCTAAGTTTTCAATCCACTCAACTAATTCGTCTTCAATTTCTTTTTTCAAAACATGATCGGGCCCCATCGTTTTGGAAAGGTCGCTAACTTTACCTTTAATGCGGTCCTGGACCGTTGACTTTGGAACTCCATACTGCATGCATGTTTCTCGTAATTTTTCCCCGTTTCGAACAGCATTGACCGCTTTTTCTAGTGATTCTTTATCATATTGATGAAATTTTTCCTTTTGTTTAGGTTTCATGTCTGAAAATAAAGAAAAACACAAAAAATCAGTTTAAAATCTTCAAAGAGACGTGGAAAAAAGAATAGTGTCCGACCTTTAAAGCATACTAAATTTGCTATTGACCAGTAGTCGTATAGATTCTATTCCCATTAATTCGCGTCTGTATTGTGTTTTTGCTGTCCGACCACTGAATACCATCTAAAACTTTTCCTGACTATAGGTAATAGAATTAGAAGGAGCTTATTTATGTAGCAATAAGCGAGAAAAAGACAATAAGAAAAGAGCTTCAGTTTCCACCGGAGTTATAACAAAATTATGACACCTAAAATTACCCTTACTAGTATTATGACTAGCTGTTACAGATCAAAACTCTCTCCACTCCGTGTATTCTGTAATAGATAACATGTCGAGGGCACTCAGGGTTCTGTTTTGGGACCAAAATTATAGAAGATCCTTGAAGTTTAGAAGTATCTTAAAAGGTTCAGCTGATGGTATTTGCTCATGATTTGGTTTTCATTGTAGACGATTTTCAAGTTCAAATCCAGTTCTCAGAAGAAATCTTCCCTTAAACTTTATAACGGTCATGTATTGGGGGATGAACATTCCACTCTGCAAAGTAGCTATTATGACTAGTTGTTACAGATCAAAACTCTCCCACTCCTTGTATTCTGTAATACATAACATGTTGAGGACACTCAGGGTTCTGTTTTGGGACCAAAATTATAGAAGATCCTTGAAGTTACGAAGTATCTTAAAAGGTTCAGCTGATGGCATTTGGTTTTCATTGTAGGCGAGTTCAAACCCAATTCTCAACTTAAACTTTATAATGGTCATATATTGGGGGATTACATATTCAAGTGCAGGTTCTTATTTCGTTAATTTATGGGTTTGACAGCGCCCATAGGAGCGAAAAAACAATAATATTTCACTTATAACTCCGGCGATAACTGATAACAATAGTTCAATTCTTAGCTGGCGTGTGATAATAGCTATCATTTGGGAGAATCTCCAATATTTCAGGATCTGTAGTATCTAATCCCTAGTTGATAAATATGACATCCAATGCAATCTTTTCTAGATTTTAGACATGACGAACACAAACCTGAGAATCTCGCTATAGATGACCTGTTTATAAATCTACAAGATCTAGCTCAGTATTACTGTATTACAGTATTACATATTTAGTTTTTGGTTTTACATTTCTTCAAACACGTTTCCTCCCACATGACGTTTCTCATTTCTCTTTTCCAGCCCAGGGCCACTACCAGAACACCGGCGACATGTCGATCCCGTCGTCGAAGGAGCAGACAATGATGTGGCAGCAGAACTCCTACATGGGCGACTCCGGAATCCATTCCGGGGCCGCGACCCAGGTCCCGTCGCTCTCCGGCAAGGAGGAGGAGGACATGGACCTGTTCGATCTCGACCAGGGCTACCAGGGTTTCACACAGGAGCAGGTAGACGAGATGAACAACCAGTTGAACCAGACGAGGTCGCAAAGGGTGCGCGCCGCCATGTTTCCAGAGACCCTGGAGGAAGGTAATGATCTTTTATTTGTGGATGAGTTGTTCTTAAGAGTAGGTGAAATTGCCAAATTGGTAGTGTGATAATTATGGAATTATCGATGAACATTTGCCATACTGAATATTTGAAAATTGCTGTACTAATTACATCAAGATTATTATCATGTTCTCTACCTGTGCTAGCATGAGCAATTACAATACTTTCAACTGATCGAAATATTAACATATCCTTCTTTGGCCCTGCTGGGAGTGGCGATCTCATTTTATATCAACATCGTCAATATCGGAATATCAACATCGGAATAGTTTTATAATACCAATATGACTTCTAGGATTTGTCATATGAGCCCACCATATATTTACAGTAGGTATAGATATTAATACCTTAACATACTTTACATCTGCCAATATAGATTGCAATATCCACAGGTACTACAGTATTTGGTTGACTTGCAACCTTACATGGAACTAAGTTAGTATTCTCCCCTGCCACACTAGGAATATTAGGCTTCGTATTCTTATTTACTACTGGAGGATTAACAGAACTAGTCTCAGCTAATTCATCTATTGATGAATGGGAGGGAGTATGACAGGGATGGTGTTATCACCACTTTTGTTTAACATATACTCCGTAGAAATTTTAAACAAAGCACTACATGATTCACCAGCAGGAATTCTAAGAAGTAGCATTTGAATCAACAACATCCAGTTTGCAGATGATAGTGATATTTGCTGACAGACTGGAAGATCTACAGAATATGATGAGCGAATTCTCAAGACACAGCCAAGAATATGGAATAGGATTAGACATAAACGTAAATAAAACTAATAGCGTGTTCGGATGGTCGCTCTAGAGCACTCTGGGAGCAATCTGAGAGCATAAATTGCGTTCGGGTGGGAATTCTCTCTCAGAAGTTGGCGTTTGATTGGGCGAGAGATCAGCTCTCAGTGTTCCGAGATTACTTGACAGCTCCAGGGCAGATGAAATTGTCTCGTCCGAACACGCTATAAATAAAACACCTGGTCAGATAAGGATAAAAGAGTAATTGAGAAGGTAGAGACAACCACATATTTGGGAAGTACAGTCAACGAGAACTGGTATCATTCTCTCGAGACACGCTGTCGAATAGAAAGAGCTCCTATCGCGTTCATCAAAATTGTGTAGATTGTTTAACTGTCACGTTCTAAAGTTACCAACCAAAATACGACTTTTCTCCAGTGTTATATCTTCCCTGTGCTCCTTTATGGAGATAAGTCATGGACAGTATGAGAAGCAGCTAGTAAGAGACTGAACGCATTTGAGGTGTGGCTTTAGCGACATATACTGATAATCCCTTGAACAGCCCATGTTACAAATAGTAAAGTGCTTGAACACGTAAACCTAGATCATGACTACAGCCAAGAGAAGAAAATTAAAATACTTGGGACCTATTATGAGAAATAATGAATGATACGGGCTATTGCAGCTGGTCCTAGAGGATAGGAGGGGACCCGGCAGAAGATGCATCTCCTGGCTTAAAAATCTAAGACCCTGATTTGCAACTTCCACAGTGGGGCTATTCAGAGCCTCAGTTAATATAGTGATTATTGAATTGGTATTATTAAAAATTGTATCACCATGTATAATAACAAAGATTCCAGACGAGGTATTTTAATTGCAATGCCTTGATACTAATTTACTGGTACGTCCAGAGCAATGTATTCACCAACTTTGGCTGCTTATTGTTTTATATTTATCAATGGGCATAGCCCTATAGGGAGGCTAATCAGCAATAGTGTTATAGCTAATACAAAACGATGGTGAATGAAATAAGAACAAAACATTTAACATGGATATACGTTTTTATGGTAGGTATCGAGATACCTTCGACTCAGTTCGACCCGACGCACCAGACGGCCGTGCAACGTTTGTCCGAGCCGAGCCAGATGCTGAAGCACGCCGTAGTTAATCTCATTAACTACCAGGACGATGCTGATCTCGCGACGCGGGCCGTCCCCGAGCTGATCAAGCTGTTGAACGATGAGGATCAGGTGATCGTCTCGCAGGCGGCCATGATGGTCCATCAGCTGTCGAAGAAGGAGGCGTCTAGGCACGCCCTCATGAACAGCCCTCAGATGGTCGCCGCCCTCGTCAGGGCGATCTCGAACTCCAACGATCTCGAGACGACCAAGGGTGCCGTCGGCACGTTGCACAAATTGTCCCACCATCGTCAGGGGCTGTTGGCGATCTTCAAGAGCGGCGGTATACCGGCCCTGGTGAAGCTGCTCAGCTCGCCGGTCGAGAGCGTCCTCTTCTACGCGATCACCACGCTGCATAACCTGCTGCTACATCAGGACGGTTCGAAGATGGCCGTCAGGCTCGCCGGCGGCCTACAGAAGATGGTCGCGCTCCTACAGAGGAACAACGTCAAGTTTCTGGCCATCGTCACGGACTGCCTTCAGATCCTCGCGTACGGGAATCAGGAGAGTAAGCTGATCATATTAGCCTCGCAGGGGCCCATCGAGCTCGTCAGGATCATGAGGTCGTACGATTACGAGAAGCTTTTGTGGACGACTTCTCGCGTTCTTAAGGTGAGAAATGAAAGTGACCGAAATTTTGACATTCAGTTTCACTTAATTTATTATTCCTTTATTAACATTTTAAAGTTCTTTACATTTCAGATGAGGTTTGAAGTATAGTAATATTATTTCAAACATTCCGTTTCATACTGGTATTTAACTTAGCTACTCAGCAATGGTAAATTGAAATTGTTTTACTGTTTAAAAAATTTCAAATTTTCCCAAAGAACTCTTGAAATAAAGTTACTATTTTTCTAGGAACTTTAAAAACAAACAGGTTTCACATGAATCCCCCAGATTATTTCATTCAAAAAGTATGTTTCTGGATTAGAAACCTCGATCCTTCGATATTAAATTGCATTTAAACTCTTAAAACTTATCACCAGTTCAAACATTATCTGGGATCAATATATTTTGTCCAGTGTTACTTATTGTTTGTGATCGAAATTCTCTTACGTAGGTATTATCGGTGTGTTCGAGCAACAAACCGGCCATAGTGGAAGCCGGAGGGATGCAGGCGCTCGCCATGCACCTCGGCAATCCGAGCCCCCGTCTCGTGCAGAACTGCTTGTGGACTTTACGGAATCTGTCCGATGCTGCTACCAAAGTTGACGGACTGGAGAGTCTCCTACAGTCGCTGGTTCAGGTCTGTATCAACTTTGATAATTACTAAAATAGTGAGGTTTTAAAAGTGGTATAGTATTGAAACACAGTTTAAATTTCAGAATGTCTATAGTCATTGCTTAGTTACATTTACATTAATTCTTACATTACGTTTCATTGGAAATTACAAGCAGGTTTACAACAAATGAAATACTTGTATTACCTTCTCATCTAGTACGCTTCGTTCTAAGAGTGTCTTCTGACAATCTACACAACAAAGGCAACTTTACACACCATTTAGTTTTGCTATACTTGATTTTGAAATTTGAAATTTAGATGTATAAGTTCTAGCTTAGCTATGAACTTAAATTTTGGCACACATATAGTTTAGGTGTACAAATGGCCATGCCGATTCAAAAAAACCTGGAAATTTCGCCTGGTTACTTAGATTTATACCTTCCCTCGAGAGAGTGAGTGTGAAAAATGCATACCTATGTGAAACTATACATTAAAATGAAACTGAGGCGTCGCAATATTAGTTGGTTTCTAATCTATCCAACAAAATTATCACTTTATGATCATATTTTAATAAATAATGAGGACAGGCATTTTTTAAATTTGTTGGCAGTTCATTCTGGGATAGATTTACAGTTAATTTAAACTCTACCTAATTTTTGCAGATAACAAATTCCATTTGGTCGATATTATCTCTAATTTATTTAACAGTGCCCTAATGGCTAGAAACTTTAAACTTAGCATTCTTATAGCTTTGGCTCCAAGATGGTTCACAAAAATACAATGACCTCGAGTTTCCCTTTCTGAGGAAATGAAATATGGATGAATTGTATGTAATATTAGTGTTACTTGATGTGCCAGTTTTATTTTCCAATTTTCAACACGTCCTGTCTGTACTTTAAATTTGATACAGAAATCACCAAATACCTTCACCACAATCTCAAACGAGACTCGCTATGTTGAACTGCTCATATTAGACTTGTGCCATTAGGATTGCAATGTTCCACTTTATTTCGAAATGTTCTAACTTGTAACATATGTCACATATACATTTTACACATACAATTCCCATTTCAGGTTCTGGCTTCCTCTGACGTGAATATCGTTACCTGCGCCGCCGGTATATTGTCTAACCTCACCTGCAACAATCAGAGGAACAAGGTGACCGTATGCCAAGTGGGTGGCGTCGATGCGCTCGTACGCACCATCATCAACGCCGGTGACCGCGAGGAGATCACCGAGCCGGCCGTATGCGCCCTACGTCATCTCACCTCGAGACACGTCGAGTCCGAAATGGCTCAGAACGCCGTCAGGCTGAATTATGGAATACCGGTAAGATGTATAGAATGGTACCAAGTGGTCGATAGTCGTCGCCGTTTGGGTGCCGATGTAGTATGTGTGCCTGATAAAGATGCTCTATTTCATGTTTTCCTCTTGAATTAATTTATAAGGTCTGCCTAAAGTAGATTTAAGGCGTCCTGTTATAATTCATAGATTTCATATAATTTCATAGTTTTGGTGTGACCTGTGAAATTTTAAAACAGGGCCCTTGTGAGCAGATAATACTTTTTTATATGAAACTACATTGAAGAATCCACTTCCCATTCTCTACAATTTGTAATTCTATTTAGGAACTTAAAATGTCACTTCCATTTTAAATTGTGTGTAAAATCATATTCATATATATCTAATATGGTCTATTCTCATTAATTTGTGACTCTTTAAAAAATATCTGGATTGAGGTTTTTCCCTTTTCTCTTCCTGAGTTGTAGATTAGCCGACTTTTCATAAGGGAGCACAAAGTTTGATTTCTTCAATTGGGTACCATGTTTGACTACTAAATTTAGTGATTCCCTTTATTAATTGAAAATGTTTAGCTATATGCCTTAACTCGCTCAGACTCGTGGTAACTTGGTACCTAATTTACTCCGTCAGCATAGTGAATGCAATGTCTAATTACGTATTCATCTAAATTTTTCCATTTTATTATTTTTATTTTATTCTTTAGGTATTGTTCACTTAACAAGGGCCAGAAAAGATCAATTCAACAAACATAGGACGAATATTATACTAGAATATCTGTTTTATAGTTTCCCTATCGGACCCATCCCATAATTTGTTGCTAATTTGTGACATCAAAATTGAATTTGGGATCTCATATCGTTTCCGAGTAACCATGTATTTAGGGACCAATACACGAAATACCTAGTCATTTCATCTAATGACGAATTTCTCTATTAACGCCAATATGTGCATTAAAGAGAATCACAGAACATAAATTTAATAGAAATGAAACCTATAAAATATCACCCTTTGTTCTCTACTCTTTAAAAAATATGTCAATGTATACCAACAGGGAATATTGAGGTTCTCTTGTGTTTTAGGTAATAGTGAAGTTATTGAATCCACCATCTCGTTGGCCATTGGTGAAAGCAGTCATCGGTCTGATCAGAAATCTGGCGTTGTGCCCTGCAAATCACGCCCCACTGAGAGAACACGGTGCCATCCACCTCTTGGTTCAGTTGCTGATGAGAGCTTTCCAGGATACCCAAAGGGTGAGAAAAATTTGTAAACATTGTTTATAAGTACAATTCATTGTGAAACTCATGAGGCTCACAAACTTTAGTTTATTTTGCACAATACAAATTTAAATATTAGATATTTTTAAAATATAAATCCCATAATGTTTAATTCGATACAATTTTCTCCAGAGGACGAGCATAGCGAGCGGCGCGAGTCAGCCGCCGGGTACGTACGCCGACGGCGTCCGCATGGAGGAGATCGTCGAGGGTACGGTCGGGGCTCTTCACATTCTGGCTAGGGAGTCGCACAACAGGACGATGATCCGTCAGCAGATGGTCATCCCGATATTCGTTCAGCTGCTGTTCAACGACATCGAGAACATCCAGAGAGTCGCCGCAGGGGTGCTGTGCGAGCTCGCTGCCGATAAGGAGGGCGCCGAGATGATAGAGCAGGAGGGGGCGACGGCGCCGCTCACCGAATTGTTGCATTCGAGGAATGAAGGTATGTCGATATGTTTAATTTTTAAGAAGAGAGACAGCGGGCACTCTGATTATATATCATGTGATGTATAATTTCGTTCATAAGGTGGAGACTGTGATATGATTTAGGAATACAGGCAAACAAGATGCGAGATATATCGGGTGTTTTTTTAAATTTCACCTCATAGTAGGCTGTGGATAGTGTTTGTGAATGCGCCTTACTAAAAAATGTCAAAATTGACATAACCTCACTTTTTTAATAAAAATTGAAACTGCTCCAATTGGTTAATAGTGTCTTGAAAAAGACAGCTTACTCATCTACGCCTAATTAATAGAGCCAAGCTGTCTTTTCAAGACACTAGTAACTGATTGGAGCAGTTTCAATTTTTCTTAAAAAAGTGAGGTTATGTCAATTTTGCCATTTTTTAGTAAGGCGCATTCACAAACACTATCCACAGCCTACTATGAGGTGAAATTTAAAAAAACACCCGATATTTTCTCATGTGGCGAATTGCTGCTGTTATTGATTTGAAATGTTTTATCCCTCATTTTATAAGTTCTTGTGTAAGTTTTTTATAGACTTGCTTTACTGAATTACAAAAAGTTGGGTTATATCAGTAAACAAGTGTTACTGGTAAAATGGTTCTGAGGGTAATTCACAACGGCAAGCCATAGATTTGTTTAACAAAAAATTCTTTGATAGAGAACTGAAACATATTGCTTAATGGGCTATTCTTTCTCCATCACTCTCAAATCATTAATATCGTGGTGAGAATGTGATATACAAAAGAGGTAACTCTCATTAAAAATCCAATGAAATTTAAATTTTATGGTCTGCTATACCAGAGATACATATTATCTAAGTAATAATATAGTTATAAAGGGCCAGCTTGTAAAGCCATCTCTACCTTGCATTTTCTCTCCTTGTTCGGCGCATCTCACCACTCTACCGCAGTTTGATATGCTGTATGTGACAATATTTATTTTCAAAGCATTATATAATGACTTCTTGCAAATTTTAAAATTAGCTTTTTAAATGCAGCACTTGGTAAAGTCACTAGATATATAAAGTAGCGCAATTGAGCGTCCATATTTGGTTCCAAATCAGGCTCCAAATTTCTTTAGGTAATTTTATGGCTTTTGAAGATCTTAGACATTTTGATGTAGGCATCTCTTGCTCTTTCTATTCTACATCTTATTTCTTGTGAGTGGTCCCATTGTTCGTTTATTAAGGTTCCCAGGCAAGTTTGGATACCCGTTCTATTGGTATATTTTTAATATATAGTTGGCAGTTTTCTCTCTTCTTTTTACTTATGATCATAAATTTTGTTTTGTTGATGTTCATTTCTAGCCCATATCGTTCACTTACTTCATTCATTTTGTTCATTAGCTGTTGTAGACCTTCTATACTAACTGCAAATATGACGGTATCATCTGCATATCCGATATTATTCAGTCGTTCTCCGTTTACAAGAATTCCATTATCATCGTTTTCCAGTGCTTCTCTAAATATCCCTACTGAATACAGATTGAATATCAGAGGGGAGACAATACACCTTTGTCATACGCCCCGCAGAATGTTAACTGCCTGTGTTGTTTCATCTCCATCGTTGATTTTTATGGTGGCTGTCTGGTTCCAGTACAGGTTTTGTATAATTCTGAGGTCTTTATTATCCATTCCAGTGCCTTTCAGCACTTGTATCATCTTCTGGTGTTGGACTTTGTCAAACGCTTTTGGTAGTCTACAAAGCAGGTATAAATGTCGCAATTTATGTCCCTACACCGTTGGAATAATACTTGTATACTGAACAGTGCTTCCCGCTTGTTCCCACTCCTTTTATGAAGCCAAATTGTGTGTCTGCTACTCTCTCTTCACACATCTTGTATATTCTGCGATGGATAACCTTAAGGAAAAGCTTTAGTAAATGGCTCATTAAATTAAGCTTATGGTTCTGTATTCTCCACATTTCTTTGCCCCTTGTTTCTTGGGCAGCAATGTAAATTCAAAAATGAGCCATTCTTTCGGGATGTTGCCGGTGTCATAGATATTGTTAAATATTTTGCAGATCATTTTTATTGATTCTTCATCCAAAAGCTTAAGGAACTCTGTCTGTATTCCGTCTGGTCCTAGAACTTTGCCTTCTCTCAGCGATCCTATGGCTGCTTCTATCTCGCTTGTTATCATTGGTGGTCCACTTTCTGTTGATAAGGAGGGGGGTCTCCTCTCTCATCGAAGAACAAATTCTCTATGTATTTCTTCCAAGTGTCTTTAATTCTGAACATTTAAGTGATGGTAACATATTTTTTGATCTGTTACATTAGGAATGGAAATACTGTAAAACTTATTTTTTCATTCAACTCATTTGTTTTCCCCCTTTTCAAAATTCCAATACTACCTACTCAGTTCTTAACCGGATTTAAAATGAAAAATTCGTCGTCCCTCCATAACCTCTATTGTTTAATCTCTTTTTCTTTGAGGAGTTGCAACGTATGCGGCGGCCGTCCTCTTCCGTATGAGCGAAGACAAGCCGCAGGATTACAAGAAAAGGTTGTCAATGGAGCTGACCAATTCACTGTTCAGAGAGGAGAACCTCTGGAATCCCGATCTCGGAATGGAGGCTGATTTACAGGTAAATAGTGCTCGAGGTTTACAGGTAAACTGAGGTTGTTCACACTTAAGTAACTTTATCGGCTAGTTTGATCAGTCGACGGACGTGAAGGTAAGCGGTGATAGTAGCAACAAGTAATTATGGCCCATATAGATGGTCGGCTCTGTTGCGCTGGGTAATAGGGAGTTGGCGTTGTGGAGCACTATGTATAAGTATACTGATGCGTGGTACTAATCGACTATGATTTTAATTTGAAGAACCTAGTGCTTTTCTTCATTGCTGAAAAAGATTTTTGACATGAAATGTTCAAATTGGCTTATATGATCAGACTTTAATAATTTCATAATATTAGTTCCAGAAATGTAAATCCACATGGTACTATTTAGTAAATCTCATATAATTTATAAAGTATTTATCTTAAATAATCTCACTTATTTCAATTCACTGTAAATCACAATTTAGGCTTGATAGCGAGATGGTCACTATATTTGTGTTTATATTTTGTGGTGATAAATCGACACATAAAGAAAATACAACCTTTCCCACTAATTTTTAAAATTAATTGGCAAAACTATGTTTTCTTCATGATTCATATGGCCAACTTTCAGAACCTGGATAACCTTTCTTTGAAATTAGTCATTCGAGCTATGGTTCTATTCTAGAAAACAAATAACAAAAAATTGGACTGTGTTCTTCATATGTCTCATATGGCTAACTTTGAGAACATGGATATTTTTTTTTACTTTAAATTTAAAATCAGCTAGTGGAGCTAGGGTTGTCCTTTTATAAAAAAAAATAGTTGGCAAGACTTTGTTTTTTCTTCGTATGTCTCATATGGGCAACTTTAAAGTCTTAATAACCTTGTTCCTTTGAAATCAGCTAGTCAAGCTATAGTTATCTTATTCTAAAAAATAGCAATTAAAAATAAATTCCAAGACTCCTCTGTATATATCTCATATGCCCAACTTTGAGATCCTGGATAACTTTCTGTGATATCAGCCAATCTAGCTACAGTTATTGTGTTTAAAAAAATGGCAAGACTGTTTTCTTTATGTCTCATATGGCCAACCTTGAGAACCTGGATTACTTTCTTTGAAATCAGCTAGTGGGGCTATAGTTATTCTATTTTAAGGAAAATCATACTTGGCAAGACTATGTGTTTTCTTCATAAGTGTCATGTGGCCAACTGTTTGAACCTAGATAGCTTTTCTTTGAGATAAATCGATTTTAGTAGTAATAAGTGTATATTGGACAATTTGATATCTAAAAAATTTAGGTAAATATATAAAAAGTTCAATGTGTCAGCCTCAACCCATGCAAATGCCAACCAAAACGTATATTGTTGGAAAGAGTAGGTTATGGGCCACACACAGGTACCCCAATGTCCAGTGCTGAGCGAGTGAGACAATTTTGGAAGGCTCACACCTTGCACTCTGTAAATCATTGGGCAATGCTGAATTGTCATCGATTATTATTGGAAATTGATATCTTATACCGATCAGTACCTTAACTTTACGTTACAACAAAATTCAGTATGCAATCAATGTCAATCAATCAGTATCAATTTCTATTTTTGGCGTGAACCAACGAATGCTCCAAAGCAGCTCCTTGGTACCCAGTGCAACCTCTATTTTCTTAAGAGCAGACGCTATATCAGTATACCTATTCGTGGTTGGTAGTTGAGAATGTTTTACATTTTTTTCGTTATTAGTTGTTATCATTTTTTATTTTAGGTTTGGTTATTATTTTTTTGTTTTTACGTTAGTTTTTTTTTACGTTGCCATTCTAGGATATTCTCAGTCCAGATCAAGCTTACGATAATATGTATGGGCAAGCACCGCCTAGCGTACACAGTAGCCAGGGGATCCCGGCTTATCAACAACAAGGTACGAATTACTAAGTGAACGTAATGACATTACCCTTTTACATACATTATATACATACACATTCGTTTTCTATTAACGGCTTTCTTTTTATTTTTCTACAACCAGATGGATATAATTGGGTATAGAACTAAGGTGACTGTACACAGCATGTGATTTTTAGACTTTTTAGCATGATTTGTTTCTCTCGGCATGGATTCAGTTCATTAATAATTACATCAATAACGAGTTAATCGACAGGTTGAATTTCTTTTCTTCTATTAAAACCAGCTGTCAACTTATCAACATTCAAAGAGGGTAGCTGGATAAAATGGTCAAAAGTGCGTGATGCGATATTTGGTAAAAAATTAGGTTATGTTCATGCATCGTTCTTTCATAAACTTCGTCAAAAAGAATACTTCTTAGGCGACATAGAATGATCTGTAAGGAAAAACACCGAAGAGTTTGTAATGGTATTGAACGACTCACCATATCAAAAAATCTAAAAGAGGTGTAATAATCCTACCATACTTTTATTTATTTATTTAATTAGGAATGTTTATATGTGTAAATTCTCCTATGTAGGAGATAGGTTATTAAACTCAAACAGATGGAAACACCCTCTGTGTTCGGGAGCCGCTTAAGTACTTATAATATATATTGATGTAAAACTATACGCTTATGTTCTAATAATTTACATAGACATTGTTTCATTTCATGTAGCTAAGTTACTCGTAATACATTATATAAATTTAACTAACTGTGGTAGTCAATTACATGTATCTGGTATCATACATCATACCGCTTGATATTGATATCGCTTGGAAAATTTTTATCCATTGTATCCTTAGCTCTCTCTTTGATTTTACTTACCTTGCAGTTCGTTTGGACCACCTAATAACAACATTAACATTGATCCAGACCGACTTTACATCTTTTATTAATTTTGTGTTGTTGCCTTCTTTAGGGTATGACCAGATACCAATAAGCCAGCTTCCGACGCCGCCAGAGGGCAACAATCAAGTCGCAGCTTGGTACGACACCGACTTGTAAATAATACAGGGTTTAGGCCGTCTTGGGCCGTTTTAGATAAAAATAAAAAATAAACTATATGTAAGAGAATTGTGGATTCTAAGTTCTGTGTAATTCATATCTTACTCGTGTTTAGAGAGGCTCACGGATGATGAGAAAAAAAAATTAGCTGTGTGTACCGTAAATAACACAAAACATTTTGTCCTCTTCTTCCTGTCTTAAAATCCATCAAATATAGTTTCGTTTTTGATGTGGGATAAGTTGTTTTCTGATGTTTTGAGATGTAAACATTCAAAGTCAGTACGATTTCAAGTATGAAAGCGTGTTCGTTGTCCCAACTTTTTTACTTTCAAGTGCAATCAATGTTTTCAAAATTAAAACTGAAGACTTAAATGAGACTTAACCCCAAGTCGCCATGCAGGTAGTCGGCTACTTAAAACTTATTGGAATATTTATTTCTTACTTTTATGTATTAAGTTTGTTTTATTATTTTTTTGTATTCTGTTACAATGGCATTTATACTGTGTAGTTACATTTATTTATAAGTTTAAAAGTGTAGTACGATTAGTCTAAGAGGAATCATAATATAGATAAAGTATAGCTTAACCATTAAATTGCATTACATAAATAGGATATTCAGTTTTTGTATAACCTGTAATGAGTTAGAATTTATTATTAAATGTTTACTGTCTCTATCGCACAATATATTGCGTTTCCAATTCGATGGATTTTTATTTTATGTTAATCCTCTCTCATTTAACAAAAATGCAAAGTGATTGATACATTGGATTTTTGCTTTTAGTAGCTACATTTTATTTAGTTCTTTAGTTTTTAATTAGCTTAGAAGCTAATTTAAAAGTTCCTTTCAGTACCTTACAACAATTGTATGGGTATAAAGCTATAACAATGATAATTCAATCACTAAACAGTTATGTTGGTATATATAAAGGAATTAGTATACCCAATAGGAGGCATTATAAAACATATTGCTACCTTTGTACTTAAATATTTTCTTAAATGTATAACCATATGAATATGTGTTCCATTCTTCTTTACAAAAAAAGTAAAATGTAAATTAACAAATGCTTGTCCCTCTGTGATAGATGTTTGTTTTTCTTCCAAACGATATTTTTAAATATATCAAGTATCCATACTATTTCAATAAAAGAATAGCATTGTTTAATGTAAAATGAATATTACTACAAATTGAACAAATTGAAACTTTTGACAGTCATTTTTTATCCATAGTGAAATTAACTTTTCAAAAATATTGACACTTATTGAAGAAAGTAATAAAGTTATGAAAGAGAAAAACTATTAGTGCTTTAGTTAAACTTAGCTAGTTAGTTGGCTTAGCTTAAACTTTAGTTTAGAAAAATTGAAGTGCAAATAGTAAGATTCACTATTATTTTTGTTTGATATTTAGATACCTTGTACTCTTTGTTCTGTTTGGATGGGAAAATAATACAGCATCTTAAATTTTTTGTTTGGGAAATAGAAAGTTCATATTGTAGAAGAAGGTTAGATTTCTATTTCAATTAGTATACATGTGAACATATTTGATGTTCAAGAAAATATTTACCAAAATGGGCATTTTTGTACATTTTTTGGACCTTATGTAACAGTTTTTTGTGAGTTATTAACAAGCCATGAAGGGTAGAGGGTAGGTGCTTCACACGCAAATGTAGAATGTGTTTTATGTATTTATAGTATGTATGAGTGTATGCATGTTTAACGAGTTTTGTTTTTTTGCAACTATCTAAAACCAAATGCAATTTAATAAGTGAATCATTTCAAGTACTTCGGAACTATCTAAAATGACATCCATATTGGTGACTTATAAATCAGAATCTAGAATTCTACTTGACTCTATAATGAATCTAGAACTCTAGAATTGCGTGTGCGAAGCACCCACCCTTTACAGCTTGTTTGTTCTTATGTATTCTTCAGGTATTACGATGCAGGAGTAAAGCTAGAGAGCTTTCCTGTTTCGTTTGCACATTCCTTATAGTTCTGTTGGTGCTGTGGTTTGTTTGAATTAGAATTGGAAGGGTGTCTGCTATAGCTTGAGTAAGCCCAATAGATGCAGTGACTACGAGGAAGTGAGATACATCTTGAGTACGTTAACCTTTCATGAACTTAGATTTTTCCAATTCCTCTGCATCAGACTTCAAGTGGCCATCTGTCTTTGTCCAACGCATGCGTCGTCAAATGCGTTAGATGGAGACAAATACTCACATGCAACACTTACAAATAGAAGCTAAACTAGGTAAAGTTTTAACATTTTGATGAACTGTACTACTTTTCTAGAATAACTTAAGGGGAGACTCCGAAATCTAGTCGGTTACCAAAATATGCTAGAATATAGAACCCCTTAGGTGTAGGTGTAGAATATACTATAATGTAAAATAACATTTAAAATTTGTCAGATATGGAATAAATACGTATACTAAAGTTAGAATCTCATTAGTCTAGAATGTCATAGCAGGAGGATTGAGGCGCTAGTTAGTAACTAGGGTAGTTTGGTACTGCAATCTAGAATTCATATGTGCCTAGAATATATGTTGGGTACGCTAATTTAAAAAATGTCTAGAAATTAGGAGTATTTTAAAAGTTAACCTGTGCATCAAATTGCGGAGAGTCCCTGGTATTAACTTCTACTAAAATTACAATCTTGTTATTCTAAAACATTTTAGCAGAAGGATTTAGGTACTAGTTAGTAGTTAAGATAGTTTGGTACTATAATCTAGAACTTATATCTGCTTAGAATATATGACATGTGCATCATACTGTGGAAAGTGCTGTGCATTAACTTATACTAAAGTCACAATCTATTCTAAAATATCTTATTAGAAGAATTTACGCACTGGTTAGTAGCTAGGATAGTTTGGTACTGTAATCTAGAATTCATATGTGTCTAGAATATATGTTGGGTACGATAATTTAAAAGATGGCTAGAAATTAGGAGTATTTGAAAATTTGATCTGTACATCAAATTGTGGAAAGTGCTGTGTATTAACTTATGCTAAAGTCAGAATCTTGTTCTAAAATACATTATTAGAAGAATTTGGGCACTAGTTAGCTAGGATTGTGTTCTATCATGTAGAATTCACATGTGCCTAAAATATGTGTTGGCACACTAATTTAAAAAAATAGCTGGAAATTAATCATATTCATGAGCTACTATATGAGCTTAAATAATGGAGGGATTATAATTATGTATATAGCTCAAAATGAAGGTAAACATACTTGTGTTCAAATTTGTAGTTTCAAAATTGTATTCATACAAATTCGAGTAGTTAAAAGAGTAAGTTTGTAACACATTGATTATTATATTTATAATTTTGATTTCTTTGAAGATTTTCCCTTTTCTTTTAACAAACTCGTAAGTTTCCGAGCGTATCTAGAATGCTATTTCTTTCCAAATCCTTACTATTTATCGTCCGAATCTGGGTTCCAAGGTCCGATTATTTTTTACAACAATTAACAATAAAAGAGACGTAAAACGAACTGGGAATTAATCTGATATTACAAAATATTAAGTCATTTAAAGAACAATACGTCCCAGTTCCCAGTGAAATTCGTAATGGTTCTATTATTAATGCAGTTCTATAAAACGGTTCCCAGGACGAAATCCGATTCGTTACGGCTCCCCATGAATATTCATCTTGTGGCGGCAAAACTGATTTTTCTCCACACTTGTCGATCTGTCGATAAAGTGAATATCTTAAGTGTAATAGAGGGAAAGTCCACGTCAGTGTCAAGAATCGAAATCTACACAGTGAAAAAATCCGTTCGTAATATCAATAAACGACTTTTATTGAGTAATAATAGTACCATTTTATTAATAAAACGAAACTTTTTATTAAGATAACGAAAAATTGTTATTTCTTTGAAACTAAAATCGTTGTTGCAATATTTAAAGTTTATCAATATTGATAAACGGTTTTTCGTTACGTTTTCATTAATACAAAGAACATTTTTGTTGTATTCACGGAATCGGTTGTTAATGATAATAAACAAGGTTACTGAAACATTTCTTAAATAGAATAATGGAGATTCTTGGTTCATAATCAAGGTAACCAACAGTTTTTGCTCAATAACCACAAGTTTGTGTAATTCTGATCCAATTTATGGAAGCTGTATAACTGCAAACTCAATTGATGAAAACCTACAGGAGTTAAGCGAACTGTTAACCAGCTGGCAACAGGAATTTTTGGTGAATGACTTTATCGGTAAGTTGGTAAGCCTTCAGGTATCGTCAATATATCAAATCATTTTCAGAACAAAAGCTCTCCATCGGAGTCTCAAAGCGACCACGTGTTTCAAACCTCCTGAAATGTGAATACAAATAATGTCTGGAACAATAACCTGAAGCAGTGGTGATGTTCAGAGATGTTCCATAATTAGATCCTACACTCCTTCTGATAGTACTCCAGGTGTTTCCTTCGCCCTATTCAGGGAATAAAAATCAAGAAGAGTGCTCTACTTACTTATGCAATGTGCTAAAGGAAACTACAAAAGGTGTTATGCTGGTGGGCTATTAGGCGACCAAAGAACAATGTTGATTACTTTTATGAAAAATGTTTTCAACTAAACTTGGGCGTTAATTATAAGATAGAGAACGAAATTTTAGGGAAGTTCATCACAGAAAAGTTTGTAAGCTATTGAACGTTTTATATGTGCTTGAAGTATATCTGCATGACCAAATAAAGTCGGTACAACAATTATTATTCAAGTGTATATCCTTGTTTGTAACAAGTAGTAATACAATGACAATGTTTGTCTTTTTAGGAATATTACCTATCGAATCGGGAAAAGATGATGAGTATATGAAAACGAAATGAGGCTCTCTGGGAATGACCGAGAGGGGAAGCATAGCTTTATATAATATAATTACATTATTATTATTATACATTATATATAAATATAACACACCGATCCAACCCGCGATCGCCACCCCTGGAACAGGCAACCGACAATACAAACAATTGTAACAGTAGTTGCCACCAAACAGCTAACGCGGTGCGATGATATTGGCCGTCCGTCTCGTTCGTCTTTTCGATGTTAATACCTCTTACTGATCCAGCGGTTCGAGCGAAAGCTCGCGATAAGAAAGCTATACTTCCAATAAATATCACAACCTCAAGACAGCGTCAAAAACTGCCACTTTCGAATTAGTCAACACAGAACCAAAAAATAAGAAGGAAAAGCATTTTCAGTAAAGCAATTTCTAATCCTACAAATTTTCAGTGCCAGAAGAAAATGCAGAAGCTTGTTTGAGGTCGCTAAAATTTGACAATCTATCAACTAAAGACTTTGTTAATATTGTAACGCGAAATGTAAACAGCAGCGCGAGACGTGTTTACTCTTATCGGTCGGCGGCTTTCCTCAAAGTAACGCTTATTAAGCGCAGCGGCGAGCAATAAAAACCGTTCCGAGCGTTCCCGCAACATCTCATTAAGGAAAAGTGATTTATGACCTTCTGGACCTTTCTGCATAAAAATAGAAGGTTCGAGTAATTTCAAGAACTATCGCGAACACAATTGAAATGTATATAAGCGGGCTTGCGGTCGAAGAAGAGATTAGACATGAAGCGCGACATAGTAAACAAGCGAAAAACGGACCAGTAAAAATAAATTACATTTAAGAGTGATATAAATTAATTAGTTAGGAAGTAGTTAAGTGTGTTATATAAATTAGTTCAGTAATAGTCTAAGATAAATTAAGTAGTGAATAATTAGGATAGTGTAAATAAATTAGAAATAAACGTTACAATATATATAGGACGAGTAGTAAGTGCAGACTATAGAGGGCATCAGGAATGCCAAAACAACTACTGATAGCAAAAATGGTCATTTTATAAAACACCAACAAGGTTAGTTTGGATAGTGGATAGTACATACCTAAAATTACCTGCATTACATGTCTATTTTGTTCCGACCATAAAAATCATCAGAAAAGATACGATGGGAAAAAAATAGATGAAGAGGTTCACCATTAAGGATTACCAGGAGTCATTCTTCTTTTTTGTAAATAGCATTCAAGAAAGTAGTAGGTTTGTCGTACCTCAAAGTTAGCCATTCCTTATGTAAGTTACTCGTAAACTTGTTATCAAGACTTTGAGTTTTATTTCTCAACATTCAAGAAGTTGAGGCTCACTTGGTTCACTAGAGGAAGATTAAAGAGAATACTCGACCTTTTACATAGGAAATGATATGTTTTAATCGAGTAAATCTTTGTTTATTCACATTAACGTGTCGAATTTTATGCAAAAAATAGAGAGAATATGGAATATTATATTGTAAAATTTTATTATTCAAAATAACTAACACTACGCGAAATGTTTTAACTAATTTATTTTTACTAACACTAACACTTATTATCTAATTTATATGCATGGGTAATATAATATAAAGGAATTGATTTACTTTCTCGTTCAATGGAAAGAACTAGGAAATAAGTGTCTTCCCCCATTAATCTAGTGTAAAGCAGAAAATAAGTTTGTTCCTCCCCCATTAATCACCCTGAGTAATGTAATGTAATAAAATTATGTAATCAGTACGTATTGTAAATTACGTAGATGTATGTTCATGTGTTTTCATGTAATAATTTTGATAAATGGATAATATGTCATATTTTACAATGTGGAATTAAAAAATGTTTAATAAAAATCCTTTGTTGAAGAATAAAAATTATTATTTTGAAATATAAATTTGGAAATTATGTTATTGATATCATGAATGCCATTTATTAATCAATAACAATGTTCATAACAACAATAACAGATGATTTTCATATTTATAACACTACGTTTTTGATATTATGCATGTCCGTTATTAATCAATAACACTGTTTGTAACAATAATAACACATGATTTTTATATTAATTACAATGATAAACTTACATCATACTTCAGTAGAGTGATTTTGGTGGATACAATAACCTTTTTGTTACTTACTTTATAATTTTGGGTACTAAATTAAAACCTATGATTTTTATATCAATAAACTTTGTAGTTGGAGGAATTTTAATAACAGATTCTATTGAATATACCTTTTTAATACTCCTGTACCATTTTGGCTCCGCATGATGTTAAATTGGTATACCTACCAATTTTTAGTAAGTACCTACTAAACCATCGTATTACTTTACGCGTTTTACATTTCAAGTTGTAATGTTACAATTACAAGTACAAGCTACAAATACTGTTTTCATGTTTGAAAGTCGGGAAAAGTCTTGCGGAAACGAAACACCCAAAGACAACAATGGAGCGGTTTCGAAAGTGTTTTAATATTAAATAATTCGACAATTTGTGTTAATAAAGCTGTGCCATTGTATAATCAGATCTATGAATGTGGATCTCATGTCCTTTCGGTGTAATTATGTAATTTTTCAAAAGGTGAAATTCTCGGTAATACTGAGAAAAACACACACGCACACACACATATTTGTATAGTTTTTATTACTAATTACCAAACAGAAAATAATATATAAAATAATTGATACTAAAATCAATTATATTAAAAATGTATGCTATTATTATTGCAACGTAATATTGCGCTCTTGCAACTTCAAGATTCGAATTTCTGTTGCGAAATCCTCTCCTGGTATTTTTATCTCAGAAGATCCGCTCCAATTATGTCCGAAAATCGAATCCCCTGAAGATTCGAATCTCCTAAATCGTCCAAATTAACGCGCGGAATTACTTTCACTAGTCCAGGAGCTCGGATCTCTTTGTCGTTTCCAACGATCAAGGTTCTTCTCTCTCCCTCTCTCTCAAGCACTCGTGCCCCTCCAGAGGCGTCTTATCCTCCTCTTGGAAGTTATATAGGGGACCCCTTAAACTGGAAGGAGTCAGTCGTTGTGATAAACCGTGACGATTTGGGGAATGCCATGGCAGGATTTAGAGGGGTGAGTGTTAAGGGGATGGAAGATATTTGATTTTTGTAAGTTTCAGATTAATGAAAGTATTTTGAGTTTGTAACTACATCAGAAAACTTTATAAAATTTGTAACTCTTTTGGAGTTACCTGTTGGACAGATTGATTTTGACTGTATTTTAAATGCATTTCGCTCTTGATAATTTAGAAGTTCCGAACGACTTATAATTGTTATAAATTTGTTTAACACTTATGTAGGAAGCAGTTTTAATATCAACAAAATAATCATTAATGCGGTAAAGCAAATCTACCAACGATTGTAGAGTAAGATCCAGGATCTGTTGTTCGCCGATAAATTTGCCCTTTCGTCTAATTTTGAAAAACAACATTTTCCTCCTTTTCAAGACTGCATTTTCCGTGTGTAGATCGAATCTCGCCTGCACCATGTGCATAAAGCGCATCTTCTCTCTTTGTTTACATGTGCGGAAAACGAAAGCGTATCCTTCCGCGCAGTAATTACTTTCGGAGCACATCAAAACACAGTGCAGATTTCACCGAGTTAGTAACTTAGAAATTACTACTATTACTGGAAGATTAATACAATTTAAGTGTTTTGTAAACTGAGCTTTTGTTTTCCTCTTCGCTGTGTGGTAACGTCGTTGTCATCGTTAAGCGGTGAACCGTTGAAGTATTTTATGTATTGTTGCCCAGGACGTCGTTTTTAATTGTTGTGAGGTTTGTTTCAAAGGGGACTTTCAACTCTCGTGATTGTCATTTTTACATAACTTCCCACACGGTCTTTTTACGATAACTGAGCAAGTTTTCCAGATTCTTCGAGCCATCTAGGAGTTTTACCAGGATGTCTTTTTTTTAAATATACCTTTGGTGTTTTAGATTTTCCCAAAACTTCCCATGTAACATAACCACTTATTAAATACTTAACTACTTGATTTAACACTAATAACTAACACTTCTTACTTAATTTATATATCACAGTTGCCTATTTAACTTCCACGCACGGCCGCTCAGGTCAAATATTCGTCGCGTTCGCTGTTTATAACTACTCCGTCTCGATCCGGCGTCTCCTTTTATCTCTGTCTCATATTGCTTCACGAATATTCCAGTCGTTTTTCGAAGAGTATCGAATTCCAGAACAGTCTCGAATTCTAAGAACTCACATCGATTCGCCGAACCGACTCTTCCCGACTTTTGTTTCATGTGTGGCGAGACTTTCTGTTACAATATAATTTTGGTCATTCCTTACAACTAGCAGAAGGAGAAGACTAGCAAATTTGCTTTAAGTGGACCGACGTGCAACTTTATATTCCTGAAACTAACTAAATCCTTATTAAAAGTAGTGCAAAGAAATGGTGTGGTACAAGGAACTTTTCTGAGGCGATACTTTTTTCGCGTCTATTTAAAATAAGAAAGATCATGTTGCTGTTTGCAACTCTTTAGGAACTTACGTCATGTAAGTTCGACTCGAAGGACCAGGCAAGACGTCGTTTCTTCGTAGAGCTGTTGCAGCTTGCCAATGCAACTGAGTGGTGTGTTTCCGCTGGAACCAGGTTATGAGGATTGAAACGCGGGTGCTTTTAAATTTACGACTTATATTGACTTATATTTGGAAAGTAGTTCCACTGACAAGTACACTACATTAATTTTATGTACAATACGAATATCTTTGCGATTGAGAGTGAATTGAGGCGTTGTAAGTGAGGTGTTGTGAGTTTAATGAGTTTTGCGCGAGTGTCGAAAAGTTTCTTTCGTCTCAAGCGTGTAAATGTGATTGCTCCGCCCATCGACCCCTCATCTCGTTTCGCGATTGGGGGACCCGAGATTGCTTACTGAGTACCTATTGGGTAAGTAAGTTAAGCGCTCACTACACCAGATGTGTTGGTAATAAAAGAGAAAATTTACCCTCCGACGATAAGGGTAGGTGCTGTGAAATTTGGAAAGTGAAAGGACAATGAGAGAAAAATTGTTCGTTTCGGTAATGTCGCTCTTCCGAGAAGGCTGGAAGATAACGAACATGTGCTCTTTTTGAGCGACAATGAGACAATTCTTCTCGGAAGATATGAAGAGAGGGACTATGACATCGGACAGATGATACCGTGACTAAAGTTATTAGTGTAAAGGGATGTGAAAGTAAATAGGGAGTAGGAAATAATTGAAGCGCTTTTGTTCTTTTGGGTGTCTTGTTTATGATTTTCAAGTGATTTATACAGCGTGTAAAAATAACTTTGCTAAACGAAGAGATTGACGAGAGATTGAAATATGAGGATAATAAATGATGAAAAAGATGGAGAAAGATATTGTTGGAATTCCAACAGATCATTTTCCAGATAGAAAGTTATAAAGCAGCGAATAGTATGCCAGTACAGGTTGGAAAATTTGACATTACTCGCTGTAGAATTACTTTGCATTATTTGCTTCTAAAATGAATTTAGAAACTGTGATTTTTTTAAATTTGCTACCCAAAAAAAGAAGGAAATATCCTGTGTGATTATGTTTTTGGTTTATTTGATATATCTTAAGTATCATGTACGGCAGAACAGTTTTTTTTAATGTTGATGTCATAAAATCAGACATTATTTTAATTCATTACTGTTATGTGTTGTGTCTCATGTTGTGTTTTTTGTCTTACTCGTTGGATGTGGCAATAGGAGATATTTATTTAATAAAATTTACTGTATAACATTTATAATACAAACTTCAATTCACGGCTATTTTAAGAGAGGCCATAAGGGCTTTGAGAAAATTTCGAGACCGTGGCAAATTTTAAGTTGTAAATTGAATGTAAACATTCGCTTTAATTTATTCTATATAATGGTATAAATTAGGAAAATTCAAAGTAGAGGAACCTGATATCGGAATGTTAATTGAAAATTTTAATTACTTATTATTTAATTAATGTTTGCCAAAAAAGCGTGTAGTCATCTATGGTGAATTCTAAATATCTCCAAAAACTGCATCTAATTTCATTCATTTTTAGGAAAGTTATCCATGTGGGGAGATTTTAAGGTGTGGGTAGTTCTCTTAAATATAGACCAATCCAAATAATTTAATGCCTCGAGCCGTGGAAGTACTAACTGGTTAATATTTATAACAGCCATTAGGTTAATAGGTAATCCCGACAGTTGAGGATAGAATCGAATGTTTGGTTTATGTTAATAGGTAGTCCCGACATGTTCTGTGGTCCCGACAGTTGAGGATAGAATCGGATGTTTGGATTAGGTTAATAGGTTGTCCCGACAGTTGAGATCGAAGATGAGATTGTAGGTAATTAGGTGTGAGCGGATTGCAAGTACGTTTTGCTGCTTGGGTTGGGTTGGGTTATTTTGAATTTCTCGAGATGGAAATGTGGTATATCTTACTTTCTTCTAGATAGACGATTTTAAATTGTTGATATCAAAGTTAACATATTTGTTAGAAAGATGATTTGGGCATCTAATGGGGTTGGATGCTAGCCCAAAAAGGAGACAATATTCTGGAAATCTACAGTTATATTCTGGAGGAATCTCTCTCTCTCTTTCTCTCTTTCTCTCGCTAACTCACCTGCTGTCCCGAACTGCGTCATGGTGTACAGCGGCAGCCCCCACGACGGTATCCCTTCCTCCACCTTCTCCACCTATCTGATATTCCAGATTTTGCTGTGCCTGCTGCTGACCACCTGGACCGTTTCGGGCTCCGAGACCGCCCCGAAGGAGGAGAAGGAGGAGGAGCTGCTGGAGACGGAGACGAGGGACGGCAAGCTCGAGATCATAAAGAAGATCAAGAAGATCAACGGCGACGGCTCGTACACGATCGGCTACGAGGCGGACGACGGCTCGTTCAAGATCGAGAGCCGCGACGTCCTCGGCCACATCAAGGGCACCTACGGCTTCATCGACGAGGACGGCAACCTGAAGCGCGTCTCGTACAGCTCGGGGAACGCGACCGCGAAGCCCGACCGGGTCACAGTCGTCCCTGTATATGGTGAGTTATGACGTAGTCAACAAATTTTGTCGAATTCAGATGAAAATTGGTATATTTAGGTTTTTGGAGTCGTTGAACAAGAATATGGATGTCAAACTACGTGCATTTTGCAGTTAAGTGCTTAAATTTTACAATTTTAATATCATTTGTGTAATATCCCAAAAAGAAATAATATTTTTGAGTAACTATCGATCACACACTTAAAACATTACCAAAAATTACACAAATTTTGTGATATGCGAAATATTGCTAACATTAATGTTAAACTTGCAAAAAATGGTTTTAATTTGCAAATAGTAAAACCTCTATATAGCGACCACCCTTGGGGAATCATGTATTCGCCTCATAAGAGGGGTGGTCGTTCGAAAAAAGTCAGAAAAAGAGAACTGTATTTTTTACATTTTTTATTTATTAATAAATTTAATTACAAAATAAGGAAATAAAAAGAAAACTAAAAGTGTAATGAAGGTGTATGTAGGTACAGATATATATCATACATATGTGCTTATATATGTCGAAATACAATTTTTATTTTTTTTAAAAAGTCAGGGATCAATAACTGCTTCATTGATTTCATCTTGCTTTTATAAAATTCATTTTTATAGTTTAATAATAATTTTGATACATTTGCGGCCATATCATATTTACATTAAGAAAATAAGTTTCTACATCTCCCAAACTTGCGAAAACTTGAGAAAGACTTGTTACATTTGATGCAGGAATAATTTCAGGTTCTTCGTCTTCAGCTTCAGAATCTGATATGGTGGTACATACTTGTCCTACTTTTCAATGCAGTTGATGATAGTCAATTCTTCAGTCTCTATTGCTATATCGCTATCAATTGATGCAAATTGTTTCAAATTAAACGAAACATCAAAAGTTGCGCTAGCGGAACTTTGTTTTCAAAGTCCTCCCAGGACTTAGGTATATTGCATTTGAATCCTGCTTTACAAAATCATTTTTGTATCGTTACCGGAGACAAATTTCCTCAGGCCACCGAAATCCATATTAGCGCGTTGGATAAAGTGCTCTCTATTTCTTCTCTATTCTTCTCTATTCTTCTCTGTTTCTTCTAGCGAACAGTCACTATCCACACATGTCAAAAGATTTTCAATAAAATAACTTATGTACAGCGTTTTAAAATTGTGGATAATACCTGTTGGCAATTTGAAGTTGTATTTGGCGGAAGAAACATAAGTTTACCCAACAAGGTAGTTACTCCCCAACCTCTCTAGAATGAGGAAGCTCACTCCTTTGGACTGTATCGATGTCATGAATGAATTTTATGTAGTTAACATTCTTGTTTGGTGTGTGTTAATTTTTATTTATATTTTAACTGTGTATGTCGACGGAATTGTTTTGTATGTGTGACGCCGCACATTTCGAGCAACAGGAGCCCTAAAAACAGTTTGTTTGCGAGCCTGAGGATGGCCTCCATGAAGCCGAAACCGGTCGCTCATCTTTAAATACAGCAGTTGGTTAAGACTTGGTGTTTTCAATGGGAGAATGTTCTCGGGGAGATGAGATGAAATCAAAAATGTTCTCGATGATCCCCAAATAATAACAATAACTAATCGTTTACAATGCCGACGTTTCACTCAGAATCCTGAACATATTCATGGCTCTACATGTCATAAGATAAAACATGACATGTTTAACAAACTTAACATGTTTAACTTTGAGTTGTCAAAGTTAAACATGTCATGTTTTATCTTATGACATGTAGAGCCATGAATATGTTCAGGATTCTGAGCGAAACGTCGGCATTGTAAACGATTAGTTATTGTTATTATTTGGGGATCATCGAGAACATTTTTGATTACTTGGTGTTTTCCTTTGGTTTAAATTGCCATGGCCAACTTAGAGAAGCTGGACAACCTTCGGTCGTTAAGTTTAACATTGTCCAATGCAATTTTCGGAGCGATGTTGCGTTGTCCAAGAACAATACAATTTTCCTATTCTGCCTCTTCGTCTCAGTGTCAAACTCGCGAAGCCAGATGACGAGTGTCTCTCTTATCTTATGTATGCCGCAGCAGGTGAAAGCTGTTGGGTGCAGTTCATTGGGTGGTCGAATAGCACCAGGCCGATTAGAGAAGTACAGAGATTAAACGATAGGAAGGGATCGACCGGCCGGTTTACCTTCTTGTATGAATCTTTTAAAGAATTAGTTTACTGTAATAATGTACAAATATTTACTTATGATTTACATGAAAATATTTTTACACAAATCGTCGTCTTTCCCCCTACATTTTGATATCAAACTCGAAGTATTTCAAATGCAATATATTTTAGCATCAAATTTATAATCAACGAGGATATTCCAACTCATTATTAATCCAGGCGCGTTTTATGTTGCGTCAGCACTTATTCTATCTATCTATTCTAGACAAAAGACCTATTGAATAACTTTATTTTTCTTACCATATCTGAACTTACCATATACAGGGAGCACTGTGCGGCCGCCAGCGACGGTGACGACGTCCACCAGGTCCCCGACGGCCTCCTCCTCCACCTCCGCGACTACGACGACGACGGACAACGTCGTGCAGAGCATCGCGAAGAGACGGCCGTCGACCACCACCTCGAGACCGCCCAACTACAGCGACGTGGTGAACATCTCCGGGCCGTCCGGCCGCCACTCCTCGACGACGACGACGACGCGGGCGCCGAGGGTGCTCCTGCAGGCGAGGCCGTCCGAGGGGCAGCTCGCGAGGCCCGACGTCGTCGCGGCCGCGAGGCCGACTCGGCCCGCGGCCTTCCAGACGCTCACGTTGAGGCGACTCGAGGACGAGAGGCCGTCGCCCGATGAGCTGGAGCAGCACGGGCACGGCGCGACGAACATCCTCAGGAGGCAGCTCGGCCGGAGCTTCGACGCGAGGGAGGAGGCGGCGAGGCTGCGGCAGTCGATCGGCCACGACGACGCCGACGTCTACACCAGCTCCATGACGACGGGGCACCCGAAGCCGCCGCTCTTCACCACCACGGTCAGACCCAGGTCGGTAAAGGTCCCATTATTTCTAAGACATCCTTTAAGTGTACTCTGTCAAATGCCTTGGTTATATCGACAAAACACATATACGCAGGTTTATTGAATTTGTAACATTTATTCTAATTTATTTACACACTGTCTTAACACTACTTAATTTATCTAGACTATTACTTAACAAATTAATTTATATCACACTCATAACTGCTAATTTATTTATACAATTTCGCTTATCCGTTTATCGCACTGTTTACTCACGCGGCTTCTCGTCTAATCTGCCTCTTCGTCCGCAGCGTTCGCTTTTATAGCCCTTCATAATGTATTCCGGAACTTTCTTGATAGTGCTCGATACCTCATCTTTTCCCTAATTTGTTTGTTCTAGAAACGACCCGAAAGTAATAAATCATTCTTTCTTTAAATGAATATTCGCGATTATTCTGGAACTGTTTTATGGCCCAATTAGCGGAGCGGCCTCCCTTTGAGGTGGGCCGCCTCGTCCGATAAGGAGTACGCTTACGCTGGTTGGTCCAGGGCTTTTTCTGTTCTTAAGCGACTTTAAGATGTTTTGTCATTTGTTAGCTCTATGTCGTCGTCCTCCCATATTCATTTTGTAGCTGTTCCAAGCCTTCCTGTTCCTTATATAAATTTTTGAAGTCCGTTTCCCACTATTTTGACGTGATTTCATTAATTTGCACTGTATCTTTGACTTCAAGCTTGTTTCTTCTTAGCATATTTTTCTCTGGCTTCCATACATGTCTCTCTCTCTTTTGTGAATTTTTCCCAGTAATTTTGTTTAAGTTCTTTTCTCCTTGTGTTTACCTTATTTCGTTCTTTTCGGTAGTTTATCCAGTTTTCAGGTGTTTTATTTGGTATATATTGAATGTATGCTTTTTTCTCTTGTTTTGCTAACTCCTTCACTTCCGACGTAAATCAAGGCGTTCTATGGCCCTTCACGCAAATAACCAGAATGTGCAAGTCTGGCAACGTCGAAATGGGGCCTTAAATCGAGGCACAGTGTCAAAGTCACCCCCCGAAATTAAGGGTTCCAAATGAGCAATAAGAATCCAAAGAAAATTTAATTGGTTGGTTTGTCGGTGATGTACAATTCACTAAAAAGTAGGGTGGGCCCTTGGGTATGACAGACAGTTCCAAAGGGCACCATTTACCGAATTCGGTAGAATTATAGGAAACTGTCTGGCACTTACACATTTTATTAATTATGATACGGAAATACCGTACGATGAATGCGAGACACGTAGACCTTTAGTACCGCGAGACATCAAATTCCCAAATTTCACTTAAGGGCTTTCTGCCTAATTGACTCTTCATATTGTAACGTTTATTTTATAATTTATTTACATTAATTGAACACTAATTTATTTAACACACTTAACTACTTGTACACTAGATTAGACACTACATAATTTATTTGTACTGCTCCGCTTTCGGATCGTATGTCGCGTTCACGTCTGCTTCTCTAGTTCTAACTAACTCCCTCGATCACAAGCCCCCTTATATATACACTCCCAACCCCGATAAAGAACTTTCTAGTACATTCTAGAAGCCTACGCAGCAAATGTTCATAAGTTTACCAATTAATTGCTTTTCGTAAACAACATTACGGGAAAATTCGTGCAGGTGTCTTTACGCGTCGTAGTTGGTGTCGCGTTGTTTACTTCTCGCATTACACTGCCCCCGCCTTAGAGACGTTTCGTCTCGGAACGTATCCCTGGTAGGCCCATGCAGGAACTTGCAGTTAGCCCCCGCTTACAGCGAGACGTGGCGTCAAAATAACAGGGGACCGTCTTCCCGAGTCGACATGGTGCAGGCCCAAAACAGCAGACTAAAACTTCCACTCCGGTATTCTTCAACACTACTTCCAGCATATTCCGGACAACCCTCCAGTCCAGCTGATCTCGTCCAGCACCTAACTTGGGGACAGCTAGCTTCCTGATGTCGAGCTCCAGCAGTCGGTCTCGTAGCCTATGCAAGGTTCGCCATACATCGTGATAACATGGTTTAAGGGACCCGATCTCCTTCGTAACCAGATAAAAGATGTGTCTTACGTTGTCACGTAGTTCCAGGACCTTGCCAATTTCCGGGAGTTGCGCTCTGAGTTGTTCCAAGCGCCCGTACTTCTTCTTGAAAACCGTGGCGATACCTCGTGACATTACCAGGTCGGCGGACACACAATGGGCCAACGAGTATTCTTCAGGTACGCTGAACAAATCCTGTTGTTTTTCACAGGTTACCCCATACCGTGCTTTTCCGGTACCCCCGTAGGCGCTCATAAATTCTTCGAAGGAAAGTTCGTTCTCCTGCGCCAATGTGTTTCTTACTCGGGGAACCTCCGCCTCATCGTGCGACCCCTCATAAGGTGCCAACCGATTAAAGTGCACCACTCTCGGCTTGCCGTTTGGTAGTTTGCTTACCCGGTAGACCACGTCATTGATTCGTTTCTTCACAACATAGGGACCTTCCCAATTGGTCTGTAACTTAGGGGACAAACCACGTTTCTTCTGTGGGTTGTACAGCCAAACTCGATCTCCCATTTGGTAGCCACCCTCTTTAGCGTTGATGTCGTAACGCTCTTTGATGCGATCACTGGCGATATTTAGTTGGTATCGGACTTGATCGTGAATCTCGTTCATCCTTTGCCGCATCCGGGACACGTAATCTTCCCCCGAAACGTCCTCGTCCGGTCTAGCGCCAAAGATTAGATCACAGGGCAGTTTAAGTTCTCGGCCGAACAGGACTTTGGCTGGAGTTTGTCCTGTCGACTCATGAACGGCCGAGCGGTAGGCCATCAGGAAGAACGGCACGTGTTCGTCCCAGTCTCTTTGATGTGACTAGACCATTTTCGCTAGATAGCGGTTGAGGGTGCGATTCATTCGTTCTACCATGCCGTCAGACTGAGGGTGAAGGGCTGTGGTTCTTGTTTTTCGTACCCCAAACTTCTCACAGATCCTCCGGAATAAGCCACTCTCAAAGTTTCTTCCTTGATCCGAGTGTAATTCCATGGGTACTCCAAACCGGCAGATCGTCTCCTTCACTAGCACATCGGCCACTGTCTCTGCCTCCTGATTAGGGAGAGCGTACGCTTCTACCCACTTCGTAAAGTAGTCCATCACGACCAAGATGTATTTATTCCCCTTTTCGGTCTCAGGGAAGGGTCCTGCTATATCAATAGCGATCCTTTCGAAGGGGCTTCCGACGTTATATTGTTTCATGGGAGCTTTCGGTCGTCTTTGTGGCCCATTACTTGCAAAGCATGTAGTACATTTCTTGCACCAGTCCTTCACGTCGTCTGAACAATTGATCCAGTAGAAGCGCTCCCGTACCTTCTGCAGCGTTTTCTTGATCCCTAAATGTCCACCAGACGATCCGTCGTGAAGGTGCCGCTTTCCTCCGTCCCGTCTTGGCTCTCCAGTACGCGTTTTAGTAGTCCATCCTCAACCACTAGCGAGTCCCACTGTGCCCAATAGCTCTTGAGTTTTGGCGAGCCAGGTGATACCTTTTGCCACTCAGGACGCTCTCCTCCCTCTTTCCAAACCAGGATTTCTTTGAGAACCGGGTCTTTTCCTTGCTCTTGTCGTAACGAGGATGGTGTCCAATTAATGTTTTCGGTCGAGCTAGTCTCAGGGCCCTCTGCAGTTCCTGGTCCCGCAGCCCGCTCACGAACGTCTGCACTGCGAGGCACTCCATCATCTGTTCCGGTGCCGTGGGATACGCCAACCTCACTAGTCTGGCTACGTCCGCTTCGAACTCCTGCAGGGTCTCGTTCGATCTCTGACGGCGATTGGACATCTGGGATTGATGGACTTGCTCCAGATGTGTTTGGCCGAACCGCATTTCCAGTCGCCTCAGCAGCTCATTGTAATTCCCGGCTTCCTCGGTGGATAGCGTCTGAAGAACTTCCAACGCCTCTCCACGTAAGGCTACCGTAAGGGAAACAGCTTTCTCGTGAGGGGACCAAGCATTAGCCTCCGCTGCTGCCTCAAACTGCTTCTTGTAGCTAGCCCACGGAATTTTTCCATCGAACGTTGGGGGCGTCACTCGATTGGTCGATATCGAGTTCTGTTGAACGACCGCCTTTATTTCTTCCTTCGTCTCGCCGCTACTGACTCGCTTTAGTCGTTCTTCCAACTGCTTCATCTTCTGTTCAATTTCGTCTTCTTTCCCCTCGCTGCTACTGAGTTGTTCTAGTCGTTCTTCCAACTGCTTGATCTTCTCTTCAATCTCCTTACGCTGAGCCTCAATCTGGGCGGCGATTTCTTCCCTCTGGGCAGCGATTTCTTCCCTCTGGGCAGCGATTTCTTCCCTCTGGGCAGCAATTTGTGCAGTAATATCTTCCCTCTGGGCGGCGATTTGGGTAGAAATATCTTCCCTCTGGGCGGCGATTTGGGTAGAAATATCTTCCCTCTGAGCGGCGATTTGAGCAGTGATGTCTTCCCTCTGGGCGGCGATTTGAGCAGTGATGTCTTCCCTCTGGGCGGCGATTTGAGCAGTGATGTCTTCCCTCTGGGCGGCGATTTGGGTAGAAATATCTTCCCTCTGGGCGGCGATTTCTTCCCTCTGGGTGGCGATTTGGGTAGAAATATCTTCCCTCTGGGCGGCGATTTCTTCCCTCTGGGTGGCGATTTGAGCAGTGATGTCTTCCCTCTGGGCGGCGATTTGAGCAGTGATGTCTTCCCTCTGGGCGGCGCTTTCTTCCCTCTGGGCGGCGATTTCTTCCCTCTGGGCGTCCTGGCCATTTTCTTTCAAAAATGCTGAGAGCCGGTCCTGGAGTTCAGTCTTCCTTCCTCCTGTTTCCAATTCCCGTTCCTCGAGTTCTTTTTTTAACTCGGCCACTTTTAATTCGCGTAACTTCTTCATGATCCCACTTCTGACACCAATGTAACGTTTATTTTATAATTTATTTACATTAATTGAACACTAATTTATTTAACACACTTAACTACTTGTACACTAGATTAGACACTACATAATTTATTTGTACTGCTCCGCTTTCGGATCGTATGTCGCGTTCACGTCTGCTTCTCTAGTTCTAACTAACTCCCTCGATCACAAGCCCCCTTATATATACACTCCCAACCCCGATAAAGAACTTTCTAGTACATTCTAGAAGCCTACGCAGCAAATGTTCATAAGTTTACCAATTAATTGCTTTTCGTAAACAACATTACGGGAAAATTCGTGCAGGTGTCTTTACGCGTCGTAGTTGGTGTCGCGTTGTTTACTTCTCGCATTACAATATACTTAGTAAGGCAGCGTTTACATGGTGTCTTACGTTCTTATTAATGTCAGGATTTTTGTGGAAGGAGATTTAAAAATTTCCTTTCCAAAACCCGGCTTATTCTATATGTTGGTAATCCTTAAGCCCAATCTACCTCAAATTAGCAATGAACGTTCTTTTTCTTCTTTCATCTTCTTTCTCAGCCTGGGTCAATCCATTGTCGAATACAGGCCTCTTCCAGGTTTTCCCATGCTGTGCAATCTCTTACCAAACTCATCCATTGTCTTCCTGCCGCTGATCTAGTGTCATCAATCCATCTCTTTTTTTTTGGTGGGCCTACACTTATTGTTGTCCCTCTTAGTCTCCAGAATATCTCTTTCTGGGTCCATCTGTCTAGGTCCCGTCTCGTCACTTGTCCTAGCCATTGCCTTTTCGTTTTTGATCGGTGCACACTTCTTGTTATCTCTCTTGGTCTCCAGAATATCGCTTTCTTAGTCCATCTGTCTGGGTCCTGTCTCGCAACATGTCCTATCCAATGCCATCTATTTTTAGGTCGGTCCACATTTCTTGTTGTCCCTTTTGGTCTCCAGAATATCGCTTTCTGGGTTCATCTGCCATGGTCCTTTCTCTACACATGTCATTTTTTGTTCAATCCATGCTTCCTGTTGCCTGGGTCCTATCTCCCCACATGTCCTGTCCACTACCATTTGTTTTTTGGTCCGTCCATTCTTCTTGTTGTTCGTCTTGGTCTCCAGAATATCTTTTTCTGGGTCCATCTGTCTAGCTCCCGTCTCGCCACTTGTCGTAGCCATTGCCTTTTGTTTTTTGGTCGGCCCACACTTCATTTTATCTCTCTTGGTCTCCAGAATATCGCTTGCTGGGTCTTGTCTCGCCACACGTCCTATCCATTGCAATCTCTTTTTTGGTCGGTCCACACTTCTTGTTATCCCTCTTGTTATCCCAGAATATCGCTTTCTGGGTCCATCTGTCTGGGGTCCTGTCTCGCAACGTGTCTTATCCATTGCAATCTCTTTTTTAGTCTGTCCACACTTCCTGTTGTCCCTCTTGATCTCCAGAATATCGCTTTCTGAGTCCATCTGTCTGGCTCCTGTCTCGTCACATGTCCGATTCATTGCCACTTCAGGCTTGTCACCGTTTTCACAACATCTGTCACCTTGGTTATTTCATCTATCTTGCTATTTCGTACTTTGTCTTTCAAGGTGACTCCCAGCATTGTTCTCTTCATGGTGTTTTGTGCAAGTCTCAGTTGTTCTGTTGTTTTTATGGTTAAGTATTGCCATAATTTATAAGCCATAAGTGAAAACAGGTAGGATGTAGCTGTCATACGTTTTTTTCTTTAGCATGATGGCCACCTTTTCGTCTTTAAAAATGTAGTTCATATTTCCTAATGCCACCCATGCTAAATGGATCCTGCGTTTGATTTTCACATCTTGACATGCTTTGCCCAACTTGATTTTAGGTCATAAATATATATAATGTTGTACAGTTTTTATGGTAACGTTGTCGATGGTAATGTTACATTCATTGTTGCTCATTATCTTGGTATCATCCAAGTTCATCTTCGGGCCTATTTTCTTAGATTTTACGTTTAACTCATTTAGCATGGTGTTCAGTTATTGAATATCAGTGCTCAGCAAGACTATACCGTCTGCGAATCTAAGATGACTGCGGTATGCTCCATCTATGCTTACCTAGTCATTTTTCTTAATTCTAATGTTTTCTTATGTTCTCGTCTATAGTCGTGGTTGACGTCCTACTTAAATCTTTTAATTGAAACGATGCAAGAACTTTTATATTGAATTACACGACAGGTTGCTACCGATATCCACGACGCCCGTACCGGTATCGGTCGCGAGACCGTACCCGATCCACTACGAGAAGTCCCAGCTCGTCGAAGTGACGCCCGGAGGGGAACCCCAGACGACCCAAGCGTCTAGGTACCCAGGTCCCCAAGTCCCCAGGTACCCGCCCGAGCAGGTCGTACCGTCGCCCGCGCCCGTCGTCCAGATCCCAGCGACCAGGGAGGAGCCAGAGCAGCTGGTCGCCGTCAGGCACCACAAGGGGACGATCCTCGTGCCGATAGGCCACCTGCAGGGCAGGCTGGTGCCGGTCGAGGACGTCTACCGCGCCGAGCAGAAGGTCGTGGAGATCGAGCAGCAGAAGGCGACGGTGAGGAGACTCCCGCCGCCGTCGCCGCAGCTGCGGCCTATCCCGGTGCAGGTCGACGAGGACGGCTACATAAGGGAGGTCGCGAGGCCGTACCAGGTGCCTATCCCGCCGTCCGAGGCGGATAACGACGTCGACAGCATCCAGCCGCCGGTGAGTACGAGGGACTTCCACAAGCTCCTCCAGCAACTCATCCTCAGGCAGAGCAGGCTGGAGAAGATCAGCGCGCTCACCAGGAACCCCGATGTCTACCTGCAGATGCAGCACAGGGCCGCCAGGCCCGTCTATCGCATCCCAATCGAAGAACCCGTGCAGTACGTCCAGCAACCCTCCTTCGAGGACCACTACGAGTCCTACAGGCCGAACAGGCGGGTCGCCAGGCTGCAGCCGCATCCCGAGCAGCAGCAGCAGCAGCAGGAGGAGTACCTGCCGTCGAACGTGAGGGAGATGCTGCTGCTGAGGATGCTCCAGCTGGCGATCAACCCGGCGCTGCCGGTCGACGGGCCCCAGGAGGCGGCCGACCACCAACACCACAGGAAGCCCGTGAGGAACGTCGAGATCCTGGGGGAGGAGCAGGAACCGCTGGAAGGGAGGAGGAGGAGGAGCGGCAAGTCGAGGATGTACGACGAGGTGTACTAACTGACTGATGAACTTGACAAAAAAAAAACAAGGATATTTAACTTGTCATATTTAATACGTTTGTCCTGGCAGCAAGTACTAAAAATGTTATGAACATGTTATACCTTTCTCGTCTGCCTTCTTCACTAGAAATGGCATGTTCGCATCATGTTTAGTACTTGGCGTGGAGCAAACTTAGCGTGAAAAGTGACGGGTCTGATTTTTGGGTGATTGTTGGATCAGCTTGCGTCTGGTTCGTTTAAACTTTAAAAGAGGAGTTAGGACGGTTGGAAGCTCTACTGTTTCAAGAATAATTATGAGTTTTGTTGAAACTTGGGATTGCAAGTTTTCTCGAAAAATTTTTGGGAGTATACCGTTCGAAGGGGACTTCTAGACACACGGGGAACTTTTTGGGCATGAGGCAAAGTTATGAAAAATTGAGATATTGTTGAAGTCGGTAGACTGTAATTGAACCCTAATCGTATTGTTGAAAGAAAGTAGGTAACTATATTAAGTAATTAAATAACAAAGAAATTATTAAATTGTGTGTGTATGTTATATTACACACTTATGGCGTTTTGTTTGTCTGTTTCTGGTGCGTTTGACCCATGTTCTTTTGGGCACTCTTGAATTACGCCATGTCTAAAAATTTCATTCGCATGACATGCTTAGTGGAAACTCTGGTGTCTAAAATATAAATATAGTTTTACCATAAAATGCAGAACCGCAGCCTTAATTATGCCTCTCTTTATGATGCGTTTTGGTGTTGTGATATTAATATTTTTCGAGTAAGATAACCAGAATTACGCCAATTTATATGCCTACACTTGAATGCCTAAAGCTTATAGTTCAATTAATGAAACCTACCCATCAATTTTTGCCTCGTATAAACATGCCCATTGTTACTCTGTTGATTTTTAAAGTTTGAACGGACTATACATTCCAAACACCTCCTATTTTATAGACCTCTTCGTTAAATAGGACGTTATTCGCATTGCGAAAGAGCCAAAGTACATATATTTTTTTTGTATATAGGTACATACTTAGTGTAGTTTTATTATTATATTTGTATTAATACTCGACATGTTGGAGTATGTAATTACGTAATATTCACTCTCGTGCAAATATTGCATAAAAGTTACCAAAGATGTGAACAAGTCGCTGAGAACTTGTGTTAAGTCTTTTCCTTCATTACTGTTTATTACTTAATGAACACATACATACGAGAATTGTTTAATGTGGAAAATTCAAGTCATTGTTGTATAAACGAGAGGAGAAACCGTGATATCTCTCGGCAATGTCGTGACGTTCATTTAAATTTATTTCCATACGTGCGAAAGTTGAAATCCGCATAACAGATTCAATTATAACACAATAATAACGTTTTTTTATACTACCTTGTTAACATGTAAGATAGCTTCTTTTACCAAATATATGCATATATTTATCTTTCCCGATCGCTTATTGAGTAAATTACTCCAGTACCGACTCGAGCCTCGAAGGTTCCTCCACTATTTCGATTTCCGGTTCGATGTCCACTGGGGCGTTCCAGTCCTGCACGGAACCGCTCCCCATCACCATGAAGAAAGTGGCCGTCACGAAGAGTACCACCGAGGACACTCCGAAGACCAACCGCCACCAGCCTGCAAACTGAAGGGCAGAAATGGTGAAGACAAAATGGAGATAGGAAAGTTAGTTTCTCGAGGAATTGTTTCTTTTTAGGGTGGTTTTCGTACATTTCCCATCATAATGTGACAACAAAGTGTTATAATATAGCGAGGCCATCCGGCGCCTCCACCATATGTCACAGGACTCAGGGTCCAGGGAAGTGCTCGTTTTGGCTGAATGGTAGCTCAAACGCTGATGTAGATTAAATATGTGAAACAAGTTGAACCCATTTATTACCAGGTTTACAAGGAGATGGTAGCAGCTCGAACAACGTTACTTAATGGAGAGAGAGGTATTGTGTATATAATGAAAAGATCGACAAACGACTAAGAATTATTAGAACAACATGGGGAGATGTAGTAACCTTTGACCGTACATTTCCTTATGAACGCCTATAAATGTTACATGTATTTTTTGTAATAGTCTGATGGTTTATCCATAATTTTAGACTATTCTGAATAATCATACTAAAATATACTGTTAAACACGAAGTAATATAGAGAGTTCTTCATTAAATGTTAGAATGGTAATGAACGCAGAAAAAAATGGTATTTCGATAAATCATAAATATTGAATAATAATATAATTGTTACTGTTTTTGTATTGCAATCTTATCTTCTATAATTTACAAATAAAAATGAGTATTTTAGTTTTGTCTTAAGAATTTGTAGTGTTATTTTGTCAATTTTAGGCTTTTTCAGCATCTAACCATCCGCTCTTTACCTACCATTTTATGTTATTGAATTATTACTGTCTTTAATATCTACTCACCGATCCGTGGAGTCCCTCCGAGACAACGTAATGGGCGGCCAGGAGGCCCGCAGCTCCTACAGTCTGACACAGACCGAAAACTGTGCCTGAAACACAAAATTTAATACGAACTGTAGGTACAGTATTCTCATTCCCCAAACAGTTGTATGGTTTCTAACTTATAATATTTTTAAGTCCTGTGAACTGGAAATACTATTATACTCTATTTATCTCGCTGTACTTCCACCCAAAACTAGTATAGCTACGAAATAGCTGCGTAGCTGTAATATCATTTTTTTCTACCTGCGAAATTCGGGGCAATGTCGGCAGCGCTGGCGAAAGCGCCGGCCGGTGTAGCTCCGGTCATCGCTAACGCAGCTGTGTACAGCGCAGCTGGAGCTGCGGGGTCGCAGCCCGTGTAGCCCAAGATGAACATCAGCGCCGCCGGCGGGAAATGCGCTAAAAACGAAAATATATAAAAAATTTGAAAAACTAGGATATTGTGTATTCGCCAAAATTTTTACCATTTGCCGAAAGTACGGGTCTATTGGCGAAAATTGTAATATCATCTATCAGTTATGAGTCACTCTAACAAGAACCAAACTGAGGGCAATATTAGCGGGAAAGGCAAAGATTTGCATAGATAGTGTAACGCGAAATGTAAACACCAGCGTGAAGCGTGCTCCTTATCTGACGCAGGCGGCGCATTTCAAAGAAAGGGAACCATAAAAACCTTCTCCAACAATCCGGAAACGTCCAATTAGAGAAATAATAATGTGGTCCGTTCTGGAAAAGACATTATTGAGGATATATAATTACGGGCCTGCGGTCGAAAAGCAGAGAGTAGACAGGAAGCCGTCGTGAGGAAAAAAGTGCGATAAGTGTACAAATAAATTAGCGCGTTAAGTGTGTAATATAAATTAATTAGTTAAGGAATAGTCTAAATACATTGGGTAGTGTTTAGAACTGTCTAAATAAATTAGAATAAACGTTACAATAGGTAATGCAAAGTACACATGAGATAGTGAGATCGTAAAAGGCATTTGGAAATCAATCATTCTTCACTTTTCCCGCCTCAAGGAAAACAGATGAAGTAATTCACCATTTTTAGGGGTGAACAGCACCCCTAAAGTCAATCTTTAAAAAGGGCTTTCCTCAAAAAAAATTTTTCAGTAATATCTCAAAAACAAGTTGGAATTTTTCTTAGAAACCAAGGTCTAATTAATTCTTATAAATGAGCCTTATATTGACGTAATTTAAACAAAATTGAACTCTCAAAAAGATATTTTCTCAAAAATTTCTCTCAGTAACATCTCAAAAACAAATCGGAATTATTTCATGAAGCAATCGTTGAATTAATTGTTATAGATGACCCTTCTAATGGCGTAATTTAGACTTAATTAAATCCTCAAAAAGAGATTTTCTCAACAATTTTTTACTGTAATAGCTCAAAAATAAATTTGAATTTTTTAATAACCCCTATGGCAGTTATTTAATGGAATTTAATTAATTGTTATAAATGACCCCTCTAATAACGTTATTCAAACGTAATTAAACCCTCAAAAGAGATTTTCTCAAAAAAATCGCACTGTAATATCTCAAAAATTCAAAGGAATTTTTCATTAAAACAAAAGTTAGATTAATTTTTATAAACAATCTTTATAACAACGTAATTTAAACGTAATTGAACCCCCAAAAAGAGATTTTCTCAAAAATTTCTCTCAATAATAACTCACAAACAAGTCGGAATTTTTCAATGAAGCAATCGTTGAATTAATTGTTATAAATGACCCTTCTAATCACATAATTCAGACGTAATTAAATCTTCAAAAATAGATTTTCTCAATTTTTAGATATTGCTCTATATTAATTGAGGACATTTTTTTTAAATAAAATAAAAATAAACTTCAAAATGGATTCTGTTTTTTAGACTTTTATCTAGGACATATAGACCAATAAAAATACATATATTGTAAATACCCGTCATTCTTTTTTATACACGTATTTTTCACAAAACATGGCCGATTTTTACTTTTAAAAAAGTCATAAACCAATTTAAAAAATTTACAAAAAATTTTTTTAAGTGTACCTCCTAGAAAAAAGTCTGAAGAACAGAATCAATTTTCAATTTTGTCTTTATTTTTTCCGGGAGGGCCACAGTGATTGTTACTAGCAAAAAAGGCATTTATACAAGACAACAATTTTTGTGTTCTTCAATAAATATAGAGCAACCAACGCATATATATATTGTAACGCGAAATGTCAGCCGCAGGGCGAAGTGTGTTTACTCCCGTCTTACCTCAGCGGGATGCTTCAAAGGAATTACTGCGACGCTTAAAAGACAGCTCCATGAATTCTCCCGGATTGTTGTTTACGAAAAGTAATTTATGACCTTCTGAACATTTCCTACGTAAACATTATTAAAAGAACAATCTAGAACCTACTGGAGAGTATACGAGAAGGTTCTAGATCAGAATCAAGAAGTATATATAAGCTGGCTTATGATCGAGGAGATGATTAGAAGTAGAGAAGCAGACGTGAACGCGACATACGATCCGAAAGCGAAGCAGTACAAATAAATTAAGTAGTGTCTAGTCTAGTGTACAAGTAGCTAAGTGTGTTAAATAAATTAGTGTACGACCAATGTAAATAAATTAGAAAATAAACGTTACAATATAAATTTTTTTTGACTAAATAGAATAGCCTTTTTAAAAACAATCCTATAGAAATATTCTGTTTCCAATTTTGAAAGAGACTGCTCCCTCAACCCTCAAAAAGAGATTTTCTCAAAAAATTTTCTCAATAATATCTCAAAAACCAAATTAAATTTTTTAATAAAGCAAACGTTAAATTTATTCCTATAAATAACCCTTCTAATGACGTAATTTATACGTAATTAAACCCTCAAAAATAGGGTTTATCATTTGTACATACTGTAACGTTTATTCTTAGTTATTTGTACAGTGCTTAACACTACCTAATTTATTTAATCTATTCCTTAACTAATTAATTTTTGTTAAACACTTAACGCGCTAATTTATTTGTACACGTCGGCTTATCGCACTTTTTCACTCAAGGCGGCTCCTGGTCTACTCTGCCTACCCTCTGACCGTCTCGTAATTTATATTCCTAATAATGTCTTTTCGAGAATTTTCCGGCTTATTCTTTCGCTGATTGAAAGTTCTGGATTATTCTGTTGCCTTCAAGAGAGAGTTTTTATGGTGGCGCTTTTTACTGAATTCTACGAAGCAGTCCCCCCTTTGAAGTGCGCCGACTTCGTCAGATAAGAAGGAGCACGCTTCACACTGATGCTTACATTTCGCGTCCCAATATCATTATTGTTTATACATATACAGCACGTTACAATGACACGTTTCATAAATTACCAAACCGTTATTATAATTTCGACTTGTACTCACAGAGGTACACAAAAAACTTCCTCGAGGTAGTCGTAGATATCAGCCCCGACTCCCTGACGTGATCGACCATAATACCGAAGGTGATTGCTGCGAAGAAATGTCCGATGTGTGGGAGCGACTGCAGGATGTCCTCCTGAAGATTCGAACGTTACACGAGACGAAACCGCCGCTTCGCCATACTCACGTATTCTATGGAGAACCCGTAGACGAGCTTCAGGTACTTGGTGACGCCCAACATCAGCGTCGCGTCCGCCCACTGGCTACCGATGACGGCGATGCCACAAGCCCATGCAGGTTTCGAGCCGAGGAGTCTCCTCCAGGGCAAGTGCCTGAACTCCTGGAAACGGAAGCGGCGAGATACCTTTCGAAACGAGAGCTTACGGGACTTACGTCTCTTTTGGGTCTGTTCGGGTTCAGACTCTCCTCGACGAACCTCCACCACAGGAAATACCACAGTAACGAGGATAGGGCGATGACGTAGCTGAGCCAGTCCCTTCCGAGGTGGCGCACCAAGATCGTACCTAGGATGCCTACGATGGCGTAACCTAAGTTTACCGCTGGAATAAGAAGGATTAGGTTTAGGTATTGTACAAATTTCTACAGGCTTAACCTGTGTAAAGCGATACGAAACCGCTGATGTGCTTGGGTTTAATCCAGGTCACCGCCAGCACGTGTGCTGCCGGCCACGTAGCTCCCTGCCAAAAAAATTAAAGTAGCAATCTATTATTGCCAGTAGGTAGACAAAACGGGTTCTGGAACAGATGGTGAGTAGGATATCCCCTTCTTAGATACCTTCAGATTTAAGGTTTTTTAAAATCGATCTAAGATCATCGTCATTATCATCGACTTTGTCACCGTATTCTAAAATTTGAGACGGTGTCGATAAGTCTAGCCTATCGATAAGCCTATTTTCGTGGAATTTGTGGAATACCACTTTCGTAGTAATCACATTCACGAGGTTTCGGTTAAATACCAGGTTCAACTTTACCATCACAACTACTGCTACTAAGGTTACTGTTATCGTGGGAGCGCTCGAAGGTCTTACCAATTGTTTGGCAGTTGTCACCATTTTCTCAAAATTGTTTAAGAGTGCCCCAATCTATCTCAGGTAAGACAGTCTCAAGACGTCAGGGAACATCTCAAAATTTTTTTTTACGAACAACCTAAGATGCCTCATTACATGTAGTTACACGCTCCAATGTGTGGTTAAATTATGAGGTTTGAAGTATCGTATTGTTGCTGATTCGTGAACTTTAGAGGTACCGTATTGACGAGAAGTTACAAACTCCAGTGTACCGTTCGTCCCCTCCACGTGCGGACAGTGTACTGGACATCATGTATATTTAACATTTAACTTATAAGCGATATTACCCTTTGAATTTTTCAATTATATTGGGGATGCTGCGTTTTGTCTTTATATTTATGTAGCAGCAGCCAGATGACGTCTAAATTTAGTTTTTATTTTCTAACCCTTTAGTTTAACGTAGCTTACTTTTATAGATCTGATCGAGCTACCCTTAGTTAAAATATCTTTTAGGTGCATTTAGTATAAATTGTTCATTTCTGGATTAGGAAACTGTCCAAATTAACTATGTGCATCGTTGCTTACTTACTAAAAGACCATGTAACTGGAATCGGTAAATCATTCTACTCCCACTTATGAGCTATTAAATTAAATGTCTTGAATATCATCCATTATTGCTAGCCGTTGCAGCAAGTAGTTACGCTATTTATTATACTCTTTTTCCCAACAAGACAGACGCATATTAATGAGCTCGTCGTCAACAGTGGGATTTTTACCTGTTTTTGTATAATTTTGAAGGGGCCACCCTGTTTAGTGGTGTCAGAACAAAAGGTATGAAGGCGAAGAAGAAGAAGAAGGTAAGAGATAAGCAGAAATCCGGCGAGAGGATATTGAGATGTCAGTGGCGTTTCGCGTTTTCCCTCTACATGTATTTTTCCAGGAAGACGGGGTCACTTGTTACAAATTGCCTACGTACTTATCCCTATTAGTCGTAATAATTCTCGTTTCTATTAATCCAACTCCTAAATAACCTTATTTCAACGAAAAATACCGTAATTATTGGTACTCCGTTATCCTAAATGATATTGTTACCTGCACGCCTATGACCTTGACGGTCACCTCATTAATATGCGTCTATCTTGTTGGGAAAAAGAGTATAAGAGATAATTTATTTGTCAGAAAGTCTCTTGGTAAATAAACGTTATAGGTGTTCATTTAATTTGTATGTATTAGGCTTTTGCCGGAGTTCTGATGGAGTTTAACCCCTCTCCACCTAACTAGTCGTCTACAAAGTTAAATTTTTGAAGTGCGAAAACTCCAATAGAACTCATGAGATACTGCGAGTTATGTGGTTATTAAGAAACTTGAAATATTTATAGGGATTTATAATTATTATTTTGGGAAAAGTGATGGATGCAATAAGTTTTTCTAGATATTTCGAAACTTATTGCAATGCAACTAACTCTCTAACAATTTTAAAAATATTTTGAGTTATGTGGTCATTCAAAGAAATACAAACTCATGATTTTCAAAACTGTTTCCACGACCTTATATACTTTCATTACCATATTAAACAGTCATCCACTTTCCTAATCTCGTTAGCGTTTAAGAGCCTCCCTGTTTTTTTTTGGGAAATCTGAATTATCTTTCTATAAACTTTGATTCAATTTTTAAATTTTCGAGTACCTTTCAAAGCACTCTACCCTCTGTAACTACCTCTACTCGGAAACAATTCGCAAAACCCCCGAGCATCCCCGACGTCGCCACAAACCGCGGATCAACCGTCAACTTTCTGTCCCAGAAACCGCCTTGATCATCTACTACGGTCCCTCAGTTGGGCATACCATGAAGACCCCTTGGACGAATCTGATGCCGACGTGGTAAGCTGTCAACCAACTGGCCGGCACCATGATGGCCACCATACCCGTGCCTAGGACGCCTGCGCCGAATAACCTCTCGGCACCGACGCGCGCAGCGATCCTGCTGGCCGCCAAGGGCGATACCAGGGTTCCCCACAGGAAGGCTTGGCGTAACGCAGCCTCCGTTTTGTCTGTACGAGTCATCGGAATCTGGGAACCAAACGAGGTCGTTTAAATAAGTTGGGAAGTATAACATTTGCCTCGTCTTAGTTAGTCTGGCAAAGGGATCGGTTTGGTCTCGGTTTACAATTGGGTTTAGTCTAGTTTTTGTCCTGAAGTACGATTCCTATAGAGCGTCACTTACAGTTTAATCAAGTACAAGATTTCAAATATTTAAACCCATTATTATTTGCTCGCATGCAATTTCTTTTTCGTTACCAATCCACCACAAACAATAATGATGTCCAAGTCCGTGTTAAAAATACCTAACTTGAATAGAACAAAAGAAGCTGTGGCTTCTTTTGATAGCTAAAGCTATCAAAGCTATGGCTAAAAGAAATACAAATGATTCGAGACATTTCGTGGTGAGCGGAGGCATACCAGCTGAATGTGTCAAACCGTCAAAGCAGGAAGGCTTTGATGGACGAATTTCATTGGTCTGCAGAGAAAGCTACTTACCTTATAACAGCGTAAGTATAACTATCTCATAATATTTTCGAACAATGCTTAACTTTTTCCACTGTTGATTTCTTCTCCAGGTGAAAATTAGTAAAGCTATGGATTTCGATATAAAGGAAGCCAAGTTCACAACTGACTCAGTTTACAAGGAGCATGTTATGCTCAAAGGAATATCTGCGACTGGTGTAGATGCTGGGAAGAAGACAGCTTTGTTTAGTAATGGCAATTCATTGAACTACGATAAACTGTTTATTGCTACAGGATGTAAACCAAGACGACTTGACGTTCCTGGAGGGGATTTGAAAGACGCTTTGGTCTTGTGGGATTATTCAGATTCAAAGTAAGTGAACAACAAAAAAAAATATTTTGCCTTGTCTACTCCTACCTGCGTCATGTAGAACTATTGTATTATGTTGATTGTACGTCTTTTTTAGGTATTCATACAGTAAGCTGGCGGAAGACAAAGAAACTGTAGTCCATGGGTCTAGTTTTGTTGCATTAGAAGCTGCTAACTGATGCCTCAATAGGGTTAAGAAAGTAACTGTTGTTCTTAGATGTGAGTTACGCTTCCAACCATTCCTGGGACCAAGAATGGGGACAGCGTTTATGCAGCTATGGGTAAGAGTGTTTATAAAGTGGTGCTACACGCCAAGGTGAAGTTCTGGGAAGAGGTGCTGTGTTATCTAATTCTTCCAATTTTGCCCCAGCAATCGCGATGTGTTATTCAAATTTATGACACTTCTTCTCGCGGCAGACCAATTGTGTAGCAAGACTCCTTTTGCTTCTAAAGTTTATCCAAGATGTGGAAAAGATATCTTCTTCTATTACAAAATTTAAGAGTCCATTAGATTACAATGCTTCGGGAGGTAGTACTGCCATGCAGCATTTGAGAGCTTCGTCGCACATGAAGTTCACTCGGTAAAGCTCCCACATGAAAAACGCTAGTTGTGTGTTTCTCGTCATTAAGTAGATTTCTGATTTGACTATGCCACAATTTCATTTTTAAAGTCTGTGTATCATAGAGAAAATTTTTGTATTGTCGGTACTGGTTAGGTGTGGGTGAAAGCGATTTGTTGTTATATTTAATGTTAAAAAAAATTGAAATTCTATTTACAGGATATTAGAAAATAACGTTGGAAGAGACACCAAACTGAAATCTCACAAAACTATGGCTACACCAGTACTACTCTATGGTAGCGAAAGCTGGAGGATAACAAGCAAACAGAGGGGTAGAATTGAGGCAGCAGGAATTAGATTTCTAAGAAGGGTAAAAGGGTCCACTAGAGCGGACAGGATTAGTAGTGAAGATATACGTAGGGAACTAGGAATGGAAAATGTATTAAACGAAATGAGGCTCTCCTCATGGCGAACATCTCTCCTCACAAAAGGGCATTAGGCTAGCACGCATCTCAAACGGGCGGCAACACAGGATGCTGATGCTTGACTGATTCATCGATTTGAACATACGTGCCCCTCCGGAAGGTTCTTTTGTGAGGGTCAGGCCGTGTTGATTAGGGTCAACGCTGATGCAGCTTGACCTGGTTTCGTTATTTGAGGTCGCCTCGCGACAATATGATTAAAGTATTTCAGACTGAACATAATGCAATTTAACTAAATCATTCGAAAATTCGAGACCACTTCCATCAAATTTTCGTCCCACTGTGAATAGTATCTTTACTGCATCTTAGACTGCATCTAACCTGCCTTAACTAAGGTGCGTCAGATACCAGCCTGCAGATTAATAGAAGCATTACAGTAACTTTCCATTGCAGCGTTAGCATGTGTTAGTATGTGTTATGGCGTGTTAGCATTTTTGGTAGTGAGTATATGCTCCACGTCGAACCCTCTATAGTGATAGTACCTTTAGGGTAGTCTTGGATATCAGATTACCTCATGGTCTTATCTTAACTGTCTTGATTCAGTCTATCTCCCTAAGACCATCTCTTCCCTTATTTTCCCTTTACCTCGATGTGTGGTATGCTCCTGACGACGTGCACCGTGCCGTTGCCATTTCCTGTCTCGTTCTCGGTCGGTTGGCAGTACCTGGTGATGTAGCTTGTGTTCTCGACGTACTCCGCGAACTCCGCGGCGGAATAGCTGGAAGTGCTGTTCGCCCTGAGGGCGACGGAGGCGCTCTGCTCGACTATGCCGCACAGGACGAATCCAGTTATGACGAAGACGATGAGGACCTGCCTCGAGCCGATCTGGTCTGAAAGAGCGAGAATCAGAGGAGGGAATTCTAAGGAACCAATTGAGACAACGAAAATCTCATTTTGATATTTCCTCCTATATCATAGACGACATAGACGAGGTCTCCGTACCGAGATATAGAGATATATAAATCAATGTGTAAGAGAGAGTTGCTGCTTGTCGCCTTTGTACTTCAATTTGTATATCGACGATCTGATTCAAGTTTAGAAAACAATGGTTCCCAATGGGATTTATCTCCACCAGAACACAAATATAAAGACCCTTGTTTTGCAGATGATCAGGCAGTTCTCGCTAAATCAGAAGATGATTTGCAAAGAGCTGTTTATCTCCTTAACATCATGACCAGAGAATAGTATTGTGAAATCTCAAAAAATATAACAAAAATTATAGCATTTCAATGTAAAAATGCTATAAGATCCAAAATTTGCATTGTTAGTAAATGTTTAGAACAAGTTAGCCACTTATTTTAAATACCTGGGATGTGACCTATGAATTCAGATGCGATATTAAAAACAAGCTTAATGGCTTTGAACCTAATTCAGTGAAATGTGCGGAACCATCAGAAGAACTGGGGAAACAGAAAACAGAAAAGGGAAACACTGCAGACGAGAAACACAATTAAAGTTTTACAAAGCAGTGGCAATTACCACTCTTTTACACGGAAGTGAAACTTGGATAATGAAGAAACAGAATATGTCACAAATTGAAGTGGCTTAAATGAAATTCCTACGAGGAGTCAAGGGATGTAGATACAAAACTAGACCACATATAAAGCACTGATATTAGAACGGAATTAAATATGGATTCAATTATAAACAAAATAACTAATTATCAAAGGAACTGGTACTCTCATCTCCAACGAATTCAAGAATCTCGCTTACCTCGAAGAGCACTACATTATAGACCAAATATCCCAACTTATTACCTTCACGTGATGAAATATGGATAAACCCAATAAGAACGAATAACCATCCTTATAAGTGATCCATCCCTAATAGACTAATGGCGTCGGGTGGATGAGGTGGTTGAAGAATGTCACTCTTCTGTCCCGAGATTAAGACAACCATCTCTGACGCCACCGAACTGCTGAAACAGTCAAAACCACAGGCACACAGGAGAAAAGAGGAAACACTGCGTTAACGATTTACGGATTTCCGTAGCACAAAATCGACATGGCGACTTTAGTTAGAGTTACAAGCTGTCCAATCACACCTCTAGAAGGAACAGTTACGAACAAACAAAGGTTAACAAAAGAAGAGTCAGCGCAAGATACATAATTATGGTACACGGAATGCAAAGTTTGAACTTCAACATCTTAAGAATGATGGTTTTGCTCTTACTTTTCCTGTTAATATTTATTTTTCTTAACTTATATGTTGTAGATATTACGTCTCTTTATGTACACACACGGTACAGCTTCTTCTTACACACAGAACACATGTGTCAAGAAACCTTAGAGCTTGCAATAACAGAATACAATGTCCATGGGAAAATCAATAACAAAATCATTACAACCAATTATAAAATCATTTTTTAATTTATGTTATAGCGATTTTACCCTTCGTTACAGAACCACAGGGCAGATACCAATCACATTATCCTTCAGTATCCTGTTATCCACTTATCAGTATCCTATTATCAGTATCCACTTATCCACATTTTTTGCGAACTGGCGACTTATCCGCATTTTTTAGAAAGAGGTTCCTACTGTAACGTTTATTTTCTAATTTATTTACACTTTCCTGATTAAACACTACACACTACTTAATTTATCTTAACTATTACCTAACTACTTAATTTGTATCACACACTTAATTATTAATTTATTTATACGCTCTCGCTGTCGCTATTTCGCACTATTTACTCGTTTACGGCTTCACGTCTAATAGTAATCTCTCCGATCGCAAGCCCGGTTATATACACATTTCAATTGTAATCGGGAACCTTCTGTATTCTTGAAATAACTCGAACGTTCTTTTTTTATGTCGAAAGGTCTAGAGAGGTCGGGTAGGTAATAAATCATTCATCCTTTATGGCCCAATTACGGAGCGTTTTAAAGTGGCCGCCGAGGTCCGATAAGAGTAAACACGTCTTTCGCTGTTGTTTACTTTTCGCGTTACACTATCATTTCAGTGTAGCCTTGAGTCAGAAGTGTTTATTGTAGTTTCACTCAATTAACAATTTTTGGAGAATCTTGTTACCTTGTTACAATTGGAGCTGGAGTATTATGTTTCGAGCTTTAACAGTATCATCAGTTTGTTATGTTTTGAGCTTTAACAGTATCATCAGTTAAGATAGGTGGAATGTCTTTGTCCAAAAATTTTTGATTGTACCATAAAGTATGAATAGTTTTAAGACCTAGCCATACAGGGCCGGATTAAGGCTCAAAATACGCGGTTTTTATTTAGTAATTAGGTTTCCGCCATTTTGCATTAAAATTCCTTAAAAAAGATGTATATTCTATTGCTAAATTTCAGGGATACTTTTATTAAGGATATTTTTAATTTAAAAATATCTTTTGAACTTTTGATATGCCGTAACAAAGAATTAAAAAAAAACACGATTTTCTAGTTGTAATACAAGACAAATCAAGCAATCTGATATTTTAGTTCTCATACCTTGTTTAAAAAATGCCTTTATTTAAAAATGGATTAAAAGTTACAAAATGGAAAAATATTTTTGATTTTTTTTTTGGTTGGAAAAATTGAACCCTGTAATCTGAAAAAAAATCATAGAGCATGAACCTTTAGGTCTAAAATATGTAATTTTTTTTTTCAAAAAATTTGTCATTATAAAGTGGCAAAATGGCGGAACCCAAAATTTGAAGTGGTCTCAAGGGCTTAATATGACGGCTCAAGTGGCCCTCAATGGTCGTCCTCAAATATTCCCATTCTTATGGAAGAAACGTACCATCAAATTCGTTATAACATTTCCGAAATTTGATATCTTCCGCATTTCCTTACCGTTAACCACCCTGGCCGCTTTCTGGAACTGAATGCTGCCTCTCTTTAACGTGGACAGACCGGGAGCCATTTCTCACTAAAATTTCGCAATTAGAAGAATCCTCCTCATATCTGTCGTAGGAGCGACACAACAACGTTTACTGAACTTAGCGACCGGTAGTGACAAGAAGTATGTCTAAATAAGGTAATTGCATTTCATTGCGGCAATTACGCGAAGATAGCCAGTTCCTATATTTAGACGAGAGAGGCGATACAAAAATCGGTCCAAAGGTTGCCGAAACCGAAACGTTAAAAATTGCCCACACATTAAGGACTTATGGAGTTTTGGTACCTACTCTAAGGATAGTGTCTCCATGTATCTAGTATTAATTAATAGGTTACTGACGTTGTTCGGTTTTTTGACAATTTGGCCTGCCATCATAGGATAAAACATATGTAATGTGGTACAAATTCGATAAGTTACATTCAGTTCAATTTTTTTACTGTTGCCAATAATTCTCTTACACTAAACTGAACTATTGAACTTTAGTATATAACAAATGTAAGAGATATTTGAAAAAGGTGTATTGAACTTTAGAGTCATAGCGAAACACCACAAATAAGACCTGAATGTTAAATGGCGGAATTCGTAATGAAATTATCTATCCAATGAGGTATCACAAGGATGTACATATCACAAGGTAGGTCGATCTATTTATGAATTCTGTGTGGGGGTGAGTACTATATAGGTGATTTTTATCACGTACACGGTGATAAATGACACAGATTCTGAATGAAACATAAATGATAATATTTTTAAAGTAATTTGTTACTTTTAAATGCATCTTTCCTATATCAACTTTATTCTTATGTATCTTTATTATTTATTTATTATCTTTATTTATATATATCTTATCTACATGAAATGTGAAAAGATACTCTCGTAAAACACAAAAAATACATTTATACCGTTTTGCATATGTCATATCACTAATTGACATTTAATTATTCGTTTAATTTTTATGAAATTTAAGGAAAATGCAAAATCGTTGCGTCACTCTCAGAAATTCAAAAAAATCCTTTTTGAAGTTATTTCGCGATAATCTGAATGATGCTCTGAAGTAATTCTATGAAATGTGCTAATTAATTAAAGCAATTAAGGTAAATTTTTACTGATGAAAAGTGTATAGACGGGTTTGACAGTTGGAAAATGTCTGAAATATTCTAAATAAGACTGTCATTTATTGATTCGTATATTTTTATTGAAAGTATTATCAATTAAGTAATTAAAATATTGTAATCACTTTTTTATTTATATAACTCAAAAGTTGTTAATTTTTCAAGTTAACGGTAAAAGGAGGACTTTTTGAGAAAACACAAATACGCAAAAATCAGACCTACCAGATTTAAATTGCTCTATAGATAAAAATAGGAATTGCCAACAAATACCCCAAATAATCGCCTTTTTAAATTGTTAATAACTTTTTACGTTAATTATTTATTAATATTAGTTGAGATGTTCACAAAGTTGTGAGGTTTAATGTTGTCGAAAAGTGTGGAAAAAAAGACCAAAGAACATGGTTTTTGAAGCAAGGCAGCTTTTTAAAAGAAATTAATGTTACCTTAATTTGACTAGATTAAGACTAGACATTAAATAGATTAAGACTGAAAAAAATATTTAATTTTGATAGGTTCTAAATGTTCACAAAAACATATTTCTGTCAGTGTCCTTATAATGGAATAATTATTATTATAAGTATTTATTAATACTTACATATATTATTATATATTTATTTATAATATATCTATATATATTAATATAATATATTAATATGTATATATAAAGCAAAAAGATAGTATTGGCTGATTAGTCAAAAAACGTAAAACTGTTAGTTTATAAATATACAAGTGGTTGTACAGGTTGAAAAATAATGTAATTAATATGGTCAATACTTCTTAACCATAAGATTTACTGAACTAATTTTATAATCTCGTAAAGAAAATTGTCAGGGTAACTTGTATAAAGTAACCTATTTCAATTTTAATTATTGTCGTTAATAAATTAATATTAATAATGAATCATGTATTATCAATTATGGTAAAGAATATACGTTTAGGATAAAACCTTGTTTATTAACCAATTGCGTATAATGAGACGTTGTAAAAAATTACGCATACCTACATAACAATTTAAAAATGTTTATTAATTACGTTTAATTAATATTACGATATTTCAATCATATTGTATCGTTTTTAGCTACGCGAGAATTACTACACGACACGAGTTTTCTTACTTAATTTATTTAAACCACTTACACGCTAATTTATTTGTACACTTACACTACACTTAACTGCTAATACTTAATCTAATTTATCTTATTTCACTTACTACTACTTAACTAATTAATTTTATATTGCACATTGTTTATTTATCTTACCGCCGGCTTGGCCGACATTCGTCGACCAGTCTGCCGGCGACTGTTTACGACTACAGTCGACATCCATCGACTTCCCCCGTATCGCTCTCCGTCTGCTATTTATAGCCGTATGGGAAGTCCAGAAACTTCGAGACGTTTCCGGTCCTTTGTTCGGTAACCTTCTAGATAGTACTAGAAACTCGAACGGCTTTCCAAGAATGGCACCAGTTCCCCGAACCTATCTCGTGCGGAATTCTTTGAAGTCATTCCGAAAGGCGCTTAACTTTATGGCAGGCTATTATGGTTTTTATTTCGTTACAATATGTTTGTGTTTATAATTGTATAAAAAGTGGCTATGCATTTTTTTATAAAAAATAACTGATTTTTTGACAACTTAGCTTGCTTCAATTTGTAAATTCAGTGTACATATAGTCATACAGTTAGGTCTAATTTAATGTTAGGCGTTGAAACCCAAAGGGGCAAAACCACCCCTAAATGAATATAAAAGAAAAAACTTCCCTATTCCATCTTAATTTGGATAAATGGGTATTGGGATGTTGAGGAACATAATTTTAAACCTAGCGTATCCCTCTTGAGGGAAACTACCTCTACATCGCATTGACATTGAGATTACACGTAGTAAACTAGTTAAGGTGCATACTTTTTAGTTTCTTGGGTAGAAAAAATGAATTTTCACCCTTCTAAAGGGGTTAAAACGAAAATTACATTAACGAATCTACTGTACTTCTTGATTTCAGAGAGCGAATATTAGGAAAATTCGACCTTAATTCACCACCTCCAAAAAGCTATAGTGGTGAAAATTCAGTTGGAAGATATTTTTTTGGGGAAACATTATTTGTTTGCTAAACTTTCGTTCGTCAAAACTATTTCGAAAATTTACTGTATGGTGCTTGTTTAACTTTTCCTCTGAATTTTAAATTACTATTTAATACAAAGCCGCTGAAATATCGTAACCAAAAACCAAGTTAACGTAAAAGCAGTAGTAGGTACCTAGTAAACAGATTTTTCAGCGAAAGTGAGTTACGGAAGAATAAATTTGCACAGAAGCTTCTTTGGTAATGACCATAAACTTTCCCTCATACCTTATACCTATTTTTATTTATACCCTTTCTTTCATAGCCAACGTCGAATTTCACTCCTCTTTCGGAGGAAGATGTAAACGAAAGTAAGAGAGCGCTCACCTCTGATTAATTGTCGCTATAAAAACAGCGGATCTAATTAGACGTAATGAAGGTAAACATCAAACTACGAATGGTGTTATTATCGCCATTTATTCCTCTTCACAGCTGATCAAAAAAAAATGTATATATAAGTTCAATGATACATAAGTACAACTTAAAGGCTAGTAATATTAAATAATAAATCTTCCATATTAAAATATATACAAACGTTATAACGTAAGTGGGTAACAACACGTACTTGCTGGAAAATCGTTTTATTTTTTATTTTATTTTTTACAACAAAACAACAAGGCATGTCGGCACATTCACACCAATTAATTTTAAATTTAATGTATAATACTAAGGATGGCGGAAATGAACCGAAATGACCTTAACAGGAGAAGGGGGTAGCGCAGCATAATACTTTCGGAGTACTGACCGAGAATTCAATTAATTATCAAGACATCTTAATGGAAAATTAATCTCGTTAGAGTGGCTAGAGGGTAAGAAAAAAGCTGAGAGTAATTGGAGGTTTGAGGGTTGCAAAAACTGAAAGCGACGAAGGGATTTTACAAGTATAAGTAAATCGACGTTATTTTACCGATAAATCTTCCTAAAGCCCTCCATCACGAATGAATTCCGCGCATCGAAGTGAAAATACCACGCGTTCACTTACATACATACAAAGTGCATTGCATAAAAAAAGTATCGCGCTTATACATTCAGACTCTCTTACGTAATTGGGCGTGATCGTTCCGTTTCAAAATACGCAGATAACATTACACTTTCACCTTCCAATATGGGGGAGGTGAATAAGGAGGAGAATAGTGTGAAACAGTTTCAGTATTGTCAACGTTAAATTAATTTAACATTAAGAACATTAATTAATTAATGGGATTTAAAAGAGAATTCCGGTCTTATCCCAACGCGTGATGAGATAACGGGAAACCGTTTCGAAACCTCCACATCCCCCCTCCCCCATCACACCATCCCACTCCCCTAAAACTGTATGTTATGTCCACGCAGGAAAGCGTCCAGCTGGCTGGTCGCGAGGGCTCCTGTCGCCTCGGAGGAAGGCTGTATGTAATAGACAGGGTGTTGTCTCGCTTGCTGACGTTGCTGGAGTTGCTGCTGCTGCTGCTGCTGCTGCTGCTGTTGCTGCTCCTGCTGCACCCTCGCTCTCTGCTGCTGCGCGTACAGTTGCGCGGAGTTCTGGAATTGCAGCTCTTGCTGCTGTTGCCTGTACGCCGTCTGGAAATCACGCTGGAGTAATCGAGACACAAATTAGGGTTAACGTGAAGGTTAAGTTGTATTATGTTAAAGGGAAGGACCTTAAATGTATGGAATTCACATTAAAAAGATATTAGAGAGATATTGCAAAAGTACCTAATAGTGCCAAACACTATTTATGTTGACCATAATAATGTATTGCTTAGCATTATGTTGGTTGAAAATAGAGATGTTGCAAGGCATGCATCATAACGATTTTATCCGGTTGACAACTGACAAGACAACATAACCTAAACCTAGTCGTGAAATAAACAAGAAATATTTGAGTAATTTCAGAATATGGAAGAAATTCTGGAAGCAATAATTTTAGGTGGCGAAAATGGTGAGGCAGTAGAATATGCTATCTAGCAAAATATTCTAATAAACCGAGAGGCTCAAGTTAACCGTATAAATTTTAACATTGAACGATTGGCATACCCAAATAGATTGAGCGATATCTGTAATCTATTTGGTTATTCTAAACAGTCTTCATCACAAGTTATTAATCAAACGATAAAAATTATTTATGAAACACATGGTCATCTATTAGACCAACTACATGCTTTGCAATGGCTTACTGAAGAAAATTTGCAGTATTATGCCCAGGTTAGTATTCAAGAGCATATTACAGCATAAGTCTCCTGTAATACGAAATACAATATAATTATGTGATACAACTACACACATATTACTTAAAATGCATTTGTAGGCAATTTATAACAAAGGAGCAGCTATTCCCAATTATTGGGGATTTATAGATGGGACAGCCAGACAGATTTGTAGACCGACTCTCAACCAGGAGGAATACTATTCTGGCCATAAAAGATTTCACTGCGTGAAGTACCAGTCAGTGCTATCCCTGATGGTATAATTGTGAGTTTAAAAGGAGCATTCCCAGGAAGAAGATATGATGCAGGCATGTTCAGAAAATCTTGACTGTATGAGGAACTTAAAGTGGTAGCAGTAAGAAATGATACAAAATATGTCTTATATGGAGACCAGGCATATGGTATCATGGAATTACTACTTTCTCCATTTCAAGGGAGACCTGAAAATTTGGCAATGCATGAGTGGAATTCAACAGATCGATGAAAATTTTAAGAGTAGCTGTGGAATGGGGCTTCCAAAAAATAATAACAGAATTTGCATTTATGGACTACAGAAAAAATAATTGTTACTACAGGATATTCAAATTATGTATAAAGTTGCTACTATATTAACAAATTGCCATACTTGCTTATATGGCTCCCAAACTTCAACATATTTTAATACATCGAAGGAAATTTTATTAGAAATGTGGCTGAAGAAAGATTGAGTCACCATATTCTACTTCTTCATCAGTTCCACCTCCGAAAATAACTACTTCTGGAACTTCCTCAATGAATTATTAACGACTAATTGATTGTCGTAATAAGAACGTTCCTAATGTACCAATATGTACTTCGGACGACTTTACCTCACATTAAAAAGGATTTTATAAGTACTAATTACTATAACTTCGTGTCTTAGCAGCTGACTAGGTTTCTAGGTCATGTTGTTATGTTGTCTTGTCATTGCAATGTAGATTCGTGCTCTGCAATATCTCTGTTTTGAAGTAAAGATAAATGCTAAGATTTAAATACTCTTAGTTAGTATTAGTGCACTTTTACAATATCTCTCTATGAAAATATATCTCACAAAATGCAACTGCGCATGCTCAGATGTCAAAATAACGTCGACCTTATTACTGTGTTACATTATATACTCTTGCAATATCTTTCTCTCGTTGCTTACAATCCATTGCTTAAAATCCATGGATTGTATCAACTAATGAAAGATTTGAAAAACGTTACGACATCAGTAAAAGTACGAAATCCAATAAAAATTACGACGAAAAGATTACTTGTTACTTATGTCACGTATTCTTGGTATATGTCGGTACCATTTCCATTGCTCACATTCAATTATATTAAATCGTTTTGTTTACTCCCATTTATTTTCTGATTTGCTCCTTTCCTACTCTGTCCATTCAGGCCAATCTGCAGCATCATCTCCACTCCAGTAGTTCATTTCAATTACATTTATTCGTTTCTCGTTCCATTTGTTTATCTCCCATTCCTCTGCTCCATATGTACCTATACTTTCCATGATGGTCTTATATACTCTTATTTTGTAGCTTTGTGATTGTAAGGCTCCACAGCAAATTGTTTAAATATCTGGTGGTATTGCTAGTTTAGCCCATTCCAGATATAATTTCTTCATGACTTCCTCCGTTAGAAGTGAATTTTACACCTAGCTATGTGAAGATTCTTGTAGCTTTTAGTTTTTTTCGGTGCCTATATGAAGATCATGAGTATATTCACCTGCGACTAGGTATTCTGTCTTTATGTTGATTGTTAGGCCCCACAAACTTTATTCTTCATACAGCTTTTCAAGCATGTATCCATGTCGTTTCTAATAGCTATTATTGCTTGATCATCGGCGAACTGTATTGTAAATAGTTTATTGTCCTCTACATTGACAGCGATATTACAGCATTTCCTGCACCACATTTCTAACGCCTCATTTACATAAATCTTGATCAATGTATGATGTTTTCAACTGCATCATTTTTCTAGGGCCCATCCATCCATTGAAATCTCCCAATGACAGCACTCCTTTTCTTTCCCATATATTATCGATTATGTTTGTTGGTGTTGCAAATAGATCCTTCTTCAGTTCATCTCTTACATCGTCAGGCTCTTGTAACATCTACATCGTGTCCTTTCCAGGAGATAGCAATTTTGATAAATCTCTCATTTCCAACTCTTCATGTCTCCACTTAACTCTTATCTAACTAATATAGATACCCTTGCCTGTGCATGTTTGTCCTACAGATATAAGTACCTTTTACTTTTTACGTTTTTCTTAAAAAATGAATTCATCATATATAGTTTTTGTTCTCTTATGAAATCTAACATATCGTCACCTCTGTCATTTCTATCGCCATGCCCATAATTACCCATGTAGATATACTCTTTTGTCATCTTGGCGTTTTCTTAATTTGGCATTGAAATCTCCCATGATTATTTGATATTTGGCTGGATTTTTCTTTATTGCTTCCTTTAATCATTGTAGAATAATTCCATCTCGTCTTCGTTATGTGTACTGGTGGGTACATATACCTGCATAACTTTTAATTTGATGGTCTTATTGAGTTTATCATGATGTAAGCTACTATATCTGATATGATGTAAAATGAGTGTAGATTGAGGGCAAGCTTCTGATTAAGTGTAAAACCTACGCCACTGTATTTATCCCCCTTATACATTACGTAGTTTCCTGATTTTAAAATTAAGTTTTCTCCTCCTTGCCTTCTAAGTTTGCTCAGTCCTATTATATCGTATCTCATTTTCGTTAGTTCGTTTTCTAGTTCGATCATTTTGTCATTTGCCAATGTTCTTATATTATGGGTTCCTATCCATAGCCTCTCTCCCTTTGGATATTCGACCGCTGCCTTGGTTGGAACCTCCAGGAGTGCTGGGGACTGAGGGCCTTTGGTATCTATGAGGATTCATAGAGGACACAGGAATGAAGAATAGACTAGGACTTGGAGTGGCACCAGTAAAAGCAACACACGAAGTTGGAGACTATGGAAAGAACCACTGTGCACTTGCTATGGCGGGAAGGAACGGAATTAACGAATTATGCTGCATTCGTGCTTCGACGATGACATGTGGACTGCGAACGAGAAAACTAACAACGTGGCCCTAATGAGCTGAAAAGCTTTAAATGATAGATTTGAATTCGAATACGTAAAAATAGGAGCTAGGGCGATACATGTTTGAAGGATGTTGCAATTGCGACTAGGGTTCAACCAAAACACAGTTATCCATTACAGGTCCCGCGAAACGAGGAGAAACCTCACCTGTTGGTTCACCTGCTGCTGTTGCGGTCTCAGGTTCTGCGAGTACAGCGGGCTCTGCTGCCGCAGCTGCTGTATGTTCAGCACCGGCGGCGTCCTCTGCTGCTGCACGTACGGCTGTATCCGCTGCTTGAGCAGGACGTCGCCCTGCGGCAAGCTCTGGTACAGCTGGTTGTTGTACTGGCCGGTCGTCGGGTCGTACACGAGCGCCGTCGAGTACACCTGGCTCGGGTCGAGGAGCGCCTTCGGGCGTGGCGTCGTCGTCGACGACGAGGCGACGTCGTTCTCCTGCTGGAAGCGCTGGAACTCCGACTCGAAGTCGACGCTCTTCGGCGTCGAGAGCGACAGCGGCTGCTTGCTGTAGAGAACGGGTCGTGGCGTCGCGGAGACCTGGAGGAGCTGCGGCCTGTACGTCGTCGCGGGCAGCTGGGACCTGGGGGTCGCGCTCGGGGAGACGGAGACGGGCCTCGGGGTGATGCTGATCGGGTGGAGGCTCGACTTGTAGATGACGGAAGCGGGGGTCGTGGACGGCAGGACCTGCTGGCGGGCGTAGGGATCCTCGACGGAGGGGGAGACGTCCTGGGGGACGTACTGCGGGCGGGTGATGTAGGTCGGTCTGCGGTACGGCTGCGGGGGGAAAGAATCGAAGACTTTCGTTAGGTTGTTGGTCTTCCAGATTGGAAAATCAGATTCCTGGGCGCCCAATGAGAGGTTAAAAGTAACTAAACTGAAATCAATACGATATACTCTCTCATATACAATATAAGAATCTAATACATATTGGAACGCCATTTTCGTAGAGTCTATTAAAGATTAAATCCAATCCGACCATCGTTAATTAGTCATTGCAAAATATAGAAGCTATGTTTTCAACAAAGCATATTTATAGCGCTAATACAAATAGTGTCTGGAGGTACTAGAAATGCCGCACCCCATAAGTCTTTTGGACAATTTAGGTACACTACTGGAGAGGATACTACTGAGGAGGATCAAGGATGAAGAGGAGAAGCTTCGCATCATACCGGATGATCAATTTGGACTCAGGGAAGGACACTAGAAGGAACGTCAGGCGCTGAGGATGGTAGAAGTAACAATCAAGGACATCAACGAGAAGTGGACGACATGCATGATACTATTTGACGTGGAGAAGGGTTTCGACAGGATTTGGCACAACGACGACCCAGACGAAGAGTGGTCCTTGCGTGGTGGTTTCATGGTTGGAGGTGGAAGTGTGAGGTTGACGAATTGGTTTCAATTCGCTGAAATTCCCATTCACAATTTCAAAACTGGAATCACTATTGAACTCCATCTGGAAGTCGGTATCTTCTTCAATATTCTTCAAACAATTACGCAACTTTTTTGCCTCCCAACCCACCTGTAAAAACTGTGCACGTGGAGAATGAGTCACAACCAAAAACCGTTAAACCCCCAAAACCTGCAAAGACCTGCAAAAAACCGTTGGAAAACCTGCAAAAGACCGTTGAATCTCCCAAAAACCGTTGGAGCACCTGCAAAAGACCGTTAGATCCTCCCAAAACTTGCAAAGACCTGCAAAAAACCGTTAAATCCCCCAAAAACCGTTGGAACATCTGCAATAAAACGTTAAAACACCTGCAATCTGAATCCGAATCCGATGCGCGCCCCTTTATACACTACTGGGACTACCTACGAGATAGGAACTTCAGGATCAAGGACAAAGGCACGGCATCGAGCAGCACATGGAAGCAGTAGCACCACAATGATCGGTCCTATATAATATCTACACAAGCGACGTACCAATTGAACGAGGGAACAGTCACACGTGGACCTACATCTACGCAGACGACACGGCGAAGGCGGCGACATCGAGACAACCCAACAATGCGGTGGAGTATCTACAGAGAGAAGTGGAGCAGATGGACGAATGGACGAAGAAATGGAAGGTTAAGATCAACGAGGAGAAGACAGAGGCAATATATATATATATATATATATATATATAGTACCGAAGACGAGACGACCGACGACCAACATCATAAGGAACTGGAATGCAAGGAAGAAGTACGATATCTAGGAATCCACATAGACCGAGGATTTACATGGAGACACACCGAAGAGACCGAGAAGAAGGCGAAGGACCGACTGAACAGACTGGGACCACTAACAGGACGTCGTAGCAAACTGAGACTGGAAACGAAGAGGAAGATCTACCTGGCAGGAATAAGACCAATAATATTATACGCGGCAGCAGCGTGGGGACAAGCAACAACCGCACCTGGAGAAACTGTAGGATATACAGAACCAAACGGTGAGGGGAATGAGGGACGCACCATGGTACTATTTGAGAAACGAACAATTACGACAGGACCTACGAATCGTAGAGGTGTAGAAGACCATCAAGAAGAGGACGAGGAAGACAATAATCAAGGCAATGGAGCACACGAACCCACTAATAAGGAAGGCAACGGACTACGACGAGGACGCAACATCAAAGAGGAAAAGACCCAAGACGGCAATGAAGGAAGACTAACCACAATGAACATACCAGGATGATGAAAATACATTAAGAGGACAACCCAGGACAACCCAGAAAATATCACCACGCGGAAGAAAGAAGAACCAAGATGGAGCAGTAAGGAGCCAGGTGTTCAACTTTAGATAAAATCAGGTCACCTACCGAAGAAATGCCGCTTCAATTTGTAGAAAGTGAGAAAGGATAACAAAAGTTAGTCCTTAATGGATTTAGGTTTTTTTTAAAAGCAAGTGTGTTGGGAAAGAACATATTGGTCTTGCAGCGAGTATCAGAAATTAAAGTGCAAAGCCCGATTAATAACCGAAGGCGACAATTTCATTAAGAAAAACGAAGACCATAACCATAGTGGATGTACAGCAGCAGTTGAAGTTGAACGATTTAAAGAACGACTACGACTAGATGCAGTAACTACCAGAGACCCACCACATTTTATAATATCCACTAAATCGTCCCACATCAGTGAACCATCTGCCGCACAATTACTACATGTATCAACTCTTAAACGAACAATTCGAAGAATAAGAGGAAAAAACAGTGTAAGTCCAGCAAATCCAAAAACGGAAATTGTATTTCCTGAGGAGTATAGTCTACCTACCAATGCTGAAAGATTTTTATTGTACGATTATGGTGACCAAGAAAGAATCCTAATATTTTCTACCCAAACAAGTTTACAACTTATATCTCAAGCAAACCACTGGTATGCAGACGGAACCTTTAACGCAGTGCCTCCACTATTTAACCAACTTTACACAATTCATGGAACAATTTTTGAAGAAAGGATTCCAGTTGTGTATGTTTTATTGCAGAAGAGCAATAAAACAGACTAAGCAGAAGAAACAAGGAAAGAAACTGGAGTAATAAACCAAGGATCGAAAGAGATTCCCGAAATAACAATGGACGAAATCAAACAATCGCTGAAAGAGATGTAAAATAATAAAGCTCCAGGCGACGATCAAATAGTTGTGGAAGCAGTAAAGTTCGGTGGAGAAACCCTACTAAAAGCAATAAAAAAGTTGTTTAATCTATGCTAGGACAATGCCTCCCTACCCGAGAACTGGAACAACATATTGATGATCTTGATCCATAAAAAAGGCGACAGCGCAGATTTAAAAAATTAGAGGCCTATAAGCTTACTATCCCATCTATATAAGCTTTTCACGAAAATAATAAACAAGAGACTGGAGAAAAAACTCGACTTCTATCAAACAACAGATCAGGCAGGCTTTCGTTCAGGCTATGGAACGAATGACCATCTTCTCACATTAAGATACTCACTGAGAAAAGTCTAGAATACAATAGACCATTGGTGCTCGTGTTTGTCGACTTCCAAAATGCTTTCGATACCATTGAAATGAATGCAATCCTGAAGGCCCTTAGCCAGTGTTACATAGACTATAGATATACCCATCTAATACACAATATTTACAGCAACTCGACCGCGAGCGTGAAAATCCATAACACGATCAAAAAATTTTCCATACAAAGAGGAATTAGCCAAGGCGATACACTGTCCCGAAAAATATTGAACACTGTTTTAGAATATGCTTTTAAGGCTATGAATTGGGGAAACTAAGGTATCAGTATAGATGGGAAGATGCTAAATAATCTACGATTTCCAGACGATATAGTGCTGATAACAGACAACCTCAAAGAAGCCGGTTTAATGATACACGAACTGAAGCAGGTAACTGAAAAAGTTGGCCTTTACATAAACCAGCAAGAAACAAAAATCATGGCAAACCTAGTACTGGGAGGGACTATATTACTAGACAGCAAAACCATCGAGGAGGTCGACGAATACAAATACCTGGGACACCAAATTGGAATAAATAGAGACAAACAAACAAAGGAATTACAGAGGAGGATTGGTCTTGGATGGGCAGCATATGGAAGATTGAGATATATTTTCGGTAGTAACGTTCCAATAAGCTTGAAACGGAAAGCATACGATCAGTGTGTGCTGCCACTTATAGCACCGTGGAGAAATTGGAAGTGGCTCAGAGAAGGATGGAGAGAGCTATGCTGGGTATTAGGATCCAAGATCGTACCAAAAACACCGAAATTCGACGAAGGACAGGGGTACAGGACATAATCCGGCGAATCACAGCATTGAAGTGGAGATGGGTGGGACATGTTGCGAGATTTAAATACCCCTTTTACATGCAGCTCACTTCCCTGGCAGTGAGCAGGGAATTGGGCAGGGAAGTGGGTAGCTCGAGTATGTAAACGCGTCGCTCGCGCTGCCTTTGCTCATGCCACTGCCGCTGCCGCATGCTCCCTTCAGTGGCGGTATTTCGCAAGGAAGTCAAAGCATTGGCAGCACGAGCGGCAGCACGAGCGGTAACGTCTGTTTACATGCTGCCGGCTGTCCTGTCCTTTCAGCTGACTACCATCAGGAGAATCAGGGAGAATACTGCGAGCAGGACAGCGAGCAGCGGGCGTAGCAGCCGCAGTGGCTGCATGTAAATAGTTGCATGCTTCAAAAATTGGCCTGGAATTATTCAGGGCAGGACAACGGACAGCGCGAGTAGCAGCGGCAATGGCTGCATGTAAAGGGGGTATAAGGATGAAAGGTGGACCATAAGAATAACAAACTGGAGACCCAGAGCGGATAAAAGAAGCAGGGGTAGACCACCAACAAGATGGAGTGATGATATAAAGAGGATTGGAGGACACTGGATGAGAACAGCTCAAGAGAGAACCCAGTGGAGCAGTTTAATGGAGGCCTATTTCCAGCAGTGGACTCAACATCAGGCTGGATGATGATGATGATGATGATGATGATGATGATGATGATGATGATGATGATGATCATGATGTTTTATTGCCAAACAAATGGGAAGAAACTTATGGAAGAATGTTGGTAATACTGAAATCACTACTCTCCGCAATGTCTCCTGATACCATTATAACAGATTTTGGCACCACCTTCGTAAATGCTGTACAAATAGAAATGCCAACTACCACGCACCAAGGATGTTGTTTCCATTTCTGGTGAGCTACATACAGACATATACAACAATCCAGACCCTCTCCTTAAAACTAATGGCTGCCTTAGCATTTGTCCCAGAAGATCATGTAGAAGAGGCATATGAAAAACTATGCGATGAAGAAGTTTTCCCCGAAGCAGCGCAGAACCTAATTGACTATTTTGAAGATACCATAATTTAGTTCACTGCCATACGGTCATACGACCACTCAAAATACACGAAGTTAACACTTCTCGAATATGTATGTTTTGTGGTTGCGTACATAGACGAGGAATGTGGCACGAAGTGTATCATAAAGAAGGACATCAAGAGTCTCCCTCACCTGCGGCGTGACCCTCAGCAGTTGCTCGGGCTCCGGCTGCTCCTCCTCGCGAGCGTAATTGTTCTGGAAGAGCGTGACCGTCGGTTTAGGGGCTGCAGTCGGGACGGGCCTCCTCAGCTGCACGACCGGCCTGGTGGGGTAGTTGGCGGGCTGGTCGGGCGTCTCGTCGCTCTCCCGCTCGCGCTCCTCCTCCTCCTCCTCCTCCTTGGGGGCGTTCGGGTCGCACGGGTTCCCCGAGACGTACGTGAACTCCCTCTTGTTCCCGTCGGGATCGACGTAGCCGTACTTGCCCCTCACGACGCAGTCCGTGCCTGGAACGAGAACGAGAAATTTTGTGTATCATTGCTATACGAAAAAACGGTTAATTTGAGACCTGGTATGTCAAAATTGGTTAATAATATGTGTAAATAATTGCGAAAATAGACAAAATACCAAATGAGCTAATAACAAAACAGTGGATCTGCTATTATAGCCTAGTACACAAAAAAATACCAGAAGGGTGGAAAAGCAGCGCAACATAACTGATCTTCAAAAAAGAAGACAAAACCGATTCAGCAAACTACCGAGGTACAACATTGCTAAGCACCTTGCAAAAACTTGTAAGATCATTGCTGACGAGTGTTAGGTTTCATTTGTTGAGCCCGCGTTGGAAGACGTAGTCCGGTCCTGTCTGTTGTTTATTCTCAATTTATCATTCTCAGTCGCGGTGTCTGGCCACGGATTACAGTAACCAGAATGTTAAAATTTTGCCACAATGGGGCTCAATCTATTAACTATCGTTGGTAAAAATTTGAAAGTGTTCCGTTATACGGCTTGCCTGTAATTACAGTTTAAATAAGTTGATGCACAGTAAAGACATATTCGATATTTTAACATAAACATTTTTAATGGTTTCTTGAAGGAGGCCATAAATTCAAAATTACGCAGGGCTAAGCACTTCGCAAGAGGGGAGCTTGCTGGACGGAGAGTGTAAAGAATATTTGATTGGTCATGAGCGTAAGAGTGGGATTTGAGTTAGGTACATTTTTGGGAGAAATTTGGGAAAGGGAAAGAAGGAAGGGATTTGAGATAGGAGATTCGGTCGAGGTAAGTTGTGGGTTAAGGTTTGACTTGACAAATTTTTGCTGAGGTTTCCATAATTTGAGGAGACCCAACGTTTGGATTATTGAATAAGTTTGGATAAGTTTGTGAAGTGTTAAGTGTTTGGGAGTGAGTCGTCGGATCAACCCTCTGCAGCCTGGAGGCTACAGCGGAGGCATAGAAGGGTCGATAACCTCAGTAATGCCAATATAAGCGAACAACAACATGGAATTCGAAGAAACCGATCCAATCCACAATCCATTCCACTTTATTCTAGAGAATAAACTAACAGTGAATTCACACCAACAATTAAACCGATTTAACCATGAACTTGTTTAACATTAAACAAATGGCATTCGTTTCAGTGGAGATCAGGTAGTGATCAATCGTCAAGAAGTGATTAAGCAGGCATTAATCAGTGATCAATTGGGATCACTTGCTGACCGCCAAGATATACCAAGATGTCCGTAGAACTGGTCCACTGCTCTCGTGATTTGGCTGAACTCCAACTCACTAAACTCGCCAGTTGATAAGTTAACTTATAATTCATATTTATTTTTTCTAACTTGTTGGTATTGGGGTCTTTTGTAATTTACCAACATTCATGTATTATTCACTCATATATCCAGTGCCATTCCCACTGCCCTAGTTAAGGTCGTTTATAGTGATTAGATTAACATACCACCCCCAAAATAAACGTAGTTTAGTTTATTGAACCTGTTTTACCCTAGATACCGCCCCCAAACCGAACACACTTCAGGAAGTGCTAGGCCCTAAGCGTGACAATACGGGTAAGTTCTATTTAAGTTAAATAAATAGTGAAATATTGTAACTGTTAACCAATTAACCAATTAAGAAGAGTATTAGTGTAGTGTAATTAATACAAATTATACCCATTTACCCAAAAAAAAAGGTAACAAGGCGCAAGTAATACGAGTCATTAATTATTTATTGAAACGATTACGACTAAATAATTTTTACCTAGAGATGGTAAAAGTACACCACAACCGACTGAAGTAGAAGGGATTGCAGCGTTAACAGTATAATATATTTTATTAAGAGATAATTACAGCTCAGATAGTAATTTGCATAAGTATGTGTTATATTCATTTCTGTTATAACTGAACCACATTCTGTCAATATGTGATGAAACTAATGGACCGTGATTTGTGACTGATGGATCTGACCTGAATACCAGGCCTGAAGAGCTAAAAAGTGTAATAAAAATGGTAATAAATTTAACAACACAATATTGTCTCTTATCGCTGCTTTCACTTCTCTCTGTCTCTATATATATATATATATATATATATATATATATATATATATATATATATACAGACTATTACCGTTTTTATGTAATTTTATTATTAAATACATGTCTATTAAATTTTGACGAGTAACTAGGACGTTAGGACAAGTAGAACAAGAGTAGAAAAAAATTCAGGGAGATAGTAGTGGAATTGTCGGTGTCAGTTCCTACAAGGTGGGTCGTCGATTATTACCAATTTAGCTTTTTAGCTGTACGATCTTCATATAGTTGACCTAATTTGAACATGCTGAAATAGTGACAACTATTAAAATTTGTTATAACAGTCCGGATTTTACCGTATAAATAAATAGATTTAAAAAAGACCAAAAAAAATCAATGATATATTACTTTGGGTTTTGTAAAATTTTTCCAGAAAAGTATATTAAATGAAATAACTATATAACGTGTTAACGCATAAATGCAAGATTCCAAGAGATCAGTTACCAGTTGATTCAATACTTGTACAGCATTACTAGCAATATTACAGTATTATGAGGTATCATAGGCCCTGTATTAATTTTCTAGAGAGGAGAGAAATAACATATGTCTATCTCTCTAGTCTATCTGTTGGCAAAAGACTTCCGAAATTACATCACATTAATAACTATGGGCTTGATTTCAATTCGAACCATAGAAATATAGTAAACTCTAGAACGCCAATAGGTACGTCCGACATTCAGTTAAATAAAACAAACACAAAATACTTGTACATGCGCAGAACGTCTTATCTTGCCATACCATTGAAAGTATTTTTATGTTGTTGGTATTTTTCAAATGAAGATCGGAATAAATTATAGGCGAGTAGGACAGGTAATTGCAGAAAATTCAGTAAATATCGCAACACCGCCTCAGAAGCGCACGTGGTAATCTCAAGAATACGATGCGTCATAAAAATAACAGAGTATTCTTGAGTTTATGAGTTTATGGACAGTATATATATTTGTAAGGCTGTCTGCCATTGTATACTATTGTGAGCATAGTTTAAATGAAGTGCATGCCTGTTTTTATGTGAAAATAACGGAACAATTCCGGAAATGCCATATTTTATGTGTAGTTTAAGTCAAACGCTATAACTGAATTGAATACACGTACACATTGTAGTCATTCAAAACTATTACTTACGAAGAAAGATACCTTCAATTACCAAGATAATAACACTTAACACTTCCAATTATAACCAGAGCTGTAGTCAATTACATATGGAAAATTGATGAAATCTGTGACATGAATGGTATTATATCCTTCAGGCTTATTTCAAGAAAACACAACTCTTGGATGGGAGCTCTAGGGAGAAATCCCATCAAAGAACATTTGAGAGACGACTGACGAAAATGGTTCCTGTCATGTGCAGTTCAGGCTGGAAGATTAGTTTGTGGTTAAATTGACATCCGATGGCATTTAATCTCTGAATTTTAGAAAACTATTTGTTCCTAAGGTTCAAAGAGACCGAAGTTTCAAGGCAGTTTATTATGTAGATGAATCATGTCTTAGTGATCAAAGAGGGACACCAATGTACAGATATTTGTTAGTAAATATGAGAGTTGCGGTACGACGTTCCTCTGGCACGTCGTCACCTCAGACCCTCTCACTTCACAGCGCAGTGTTGCGGGATTTACAACACATGTTACCGACAATTATAGGAATCTTCATAACGATACTTAAAGTAAGCCGAATGTTCGCCTCACCTCTCGTCTCCTCCTTGAAGCTCCCGTCGGCCGCCTCGTAGCCGAACGTGAAGGAGCCGTCGTCGTTCACCTTATTGTAATTCCTGATGGTCTGGACCGGCGGCTGCCTCGGCGTCTCCTTCGTCCTCGTCTGGACGTGGTGGCCCTTGCCCCCACCTCCGCCTCCGCGCTGCACGTACTCCTCGTCCTGGTGACGGGCCGCTGCCGACGCCGACGACGCCCTCGCCGTCGGCGACGGTTGGCCGTAGAGGCCGTTGTAGCGGTCGGCCGACGAGACGAGCACCACCCGCTGCTCGCCCTCCTCGTCGCGGGGCTCAGCCGCGTAGTAGTTGACGGTCTCCTGCTCCTCCTCGGAGGTCTCCGCCTCCTGGGGGAGCGGTCGGTGGACGGGGACGCGGCGCGACTCGCATACGACGCACGCTCCGAGCACCAGGAGCGGCAACCACTGCGGAGAGGAACAAACGAGATCGTTATGGAAGGTCGTTGGGTAAAAGACGAAATGAGAAATGAGGCACTCCCGGAATGAACGAGAGGAGAAGCATAGTACTCCGGTTTATCTATGCCAAATTCAGTCGATTTCACGGGATATACTTATACAGGTATTTTAAGGTTCTAAAATAGATATTTGGAGGGAGGGGGGGTAGTAGATGACAGTTTTTTTTTAAACAATGGACAAAAGTGAAGAAAAATCTGTTATTGTTCATAAAACCTTTCCTTTACATTTTTAAGAAAAATAGTTTTGATAAAAGCTGAAACCCATTAAAAAACCTTTAGTTTGGCGTTATAAAAATTCAAATCGGTTAACAAATGTCTGAGATAATGGCGAAAACACCTATTTTTGCACTGATTTATAAATGGTAGTAAATTTGTTATTAACTTAACACCATTTAATATAACTGTTGGAAAATGAGGCGTTTGATATGTTTTTAAAGTCTGCTAAATTTTAGCCAGATTTATCAAATAGTTTATAAGTCATTCTAATTGTTTATCCCAGAAGGCAATTGTTTAAACAATTATCCTTGCCTAAATACCGAATCTAGGTGCATTTTAAAAGTTTAAATAGATTTTTTGTGGATTTAACTGCAAGATATACCAAGAAAACTTTATATGTCTTTTAAATTTGTTATTAAAAATATCGTTTGAAAAGGGGGTTACGTTTTAGCTAATAAACATTTACAATAACTTTACTAAAATCCATGGTACAAACTTATAAGTGGGTGCATTGGATAGCTGAAGTCAAAATACACATTTAAAAACAAGGAACCTTCTACGACCAATAGGAACCGTGATATACCTTCTTTTTTTTTAAAAAAATCATATCTGCATTGTTTATAAATATTAACAGCTGAAATTTTTACAAGCTATAAATGGACATCTTCATTTTATGATTTCATTGATGGATTTAGTATTCACGCAACGTGTAAAAAGCTACAGCCCTTTAAAGTTAAGGTATTCGTGAGAAACGGGTTCGGACAATTGAAGGGAAGAATTGTTAGCACTTCGTATTTTTTTGAAAGCCGAACTTCAAAATGAAAATTTTTTCAGTATCTCGGCTTCTATAGCATGTAAAACCTTAATTTTTTTTAATATGGGGTAGCTTGATAAAATGTTAATAACTAAGTATAAGTAAGATAAATAAGTATATTTTCACCACTCCGAAAAGTCGAAAAATCCCGAAAAAAAATTTAAAAATAAAATAATATTCATTCAAAAAGGGTAACGTTGTATTGAATATTTTTTCTGGAAAATCAAAGGTTTTTTTGAATTGAAACAAAATCAAAAATCACCTTATTAGTACAATTTTCGCCTAGTTGGCGATTTGGACTTAAGGGAACGTTTGTACCTTTTCAACAAAACGTACCGATTTATCTAACGATAGCCTCACATATAATTTACAACTATTATAAACTTTCACCATTATGTTATCGCGAACAATCCACCTGACACGACCTATTCATTTATTTATTTACTCCAGCGAAAAATAAGATTTAATGCCGCCGTAACAGCCGCCATAATAATAAACAATTAAAGTGTTTCCTACCGACTCCTTTATAGACGTCCTTTGTGCATTGTGAATTTTTTCACATATGCCTAGAATGCAAATCGGACGAGGCGAGAGAGAAATAATGTGAGAAAATGAGAAAAATTGCTTTTATTCCCCGAGACAAACATCAACAGATTATGTATAGGTCAAGTAAAATAACTTTCAATGCACGTCATCAACGCAGTCGCCTAAAGTTTTCTAGTAATAATGAGATCGAACGTACATAACCTTAACCTTACTTTTTAAATGGAAATAAATGCACACGCATTCCGTAATCAAATAACAGGAGATTTACAAATATGTTCTTAACGTAAATGTTAACAATGTTGTCAATTTCAAGTACATTCAGGAGTCAGTATCTCAGGTATGAGTGTGGTTACTTTTGAGCTATTCAACTTTATTGTTCCTTTGATGCATGATGGACCTGTTGACGGCCATATTTCTCTTTTAGAAAAGTTGGGTTAGTTAGTTGGTATATGTCGCAACAAAATAGGATAAGATGCATTTGGCCATTGTTGCACAATAATTAGAAAAAAAATTACTTTCTCAATTTCGCCTCTTTTTGACCCTTATTAGTGATACGCTTATGGATAACGTTTTATTACTTATCACAGTTGTCACGATTCGTCAACGGCGGCCATATTGGTTTCACTCTCAACAATGCGCTCATTACCAATTTGGCACGTTGGACCTGTCGACGGCCATATCTCTTTTTTAGTAAAGTTAAGTTAGTCAGTTAGTATATGTCGCAACAAAATAGGATAAGATGCAGTTAGACAAAATTCATTTTGTTGCGTAATGAATAGAAACAAAATTTTTTACTTTCTCAATTTCGCTTCCTATCGACCCTTATTATTGATACGCTTATGGATAACAGTTTTGTTGCTTATCACGGTTCGTCAACGGTGGCCATTTTGGTTTGACTCTCTACACCGCGCACATCACCTATATTGGCATGTTGGACCTGTTGACGGCCATATTTCTTTTTTAGTAAAGTTAAGTTAAGTTGGTAGATGTCGCAACAAAATAGGATAAGATGCAGTTAGAGAAAATTAATTTTGTTGCGTAATGAATAGGAACAAACATTTTTTCGCTTCCTTTTGACCCTTATTAGTGATACGCTTATGGACAACTGTTTTGTTGCTTATCACAAATCGTCAACGGCGGCCATATTGGCTTCACCGCGCTCATCACCTATATTGACTTGTAAACAAATGACTTCTTATGTACATCGAACTTTGTTTTTAAACTACTACTTTCTTAATAAAATCGAATTTTCAAAGATATTCACAAAGTAATAAGATTGAAACTGAATCCTTAACCTTGACGTCCATAACATTTCTTTCAATCTCGATTAAACGAGCATGACTAATTTAGATTTCCGGTCCCATGCTTTATTAACTTCGATTCCTTATCTTTTCCACTGATTAATACTCCTTTCGCTTTCACCTAATCCGTAGTAATAATTCCACCAAATTCGCAAAAACAAGGACAAATTAATTATGCAACTAATAGGAATACGGGAAAGATTTTTTATGACACGTCGATCGATATATTATAGCTAGATAGGTATATATGGAGGCTTCACCGGTCGACCTTCGGAAAGGAAAAACGCATTTACCGCAATGTAGACGTCGTAAATACAGTTGATGGAATTTAATTGAGTTGAGGAATTTGGTGAATGCGCGCAAATCTGGCGCTGTAGGTGGCGGGATTTTTCTCTCGCCCTGTATATATCTGAACAGTTTCAAAAGTGATTTGTATGTAATATTAGGTCTCATTGTAGGTACGTGGATTGTGGCATTATTTACATGTCTGTTATAGAAAACCGTGTGCCAACATCTGAGGTAATTTCCTTCGCCCAACCGTAACAAGCTTCTAATTTGTCCGACAAAAACCAGGAATATAGTTAGGGTTAGAGGAAGAGTAGTTAGAGGGGTTATTAACTTATATAATTACATTATATACAAATTAAAAAGAGCATTTTTATACTCTGTAAATTTAATGTAAATGTCATTAAAGAGTATTTCAATCCCTCCCTACTCCTACTATCGGGTCGCTAAGGGGGGCATAATGTATAATTAACCGTGTCGAATTTAAATTAATTAATTAATTCCTCCCCCTTTTCCACCACTTCAGTAAGTTAAATTCGTTATTTTTAAACTTATATGGTGGTATGAGCTATAAGTGTGTAAAGTTTAATGTTTTTAGGTATTTCTGGGCAGAGTTTAAAACAAAAATAAATTTCACCCCTATTTTTCAACCCTCAGAAAATAAATTCTGAGCTTGTGAGATTTTTCTGGATCTATTCTGGAAAGATGCGATAAGAATGCTGAGTTTTAAGTTCCAGGTAATCGAAATCAGAGTGAAAATGAAGTTTCACTTAAAGTTAAGTTTTATATACTTACGCTATTATGTTATATACGTTTTATATACTTATACTGAAGTTTTTCAGTATAAATCTAACCGCTGAAATACTATATTAGAGTTTACCAAAACAATACAGTATTGCCAATCTTCTGCAAAACAGTAATAATGAAGGCGTTATGCACTTACCCTAATTTTTAAAAAATGGCCTAGTTTTTTAAATAGGCCAAATAATTAAGGGTGTTGTATACTTTATTACGAGAACAACGGAATGTAAATTAAAGGGTTAATTTATATGAAATCGCACTTATTATAAACAATTAGAGAAAAGATTAGCCTGATGTTGAGAACAGTTTTCTGTTTTTATCATACGTTTTAGGCAAAAATACAATTTTTATATAAAAGTAGTGCCTGAAGCCCACAGGACCTAAACGCTATAGCGATTTGAATATTACAAAAACAAAAATTATGGTAGAAAATTACAACTCAATAACCTGAAAAAATCATGGATTACGGTCCTTAGTTACAGAATATGTGAGATTTTTTCAAAATGTTCTAATACGAAATAGAAGTTTAAAAAAGGTATTAAATAAGTTAACTGTTTTTTGATTACCCCGTTTTAAAATTTAATCAATTGGTTATTTAATTAGTTTCTTAATTAATGTTTTTTTGGGCCTCACGAGCACAATATGGGTATTTCAGGTAATCTACACATTTTTTTGTCTTTATGGTAGATTGCGTAAAAAATGTATTCGAAAATATTCAAACAAGAGCATTTCTCCTATCTTACCGGAAGATAAGAGGAGGGGCCCTTTAGGAGGGCAGAGATTAGTATAACTAATTGACAGATGAAAATTGATATATCATTTTCAAAATTTCAAAAACCTAATACTACCTATTTTAGTATCCCCTTTTCACTATTACATGAGCATCAAATCAAATAAAAGGGATAATTGCTTTATCAAAAAATAATTATAACACCAGTCATCATAAGGCCTTTTAAATACCGAGGATCGAAAAATTTCTCATTTTTTGGTGAGTCTCATAGTAGATCGTTGAGGACACTAGTAATACGCGTATGTCGGAAAATGCGCGTATTTAAGTAGTGATAGTCGGAAAATCATAAATTTTATTGGTGGAGCGTTTAATGGACCTAGAAGAATGCGAAAGCCTGTCCAATCAACGAAAATAAAGGGAATATTGTCATTGAGTATGAAGTATACCAGCAGCAGTCGGAAAATGCACATATTTAAGCAGTGATAGTCGGAAAATCATAAGTTTTATTGGTGGAGCGTCTAATGGAACAAAAGGAATGCAAAAGCATGTCTAGTCAACAAAAATAAAGGGAATATTGTCATTGTGTATGAAGTATACCAGCAGCGGTTACCTGGTAGTGATTTTTCCCTCCTTACAGAAAATATTTTCAACCTGTATAAACCTGGAATCAAATATAATTATGTCACGGTATATGCCCCTCCTTTTCGGAAATGTTTGAACTGATTGTTTTATTTTTATTTTTTTGTAAGTCTCATAGTAGGTCGCTGAGGACACTAGTAATGCGTGTAGGTCGGAAAATCCACCTATTTAAGTAGTGAGAGTTGGAAAATCATAAGTTTTATTGGTGGAGCGTTTAATGTACCAAGAAGAACGCGAAAGCCTATCCAATCAACGAAAATAAAGGGAATATTGTCATTAAGTATGAAGTATACCAACAGCAGTCGGAAAATGCACATATTTAAGCAGTGATAGTCGGAAAATCATAAGTTTCATTGGTGGAGCGTTTAATGGACCAAGAGGAATGCGAAAGCCTGTCCAATCAACGAAAATGAAAGGAATATTGTCATTGAGTAAGAAGTATACCAGCAGCGGTTACCTGGTAGTAATTTTTCCCTCCTTACAGAAAATATGTTCAACGTGTATAAACCTGGAATCTAATATACTTATGTCACGGTATATGCCCCTTCTTTTCGGAAAAGTTTGAACTGATGTTTTTTTTTTATTTTTTTGTGAGTCTCATAGTAGGTCGCTAAGGACACTAGTAATGCGTGTAGGTCGGAAAATGCGCGTATTTACGTAGTGATAGTCGGAAAATCATAAGTTTTATTGGTGGAGCGTTTAATGGACCTAGAAGAATGCGAAAGCCCGTCCAATCAACGAAAATAAAGGGAATATTGTCATTGAGTATGAAGTATACCATCAGCGGATACCAGGCAGTGTCCTCCTTACAGAAAATATTTTCAACGTGTATAAATTTAAAATCAAATATAATTATGTCACGTTATATGCCCCTCATTTTCGGAAATGTTTGAACTGATTGTTTTATTTTTATTTTTTTGTAAGTCTCATAGTAGGTCGCTGAGGACACTAGTAATGCGTGTAGGTCGGAAAATCCACCTATTTAAGTAGTGAGAGTTGGAAAATCATAAGTTTTATTGGTGGAGCGTTTAATGTACCAAGAAGAACGCGAAAGCCTATCCAAACAACGAAAATAAAGGGAATATTGTCATTAAGTATGAAGTATACCAACAGCAGTCGGAAAATGCACATATTTAAGCAGTGATAGTCGGAAAATCATAAGTTTCATTGGTGGAGCGTTTAATGGACCAAGAAAAATGCGAAAGCCTGTCCAATCAACGAAAATGAAAGGAATATTGTCATTGAGTAAGAAGTATACCAGCAGCGGTTACCTGGTAGTGATTTTTCCCTCCTTACAGAAAATATGTTCAACGTGTATAAACCTGGAATCTAATATACTTATGTCACGGTATATGCCCCTTCTTTTCGGAAAAGTTTGAACTGATGTTTTTTTTCATTTTTTTGTGAGTCTCATAGTAGGTCGCTAAGGACACTAGTAATGCGTGTAGGTCGGAAAATGCGCGTATTTAAGTAGTGATAGTCGGAAAATCATAAGTTTTATTGGTGGAGCGTTTAATGAACCTAGAAGAATGCGAAAGCCTGTCCAATCAACGAAAATAAAGGGAATATTGTCATTGAGTATGAAGTATACCAGCAGCAGTCGGAAAATGCACATATTTAAAGCAGTGATAGTCGGAAAATCATAAGTTTTCTTGGTGGAGCGTTTAATGTACCAAGAGGAATGCGAAAACCTGTCCAATCAACGAAAATGAAAGGAATATTGTTGTTGAGTATGAGTTATACCAGCAGCGGATACCTGGTAGTGATTTTTCCCTCCTTACAGAAAATATTTTCAACCTGTATAAACCTGGAATCAAATATAATTATGTCACGGTATATGCCCCTTCTTTTCGGAACAGTTTGAACTTATTGTTTTATTATTTTTTTTTGTAAGTCTCATAGTAGGTCGCTGAGGACACTAGTAATGCGCGTAGGTCGGAAAATCCACGTATTTAAGTAGTGAGAGTCGGAAAATCATAAGTTTTATTCGTGGAGCGTTTAATGGACCTAGCAGAATGCGAAAGCCTATTCAATCAACGAAAATAAAGGGAATATTGTCATTAAGTATGAAGTATACCAACAGCAGTCGGAAAATGCACATATTTAAGCAGTGATAGTCGGAAAATCTTATGTTTTATTTGGAGCGTTTAATGGACCTAGAAGAATGCGAAAACCTGTCCAATGAACGAAAATGAAAGGAATATTGTCATTGAGTATGAAGTATACCAGCAGCGGATACATGGAAGTGATTTTTCCCTCCTTACAGAAAATATTTTCAACGTGTATAAACCTGGAATCAAATATAATTATGTCACGGTATATGCCCCTTCTTTTCGGAAAAGTTTGAACTTATTGTTTTATTTTTATTTTTTTGTAAGTCTCATAGTAGGTCGCTGAGGACACTAGTAATACGTGTAGGTCGGAAAATGCGCGTATTTAAGAAGTGAGAGTCGGAAAATCATAAATTTTATTGGTGGAGCGTTTAATGTACCAAGAAGGATGCGAAAGCCTGTCCAATCAACGAAAATAAAGGGAATATTGTCATTGAGTATGAAGTATACCAGCAGCAGTCGGAAAATGCACATATTTAAGCAGCGATAGTCGGAAAATCATAAATTTTATTGGTGGAGCGTTTAATGGAGCAAGAAAAATGCGAAAACATGTCCAATCAACAAAATTAAAGGGAATATTGTCATTGGGTATGAAGTATACCAGCAGCGGTTACCTGGTAGTGATTTTTCCCTCCTTACAGAAAATATTTTCAACGTGTATAAACCTGGAATCAAATATAATTATGTCACGGTATATGCCCCTTCTTTTCGGAAAAGTTTAAACTGATGTTTTTTTTCATTTTTTTTTGTGAGTCTCAAAGTAGGTCGCTGAGGAGACTAGTAATGCGCGTAGGTCGGAAAATCCACCTATTTAAGTAGTGAGAGTTGGAAAATCATAAGTTTTATTGGTGGAGCGTTTAATGTACCAAGAAGAACGCGAAAGCCTATCCAAACAACGAAAATAAAGGGAATATTGTCATTAAGTATGAAGTATACCAACAGCAGTCGGAAAATGCACATATTTAAGCAGTGATAGTCGGAAAATCATAAGTTTCATTGGTGGAGCGTTTAATGGACCAAGAAAAATGCGAAAGCCTGTCCAATCAACGAAAATGAAAGGAATATTGTCATTGAGTAAGAAGTATACCAGCAGCGGTTACCTGGTAGTGATTTTTCCCTCCTTACAGAAAATATGTTCAACGTGTATAAACCTGGAATCTAATATACTTATGTCACGGTATATGCCCCTTCTTTTCGGAAAAGTTTGAACTGATGTTTTTTTTCATTTTTTTGTGAGTCTCATAGTAGGTCGCTAAGGACACTAGTAATGCGTGTAGGTCGGAAAATGCGCGTATTTAAGTAGTGATAGTCGGAAAATCATAAGTTTTATTGGTGGAGCGTTTAATGAACCTAGAAGAATGCGAAAGCCTGTCCAATCAACGAAAATAAAGGGAATATTGTCATTGAGTATGAAGTATACCAGCAGCAGTCGGAAAATGCACATATTTAAAGCAGTGATAGTCGGAAAATCATAAGTTTTCTTGGTGGAGCGTTTAATGTACCAAGAGGAATGCGAAAACCTGTCCAATCAACGAAAATGAAAGGAATATTGTTGTTGAGTATGAGTTATACCAGCAGCGGATACCTGGTAGTGATTTTTCCCTCCTTACAGAAAATATTTTCAACCTGTATAAACCTGGAATCAAATATAATTATGTCACGGTATATGCCCCTTCTTTTCGGAACAGTTTGAACTTATTGTTTTATTATCTTTTTTTTGTAAGTCTCATAGTAGGTCGCTGAGGACACTAGTAATGCGCGTAGGTCGGAAAATCCACGTATTTAAGTAGTGAGAGTCGGAAAATCATAAGTTTTATTCGTGGAGCGTTTAATGGACCTAGCAGAATGCGAAAGCCTATTCAATCAACGAAAATAAAGGGAATATTGTCATTAAGTATGAAGTATACCAACAGCAGTCGGAAAATGCACATATTTAAGCAGTGATAGTCGGAAAATCTTATGTTTTATTTGGAGCGTTTAATGGACCTAGAAGAATGCGAAAACCTGCCCAATCAACGAAAATGAAAGGAATATTGTCATTGAGTATGAAGTATACCAACAGCGGATACCTGGCAGTGATTTTTCTTTCTTTACAAAAAATATTTTCAACGTGTATAAAACTAGAATCAAATATAATTATGTCACGGTATATGCCCCTTCTTTTCGGAAAAGCTTAAACTGACGTTGAGCAACGTTGCATCACCTCCCCTTAATTATTTTACACAACGAGGTCCGTTCAACGTAAAACACTATCACTTTTATCCTTTCGACTAATTACCCGAATACCCGAGTCCGATGTGATGAACGACCGTTTTAACCTTAAGACGGAAAAGAAGTTAAACCAGCCATTGTTCGAGAAATTTCAAAATTGGGATGTGACTCACTTCGGATTTTCCGTTGCAAAATTTCCTAAAAGGACGTTTTAATGGATATAGCCCAACGCATTTAACAAAAGGAAAGGCTGAAATTTGATAGCATTTTTTGGAGATTTTTGGAAAAATGTGTTTGTAGGTGATAATAGGAAAGATCACTCGTCTCGAAATTAAAACACGAAATTTCCGCCTCATTTTTGGATTTGAAGTATAAAATGGTAACAGTGATTTTTCGAAAATATTTTAGAAAATATTGGAAATACAAAAATAACAAAAATGAGACTCACTAAATTAAAATCGATCAAAAGTTAAATAACGTTATTGCAAAAGAACATGAAAATCTGCTTATCTCGTTATTGTTATAGCTTTGTAAAAAATATGTAACATGTATCAAACACTCTTTTTAATATGAGATTCTTAATGTTAAAAAAGTCTGCAAAAACAGGGAGCTATAGGTTCAATAGTTGTTAAAAACCTTATTTATTTATCCTGCTAGGGTAAAGTTTAATAACATTCTTGTCGTTTTTCTGTTCACGTAATTGTTTCATTTAAACCATAAAATTATAAGAGAAATGTTTCAATTAATTAATTTCAATTAAGATTAAGCAATAGATTCATTGTGAAGAATGTAAACATCTGACCTTTAGACAAGATTTAGCCAAAAATGTTATTAAACTTTATTGTACACATTCGATAGTAGAACGAACATTCAAAACTTAAAAACAATTCATGTAACCGATTTCGAGGAAATTTCGAAAAACCGGAAAATGACAAGAACACAGTGCCCTTTAAAACCGATTTAGCCAAGAACGTTAGGAAACTTTATTATCCATATTCGATAGTAGAACACATTTTCAAAGTTGTGAAAAATATATTGAAGTAGATTTTGAGAAAATTTTTACAAAAACTGAAAAATGACAAGAGTAAAGAGCCATTTAGAGAAGATTTAGCCAAAAATGTTATAAAACTTTATCATACACATTCGATAGTAGAATAAACATTCAAAATTTAAAAACAATTTATTCTACCAATTTTGAGAAAATTTCGAAAAACCGGAAAATGACAAGACCACAATGCCCTTTAAAACCGATTTAGCCAAGAACGTTAGGAAACTTTATTATCCATATTCGATAGCAGAACACATTTTCAAAGTTGTGTTCTATATATTGAAGTAGATTTTGGGAAAATTTCCAAAAACTGGAAAATGACAAGAGTAAAGAGCCATTTAGAGAAGATTTAGCCAAAAATGTTATAAAACTTTATTATACACATTCGATAGTAGAATAAACATTCAAAATTTAAAAACAATTTATTCTACCAATTTTGAGAAAATTTCGAAAAACCGGAAAGTGACAAGAACAAAATGCTCTTTAAAACCGATTTAGCCAAAAACCTTACAAAACTTTATTATCCATATTCGATAGTAGAACACATTTTCAAAGTTATGAAAAATATATTGAAGTAGATTTTGAAAAAATTTCCAAAAACTGAAAAATGACAAGAGTAAAGTGACCTTTAGACAAGATTTAGCCAAAAATGTTATTAACGTTATTACATATTGTAACGTTTATTTTCTAATTTATATACACTATCCTAATTAAACAATACACACTACTTAATTTATATACACTATTACTAAACTAATTAATTTAGGTAACACACTTAACTATTTCCTAACATTAATTTATATCACTCTTAATTATTAATTTATTTATACGCTCTCGCTTTCGCTATTTCGCTTGTTTACTATTTACTCTCGCGGCTTCACGTCTACTAATAATAATAATCTATCCGACCGCAAGCCCGCTTATATACATTTCTCAATTGTATTCCCGATATTTTTACAAAGAACTCGATCTATCTCGATAATAATGTTTACCTAGGAAACGTCCAGAACGTAATAAGGTCTAGGAGGTAATAAATTATTCCTTCTTTAATAAGATGTTGGCGGCAGGCTCAATTACGCATAGCGACGTTCCTTTGAGGAAAGCCGCCGACCTATAAGCGTAAACACTTCTCACGCTGCTGTTTACATTTCGCATTACAATATATTCGACAGTACCAGTAAACATCAAAAGTTTAGAATACGTTTGTAATAAATTTTGAGAAAATTTCCAAAAACCGAAAAATGACAAGAATAAACCACCCCTTTATTTAAGTCGATTTCAATGAAACGCTTACTGTGAACTCCTGGTGAATAACAAAGTCTAAATTGAAAGTTGAAACCGTTTGAGATAATTTCACAGATACAAATAGACAGATACATACACAGACATGTTTTTGGACTTAGGGAACCTTAAAACGCCTATAAATCCTAATAAATCAAATTTGAAAAATCAACCCTTATTATGACATTTCTCATACATATGAGTGCCTCACATGACAAAGCAATAACATTGCATTTTCTCCATCAGTGAAAAATATTTTATTTTAAACGTTTTACGTTTCTGAATGATTTGATTTTACCTAATATCCCGACTGTAGTAACAATAAGTAATTGTAACGCGTGCGGATAATTTTGCAATTAATATGCACGGTTGGCCAGGAAGAATTGCAAGAAACTATATCGAGCATGTGGCTTTCTTGAATAACAAGTCGTCTGGGGTGAATAATAATTCTATGGGAAACGAAAAAATTCCTGCGACTTTCTCCATCGACACTCTTAGTACTTAGGACTAACCGTATTAAATAATAAGTCGATGTAATTAGCACCGGTAGATACATTAAAATTTGTATTTGCACAACATACGTAGGTATGTAAGTTAAGTAACCCACTTTACAAACAATATATGGCACAATAATGGTGTGTGTGTATGTGCGAGTACTGAGAAATTTTAATCAGTACCTGATTACGTCTCCGCCCGTATGAGGAAAAATAAATATTTTGTACTTAATATATCGGAGTACCTAGAGGTAAACCACGTATCTCGTTCGAGATGTGGGAATATCGCTTTCGATATCTCTTTATAGAGCGTAATCATGCCACGCCCTCTGCAGTCCGATTTCGGAAAACAAAAGGATTGTGACACCCGCTCGATAGATTTATTACTTTATAGCTTTCTTAGGCAATATCGAATGAAGTTTCCCGTACTGCGAAACGTCGATAAATGCCTTAAATTATATAAACGACGTAAGTACTTCTGTTATAACTTAATCTTCAATGATAGTAGATGTTAAAATGCGATAAAAAGATTTTACGGGTACTTAAAATCCAAATTGGGTATTAAGAACCGTAAGTGTAATTACTTATACCACATGTCATTTATATATACAATAAATGGAATTTAAATATAATTATTTATGAATTATATTTCCATTATTAACAAAATCAATGAGATGTTCATCACGACAATTATATACATCAGAATAGCAAAAATTATTTTTTAGCTGAAGCTGAATTTATTTATAAATTTAATAGTTTCTGACGAGTAAGACCTCATTTATTTGTACACTTATCGCTAGGCGTCTTATCCCACTTCTGACACCAAGTGTGAAGCGAACTGCAAACATCAGCGTGAAGCGTGCTCCTTCTTATCTGACGCAGGCTGCGCATTTCAAAGGGGGCCGTAAAAACTCTTCTCGAATAATCGGGAACGTCCAATTAGAGAAAGAATAATCTGGTCCGTTCTCGAAAAGGGACATATAATTACGAGCCGCCATGCGTGAAATAGTGTGACAAGCCAACTAGCGATAAGTGTACAAATAAATTAGCGCGTTAAGTGTTTAACATAAATTAGTTAAGGAATAGACTAAATAAATTTGGTAGTGTTAAGAACTGTAAAAATAAATTATAATAAACATTACAGTATTGTAGTTTTTCTTGTAGCGAGGTTTAGAACGGTAATTATTCAAGTAGGTACTAGACCGAGATAGTTCGTGAGAATGTGTACCATTAAAGCGTTTATTGTTCGACTTTAGAGTGAACTACTGACCTTTGCTTGTGCAATACAGGCGCACTTGTGTAATGCGAGTGTACATTTTAACGCGACGTATGTCTTACTCCAACAAACGACTAATCTATCCAATACACTTTTGCGATTTTCGCTGTATTGTAATGGGATCGACCGACCGCCTATCTATGACCCAATACAGTTTAAATTACTATTGCATAATTGGATCGATACTATTATGATTTTTATGAAGTTGTCGTGGTGTAATAATACCGGTGTAATTACACAAATTGTAATTAGAAAAATGTACGTAATTTATAATGTCAATAAAGCACTTATAGTGGTAATTTTTGAGAAAAATGTGTTCCATGAATTTTATACATAAAAAGGGCAATAAAATAAGTCTATCTAACCTTTATAACTTGTTGATAATAAGAACGCAAAAATTGAAATTTCTAAGTTTGATTTGAAGTTCTCATATTCATGAGTGATCAGAGATTAGAAATTCACAATAAAAGTGGCTATATGAGATCGGACTATTTTCTCATATTTTATTATAAATATTCGATACAAGAATACTAAGTAACGTGTAAAAATTTAGACAAAAATGTTAAAATAAATATTCAAAATTTAATAACAATTCAATAGGCGAATTTCGAGATTTCAAAAAACCGAAATACGTCTATAGTAAAGTGCCCTTTAGAGACGATTTAGACAAAAATGTTATTATACTTTATTATCCATATTCCATATTAGAAAAAAATTCAAAGTGTCACAGATAGCATCAGAATGAATTTTGGGAAATGGTCCAAAAACCGAAGAGTAGTACTTAACAAATGTAGATTGCCCTTTAGAGAAGATTTGACAAAAAATGTTATTAAACGTCTATATAGAAATTCGACAGTACAATAAATATTCTAAGTTTGCAAAAAAAACACGGGAGAAAATTTTGAGAAAATTTCCAAAAATCGAAAAATACCAAGAGCAAACTAATGCCTTTATCACTACGAATTTCAACGAAAAGTTTATTGGGTGGTCCTGGTGTAACACAACGTCTAAATTCAAATTTTGATTCGTTTGGGATTTTTAATGTCTGAGAAAAAGTATTATAGATACACAGACAGTTTTTTCAAAAACATTCACAGACGATTTAGCCAAACATGTAATTATACTTCATCATTCATATTCCATATTAGAAAAAAATATTTATAGTTTAGATTATAATATTAGAGTAGATTTTGGGAAAAAGTAGGGGTAAAAATAGAAGAAGAAGAAAATAGAGGAGATAGAGAGAGACTGATAGGGGGATGTAAGGCGATAGAGAAATAGAGAGAGATATAAAGCACTTCAGGGATTTAGTTAGAGAGATATAGATATGTAGGTAAATTGTCTCGCCTAAGGTTATAAAGTATTCCACATTATAATAATGACATATACATAATAATGACAATATAAAGAGGTATAGAGGATACATTGAAATATATAGAAATGAAGAGATATACAGAGACGTTTAAAAGAATATACAGTAGATACGATTAATAAATAGTTAATAGATAAATATATAGACAAAGACGATAAATAAATACGTAAATTTTTACGCAAAATTTATTTTTTAAACTTTACACAGTAATTATTAGCAACTTCACAGTGAAGTTGGAACATAGGAGCAATTTTCACTAGATGGAAGAACTTCGAATTCTTACAATCCCGTGAGATATTTATGTAGCCTGATTACTTTTCAGGGGAAGGGGTGGTTTTCCCCCTAAAGGGGGTGAAAATAATTGTCCTCAATATTACAACCCCAATTTATCCAAATTAAAAAGAGAAATTTAGAAACAAACTTGTTTTTACCATGTTTGTTTTATGTTAATTTAGGGGTAGTTCCACCCCTTCTGATTGTCACCCTTAACTATAAATTTGACCTAGCTGAGCATGGACATGCTAAATTTGCAAATTGATATTATAATTAGTATATTCCATAGCATTATTTCAGAGTATTATTGAGATTGTATCGAAATATCTAGGAAAAGGGATGTATCTTTGCAATTTTAGGGGAGACACGACCAATTTGCAAGAAAACTTAGAATACAAGTGGTATCGTTCAACAGATAAGTTCTCGCTTTTGAATGGGTTAAGTATTAACTTGGCGCTATTGACGTAAGTTGTCAAAAACATTTTTTAGTTAAGTAAATCAAGTTTATTTAGTTAAATAAATTGTCAAATATAAATATATTTTCCTTGTCTACATTTATCCATTTATCGTTCCATGTCAGTTATTGCAAACATTTGCCACATGAGAATCCTGGAAAAAATTCTAATTTATCTAATTCAATAGAATTACAATTGATCGGTACCCTCTATAGATTTTGTAATTTGTCGTGCTACTAATGTAATTAAGCGTTTTCGCGCCCATATTTAATCACTTAACTTATGACAAAATGTCGAATTAACCATATAACATTTAAAGAAAAATCTGTATAGTATTTTCATATCTAGCTAAAAAGCTAGATATACAACATGCTAGGTGTAAGATAGATACAAGAAGATACAGCAGATGTAGCTAAGTAGATATATCTGAGGGGCAAGGAAAATCTGTGTAGTATTTTCACATCTAGCTAAAAAGCTAGATACACAACATGCTAGGTATAAGACAGATACAAAAAGATACAGCAGATGTAGTTAAGTAGATATATCTGAGGCTCAAGGAATATCTATATAGTACTTTCATATTGACTCCCTAAAAGGCTAGATATACAAGATGCTAGATATAAGATAGATATAAGAAGATACAGCAGATGTAGCTAAGTCGATATATCTGAGGCGCAAGAAAATCTGTACAGTATTTTCATATCTAGCTAAAAAGCTATATATACAAGATGCTATGTATAAGATAGATACAAGATAAAGCCGATGTAGCTAAGTAGATAAGTAGATATATGTGAGGCGCAAGGAAATCTGTATAGTATTTTCACATCTAGACAAAAAGCTAGATATACAAGATGCTATGTATAAGATAGATACAAAAAGATACAACAGATATAGCTAAGTAGATATATCTGAGGCGCAAGGAAAATCTGTATAGTACTTTCACATCTATCTAAAAAGCTAGATACACAACATGCTAGTTATAAGATAGATACAAGAAGATACAGAAAATGTAGCTCAGTAGATATATCTGAGGCGCAAGGAAAATCTGTATATTATTTTCATATCTAGCTAAAAAGCTAGATGTACAAGATGCTAGGTATAAGATAGATACAAGAAGATACAGCAGATGTAGCTAAGTAGATATATCTGCGGCGCAAGGAAAATCTGTATAGTACTTTCATATCAAGCTGAAAAGCTAGATATACAAGATGCTAGGCATAAGACAGATACAAAAAGATACAGCAGATGTAGTTAAGTAGATATATCTGACGCTCAAGGAATATCAGTATAGTACTTTCATATCTCGCTAAAAAGCTAGATATACAAGATGCTATATATAAGATAGATACAAGAAGATACAGCAGATGTAGCTAAGTAGATATATCTGAGACGCAAGGAACATCTGTAAAGTATTTTCATATCTAGCTAAAAAGCTAGATACACAACATGCTAGGTATAAGATAAATACAAGAAGATACAGAAAATGTAGCTCAGTAGATATATCTGAGGCGCAAGGAAAATCTGTATAGTATTTTCATAACTAGCTAAGAAGCTAGATGTACAAGATGCTAGGTATAAGATAGATACAAGAAGATACAGCAGTAGATATATCTGAGGCGCAAGGAAAATCTGTATATTATTTTCATATCTAGCTAAAAAGCTAGATGTACAAGATGATAGGTATAAAATAGATACAAGAAGATACAGAAGATGTAGCTAAGTAGATATATCTGAGACGCAAGGAAAATCTGTGTAGTATTTTCATATCTAGCTAAATAGCTAAATATACAAGATGCTAGGTATAAGATAGATACAAGAAGATACAGCAGTAGATATATCTGAGGCGCAAGGAAAATCTGTATATTATTTTCATATCTAGCTAAAAAGCTAGATGTACAAGATGCTAGGTATAAGATAGATACAAGAAGATACAGCAGATGTAGCTAAGTAGATATATCTGCGGCGCAAGGAAAATCTGTATAGTACTTTCATATCAAGCTGAAAAGCTAGATATACAAGATGCTAGGTATAAGACAGATACAAAAAGATACAGCAGATGTAGTTAAGTAGATATATCTGACGCTCAAGGAATATCTATATAGTACTTTCATATCTCGCTAAAAAGCTAGATATACAAGATGCTAGATATAAGATAGATACAAGAAGATACAGCAGATGTAGCTAAGTAGATATATCTGAGACGCAAGGAACATCTGTAAAGTATTTTCATATCTAGCTAAGAAGCTAGATACACAACATGCTAGGTATAAGATAAATACAAGAAGATACAGAAAATGTAGCTCAGTAGATATATCTGAGGCGCAAGGAAAATCTGTATAGTATTTTCATAACTAGCTAAAAAGCTAGATGTACAAGATGCTAGGTATAAGATAGATACAAGAAGATACAGCAGTAGATATATCTGAGGCGCAAGGAAAATCTGTATATTATTTTCATATCTAGCTAAAAAGCTAGATGTGCAAGATGCTAGGTATAAGATAGATACAAGAAGATACAGCAGACGTGGCTAAGTAGATATTTCTGAGGTGAAAGGAAAATCTGTATAGCATTTTCATATCTAGCTAAAAAGCTAGATATACAACATGCTAGGTATAAGATAGATACAAGAAGATACAGATGATGTAGCTAAGTAGATATATCTGAGGCGCACGGAAAATCTGTATAGTATTTTCATATCTAGCTAAAAAGATAGATATACAACATGCTAGGTATAAGAGAGATATAAGAAAATACAGCAGATGTAGCTCAGTAGATATATCTGAGGCGCAAGGAAAATCTGTATAGTATTTTCATAACTATCTAAAAAGCTAGATGTACAAGATGCTAGGTATAAGATAGATACAAGAAGATACAGCAGTAGATACATCTGAGGCGCAAGGAAAATCTGTATATTATTTTCATATCAAGCTAAAAAGCTAGATGTACAAGATGCTAGGTATAAGATAGATACAAGAAGATACAGCAGTTGTAGCTAAGTAGATATATCTGAGGCGCAAGGAAAATCTGTATAGTACTTTCATATCTCGCTAAAAAGCTAGATATACAAGATGCTAGATATAAGATAGGTACAAGAAGATACAGCAGATGTAGCTAAGTAGATATATCTGAGACGCAAGGAAAATCTGTATAGTATTTTCATATCTAGCTAAAAAGCTAGATATACAACATGCTAGGTATAAGAGAGATGTAAGAAGATACAGCAGATGTAGCTCAGTAGATATATCTGAGGCGCAAGGAAAATCTGTATAGTATTTTCATAACTAGCTAAAAAGCTAGATGTACAAGATGCTTGGTATAAGATAGATACAAGAAGATACAGCAGTAGATATATCTGAGGCGCAAGGAAAATCTGTATATTATTTTCATATCAAGCTAAAAAGCTAGATGTACAAGATGCTAGGTATAAGATAGATACAAGAAGATACAGCAGATGTAGCTAAGTAGATATATCTGAGGCGCAAGGAAAATCTGTATAGTACTTTCATATCAAGCTGAAAAGCGAGATATACAAGATGCTAGGTATAAGACTGATACAAAAAGATACAGCAGATGTAGTTAAGTAGATATATCTGACGCTCAAGGAATATCTGTATAGTACTTTCATATCTCGCTAAAAAGCTAGATATACAAGATGCTAGATATAAGATAGATACAAGAAGATACAGCAGATGTAGCTAAGTAGATATATCTGAGACGCAAGGAACATCTGTAAAGTATTTTCATATCTAGCTAAAAAGCTAGATACACAACATGCTAGGTATAAGATAGATACAAGAAGATACAGAAAATGTAGTTCAGTAGATATATCTGAGGCGCAAGGAAAATCTGTATAGTATTTTCATAACTAGCTAAAAAGCTAGATGTACAAGATGCTAGGTATAAGATAGATACAAGAAGATACAGCAGTAGATATATCTGAGGCGCAAGGAAAATCTGTATATTATTTTCATATCTAGCTAAAAAGCTAGATGTACAAGATGCTAGGTATTAGATAGATACAAGAAGATACAGCAGACGTGGCTAAGTAGATATTTCTGAGGCGAAAGGGAAATCTGTATAGCATTTTCATATCTAGCTAAAAAAAGCTAGATATACAACATGCTAGGTATAAGATAGATACAAGAAGATACAGAAGATGTAGCTAAGTAGATATATCTGAGGCGCAAGGAAAATCTGTATAGTATTTTCACATCTAGCTAAAAAGCTAGATACACAACATGCTAGGTATAAGATAGATACAAGAAGATACAGAAAATGTAGCTCAGTAGATATATCTGAGGCGCAAGGAAAATCTGTATAGTACTTTAATATCAAGCTGAAAAGCTAGATATACAAGATGCTAGGTATAAGACAGATACAAAAAGATACAGCGGATGTAGTTAAGTAGATATATCTGACGCTCAAGGAATATCTGTGTAGTACTTTCATATCTCGCTAAAAAGCTAGATATACAAGATGCTAGATATAAGATAGATACAAGAGGATACAGCAGATGTATCTAAGTAGATATATCTGCGGCGCAAGGAAAAGCTGTATTGTATTTTCATATGTAGCTAAACAGCTAGATATACAAGATGCTAGGTATAAGACAGATACAAAAACAGACAGCAGATGTAGCTAAGTAGATATATCTGAGGCGCAAGGAAAATTTGTATAGTATTTTCATAAAAAGCTGGTGCTAGGTATAAGATAGATACTAGAGCAGATGTAGCTAAGTAGATATAGCTGAGACGCTTTTGCCTATTGCTTTTCGAGAACAGTCACCGGCACTTATCATTAACTGATAGATTTTCCATTTAAACGTAATATAAATCGTCTACGCGTTTCTGGGTTCGAAACCGCTTCCTCTTGCCCATCTACCGTATACGTATGTTACATTTTCTCCGTACGTACGTTACATTATTACATTACATTGCTCGCTTTCGCGTTCGCTCAAGAGTGACCGAGGAAAGTGGCATTTTCTGTATTATAATATATTATTTTGTTCCTTTTTAATTCTCTTTTGTAAAAAGAGATAATAACAGAGGAGCTCGCCGTTAATTCGAATCGAGCTTAGATGTCAAGGTGAATAGGTATCTGAAAGTAGAAAATGTTAGTGTGTAAGTCTAATAACAGTTTTCACGTCTTGCGTAGAAAGAGATTTCGTTAGGAAACTATGTTTTGCGTTATTTTGTAAATTTCGTTAATGTCAGTGCGTACCCAATACAAAAACAAAACTTATTAGTAGTTTAGGACCGTATCAATTTAGTGAGTTTCGCTTGATTTATTGAGTAGGATACTAACTAAATAGAGAATATGATTTAGTGAATTAGGAATAGGTTTGGGATCTAGTGATACTTCTACAGGGTGTTTCCAAAGTTATCGCTTTCCTTTTAATCACATAAAGAGCATGCAAATACAAGTAACTTTTTCAAATAAACTTTTCATCTAATTGCACAAATATGGACAAAAATTAAGTCGTGAAGGGTGTGCACTTGACTCACGCAAAATTGTTAATAATAAATAAGGAAGAAAGGTACTATAGCCCATACTCAAAAAATATTGTAATTTTAAAAATGGGTAACTAAGTCGATTAGCTTATAATAAATAATAGAAATATAATAAGAAATAAAATAAATAAATAATTATAAAATGTGTATATATAACTGTATAAATACATGTATAAAAAATAAATGAATAAAATAAAAGAAATGTTAATATTTTGTGATATTTATACGGTTTTGTTTATACTGTTTTCTAATTTATAAGTAACCACTTTAGATAGTTTAGAACTATTTTTAATGATTTACTTATTAAATAACATTTGATTTCAGTAAATAGATAGTTGCTATAAATATAGACCAAGTGGTCTATATTTAAAGGAAATTTCCTACAGATCTTTCTCCTTTCGATTTGTGTGTGTGAAGCACATACTCTTCACGCCTTGTTAATAACTCACCAAAAATTCTAATGTAAGGTCTAAAAATTTCACAAAAATTTTTAGTTACGTATATATTTCCTTTAACAAGATTTATCACGTGATCTTCAAATGTATCAATATTTATGCTTTAAATTTTAATTCGTTGTCTATCACAATAATCAATTTATTAAAATTTTTTTATAGTTATTAAATCAATTAATTATTTATTATTATTTATTAAAATTTATTAAAATTCACTTCACTTATTGAAATAGCACTGCTAAATGCTGGTTGCGTCGTTATCTAATTTGTATCAATAGAATTGGTGATGACTTTGAAGAGTTTCTTTGAAAAAGTTGGAATAAAAATCTCCAAGGATTCATACCTATTTATTTCTAGAGATTCTGGGGAAATTTTATTTGGAAAAAGTGCTTGTATTTACATGTTCCGCACGTGGTTCAAAGGAATGCATCAACTTTAGAAACACCCTGTATAAGTTTCACTTTGCCATTCTATGAAGCCGATTGGGTCACGGTATGGAGATTACATGGCAAAATATAATCATATAAAACTAGTAATAATAATCATTGCAAGAGCAAATGAAGAAATCCGAGCACAGTACTCAATTGAGTATATGAAAATCTTTACGAGTATAATATCATAATTTACAATCATATTATTATATAACTATTTTATGTGATTTCGATATTGTATTTGCTTTACTCATTAAACCACGGTTTAAATTAGTGTTTTTGTTTTAATGGCTCATATACAGTGAAATAAAATCTTAATTCAATATTTTTAAATTTTGGACTTGAAACTGTGAAATTTAATTTTCGGATGGTAAATAGCAATCGTAAAGTTTGTACATTTATTGAAACTAAAATGGGTGTTATTGGCAATAGTAATGTCACAATTATTATTTGCTATAGTTGTGGGACTGTTACCATTTGTAGTTGTATATTTAACATGACTTTCATATGTCCCTGTAAAGTGTTAGTTAATTTCTATTAAAATCGTATTGCCTATTTGAGGTTAATTATTGAATATGTCATTTGTAAGACTCTTAGCTTCACTTGTCGATTCCCACGCAACATTGCGTTTAAGACTCCATCTCCATCTACCAAAAGTGGTGCAGATGATTTGTAGAGCCAATCTCCACTACGAGATTCAAAAAAGTAGCACTTTTAAGCATAGCCGCTAGCTCAGTTTATTATTTTCCACATTAGAAAAAGAAAGAATATATTATGTTAGTTAGACAAAGACGCATTTCTTATAACTAATGTAAAATTCTTCAGTTAATGTTCGAATAATTGCTTTTACAGTTTACGGGGATAAAATGCAGGAATCAAGATGTGGCAACGCTGTGAAATCATATTGCGTGATTATTCGAGTAGAGCGGCAAACATTTGCTGGGGCACATGTTTCTGTATATTATACAAATGGAGTAGCCAAACGTCTCACCATAATTTATTAATATTGTTAATTACAATAATACATTGAGTTACATAGCATTCAATCTTTAATAGTATAAATATATATTTGGAAGCATAGGAATAGCACTACTGTATGTCATGCCACTAATTTGACAAACCTCATTAAATTCTAATTTAATATTAGGATAATAATATAGAACAAACAAAATGTTATGATTTGGATTGTTAAGTAAAACCATAACAAGCGCTCAAAATTTTGAATCAATAAAATGTTGGAGGAGATGCTAGGTTAGTTAATGAAAATGGCTTAAAATTTTTGTAGGAGGATTAAAATTAATTTTTTTACTTCCTCATATGAGGCACTCATATATGAGAATTACTGTAATTGGGTCAATATTTCAAATTTGAGTTATTAGCATTTCTAGAGGTTTTAAAACTGAGTTAAAAGACATATTTTTCAAAAAATTACTGCGGTAAATTTTTCTCCAAAAGTTAAGATCTCAGATTGTTACAACTTTGAATTTAGGCTTTGTGCTACAGTAGATCCTCCCAATAAGCTTTCCGTTAAAATCCGCAGTGATAGAGAGATAGTTTACTCTTGGTATTTTTCGGATTTTGGAAATATTCTCAAAATTTGCTGAAAGATTTGTATTTAAACTTTTGGTATCTACTAACACTGTCGATTACATACAAAAAAGTTTAATACCATTTTCAGTTAAATCTTCTCTAAATGGCACTTTACTCTTATCATTTTTCGGTTACTGGAAATTTTCTCAAAATTCATTCTAATGTTTTTTTTTGAAATTTTGAGTATTTAATCCACTGTCAAATCTGTGTAATAAAGTTTAATAACAATTTTAGCAAAACCGCTCCTGAAAAACACTTTATTCTTGTCGTTTTTCAGTTTTTCGAATTTTTTTCGAAATCTACAATAAGAATTGTTTTTAAATTTTGAATGTTCATTCTGCTATCGAATATGTATAATAAAGTTTAATAACATTTTTGGCTAAATCTTCTCTAAATGGCTCTTTACTCTTGTCATTTTTCAGTTTTTGGAAATTTTCTCAAAATCTACTAGAACATATTTTTCACAACTTTGAAAATGTACTCTACTGTCGAACATGGATGATAAAATTTTCTAACGTTTTTGGCTAAATTGTTTTTAAAGGGCATTTTGTTCTTGTCGTTTTCCGGTTTTTCGAAAATTTCTCGAAATCGGTAACATGAATTCTTCTGAAATTTTGAATTTTTATTCTGCTATCGAATATGTGCAATAAAGTTTAATGGCATTTTTGGCTAAATCTTCTCTAAATGGCTCTTTACTCTTGCCATTTTTCAGTTTTTGGAAATTTTCTCAAAATCTACCTGAAACATATTTTTCACAACTTTGAAAATGTATTCTACTATCGAATATGGTTAATAAAGTTTTCTAACGTTTTTGGCTAAATCGTTTTTAAAGGGCATTTTGTTCTTGTCGTTTTCCGGTTTTTCGAAAATTTCTCGAAATCGGTAACATGAATTGTTCTGAAATTTTGAATATTTACTCTGCTATCGAATATGTGCAATAAAGTTTAATGGCATTTTTGGCTAAATCTTCTCTAAATGGCTCTTTACTCTTGTCATTTTTCAGTTTTTGGAAATTTTCTCAAGATCTACTTCAACATATTTTTCACAACTTTGAAAATGTATTCAGCTATCGAATATGGATAATAAAGTTTTCTAACACTTTTGGCTAAATCGTTCCTAAAAATCACTTTATTCTTGTCGAGTTTCGATTTTTCGAAATTTTCTTAAAATCCAGATGAAGAATTGTGTTTAAATTTGGAACGTTTATTCTACTATCAAATATGTATAGTAAAGTTAAATAACATTTTCGGGTAAATCTTATCTAAATGGCACTTTACGCCTGTCATTTTTAGGTTTCTGGAAATGGTTCCATTACAACTTCCAATTTCCCATTTCCAACATTCCAATTTTCTAAACTTTGACTATTTATTTAGCTATAGAATCTGTGTAATAAAGTTTAATGACATTTATGACTAAATCGTTCAAACACTTTAGCATTACCATTTTTCGATTTTTCCAAATTTTCTCGAAAATTGTTTATAAACATTAAATATGTTCTCTATTATCAATATTTATAATAAAACATGAGAAAGTAGTCCGATGAACCCATCACCATTTTTATTAAGGTAATTAATAAATTGCTTAGAATAATTATTGTATGACATTCGTAGGTTAATTAATGATGAATTTGATATCAGTAAAATTTCATAAATAGCTTAACTTAAACTTAAACTTAAATGTTTACGAGTGATTTCCAAAAAGATATTCGACATTTGATTCTCTAGTTTATTGTATAACCGATAAAGAATAAAGTAATTTAACGATTTGAGGGAACAAAATGTTTGGGATGTGGCAACGTTGTGCAATTCATATTGCGTGTTTATCTCTGTTGAGCGGAACATCCTGGAACGATTTTTGTATATCATTTTATAAACGCATAAACCGATTTAAAAAAGCGACGTTGCCAAGCATCTCACCCTATTTAAGTGCATTTTGAATTGTGATACATAGCATTCAATCAAGTTTCTCGACTAGAGCAATACAATCATATTTGTGCTTCATTTTTAATATAATAAGTTGCATCTTAAAGCACAAATTATCGCTTTATAACGCCTGATATACTGCCAGGGTTGCCGACTTTACCTAAAATTCCCGAAATAAGTGCCTATTTTCGCTTCCAGGCTCCCTTTCTCTTATGATCCGGCTTCGATAAACGTGCGAGCGCGTGGGCGTCCATGGCGTATCGCTAATGACCGTTCGTTAATTTCGAGCACGAAGTCGCCTTGTGAAAAAAATTTTTCCTTGTACTTCGCCGTCCGACGCGGTGAGTAACGAGACTCTCTATACGCGTCCGCCACGCCCATAAATAGAAAACGGCAACCTTCACCTGCTGATTCACATTTTCAATATTCTCCGCAATTAAACTAGTTCTGAACTATCCGATAATAACATATTTATCCGTTGCGTCACTGATTTTTTTCCTAACCTCTAATCACCTCGCGAAGCGTCTTCATGAATGGACGTCTCGAAAATATGCTAATTCATTCGATCCGGCGCTGGTAGGTATATCATTACGATAAATTTATTATTGGACAGGTGAGATATTGTGTTAAGTTTCGACATGTCCATTACGGCCTTTGGGCTGAGATTCCTACGACCTTTCGACTGTTTTTAATTAATGCGATCGCCAGAAATATGAACTGTCGATCGAAACCCGGAATTCGTAACTAATGTAGAACGGGAGTTTTTTTTTACGTAAGCAACATTAATTTTTCGTTACAAATCACACACTTAACCGGATGCAATCACCGAAAAAAGAATGTAATTAATAAACTAGTTTGGTATGGTCGAGTTACCTAACGGTGCGAAATTATTGTTTAAACGGGGCGAAACTGAGTGTAACTTTATATTTTCCTAGTAATATAATAGTACCTACGACAAATATAAAAAGATACACGTGCCATATATCAAAATCCAAACTGTCAAATTTGTGAAAAAGTCACGTGACAACTCTTGAAACCTAAAGTTAAATAAAAATTGCGTATTTGCCTCGAGTGTCCAAGTATTATTTAATTTAGATACTAAATTTATATTTTTTTTTATTTTTTGTATTATTTATTAAAATTTATTATATCATAATATAATTATCTATAGTGCATTACAAAAAAACAGGTAATATCACGAAACAAAATGTTCTTCAATTATTTTACCGAATGAGTTCCAAAATTGTTACAATTAGTTTAATAATAATAATTAGTAATTGATGTATTAATTAAATGAACAAATATAATATATTTATAATATACATTTATTGTTTATTCATTGTACATTCATTTATTGTCCATTTTCTTCATATTTATTCACTAGCCTTTCCCCGTCAAATTTCAAATGTACCTGAAGGTTAAATTTATATTTAATGACGAATTACTCATTAGGTATATATTTGTAGCTTAATGTTATATGAAAGAAAGAATTTGATATTTAAACACTGCAAAATATATCTTTGATAATAATAATAAATACATAATAAATATATAAATTTAATTAAGGATTTTTTTACAAATTAGGGTTTTACTTATTTATTTATTAATTTACAGGATTAGTTAATAATTTTGATATCTAAAATATTAATAGAAATATTAGTAATTTAGTCAATTAAATTAATTTTAGTAAATGAAATTAGTAAATTTAGTAATATAATCTACCACAGACGATTAATATATCTAGACCGGTCTAATTTAGAAAATAATATATTGCGAAGATAAGAATACATTCTAAACGATATTAACATTGTTGTATGCATTCAGTTAACGAATTCTCTTATAAAATTTGCGTGTACATTGCATTCGGTGCTTACATTCTACATACTATATCTCCAGTAATGCTGACTTTCGATAGGAGTGGCAACATCGCTTCGTTTGTTTTCAACGTGACATTTCCTTGTTTACATTGCATTTCAAATCACATTCAAAAAGGACATTATTACTACGTACACAATATGCAAAGTGTATAGCAGTATAGAAAAGGCGTTTGATTTACCTACTCTTCCATAGCTAAATATGACAAATTAATAAAGAAATTTGAAGAGGTTATGTATCATCCCAGTGGCGTTCTATCGGTTTTCTTATTTTAGGTTCCCATCAGATACCATTAAATTAAATACTTGGATTTCCATTTTTGGGGTTTAATGAAGCTAATAAAATAACAAATAAATTCAATCTATATCTGCTTTAATATATTAAAGAGAGTGATTTTGAGTGAAGGTAGGTGCAGCTAAATATTAAAAAAAAATTCAAATACGTAATAGTTTCCAATTAAAAATTAGTAGAAGTTAATTAAGTTTTGCACAACATATTAATGTGATGGTAACTGAGATCTTATAAATAATTTATCATTTAATCAAGTATTGAGTCTCTTCAAATAAAAAAATAATTAATTTGCAATTATTAAATCTAATTATTAAATTAAAAACATTATTAAAATTAATGGGTAATTTGCAAGTAAATAACTTTTTGTGCAGGACATAAGTGAATGAGTTCAGTAAATTATTTAAGTAATTAGAAGTCCTCTAAATACCTACGCTTTCAATGCATTTTACTCCTTTAAATGTCCGTTTCAAATAATATTAATCATTCTCGATTTAATTATTTTTAATTTAACAAGGTAACAAATTTTCTAAAGAAATTCGTACTAAATAATTTTACTTGTACAATATGTGAATTTATTTTCGAATAGCAAGAGATAAAAAGGCATAAAACATTATTTTAATAAAATTAAACAAATAAAATTTAATAAATAAATTAAAATTAAAATAAATAAATTAAATTTGATAAAATAAATGTAGGAAAATTAGATAATTTACATGTAGCTTATGATTTTATAAACTTATATGATTTAGTGAATCATTCTTGAAAAAAAAACTGAGTTAAATTTGAAAATGAGAAAAGAAATTAATTTTTTTAATTTCTTCATTTTGAACCTTTTTATATATACGCTTAGGAACAACTGTTACGTTGCCTGTCGCAATTCGTCAACGGCGGCCATATTTGCTTCCCCCTTTGCCACATATCCTATGTTGGCATGTAAACAAATAACACTTTCTTATGAGAACACTGAGTCTAGTTATATTAATTAATTGTCTGTGCGAATATATCTACCAGAGGTATACCACACATCAATTACATTCTAATTAACTTGTAAAATTTAGGAAAAATATAAAAAATATATATATAAATATATAAAATATTAATTAATAATAAATAATAAGTAATTATAATATTAATGGAATAATATTTTATTAATTTAATATATTTATTTATTAATGAATTCATATAATAATTATTTGAATTATGTATAATATATACATAATATGTATGTATATTATGTATATGTATATATAATATGTATAATATGTATAATATGTATATTTTATAGTATGTATATGTATAATTTATAGATTGTATTATATTAATAATGTTAATAATAGTTATTACTTATTCACAAAATTTAGTATTCAATACCTTTTCAGTTTTTTCAGTATTTTTCATTTAATCCGTCGGAACGAAACCCAATTACCTTAACTTCTGTGAAATCGAGCTACGACACACGTCGTGAATCCGAAGGCCTATCCACGGCTCTATTTGTGCCGTAATCGGGGAACGTGCGATGCCTGAAATCGGATTATCGTTATGATACGTCTCACGGAATCGAAAGTAACGTGGCGACGCTGATCACGCCCGGAACGTTCCCTTTCTTTTACACGGAGAGTTATCGTTCCTCGACCTGGCCCGAGTATGTCAACTCTAATTACCCCAGCGCGAGACGTAGGTCGTAGCTGAGACGGGATTTGGATCAGACGGTAATTACATATTTAGTAACGAACTAGAATGTGAGCTAATTAGCAGTATATATAATATAATATAGTAGATATAATAAGCTGCGACGTATGTTAAATTCCATGGATCCAAGTGTATTTGTATATAGATTCCGTTACGAAACAAAATTAAGTCGGATCTTATTAACAAATACAGAGATTGGATTTTATGATAGAGACTGTAACGAGCTCAGATCTACGTTAAATTAGAAGGATCACACTATATTAATTTTGGCTGAAAACGAATGTTCTTTTTTCAAAATGAAAGATGGTTTTACCTATTACCAAAACTTCCTCCAAATACTATATTATTGTAACGTTGTTGTAACTTCAGTAATAACGTACTTAACTAATTTATTTAACACCAATTATTACTACCTAGTACTTATCACTTAATTTATTTATTTTGGAACATCTCGATTCTGGGAAGTTACTACCTGCGGCCAGTTGACTGTCGTCATCCAAAACTTTCCGTTATATTATTATTTTATATAACACCAACCTACTGAGGTACAGTAGATTATTTGAAAAAGCCCAGCAAATAACCAAAAAATTTGTTCATAACACAACTTTGACGAATTCTTAGTGCTCGTCTGTCCCAAAATTTGGAAAATTTTCAGAAAAAACGTACCACTCATACACATACACAAAGTTAATGGTTCAAATTCGAAAAATTGACCAGATTATAATATACCTCTATGAAGTCTATATGAGGCTACCTACATGAAGGCCTCATATGAGAAAGTAATCATCATCATCATCATTTTCTTTCTAGGATTAGATATAATGTCACCTGTTACGGTCTCTGCTGTCAAGCCATCTTTTCCGCGGTCTTCATATACTTCTCTTGGTTCTCTCTTGGTTTGTAGTTCATTATTCGTTTTGACAGTCTTTTCATCATTTTAATATGTTCTTGCCACCTTCGTCTGTACCTATTTCTGTATTCTGTCGTTGATAGATATTTTTTAATAATTCCTGATTTCATCATCTCTAAACCTGTCAATTCTTGTACACCCTTTGACATGAGGCACAAATCTCATTTCTGCTGATTGTATCTGTCTTTCACTTCATGTCGTTTTGGACACGTATAAAAGAATAGAGACAGCCATCACTTTGTAAAACTTTATTATTGTTTCTTTAACTGCTACTGCTTGTTTTCCAAAAGTGTTTGTAATACATAGTTCCATATATTGCCTGAAATTTACTTGCTTTTCCTTTCTATGTCCTCGTTAAAATGGTATTTGCTGTTATATTCGAGGTATTGAAAGTCGGAAATCTACTCAATTGTTTTATTGTATATTGCTATTTTCAATCTAACTGAGTATTTACCTTGGAAGGTCGTTACTTTCGTTTTATTGATACATATAATTAAATTATACTGAAGAGCATTTTGACTCAATTTATGAATAACTTAGTTTCACATTATCTTCTGTCGAGAATGTAATATAATTATATATTTTAAGTGTGCAACTTGAGACGGTTTCGAAGACATTCTGACATAATTATCGAAGTTGCGAAAGATTCTACGTCTAATGACACTTGTAAAAAATTTAAAGTTTATAAGTATGTATTATATTATAGTATTGTATACATATAACATTGTATATATAGTATGTATTATATAATATTATTATAGTTGTATTTGTATCAATACAAATCCGGGACGTTTAAAAGAAGTTCTGACTGTTTGAACGAAGTTGGAGGAGTATCTAAAATATGCCTGTTTTGCTTAATTGCTTAATAATTATAACATTAATTATTATATTATACATTATATAACTTATATATTAATTGCTAATATTGCTTAATTAATATCATTTTTAAATGAGTTGTAATGCTTCCAAGAAGGTAAAAGAAAATTTCTCTAAGGAACAAGCTACAGTTGTAATAAACCAACAGTTTTATTTTAAGAAGAGTTACAGTTGTTTTACAGATAACATTATGTTTAAAATGTATGTGTTAATGAATTTCTCATGGTATCGCTAAGTGATACTAACCTAAATCAGATCTGATGTCCCAAAGTTATCTAAGTTTCTAAAGAGTTAATGAAAGTTGTAACTGTAATTGACTTCAAATGAAGAAGTGTAAAAAGTACTTATGAAGATCTTAAAGGCAGTTTTGGCGTATAATATAGTTAGGAGTTTCTAAAAAAATATATAACATGTAATCGTTCCGTAACATCTTTAAAGGACTTATATTTCTGTTTAACTTAAGACGTGTTAATTAAGTTTTAATCTAGTTAAAGAACTTTCTGAGAATTGTAATTGTAATTGTAATCGACTTAAAATTATGAAATGTAAGAGGTACTCAAGAGATTTTAAGGCAGCCTTGGCATTTAGTATAGTTAAAAATATATAACAGTTGTAATCGTTCGGTAACATATTTAAAGGAGTTAAATTGTCTGTTTAACTTAAGATGTGTTAATTAAGGATGCAGCAGTGAAAGAACTTTCTGAAAGTTGTAATTCAAATTAGCTTAAAATGTCGAAATGTAAAAAGTACTCATGCAGTTTTAAAGGCAGTTTTGGCATTTAATATAGTTAAAAATATGTAACAGTTGTAATGGTTCAGCAACACGTTTAAGGGAGTTATATCGTTTATTTAACTTAAGACATATTGATTAAAATTTGATGCATTTAAAGAATTTTCTGAAAGTTGTAATTGTAATTGACTTAATATGTCGAAATGTAGAAAGTACTCATGAAGATTTTAAGGCAGTTTTAGCATTTAATATAATTAAAAATATATAGTAGTTGTAATAGTTCAGCAACATGTGTAAGGAACTAATTGTCTGTTTAACTTAAGACTTAAGTTTTGATATAGTTAAAGAGTTTTCTGAAATTTGTAATTGTAATTGAGTTAAGATGTCGAAATATTGAAAGTACCCATAAAGATTTTAAGGCAGTTTTGGCATTTAATATAATTAAAAATATATAATAGTTGTGATAGTTCAGCAACATGTGTAAGGAACTAATTGTCTGTTTAACTTAAGACATGTTAATTAAGTTTTGATGTAGTTAAAGAGTTTTCTGAAAGTTGTAATTGTAATTGAGTTAAGATATCGAAATATAGAAAGTACCCATAAAGATTGTAAGGCAGTTTTGGCATTTAATATAGTTAAAAATATATAACAGTTGTAATGGTTTGGCAAACATTTTAAGGAGTTAAATTTTATGTTTATCTTAAGACGTATTAATTAAGTTTTGATGTATTTAGTTAAACAATTTTTTGAAAGTTGTAATTGTAGTCGATTTAAAATGTCGAAATATAGAAAGTACTTATGAAGTATGTACACTTGAGACTTGATACACTTAGAGAACTTTCTAAGCGGAGTTTTCTAAGGAATATATTTACACAGAACTGATGAGTCATCAGTGATGACATTTTAAAATCAGTTGTAGTTTTCCTTTATATAAAATATGAAGTTTAAATTAAGGACTTCTAAAGGGTGTTTAAGTGGAATTGCAAGTGTTTTAAGGAAAATTTAACAATTGCAATGTAATTTATAACGTTTTTGAAGAAGTTATGATACTTATAAAGAAGTAGAAGTTTCTTTAAGGGACGATTGACAATGGTAATGAACTAATGATATTTTTAAAGAAAATGTATATATTTTACACGTAACATCATATTTCAAATGTACGTTATGATGTGGACGTTAAATTAAAAATGGAACAATCTTAATTCAGATTTGACGTCTCAAAATATATCATTTTTAAAATATATCAATTTTCACAGAATGTATTGCAGTTTTACAAAGTACATCTTGTAAACCCACATTAATAATAGCATTAGGCACCTTTTGTGCCACAAATTAAATACAAAGACATTTTTAGGAAAAAAGAGAAAACACGGGTCTTATGAAATTTAATGTAGAATAATATACCCAAGTTTCAAAAGAATCGAAGCAAACAATTTATTTGCCCCTAAATCCATATGGATTGGACGATATTACTGTTAATTTTAAGGAATTATGTAGGTACGTATGTACACAATGTGTTTGTAAACATTAATGTACTGTTAAATAACAAATATAAATATGAAACAAATAATAAGCAAGGAAAACAATTTTGCATTTTTTTGCTGACTTTTGCATAAAATCCTCTTTCTACTTATTTATAACTACTCTGCTTGTTGTCTAATGCGCTGTAATTGTTAAAACAAGTACAACAGATCATAGTTTAGTCTAGAAAAAGAACGTTGAATCATATTAAGAACTGTAATTGGTATTAACTGAGACATGGAAAGTCAAAATAGGTACAAATGCAGGAACAACTGTGACGTTCTTAATTACTAATTGCATAATGTTAACGAACATTTGAAAAACTTTTAAATTGTTCGTATTGATCGCCAATTTCGTAATATTAAACATGGATGTAGTTATCACTTTCTATAAAACCGTCTCTTACGTAAAACTACACTAATAAGTCACCGCTAAAAAAGTTTGTAAATTTAAAAATAAAAGAGGACCGCTCTCGGTGTTTACAATTATCTTCTAAAATGTCCATTAATAACAAAATCACACCATTTCGCAATTCACTCCTAAACACACACTTCCACACTAAAAATCCTTAACTCTCTTACCTAACGTCACTCCGGTAAATACATAAATATTATCCGATTGCAATAATCGTCAATTCGAGTCCGACAGAGAAAGAGAGAGAAAGACTCCGTTTATCAGATCGCCGCAGTTATTAATTAGTTTACGTTATGTAACTAGTAAATAAAGTAGATCGACCGTGGAAAATTAACACAAGTTTAATTAAAAAATTGTAGCTAAATCGACGACCGGCGAAGTCGTAAAATTTAATTGTCTAATAGTTTCGAAGACATTTTGAACAGTGTAAAAATGGAATTCCAACGGATGATAAGCGAGGAAAGTAACGACGTAGGACATTTGGGAGAGGGGAAAATTTTCAAGCAGCTGGTAATCTACGTAAACGAAATTTCTTAAATATCAGCTGTGAGTATTAAGAAACGTTGAAGTATGTACACTCATGTACGTCATTTTGATGACGTCAGAATACTTCCAATACTACCAACTTAATATAGTCACAGGACATCGCAATTTATGTGTTCCGTGTATATTTTAGGTTGACAATATATATGGTTATGTGTATTCTCAACCTAAAATATACACGGAACACATAAATTGCAATGTCCTGGGACTATATTAAGTTGGTAGTATTGGCTGTTTGGTGACGTCATCAAAATGACGTGCATCGGGACTTGTTTTGAATAGAGCATATGTAGTTTTATTGGATATAAAAGAATACCTGATATGTTATGGAGGAAGGAAGAAAAATGTGATTTATTACGGAGGTGACATTTCACTGTAATTCAAATTTGGTGCCACTTGTCAAAGTATGACATTGACAATTTGTTAACCAATCAGAAGCGACTACTACATAACAGCTGGCCTTGCTTCTTCCTTCTCTTACGGCCGTATTCACCATCGACTTATCAGGCTGTTACGCATTTATCAGCCTGTTAAATTTTTGACTGGTAGGTATTCGCCATTCAAATAAATCACTTAACAGCTTGTTAAAGTTAACAGTCCGAACTTTTCCTGATAAACTTTTACCAGGGTGTTAAGGGGCATAATACGGTACAATTGGCAGAGCTTGAGGTTATGTTATCAAAATTGAAAATTTGTTTTGTTTATGTTTTGATTAATTTTATCAACAACGATTGCTGATGTTGATGTTGTCGATATAATTCATAGAATCGATGTATTAGATTCATCGTCGGACTCCGGTAGTGCTGGAGAGGAACCACTATAACTATAACCAAAGTTTATAGGTTACTGTCATCTGTCATCACAAAACAGCTACATGCACAAAACGAGCGGAATTCGGTTGATTACCAACATAAATGTTTAGTAATATTCTGCGAGTTCATTTCATGGTGAATACCATAAATTCTTATCAGACTGTTAACCGTTATCAGCCTGTTACATATCAGGCTGTTAAGAATGGTGAATACAACCGTTAGGGCCAACTGCACCGTTGCAATTGATAAGTGATACTTATCTAAGCTTAACTTAAATTTTTAAGCGTCACTTAAAAATTGTCAACTGCACCGCCAATACTTATCCTGCTCTTAATTAAGCAGCAATTTACTAGGGTTTTTGATTTTGGTTGGTTGCATCTCGTACTAAACAGTATACTCCGTGTTGGTGTTTCGGTGTTGGTGGTGTTGGTATTCCGTGACGACTGTCATTACTGTGCGTATGTGTTTATCATGTTTATAATTGTCAATTTATAGTAATCGTCGTAATCGATAGTAATATATTGATAATAGAAAAGAAGAACGTAAGAACTGCAAACTACACCATGAGTGAAAAAATTAGGTTGATGTAGCTTGTTAGAGATTTTAAAGAGATTATAGAATGTAAGAAGACAGATTCTACTACACTCGAACTGAATTAGCTTGGCCGGTGTCCTTGCAGAATGGGAAGAGAGAAAGTGGACGATAAGAAAGATAGAACGATACAGCGTAATGAAGAGAGAGTGAGAGCCACATCTACATTTTGCCCGCACGCCTACAAGGTCACCGGCCAAGCTTATTCAGTTAGAGTATACATGGAAGGACAAAGATGAGGTTTGGGATCAAGTAACATCCCATTTTTTCCAAACCACCATCAACAAAAATCAACACAACATAACAAAATCATGGTCTTGATTTTTTTCCCATATCACTCTATTCATATTCATTTCAAACTTTCAAACACCATACGTAACGTACACAACAAAACACAAACACATAACCACAAATAGGAGGTTATGTGTCCCTTATAGTTAAGCTGATGTTAAGGGGAGGTCTATGTACCGTTTAAATTAAGTGACACTTACAACACTTTAAGCTTCACTTAGATGTTGGTGCAGTTCACTTTAAATTTTAAGTGACACTTAAACTTTAAGCCGAGGTGGTGCAGTTGGCCCTTAGGCTTTCACGGCCACGCCTCTTATTCTTGTACTTCTGATTGGTTTACAAACTGTCATTGTCATATTCCTCGACATATGGCATCAAACTTGAATTAGAGTGAAGTGTCACCTTCGTAATAAATCACTTTTTCCTTCCCTCCTCCGTAACGTATCAGGTGTTCTTTTATATCCAAAAAAACTAACTCTATTCAAAACAAATCCACGTCACCAAACAGCCAATACTACCAACTTAATATAGTCACAGGACATCGCAATTTATGTGTTAGGTGCTAAAATATACACGGAACACATAAATTGCGATGTCCTGTGACTATATTAAGTTGGTAGTATTGGAAGTATTCTGACGTCATCAAAATGACGTACATGAGTGTACATACTTCAATGTATTCTTTTATATACAAGAAAACTAGATCAATGTATCTTATTTTTCACAGCTGATAGTTAAGAAATTTCGTTTACGTAGATTACCAGCTGCTTGAACATTTTCCCATATTAAAATTGTGTAGAAACAGTTGCCATGGGTTACCATCCCCTCTCCAAATGTTGACGTCACACTTTCCTCGCGTATCACCCAAGTTTATAAAGTGTTCGGCACTTAACTAGTCTCGTTTTCTGCATACGGTAAATCTATTTCTACCCTCTGCTTTCACGTACTTTACTCACTTTCACGGAATAATCCGCATTTTTCTCTCTCTCTCGCGAAAGAAGTGCGTTATGACCTTACAAGGCGACGTGAATAATTTTTCATTGTCGCACATTTTACATTACTTATATCGAAATGTGGGTGAGAACAAATGTCACGTGAAGAAAAATCGACCGTAGGACGTCGAAGCCTACATATGCATGGGATTTATTTGTCTTAGAATTACTTTTACAATAATGTAATGCAGAAGGATGGATTGCGCAAGGAATGTCGCTACGTGGAACAATTCGACGTTTAATCGAGATTATAGATTTAATTGTCTTTCCGTTTCCATCTTGGATGGGATGAAAGTGAAATTCTTTAATAGGAAACGTTCAAGTTTCTTTATTTGGAGAGTTTCCGATCGGTCTAATTACCGGAAGGTGAGAAAAAATGAAATTAACGGTAATGGTTTTAATTGAGTTATACAACGTGCGATGATTGTATATATAACAGTAATCATGGTTTTATATATAATTTTGGAGATCTGGGGATCTCTTCTTGTAATCAATGTAATCTTAATTAAGCAAAGGTCTTAAATGGAAATGAGACCATTGCCCACTCGACCGTACCGATATGTACCAATAAGCATTTATTAATAATGTTTGATAAGAATTAAGTAACTTCTAAATAGTAATTAGACAAAGATGTTCTACTTGATAAGCACCAAATGTACTTTCATTAGATATTTTGCGAGACTGATATAATGATAACATTTTAAAAACGTACAAAACGTATTTCTTACACTAAAACTAAAAGTAATATTTATTATATAGGTATCATGTTTTTAATTCATAAGGATTTTGTAATTTCACAAAATGCAAAGGTAATTTCGCTTTATTTTTTCAATTCACAAAACATACTGTAGATACTATTTTTTTTGCGTAATTTATACCTTACAAATTTTGTAATTTCATCGAATATATTTGGAAATTTCCATACAACGTACATATATTACGTTCCACTAAACATATTTTATAGATTCATAAAAGTCAAATTTTGGAATCCTGCCAAATTCATTTTGTGAATTCACTGAATTTTAGTATTATGGAAAAGCATGAATTCCTTTGAAGTAAAAAGCTTCCAAAGTCTCATTTTGAAGTTTATAAACGTAAGTTTCAACGTATGTTTTGAGTTTCGAAGAAATTATGAAAAATTTAATAAGTCAGAAGAAGTATAGTGTAATTTCACAACTAGCAATTCTTTGATATTCTTATTTTGAAAATTTAGTAATTTTTGAAGAACGCATTATCAAAGTACATTTTGTAAAATTCAACTTTTTGAATTTCGTTATAATATTTTTGAAATTCATAATAAGAAGTCGGTAATTCCAAAAACTGCAAAGGTAATTTTGCTTCATTTTTATAAAATCACAAAAGTTATTGTGTAATTTCAGAAATTGCACTTCGTTGTTTTACTTGACGCATTTTCCACAAAACACATTTTGTAATTAAATCGAATGTATTTGGCAATTTTCATAGAACGTATTGTATTTTCCCAAAGTACATTTTGTAAATTCACAAAACGAATTCTGTAATTTCATTGAGGGCATTTGGTACATCTTACTGTCATAAAGCTCATATATTATAAGTTTTCACTAAACATATTTTGTGGATTCATAAAAGTCAAATTTTGGAATTCTACCAGTCATTTTGTGAATTTACAGAATTTTTATGTTGTGGAAATGCACGAATCCTTTTTAAGTAAAAAGCTTCCAAAGTCTTCTTTTAAGTTTCCTAGCGGAACTATGTTTTGAGTTTCGAAGAAAATATGAAAAATTCAATTTTTACAATTTCGGAAGTATTCAAATAAATAAGCTTTGTTATGTGTTATAACGTTTTTTAAATTAACAAGAATAATTATGTTATTTCACAAAATTGAAGATAAGTTTTCTTAATTCTTTAAATTCACAAGAAGTAAGTATTATGTAATTTCATAAATAGCTATTCCTTGTTATACTATTTTCTGAAAATTTAGTAGTTTTAGAAGAACGCATTACCAAAGTACATGTTGTAAAAGTAATTTTAGTTATAATACTTTGGAAATTCATAAGAATTTTGTAATTTGAAAAACTGCGAAGGAATATTTTCATCTTAAATTCACAAAAGATATTGTGTAATTTCAAAATAACAGTAATTCACTATATACTTTTTTGAAAGTTTGGTAATTTGCAAATAACGTAATGCATATTTCCAAAGTACATTTTATAAATCCACAAAACGGATTTTGCATGTGACTCATCTTGTTGTGTCACAAAGTACCTACATTTTGTGATTTCACAAAATATAATTTGTAGTTTAACAATAATTTTTTTTTAGAATACTACCAAATTCATTTTGTGAATACAACAATTTCACTATTGTGAAAATGCATGAATTCTCTTGAGGTGAAACATTTCCCAAATTTTCCTTTTAGGTTTTTAAACGTAAGTGTATTTCTAAGAACTGATAAAAAATTCAGTTTTCCGAATTTCGAAAGAAATCAAACTGATCAGCTCCGTTATGTGTTATAACATTTTTACTTTCTCATATGAGGTACTCATATATGAGAGAGTATTGTAATCGGGTCGATTTTTCGAAATTGAGTTATTAGCATTTCTGTACGTTTTGAGGTCCCCTGAGTCAAAAACAAGTTTTTGGAAAACCGTCTGTATGTATGTGTGTATGTGTGTATGTGTGTCTGTGGTAGGATTTTCTCAAAAACCAAAAACCACAAACGGTCAAAACTTTGTATTTAGACTTTGTACCATACCAGGACGTAAGAATAAGCTTTTCATTAAAATCGCCCAGGATAAAAGGGTTGTTCACTCTTGTCATTTTTCGGTTTTTTGAATTTTTCTCGAAATTCGCTCCAAGAATTTTTTTTAAATTTTTACTATTTATTGTACGATTAAATACCTATAAAAAAGTTTCCTAACGATTTTGGCTAAATCTTCTGTGAAGGGCACTTTATACTTGTCAATTTTCGGTTTTTTCAATTTTTTTCGTAATCCACTCCACGAATTTTTTTTAAACTTTGAATATTTATTCTGCTATTGAATATGTATAAAAAAGCTTTCTAACGTTTTTGGCTAAATCTTCTGTGAAGGATACTTTATACTTATCGATTTTGGGTTTTTTGTATTATTCTCGGAATTCGTTACAAGAATTCTTTTTAAACTTTGAAAATTTATTGTGTAATTAAATATGTATAAAAAGGTTTGTAACGTGTTCGGCTAAATCATCTGTGAAGAGCACTTTATACTTGTGGTTTTTCGGTTTTTGAATTTTTCTCAAAATTTGCTACAAGAATTTATTTTAAATTTAGAATATATATTCTACCATTGAATTAGTATAAAATAAACTTTTTTTTTGCTTAAATTAACCGTATCTATTTCCCGTTTGGATTTGGCAAACGCATATTGAAACACCCTATATATGAGAAAGTACTCTGATGAACACATCACGATTTTTTAAATTCACAACAATAATTATGTAATTTCACAAAATGAAAGGCAATTTTGCTTAATTTTTTAAATTCACAAAAGTTATTGTGTAATTTCACAAATTGGACTTCGCTGTTTTACTTGACACATTTTGCACCAAACACATTTTGTAACTAAATCGAATGTATTTGACAATTCTCATAGAACTTATTGTATTTTCCTAAAGTAAAGTTGTAAATTCACAAAACGAATTTTGCATTTTGTGTAATCGCATTTGATACATCTTACTGCGTCATAAAATACATATATCATGTGTTTTCACTAAACATGTTTTGTAGATTCGTAAAAGTTAAATTTTGGAATCTTACCAGTCATTTTGTGAATTCACAGAATTTTGCGTTATGGAAATACAAGAATCCTTTTAAACTGAACAGCTTTCAATATTTACTATTCAAAGTTTCCAAGCTAAAGTGTTAAACTATGTTTTGAATTTCGAAGAAATTATGAAAAATTCAATTTATCGAATTTCGAAAATATTCAAATGGATACTCAGTTATGTTTTTTAGACATTTTTTAAATTAACAATAATAATGTAATTTCACAATTTTGCTTCATTTTTTAAATTCACTAGAAGTATTGTGTAATTTCACAAATAGCAATTCTGTTATAATTTTTTTGAAAGAAGAACGCATTACCAAATAACATTTTATAAAAGTCAATCTTTTTAATTTCGAAAATTTTCCTTGTTATTATATTTTTGAAATTCATTTAATTGGATTGAATTGATTGAAATTGAAAGAATTTTGCAATGCCAAAAACTGCGAAGGTAGTTTTTCAAATTTCACATTTTGCATTTCACAAATAGCAATTCATTATTATACTTTTTTTAAAAGTTTGGTGACGTGCAAGGAACGTAATGCTTATTTCCAAAGTACATTTTGTAAATCACAAAACGGTTTTGCATTTGACTCATCTTGTGTCACAAAGTACATACATTTTGTGATTTCACAAAATATAATTTGTAGTTTCACGTCTTTTTTTTTGGAATTCTACCAAATTCATTTTGTGAATACATACAATTTCACTATTGTGAAAATGCATGAATTCTTTTGAGGTGAAACATTTCCCAAATTTTCTTTTTAGATTTTTAAACAATTATATTTCTCAGAACTGATGAAAAATTCAGTTTTCCGAATTTCGAAAGAATTCAAACTGATCAGCTCCGTTATGTGTTATAATTTTATTTTTTAAATTCACGACAATAATTATCTAATTTCACAAAACCAATGGTAATTTTGCTTAATTTTTGAGACTCACAAAAGTTATTGTGTAATTTCACAAATTGCACTTAGCTGTTTTACTTGACACATTTTGCACCAAACACATTTTGTAATTAAATCGAATGTACTTGGCAATTCTCATAGAACGTATTGTATTTTCCCAAAGTACATTTTGTGAATTCACAAAACGAATTCTGCAATTTGATTAAGAGAATTTGGTACATCTTATTGTGTCACAAAGTACATATTTATATTATGTGTTTTCACTAAACTTATTTTGTGGATTCATAAAAATCAAAATTTGGAAACCTGCCAAATCCAATTTGAGAATTTACTGAATTTTGAGTTGTGGAAATGCACGAATCCTTTTTAAGTGAAAAAGCTTCCAATGTCGTCTTTTAAATTTCTAAACGCGTTTTGAACTATGATTTGAGTTTTGAATAAATTATGAAAAATTCAATTTTTCGAATTTCGAAAGTAGGTATTTAAATGGATAAGCTCTGTTATGTGTCTTAACGTTTTTTAAATTAAAAACAATAATTAAGTATGTAATTGTAATTGTAATGAAGACGGTAATTTTGCTAAATTTTTTAAAATCACAAGAAGTAGGTATTGTGTAATTTCACAAATAGCAATTGTTTGTTATACTATTTTTTGAAAATTTGGTAATTTTCGAAAAACGCATTACCAAAGTACATTTTGTAAAAGTAAATTTTTTTAATTTCGAAAATTTTCGTTATATTTTGGAAACTCATAAGAATTTTGTAATTCCAAAAACTGCGAAGGTAATTTTTCCTCATTTTTTAAATTCACAAAAGGTATTGTGTAATTTCACAAATAGCAATTCATTATATTACTTTTTTTGAAAGTTTGGTGATTTCCAAAGAACGTAATGCATATTTCCAAAGCACATTTTGTACATCCACAAAACGGATTTTGCATTCGGCACATCTTGTGCCACAAAGTACCCACATTTTGTGATTTCACAAAATGTAATTTGTAGTTTCACAATAGTATTTTTTTGGAATACTACCAAATTCATTTTGTGACTACATAGAATTTTACTGTTGTGGAAATGCATGAATTCTTTTGAGATGAGAAATTTTCCAAATTTTCTTTTAGGTTTTTAAACGCAAGTACATTTCGAAGAAATAATGAAAAATTTAGTATTTCGAATTTCAAAAGAAATCAAACTAATGATCCCTTACTGCTGTTCGGCCTATCTAACTCAGCTCAAGGTAGGTACTACTTGAATGCCTACCTACTGAGCTCCTTTGTGTGTATTATCAATTGAATTTTAAAAGACAGCTTATTCTACTGACTTTGTTCATAAACAAATAACGCATAGGTATCTTATAAGTAATTATCTATTTAGTTACAACAGTTATACTGTAAACCATTATAAATTTCTGAATGCAATTTCGAAAGTTTGTTTATGAGTCGAAGAAATGGTGAAAACTCCCATTTTCTCAAATTTCCAATTTTCGTTTCTTCCTATTTACCAATCACTTACTGATCACCTATCTAAGTACCTTAGCAATAATTTCACTAAACAAATTTTCCCACTTACTGCTAGCATCGGGCGCATTTTCCTCTTGTCCTCTCTTATCCAAAAACACTTCTCTCGGATGAACTCTCGCGTTGCAACTTTTCACTGAGACTTTCCAACTAGAAAGGGATTAAAGTGGCGGCCGCTACCGAAGGAAACGTTTCGATTACGTATGTGTGTTATGCGTGTGTGTGTGTGTCTGTCTGTCTGCTTCTAAGAGCGAAAGTGACTTCGCAATGTCTTCTGGGGAATCGGCTAGCAAGCATTTATAAACTACGAACGAGGGTAGTGGAAACAGAAGCGGTGGGTACCGCGTGTTCTGTATATGAAATGGGACGAAGAGAGGGAAGTTTGGGTTCTCGAATTTTACACGCAATAGAATAGGAATTGTGCTTTACGGATCTTTCCAGTCTGCAAGATGAGATTCTACGAGAGATCGATAGAGAGTACGAATAGTTTCCGATACAAGTACACAATAGGACGAGAAGAAGTGCATAAAATTAAAGAAAACAATAATACACCGTTAACACGCATCATAGAGCGTAAAGTTGAAACAATACCATCGAATTCTCTTCGAAATTTCATTTGTATTATGATAACATAAACTGATCAAAAAGTACTTCTCCATGTGTTAAGCATGATGTACTTAATAACTGTTTGGTCTATTACGTGTTAATTCTAAAGGTGATTTACTAGAGATCTGTAAAATTTTCAATGGTGTTTAATATAGTTATTTACATAAAAGTCAGGAAAATGTCACATTACTGAAGAGGAGCTAAATTGAAACACGACGCACTTTGTGCAGAATATTTTAAAACTCTGAGTCAAGTAAGAGATTTTCTGACGTGTTTTGTATTACATTTTTCCAAAAATCCTCAAAAAGACGAAATTTACAAATTTTGGAAAATTTTTTTACAAATTCCACAAAATTCAAGTTTGTCAATTCTGCAAACAACATCCAAAAATTTTCAATTTTGTGCGTGTGCTGTGAAAACAGTGTATTTTGCGTCTTGTAAAATTTTTACAGTACTAGTCCGGAAAATTCAATTCTCCTGCGAGTAAATAAGCAGGAAAATGTCGTTTCCAAGACGATTTCCGGAAAAATTTATAAAGGTACACCATAACCAAACAAAATGAGACAGTAAAATTTAAATTTCCTAAAAAGAAGAGGAGAACGCAAATAGCAGCATCTGATAATCTCTCAGTAACACAACTTTCGGTACTAATGTAGAAATTGGCTCGGTCCCAAGTTCATTACTGACCCTATCCGATATATTCCTCTATAATTTTTACTTTTACTGATGTTATTACTTCCTAATCTGCTCTTTATCTACCTATAAAAAGTATAATAATGTAAAAAAAATATTATTATCCAATTAAATCGCCATCTTTTACCACCACAATTTTCTAATGCGATTCTCCTCTCCCTTGGACTATAATTAGCAACCTAGCACTTAATTAACCGACCTATGTAACTCACGGTCGGACTTGAAATGCACCAGGCCGATTTTAGACCCCCGTGGCGTTAGGGATCGTACCTGTCGACCTTTCCCAGGTAGTCTGCACAACGAACATTTGAAATGATGTGAAGTTAAACCATTACAGCTAACGCAACATTGACAATATATAACTCTCACGTCAAGTTAAGTTCACGTATAGCCACAGACCTCATGAAATAGACACAAAATTAGTGGAAATGTGTATTTTACGCATGATCGTCATGTTGAATGTTTGCGTTTTTGGCATGATTTTAATGTAAACTCATTTTAATAATGAGTAATGATACTAATGATGAAAGTATATAATGAAGAACATTTTTTTAATGAAATAAGTAGACAGCGAGTTAACAGTGTGATGTATTAGTTATCAAAGCTTATCAAAGGATATTTTTCCATTTGTTAAGTATGTTATGCTTAATATTTGTTACTTTTAAGATTTAATTCAACTTGCTATGTATGTCTTTCGGTTCGTCCACGTTTTCCGATGGCATTGGCGGGATTACTACTTGAATTTCAAGCTTTCAGATCAAGTCAAGTTCGCGTGTAGCCACAGACCTAATAAAATAGACACAAAATCAGTGGAAATGTCTATTTTGTGCATAACTGTCATTTTGCATTGAATCATTTTAACTTTAATATAAACTCATTTCAATAAATGAAATTATGATGAAAGTATATAATGAAGGACACATTTTTACTTCGATAAGGGCGAGGAACATAGAGGACGAGGAAAGTGACCGCGAACTGAAGAGGAACACGCCCGAGGAGATCACGGAAATCATCCAGAATCTGCACCCAAGGAAGGCACCAGGACACGACAGGATAACGAACAGAATGCTGAAGGAACTACCAGGGGGATATATGGAAAGGATAGCAAGGACCATCAACGCGGCGATGAAGAGGCGATATTACCCGGAGCAATGGAAGCTAGGAGAAGTCATCATGATACCGAAACCAGGAAAGGACAGGAAACTACCACAAAACTACCGACCCATCACGTTACTGAGCAGCATAGGAATAATCATGGAGAAAGTCATACTCTGGAGGATAAAGGAAGAAGAAAGAAGATTGGACATCATCCCAGACGAGCAATGCGGATTCAGAGAAGGACATTCAACGGAGGACCAAGTAGTACGACTAATGGAGGAGGCGATCAAGGACATCAACGAGAAGAGGACGACGTGTATGATATTATTCGACGTGGAGAAAGCATTCGATAGGATATGGCATAACGGACTGATAGCAAAGATGAACCAACTAGGATTCGGAAAGGCGCACACGCAGATGATACAGGAATACTTGAAGAAGAGGACACTCACGATAAAGATTGGAGAAAAAACATCAACTACGAGGACAATCGAAGCAGGAGCACCACAAGGATCTATACTGGCACCAGAACTATACAACATCTACACGAGCGACATACCCAGGAAGGACTTAGGAGGGCACACAAGGACATACATCTACGCGGACGACACGGCGAAGGCAGCGACATCACTACACCCAACGAAAGCAGCGGAATATCTACAGAGGGAAGTTGATAAGATGGAAGAGTGGACGAAGAAATGGAAGGTAAGGATCAACCCGGAGAAGAGCCAAGCGATATGCATAGGAAGGAACATAAAAGGACCGAAAATAAAAATCAAAGTGAGTGACAAAGAAATCGAATGGAGCAACGACGTCAAATACCTAGGAATACATATCGACAAGAGACTAACATGGGGGAAACACATCGAGGAGACAGCGAAGAAGGCAAAGCAGAGACTAAACCAACTGGGACCAATGATAGGAAGAGGAAGCAAGCTACAACTAAGAATAAAGAAGAGGATCTATGAAGCAAGCACCAAGCCAATCATATTATACGGAGCAGCAGCATGGGGACAAACAGCGGACACCAACATCAAGAAGCTAGAAGTGATACAGAACCAGGCAATGAGGAAGATGACAGACGCACCATGGTACATGAGGAACGAGCAACTACGAAGGGACTTAGGAATGAAAACCATCAAGAAGGAAATCAGGGACAGGACGAGGAAGACAATAAGAAGAATGGAGACGCACCAAAACCCGCTAATAAGGAAGGCCATCGACTACGACGAAGAGGAAAAGTCAAAAGTGAAGAGACCAAGACTAGCGCTGCTACAATCGGAGGACGAGGAATAAGAAGGAAGGAACGGAAGAGGACATAATAAGAGGAAGAACAGGAGAAACAGCATGATACAAGAGGGACAAATGAGAAGAACAAAGAATACTAGAGGGAAACAATGAAAAATAAAAGAGGGAAAAGAAGCAAGGGGCACACAGCCCGGCTTTGGAAATAAAAGAGGATACCCAATACTTCGATAAGTGATCAGCGAGTTAACACTGTGATACATTAGTGAAGAATTTTAAACTGACTCATTTGGTGGAAAATAATTATGGCAAGTAACGATTAAGCTACGATTGTTGAACAAATACTCTTTTTCTCTAAATACAAAATTTAATTTAACTTGATATGCTGTCCTTCCGGAGCGACTCTCTGACAATCAATTACCATGTCCTAAACATTTACCACTGCGGTGAATGATTGAACATTTTACAGATTTCGCGGTTTGAAAAAATGTTATGCATATCTTTAATAAATGTACGTACATATCACAAAACGATGAATACAGCGTCTTATCTCGTTCAAACTAAAAATGAGAAAATACAAATTATAATAAAATGAGATAGGAAGAAATTAATTTGTCCTAGTTTATAATATCAATTTAATACTAGACAATTCAATTAAAAATAAAGTCGTGAGGCTCGAATTATAACTAAGGTAAAGATTAAGATAAGCACTCCACGATTTTAATTTCAGTGGAATTAACTCGTATTGAACTGATATTATAAATAACGACAAATCACATTTTTCCATTTAGTACTTTTTAGTACACTTGAATTAAACTATATAATTTGAAGTATACGCACAGTAGGCTAAATAAAATCTTGGCCTAAATAAAATTTCATTATAATTTGTTTAAGTGAGTATCTTTTTTTGGCGATATTATCCTGTTTTTCAAATTTTTGTGGAAAAAAATCTTGGCATCAGGCATCACCAGAACACGTAGAAGGATTTTGGCGTTATATTATATTAAGTTTAATTTAAAATCAATTCAGAAATCATTCTTAAAAATTTTTAGGTATACATGTAGCTAAATTTCTTAGGTAACGTCGCAATATTTTCTCCATAAAATTATGGTAACGCTTATTTACTTCAAATCTCATTAGAAAGGGTAGATAATCCTACATTTCTCATAAGCCAACCAGTAGGGTTTCCCATAATATACAGAGTGTTATTGTGATGGCAATGCCAAAGATATCACATACTCCTGAGGGCAATATTTAGATATTCAATATTCAATATTATTCGTTATTCGCATTTTTTAAAGGGATAATAGATATGTTGGATTTTTTTTATACTAATTCATAAAATTATAATATTTAGAATATTTTATAGTGATAGTGCTGAAATTTTGCACACATTGAAATGTCATATAGGGACCCTTGGAAATTACATTAAATATCATTTCAGTTCAGTCCTTCAAAAGCTAGTAACACTTTAAATAATTGTACAAGTGAGGAATTTCTTGCAAATATTTGGGTAAATAAATTACCGATTTTGGTAAACAGCTACTTAAACTAACGACCCTTTTGGTGCCTACAATTTTCTTGTTTAACTTTTTAGTCTAGGATGAAAGCGGAAAATTTTACAAGCGAAAAACTGGATTTTCCACTTATAAACATTTCTCATTTATACAGGGCGCAAAATTAGCTGTTTCGTTTGAGACAGTTGTGTTCATATATGGAAAAGGTCAAAAGGTTATTTCGCTGAATGGAAATTCCAGAACAATCTCGTCTCTTCCCGAATATTCTACGACTTCCAGGAAATCCATCAGTTCGCCGAATTCTCGTCGTTCGAAGTTCCCAGAAGCGACACTTTCCGACGGGTGCTCATATTTATGGCCAGCCGCCTCATTACAATACTATCTCCTAAGAAGTAACTGATTTATGATCTGGATCAATCGAGTTGAGCTTAAAGCTCAAAGTCTAGAGGTGACATACAGACATTTGAGCCTAGAAATGAGTGTCTGACTCACCTTCGAATTTTAAACTTCATTTGAGACAATTAAGCAGTATAATGGAAAGTACTTTTTAGGTAATCACGATCGAATCGAAACAAATTTTCATACATCACATAATAAACAATTATATTATAACGTTAAAAATCCATCTGAAAGGTTATTATTTCGCAATCACGCGACCCGTTTCGCTTTCAACTAATAAAACCTTCCGATTACTATTTTTTAGCACCTCCCGCTGACTTTTTAGCGCGTAGGTGTAATAATGATAGGTCCCGAGTGGAACGTACGTCGACAATTTATCAAATACATGAACCCGTAATGGTTATTAGACCGCACGTTTTCGGCTGACGGTCGATTTTACGGCAAAACCGTATCTACGACCGAACCCGGAATTAATTGTTACGTTGAAAAGTTCAAGAATAGGTTTAAGAAATCGTAGCTCGAAGTATGGAAATAACGAGAAGTCAAGTATAAACCGTTTAGGGCGGGTTGTAGCCTCATGAGTTAACCTTTGGTTTAGTTAAACCACCGACAAGTTGAAGTTAGTTTGTATCGAGATACATTGGTTGGTCAAAAGTTAACAGATGGTTTACCAAGCCCAAACTATAAGCAGTTGTCCCAACTGTAATGACAATAGTGAACTATGTTTATTTTTCAAGTAAAATATTATTATATCAACCATAATTATATTATATCAAGTAACATTTATTGTCCAATTTAAGCAAACATTCAAAAATTTGTTCATTTTTTTCCTATGCATGCAAGTATTCTTTCCTAAAAAATACGTTTACGTCCCTCAGCATATTAGGTATGGTGGCTTCTATGGGTAAATGCTCTTCGCATACTATGTTCCATACCATCAATAGCAGTTGTAGTAATACTATATATAATATTGTGACGCGAAATGTAAACAACAGTGTGAAGCGTGCTCCTTCTTAGCTGACGCAGGCGGCGCATTTCCTAGCTGTCCTAGGACTGCCTAGCATCTGCGCACTGTCCTAGCAAAGTTAGATTATGGGATGATCTGGCCCGAGTAAATTCTATATACCAGCACGTTTTAATAACAGAGAATATTCCAAATCATTCCATTAAATTATCTTAAGATATTCCACACAGCCTCGTAACATAGGATATGGGTATATATACTCTTAACATGAGCTTTGTTTCAAATAAGTATCGCACCTGAGCTCTTTTCTAGATTTCAGTCTCTCGTCGTCCGAACCAACAGATCCCAGCAACATATGAATTCTGGATTCTAGCACACTTTCGCACTTACACTACTATTTCCAGAATGAAAGACTTTTTTCTCAACATGAGGTAGTGCCTAGCATCCTAGCACATTCAAAATTTGTTGTATGTTAGAAGATATATTGTACTCTCCTGTTAAAGTTAAATTCTAGCATATTCCTGGTCCGAGAGAATTCTCTATCCAGACATATTTTAATTACTTTCTACACTTCAGGTTATTTTATTGCAGTATTATATATGTAGCATAGTTCACGTTTTAAAACCGGTCTAGTTTCTAATAAATAGATCATAGTACTGCCCTGTCAAAGCCACCATATCCCAGGCACATATGAATTCTCTATAGTAGCACACTCGAGCTAATATTTTATTTCTGTGGATGTAGATACGCGGATAATAATGATTTCACCTTAGTATTAGATAGTACCTAGCACGTTCAATATCTGGTATTTGTTCCACGTTATACAATACCTACAACTGCCCTGTCAAAGTTAGATTCTAACGTCACCCGGCTCGATTAAATTCTATATACCAGAACGTTTTAATAACTGACTAGATCCCAGATCCTTCTACTAGAATGTCTTGATATATTTTATACAGCCTCTTAAGATAGAAAACAGCCTATTAACATATGTCTAGTCTCAAATAAGTATCGCACCTCAACTCTTATCTAGATTTCAGTACTCTCTTGTCCGAACCAGCATATTCTGGATTCTAGCACACTTAGAATAACAAGATTTTAATCTCAATATGAGCTAGTGTCTAGCACCCAATAGATTCAAAATCTGTTGTATGTTAGAAGTTATATTGTACGTTCCTGGCAAAGTTAAATTCTAGCACATTCCAGATCTGGGTAAATTTTCTATCCCAACACTATATAAGATTCTAATCTTAATAAGAGCTAGTACCTGGTACATTCAAGATCTGATAGATATTAGAAGTTAAATCGTACTCTCTTGTCAAAGTTAAATTCTATCATGTTCCAGATCTTAGTGAATCCTCTATCCCAACACATTCTAATTACTTCCTAGATTTCATATTCTTTAATTACGGTATTATATAGCATAACACAGTTCACGTTTTAAACCTGTCTAATTTCTAATAACTGTCGCATCTGAGCACTTTTCTAGATCACAGTGCTGCCCCGTCAAAGCCAACATACCTCATGCACATATGAATTCTATATATTATCACAACTGAGCTAATATCTAGTATCTATATCCGTCTGCTGAAATACTATAGCACAATGAAATATTTTGCCTTAGTATAATCTAGAATATAATAGTTTTAATATCTGATATTTGTCCCACGTTATAAGGTACCTACTATTGTTCTGTCCAAATTAGATTCTAAGATAACCAGGACCAAATTACTTCTATATTGTAGCACATTATGGTTAGTGACTAGATCGTTCCAAAATCCTTCCAACGGGTTATTCTAGAATGTAGACAGTACACATCTTAAAATATGTCTAGTTTCTAATAAGTGTGTTGCCTAAGGTGTTTGCTAGTTAGCAGAACTATTCCGTAAGTATTGATATATTCAGCGCAAATATAAATTCAAGATTTTAGCACATTTTAGCTACTATTATAGTTAGTACATAGTGCTAAAATCAGAAGGATCTGAGAGAGACAGAGAAGAGGTAGGTTACCAAAGAAAACAGTATAGCCATAAATAGCCATATAGATATATGTATAGATATAGATCTACAAAGGGCTCTACTGCCATTTGGGAGGCACTATATGCGCCTATTGCCTCCCCTCACACAATATCGCAGTGGCCACCTATAATGTCATTACAATACAAATTAATATTTTTTAAATTATTTAATTAAAGTCTTACAATACCGACACTTACATTTTTCTTTAGTTCAAAAACCAAGAACTGTCAAATAAACAATTCTAACTCAATTTTTATTTGGGAACAACCAATGGAAACGTCCCTAATTTGATCAGGTGACCAAACTTCTGAATTCTGTTGGCTAATATCAGTATAAAATCAGTTGAAATCAATGGAAGGTAATCGTATTTAACTAAATTTTCATTTGGGATCAATAAATAGACAATTCCCTATTATGATCAGGCTAAAATCAGTTTCAATCCAGTTTACCCAGGGTTTTCCCAGAACCCAATTTAAGTGCTAGAATTTTAATCTTAAATTTGGTATTTAGAAGGTAATCTAATTCTATCTGTAGATAAATTGTTTCTCTAAAAATCTAGTTACATCAGAACTCCTACCCTACAGAATCGTGATTCTATTCTTAGGATAAGCTAATACCTAGCACATTCCATATCTCATGGAAGTTATAGCACATGCTGTCTACCAGCGATATATCCTAATACATTCCAAGATCGAGTGAATTCTTTCCATATGATATATAGATAATATACTTATATACTTAATTAGCAGGGTAAGATACAGTATATATACTCGACAATACCAAATATATTCCAGAAGAGGACTTTACAATCTCTTATTTGAAATTGATATTCAGATGGCAAAGACAAGTTCTGATAGATAACTTATTTCTCCAAAAAAATCTATATAAATCTAGACTTCTACCATACAGTATCTTAATACTATTCTTCAACCAATTTAATAGTTAGAACACCCCCTATCTGCTGGAGGTTATAGTACGTGCTGTCTCTCAGAGTTATATTCTAATATACTAAGAGGATTGAAGGAATTATTTCCATTTGATATATACATAATATACGTACTTAATTGACAGGGTAAGAATATATTCTGAATATATTCCAGAAGAGGAGTTTGTAATTTCTTATTTGAAATTTGGTACTTAGACGGCAAAGGCAAGATCTGGTAGATAATTTTTTTCTCAAAAAAAATTGATAAATCTAGACTTCTACCATACAGTATCATAATTCTATTTTTGGAATATTATTAATGGATATTATTGGAATAAGATATAATAAGATAAGATTCTGGCCCATTACATATTTGATGGAAGTTACAATACATGCTATGTATTAGAGTTATACTCTAGCTCTAGTATATTCCTGGATCGGGTCAATTATTTCTAATTGATAGATAAATAATATATATGCCTAATGAATACGGTGATGTATAGAATATGTCCCAGCACATTCGAGTACCCCGACACTATAGCCCAGATTCTAGAAGATGACTCTATAATTTCCTCTTTCTAATTTGGTACATACTTAGACGGCAAAGACAAGATTTGGTAGGTAAATTGTTTTTCAAAAAATTGATACAAATATAGACTTCTACCATACAGTATCGTAATTCTATTCTTGGAATAAGCTAGTAAGTACCTAGCACATATAGTACATGCTGCCTATCGGCGTTATATTCTAGAACATTCCAGGATCGCGTGAATTATTTCTTATATACCTAATTAACAGGATAAGATATAGAAAATATATACTAGCACATTCGACTATATCGACTATATTCCAGAAGAGGAGTTTATAATTTCTTATTTGAAATTTGGTATTTAGATGGCAAAGACTAGATGTGGTAGGTAAATTGTTTCTCAATAAAATCTATACAAATCTAGACTACTACCCTACAGTATCGTCATTCTATTCTTTGAATAAACTAGTACCTACGTGGTACATTCCATTCCATATCTGATGGAAGTTATAGTACGTGCTGCCTATCAGTGTTATATTCTAGTATATTCCAGGATTGAGTGAATTATTTCTATTTGGTATATAAATTATATATTGTAACGCGAAGTGTACAGCCACTTCAAAGCGGAGACCGCTCCCCTTAATTGGACCATAAAAACCTTCCAGAATGTTCCGGAAACGTCAAATTAAAGAATGAATGATCTACTCCTTTCGAGACCAAACATTGTTAGGAAACCAGAAGGTTCCCGAATACATTATAGAGAATGTATAATTACGGGCTTGCGGTGGGAAGATTAGACGAGAAGCCGCCGTGAGTGAACACAGTGCGATAAACGACAAGCTAAAGCGTATAAATAAATTAGCCGTTAAGTGTGATATAAATTAATTAGTTAAGTAATAGTCTAGATAAATTAAGTAGCATTAAGACAGTGCGTAAATAAATTAGAATAAACGTTACAATATACTCAATTAACAGGGTAAGGTTTAGAACACATCCCAGTACATTAGACTATATCGAATATATTCCAGATTCCAGAAGAGGAGAATACAATTTCTAATATTAAAATTGGTATTTAGATGGCAAAGACATCAGTAACTTATTTCGCGTTTTGATTGATGGCATCGACTCGATGGTATACATACACGCAGTTTGTCATTCCGACGTGCGCTCATTAAAAGCGAATTACCTCACCGTACCAATTACGATTGCCCGTCGTAAATATCACAATCGTCGAAATAATTAATTCTTAATAAATAAAATATGTGTAGCTAATTTCTCTATGAATTCCGATACGGAAAGGAATCCGCGACGGTCGTTTCGCAAACGTCGAAAGTGAAAATGCGCTCCGCTCTGAAGTACATAGAATATCTAAGGCTGCCGCGTAACAAAGTGGAAACGTATGAAAGTGTGATGTCACAGAAAAAGTATAACGCATTTTCACTAACTCACGTACCGTACGGGTTACATGAGCTTTAATTGCGGCATGTTTATGCATGAAAATGATCCGGGGACGTACGCCTTAGCTCGTTTTAACTGTGATCAACCGAGCTAGGGTTTAGATCTTTGAGCATGCGCGCATCCAAAATCCTCTTGCTCATGATCCATCCAGATAAGAGGTTATTATTTGAATTAAGACGACTGACAAGGCCATCGTCAATTTTCGATGGTAGACTGGGCGAAACGAGAACAATGCGCCCACCGACCTTATTGCGCATTCCCATTGAATATTAATTGCGGATTCTTGTAAATCGACAATTCATAAAAGGTACTTAGGTCGAGACTTAACCTGAATAAGTAAGAGTCGACGTGGGATTATGAAACGCAATTAGCGATGGCACAATTGAGGGATCAATTTTTTTTTCTACTAAAACTCATCATTATTATTCTACAAAGTAAATTAATTCATCGTCCTTACACCGATGATTTGTAAGTGTTGTTAGCTACCAGTGTTTCAGAGTTTGACTCGTAAGTGCGTAGTTAAGTGAGAAGTAAACGAGTGAATAAGACAATCGGCCATTTAGAATTTTCACATAGACATTGTTGTTGTCTTTTTTTGTGTAATTTCCATTGAGTAATGGATAAAAACCCATTAGTCGAGTGAAGAACTTTTGCAACTCTCGTCAATTACGAGCATGGGAAAGGGAAAGGTCGGGAATTTATACAAAAATTAAAAATAAGTACAGGGTAAGTCTGAGGTGTTGCAAAAAGCGACTCAAAGTTGGATGTTGAATGTACACGGTGATTTTTTAAAAGGGACAAAATAACGTCGATTTTGATCGAAAGAATCCAAGTATTTTTCAATGGAATGGTTTACCCTACGATACCTCATTGGAAAGATAATTTCATCACGAAATAATTAAAAGCCGTTAGGTAATGTTTAGTTGTGCACCGTTATAGAAAGCTAATGTGGCAATTACTATTAACAATTTCTTGGAAATCGTAAATGGAGTAATTCATCTTCTGACACCTTGTAATTTATTTTCTTTTCCATCATTGTTGTCGCCGCATTTTGCTATGAAATGATTTTGAGAACGAGAAAGTCATATAATATAATGATCACATGCGTGCAGTCTCACAAAATTATTAAAAACCGTCAATTAAAAAATTAAGTTTTATTCTAACACCATCCAAAAGGAATCAAAATTACAAGAGATGTTCAAAGTGATCGTTGTTGTTTTCCATACATTAGTACAAGTGTGATATTGTCACGATCCTAACGGCCTAGGGCCCAAAGGGGTGCTCTGGTTGGGGGTGGTAACTCACCACCCCCTGGGGGTACAGGAATAGGGGTGGGGAAAGCAACGTTTTGGTTGGGGAATGATGCCCTCTGAGATGCTGCGATTCCTGCACCAGCTACCTCCCCTGGCTCCCTGGGAACTTCTGTAAGCATACATTTGTTTACCATTTATTATTTTTGTCTTTTTTTATCATGAGCTCCCTCTCTGTCTCTCTTTCTCTCTCTCCCCTGCAATGAACCACTAGTTACCAATATAAATGCTACTAAGTTTGTTGATGCTTTACCTTGCTTTCTGAGCTACCACCCCCAACCAGAGCACCCCCCTATACCTACCCTTAGGATCATGACAATATCATTACTTTAGTTTATCACTAACAATAAAGAAATTACTAGAACAGAGACGATAATTAGTACAACGAAACAAACAAAAAACTGTAGAATTCGTGGAATTGGGAATTAAACGAACTCGTTAGAAAAGCAATAAAAGATAACAGATTAAAAAAAAAAAAAGAAGAGATGATACAGCAAACAATGGAGAAAACTCGAAGTAGGAAACTCCTAAAACCATCAATAGGAAGAACCACTAAGATTTAAAGCAGGAAGAGAATAAAGAACGAGATAATATAAAGAACAGAAGAATACTATAAAGGACTATTTAAATCTTAACAAAAAGGGGAAAAAAGGGAAATTCGGAGGAAATGCCAGAAACAAAAGTACACGAAATTATTGCCACATTATCTGAAATTGTAACGCGAAATATCAACCGCAGGGCGAAGTGTGTTTACTCCCGTCTTACCTTGGCGGGATGCTTCAAAGGAATTACTGCGTCGCTTAAAAGACAGCTGCATGAATTCCCCGGATTGTTGTTTACGAAAAGTAGTTTGTGACCTTCTGAACATTTCCTGCGTAGGCGTTGTTAAAGGAACAATCGTACCTTCTAGAATGTACGGGAAGGTTCTTTATCATGGTTGGGGTGTATATATAAGGGGGCTTGTGATCGAGGGGATTATTAGAAGTAGGTAAGTAGATGTGAACACAACATGTAGTAAACGATCCTCAAGCGGAGCAGTGTAAATAAATTAAGTAGTGTTTAGTCTAGTGTACAACAAACAAAGTGTGTTAAATAAACTAGTGTACAACTAATGTAAATAAATTAAAAATAAACGTTACAAAATGAATAACCACAAAGCCGCTGGAAAATACGAAATTGCTAAAGAATTAATAACAGAAGCAGGAGAAGAAATCATTAAAATATTAAAAACGTTATCCAATAAGCGCTCAGAGACAGGAAAGATTGCAATGGAATAGAGGGAGGCTACAACAATAATACTAAACAAGAAAGAGGACATAGTAGATTTGAAGCACTATATACCAATGACACTACTCCCACAAACTTATAATCTACTATCAAGAATACTGGCAAAAAGACTAGAACAAAAAATGGAAAAATATATCTCAACTGAACAAGCAGGATTTGCTGCAGGAACGGCTGACTACATATTAACCCTTAAAGTAATAATAGAAAAATCAAATGAATATCAACTACCAACGTACATAGGACTAATTATTGACTATGAAAAAGCGTTCGACAACGTAGAGATATGGGCAGTATAACAGCCATTATAGAACAGAAGGTTTGGCAGCAAATACCTTTCACTGGTACAGGATATCTATAAAGAGACATATACCTACTACCATTAAAATACCAGAAGAAACAAACTTAATTCCAATAGAAAGAGTAATTCGACGAGGAGACCCATTATATCGCCCAAAGTTTTTATAATGGCACTTGAAGACGTATTTAACAATTTAAACCGGGATAGAAAGGCTTAAATTGAGAATGAACCAATTCTTTTCACGCCTGGTGGAAATGGGAATGGGAACCCAAACTGTACCTATTATAATTAATGAGTTACAATAATTAGCTCAGATTTTAAAAAGAAGAAAATGTCACATACAAATCTTGCAGGTTTATGAGAAAATAATAATCCTACCACTTTCATTCCGCCTCGTGGAATAAATATCCTCTAAACTCTAAACCGTTGCGGGCTTTCTTAAAATTATCTCGTCTTACCTGAATTGTTGCAAAGTACCTACTAAATCTTGTATGGCTGCTTATTTTAAAGTATGTTAATTCACCTAATTAAAATAAAACAAAAAGAAATAATAAATTACTAAACACAATTCAATTAAACAAAAAGATGGAGGCACCTATACCTTAATTATTGGTTTGTGTGGGCCAGATAACGAGGACACTATATTGTAACGTTTATTTTCTAATTTATATACACTATTCTAATTAAACACTACACACTACTTAATTTATCTTAGACTATTACTAAACTAATTTATATAACACACTTAACTAATTAATTTATATCACACTCTTAATCGTTAATTTATTTCACTTAAATTGCTCTTGCTTTCGCTATTTCGCTTGTTTACTCTCGCGGCTTCCGTCTAATAATAATCTCTCGTCCGCCGCGTGCACTTTTATAGCCCCCCATAATGTTTTCCCGAATTTACTAGTATTTTCTCCATAGTTCCGGAAGGCACTCGATTGTTCTTTTAATAATGTTTACGTAGAAAATGTCCAGAAAGTCATAAATCACTTTTCCTTAAATAATAATTTGGGAGTATTCATGGAGCTGTCTTTTTTTATAGAATTCAATTAAGCGTCGCGGCAATTCTTTTGAGGTAGCCGCCCAGGTCCGATACGAGTAAACACGTGTCGCGCTGTTTACTTTTCGCATTACAATATTCACAGTGACTATCTAATGTTTGGAATATCAACTAGAGACAACTACGATTATCATTCAGCTTTAATATCGTAGATCATTAACTTAATGGTTCGTTAGTTTATCACCAGGAGAAAAATGAATGTCTCACTGATGAACTCACCAATGAGTGATTTCTTCCAATGGCTCTGCTCAATATTATTGCCTTTTCAGTAGACAGGTACTAGAAGAATGAATGGCCCAGTGATAAACTAACCAATGAGTGATTTCGTACTATTGTTCTGCTCAATGCTATTACTTTTTTCAGTAGAAAGGTAGTAGAAGAATGAATGGCTCAGTGAGAAACCCATCAATTAGTGATTTCTTACTATTGTTCTGCTCAATACTACGACTATTACCTATTCAGTAGGAAGGTAGAAGAAGAATATCAGAAGAATGAATGACTTAGTGATCAACTCACCAATTAGCGATTTCTTCCAATCATTCTGTTCAATATTATTGCCCTTTCAGTAGAAAGGTAGTAAACGAATTGTAGAAATATGAATGGCTCAGTGATAAACTCACCAATGAGTGATTTCTTCCAATGGCTCTCAATATTATTGCCTCTTTTACTAGAAGAATGAATGGCTCAGTGATAAACTCACCAATGAGTGATTTCTTACTATTGTTCTGCTCAATATTATTACTTTTTTCAGTAGAAAGGTAATAGAAGAATAGTTGAAGAATGAATGGCTCAGTGAGAAACTCACCAATTAATGATTTCTTACTATTGTTCTGCTCAATATTACGACTGTTCCCTATTCAGTAGGAAGGTAGCAGAAGAATATCAGAAGAATGAATGACTTAGTGATCAACTCACCAATTAGTGATTTCTTCCAATTATTCTGCTCAATATTATTGCCCTTCCAGTATAAAGGTAGTAAACGAATGGTAGAAGTATGAATAGCTCAGTGATAAACTCACCAATGAGTGATTTCTTCCAATGGCTCTGCTCAATATTATTGCCTCTTTTACTAGAAGAATGAATGGCTCAGTGATAAACTCACCAATGAGTGATTTCGTATTATTGTTCTGCTCAATATTATTCCTTTTTTCAGTAGAAAGGTACTAGAAGAATAGTTGAAGAATGAATGGCTCAGTGAGAAACTCATCAATTAGTGATTTCTTACTATTGTTCTGCTCAATGTTACGAGTATTACCTATTCAGTAGGAAGGTAGTAGAAGAATATCAGAAGCGAATGAATGACTTAGTGATCAACTCACCAATCAATGATTTCTTCCAATTATTCTGCGCAATATTATTGCCCTTCCAGTAGAAAGGTAGAAAACGAATGGTAGAAGAATGAATGACTCAGTGAGAAACTCACTAATTAATGATTTCTTACTATTGTTCTGCTCAATATTACGACTATTACCTATTCAGTAGGAAGACAGCAGAAGAAGATCAGAAGAATGAATGACTTAGTGATCAACTCACCAATTAGCGATGTCTTCCAATCATTCTGCTCAATATTATTGCCCTTCCAGTAGAAAGGTAGTAAACGAATTGTAGAAGAATGAATGGCTCAGTGATAAACTCACCAATGAGTGATTGCTTCCAATCATTCTGCTCAATATTATTGCCCTTCCAGTAGAAATGCAGTAAACGAATTGTAGAAGATTGAATGGCTCAGTGATAAACTCACCAATGAGTGATTTCTTACTATTGTTCTGCTCAATAATATTACTTTTTAGGTAGAAAGTTAGTAGAAGAATAGTCGAAGAATGAATGACTCAGTTAGAAACTCATCAATTAGTGATTTCTTACTATTGTTCTGCTCAATATTACGACTATTCCCTATTCAGTAGGAAGGTAGCAGAAGAATATCAGAAGAACTTAGTGATCAACTCACCAATTAGTGATTTCTTCCAATTATTCGGCTCAATATTATTGCCCTTCCAGTAGAAAGGTAGTAAACGAATTGTAGAAGAATGAATGGCTCAGTGATAAACTCACCAATGAGTGATTTCTTCCAATAGCTCTGCTCAATATTATTGCCTCTTTTACTAGAAGAATGAATGGCTCAGTGATAAACTCACCAATGAGTGATTTCTTACTATTGTTCTGCTCAATATTATTACTATTTTCAGTAGAAAGGTAATAGAAGAATAGTTGAAGAATGAATGGCTCAGTGAGAAACTCACCAATTAATGATTTCTTACTATTGTTCTGCTCAATGTTACGACTATTACCTATTCAGTAGGAAGGTAGTAGAAGAATATCAGAAGCGAATGAATGACTTAGTGATCAACTCACCAATCAATGATTTCTTCCAATTATTCTGCTCAATATTATTGCCCTTCCAGTAGAAAGGTAGAAAACGAATGGTAGAAGAATGAATGGCTCGATGATAAACTCATAAGTTAGTGATTTCTTCCAATGGCTCTGCTCAATATTATTGCCTCTTTTACTAGAAGATTGAATGGCTCAGTGATAAACTCACCAATGCGTGATTTCGTACTATTGTTCTGCTCAATATTATTACTTTTTAGGTAGAAAGTTAGTAGAAGAATAGTCGAATAATGAATGACTCAGTTAGAAACTCCACCAATTAGTGATTTATTACTATTGTTCTGCTCAATATTACGACTATTAACTATTCAGTAGAAAGGTAGCAGAAGAATATCAGAAGAATGAATGACTTAGTGATCAACTCACCAATTAGCGATTTCTTCCAATCATTCTGCTTAATATTATTGCCCTTCCAGTAGAAAGGTAGTAAACGAATTGTAGAAGAATGGATGACTCGGTGATAAGCTCATTAGTTAGTGATTACTTCTAAGTGCTCTCTGTTAATATTATTGCCATTTCAGTAGAAAAATAATATATTAAACTAATGAATGGCGCATCATAATGAAAACTCATCAATTAGTGATTACTTCCAACTGATCAGCTCAATATTATTGCCTTTTCAGGAAAATGGCTGTAGAATAATGAATGGTTTAGTGATTAACTCACTAATTAGCGATTTCTTTCAATTGCTCTGCTCAATCTTATTATACCTTTTCAGTAGAAATATATTAGAAGAATGAGTGGCTCAGTGATAAACTCACCAAATAGTGATTTCTTCCAATTACTCTGTTAATATCATTGCATTTTCTTACAGAAAGAGGGTTAAACCAATCACACATTGAAACTCATACTTATGAAGGATAAATCGAAGACTAAAACACACAGGCAAGCCTTTAATTGGCATAGCGTTCATATTTAATTTATATACTAATTTTTACTTGTGAGCAATACTACTTTAGTATAGTACTTTCTGAGCATAATATAATAATTCCGAGATATTCTTGAGGGTTTTCAACAAATCATTCATTAAAAAGAAAGAGGTATTTCTCATAACTACATAAAGTGTTGTTAGTTGATTAGAAACTAACAAAGTAGTCATGTTTTCTGTTACAAAATTTTGTTAACAGTGGTAATTTTGTTTATAATTTGTTTCTTTACGGTACATGCAATGTCGTACTTAATGTAATAAACCTGAGTAACAATTCTGAGTAATATGCTAAATTAGTTTATTTAATCTTATTGTTTCTAAATTTTTAACTTATTATTTAAACCTTTCACTTTGTATTTTTCCTTCAGAAAGAACCACCCCCGAATTTTATTTTTAAAAAATGAATTTTTAATGGCTTACCTCACATAATGATATCTGAAGGATGCATATGAGCCAGCCCTTAACGAAGTGTTATAAGTTTTCCGGTATTATTTCCCAACTTAAAAGGAGAACGGATGAAAAAAGAGGCGGAAAGTAATAGATACATAAGTCATTTTTACACTACATACCGATTCAAGTTTTACCTGAAACCTGGTCTGATTTTCCGAAGGACGACCCCCCCAAGGAACGTTCCGGATTACTCACGAAACACCCTGTAGGTATGTAATTTTGATAAGCTGTGAATTTTTCGCTTTCCTCTCGACTGTTCAAAAGTGAAATGTCCGTAAAAAATCGCACGAATCGACCTTCGTCTAATTACGGCTAATTCGACAAATAATAGGATAGTAAAACGCTAATTTGGATTGTGTAAAAAAACAGCGTTTATAACCTTTGGGTGTTTTGGAAAGTTCTAGGTTGAAAACTGGAGCTCTTTCGACACGTCTGAATACATTACAAGACTGCCTTTGGAAAGAGAAAGAGACGGTGGTCCGGTCACGGAAAAATTATTATTTATCTCGCTCGTGGTAAAACGCGCTAGTAGAAATACATACATACATAGAAGTCGCATTACCTGACGACGAAGTACTTACACGATGCGATTTTATCTAAAAAGAAATTCTTTCCAGCGAGTAAGTACCGAACGAGATCTTCCGGTGTTATCTATCGCCGAAATCACTCAAAAAGTTATATTCATCAACTATCAAACTATTTTAACTTAACTTATTAAAATTTATATTTATTTGTCCAAGTATTATTTAGAGTAGTTCAGAGTATTATACCCTAGTATGGGATAAATTTACTTATTACAATTGACAATGCCTTTCTTATTTACAATAGGTACAAGTCCTTCTAATTGACGTGATCGAAATTGGAATTTTCCCATAGGCGGAGCGGGACGAAAGATCGAAATTAATAGGTTACGTAAAGATTTCGTCGAGACACACGACGGTTAATTGCCAGTTTACGTTTACGCCAAAGTACTGTTGTCTCGGGAATTTTTCGTCTACATAATTATTAGTACACGAGAGTTATGCGGAAATATCTCTTAGAATAGACAATTTGTAGTAGGTATTTTGAAATGTCTTCTTCTTCGTTGGCCCGTATCTATCCACTTCTGAATGTAGGCCTCCTCCATTGTCTTCTATGTCGTTCTATCTTGAGCAGATTGTAATCAGTTTTACCCCGTCGCCACTTTAGTTCTGCTACTCTTTTTACAACGTCTGTTACTTTTGTTCTTTTCCGTATCTCTTCCCTCCTGACATGAGCTCTTAGCCTGATGCATGGCACGCATCATTGCTCTCTGGGTTGTACTGAGCTTTTTAGCACTTTCCTTCGTTAAAGTTACAATCTCAAGACCATATGTGGAAACTGGTAAAATACAAGTTTCGTAAATGTTGCGTTTAATATTGGGATATCCTGAGATTTAAGGATGTACCCAAGCCTTCCAAATGCAGCCCAGCTCAATCTCGTTCTTCTAGATATTTCAGAGGTTTGATGGAATGGCAAAGGTATATGTATTCATCGACATGCTCAAGTGCTTAGCATTCAATGGCTATGTTGGTGTCTTCCATTGGCATTACCTTCATTTTCTTTACATTTTGAACATTTTGAAGTTCGTCGTGCATAGTTTTTAGTTCATTCTTGTCGCTGCTAATGATGATAATATCGTTAGCACAAGGAAAGTGATTCAGATATGTAGTCTTTACGAAGCCAGTGTAACAACCAAGCTTATACGGGTATCGATCAATAACAACATATACGGCATGCTCGATACATGATACGTTATTTAGCGAACTCGTCCTGTAGAATCCTCCCACTCCAGTTCCACGCCGAGCAAGTCACTCGCCTAAATATTGTCAATAGTTTACTTTTCTCGCTTGTGCTGTAGTGGATTCATAAACGTTCTGGACGACTGGATCCTTCCTAGAACGTCTCGAACACGTGTCTTCAGTCTTTTACCAGTGTTGGCACGGTTTACATCACCGAGACAGGTTATAGAGGTATTTTGTTTGTTTTTAAGTTAATTCCATAATCATATAATTTGCCGTTCGTTTTTATATTTATAATGATTAATTGTAATCGGAATGGCGTTTTGGGGACCGTGGGCGACAGAAACGGTGCGAGTTGTTGTGGAAAACGTGACTACTCAACCCTCTTGCTCTTGCTAGTCTCCTTCTTGGGAGTTTGCAAATAAGGATCTACATCCTCAATTACAAACAGTAATTTTAAATATATTTAAGCGCATCCAATAAAGACACCCCGAACAATCGGTTCGCTGCTTAATTTTAGAAATTTCAGACTTGACATTAATTCCATATTCTTCAATTTATAAAATAATTCAGCGAGGAATTGTAGATCATCATCAAAATAGATTAGTTAAACAAAAGAAGTTCAAAGCATTAGATGACGCTGCTAAAGACGTTATACGCAGAACCGTTTACGATTTTTATGCTAGAAACGAGGTGCCCACTTTAATATAAATTTTTCAAAAATTACAGTCTTTTGAGGAATATAAATATAAATCTTTAGACACTTTAAGGTTAATTCTATTAAGTTGCGGATTTAAACACAAAAAATTAGATTCTCGAATGGTCATCATGGAGTCACCTCGTATTGTTGCTTTGCGTCAGGATTATTTGAGACAAATTAGGTCATTTCGGGAATCAGGGAGCAACACCGGGGGCGGCTCTGCAGGGGCACCCGCGGGGTCATTCTGGGGGGGAAATTGCTTAGTGCATGGGAAGCGCTCGAAACTCGTTACTTGGGGGTATTCGGGGATGCTGAATTCATTTCCGGCATTGGAATTATCAGGGGGCGCTCAGGGGCGGCACTGCGGGGGTATCCGCAGGGTCATTCTGGGGGGGAAATTGCATAGTCCATTGGAAGTGCTCCAAACTCGTTACTCGGGGGTTTTTGGGGATGCCGATTTCAATTCTGACATTGGAGTTACCAGGGGGCGCTCGGGGGTCCCTCTGTGGGGTAGACTGGGGGTAATCGGGCATAATCCCGACTGCCAATGCGCTAACTGAGCATATCGTGTCTATTTCCAGGTACAGGCTTGGTATGATTCACCAGGTCAAAACGAGATCTTAGATCCGTTGGAATGGGGGTGGGTATTGGTGGATGGAGAGCTGAGTCCTGTCACCATAACCCAGGAAGCCGGTCCCGACGATATTTTAAGCAAAATTTCTTGTTCTTGTGAAACCGACTGTGGCACGAGGTGCGGGTGCCGCCGATGTGGGTTGGAGTGCTCACTTGCATGTAAACATTGCGATGGCAATTGCTCAAACCAAAAAGGCACTTCCAACGGGGCCGAGAATAGTGACGAGGAAGAAGATGAAGTAGGGGGGGAAGAAGAAGAAGAGTTTGAACAAGATGTTTACTATTTAAGTGGAAAATTTAACCAACATACTTTTGATGGTTTCTTGACGTTTTTTAAGAAACTGGAGGTACGGAATGTGTTTTTTGTATTAATATTTTGAAAATTTGTTGTAACTTGTATGCAATTAGAATTTAAAATTTGATATATTTTTGTAAAAATTAAAGCTTAAGAGGATGACAGTAGTCATCGAGACGTCCTAATTTTATTTCATTTTGAATAAACTGACTCGAGAGCGATGAATTTGTTCATTTATTGAATTGAAAATTTAAATTTATAATGAATAATTCAACATTAATAAAAACTTCTATTTGTTATTGAAGTGAAACTTCTTTGCGCACGTTGTATACATTGGGATGGGGTGTTGGTTGAAAAACCGCGTCACGCGTGATAAGAAAAAAGCGGTGTTGCCAGCATGGGCGTAAAGTATACCTCTTCGTTTCCGTGCGCTACCAGCGGACACGTGGCAACACCGAAGAGCGCCCAGGTCGGCGAATCTTGACGTACCGGGTGGACGGCCGGTGGGGGAGACAGTCCGTTCAAGACAGACGCGGTAGACGTATTGCGGCGTATAATCCGTGTAATCAACTATTAATTAACGGCGTTGTCTTTTGAGCGCTTCGATTCTTTCAATCGAACCTATTTAACAACGGTTTGCACGGGGAAAATTCTGCGTTAATAAATATGTATTATTATTTATGTTGATTAATAATAAAATCCTTTTATAAATAAAAAATTGCACTGTATTTAATTAAATAACAAATAAAGTAGTGCTTCCAATTTAATTTATAATCGTTGTTAACTTGAACCGCACATAACTAAAGTAATATTAATAATTTTAGTTATTATTAATAATTATTAGCGTTAAATTTATTGTTAATAAGTTTTTAATTAGTTGTTAAAATTACGTGAAATATTTATAGTTAGTGAGTTCTGACGTACTTTATAAGTGTACAAAAGATGGGCTCGATCGATCTAGTAGTTTTTGCAAAATTCTATTTGTTTGTCCCGTTTTTTGAAAAAAAATCCTGTCCAGTCGGTTTTTCTAAATGGATCTTAACAAACTTGCGCTCATTCTCTTCGTAAAGACTTATGTTAACATTCTATGTAAAAAAAAACTATAATTTTTTTATTGTTTATTTATAAAAAAGGCTTAACACATATTATAGTTTTTTTTAGCTTATAAACATTTACAATAACTTGGTTGGTTTTTGTTCAAACTTTATGGCAATGATTTATTTGAAAAACCGTACCCCGATGGAAGTGGAATGCGCTTTACGCACATTTTGGCAGCTCTGAAATATACCTACAGCGTTTTTCTATACGTTTTCGTATATGTTCTTGTACACTTTCTGGCTTTAGGAGGAAGTTTTTAAAAATACTTAGTAGATATCTTGAAAAGTTTGAATCTAGAATATTTGTTACTTTGTTAGTTACTTTAGTTACCATAAGCCGATTGTGTCTTTTCTGGAATACGATACGATTTCTAATGACCAACCATGAAATGATCATGATGAAAGAATGATTATAGAAGAAATTACTGATAATGATAATATATAGGTTTTAATATAATACTAAAGTCACTTCTACATCACTTCTATATCAAAAATTACCTTTGTATATAATTAATGAAGAAATATAATGAATAACTGGAAAAAAATCTCTATAAATATTTCATTTGTATATCCTGTCTCTCTGCGTGTATGTGTGTGTGCATATGCCCAAAGGAGTTTCACTTCCACTGTCTGGTCCGATGCAGACTTTTTTTGAATAAAGTATTATTTTGATAATTTGTGACTTTTCCCTTTCTCCTTTACCATTTCCCACACAGCCAACCCAAGCACTCTTGGGGAAATCTAATCCCGGAATTGAAATCGGCATCCCCGAAAACCCCCGAGCATCGATTTTGGGGAGATTTCTATGGACGCTGCCACCCTCCCCCCCCCCCCAATTACCCCCAGTCTACCCCACAGAGGGACCCCCGAGTGCCCCCTGGTAATTCTAATGCCAGGATTGAAATCGACATCCCCAAAAACCCCCGAGTAACGAGTTTGGAGCACTTCCAATGGACTATGCAATTTCCCCCCAATCAGCCCCAGACAACCCCACAGAGGGGCCCCCGAGCGCCCCCGGGGAAGTATATTGCTAGAATTGAATTTGGCATCCTCGAAAACCTCCGAGTAACGACTTTGGAGCATTTTTCATGGACTATGCAATTTCCCCCCCAGAATGGCCCCGCGGGGGCCCCCGTAGAGCCGCCCCTGAGCGCCCCCGGGTAATTCCAACGCCAGAAATGAATTCGGCATCCCCGAAAACCCCCGAGTGACAAGTTTGGAACGCTTCCCATGCACTAAGCAATTTCCCTCCAGAATGACCCTGCGGGTGCCCCCGCAGAGCCACCCCCGAGCGCCCTCGGGTAATTCTAATGCCAGAATCGAGTTCGGCAGCCCCAAAAACCCCTATGTAACCATTTCCGAGCGATTTATCCGAGATTCCAGTCGTTCCTATAATGGTGAAAGAAATGATGCATTTGGAAAATGCATTTTCCGGCCCAGAAGGCCATTTTTAAAAAATGGCTAAACCAGACCTTGTAGACGTTTTTCCTGGCACCTTCCTGAATACAATGTAGAAAACCGCATCTCGATAGGAACTGTTGCTAGGTTTTTCCGCTATTCGGCTGATTTTGATCTAAATGCCCTGGACTACTTTCATTTTTTGAGGAATTATGAGGAAATTTTTAACGGCAGCGTGAAAAATTTAATAAGTAGCACGGAATATATATCCAGATATAAATATAATTCGCGAGTCACTGATAACTAGTCCAGAGGATGGAGAACATGCGCACTTGGAGCACATGTGCCGATCCCAGATGCATATTTGGCGATACCAACCTGGAGAGAGTTTATAGCAGTTCTAAGCAGATAACCGGTCCAATTCACCTATCCGGAAGCGACAGAGTTCACAATGTGTCATCATGGAGACTGGATTTAACATCTCGCGTTGTTCGATATATCTTCCTCTGCTTTTTGTTTGTATGAATTGAAAATTATTTGTCTGTTCATCTCCCACAAGGTTATGTCTAATAAGTCACTAATAACTGCTCTGAGGTGAGAACCAATAGTCACTACTTTAGCTCTACACCTTCTATTTTTCTAGAAAAATCTCTATGAAACTTCTCAAACTTTCACATTTCTATCTTGAAGATGTAAAATTTTATAAACGAAATAAATCGTTCCCGCTTATACTTTTCATTATTGAAACACCTGCAGTGCTTAATCTCTAAAGGTTGGTTTCTAAAGATTTCTAAATAAACTGAACATGAATCAAAAATACTTACTTATAAGATGGTGCGAGGTTATCTGCAGGATTTGCAGATCCTTTATGTTACACATATAAGGGGATTAATAATAAAATGAAAAAATCGCTTCAAAAACTTTTATTAAGACGAACATGGGAAAGGTTTGACGGCTGTATGGATGCGCGAATGTGTCTTTAAATTTGAAGACCTTGAAAAACTTTTATTACAAAATGAACATGTGAAAGGCCTGTCGCCTGTATGGATGCGCGAATGTGTCTTTAAATCTGAAGACCTTAAAAAACTTTTATTACAAGATGAGCATGTGAAAGGTTTGCCGATTGTATGGATGCGCGAATGTATCGTTAATTGTGAAGAGGTAGAAAAACTTTTATCACAAGATGGACATGTGAAAGGCCTGTCGCCTGTGTGGGTGCGCCAATGTGCCTTTAAATCTGAAGACCTTAAAAAACTTTTATTACAAGATGAACATGTGAAAGGTTTGACGCCTGTATGGATGCGCGAATGGTTCTTTAGATATGAAGAAGTAGAAAACCTTTTATCACAAGATAAACATGTGAAAGGTTTGTCGCCTTTATGGATGCGCGAATGTGTCGTTAATTGTGAAGAGGTATAAAAACTTTTATCACAAGATGAACATGTGAAAGGCCTGTCGCCTGTATGGATGCGCGAATGGTTCTTTAAATCTGAAGACCTTAAAAAACTTTTATTACAAGATGAACATGTGAAAGGTTTGTCGCCTGTATGGATGCCCGAATGTTTCTTTAGAGCTGAAGAAGTAGAAAAACTTTTATCACAAGATGTACATGTGAAAGGTTTGTAGCCTGTATGGATGCGCGTATGTGTCTTTAAATATGAAGAAGTAGAAAAACTTTTATCACAAGATGAACATGTGAAAGGTTTGTCGCCTGTATGGATGCGCGAATGGTTCTTTAAATCAGAAGAAGTAGAAAAACTTTTATCACAAGATGAACATGTGAAAGGTTTGTCGCCTGTATGGATGCGCGAATGTTTCTTTAAAGATGAAGAAGTACAATAACTTTTATCACAAGATGAACATGTGAAACGCCTGTCGCCTGTATGGATGCGCAAATGTTTCTTTAGAGCTGAAGAAGTAGAAAAAATTTTATCACAATATGAACACGTGAAAGGATTGTCGCCTGTATGGTTTCGCATATGTCTCGTTAATTTAGAAATGGATGAAAACCGTTTATCGCAGTACGAACATTTGTGGGTAGTCTTCGGTTTGACTTGAATGTATGAAGAACCTGGAGATACTCTAGGTCTAGGTCTTTCGCGTAAGTACCATATAGTTTGTCCTCTTCGTCCCGACGTTGTATCTGACACTTCCTCTTCTTTAATTAAATGATGATATTCAATGTCGATCGAAGGTTCCTTCTTAATTCCTTCGGAGCTTAGTATCGTCTCTACTATGGATTCGTTTCTCTTACAACTTTCGATGTATGTGGAAAATCCCTCATAGAGCGACTTACATTTCTCACAAATGTTCCTTAGGGATTTCATCAGCGGATTCTGAAAGAAGATGTAGATTACACCAACAGGTATTGTAACCCAGTACTTAAACAGACCACATTTGAAACCGGTGGTCACTCTATAGAATCTACACAATCCATTTTCGACAAATGGTCTTCTCATTAGATGGAAGCCTTAACCATTGAAGATGAGGATGATTCTTTCGCAAAGCAAGTAAAATATTGATATTTATTTCCTGCCATCGCATGGACCATACAAAAACAAAAAATAAACGCAACACCAAAAGGTAAAAGTTATTTATTGTGTATTAAAAAATTAGAAAAAATAAATAAATAAACCCAAACTCAACTCAATGACAAATCAACAGGTTTTTAAAACTATTTATTCTGTTTTTCATAGTAAAACTTACTAGATTCATTTCTGATGAATTGACTAATCAGAGTCGCTCAGGAATCGGTTTAAGATGTATTATAAATTATAACTAAAAGCTTCATCCATTTACGCTGATGGTCTGTTATGAGGCGAAAAAACCCCAAAAAAATTAACCGACTGTCTTCATTGAAATGGTTGGAAATGGTTAAGGATTTCCTCCAATTTTGCAGCACTAACATATTAAATAATTAGACGAAATAAAACTAATGTTTACTATACCTTCACTTTAATATGAACCGTAAATGGTTGACATGTTTCGCTATCAGAGTAGGTTTTTCAAAAAGCTACATTTGTTTTACTTCATCTAATTAGTTATGGAACTTCACCAAGTAACGGTGAAAACAATCAATACTAACATAATAAGTAATGAAGAATGGGTATTGTACCATCAAAAAATCAAGACGCTAATGGGTCAGTGGAGTAAAGAAACGTGATTGAAATGGATGTATCGTTGGATGCAGAGATATATAGATAGGGAAGATGTAAGTGATGTTGGTTGTGAGGAAACCGGCATCGTTGCGTAGTGATGTACAACTGATGAAACGAGTCGAATAGCAGTGACATACGAGAATGTTTGTAATGGCAATGTTTGAAAGCTAAACTTTGTTTATTAATGGAAATGTATGTCTGCGGCATATGAAATACATGCAAATCCGTCTGGCCTTTCGAAATGAATCTATTAGTAGTTATTAGGGGACCATAGTCCAGAAGTGGTAGAACTAAAGTATTATTGAAATATTTTATGTACATTTTACTTCGTCATTTACGATTACGTACTTCACTTGGGAGGAATAACACTCGGGACCATTGATTTAAATTTAAAGGATAGCTTTAAATTTAAAGGATAGCAGGAATAACAATAACTTTGTAGAAAGGTCGTATTGAAATCATGAGGTATACGGTGCAGTAAGAACTTACTTCGTCGCTTATTATCCCCCAGAAGCACCATAATTTCTCCTCGATCTTCTGAACTGCTTCTTCTTTCAAGCACCAGTCGCAAGCAGTTTTCACTTTCATATCCATAATCGCGTTTTTGGGATAAACCACAGGCATAGATTACACGGGTTAAGCTGTGTTTGTAGCGTTTGTAGCACAGATGTTTGTAGTTTGTAGGTTAGGCATACGGCATACACCATAGGCATAGTGCATAGACCCCATTGACCTATTAAACTCTATGGACTGGCCTTGTACGGTATAACCCGGACTCTACGTGTCCCCTGCATTAAAGAGAGAGGTGCTCGACGAAGACAGAGCTAGTACAGGAAAAATATTTAAAAGCGAATAGGGAAGGGATTATTACCGAAATTCTAATTTTTTCACACGTTTATAAAAACTGTTACAAATTAATCCATGAAAGACAGAAATATGATATTGTCTTCTGTTATAGATTACTTTTATAGTGATATGAATTTAAAATAAAAAAGAATTTGAAATTAATACCACATAAAGGTGTTGATTTATTTATTGAAATTTATTAGTAAACTTGTAGATTAAAATAAAACAAAAAAATATAGCATTTATTCAATTCAATAAATAATAAAATTAACCTTACAGTCTATTAGTTTTAAAATTTAATACACTAGTACATGCGGTTTCAATACTTTCAATACATGTTTTTAAAAATACGTAAAATTAACATAATTAGCATTAGATAGGTACATTAACATACATAGCAGTTTATATAGAAATTAATAATCTTAAAGAGTACATTAATAAATTTACTCATGATGAAAATGAATTATTTTCTTATATTTTTGCCATTTCTTGGTTTTCATATAATTTTTGGAAAATAATTTTTGAGAATTAATTTTACTAATTGCAATAAGTGACTGTTTAATGGATCCTGATCTACACAATGATCTTTTAGTTGCGGAAACAAGTTTAAAATATCCAATTCAGAAATGCTTGACCTGATCAAGTACTCTAATAGACTAGGATTTGAATTTGAAAGGGTAGCATTTTGAAAGCACTAATATGCTAAATAAGCTAACTAAAAGAAAAATTTGAGTATGTAGTGCCAAAATCAAAAATTATCATCTCTGCTTCAAGCCCAAGCATAACCTTTTCAAGTACCTAATAAGCCAAAAAAGCAAAATAAAAAAAATAGTATGCCAAAAATAACTTCTAAAACACTAGAACTACACCTTGAACTCTTTACGTACCTTAATTATTAATGCTGCCTGTTGGGACAACATGTTTTTTGATTTTAATTATTCTAAACAAGCATTTAGAGAATTAATTCTAGTTTTCTGACGTTTAACCCGCATTTGAAGAGACTTTATTTACTTGTCTATATTTTTTAATTATATTTTGAGTCACTGCCCAATATTTTCGACGTTTAGTAGGGCTTTTCAGATCAGATTTCATAAAGTCCCCTGCATAAACTGGAACCGATCTCTTTCTGTAACAAATAAACAATTTGTATTTAAAAGACACAATCTCAAATATAATTTGCTTAGTATTAATAGGTCTATGTCTATGTAGTCTGTGGTGTGGTCTGTGGTCTGTGCTCTGTGGTCTGTGGTCTGTGGTCTGTGGTCTGTGGTTTGTAGGTTAGGTAGTGTTGCTTCTATTTTCTATTGCTGTTTATCCCGAAAACACGAGTATGGATATGGAAGTGAAAACTGCTTGCGACTGGTGCTTGAAAGAAGAAGTAGCAATTCAGAAGATCGAGGAGAAATTATGGCGCTTCTGGGGGATAATAAGCGACGAAGTAAGTTCTTACGGCTTACGGCACTGTATACCTCATGTCTTCAGTAAAGACCTTTCTACAAAATTATTGTTATTCCTACTATGTGGACATCCTTTAATCAAAGGTCCCGAATGTTATTCCCTCAAGTGAAGTACGTAATCGTAAACGATGATGTAAAACGTAGAACGTAGGTACTACATAAAATATTTCGATTTAGTTCTACCACTTCTGGCCTACGGTCCCCTAACAACTACTAATAGATTCATTTCGAAAGGCCTAACACATTTGCATGTATTTCGTGTGGCGCAGACATACTTTTTCATTAATAAACAAAGTTTAGCTTTCAAACATTGCCATTACAAACATTCTCGTATGTCACTGCTATTCGACTCGGTTCATCAGTTGTACATCACTACGCAACGATGCCGGTTTCCTCACAACCAACATCACTTACATCTTCCCTATCTACATATCTCTGCATCCAACGATTCATCCATTTCAATCACATTTCTTTACTCCACAAAAACTGGAGAAAAACGAGAATTGGTAGAACTAGAAGTTTACCGCATTTCCTTAACCATTTCAATCAAGACAGTCGGTCAATCTTTTTTTTGGGTTTTTTCGCTAAATAACAGACCATCAGCGTAAATGGATGAAACTTTTGTTATAATACATCTTAAAGCGATTTGTGAGCGAGTCTGATCAGTCAATCCATCAGAAATGAAGCCAGTAAATTTTACTATGAAAAAAGAGAATAAGTAGTTTTAAAAACATTCTGTTGATTTGTCACTGAGTTAAGTTTGGGTTGATTTGTTTTTCTTTCTAATTTTTTAATACAAATTAGTAACTTTTACCTTTTGGTGTTGCATTCATTTTTTGTTTTTGTGTTGTCGATGCTATGCAGGAAATAAAGGTCAATATTTTATTTGCTTTGTGGAAGAATCATTCTCATCTTGTTGATGGTTCAGGCTTCCATATAATAAGAAGACCATTTGTCGAAAATGGATTATGTAGACTCTATAGAGTGAACACCGGTTTCGAAAGTGGTCTGTTTAAGTACTGGGTTACAATACCTGTTGGTGTAAACTACATCTTTTTCCAGAATCCGCTGATGGGGTTCCTAATGAACATTTGTGAGAAATGTAAGTCGCTCTATGAGGGATTTTCCACATACATCGAAAGTTGTAAGAGAAACGAGTCCATAGTAGAGACGATACTAAGCTCCGAAGGAATTAAGAAGGAACCTTCTATCGACATTGAATATCATCATTTAATTAAAGAAGAGGAAGTGTCAGATACGTCAGGAGGAGGAGAACAACCTGGATGGGACTTACAAGAAAGACGTATCATATCTTCAGGTTCTTCAGACATTAAAGTCAAACCGAAGACTACCCACATGTGTTCGTACTGCGATAAACGGTTTTCATGCATTTCTAAATTAACGAGACATATGCGCTTCCATACAGGCGACAAACCTTTCACATGTTCATCTTGTGATAAAAGTTTTTCTACTTCTTCTGATTTAAAGAGGCATTTGCACATCCATACAGGCGACAAACCTTTCACATGTTCAAATTGTGATAAAAGTTTTTCTACCTCGTCATATTTAACGAGACATTCGCGCATCCATACAGGCGACAAACCTTTTAGATGCTCATCTTGTGATAAAAGTTTTTCTACCTCTTCATATTTAAAGATACATTCGCGCATCCATACAGGCGACAAACCTTTCACATGTTCAAATTGTGATAAAAGTTTTTCTGCCTCTTCATATTTAACGAGACATTCGCGCATCCATACAGGCGACAAACCTTTCACATGCTCATCTTGTGATAAAAGTTTTTCTACTTCTTCAGCTCTAAAGATACATTCGCGCATCCATACAGGCTACAAACCTTTCACATGTACATCTTGTGATAAAAGTTTTTCTACTTCTTCAGCTCTAAAGAAACATTCGGGCATCCATACAGGCGACAAAACTTTCACATGTTCATCTTGTAATAAAAGTTTTTTAAGGTCTTCATATTTAAAGAACCATTCGCGCATCCATACAGGCGTCAAACCTTACCCACGTTCGTCTTAATAAAACTTTTTGAAGCGATTTTTTCATGTTATTATTAATCCCTCTATATGTGTAACAAAAAGGTTCTACAAATCCTGCAGATAATCTCGCACCATCCTATAAGTAAATATTCTTTCACTCATTTTCAGGTTATTTAGAAACCAAACCTTTAGAGATTAAGCACTACAGGGGTTTCAATAATGAAAAGTATAGGTGGGAACGATTTAAAATATTACATTTTATAAAGATAGAAATGTGAAAGCTGAACTTTTTTGGAGATTTTTCCAGAAAAATCGAAAGTGTAGAACTAAACTAGTGACTATTGGTTCTCACCTCACAGCAGTTACAAGGGACTTATTAGACATAACATAACCTTTGTGGCAGATGAACAGACAAATTATTTTTAATTCATACAAACAAAAAGCAGAGAAAGATATATCGAACAACGCGAGATGCTATATCCAGTATCGATGATGACACATCGTGAACTCTGTCGCTTTCGAATAGGCCCTGTATTTTTTGAAAAGAAATTAGAAAATGCTGTAAAAAGGGCTTATTTGGAGATAGTTTCCAGTGAGGAAAATCGATATTTTCTGAGAAAATTTTATTTTAATAATCGAGTTTAATAAGACAGAGTATTGTCACACTCGTTGTATTAAACTCTGTATAAGGGGATTGGTATACGTGCTCCAAGTGCGCCTGTTCTCCATCCTCTGGACTAGTTATCGGTAACTCGCGAATTATATTTATATCAGTATATATTTCGTGTTACTTATTACATTTTTCACGCTGCCGTTGAAAATTTCCTCATAATTCCTCAAAAAATGAAATGTTTGCTTTAGTTTGGACGGACGTCACTCTGACATAAGTTGCCTATATGCGTAACTAGGGTTACCCGATGCGCCAAATTTAAACAAAAGGCTGTTAACAACCTCTGCAAGATAATAAATCAACTTGATTTACTCTTTTTATTGGCAGATTTATCTAGTATTGCATTCGTTAACGAAGTCGAAAAAAGAGGAATTAAAATGCGGTTTTCAGTTTCGAAATTTGTCAACAAGCTACAGGTCGCATTTTTTAAAGAATCACAACGAAATTTGATACAAAAATCAGTTGGCCGAAAATCTCCGTCGAGTTCGTTAGTGGGCCAAATTGGTCCAGCGGTTTCAAAATGACGGCTTGTTATTTTAAAAAAAAAATCAAAAAACTTTAATTTCACGTCTGAGAGAAAAATGTTACTTGGGTTTTTTGTTGCTCTTATAGAGGCGAACGACTTTTGGATAATTTTTTTTTTTTTTTTTCGAGAAATGTACAGAAGTTATTTTTTTTAAAAAAAAACAAAAAAATATCGCGTCTGAGAGAAAAATGTTACTTGGGTTTTTTGTTGCCCTTATAGAGGCGAACAACTTTTGTATAAAACATATCTTTGAGAAATGTACAGAACAAAGTTATTTTCAAATAAATCTACCTTTCAGCCTGGCATGCCATGGGATTTTTCCTAGGAATGTAAATGACAGTTTTATTTACATTCTGTCGTCAAGGAAAAATAATACACGAATATGTTATGTGCCATTTTCATGTTTTGTATCTAAGCATGTAAGAATTATATACGATATCGGCAGCGTGAAATAGTATATTGTTTACCAAGAACATTTCAACACGCGAGGGCCACTTCCGCACGAGTTAAAATTTCGTTTCCGCCCGTGGTGAACACAGTACTTTTTTCGCAACCCGCTAATAAGCAAATAACGAGAAACTTAAATCAGTTTTAATATTAAAATACTTGTCCTATGATAATGATTTGTACTGACATGTGTATTGTGTGTTGCGACCATAGAGCAATCGTGTTCACCAATCACAGTTCGTGATATTTCGCGCATCTCTATGCCGGGCGGGAATGTGCACTTTTCCGCCCTAAGGCGGAAAAGTACGTTCGGGGCTGGTCGGCCGGCAATTCGTCGCTTTCCGCGAGGTACAGGTATATAGAAATGACACGTTTTCAACCGGATTGCGCAAAAAAATCACTATTCCACTGTTACAAAAATGAAAAATTGAAACAAATCAACAACACCTTACATCAGCATTCTGAGTTTCGCCGAGCTTTAAAAAGGAAGTCACGGCCCAGAAATTTGATGTGATGTTTCAATAATTTTCATAATTTGGGCTTGTGATGTGGATAAACCGTTATATTGAATTCTCGTTTTAGTTGCGTTTTATTCAGTTAAGAATATTAAATATTAAACATTCTTGCATAAATAATACGCTGTCTAAAACACTTATAAAATAAATACAGTGGCGTCCGGTTCATGGAAGCAAGGGAATTAGTGCTTCCCTCAGAAAAATGTCAAAAATGACGAAACATCATTTTCTTAAATGTAATTTTTAAAATAGGGAACAATTACTTTAGATTGTATTCGAAACGATAAAAATTATTTTAAATATCAAGCCCATAACATTGCGGCCTTGACTCAAACCCAGTCACAGCAGAAAATCTGCCAGCGAATCGTGTGCGCACGGCTTTTCACTATACCACGTGTGGAAATAATAGGAGTGACAGACAGTCCGATTTTGATGTTTCGTGGGTACTTATATGGATTCCATAGGCGTGCGTAAAAGTAGAGTCGTGGCCTATAATACACCCTGGCCGTGACTAAAGGAATTTTTTTAAAAATTACTAAAACATTTTTACAAATAAGAAGATACAAATACAAATCAATAAGAATAATACATATTCATGTTTTGTCAAGGTATCCACGCCAATAAGTCTTTGGAAATAAGTCACTCGTGTTTACTACAAAAAATATGTTTGATTCTGGGAAATACAGCATCTACGTTCATGGAACGAACCTTGGCCAAAGGATTGGTGCATTGTTGCCGTTGTAAGCAATCTTCAGCAATATACTTCTATGGTGTATTTCTGGTTGCCGCCATCACCAACAATACTCTTTTCGTAGCTCGCTTAAAACCACACGTTGAACCATTATAGTTTTTCTTTAGTTTTATTTAGGGTTGCCAGATTTCAATTTTAGAAAAGCGTGACGGTGTGAAATCCGGGTGGGTAGTTAGTTGACCGGGGGGGGGGGGGGGTTATAGCGATATATCGGTTCTCCCAGGACCAGGATCACAAAAATGATTTTCTGAGGGAATAAATAAATAAATAACACATTTAAAAAAGAAAATATATGTTGATATAAAAACACAGGGGCTCAACCAACATAAAACAATAATAATGTTGTTATAATAATAATGTTGGAAGCAAGAGGCAATCCTAGTTTTAACTGCTAAATAATTTATTTAGTAGGCGTTTACATAAAATTCTGGAAAAGCGTGACACGCACATACTCAGGCGTGATGTGTGATAACGATAACCATTAAAAAATCGTGACAATCACGCCTAATGCCTGACGCCTGGCAACCCTAGTTTTATTAAAGTGTAAAGCTCAGTTAACCGACTGGGAAATGCATTTCAAAGGATGATTTGACAACGCCGGATAACTTGTGTGATAAATTCACGATCTGTATGTGCGGCACATGAATTTATGCATTTGTTCCACACAAAACGCTCTACAGTTTCTTCAAAAAAGGGATCCATCGCCAAATGTCATTACTCCTATTATTTCCAAACGTGGTATACTCTAGAAAAATCCAATGGAATCTATTCACGCTGCAGCTCCTATGTTATACGCCGGCTTTCTTGTGTATGTCGAAAGGTCATTGAACCTGCTGAATGTATCGAGTGGCGGTCGCGTGCTTCAGGTGGGCGTAGAAGCTACCATTTGAGTAGCTTATTTGCAGGTTTAAACTGCTATCGGTGTGGAGATGCTCAAACATCATATAGACGCCGATCAAGTTCAGCAACAAATAAACCATAGATTTAACAGTATGATTTTAAATTACTCGAGCTCTTCAATTTTGATGCAGATATAGGAAAACTTTTTCCAGAAGATGTGTTTAAATTTCTTCTTTTCCATTTATGGCCAGTTCTTCGACCGAGTGCTACTGCGATCTGAACTAAAAGTTATTTACGAAACTGATGACGTTGCGCAAAAAATAACGCCAAAGAACTAATACAATTTCTAAGAGACAAAAGGAGCTCGAAGGGTCGAAGAATCGAATTACATTACAAATTGGGTAAGTTTTCTTACTTGAAATTTCACCGCACGCCGCTGAATATATAACTATTAAATGTACTTTGAGATTTAGCGAAATTTCATATTTCACTATTTCACTTCTGTCGACACATGTTCGGCCGAGTACAACATTTTTTTAACCCTTCACTTAAATGGGGAATATTTGTCTTTTACCCACACACAACTTAATCACCATAAAATAGTTGGTTTATGAGTCTCACGAATTCCAGTTAGCAACCGACCTATTAGATCAATAAAGTTGATGGTTTGAACGTCACTCTCGGCTCACGTCAACGACGACTTAAAACTCTCGAGACAAAAGATGTTCTGGGGCCTAACTCCCGCATTGGACCTCCTCGACGAACTAACGCTGACCGCCTCGGACCTCCCAGAAACGGTGAACGTCCTCCTCGTCGGCAGCTCGGACTGCAGGCACGTCCTCCTCACCTTAGCGAGGAAGTACCGCCACAAGAAGGTACGACTGAAGTTCCACGTCGCGGACGCATGCGTCGAGGCGATCGCGAGGCAACTCCTGATGCTCAACGTCGCGCTGCAACCGCCCGAGGCTCTCGGCCTGGACCAGAAGACCAAGATCTTCATGGAGCTGTACGGTAACGCTCTCGTAAGACCGTCGGTCGCCAAGTACCTCGCAGGCTGCGCGGTTGCCATGATCAAGATGATCACCGACTACGACTACCTGAAGATGATGATGCCGTGCGTGAGCTTAGACGTGAAGTACAAGGAAAGGGACTACCTGGAGAACGTGCTGAAGTTCTGGTGCAGCAGGGACGACTTCGACATCGTCGATTGCTGGGACAGAAGGCTGAGGAGGACGTTGGGGTGCAGATACGACTCGAGGGTCGGGGCCTTCGACTGGGACTTGCACATGAGACTCCACAGCGTCGGAGGTGAGGTCATAACTAAAGTTTCGAGCGCGCAATCGCTCGAACGCCAATCGAAGTACAATAAGTGTCGAAGGCAAAGATTCGCCTTGGCGGATTTTGATTAATTTTTTTAGTGATAGAGGACACTGTCAGTATATTGGGAAAAGTAATACAGTCGAACCTCCAGCAATAACGACCACTCTAACTAAGGACCACCTCGACATAGCGACCGGTTTAGGTATTCCCCGATGGATTTCATATGATTTCTAATGCATTAAGACCTCTCTCTAACGACCGCGACCACCTATTTTTCTTCTCAAAATGATTTAAAACCTCCAACAACGAAGAATAATGAAACAAAAATCCATAAAATAATGTCAATAAACATAGTTCACCGACTGAAGGTTGTCCAGCTTCTCAAAGTTGGCCATGGCAATTTAAACCAAAGGAAAAACACCAAGTCTTAACGAACTGCTTTATTTAGAGATGAGCGACCGGTTTCGGCTTCATGGAAGCCATCTTCAGGCTCGCAAGCAAGTTGTTTTTAGGGGTTCCTGTTGCTCGAAATGTGCGGCGTCACACACAAAACAATTACGTCGACACACACAGTTAAAAAATAAATAAAATTAACACACATCGAACAAGAATGAGGTTGGAGAGTACTTACCCTCCAACCTCTCTAGAATGAGGAAGCTCACTCATTTAGGGCTGTATCCGTGTCCTGAAAGTATTTTATGTAGTTAACACAATTAATCATCTCCACACCTAATAATGCTTATAATAATGCTAATATTGCTTGTGAATTATTCTCGAAAGTTTTCTAATCGTTGAATATTCCTAACAGTGAATTTTATTAAATTAGAGCTACAGAAAATTTGAAAAAAGAAAACAAGAAATAATATTGGTTTTTATTAATAAATTCGCCCAGATTTTAATATTTTTCTTGGAAACAAAGCTAGATACGAGTAAAGCTCAAGAGGCAAGAAAGTTACATTATTGACCGCTTAATCTAAAAAAAAAATTAAATTGTCAAAAAAGCAGTGGCATACCATAATTTTACCTATAAGTATCAAGTAGGTAGCCCCCTGAGACGCCACTGGAATTAATAAATTTATTTTATGCCCACCAAAGGAAGGTCATTATGACGACAAATAAGCCTACCAAGTTTTATTTCAATCGGCTAAAAAGTTTTTGAATAATTGACAAAAACCCGATTTTTTTAAAAATTCAACACCCTGTATCTAGAAAACGAAGCAAGTTAGGACATACGATTATATGAAAAAAAAATCTTATTTTTGGCTGGTAAATACGCCCTTAAAATCTTTGCACTCAGTTTTGAATCACCCTGTATACAGCTACTTATTATTTTTCCTTGGTTATTACGATTTCAAAGAGTTTTGTCAATCCCTCTACGTTTTTATCGATTTTTGAAACCTTTTAATTTATAAACAAAAACGAAATCGTGTGAATTAAGTGCCGCGTAAAACCTAAAACACACGGAGCGGTTTGTGCCGAGTGGGTTGCCGACTCGGTCGCCGAATCGGCACATCTCACATGGAATATCAGATCTGTAGTAATCTGTACTTCGAAACACACGTTACACGCGTGATTCAGCCGCCGCCCGCCGCTCGGCAGACGAGCGTACTCTGCGGAGAATCATGCGATACGCCGAAAGCGGTTTTACGTTGCATACGTATCTGCGTCACAAAACACACGGCGTCCGGTTTTTGTTTACACAGCGTTGTAAAAATGGTAACGTTCACATTAGATATAAGAAAATTAATCAACGAAATTAGTGTAAGACCAGCGATTTGGGATATGCGTAGTAAACAGTATTCCAATAAAACTGATAGGAAAAGGGCCTGGGAAGAGGTGACCTTAGCCTTTGCCGAAGAGAAGACTTCAGAAGGAGAAAAGAAAATATTAGGTATGTATGCAAATAAAAAGAACGGTTATTAGGTATATGCATTAGTTAGATGTATCTAGTTTTTATAAAAGTAAGTACAATATTCTTTAAGCACATAATAAAAATATTTCATAAGTGTCATACAGCGGCGTGCGGTGAAATTTCAAGTATAAGGGAAGCAATTTTTGAAAACTGACCCTTTTTGCCGCTGAAGTAATTAGTTAGTTTCTCCATAACTTCCATGGAGGAGCGCCGTTCATTCGAGAGGCTCGCGAGGGGGAGAGACTAAAATCTCTAGAATTGAATGATCTTGGAGTTCCCCTACTCTTAAATTTTCTAGTTTTTATAGTTGTATCATCATCTCGATGCCCATCCCGAACTCTTACAAAATTGTGAAGTACACAACATGCTTTAATTATATCTCGAGCAACATCTATATTTACATTTAAGGGTCTATAAAAAAAAATCGCCATTTACTTGCTAGTATAGCAAAACTACGTGTTTCAAAATGGTTGTCATCTAGTCGGCTGTGGAATTCCCATGTAAAATAAAAAACCCGCCTTGCGAAAATAGGGGTTTCTACTAGTTACACATAACCTCAAAATAACCTACTTAACCTCTTTTAACTTCTGGTTTTTCTCTGTCAAAAGAAAACGAATTCTGAGTATTTGTCTATTTGAAATATTTGTTTTGGCCCTGAAAAGGGCCATTAATTACCAGCAGTACTGATTGCCAGTTTCACAATAAATGTTCGAAGTGACACTTGTTGTCAGAATTAGATAGGCTCAAATCAATAGAGCGCGGCACATCAAAAATTACATGCACAGAAATTCCAACGCCAACTAGATGACAATCATTTTGAAACACACACGTTGTACCTTCAATGTATCTCCAAGCTCTTGACAATCTGTGATTAATTTTTTTCCGAAAACATAAGTTGGATCCGCCATAAGGCCTCAGTAAATTTTCTAATAAAGGAAGTGCCTCATCTCATACCATGAGATCATTTAAATTTATAATTAGAGTAGGCTATGATTTTTAAATTAGGTTGGCAACACCAACTGCTGACAGGTTCATTTGAATTGTTAAAGTGACGCTCCAAAATATTTACTTTAGAGCATAAGATTTTTCTTACGGAGAGTTAGTTATTTTAAGAACGCCGAACGGCAAGAAAATGGTGAATGAAAGTATTCCATACAACGGTGCGTAGATGATTTTCAAAATACATTCCCTAATTTTTAATTATCGAAATGTTTACATAACCTCTAATTTACACAGCGAGTCACTTTGGCAATTCAAATGAAACGAGTAGGCTATTGGAGTTGGTGTTGCCAACCTAATTTAAAAACCACAGCCCACTCTAATTATAAATTTAAATGATCTCATTGTACTATTACAAATGGATAATTTGTGTTGCTGTGGGGATATTCAGTGTACCGTTTACCATTTTTCCGTACAAAGTGGAGTTTTTAAAAAACCCAGAGTCACTACATTTTCCTTAAACCCCTCAGCTATTTCTATCCACTTTTCTTTATTTAACGTTGAAAAAGTAACACGCCTAATAACTGTCCATATCGCTTTACAAATTTCTTGGACTATTAAACTTGCAGTAGATTTGCCCACTCGAAATGTGTAGTGCAATTCTACAAATGAACAGCCAGTCGCTAAGTATCTGCAAAAAAAAAACAAATATTTGTTTCATTTCAGGTGACGTGCTCCAAAAAAAATGGAAAAATATAAGAGATAGGTACTCGAGGGAATTAACTGGTAAAACAGGAAGATCGGGGGACGGCCAAACACAAAAAACATCTTATATGTATTCTAAACAGTTGAGCTTTCTATCCGATATGCTTCAACCACGTGCAACAAAGAGTGTGGAAGATTCAACTGTGGCTGCAGTACGTCATACTGAAAATACAAGAGCTGCTCACGAATCAAGCGACGGTCCCATTCATAAGAGAAGAAGAAGGAAGAAAGGAAGCGCCATCGAACAAACGTTGGTAGAGGCACCAGAACTACACAGTGCAAGACACGAAAGGAATGAAATGAAAGAAACAGAAAATGAGGATGACGATAAATATTTTCTGTTATCATTATTACCTTATCTACGAACAATTCCACCGCATTTAAAACTTGCTGCAAGAATGGATATCATGCAAACGATCAACAAATATATAAGTGTACAACCGCAGGAGACAACACAAAGAGAATACCAATATACACCAAATTTGGTTAGTTGTGCCCCTGTTACCGACCATCATCAATTTGCAACGATTGTTTCACAACAAACAGAAACTACACAGCAACATCAACCTGGACCGTCTGGAATACAACATTCAAGTGAATTGTATTTAATTAAACAAGAACCACAATCTAACGCCATCGAAGTGCAAGAACATAAAGTACGAATAGAAACACCATCGCCAGTCGGTTCAGTATATTCCCCTGAAGATTCCGATAGCAGTTCATCTTAATAAAACTAATTATATGTTTTAATCTACTAACTACTACATTTACTATTTTAATAAATGCTTTTTACGTGAATTGATTGATTTTTAGTTCTGCACATGGAAGATTTACTTTATTTATTTTATTATATTACTTATATTACTTAACGTTGACACCCACATTCCAAAACTTTCAAGTCGGTTCATGACATTGGCCTTTATTGTCCAAGTCTCCATTCCGTACAGCAGCACCGAGTAAATGTAACATTTTACAAAACGGTACCGTAGCATTAAATTAAGGCTGTTGTTGTTGTTGAGAAGAGCTCTCATATTCATAAATGCTACTCTGGCCTGTTCAATTCTGCTGCGTACCTCTAAGTCTGGATCCAGATCTTCGGTTATCCAGCTTCAGAAATGGAGACATGTTCGATATTCCTGTAATATTCTGCTGACCAGTATAGCCTTCGTTTTGTCGATGTTAATCCTTAAACCGAGACGTTCTCCTTCGGTAGCTCTTCTATCAATAAGAAATTGCAGCGCTTCCTGGTTATCAGCTATTATGACTGTGTCATTGGCATAGCGAAAATTGTTAATAACCTGTTAACAAGTATGAGAGAAAAAATGTTGGATTTATAAAACTAATGGAAAATTAAGTTTCTTTCGGTCGCTGATATTTAAAATCAGAGTCCCATCATGCGAAAAGGGGTGTTATAGCCTCCACATGCAAGTAACACCCCTCCCAAAGGGTGGGTTTTTGAAAAAATTGAAAAAGAAACTGAATAGGCATGGTCAAATGTCCGCGGAAGGTTTCGTAAGAGAATTCCGCAGTAGTCGAAAAACACCCCTATTTAGGGGCACTTTTTCAATTTTAGTGGTGTTCCAACCATTGCTGCAAGTTCCAAATCCAATTTTCGTAATCAGCGCCCCAGAATACATAAAGGGACAAGTGGTCTCGTCAAGTCCAGCGTTTCCCGACCTTTTACCGTTATTTTAAATGGACTAAAATGCCTAAAACTCTGCGTCTACTCGCAACATCTCGAATTGAACCCACTCCACGTTCTCCCCAGGCAGGCAGATCTGCGGCCAGGAGTACCGCAGCTTCAGGTCGAACGGCGTCGCCTTCACGTGGCTCGAGTCGGAGGTCTCGAAGCCGAACAGGTCGTTCGTCTGCGCCGTCGTGCCGGACGGCGAGCGGCTCCTCCACCACGGCTACCTCGGCGACGTCGAGACGGGACCGTTCGTCGCCTTCGGCCTCGGGTGCGAGGACGCCGCCTACCTCAGGTCCGAGCACGGCCAGAACTCGCACAGGGCGACCGACGTCACGGAGCGCAACCTCAGGCAGACGTTCTACGAGCTCTCGAACGGCGAGCCGTACTCGCACCGGCCGACGAGCGACGCGCAGCTCGGGCCCGTCGTGCTCAGGAGGGAGGAGCTCGTCGTGGACGTCAAGGGCGTCGACTTCGTGCCGAGGACCGTCAAGCCGTGCGTGCCGTTGGAGGACGACGTTGGGTTCCTGTCGGTCTCGGCGTTGGGTACCATGAAGTACAGGGAGCAGTACGAGCAGTTGTACGATATCGTCTACTTCAACAGCAACTATCTCAAGTATTTCGATGGGGACACGGTGTCTAGGATCTCGAAGGAGAACGCGTTGCTGTTGATTGAGAATCCGATTTACGTGCTGAATAACAGGAAAAAGCAATTGGAAGAGTTTGCGGAGGAAGTTAAAGGGAAATTGACTGGTGTGAATTACCAGCAAATTGATTATGACTGCGAGAAAGATCCTTATATTAGAATACTCCTGAATACAAAGTAAAAAAAAAGGAATTTACTATTTTCTAGAAAACTTTTTAAAAGGTTTTTTAGTTACTTTTGAAGACATAATGTGTGAAACCGACCACCGACGATGAAGCACTTTCATACCCTCGTAGCCAGCAAGTAGGTAAAGTTTGTCGATGGTCGTGTTACATAGTAAGTAAGGGACTCCCCTTCCAGACTCGGAAAAAAATGCATGTACCTACTTTTGACTTTACGTAATAAAAGTGAATTAAAACTAAGTTCGGTTAATTTTTGATCGCCTGACAAGCCCGAAGAACACAAAAAAGCCTACACTTTCTTCCTTTTCCCAGCATTAGCATAATCTCTTCTTTCCCAAGCCATCTCTTCGACCCTTTTCTTTTTATCAACGCTACTTTCGCTCAGGGCCAGGGCTCGAACAGGGGGTGCTAAGAATCCCTAGGTTAGATCAGGCTGTCATCTTAATATAACGACTTACAACGCAAGGTCCTTAGGAACTGACGAACGCTTAGCTGAGTTCGAATATGAATTAGACAAAATCAAATGGGATATCGTAGGTATAGCCGAGACAAGACGAAAGGGAGAACAGTGTATTAAATTAAACTCGGGACATGTGTTGTTCTGTAAAGGAGATGACAAATACTGGTATAGGAGGAGTTGGAATTTTAGTTAATAGAAGGTTAACCCCAAACATAAAGATACTGAAAGTTCTGTTAGACCGAGTTAGCTATGTCACACTTAACATAAATAAAACAACAGCCATGAAATACATTCAAGTCTATGCTCCAACCTGCTCACATGAAGACGACGAAGTGGAACTGGTATACGAGGATATAGCAAGAGCACTCCAAAACAACACATGTCATTATAGGAGGTGACTTCAACGCCAAAATTGGAAAAACTACAGATCCCACACAAAGATATATAGGGCATTTTGGTTTAGGAGCCAGAAACGATAGAGGTACACTGCTGGCTAATTTCCTAGAAAGGGAAAAGCTCTACCTGATGAACACCTTCTTTCAGAAGAACGAAAAGCGAAAATGGACTTGGAGAAGTCCAGATGGAAAAACCAAGAACGAGATTGATTTTACATCTCAAAACATAAACACACAATCCAGGACGTAGACGTGATAAACCAATTTACTACTGGAAGCGACCATAGAATGATCAGATGCAAGGTGTTCATAAATGTCAAAGTGGAAAGAGCTAGAAAAATGAAACAAAGACCTCCTAAAATAAATATAGAATCACTGAAGGAAGAAAATGAAGGATATAAAAGACAACTTAACGAAAAATTCTCTAAAAACCCAGGACAACCAAATGAAACTATAAACGAAGCTAACAGAAGAATAACAAAAGCAATAAGAGAAGCTGCAGAACTCACAGCCAAACCTTAAGAAGTGGAAAGAGAGACACAATAGAATATGTAGAAACCAATAAAGCAGCAAGAAAAATGGCAAAGCAGGACATCCTGAGCCATAAAACAAAACAGGTACAATCCTTGCTAGAACACAATAAGGGTCTGAACATATTTAGAAGACAAAGCACGCAGAAGAAGGAAATAACGAGAATAAAAGACAAAGCGAATAATATAATAGAAGATAGAACACAAATACTGAGAGAAGTTTAATTGTTTTACACAGACTTATATGAATCAAAAATACTAAACGAAGCAGTGAAGGAAGAGAATGAGAACACAAACAGTAAAATTATTAATGTTAATTCAGAGGAAATGCCAGAAATAGACATCGAAGAACTGGAAAAGGCTCTATTGCAAATGAAAAATGGACGGGCGGCAGGAGAAGATAGCATACTACCGGAAATGCTGAAGGAAAGCGATAGAAAAACTAAAGAAGAACTAGTAAAACTATTTAATACCTGCTTGACGCAAGAATGCATTCCTCATGACTGGGGAAATGCAGTGGTTGTTCTTATCTATAAGAAAGGAGATCCTTCGGACCTCGAAAACTACAGACCAATCAGTCTGCTGTCTCAGGTGTACAAATTGTTTATCAGAATAATTACAAACAGGTTAGAGCGAAAACTTGAAATATACCAACCAAGAGAACAGGCTGCATTTAGAAGTCACTACAGCACTACCGAACACCTCCAGACAGTAAAACAACTTATAGAGAAGGCATCAGAATATAATATACCTATATGGATGGCCTTCGTAGACTTCAGAAAGGCCTTCGACACTATAGAAACCTGGGCAATAATAAAATCTATGAGAAATGCCAGAGTGGATCAAAGATACATCAACCTAATAGAAAATATATACAAAACTTCTACAATGACTATCAAGATTCACGCACAGACGAATAAAATAGAATCCAAAAGAGGAGTCAGACAGGGAGATGTAATTTCGCCAAAATTGTTTACTCTGGTTTTGGAGGATGTCTTCAAAAAAGTTAACTGGAGGGAAAAGGGAATAAACATCCATCGTGAATACCTAAGCAATTTAAGGTTTGCTGATGATCTCGTCCTGTTTGGAAGAGATAAGCAAGAACTAACTAAGATGTTGGAAGAACTACATGTAGAAGCTGCCAAAATTGGACTACATATGAATAATGCAAAAACACAATTCATGACAAACGTTCCTGATGCAGACCAAACCATTACGTTTCATGGACAAACTATAAACAAAACACAATCATACATATATCTTGGACAATCAGTGACACTAAGCAAACAAAACCAAGAAATTGAGATCGATAGGAGAGTCAGATTGGGATGGGCTGCCTATGGTAATTTAAAATACGCTTTCAACATGAAAATCCCCATGGCATTAAAAACAAACATCTACAACGAATGCATTCTCCCAGTCACTACATACGAATCCGAGACCTGGGTCCTGACTAAAAGGATTATTAACAAACTAAGAATACATCAGAGGGCCATAGAGAGAAGAATACTGGGAATATCACTGAGAGACCACAAAACAAACCAGTGGATACGAGAAAGGACAAAAGTAACCGACATCATACAGAGAATCAGTTCCTTAAAGTGGCAATGGGCAGGACATGTTGCAAGACACAGAGGGAATTGGAGTGGACACATCACTAGATGGAGACCTTGGGGAGAACGAAGAAGTATTGGCAGACCACAACAGAGATGGTACGATGACCTGAAAAAATTCGCTGGGCTGAACTGGTACCAGAGAGCAGAAAATAGGAGTGTATTGTGAAACATGAGAGAGGCCTATATCCAATGGATAGAAGATGGCTGAAAAAAAAACTTTCGCCGGATTCGACAGCAACTTTCTTCCTTTTCAGACCACCAGTTCGAACCTTCCTCGTCACGTCTAATTTCGTCTTTGGATTTCAGGCTGGTTTTGTCTTTCCCAGTATTAGCATTCCCCTTCTTCTTTCTTAAACCATCCCTTTGACGCTTTCTCGAGTCTTTTTTCTCCTTTTCATCGAGGCTATTCTCGCTGTGTTTCGGCAGCATGTTTCTTCCTTTTCAGATCACCGTTTCCATCCTTTTCGACACGTCTACTTTCCACATTTTCGATTTCAGGCAACCTTGTTGTCTTTTCCAACATTAGCATTATCTTTCTTCTTTTTCTAACTATACCCTTTACCCCTTGTCGAGTATTTATTCTTTTTATCGAAGCTACTCTCGCCAGACTTGACAGCAACTTTCTTCCTTTTCGGACCACCAGTTCAAATCTTCCTCGTCACGTCTACCTTCGCCTCTCGATTTCAGGCGGCTGGTGTTGCCTTTTCTAGTAGTATTAACATTCCCTTTCTTCTTTCTCAAGCCATCCCTTTGACCCACTTTTAAATCTTTTCTTCTTTTTATCGACGCCTCTTTCGCCCGGCCCGGACAACTTTCTCCCTAATTTAGACCAACGTTTCGATCCTCCTTGGTGACGTCTACTTTCGCCTTTCGATTTCCCGCGACCTTGTGTTGTCTTTTCCAGTATTAGCACTGTCTTTATTTTTCAAATCACCCCTTTTCGAGTCTTCTTTATTCTTTTATTGACGACACTATTGCAGTACTCGGCACCATCTTTCTTTCTTTTCAGACCACTTGTTCGCACCTTCTTCATCACATCTACTATCGTCTTTTTCATTATAGGCGCGATGGTGTTACCTTTCCCAACATAAACATTATCGTTCTTCTTTTTCAAACCATTCCTTTGATTCTGTTTTGAGTATTTTTCCCTCTTTTTATCGAGACTACTCTCGCCACGCAAGCAGCAACTTTCTTACTAAGACTAGCAATTCGTTCCTTCTTCATCGCATGTACTTTCACCTCTCCGATTTCAGGTGAGCTTGTCTTGTCATTTCCAGCTCTAGTATTATCGTTCTTCATTTTAAGATCACCCCTTTTACTCTGTTTTGATTCATTTCTCTTCCTTTTTTGACGCTACTCTCGCCGTGCTGAGCAGCACCTTTCTTCCGTTTTAGACTAGCATTTCGCTCGTTCTTTGTCACATCTTTTCAATTTTAGGCGAGGTATCATGAAGTACAGGGAGCAGTACATGCAGTGGTATGATATCGCCTACTTCATCGGTAACTATCTCAAGTATTTCGAAGGTGGAACGGTGTTTGGGATCTCAAAGGACAGCCAACGCATTGCTGTTGAAAATCCTATTTATGTGCTGATTAACAGGAAAAACCAATTGGAAAAGTTTGTGGAGGAAGTTAAAAGGGGATTAGCCGAATTACCAGCAAATTGATTAAGAATTCGAGATAGACACTTATATTAAAATAATCCGGAATAAAAAAAATTCAAAAAATTACTACTGCCTAGAAAACTTTTTAAAAGGTTTTTTAGTCATTTTCTTCTTTTTCCCAGCACTAGCATTATCTTTCTTCTTTTTCAAGCCACCTCTTCGACCCTCTTTCGACATCTTTTTCTTCTTTTTATTGACGCTACTCTTGGCAGCATCTTTCTTCCTTTTAGGACCATCATTTCGATCCTTCTTCTTCACGTCTACTTTCACCTTTTTCATGTCAGGTGGGCTTGTGTTGTCTTTCCCAGTAGTAGCAACATCTTTTTTCTTTTTCAAGCCATCTCCTTGACCATGTTTCGAATCCTTCTTCCTCTTTTTATCGACGCTACTCTCGCCGTGCTCGGAACCATCTTTCTTCCTCTTCAGACCACCGTTTCGATCCTTCTTCGTGACGTCAACTTTCGCCTTTTCGATCTCAGATGGACTTGTGTCGTCGTCATGCTCTTCCAGCTCCTCTTCGTCATCATCGCCATCTTCCGATTTCGGAATTAGGTTGGAGAACTTCTTCAGCTTTGCCACGAAGAAACCGTCCATGTTGTGCGTGTGAGGGTAGAATCGCCTCGTCAGTTTCATGGTGGGATGGAACCGGTGATGCCTGCGGATCAATAAATAAATTTAGAGTTTGTTTTTGGTTGTTTAGTAAGGATTTACTTAGAAGAATTGATGGAGGCACAGATAACTGTGTGTAGGGCTGGTATATAACTTATAGCTAGAAAATGTCGTACATGGTCGCTCCTAATTTTTATTATCGTTTTTTTGGGAATCAAGTCCAGTCATAAAGGAGAAAAATTGAGCGAAATACTAAACAACTAATGGATAAAAGACGAAACCTGGAAGACAAACACTTGGCAAATAACAGAACATAATAAAGAAATATCTAAGGCCATCACACGAGACATAAGACAACACAACACAACAGGAATATATAAAGAAATAGAAGAAAATAGAGGAATGAAGGTACTGAGGAAACAACTCACATGGAAAGAAATAAATAGGTAAGTGTGACGATATAAATGGACAACCAACAACTAATAGACAGGAGATTCTACTGTCTTACTGTTAGTAGGAGATTCAGGGTGACGAATGAAGTGGTTATACAGCATATGAACAAACAAAGAGAGGTACTTAATACCATAAAAAGAAGAAAGCTGGAGTACTTTGCCATGTAATGAGAAATCCGAAATATGAATTGCTCCACATAATTATTGAAGGAAAAATAGAAGTAAAGCGTGGTATTGATCGCAGAACATCTTGGCTCAAGAATCTTCACCAATGGAATGGAGTAAACACTGCGACACTGTTGAGATCAGCTGTGGGCAAAGCGAAGATCATGCGACTGATCACCAATGTTCTTGGAGGACACAGCGCTTAAAGAAGAAGTTCTCCCCAACATTTAAACATTTTAGTTGTTAATCTGTCCTCTCCAGGTATCTTATTTGTTCTCATTTGAGATTATCAGTTTTGTCTTAATTTAATAATGCAATTTTTTAATGAGTAACCATTATTAAATGATTACTTAGTCATTATGTTGTATCCCTACAACTATACAAAGTGTTTTTGTTTGTTTTGCCATAACGCCATTCACCAGTGAACAAACGAATAAATAATTTTTTCAATCTTTCCTTTACCTGTAATTGACGAAACCTTCAGTGCCAAACTCCAGTCCCGTATCGGCCAGCTTCACGTTACGTTTCCTCAAAGCGAAGTCGATCACCCATTCGTTCTCCTCGGGTAATATCGAGCAGGTCGAGTAGACGATGTAACCGCCAGTGGGGGAATTGGCGTTCGTACAATCAATGGCGGCCAGGAGCAATTGACGCTGGAGATTGTAGCTGCGTTGGATGTCTCGATCGTCCTTGCTGGTCTTCACGCTTTGATCTTTCGCAATCACGCCCGTACCTACAATAGTTAATAAACAAAGCTATGATTCAGCGAATAACAATATGATTTATTCCCTATATGATAGCGGAGATTGTATATTAACTAAGAAGTAGTGGTGCATATATATGCATAACTATCGTAGCTTCCAGATACCTATACACCTCCACCTTTTAGCAAGGTGATACTTCAAAACACAACAGGCTAATGTAAGTTTCAAACTTCTAAAAAATAATCCCAAGGCAAAGATGTTGACACATTAGACACTTTACTTTTTAACTTGATCTAACGAAGTAGCTAATTAAAAACTTCATTAGTTACTTTTCCAACTTCATATATGCCAGTTCAAGTTATTTGTGTCGCATTAGAGTTGTCATAAGTTCTTTAGAAGCCTCTTAACTTCTTTTGAAACAACAGCTTAAGTTTATGTTAACTGCGACTTCTTTAAAAATGTCACCAAGCTACTCGGTACCTTAAAAATTGTTTTACAATGTCACAACTTTTTTAAAAACTTTATGAATTGCACACCTTCGTTAAGATAATCGCAACTCCTTTAAAAGTGTCATAGGATCATTATAACTGTAACAATTAGCTTCAAAATAAGCATGTAAGTACATAAACCAAAATGTGAATACAAATGAACAGCAGGAAATATGCTCAAAAAATGTACAAAAATGCGCATTTACAGTTACTGTAACAAAATAAAATAAATGTAAGAGCATTCAAGGAATAATTTAGCAAATAATGAATCTTAACATTGCCCAAAAATGTATTTGAGCTACTGTATTTAAAATGTCAGAAGAAATATATTTTAAATACACAGTAAATACAAATTAAGCTTATGTATTTAACTATTTATTTAAATGCATAAAAAGTATTTAAAATACATTTCTAAATACATGTATTTAAATACTTAACAACACTGCTGATGACTGGACTAATAAAAATCACGCGTCATAATATTAAATATGTTAAATGATTTTTTTGGAGCTCTGGGCTCTTGGACTACTAGGCCATAGAGGTTAGACCGTCATGGTTATAGGGTTGTTAGTTACGCCCATTTAGAGTGAGAAAACAAAAAGCCTTATTCATCACTCTCTCGCTCCTTCGTCTCCAACGTGCCATATGGGGATCCGCAGTATATATGTGGTAAACATGCTTATGCTTCCACTGCTTTTGCTCTAATACCCATAGCTAGGAGCGAAAAATTGAAAACCACACAACCTAACTTAATCTAAGATAGAAATAATTTAATAAACCAAAGAACTATTCCTTCCTAACCTGTACATGGTGCATCGAGAAGCACCCTATCGAAACCCTTCATGAAATTTGGAAACTTCCTTCCATCCAAGCTGGTAACGACCGAATTAATAACTCCGAGCCTGTGGAAGTTACCGACTATCGCCTTGGTCCTGTCCTTGTTGAAATCATTGGCAAATAGGACGCCCGTGTTTTTCATAATAGCAGCAATATGGGACGCTTTCCCTCCAGGTGCAGCTGCCATATCCAGGATCCTTTCGTTCTCTTGTGGCGCTAGCGCCATTACCGGCAACAAACTCGAAGCTCCTTGGATGATATAATGACCTACGAAACGACTCGAAAACATTCCACCTAAACGATTCCCGGATACTCACCTGCAAGGTACTCCGGAGTGGCCCCCAGCGGAACCTGTGACGAGTAGACAACCAACCCGACTTTACTCCACTTCCCTACTGGGTCCAAATTAACCCCCCGGTTGATGAGAGCCTGTGCCAGATCCCTGCGTCTCGTCTTGAGGCTGTTGGTGCGGATCGTGAGAGGCCTCTGGACCTCGCTCGCCTCCAGGAAATCCAGGAGTTCCGATAGCGGGAACAGGTTGATTAGCCTCTCCATGAGGAACTCATTGTAACTGTAGTAAGTGCACAAGTCTTTCCTGAGCAGGTCTAAGTACTCGGAGCGGGAATGCGAGCCATCCTTGAGTTTCTTGAAGTCGGTCAGGACCGTGATCAGCTCGCGAATTCGCTGTTGAACATCCTGAAGGCTTTTTGTTTCTGCTTCACTCTCCTTTGTGGGAAACTTGAATATCTCTTGTTGGTCGATGTTTAGTTGGAGTTCCTCTTCCGCCAGCTTCTTGTCTTTCGCAAGTTTCTTCTTAAGTTTCACATTTTGCTTTTCAATAGGGAGCAAGTCATCGTCGTCGTCATCATCATCATCATCATCATCTTGGTCATCGCTTTCAGCTTCTTCGTCTGAACCATATTCGTCCTGACCTTCGGAATCATCACTTACGTCATTTAACTTCCCCACTTTCAAGCTCCCCTCGAAGTCATCTTCACTGTCCTCTTCCTCGGGGCCCTCTTCGTTTCCATCGCTTTCATCTTCATCATCGGAACTTTCAGCTTCTTCACGTTTTTTCGGCTTGAGCCAAAGCTCATTATCATCAGTGAATCCTTTCACTATCACATTGCTCTTGTCAGGTTTCATGATATCCGTCTTGCTTTCTTCGGGAGTCTCCCGTTTCTTTTTAGTTTTAGTGGCCTGCCGTTTCTCCTTTATCTCGTCCCGTTTGTTCTGCCTCTTCCTCTCCCGAAGGGCCTGCCTGTGGCTCAACTTCTTCGGGGCGGACGCATCAGCTATAAAATGTAAACACAGAGACTCAGTAAATAGATGTGAATGATGTGGTAGTGACTTACTTAAGGCTTTAGGAAAAGTAGGGTCTTTTTGTTTCTTGGACTTCTTTCCGGGACCTTTCTTAACCACGACGCCTTCGGTGAATTTCGCCTTACGACCCATTGCGGCAAAAATGGGGTGAATTTAATTAATTGGGAACAGGACAATTACTTGGAATCTTTTAACGAAATTTTACATGTACCTGTACTTGTTAATGTCACGATGTCACATGTAAAATTTGTGGTTATGTTCGTTGTGCAGAGAACAACGAGAACACAGAGAAAGTAGTGTGTCGTGTCAATTACATGTGTCAATTTCAACTCCTGTCATGTCAAGTTCTATTTTTCTTTTTCATGCTCCAGGCTCAGTCTCAGTCTCCAGTTGTTTTACTATAGGAACTCCGGACTCTAGGATCTATAGCTAGAACCGCTAGGACCTCTAATTGTTAAATATTACAACAATAAGCGAATCTTTTCTTTGCAAAAATGGATGACAATATCGCTAACTTCAGTGACGTTTTTAATAAGCTGAAGCAAGTAAGTAAACGTTGGAATTAAGATCTTATACCTTTACCCCACTATAACACAGTTAAGCCAAAAAGGCTTTACACTTCCTGCAGGTAAATTGCTTCTAAATTCATGTGTTTGAATGAATAATTAATCTAAAACAAGTTGTCCAAAGGTGAATTATGCGAAGCAAGTTTAAACAAATATGAATTAAATTGTACTTCAGTAATTTTTTCCATGACCATATAATACTGTCATTGGTTTCTAACCATGCGTTTGTGGCAAAATGTGGCAACTCTACTTAAAATAATAGTTTTAGTTGTGATAAGTCAGTAAATTATTAAGGGAAACTTACTTTGACTTATTGAATGTCGGTTATATTTCGGTCAGATCACAATGGTCATTCGAGTAAGGGTTCTGCGTGGCTTTGATAATTGTTTGAATCTATATTTATTCAAAAAATGTTTTACAATGTTTAACAATTGTTTTAATTGAGGACAAGAGAAAGCAGTCACTCCTGAATTCCTGAAAGTCATCGTCTTTCATCCTTAATTTTCATTTCTTTTAGGAGATCAAGGAATGCTGTGATGACGAACTAAGCGAAGGTGGTTACGGTGAGGATGAGGATGACGATTTGGATTCGATAGAAGTAAGTTTCGCAATTTTACAAGTTTTGTAAAATGGAGGTTTCTTAAGTTCTCAAGGCTCCAATCCAATAAGAAGTAAAAACTTTTTCCACTTTATATTTGTTGTATTAATAAAGTTAGTAGAGATTTAGTAGATAATTAAAGTATCATTTTTCAAATTTGACCAAAATATTCTCAATTTTGGTAAATTTTACTGACCCAGACCCGTCTCTGTATTCTGTATCGTTTCAGATAATGGAGGACATGGAAACTGACGACGTATTAGCAGCTCTAACCATCGACACACCCGACACCTCCCAATACCCGAGCACCAGCGCAATGCGACAGGACGAAAAAGAAATCATCGACTCCTGTGATGATCCCGAATTAAAATCGTTATTGATCATGAACCGCACTAAGAGATTGCTATTGCTCGAACTGTTAGACCACGTTAGCAAATTTAAAATGGAATTTAAAGAAATTGTATCGCAAATTCGTGAAAATGAAAAAAGGAAAGAGAAAGTACGTAAAACCGCGCTGTCTGTATGGCGTGTAGGCTATCCCTATTTTAAAGACAGAGATTGTTTTCCAGCTCCTAGAAACGATGATGTTATATGCAAAAGTATAAATCAAGAACTGATGGTATATCAATTAAATAAAATTAATGGTTGGCTGACAGTAGAACAAACGCGTTTGGTTCGAGCCGTCGAAATAAATTACACAATTAATATGGAGATGGAACTAAATAAGAATATAGAGAGTGAGAGTGATGAAAGGACGAAAAAGATGCTAATGAATAGGCTTGCTGAAATACAACGTAACCAAGAATATCCACCCTTGTGGTGTGATAAGCACATCGACTGGTGTAAGATTTCAGAAAATTTTTTATCAAGTAAGTGGAATTCATTATTTCATATTGTCACTTCTTTACTGGGTGTCCGTTTCACAGTTTCATATAAATGTGCTCTTTAGTTATCGGACATTACAGTAATTTACTACTAATACACATTTAGGTGCCGGTAAAGTCCGTCGACGGTTCCTTTTACTACAGGCTCTCTAAGACACTGAAGTTGCTCTTTTAAGATTAATATTTGTTGGTGTGATAACTAGCATCGATAATTCCTAAGAATAGAGTTTCAATCGATAACCATCCCTTTCTCAAGGCGACAATGGAACTATCACTTATAAAGAATTGAACCATGTTAGTAATTTGACTCATGATATGTATACAAATCCTTACATCACTAAATCAGACATTATTACAAACATGGGAAGTATAATACATAGTAAAACTTGAAAACTTCATTATTATGTTCTTGCATTATGTTAGAAACATTGTAGATTAAGGGGGAAACTGATGTAAGTAACTGCTTTTTCAAAAATTCTTTTCTGAAAGATGATAAAGTTTATTTAAGCGTAATAACGTACAATATAAGGATAAAATGTGTATGAAACTATTTTATTGTTGCAAGCAAATTTTATGTCTTGCAACGCCCATATACTTGTGGTTATTGTTGTAAATCAAAGTTTTGTCTTTGTAATACGTGTTTTCTCTTTGCATTAACCTAAACTTAGCAAACAATTAAAAATTCAGGACCATTTTTATACAATTTGCAAAAGATGCATTACTTATTGAAATATTAATGTTGTTTTAAGTTCACACAAAGACCAGTTAGTTAAAAATGCTTACACAATTTTAAGTAATCTTTTAGTTACTTTTTGACGTCATTGTACGGTACACATAAACTCACAGGTTCAGAAAAATGTGTCTAAAGTTTTCGGCTTAGCCAAGTAATGTTTAAAGGGACTTATAATTATCAACGTTATTAAATATAACATGTTCCAGTAACTGCACAGAATTCAAGTGAAACTAAGTTAAATATTAACGTCAAGCCATATATGTTATGTATTTGTTTTGAAATTCAAGACATCCTGATTGTGAGTATAAGAGGTTCCATAAGATTCTAGGATCATATTAAATTTCATAAGTTGAAATCTTCCTCCTAAAGTATACTTACTGCTCGTTACAAATGTCAAATTTGTACAATTATTCACTTGAGGAAGATTTCAATGGAGGGCCAAAAGAGTTAGGAAGTTGACTACAAGTTTTTATCAAAAGCGCTAATTAGTTCTTCTGGTTTTAACATAGGTACAAGTAACCGAGTAACCACGTTTCCATTTTAACCAATTGCGAGAGCAGTGAATCTGAGCTTTAGCACTTTGAATTACCTCAATATCATTTATTGAGGTTAGAAGTCTGTGATTGAAACATTTTACCTTTTAAACATCAAACCCATTACTAGGATCTTTTTTAGACTAGTGAAAAAGACATTAATACCCTTCCTTTGTTAGCTAATAATCTAGGTTAATTATCGTAAATCTAACCATGTTTTTTTTTTTTTAGAAAAACATAGTGAAGCTGAGTGTCGGTCTTATTGGAACCTCCTACTCCATCCCATTATAAATAAATCAAAATGGACAGTGGAGGAAAACGAGACGTTGGTAAACCTAGTAGAAAAGTACAACTATCAAGATTGGGAAAAAATAACACTAGAACTAGGGAATAACCGTTCCCCTTTGTTGACCTGCATGCATTTCATTAAAACCTATTGCCAGCAGTTTAAAGCTGGCAACTTCACCTATAAGGAAGACAAGAAACTGGTGAAGCTCGTAAAGAAATATAAGAGAGGCGACTTTATTCCATGGGTGGAAATATCGAAGCATTTCGACAATAGATCTCGCTCTCAAATCTACCACAGGTATTACTTACTATGACTGTTTAGGTTTAACAATGAGAATTTACACATACTTAAAATATAAGATTAAAATGGAATCGAATATGATGCATTTATTTCATTGGTGCATTTAAAAAAGATGTTATGTATTTTTATCAGCAAAACTATATTTAGAAACAATTTTTTTTCAATTTAATTAATGTATAAAAAGGTTTTAAACATTCCTTTTTTACATTTTTGACTATGTACTTTACACCTCAAAAATTTGCGATGTGTTTATCGGACTACTTTCTCATATTCTATTGTTAATATTCAATAGTAAAATGAATATTTAATGATTAAAAACAATTCTTCGGGTGAATTTCGAAAAACCGAAAAACGACAGGAAAGAAGTGCCCTTCAGAAACGATTTAGCCAAAAATGTTATTAAACTTTCTTATATATGCGTTCGATATTAGAATAAATACTCCAAATTTAGAAACAGAAATTGAATTGGACTTTGAGAAAATTTCCAAAATCCGAAAAAACGTCAAGAGTAAAATGCCCTACAGAGAAAATTGAGCCAAAAATGTTATTAGACTCTATTATATATATTCGACCATGGAGCAAATATTAAACACTGTAAAAAAATGCATGGGCAAGTTTTGAGAAAGTTTCCAAAAAAAAAAAACTGAAAATGTCAAGCTTAAGCTACTACTTTATCTCGGCCGATTTTATTGAAAAGTTTATTGGGAGGTCCTGGTGTAGCACAAAGTCTAAATTCAAAGTTGGAACCATTTGTTGTTTTTCCTCTTTGGGGAAAAATGTACCACAGACTTATACATAACACTGACATTTTTTCAAAAATATATTTTTTGACTCTAGGGACCTTAAGACGTCTAGAAATGCCAATAACTCAAATTAGAAAAATCGGTTACCAATTACAATACTCATACCATATGAGTGCCTCATATGAAAAAGTAAAAACTTCATTTAACTGTTCTAACCTTCAAATTAATACTTTCATTAAACCATGAACTAAATAAGCCTAATAATATGTGTTATACAATTTTAATCGAAACATACTGGATGAAATTGTTCTTAAAGAAATGTTGATTCATCTGAGTATAGTGTCATACTGTAAGATTAAAATATCTCATAAGTCGGAAGTAGCATGAATCATACTTTATTTCAAATTTGGGATACAAGATTTATAAGAATACTCAAATCTCAAATGAGAATAGAAAATTAGAAGTTAGATAAACCTGCAAATTAATCACCGATTAGACATTAAACTGTGCAATAAAATCGCTCAAATGTTTGAGCTTCAGTAAAGTAGCATTACATTTCTTAATAAATTAGTAACACCCGTTCATAAAAATCTGTGTGTATCTATCATGAACTTTAGTTTGAATTTTATAAAACAATAGACAGCCAATCAATCTGAACTTTGAACATATAATTCATCTGATGTTGGACATCTATAACAAATGGTTTTTATATGATTTTTGATGAACTGCTATTTTTCACTTGCTTTTCGTATTATTTGAAATGTTAGAAGCACTCAGAAACAGTTTGCAACTATTAATCATTTACTTTCATGATGTTTCCACCTCTTACCGTCATTCTTGCAGATACGTGCGGTACCTGGAGAAGACGCCGCAGAGAGGAAGGTTCACGGACGCCGAGGACATCCTCCTGATGGTCCTGGTCGACAGATTCGGGAGAAAGTACACAAAGTGCGTGGAGTATTTCCCCACTCGCAACAGTTCCCAGTTGAAGTCCCGTTACACCATGAACCTAAAACAGTGCATAAAGAAAGGTCATTGGACCAAAGAGGAGGACGATAAGATAATGAGGCACGTTAAACAGCATGGGGCGAAAAATTATACCGCGATAGCGACGACACTGGGTAGGACCGCTCCGCAAGTTCGACAGAGATTTGCGACGATCGTGGAGTTTCTGAGGAAGAATCCCGGGAAGACGTTCACCGAAGCATCGAATAACAAGAGGAAACGGGACTATCCCGATAAGTTTAAACTTTTGAGGTAGGTTGGTATAAATAAGTAAGCACTACAGGTCTACCACGTTTTACGCGGATTCACTGGTTCACGCTGGAACTTTGGCGGCATTTGCGCATGTGCGCGGTATTCCAAATTCCAACCTGAAATGCGAGATTTACACGAAAACTGTGCCGCGAACCTAAACTATTCGGATTTACACCACTATTCCGCAGGTCAAAGCAAACCGTTCTCATGCGCATGAGCCATTTAGCCACGTGGTACTGTCCTGAGCTCCCTTTATCAGCTTTTCTCCTGTGATGTTCCAGATAATAGTGTCCTCATAACTATAAGTCCGGGAAATGTGAAGGATATAGGATCATTCGCCTGATAAATCATATGTTAAAGTTGTTCCTCCGAATAATACACAATAGAGTATACAATAAATTAGATGAACACACTAGAAGAACTCAGTTTGGCTTTAAGAATGGCGTCGGAACAAGAGAACCATTTTTTTCAATGCATGAGCTTATTGTAAGATGTAGAGAATGTAGACTGTGTTGTCTACCTGTGTTTCATAGACTTTCAGAAGGCCTTCAACCTGGTGAAGCATGATATATTAATGGTGATTCTAATATCATGTAACATTGACGACAAAGATTTAAAAATCATATCAAACCTCTACCAAGAACAAGTCAGACAAAAGCGAAAAGTCTGAAGAAATTCATATCGAGAAGGGAGTAAGACAAGGATGTGTTCTTTCCCCGCTGTTGTTAACGTTTATTCCGAGGAAATATTTAGGAAAGCTTTGCAAGGTACCTACCTCGGATGATATAATTGTAAATGGGCAATGCGTTAACAATTTGTAATACGCAGATGACATAGTCATTCTAGCAAATAACGCTAAAGCACTACACTGTGTAATAAACCGAGTGATGACAACGTGTGAAGAATTCCAAATGAAACAACACAAAAACAATGGTTATAAACAAGCACCAGAATAGAAAGGTCGAACCTAAGCTCAACAGAATAGAATTAGAATGAGTAACAAAAATAAGTTACCTAAATACGATCACTCACTAGAGATAAAAAGCACGAGCTAGATTTTATAGTATGCAAAAAATATGCAACCGCCAACTCAATATTTCATTAAGAGCTTGAGTACTCAAATGCTACGTTTTCTCCACGTTGCTGTATTGTGTTGAAGCATGAACAATGACAGAAACAACATAAAGAAGAATAGAAACGTTCAAACTCTCGTGCTACCGAAAAATGCTCAGAATATCTTACATGAGTCATATGACAAACGAAGTTTTGCGGAGGATGAAAAAGGAAAGAGAACTTATCCATCTAATAAAAGAAAGAAAAACACAATATTTCGGCCATATTATAGAAACCAAAAATACGAACTGCTCCGACTTACCATCGAAGGCAAAATCAATAGTAAGAGGGGACCAGGAAGAAGACGCTACTCCTGGCTTAAGAACTTACGACAGTGGACTAATAGGACCTCCATAGGAGAGCAGCAACAAATAAGATAAGATGGAAAATGTAATCGCCAACGTCCTTAAGGATCAAGCACCGTAAGAACAAACTAACTATAAGCAAAGAAAGGAAGAAACAGCAAGTAGCAATAGGCGCTCGCATATAACATCTCTGTAAATCCTAATTAATTCTTCGGGTGGGTCGTCGATAAGTAGGAAAAATGAGTTAAACGTTCTCACACGTACCTCGAGTTGTCGAAAATTGATCAAGTCTGGTTGCCTTCAATCTCTGGTTCCAACTCACTTATCCACAAGTAGTTCTTGGATCCATGAAAGAAATTCGTTTAATGCTGATGAATGGGAGTTCTACTGGGAAAAATGCCTTCTATGACAGCTATATCAAAGAATAAGGAAACCGCTTCAGGCTTGAAAACAGCAAAAGACCGAATTACTCTCTTTTTATGTGATAATACCGCGAGGCATGGCCTGAAACTTTTACTTATATCAACAGATCCAATAGCCCTCCAAGGAAAGACAAGAAATTGTTAACAGTGTTTTGGAATGCCAACAGAGACGTTCGGTATTACGTATATTACAGGCTTGTTTATGCAGCGATTGGGAATGGTTTCGAACTGTCAGAGTTCAGTTAGGTCCAAATTCGTCTGAATAATTTCTACTTCACATGCCTCTGACAGTTTGAGACCGATTCCAATCGCTGCAGAAACAAACCTAATATTGTCACGGGCGACCTCGCAAAACGGAACTAGCCCGAGCATGATCAGCAGTTACAAAAATCAACATAGCTGGACGTCATAAAGGAATCTTCCAGGCAAGGCACGTATATTCAAACATAACAAGCAATGCACTGGAAATTAGAAACACGATCAACTGAATAAATACGAGGAATCGGAACTGAATAATCAGTGATCGGTGATCTAGCGTCCTGTGACGCTGTCCGCCTGATTTCGTGCCCGCCTGCTGCCATTTGTGAGAAGAGATGTTTCCCGTGAAGCTAGCCCTGTACCAGCTACCCCTCCAGGCCTCCTTGTAAGCACACATTTATACACCATTTTGTTATTTTTGTCCCTTTTATTCATGTTCACTTTGTTTTGCCGCCCTTTAACACGGTCTCTCTCTCTCTCTCTCTCTCTCTCTCTCTCTCTCTCTCTCTCTCTCTCTCTCTCTCTCTCTCTCTCTGTGTGTACCCTGTATTTGGCGTTCAATACATGTTATTGAATTTGTTTACATCTTGAACGAAAGTGTGAAGTGATCTCTGTAGAGAGTGGACTGTATAGGATCTCTCTCGTAGTTCGTGGCGGCTGCGGAGGTGAATCTTGTCTCCAGGTTGTAAGGCTGAAGACGGTCTCGCGGTTTGGAGATCAGGGCGTGACGTGATCTCTGGGTTGAAGTTCTCGAAGTATGGAGAGAGGGCGTGGCGTGCTCTCCGGGTTAGATCTGAGGGCGTAACATGCAGATCCGGGGTTGAAGATCTCGAAGTTAGAGGTTGTCGTAGCTTGAAGATCTCGTAGAACTCTCAGGGCGTAACGTGAGAGCTTGTAGGTTGGGGTGAAGTTAGGTCTCCCGAAACTGCAGTCTCACAGTTCGTCTTCACAGTCTTCACAATCAAGACCACAACACACCGTCGGTTTGAGCATACAAGGTATACTAATTTATTGCTAAAAATTCACGAGCTTTTATACAGTCATTTTGAGTTACACATTACCCTTTGGTTCCAATTATTTGATAACGTTGTTAAATTTTGTTGAATGTTATTTGGCAATGTCCGAGAATTGCTCCACTGACCTTACCGATGCGGATTTGCGATCACGTTGCCAATGAATATTATGCTGGCATCCACAATACGTACCTTAGTAGTACACTGTTGACCTCCTTACCTTGGATCAGTGTTATGCTTCGTTTCGTAAAACAAAGCGTGGTTTTATTAAACGATGTAAGAGGATCCCTGAATTAGTTCGCAATAAATTACAATTTCTTAACCCTAAAAATTTCCTAAAATAATGTTGACGTTAGCGTCAACATGTCTTTACCATCTCTTCTTAGCGAGCACCCCTCTGGGCCCTAGGCCCTTGCCCCTTAGGACTGTGACAATATATATATAATTTGATTTATCATTGAAGTCTTCTTTATTCATCTCTGTATTTCATTTATTACAGAAGCATAGCAGACACTTTCAAGGAATCTTCGACTATTCCCACGTTACAAGATATACAAGAAGTATTAAATATCTACGAGCCAGCGACAAAAAAGTGTCGCGACGACGCCGAAGAAGTTTTGAGTATAGAGTTACCTCCTAGTACAGAAGATCGCACTTACAAGAAAATAGACGACTTGTTGCTTGATTTCTTCACTTTCAACAACTTCGAGGGACCGACCAGGCCGAAGACTAACGACATCTCCAAAGCAGTCGACCATCTAGAAAGATTATTAAGTGATCTCAAAGTAAACTTGAAAATTCCAGATGATCTCGACGAGAACCTCCACCTCGACACTGTCGACAAAGAACTACTGACGATTCTGAAAACTCGAAAGAAGCCCAAAAACGTCGCTTGTAATGAAATCTGCAGGGCGATTCCTCCCAATTTCAGGACGGTGCGGGGTCTAAACCTCTTCCTGACGTTCGAGTCGGGCTTAGTCCAGTTCGCCACGCCCCTGACCGTCCGTTCGAGCGTCCCGAAAACGCGAAACCTACGGAACAAGGTGCACCAGGTAGCCGCGAGTTTCCTGAGGGAAGACGATAAGTTGGGCGGGGTCGAGACGGACGCGAATTTATTTCATCATCGCTTCACGGCCTTGTTCAGGTCGGCTGCGGTCACAGCTTCGTTAAATCCACTGGATGAATTACATAGTTTTGTGGCAATGATGGAGCCGATACGGACGCCGATTCATACTTATTCCAAGAGGGAACCAAGGACGTACGGTAATCCCGCGAAGAAGACTACCCGAAAACCCGAAATACCGCCGGGCTTGATGATATTGTCTTCGGTGACCAACGAGAGTGTAATTGAAAATATCATTAACAAAAAGAAGAAGTTTTATTCGCTCCACGCTAATAAAGAAGGACCAGTAGTTAAAGTCTTAGTGAAACAAATCGATTTTCCTATTAATACATCCAATTCGCCAATTAGGAAGGCTGATTCGCCTGTTGCAGCTGCTGAGTCGCCTGCTAGCACTCCTGATTTGCCTGTTATTTCGTTTGCTCGTCCTATCTGTTCGCCTAATTTGCCTGCAAGTACGCCATCTACGAGTTCAAAAGGACTTCAAGATGATGAGGAAGCTTAAGGGATTTTAATTGGAAAGAAAATGAAAATCAACAAGAACGATCGAATAGGAAGTTGAAGACCGGGAAGGTTTTCGAATAAATGATCTTTTTTATAAGACTGTTTTTGGAGCTTAGCGTCCTTATTTTAAATAAAGTTAGATATGTTTAGTTTGTTATTATCTTGTTTTCATTTTTTATGTAAATATATCTAACGGCGCTTTTTCTTCCTGAACGAAGTGTGCAATGATCTCTAGAGAGTGGACTGTATGTAGATATCTCGTAACTCGTGGGTGGCTGCGGAGATAAATCTTGTCTCCAGGTTGTAAGGCTGAAGACGGTCTTGTAGATTGAAGATCAGGGCGTGACGTGATCTCTTTGAAGTTCTTGTAGGCGGAGATCAAGACGTGACGTGATCTCTTGAAGTTCTTGTAGTTTGGAGAGAGGGCGTGACGTACTTCTCCGGGTTTGGATCTGAGGGCGTATCGTGCAGATCCGGGGTTTGAGGTTCTAGTAGTTTGGAGAGAGGGCGTGACGTACTCTCCGGGTTGAAGTTTGTTAGGTTTTGGGTTGTCGGGTTAAGTGGCGTGAAGAAAGATCACAACACACTGTCGTTTTGAGCATACTAGGGTATACTGGTTTATTACCAAAATTTCACAAGCTTTTATACATCTTCAAGTTACATTGGTTAAATGGCAAATTAAGTTTTGTTATCTTTCTGCGTCCTAGATTGTAATTTCCCTGACCTAGCTGTGTGGTTGACCTTACCGAGCGCGTTTATTATCGTATTACGAGAACTGATGTTATGCTTACGCGCTTAATTATTGTTGTAAGATTTTGAAATTATCACTTTGATCCGCGCTCTTTCGTCCACCTAAGCGACTCAGTTGTTTTAATACCCTCTTTATTAGTTATTAATTACTTAATAATTGATTACTTTATCAACAAGTTCACTAAATTATTTCACTGACTTAGTTGTTCTAATTAATTTTTGTTTACTTAATTTGCAAGTGGAAATTTCACCTAAGATGTTTTAAAAACAACTTGTTCTAGTTCCCTATTTTTTAATGGTTATTAATCCCTAATTGAAGAGTATGTTCCCTAAATTCCCTATTAAATCTCTACAACCCTACTGAGCTCTCTTTTATGTTGATCGTAGAGTTAACACTTCCGGTTCAATCTCCTATCTGGTTCATACCATAGTGTTGAAAATACGTAGCAGCAAAGCATTCTCATTCTAAGATGTAAATTTAGATCTCTGTTACACAAGACTTTTTTAAGTTCAACAAAGGTAGCTCTCGCAGTTTCTATACGTGCCCTTACTTCGCCATTTTTACCAGCGTCATGGGTATATATCCAAGTTCCCAATTATTTGTTTTTGTCTACTCATTCTGTTTGTGTACCTTCTAGTTCTAATATCGTGTTTACGTTTTGCCTTCTTCCTGATAATATATTTAGTTTTCCTTAGATTGATTTTTAGTCCATAGCTATGACACATCTCATTTAGGTATCCAAGCAAACCCTTAAGGTCCTTCAGATTAAACCAAAGGAAAACACCAGGTCTTAACCAACTGCTTTATTAAATAAAGATGAGCGACCGGTTTCGGCTTCATAGAAGCCATCTTCAGGCTCGCAAACAAGTTGTTTTGTTTTAGGGCTCCTGTTGTTCGAAGTGTGCGGCGTCACACATACAAAACAAATACGTTGACATTCACAGTTAAAATAAATAAAACTTTGAAATCAACACACATCGAACAAGATTAACTACATAAAGTTCTTTCAGGACATGGATCATGCCCTAAAGGCGTGAGCTTCCTCATTCTTGAGAGGTTGGGAAGTAACTCAACTACTTCCCAACCTTCTATGAAGCCGAAACCGGTCGCTCATCTTTAATAAAGCAGTTGGTTAAGATTTGGTGTTTTCCTTTGGTTAAATTACCATGGCCAACTTTGAGAAGCTGGACAACCTTCGGTCGTCCTTCAGATTATAAGTTAGCAGAACAGTTTCGTCTCCATATCATAGATTATTGATGACCCTCCCTCCGCATATTCCAAAATGGTTTCTCGGAATATTGCTTTGCTGTATACGTTGAAAAGCAGGGGGGGGATAAAATACATCCCTGGCGAACACCGCGCAGCATTTGGACTTCCTCAGTTAGCTCGTTTTCCAGCATAATTTTTACCTTTTGATTTCAATAAAGGTTGGAGATTACCTCTAGGTCTCGACTATAGATGTTTCTGGCTTTTAGCAGGTTGCAGATTGGAAGAGCAGCAAGAGAGCAAGTTTCCTCAGCAAGAGGAAAGACGAGTGTTTTTGGTGTAACCAGCACGATTACGCGGTTTTCGATACAATTGGGTTTCATAGTACCCTACCGATGCATCCCATAAAGTAATAAATCTAACGGATCTCTTATTACACCGCACGAGTTTTTGACTGGATTCCTTCATCCCAAAATTTTTTGTGGTTCGAGGTTTTTGCCAATAAAGAGGGATCCTGAAAATAGAAGTAACCGTCTTAAAAATGTCCCCAAACCTGGCACGAAACGACTAAAAGTAAACATAAATACCTCCAGCTGACGACAAACCGTTGTTTCAATTTCTGAGTGGGGCTACACGGGAAAAAAAGAGCGTTTCTGGCTTTTAGAATGTCGATAAGTTTCTCAAAATCTATGAAGCAGGCGTGTATTTCTTGATTCATCTCCAAGCTCCTCTGTGTTAAGACCAAATAGCGCTTCCCTAGTGCCCATATCTTTTCGGAACTTCACTTGGCTATCTTTTATTTCTGTGTTTAGTTCATTAAATATTCTATTGTGAATTATTCTTAATAATACATTCGAGTGTATGAGTCATTGTTCTGTACTCTGTGCATTACCTTTTTTAGGGAGAGTAATAAAAGTCGAAGTTGTGCAGCATCTTTAATTCTTTATCTTTGATATTGTTTTCTAGAAAATTTAACGCAGCTGCTGTGCTGTTACTTAAGAGTTGTACTTCCCAAAATACTTTCTCCTCGTTGACAATTGAAAGTATGCTTTAACCTTACATCTACAATACCTGTTCTCTAAGTTCTGTCTGGAAGAAGTTATCCGGCCCTTTAAGCCATATAACTTCTTATTGATTTTAGCTGACATGAAACGAAGTAACAATACACCACTTTTTTGTTAAAGATGATTGTTCGAAATATGAATTCAAGGTGGAATTATTAGTGTAATTGAAATTGGCTCCTAACGATTCGCATGCTTTCAGATTAGCCTCATTTCCTTCAAAAGTGATGCTTAGGTCAATATCTTTATCTCATAATGGTAACAATAAATCTTTTAAAAGAATGCACTTTTCATCACCTTTTAAATTGTTAAATAAGAGGGACTTAAAAATTGCCAACATGAGGATTAAATCTTTTTACTTCACTTTTATTTCCACCTTCATCAAACTGACCTCCCAAATCGACTAAACCTCTCCATTCATGAATTTCTACACTACCAAGCGCATTGTTTACTACTTATTCCATCAGACGTGTCTTTCCATTCTTAGACCGACATTGAACCATATGAGCACTGTGATTGATAATATCTTGATATTCCAGGTTTAAAGTTTGTGGAATACCACCTAGCAAGCATTTTAAAAAACTTTGCTTTACAAGTTTATAAGCAGCTGGAGAATGATAACGTAATGTTATTGCAAAGTTTTTCAGTTAAGAAAGAAAAAGATGTACTCGTTTTGCTCTTGCATTCGCTTGATTAGTTCCTTAACATGCTTGTAAAACCCTGGAAATAGGAAAAATACTTTTTATATTGGTTTAATTACAAACATGCAGCAATCAACTGCACCATGTACTGTTTACAGTAACTAAAAAAAGTCTATTTATTTGGAACATAACTAAACTTCTCTTTATTTTGGATGGACAGGGAATTTTAAACAACTGAACAATGACATTAATTACAGTACTAAGAGTTACTTGAAATTTGTGTGTATATGTGTTTTGAAGGTAGGAAAACACAATAGCAAAAAAAATTAAAACAATTTTATTCCAACTGTATCCTAAATATGTTAACAAACTACCATTATCAATGCGATAAGTTCAAAAGTACAACTCTTTGGATTCTCGAAGGGGGTTGTGATTTCTCTAAACGTAAAGTTAATCTTGCTTTTCCTTCCTCACGCAAAAAAATCAGAGCCTATTTCTTCGTACGGATTTTATTTTTGCACAATTAAATATTAATTGTACAAATCGTTCAGATTTATTTACAATAACTACACCTACGACTGGGGGTTAGTTAACATAAATTAAGAAGAAAACAATCACAGTCATATATTAGGCTTGACTTAAGGAGGTGCGACAATACTAGAAAAATAAATATGTACAAAACAACGAATTGGTGAGTGGAAAACCTTACACACGAGTACGACGCTCGTCTACAAAATAAAATTCAGTCTCACTAAAAGAAAAAAAAAATAAGCTAATAATACTCGAAACACATTTGTAAAAAAGCAAGATTAATCATTGAAGGCATTTCATTTTATTTAGTGAAAACGAATTACTTAAAAACTATTTATCCTTCTTGTCCACTTTCTTCTTTCCCTTTTTCTTCTCCTTGTTATTCGCGTCGACTGAAGAGTCTTCGACTTTATCCTCCACTTTGGGAGCCTCGGCGTCCTCCTTCTTCGCCTCGGCCTCGCCCTCCGGTCGCTCCTGTTCAGCCTCGCTTTCTGGCGGGGCGACGGGAGCCTCGGCGCCGCTACCCTCGAACTTCTTCACCGCCTCGTCGACGGACATGTTGCTCTCCTGCTCCTCGGCGGAAGGCCGCTCGGAGTCGCTCTCCTTCGTCACCTCGTCGCCGTTCTCGGGCCCGACCTCCATGAGTTGGGCGGCCGGAGCGGACGGTTCGGCCTCCATGGGCTCCTGAGATTCGGAAGCGGCGGTGGAGGCGGCGGCCATGGCGGCCGCCTTCGCCTCGAGTATGCTGATGGTGCGCTCGATGCACTTGATCGCCTCCTTCCTCGCGTTACGGATCGCCTCCTGGCCCTGCGTGTCGATGTTGTCGAGCTTGATGAGGTTCCTGGTGAGCATCTCGTCGAGGTACAGGTACTGCTTGTCCTTCGGCTTGCCCTGGAAGGCCTCCACCTGGGCGATAAGCTCGGAGACGTCCTTCTGGATCGCCTGGATCAGATCGAGGGGAGTGGGCGGGGCGGGCTTGGGCGGTTCCGGTGGTTTGGGGGAGGCGGCCCTCTGCTGAGGTTTCGACGGCTGCGGCTGCTGAGTATTGGAAGTCGGTGGTGGTGGTGGTGGTGGTTGCTGTTGTTGTTGTTGTTGGTGTTGTGACTGCGACTGTTGTTGTTTCTTCTGCACCGGCACCTCTCGGTGCACCGGTATCGGGATCTCCTCCGGTTGCTGGTGGAACTTGGGCTGTCTGTGGTCGTCTGAGTGCCAGCTGTTGGACGGGAACCTGGGTTCCCGGTTCAGGAACTGCGTGAACTGCTCCGGCCTCTGCCCGAATATCCTCTCGGAGTGCTGCTGGGTGGGGGGCGGGGGTGGAGCGGTGGCGCTCGAGGGCGACGCGTTCCTCGGCAGGACGGGCTCGTCGCGTCCCTCGATGTGGATCGGGATGATCCTCTCGTTGGACGTCTTCTGGTTGGGCTGCGACATGTTCGGTCGGTTCACGTTCGCTTCGGCGCCCGGCGGGGCTTTCTCTGTAGGGGGCGCTGACGACGACCGCTTGCCCCTATCATTAATCGGCTCCTGCTTCTGGCCCAAATCGATCGTGTTGCTCTGCTGGATGTTGTTCGACCGCTCCCTCTGAGGTTGGGCCTGGGCCTCCTCCTCCTTCTTCTTATGCTCCTCCTTGTGCTGCTCCTTCTTCTCCTGTTCCGGTTCCGGTTGGAATTCCTCCCTGTCGAAGGGGAAGCCGAAGCGCTCGAAGCGGTCGCCGAAGTGTCTCGGGAAGCGACGCGGGAACGTCGACGACGCCGTGTCCGGCGACCGCCGCCTCTGTCGCCTGTCGCTCTGGGCGAAGCTCGTCAGGTGCTCGGCGAGCTCCGGGTGGCGCTTCGCGATGTCGTCCAGCTGCGAACGGAAGCCCTCGTCCGGGTTCCTCTCGAATGGGTAACCACTCTGGAAAACGACAATCGTTACTATGGGATTCGAACCTCGCTAAGAAGAGTGTGTTAATGAGTATGGTTAATAATTGCGCGAGCCTTAATAAGAGTGAGGTTATGTTTACGTTGTGATATTGCCCATTTTACAAATGTACCAGTTGCTCGAACACATTGTGTTCGAACTGTCAACTGAACCCTTAAGCCTTGCTCGACGAGTCACACTTAAAAACGGTACGTATGCAAGTCTAAGGTACAAGCTGTAATGTTTCGACTTCTTTTGATTGGCCTTAATCCACTAAGATTGTTGGCCAGGACTATCTTATAGGGATATTTCCAGATCACCGCAACGTGTGCTTGAGCTACTGCTCATATCTGTATAATTTGTTTTAGAGTGTTACATGTTATAAGACATTACTACAAAGGTTTTTAGACTTTTTAAGTGTTCGTTGGTAAGAAAACGTCCTGTTCTCATCCTGATTATATTTGTGATGTGTCTTCTATTTGTATATTCCATGTTTTTGTACCAAGGTGTGCATTTGAATTTGTCTTGTATCTCATAATACCATTTGCCCGTTTTTCAAAAGCTTTCTACCCATTTAATCTTAAGGTTTTATGATGTTCCCTTTAAGCTTGGCGATTTGTTCTTTAAGTTCCAGGGTAATTTTTTTTGGAATGTTTAAATTCTTTCCTATATTTGCTAAATGGTCAGCTGTAATATTGCCTTGTATATAGCTATGTCCTGGGATCCAGGAAAATTTGACTGTTAAATTACTTGAATTTATATTTTCGATTTTCTCTTTATTGCTATATATTCTATATTCTTTGTTGTTGTCTATTCTTGTTTGATTTATGTTTTTTGAATTTGTAAATATAATGCTTCTTTTTATATTATTTTTCTTCGATTACTTCTAAGGCTTTTCCTATAGCTGTAAGCTCTGCCGAGAAGATCGATGTGTTGCCTGGTAGCCGTTCGGAGTAATTCAATCTTTTTCTGGAATGTGGATTACATATCCAGTCCTATCCTTGGTCTTTGATCCGTATGTGTATATGAACAATTATTTGTCTTTATATTTTTCCGTTTCCATCCTAAATTTTATATTGTATTCTTCGTTCTTTTTCAGTTTAGTTTGATTACTTTAATGTTATGAATTTGTGTGTCATAATCTATGTTTTGACTTCTAACGAATTGTCTACATGCACATAGATCTCAAAAACAACAAAACAAAATTTTGATTCCTCACTTAATTACCCATATAGTTATAATGGATTTTATTTTGATTAATGTGAATTTCTTACCCAAAGAATCAAGTTTTACACTTACTATTTAGTAAAAACATTTCCATAATTTGTTCACTTCCATAATTTTAGTTTCTTTTGAAGTATAATTAACTTAAATTACAAAACATCCAATACATTGGCCCTGGTGCATGAAAATTGTGTTCGAACAAACTAGTAAACAAACATTTGTGACCATAGACTTAATGTAGTATGGACCAACTCTACAACGCATTGTCGAAGCTGAGGGAACTACAGAGAGAGAGAGAAGCCATAATGCAATGAGAAAATACGTTGTAGGTAATTTCGATCATGCGCACATCCCGATTTCCAGGTGCAAGTATGCTATCTCCCTCTCATCTCTAATTCTATGCATTCCGTCTATTTCACTCCAACTCCTACGGCTTCACACCGAATGCATAGTATGGCGAAATCGAGTGGACGGCCAGTCCATATATATTATGTCTATACTTGTAACAGTTTACGTGGGTAAATTTATTATTATGCCACTCCTTACTTTCACTAATTCATTATAACACTAATTAACTTAATCAGTATATGTATTGCATTGCTGGTTAATTTAGTTATAGCGGTCCCCAGCATCACGGACTCTCTGACTGAGTAACTCTCGAAAATGAGTTCGCTTGTATACCTCCAATACGATTCTGAAACTTGCATCAGCTTCCACCAGAATTTCGAATTTTACAATAGTCACAAATGCGCTTTGGTTGGTGTAAATCCCCAAAGTTTAGATTTCACGCCAATCAGAGACGAAAAGCAGAGACGGATGCGCATGAAGTGCAATTTCATAAAATCGCATCATAATACTGGAGTTGTTTACTACATACTAACGTTTTTTTTACACAATTTTACATAATTTACACAGATTTACATAGACCCACAGCTTTTAACAACGTAAACATATATTTGCTTGGTTTTGTTTTTCTTATATATGCATAATCAATTGCAATACTTAATATCACACATATTTCCTGTTATATCGCGACCATTATTTACTGTTGAAATTGTTGATGCAATCTGATTAACTGATTATTAAATAACTGCAAATTTGATGTTATTCACAATTAATTGGTATACATAAATTACTACTATTCTATTATCTTGGTTAGTATCTAAGCTGTCACTATGAAGTTTAAAGGTTTCTAGTTCCATTGGAACTGCCTGAGGTAGCAGTTAATTCGTTTATTAAGTTCAAAGCCAATTTTCTGTTTTGTAGTTCTACTTCATTATTTAGATACTCTTGGGCAAGTAGTAGATCCATTAAGACATTTGATCAAGAAATAATCATATTTAATATAGCCATTACTTACATTTATTTATTAATTTATCATAATGATCCTCAGGAATTACATGAGAAAACTGTTGCCAGTTTTCATCTCTAATTTAATTTGTATTGCAGTTCCTGTCCATGTATCCACATTTTTCTTACAAATTTATAAATCCAAACTTTATAGGATTTCTATAGAAAGCTACCCATATTTATTTCTTCAACGTAAATTATAAAACTTGCGTTATCATCTGATGACGTAATTGACAGATTGCGCATAAATTCAGTGCTTAAACCGTTGCATTTACGAACATACTCTATTTCAAGACCATCTTATTTATGCATTGCGCATTGCCTATACATCTGTACAGAGAGTCGTGTGCCGACATTTGGAGTAGTTCCTTGGACCAACCACTTTTCTCAGATGTTGGCGCAGCCGAAAACCTTCGAGGCGCAATACCTGCACTATACATGGACTATACTGCTAAAACCACAGTACAGTTCTGTTTGATTGAATAGTTGAATGTTCCCTCTTTAACGCCACTTTTCAACAATTGAATCGTAAAGTACGCTTTTCTTTCAAACAGAAATGCTTAAAAAGGCTCTAAGAATCAAAATATGATCTTCATATTTCTGTATTTTGGCTGAATACAGTAATGATAGCCATAAATGCTGTTTTCCAGACTTTTCAAAATCCGTCAACACTCCTTACAATAATTGTTAAGCATTGAAGAAAACAGCGCTTTTAACTGATTTTCACGAATTTTTCGCTGGGTAATTGACTGATTTTGGCATGACACAGCTCATCTGATATGTATTAAAATATCCATCTTTCAATTTTTTAATTAGGTAATTGGAATAAAATAATAATCTTTAATTTTTTTGTAACTGAACCTTAAAATAAATAAGTTAGATGTTACTTTCCACAATTATTAATAACATTGTTAAATTGAAACTATTTTTATTATCACTGCATTTATTATGTTTCTTATAGATACTGTCAAAAATATTGTCTTTGATATGATGTACTTATAAAATGTCGAAGTGCAATTTGTGATGTCAAACAAACAAAATTACTTTTTTGTCTTTGACTTCAGTGTTGACATTTAACAGGTTATTTATTTGAAATTATCCACAACATCAATGTTGGCGTTTTCATCTCAAAATTCAAATTGTTTGGATATACCCAAAAAATTCCCATTAGTTTGCCCACTGAATCATTGCCTCATTGAATCACTTAAATGTTTCCATACTTTTTCTATAAACAATAGATATATATCTATAAATAAATCCACAGCATCATTAGCTCAATCGCACTTACATCGACTAATTTCAATGAAAATTTAAGAAATCAATTCCAAGTCAAACACAACCGAATCAAAAATTTGAAGTTCGCAGTTAAGTTCAATTTCGACTGGTTAGCCCAAATTCAATTCACCTCAAAACACTCTGTAAAAGTGAACTTACATCAACTTCCATTGGGATATCCTCCCTCAGTATAGGCACAGCCCTGAAGGTCTCGAGGACCGGTGGCATGTTTTGGATCTAACTCGATACACTTGATTACTTCTAATATAAATATAAATATAAAGGATGACTCGTCGATTCGCGAAACTAACTCACTCTCCGCACTTTACTCACGATTCGCTACTTTCGAAATGTCGCGGCTCTCGCGCAACGGCTACGCTTTTATACGTCGATAAATGACGTTCAAGAAACTTCTGGGAGGGGGGGCGAGAACGTGCTAGAAAGTGCTCGAATAGTGTGGAGTAGGTTTTGTGCCAAACCCACGTACGGAGAGGAGTCGCCTTATGTAAATATTACATTTGAGGAGATGGAAGAGATTGAAATTTGTGGGGGTTGAGTTTGGGTTTGCCTAGTTTTGGATTGCTTTTAATAATCTTGTGTTGTCCACGTCTCACTCGTGTCTTATCACATTGTATATCTGAAGAGTTAGAGATTGTTTTCTCAACTTCATTTGATCCTTGCAAGAGCTCTGGTATAGTTTTGGGTACCTAAAACATCTATCACATTTTGAATTCCATTACATTTCCACATATTTATCCAAATTTTACATCTGAGGATGGTTAGAGTTACTCAGACTTTAGTTTTTCTTAAGCTCCCTTCTATTAGTTGTGTTTAAAAATGGATGTTTTAGAAAATTTATAGGTTATGAAAAACTGTTTGCGTTTGTAACGACACAAGAGTGTCGCTGATTACTACAAATGTCGTGTCATAGTTAGTCACTGAGACATTAAATGAAAAGGAGTGTTTTGAAACAATCCAAAATCTGTATTCATGATCGTGGCGTTATTTCGAATAATTCAAAACTTTGTTCCACACTTAATATTTGGTCCAAAAAAATGCAATGGTTGCTGATCTCACTTATACCAATTTTGATGTAGAAGAATTTAATTACCTCATTTGGTTCAAAGTGTTGCAATAATGATTTTATTGAGGGAAGTGGATTAAATACACAGTGCGACTCACTTATTTGCGACCAGATTTATTGACAGGTTGTTGTGATTTAGATTTAATGTCTTACAAACCAAATAAAATTATTTGTATCTTGGGGACGTTGAATTGGCACAAAAACGACAAGATTGAAATAGAGTTCATTAGACTTTCTAGAAAACTACTCAATTTCAGTTTAATTGATCAGTTTCTTAGTTAAAATCTGAAATTCTGTAGAATTGAATAGAATGACTCAGCTTCGTGTGGTTTGTTGGAATAAATCCAAATTGGATGGATGTTTATCAAGTGCTTGGCTAAGAGTTAACTTTCTAGAAAATTAACTGTCACATTAGTCAATAGGACAAAAGTTACGGGAAATTCTGAATAGAGTGTGTTTAGAATACATTAGATTTTTTCTGAAAACTATCGAGTTAGATACAAATGTCACGATTTTGGTAAAAAGTTAAATTGACTCCTGGTTCATACACTAAGGTGCATTAGGTGTTTTTTTGGATAATTAACTGTATTTGAAACAAGATTTTTGATTAAAAAGATGAAGGGGATATCTGGAAAATTGACAACAGTTCATCGGATTTTTCCGAAAACTACAGAATTTAGTTTAAGTTATATTCATACACCAGTCGCTTAGTCAAAACCTCAATTACCGAATAATTGATGAGAATATTACTTTCTTGGACAAGAACTAGTACGTGGATTTTTTGGTGAATGCACTTTCAAAGTTTCTTGAAGAAATTACTCAAAATAATATAAACCCAGATATATGGATCAATCGCTGGGTTAACAGTTCTGTTTCTGGATAACCGAGGTTCTTGGATAGAAGGTACTTGATTTTGTACCAGAACGACTTGCGACGATCACATTCTAATCTACTGGATTAGGTATAACAGACAGATTTATGGATCAGATAAGTTGGACGGATTTCTTGAAAATTGTCATAAGACAAATAAAAATTAGACTTTGTCGAAGACTACTGAATTCAACTTAAAAGACAAATTTATAATTCAGTTGCTTAGTTAAAATCTCAATTTCTGAGTAACTTTAAGTGCCATATGAATGGGTCTGGATAATTGACTCGACTTCGTGTGGTCTGTTAGAAAAATACAAATCGGATGAATTATCATCAGGTGCTTAGTTAAGAGGTACCGGCAGGTTGGGTAATATGACGGAAGTTAAGTGGATTTCTGAATGGTGTGACTAGAATATATTAGATTTTTCTTAAGTTTGAAGTAGGAACAAAAAGTCACAATTTTGATAAAAAGTTAAACTGATTTCTAGAGAAAACCACAGTCCATTCGATTTTTTTGGAAAGCCATTTGTATTTCGTTCAAAAGGTAAATTAATGAGACAGATGCTTAATTAAAATGAAATTTCTGGAAAATTATAAAAACTTCATCAAACTTTTCCGCAAACTCCTGAATGCAGTTTAAATGTTACAACCATACACCAGTTGCTTAGTTAAAAACTCAGCTTCCACATAACTGATTAGAATATTACTTCCTTAGATATGAACTAGTATGTGGATTTTTATGGAAAATTAAAAGGACTTTCATAGATTTTTGAAGAAACAACTGGAAATAGTATAAACCCAGATATATGGATCAATTGCTTGGTTAACAGTTCGGTTTCTGGATAACTGAGTTTCTTGGATAGAAGGTAGTTACTTGATTTTATACCAGAGCGACTTGCGACGATCACATTCTAATCTACTGGGTTAGGTATAACAGGCAGATTTATGGATCAGATAAGTTGGATGGATTTCTTGAAAACTGTCATAAGACATAAATAAAAATTAGACTTTGCCGAAGACTACTGAATTCAATATAATTCAGTTGTTTAGTTAAAATCAATATCTGAGGAACTGAATCGAATATTAGTTTATGTGCTATGTGAATGTGTCTGGATAATTGACTCGACTTCGTGTGGTTTGTTAGGAAAATAAAGATTGGATGGATATTCATCAGGTGCTTAGTTAAAAGGTAACTTTCCAGAAAACTGACCGGCACGTTGGATAATATGACTATAATATGAATATGATAAAAATAATTTTATCAGGCAGATTCTTCATCAAACAGTTAGGGAAATTTCTGGAAAATTATGAAAACTTCATCAGACTTTTCCGAAAACTCCTAAATGTAGTTTAAAAGTTATATCCATACACCAGTTGCTTAGTTAAAAACTCAGCTTCCACATAACTGATTAGAATATTATTTCCTTAGATATGAACTAGTATGTGGATTTTTATGGAAAATTAAAAGCACTTTCATAGATTTTTGAAAACAATCGCTTGGTTAACAGTTCTGTTTCTGGATAACCGAGGTTCTTAGATAGAAGGTACTTGACTTTGTGCCAGTTATTTGTGACGAAGACATACTCAACCTACCGGATTATATATAACTGATAGATTTAGGATGGATTTCTGGAAAATTGCCATAAAACGAAATTGAAATAAGAGTTCGTTGCCCTTTTTCGAAAACTATCGAATTTAATTTAAAGGCCAAATTCGACGTACCCATTTCCCCCCTTTAATAACCCACTTTAGGACTCGCTACTCGTGTCTGATGATCTTGGAATCGCGACCTTCCTCCTCGTCCAAGGTTGCGAAACCTGACGAAGTGTGATTCGAACGTGTATACATACGCCTAAATTATTACTTCTCGGATTTTTCGTAAACACCGTCCTATAAATAAACACTTACACAAAAGCCAAATAGAAAAGCGGCAAAGGTCGAGAACGGACGATTTTCGAACGTGCGGCGGAAACGTCGACGAGTTTTCCAATTCCGATACGATTCGAATCCAAAATCGATCTCTTTTGAAGTATCGGGAAACTTTTGCGTTAACGACCGCTAATCGGTATTATTACGTCACCGCTTGAATCACGTCGCGAATTTAGAGGAATCTCTGTCGCGCGGCACGACCTGTTATTTCGTATTGTTTAATTAGCCGGGAAAATACCGCGAGAGATTTGTTCAGTGAGATCATTCCCATCGGTGATAATTGGTCTATAAAGTTGGAAATGTTAAATTGATTACAACGATAAAGATGACTTCGAAAGCGTGACAATATGCAAAACCGACGATGATGTCCTTTTCGTACACTCCGTAGCCAGCGAGTAGGTACCTGAGAGTGGACGTTTGTCGATGGTCGTGTTACGTAGTGGGTAAGGGACTCGCAAATAGATTCTGTCGTTCACCATAGCGAAATTTTTTGACTATATGATCCACTAATAGCTCCAAGTAATGGTATTTTCGAAAACACCAATAAATGCACACCTACTTGCCAATGGACGAACAATTGAACAAATAACCACAATAAAATATCTAGGAGCTAACATCAACATTTGTGTAACCCGAAAAAAGAAATAATTTGGAGAATTGAACAAGCTAGGGCAACATTGAACATGAAGGGCTAGGGCGGACGACACGGTGCTAATTGCTGCTAGTTAAGAAGAACTGCAAATACTAGTAAACAGAGTGACCGAATCATGTAGCAAGTATGGGCTAAAACTCAATCCTTCAAAAACCAAAATTATGGTTGTCAGCAAAACACCAATACCATCAATGCAAATCAGAGCATACGGGATACAGCTAGAAAAGGTTAACAACCAGTGGCGTATCTAGCAGTGTTCCGTGTGTTCCGGGAACACGGGCCCGGGCCCCGTTAGGGGCCCGGTCGTTTGGGGAGAAAATGTAAAAAAATTATCATTGTGTGAGGCGGAAATTTGTGGAACACAGGCCCGGAGCTGGGTTAATACGCCACTGTTAACAACATCACATATCTGGGTGCCAATGTGAATGACAACTGGGACATGAGCAAAGAAATAAAGATCCGTATCGAAAAAGCTAGAACCGCCTTCTTTAAATTAAAACGAATTCTCTGCAATAAAGGAATCACCTTAAAACTAAAAATTAGACTTACACGTTGCTACATATTCTCCACATTACTTTACGGAGTAGAGAGTTGGACGCTGGCCGACACATTATTGAAGAAGGTGGAGGCTTTTGAAATGTGGGTCTACAGAAGGATTCTCCGAATAAACTGGATCAACCGAATAAGTAATGAAGTGGTCCTACAACGAATGAAGAAAAGCACAGAAATAATTAAAACAATAAAAAGACGAAAACTCGAATACTTCGGCCACGTGATGAGGCACCCAGGAAAGTATCACCTCCTTCTTTTAGTGATGCAAGGTAAGATTTCCGGAAAGAGAGGTCCAGGACGAAGAAGAACATTTTGGCTCTGAAATCTTCGAGTTTGGTATCGCAAAACATCCGCAGAAATTTTCAGAGCTGCTATAAACAAAGTTATTATAGCCAATATGATTGCCAACGTTCGATAATCGGACAAGGTACAGAAGAAGAAGAAGGGCAACATTCATGGATATGAAACCACTCTTTACATCTCACTCTAGAGCTTAGAATTAGAATGGTTCGGTGCTGTATTTTCTGCCTTGCTTTACGGATGTGAAAGCTGGACCCTTGATCAGCAGACAGAAAAAACAATAGAAGCTTTCGAAGTGTACCTATATAGACAAAATGTTGCGAATTTCGTGTGTACAACGGATTACCAATAATGAAGTACATACTCAGACACATGCATAAGCAAAAAGAAACATTGAACACCATTAAAGTAAGAAAATTGCGATATATAGGCCATGTGGTAAGAGATGAGAGATACGAATTACTTCGACTCATAATAGAGGGTAAAAGATCAGTAGGAGGACGCCGGAACTCATGGCTGAAAGACTTGAGGAGATATTGGTTTGATCGCTCATCTGTAGAGATCTTTCGTGCTGCAGTTTCCAGAACAACAATTGCCATTTCGTTCATCAATCTTCGTGTGGAGAGGGCTGAACAGAAGAAGAAGAAGAAAGGACTCGCCTTCCACACTCTGGAAGCAACGGATGCACTTTTGACTCTTAAGTCATAAACGTGGGTTGAAACTAAGTTCGGTCGATTTTTGATCACCTGACACGCCTCGAAGAAGCCTACAAACGACAATTTTTTGAATTCTTGTTCTTCTTCAGCCTTCTTTCATCCAGTGTTGGATACAGGCCTCCTCTCGTTTCTTCGATGCTTCTCTACTTTTAGCTGTTCTCATCCATTGTTTTCCGGCTACAGCGACTATATCCTCTATACCTATACATCTCTTTCTGGGTTTCTTACGCTTCTTTTTGTTTTCAGAGGTCTCCAAAATGTTATCATGTACGACCATTTCTCTGTATTTTGCCTTGCTACGTGTGCCACCCACTGGCATGTAAGCTTCGCTATTCTGTCCATGATGTCGGTTAACCTGGTTCTTCGACGTATTTCTATGTAGCGAATTTTGTCTCTCAAGCTTATTTCCAGCATAGTCCACCCCATGGCTCTTCGAGTTATTCTTAGTTGTTCTGCCACTTTTTGGAAGCGAAGCTTCTATACTGGCGTTACATTGTTTTCTCTAGAGTAAAATGCTGGAGTGAGCGTCACCAAAATGTGTAATGCTGTAGCTACATATAATATTGTATACATCTTCTTCTTCTAGTGCCTCTCGTTTCGAATATTGGCGACCATCCTGGCTATGATGACCTTGTTGGCTGTTGCTGTAAACAGTTCTGTGGTTGTTTTTGAATACCATGTCCTTAGGTTCTTGAGCCATGATATCCTTCTTCTTCCGGGCCCTCTCTTTCCAAACACTTTTCTTTGGAGGATGGATTTTAAGAGTATGTATTTGTTGTCATTTCTCATTATATGTTCGAGATGTTCCAGTTTCCTTCTCTTAATCGTTTTCATCACCTCTTTTTCCTTCCCCATTCTTTCCAGTATTTTTTCGTTGGTCACTCTATCTACCCATGATATTCTAAGGATTCTTCTGTATAGCCACATCTCGAAGGCTTCGAGCTTCTTTTGTGTTGCTTCGGTCAATGTCCAGGATTCCATGCCACAGTACAATATGGAGAACACATAGCATCGCAGGAGTTTTACTTTGATATCTTATTTGAGGTTATGGCTTCTGAAGAGCTTAGACATTTTGATGCAGGCATCTCTTGCTTTTTCTATTCTACATCTTATTTCTTGTGAGTGGTCCCATTGTTCGTTTATTAAGGTTCCCCAGTAGACAAGTTTGGATACCCGTTCTATTGGTATATTTTTGATATATAGTTGGCAGTTTTCTCTCTTCTTTTTACTTATGATCATAAATTTTGTTTTGTTGATGTTCATTTCTAGCCCATATCGTTCACTTACTTCATTCACTTTGTTCATTAGCTGTTGTAGACCTTCTATACTATCTGCAAATATGACGGTATCATCTGCATATTATGTTCTATGTGCATACTATGTTCATTAGCTGTTGTAGACCTTCTATACTATCTGCAAATATGACGGTATCATCTGCATATCGGATATTATTCAGTCGTTCTCCGTTTACAAGAATTCCATTATCATCGGTTTCCAGAGCCTCTCTAAATATCTCGTCTGAATACAGATTGAATATCAGAGGGGAGATAATACATCCTTGTCGTACGCCCCGCAGAATGTTAACAGCCTCTGTTGTTTCATCTCCAGCGTTGATTTTTATGGTGGCTGTCTAGTTCCAGTACAGGTTTTGTATAATTCTGAGGTGTTTATCATCCATTCCAGTGCCTTTCAGCACTTGTATCATCTTCTGGTGTTGGACTTTGTCAAACGCCTTTTGGTAGTCTACAAAGCAGGTATAAATGTCGCAATTCATGTCCCTACACCGTTGGAATAATACTTGTATACTGAACAGTGCTTCTCTTGTTCCCACTCCTTTTATGAAGCCAAATTGTGTGTCTGCTACTCTCTCTTCGCACTTCTTGTATATTCTGCGATGGATAACCTTAAGGAAAAGCTTTAGTAAATGGCTCATTAAGCTTATGGTTCTGTATTCTCCTCATTTCTTTGCCCCTTGTTTCTTGGGCAGCAATATAAATTCAGAAATGAGCCATTCTTTCGGGATGTTGCTGGTGTCATAGATATTGTTAAATATTTTGCAAATCATTTTCATTGACTCTTCATCTAAAAGCTTAAGGAACTTTGTCTGTATTCCGTCCGGTCCTGGAGCTTTGCCTTCTCTCAACGATCCTATGGCTGCTTCTATCTCGCTTGTTAGTATTGGTGGTCCAGTTTCTGTTGATAAGGAGGGGGGGGGTCTCCTCTCTCATCGAAGAACAAATTGTATACATGCTCTGTATAATACATACGATTCCGAGCATGGACTGTACAATATAAGTTCTCCTACTCTCTTTCTCTCGTTTTCTAGGTACGTCACGGTGATTCGACAGCCGATTATCAGCTCTACGGTACCCCGAGCACGACGTTGCCGCCATCGATGTTATAACGTAAAGCTGTAAGATGGGTCTTAAAGAGGCGATGTTGCCGTTCACGTGGGAAAGTCGTGAAAGTGTCGAATTGAGTTGGGAAGTGAAGTTGCGTGCGTAACTCACCACAATGTCGTGTAGTTTGTTAATTCCCACTTGTTTTATTGTGTTTTATTCGAGTTCCGTATTACTTATTGTAAAAACGTAATTTCCCAACGAAGAAACAAATAGTAAGAAGCTTCGCACTGTTTTACAGTACCGACTACTGTATCCGTTTTTGTTACTGTCAGTTTATAGACCATAAGTTGCTACTGGTAATATATAACTGTCGTACGTCTTGCGTTTTAAATGTAGTGAGATATTTTCATCCTTAAAGATGAAATTGAGTTCGCAGAATAGTGACTTAATTTCTAAAGTTTGGTTTTCCTTTCCATTTTTAGTTATATGTCCCAAATATATATATTTTTCTACCTTTTCTATGGTGGTGCGTATCATGACTATGTCGTCGCAAATCTTAAATGGCCGAAGTAAGCTCCATCGATTTTAGGGCGGGAGTCACAGTTGTTCTTTAAATAAAGTGTTCCTTGGGAAATAAGGACGAATAAAGTAGGTTATTCCTTCAGACATTTGCTCTCATTTTGTGTTAGAACTTCTGACGTTCGACCGTTCGACTTTTCTTTCGGTTTAATAATAATATGCGCTTTCTACTACGACCCACGAGGGAAAGGAGAAAAGTCGACGTATCCCCTTCGCTTCGAGACACGCCCATCACACTCCCTACAATTTTCTAAACGTCTGGTAACATTTACGACTCTCGTCTCAAATGTACATATGTTATCCTCTATTTACGGCGAATCTATTCGTAGCACCAAACGTGGCTGTAAACATCTAGAAAATAAGTAGGCAAAGGCTCCCGTTGCGGGGGTGTCGCCCACTCGCTCCCCGAGATTGGCAACGGAAAAAATTCTAATGGAAATTAGTGAATCACGCCCGAGAAATAGTGAAAATCTACTTTTGACTTTATATGGCGATTACGTCAAGTCATCGGTTCGATCGAGAGGAAAATCGAAGTTGCGGTCGCGGTAATTACAAAATCCGAGAAGTAAATAAGTTAGCGACAGGCAAAAGCGAAGACAACCTTCCGTCGAGAGTCTCGCGCCATTTATGGAGTTGCGTACCGATCTCAAGGAGAACGCTGATTTTTTCTCAAAATTCGCCACGAGTGATTGTTCTTAATTCGCTTTTGATCACAAGTTTGTAAAATGTTTCGATAATTACACTTTTGACCTTATCGACGGTAGCAATTTGCATACAAGTGGAACGATCGAGCAAGTATTTTTGAAATGGTACCAAAAACGAGATTTCAAAAATCTCAAGAAACAGTCACTTTTTGACCATCTTCTCGTTATTACCAAAAATGCATTTTCTGAGACGTCCTTGAAGTTGACGTACAAAAAGGTGATTTCTAACAACTACACAAATAGATCTGCTAATTACGGGTAAAAGATTTGTAACTAAATTTTCCTATGCCAACTTCAGTAGGTACAGGTTCGTCTAATCGGACACGGTCAATTTTGATGAATTTTTTGTGAAAGAGGGCACTTATCAGTATATTGGGAAAAGTAACATTATCTCAGGAAATCTGTAGTTTTTCCAGAAAAAAATGAAAAATTTTGCTAAGATTGATCACTTTTGACGTCGACCATTCCAATTTCACTGTATAAATGTGAGGAAATAACCGGAAAAACGATTTAAAACAGATACATTTTCCGACTTCCGCCATGTCGGAATCTTACCGACAGCTAAAATGAATGGTTGTGTGTAAACGACCGACGTTACGGGCGTGTGACCGTATCAATGAATCTTACAACGGTGTGCAACGAATTTGACATAAATATACCGGAAATGAGCGAATAACGTAGTTAACAGTTGATTTGAAATTTGGTGAATGAATTTGGTTTTTTACGAAATTTGCAAAAAAGCTGTAAAAGTTAGGTAAATGTTACGATACAATAGACAAAGTCAAAAGATTAATGAACTGTGATCCCACTATGATGAACTGAATTGCATGAGCAAATCTGCTTCCTATAACAATAGTTCTAACTCTCCCGAACTCACAAATTTGTTTTTCATCTATACTCGCACCTACACATATTAGGTCTCAGCGGAATTGACCAGAATGAGATCATTTTTGGTAAATTTTTGGACATAGCTCATTATTTTCTTGGCTTTTAATGACATTTCCGTCATCAATGTGCTTTAGAACTCTGTTTAAATTGAACATACGACTCTGCAACTCATCGAAATGATGTCAGAACTACCCAGAAGTCATGTATTTTAAACACTTTGTATGCTGTATGAATACGAAAATTTCATTATATTTTTTTACCATTAATTATCAGAACGATTTCCGTACTAGTTAGGAACTCTATAATTATGTCATAACTATAGTTATTTATGGTACTAGTGTGTTATGTTGAAAATAAGTGACGCGAGAAGATTTATACCACGAGGACGTCAGGCCGAGTGGTATAAATTATCAAGTGACTTATGAAACATAACACGCGAGTGGCATACACTGTTTTATCCAACAAGTGGAAGAAATCTGTTTTTTATGTGACAATTATTAATAAACTTTGTGATCAAATCAAAGCTACTTGCGTCTCAGTACCCTATAAATGTCAGAATGACTTGACAGTGAGTTTTTTACATTTTGGTTAAAGTAGGTTGTTTGTTTGGTTGCCACGGGCAATAAATAAATAGAATACTGCTTCAAATATGAACGTGTTATTTGATAGTTTACTTGTCTAAAATGACATTAATAATGACAGTCATATAACTGTCATGTGTTGGATAAAAAATAGTTTTCCGGAAATCGTTTTAGAGACATTTTCCTGCTTAGGTACGCGCAGGAAAATTGAATTTTCCGGATTAGTACTGTAAAGACTTTACAAGACGCAAAATACACTGTTTTCACAGAACACGCACAAAATTGATAAATATTTTTATGCTGTTTGTAACTATAGTTGCCAACAAAATTGACAAACTTAATTTTTGTGGAATTTGTAAAGTTTTTCGGAAATTTGTAAATTTCGTCTTTTTTACGATTTCCGGAAAAATTTAATACAAAACACGTCAGTAAAATCTCTTACTTGACTCGTAGCTTTAATGTACGCGGCACAAAGTGCCTCGTATCTCTATTTAGCTCCTCTTCAGTAATGTGAGATTTTCCTGACTTTTCTGTAAATAACTATTTTTTGTTTTTGCCCATAGTTGTATGCTCAATCACGGACATCATTTTCTGTCTAAAAATTATAATGACTGTGAAAAGTCCAAAAAGTTTGTAACAACTTCGTAATACAGTTTCAGTAGATTTTATGATGATTAACACAGTGACATAAAATGCGTACAAAAGCTCATTTACCAAATTGTACTTCTTTTAAACAGCAAATTGGCACATTGATTCGCCTTCAAAATGAACTTTAATTTTTCAAAATCGGTCCAGAAGCTTCCGGGAAAATTGTAAAAAATTGGCTTTTTGCCTAAATAAATAATAAACAATACATTTATTCACAACAAGTAAATAAAATTGTAAATAGAATAATTGCAACACTGACCGCATTCTCTTGAGCAACAACAAAATTGGGATTTTCTGAGAAATTTGGCAGAGTAGTAGTAAATAAACTACTGTTTTAGTCAAGTCGATTGTTGATGTGTGGGAGGAGTCCTTGAATAAACTCTAGAACGGATTTCAAAAGTGCTACTCGAGTACCTACTACAAGTCGCCAATTTATCCTAAACATCAATAATAATTGTTGTAGCAAATAGTCGAGAATGGTTGGAATATAATGATATAAACAATAAATTCTCAGCTCGGTATTTGAATAGTTTACAATATTTATGTCTGTAAGGTTTTTTTTGTAATTAATACTACGAAAAAAATTAAAAATATTCATTGTACAAAAATGATAAAAAATAACAATAAATCTTTCTTGTACGATTAACACTTTTGAATAAAATCATGAAGATTAAGATGGTAAACATGACCAAAATTAATACCTCTCGAAAAAGCATAAACTACGCGACAACACCATAAGAGCTATCGAGCTAATTTTCATCTGTTATTAGAGTGACGCCATTGTATTAAATAATAGTTAACGCACTATCGAAAAATACGACTTGTTTTTAAATATGTAACTAATTATTCATCAATTTAATTGAACGACCCATCATTTTATACACATTAAAAAGACCTACAAAAAACGAAATGCACTCCAGGAATGACCGAGAGGGGAAGCATAGCTTTATAAGGCAACCAACAACACAAATAATTGTAACACGTGTTGCCGCCAAACAGCTAGCGCGGCGCGACAATTGGCCGTCCGGATCGTTCAAGATAGACAATTGCTGAATATTGTGAAGAAAATAGAAGTAGATTACTTGGAACATATTTTTAATAGGATGCAAATATAAAATACCAAAAGAGGTTTTAATGTGTAAAATACTGTGTGTCCGTAAATGATTGTACCCATTCAAGGTCACGGATAGTGATTTTAACTTTCAACGGATTAATTAATTATTGCCAACATAATTTCAAAGAAATTCATTGGCCTGAAAATCAAATTCTGGCTGAAATGTCAATCAAAAAGCGACATGGAGCGTTTGTTGCCAACTAAAGTTTGGTTTCACCCACGCGTGCCAACATAATTTGGGTACAGACATTTACGGACACACAGTAGAAGGTAAGAGAGGGCCGGGTCCAAAACAGCATTCATCACTCACAGATGTTAGGAACTGGTGTGTCGAGACAATATTCAGAAAAGCGAAAGAACATACGCTACACATTATCAACCAATACGCGCTCTATATAATTATACAATATGAACAGTGATCCGCCTACACGCTGCATTGAGTACGGCACCTAAAGAAAAAGAAGAACAAAGCACCAAAACAAAGTATGCCATACGAGCACTGAAGATCTGATTAACATATTTGGAATACCTGTTCCTATTATTACTGATACCTTTCCTACATTACCTTTCGTGTTTTTAAGACGTTGTGTTCAGAATATTACTTAATGCCATTGCGACACCACTGGCCAATATGAGCGTTATAAACAGTGTACTTATTGCAACGAATCCAAAGTACGAAGATGATCAATAAGATCAACGTGTAAAGACGTGTTCAAACGAGGTTGAGTAGTACTACACAAAAGTACTTCGAACAATACCTTCGGAAGTATTATTTGGAAGTAAACCTATAGCTCTTTCCGAATCGATCTTGTTCAACGAATTACAAGATGAGTTTAATTGTGTTAATTTACAGAGTTTGAAGTAGCAGGTAGAGTTTCTCGCGACCAAGAAAAGCACAAAAGACGTCTTGATGCACAGGATTCAAGTACCAAAGGAGATTTGGTACGGAAGTTTGGTAATAAGTTACCAAATGACAGGTATGCAATTCTGAGAGCATCAGTGAAGTATCATGAATGCCCAGTTGATAAGATGAAGTGTTGAGTAACCTTATGAGAAGAGGCGATATTTATTATATGTCAAAAGTATGTTGACATACCAGGACTTGTGTAAGCTTATAGAAGACATGTCGAGCATGCCGACATGTCAATGTTAGCATGCTGGGCTATATATAGGCTATGTTATATAAATGAGTTTGATGTTGCGGCATCAATGTATATCAACAGATTGGGATATGTAGAACTCCAAGTCAAAAGTGTATCGGAACACTCAGACATGAAGAAAATTATGTAATCTGGACACAAGTCCAAATTTGGATTAGGATAAAGAATCTGATGGGAGTGATGACACTCTGAAAAATCAGGGAAGACCGAATGTAGTCAGCATGTTGGAAAGGAGCGATGACTTCTTCCTTCGAACATTCCATATACTGAGGTTGCGGTTCCGGAACCTGAACGTAATGCGATGGAGGATTGGGGATTACTCGCTGAACTTATGTATACTACGTAACATTGAAGAGAAGGTAATCGAACGTACAATTGATTTTGATTATTGAATTCTTACAGTGCATCTTGAATTAGGCCTACTAATTCTATATTTTCTAATCCAAATATGTATAAAATCCAATATTTAGATATTATATATAGATAGATAATTAGATATATTATAATCTAACCAGATATTTCCAAAGACTTTAATAGACAATGTTTTGGTGATATTTATATCAGTTGTGATTCACAATACCCATAGTATGTGTGCACAATTTGATTTAAAAATATCCACTTTTACTGGGTGACGCTACGTCACAATGACTGTTATTAAAATTAGGTATATCAAAAAATACTAATTTCACCTTCCCCCAAAAGTCGATCATTCTAATAATTATGCAACATCAAAAGAGAGATTTTGACAACTTTACTTATCAGTAATGTTGCAACAAACTGCATTAATTATCTCATGATTTGTTCAATACGCTGGTAAATCGTAATTTATCATACATGTCATGCGAGCGACTCGACTCTAATTATTACAACCTTGGTCATTGGAACACAAGTAGCATATTAAACCCGAAACAAATTTCTACGAAAGGTTAATTCACCAGAACTAAATCTCAATTACCGACACCCAATGGAAAGTCTACTAGGTACAAACGAAACCCATCAACGCATCTGGCTCACGAAGCTGCTTCATCGAAGCATATGTCTTCCGATGAGGCAACTTTGACGAGCCGAGAAGGAATTGTTAATATACTCACTGGCAGGCCTTTTGCATAAGAACGCAGAAGCTGCTAAAGTCGCGGGAGTTAGAGGGCGTCCTGTGAAAAGTACAAAGAAAAATGCCACACGTTACAACACAAAAATCACACACTATTTACATACACATATACGCACACACACATACACATGGGATACTTAATGTTTAATTAGGTTGCAATTAATCACGTTTGTGGTTAAATTGGCCCCTCCTTTAAATGAAAATTCTGAAACAGCATTCGATGTTTGATATATACTGTGACTGGAAGTTTAAAAATGAAGGGAAAGGAAGACTAATGTAATCAAGTCTCTTGACTGATTAATGTACCCTTTGCATATTTATTAGTTACATGAAATAAACACCACACCCACTCCTCGTACCTGACATATGAAAGTTAATGCTAGATTTATTGCAAACATAATAAACAATCAACAATACAAGAAATAATTTCAAGACCTTGATACCCAAGAATAACCCTTAGGACTTAGAATTTGCTACTTCGCAGTCTGCAGTGTGACTCTTTATGATAATATAAAAGATCCAAGAAAATAACGTATGATTTGAAATACTGCAGTACTATGACCTAATTATGACATTAGGTCAAGGAATGTATGTACAATATGCATGCATAAACGCGTGCTTGGAGCACATTTTTTACCCACAAATCATGCATGATCTAAGAAATGTAACATTGAAGTAGGTCAAATTGCTATCTGTTATCGTATCTAGTGACTTGACATTAAAATGATTTCAGAAGGTTTCATATAGGCTCGGATTGAGTCAAATTTGCTTATAAAATCTAAGACTGACACATTGCAACAAAGATGGCTATAAACGTTTGACAACTTTCAAAGCAAAATGGATAATCAATAAGTGTTTATTGAATTAATGAAAGGTGATATCTCCCTACATTTCGTAACAAACCAATTGACGTAGAAAGGCATGTATGCAGTAAAACATACCAAAATGTATGGGGAAAATACAATAAAAATTACATGAATTAAGACTACTACTTGTATATCAAAAATTAAGGCAAATCCACTGAGAAATTACTAAAACTATTTGTAAAAACAACAAGCAATTAAAATGCTTCCCAAAATTTTTGTAAAATTATAATGGAAAAACTTTTCAATTATTTCAACTTTTCAACTGGTCAATATGCAACGTCCGTTAAGCTGGAATATCATTTCATAAGCCGGAGTTAGGACATAGCATGTGGTTTATTTATATTCTAATGTGTAAAAATTAAATTTATTGCTCCAGCCGTTTCAAAAAACAGAACAATAGCTATTTCAGCTTAAGCATTACGCTGGAATAGCCTTAGCTGAATAGCCAGGGAGTGGTCATAGCAGCCAATTTAATTACTGTCGAACAATCTAATTTTGCCCATTCCCAAAACGGGAATGGGCAAAACCAGGCAAAAAAATGTATATCTTGTGAACGACAGCACATAGCTCTATGAATTTTAATTATTGTGTATTATTGCAATTGAATCCCTAAGCACAAATCTCATTGACATTTCCACCGTAAAAGTCTCCAAAACTTTCAAAAAATAATTAGCAATAGTCTCATTTCACAATCAATAAAATTAATAGTTGATGGGTTAGGTTTCGGAAATGGAGCATTCGACAGCAATTAATTAGCAACTAAATATTTTGCTGTGACCACTCCCTAGCTGTCTTCTCCGGTAAGATTCAGCTAAGGCTACTCCAGCTCAACGCTTAAGATGGAATAGCCATTGATCTTTTGGAAACAGCTAAATTCATCTAATTTTTGCGTAATATACTAGTGATAAAAATAATAGTATAAATAAATAATAATAATAATAAATAATAAATAATAATGATAAATAGTGATAATTCGAACATAGAAATGATACTAAAGCTTAAAATGGACTTCAAGATCTCTTGGAATCAATATATTTTATGTTGTCGGAAAGTGACAAGTTAGACGATTCTTACTGGAAGTTATTGTGAATACAACTATAGTTGCACTTAATAAATGAAAAATTCTGATTAAGAAGATTGTTTTCTAGAACCTCCCTAATTTGCAAATCTATCGAATTAAACATCAAATCAGATTTGGGTTTTCCAGGCATATACTAGTTCACTCCACCTGCCTAGTATTAATCCCATTATGCTGAAAGGGTTATATACTAAATTCAATCCAACCCGAATTTCTAAAAATTAAGGTAAGTATAGCGGTAGCTAATGACAAGTGATTGATCTCTAAAGGTAAGGGAGAAAAAAATTGTTTCAGAAAAATTTGAGTACAATCAACCATCAGTAACAAAAGGCAAACCCACATTAATAGTGAATAACGATAAACGTGTAAATTTCAGAAATGCATAAAACGTGAGTGTAAGCTTTTTTTAAAACCATTGAATGCAATTCTGTGGTAGAATACATCGCAATGTTGAACAGATGCAAATTAATTAACTCTTTGGGAAGGCATGCCATGGACAATTTATAAGAACATTTCCCGCTTTTTTACGAAGTGTTAACGAAAGAATCAATTTGCTTACTTACAGTGAATCGGCAAAGGTAGGTAATTTTAAATTGTGTCATGTTCTAGAATCTAGAACATCCTAGAGGAAGGACCTGGTCTAGTCGTAACTCGAACATGCTAGGCTTTACTGCAGCTTAGAGGCTAGTAGGTAGGTATCTAATTGACAGCACAGTACTATATAACCAAGAACATCAATCAGCTACGGAATATGCTAGGTATTATCTTATACTAAGCTTGGAAACTTGTAATTTGAGAATAGTCTAGTAGGATAGAACACTAGATCTGGAGGTGCTAAAATCTGGACAGTAGTGTTATGTACAATAGAGCTCATATGTGTCTCAGAAAATAGATATATGTGAATTATGTATCAAATTATGGCAACTTGTAGCCATATAAGATTTACGGTAGAACATTCCACTTGTATATAAAACTAGGTAAGTTTTGAGATCAGAGGATAAGTAAAAGAGAAAGTGGAAGGAAGAAAGTGTCCAAATTTATAGTTTCCATCAAATGATTTACAATAACATAGGTAAGATTCATACTATGCCGTCAGGGTTTACTGCATTTCGTGGATAATGGCTACACTATAGCCATACTTATGCTGAAATCAAAGTATTGTTATATAGAAGGTATTGTATTCACTGTGCTATGCATCAAGTATTTCTATCTATAACACTAACATGATGCAGATTTCATCTTAGAAAATAGTGATAAGCGTTCATGTATCTGTTTCATTCTGTTTGACAACAGAAAACATTTAAAATGGCAAGTTTATAATGATTAAATGAAAGAAAGTATTTAAATTCCGTGTCAGTTCTCCCCCTTCCGACGACGGTAAACGTTTCATGGTTGATTTTCCTTAAATTTTACTAAACGGCCCAGGTTGCCAACTGCTTAGAAGACAAATCTATTCATGAGAACTTCTGGTCCCATATTAAAGCTAAGTGCAGTTTTAACTATAGACAGCTTTACAAGTTTACAACTTCAAATCTTCATTCTGCCATTATCACCCAAATATATTTCAAAAGTAAAATCTTATTACTGCCACAAAACATAATAAATAGATTATATAGTACAACTATATAATTTTTAATGTAGGAATATGTAAACTGTACTTATCTTCCCCAAATATTCGTTTGGACTGAACTAGTATAAGGCTACTGTAGCAAACTGGACTAGGCTTAGCAGATAGTTTCGACTGGGAGCGACCTAGAGTTTTACAAGTAATTTAGTCTCATAACAAGATATGTACCAAATAAATGACAATAACGGTATACCAAAATAACTTATTGGGAAAGTACATTTCTCCATATTTTATTCAATACAGGTACTTAGATTTTTCTTTTGAATGTATGTAAATGACTTCAAAATATGCAGTTTGCATAAATGCCTTCCTTGGATACTCAACGTGAAGTTTAAATATCAGCGATTGAACCTATAGACGTGAGTCTATTTCAGCCCTACAAATGAAACTAAACACCTACCTATTACCTACTGTCAAGGGTTTCAGTGATGACTTCGCTTCAAAAAAAAAATTCTGGCGCCTGCACGCATACTCCAAATTCTCCAATCTTTCTTTCTCTCTTTCTTTAAGACCTCGAGTGCAGTTTATAAAGATATTGCGACAAAAAGACAAATTGGCGGACGTCCAGAAACTCGAAGCTGGAAAATCCTACTATCAAAATATCCACATATCATAATTACTAAGCACAAGCGCAGATTCTGGAAGTTAGAGATTAGGTGAGGTGAATGTTAGAAGAGAAGCAAATATTCGATGGAGGGCGAAGGAGGGAATTCGAAAAGAGACACACGCACGCCATACGCACGCAAACCCTCTCGCCTGTTAATAATATGCGTCTACGAAATATGTGGGAGGGTTACTTACAAAAGCGGAAGACCTGGAGAACGGCATCTTTGAAATGAACTTTTTAACGAAACCTTTGCTGTGTTATCACTTACGGGAAAATCGACTTTTAAAATCTTATCGGATCCGTCTCAAATACGAACCATGGAATCATCTGGAAACCAGCACTAATCCCGCACCTACGTACCGAGCCGAGAACGCTCGACGACAGGGACTAACGAAGGAATTCGCGTCGTTGATTAATACGTTTCGATTAATAGCTTTTAAAGGTTATCTTGGGAACGATCGATACCAACTGCGACACGGGAAATCCCCTAGGAACAGGCACAGAATACTAATTTCAGAAGCGACACATGGCCTTCCCGCCCTAATATTTCCCAATCATTCTACAACCATAGAACAAGTATACAGTGCGTTACAAAAAGAACAGAGTCGGCTTTTAGGAGTGAGTTGTCGATTCCTGTTTATTGCTTTCATTTTTTTTAATTCGTTAGAAAATCGCTTGCCATTTGTGCTCTGTTCTCTATGGTTCCTCCTTGTTTTTATGAACATTGTGTATTTATAACACTGTCGTTCATCGTTATTTTACGTGGATTTTAAGTAAAACGCTACAGCTGAATTGAAACCTTAAATTACAAAGATGATAACTCCTAATTATAACCCGTTGTATTCAATTATGTATGGATAATTTATGAATTCTGAGACAGTAACGGTAACGTTTTTATCAGGTTCATTTGAAGAAGACACAACTCTTGGATGAAAGGTGATGCGATCTCTCTAAGGAGAGATCGCATCAAAGAACATTTGACTGGCGAAAATGGTGTCTGTTCTGTTATGTGCATTTCAGACTGGAAGATAAGTTTGTGGTTCACTTAACTCACTCTTAATTCACAACGCAGTGCTTCGTAATTTACAACACATGTTACCGACAATTACAGGAATCTTCATAACCGAAACACCAACGATACCTAAAATTGCATTTATCACTACATCCATATCCATGAAACGAGCTTCGCTCGGTACACTTTACAGCGTCATACATGAAGGAAGAACGTTGCCTTTTTCTTTCTTGGTCGACATTTTGTTTTCACAAATTTGCCCTTAAAAAGAAGTTGCAGTAAACTATTTCATGCGTAAGATAACATAAGTAAATATTATAAATTAATAACATAGATATCAAGGCCTTCTGATAATTAAATTAGGTAGATTTTTTGGAATCTAGAATTTCTAAAACAACTACAATTTTCATTTTGTGCTGTATGCGATGTTGAGTATGACAGGATTGACAGGACATCAAATCATCATAGAACAAGTAGATACATTATATGGCATATTATATACAACGTGATCAAGAATGACTGTTTGAGTTGGCTATACTGAATTTCATTTTTAAATGGTACAACTGGAGTAATATCCGGTTGGTGACATTGACAGATGCCATTTGCTATTTCAATATCAAATTTCTGGTATTCTTTTCAAATTTAGTTATTTAAAATGGTTTTCACGTTACAGCACGATATTTTCATTGGAATGGCGTACTTTCGAAGCGGGATTTATAACCCAATTACTGGTTGGCAGTACTCTCTCGAAGCGACATACCAGCAATTTCAGGAAGTGTTTTCGGAGCCTTTGGTCACTTTTGCTGTCTTTCAGCAACATTGCATGCGAGTAGTTGAACGTTATTTAAACACAGGGAGTGTAAGCAAACAAAAATCAACTGGTAGACCTTCTACTCTAAACGAGGAAGTTGTCGAGGATATCAGAACTCGAATGCAAACAAGTCCTCGCAAATCCTTAAGAAAGCTCTCCCTTCAAACAGGTTGGATCCTTATGCCTCCTATTCAACCAATTTTCATTCTTATCCATAAGACTTCCACTTTTCCATGTTGTTCTAGTTCATGGTTTTACAGGCTTAACATATGGAAGTTGCTCCACTGTGCTTAAAAAGAAATTAAAGTACCACCCTTACAAAATTTCCATCGTCCAGTCATTAACCCCTCATGATCACCCGCAGAGAGTTTTATTTTGCAATTGGTTCAATGACATATTAAATAATAATGATATCCTTGACAATACCTTCTATTCCGACGAAGCCTGGTTTCATCTCAACGGCTATGTGACTAACCAAATTACAGAATTTGGTCAGGTGAAAATCCTTACGCTATCAGAGAGACACATTTACACCCGGTTAAAGTTTGTGTTTGGATGGCAGTGTCAAGTACGCGGGTGTATGAGCCAATATTTTTTAATTTTACCGTCAATTCGGAGAGATATATCCAACACCTTTTGAGGCCTTTTATAAACCAATTAACAGACGAAGAGCGTCAAATTGGATATTTCTAACAATACTCTGCAAGGGCACATACGGCTCGTGCTACTATGGGATATTTAAGAGAGAATTTTGGCGACAGAGTACGGTATTAGTCAGTGCATTTGGTGAAGCAGGTCACCAGATCTCACTCCATTAGATTTTTCGTTATTTGGACTCTTGAAGGACAATGTCTTTAGGAACGTATTGCATACTGAAAAGAGCTGCAATAGGCAATAGTTCAGGAAGTGGCAAACATTACCCCCAATATGCTGGTGAATAGCTTCGAGAGCCTAAAAAGAAGAGTTAATTTATGTCTGGACCAAAATGGGGGGCATTTTGAGCATTACCTTTAGCCGGTTGAATTAAATCATTGTTCTGTATTTCGAGTTTCATTTTTAAGCGTTAATTTTTATTCACATAACCTACAATCTTATCGCTGATTGTTCTTCTTCTCCTTTTATTTGGCCTTCGCTGCTATGGCGATCCAGCCACTTAAATAACGCTGATTGTTTTGTCAAATAAATGAAATAAACATATCTAGTTGTCAAGGCCTATCAACTTTAAAAAAGTTACCTCATTGAACAGCTTCTGGCGAGGGGGCCGCGCAGGGGAGGCAGAGTTCGTGACGTAGACTGGCGACACAGGTCTGAGTTTTATTACCTGTGTTTAATCTAACTCTGGTTTCATCTATGCTCTGTATTACTCTGACAATTCGGCGTTTGGCTGGCGTTTTCGTTTGTAATTGACAACAGTTTTGAGTTTCTCAAAGTATTTTTTGCATCGCCGGTCACCGTGTGACGTAGATGACGTTGTGGTAGGTCAGGATCGCTTGAGGCAACCTATTTAAAGTTGATACGCCTTGTCTGGTTGTAGCATTGCAAACCCTTAGGCAAAAAAATCCTCCAGGTAGGATTGCCAACTCAAACAGTCATTCTTGATCACCCTGTATAATGTAATACTCCTATATCGCTAACAGAGAGAGAGGTTTGGGCGGAAACATCCATCTCATTTGTGAATTGGTCTGTAACGCGCAGACGTCTGTTACGGCCAATAAAATAAGAGGATTCGCATCACGTGTATATTTACATCGCGTAGAACGGCATGTGTTTGTTTATGTTTAGCGGTGGAGGTTAATCTTAGAAAGTGTGGTTAGGACATCTCAATAAATACTAAAGCCGAAAGTTCTCAGTATCCTCCAAATAAAACCAATTCAAAGAATGTAGATGATGTTTAATCCAAACAGCTGACATCCGACGTTTCGTCTACGATCGTAGACATATTCATAGATCTACAATGATTAAGGTAGAATAAGTACTTGCTAGGAGAGAGAGACTTGACACTTACATTTCCAGCGAGCTGATGAGTCAATTATCATTTACTTGGAATTGGTGAATAAAGCTTTTGTTAAAAATTCGTGGTTATGTGCTGAATGTTTTATTCATGTCGATTTTTCAGTACATAATACGTTTAGTGTCCTACACAATTTTCTTATTTTCTTTTCTACACAAATCATCCTAAAAAACATCATAGAGAATGAATGCTATAACAAAAATTTATGGTTCTTATAACGCTTTACGAGAATACAGATTTTGTAACACGGGGCCATTGTTCTCCGTCGCGCTTGCGCTTCATCTACCAAGTCACTCTCTTCTGTCTCACTTGTTTTCGCCCGACTCACTATGGGACGAGATAGGACGCTAGCGATATAGGAGTATTAATTTTAATGCAGAAGTCATTTTCTTCTTTAAGGTATCGATTTCTGATCAATGAAAGACATGTGAGTAGGTATATTCTGTTCAAAGCAAATCCCGATGCACGTCATTTTGATGACGTCACCAAACATCCAATACTACCAACATAATATAGTCTCAGGACATCGCAATTTATGTGTTCCGTGTATATTTTAGGTTGAGAATACACATAACCATATATATTGTCAACCTAAAATATACACGGAACACATAAATTGCGATGTCCTGTGACTATATTAAGTTGGTAGTATTGGATGATTCTGATGTCATTAAAATGACATGCATCGGGATTCGTTTTGAAAAGAGTATACATACACAAACTTACGTTTAATGAACTTTATGGTTTCGATTAAGTCAACTAGAGATATAAAACTATTTTTGTGCAGTTACATTAACAAAAAGTCCGTAGCCGAAAACTCTTCATCATTAAGTATTTTGTAAATGAGATGCCTGTCTCCTTTCGCAACGGTGCGATGATAAGTATACATTTTACATATAACCGGTGCGATTCTTTTTATGCCAGCAGTAGTCGCAAGGTCTTCCACGTATTCCTTCTGTTTAATACCCAATCGATGGTAGTAACGTTGCGGTAAACCTTCCTTCCTTTTCCGTTCCACATCTTCCATGATATCTGCCATCATTTCATCTTCGGTTTTTGAAAACTGCCCGTTTAGCATCGCTAAGAAGAAACGTGCCTAAAAAATAAAGTCTAAATTGTAATTGTAAATTATTAGAATTATTTATGTACTGATAGTAAATTTAGGCTTTGCCTGTTGAATCCCAATCATAAATAAATAACGTAAAGATGTAAGCAATAAAAGTGGTTCAACTGGAGTACACTTACTTGAATGCCAACTATGACGAATGGAGTAATTTTGCTCGGAACAGCCAGGAACGCCATCGTAGGATGTTTTGCATTGATGCAATGCTTATAAAGGTATTGTATCCAGTTATCATCAGTGGTAATGTCGCATTCCTTTGTAAGAAACGGGTAGACAGTGAGGTATCCTGAATCAGTTGTTAGTAATAATTAGTAATTAAAAGTGACAAATGTTACAACGATAAAATCACCTGTACAAAGAATAACATCGTCTATTTCTGCTTCTGAATTATCCGTGAATTTAACATAATTTTTGCAGAATTGGGATATTTCGGGTTTGATCTCCACCTCAGCAGCATCATGCAATTCACTTCTACATGACAAAATTACCTGCAAACCAAACATAAATGCAATGGGAGGGAAGAGTACCTACTTAAACTAGGCGAATAAGTAACAAAAATAAAATTACTACACTTTGTATAGCAATAAATCTATATATACTATACTGTATTATGCATATATAGTGTATATGTATACTATACATATAGGCGCATTCACAAACACTATCCACAGCCTACTATGAGGTGAAATTAAAAAAAAACACCCGATTTAATAATAGATAAAAGAACCATCAGAGCTTAAAGCGATATTGTCATCTCCACAAAAACATAATTCCTAGTGAAAATCGTGATGATACTGATGATATTGTATGGTATCCCCTCACCTCTTTTGCAACTCCATTGAGAATTCTTGCAATATCAACACCGGAAGGTCCTCCGCCGACAATTAGAACTCTCCTGTTCTTGAATGGAGCGGCCACCCTGTAATCGTGACTATGCATAATCCTTCCTTCGAACTTATCCATCCCCGGGAAAGCTTCTTTCCGTGGAGTCGAGTAATTCCCTACCGCTATGATAACGGCGTCGAACTCCTTTTGTTCTTGAATTTTCGTCCTGAGATCCATCACTTTTACGCACCATCTCTTTCCCGGTAAAGGTTTGATCTCTGTTACGTGCCGGAGAAACTGAAAGAGAAAGCGTTGTTATCCTATCTTAATGCGGCAGGTAATCCTACCTTTACGTGGGGTATTAGATTGAAGTTTTTGAGGTAATCCTACCTTAATGTGGGGTAGTAGGTTGAAATTTTTGGCGTAATCGTTCATATACTGTAGTACTTCTGGTTGAGATAAGAAAGAGTGATTCGGCTTTGTGTAGGGGAAGTCTTCGAAAGCCATTAGTTCCTTAGGGAGGTTTGTCCTAAAAATGATACAATTTTAATAAAACGACATATACACATTTCCAACGTCAGACAAGGTGTCAGTATTCGTGGTTCAATAATGGTACTACACTAATATTGGTCTTGACTAACTTATTTATCACTGACTACGTAAATTCATTTCGCTCACTATTTATTCGGGTGAGTCCTTACGCAGAATAGTGATTCGATAATCAGAACCAGCTACCTGTCGACGCGTATTTGTTTCGACGCAGAACTTTCCGTTACATGAAACAATATTCAGGACTGTCTTTATTATAGTGATTAGGCCTATAGTGATTTTTATGGTTGTGATTTATGATTAAGGCAGATCATCTCAGTCCAGCTATTCGGCAAAGATCAGCAGACTGTTGCATCATATATTAAATTATATTGTCGCGACCTAATTAAGAACCCGAGGTCATTGTAATCTCCGCGAGTTACCGACCTGCAACTACAAGTCTTGCAATAATCAATATCCGGTCCGCGGTTATCCAACTTTAGTTCACCTGTAGTTGCAAATTTTCATACAAGTCATATCCGCTTCTCGGATATCGACTTAGCGACAGGTTCACTAATTAAGCAGGTGAATAAAAGTGCTAAATGGTCTATTCGGCAGTCTTGACGAGTTCAACAGACCGCCGAATACGCGATTTGAAAATTATAAATTCAAAGAGCAGTATCAATCGTGGTTCTTTGGTTATTTGGCTGTTGGCTTTTTGGTCGCCAGTTAGTGAGTGGTTCGCCAAGGGTCGCACGTCCGACGTCCGTCCTCGCCTCCCCGAAAATATCATGTAAGAGCCCCTTCTTTTTATGTAACATTTTTCCTTGTTTTAACTTGTTTAATTCTTTTCATTTTTATTTGTTTTCGTTTTGTTTCCATTTATTCTTTTTCCGTTTATTATATTTTTTCACATCCCCTGTATTTAACCGCTGACAATAAATTTATATTTCCCCAACTGTTTTCTGTTCTCCACCTCGAGCTACCCCCTAGCACGCTCTCAGGGTGACTTCATCCCCTGGACGTGACAATATGAATAAATGACCAACGGATCAATTCTATGGGCATCACGTCAAATAGAGATGTTTATGGATAATAAGACATTCGGATTGATAGAAAATCATAACAACTATGTCTCTGTTTTGAAAGTGATTGTTTGTTCTTGATACGATTAAAAAATAACAACGATAACAATTGAAAAGTCTAACTGTATTTTGTGACAAATCAATTTATTGGTATCCATAAAAACGGATATTTACCAAGTGAAGATATAAGTATTGGATAAATGAACGGTTAACATAACCTCGTATTACTTGACACTTCAATATCACTTTTATAAGCAATTATTGTACTTATTGCGATTAATAAATAACAAAACTACAACAATTAAAAAGTCCATCTGTATTTTGTGTGAAATCAATTTGTTGATATCTATAAAAACGGATATTTAGCAAATGAATATATAAATACTGGATAAGGATAAATGAACGGTTAACATAACCTCGCATTTATTGACACTTCAATATCAACTTTATAAGCAATTATTGTACTTGTTGCGAATAATAAAAGTGACAACTATAGCAATTAATAAGTCAAATCCGCCTGTAGAAAGTATACATATTAAGCTATCATTTCCTAAAATACCTTCCCTTTATATTAAAAACTAACAGTTATGAATTTTTTTAAAATAGTTCTTCCTCCTCTTTTCTCGCTTAAAAATGATCCGAACAAAATCTACAAAACACATTTTTGAAGGTTTTTTTTTTAAATTTCCTACCAATATCGTATCGACAGCAATGCGATTCATTCAACACGTTTCATGATAGTACACACAAGCAAAAAAAAAAACAAAAAACTATTTTCTTTATTTTTGTTTATAAATTTCTAAAGAAAATTCTTTATTGCCTGAACTATAAGATTAGATTAGTAGAATGCAAGACCAATATTCGCCAAATTAAAAAAGTAGAAATATACAACGCATTACAAAATATTGTCATTGGATTCATCCTCTCACCTTATTATCCTGTTTTTTGAACCTACCGAGTAAGTACAAAAACAAAGTAGGAAAAGATTGTAACTTTTAAAAGAAACGCTCAAAAAGGAGGTAACGACTTAAAGATAAGTTCGTGATGAATTAACTCACGTTAATCCTTTGTACATTGAAGAATGGACGGGTAACCCATACGAATCGATGCCAATTTGGTCACAGTAAACCCAGGTTCCCCCGATATGTTCTGTTTGTTCAAAAACTTCACATTCATGTCCATCGTCTAATGAGTGGCGTAATGCGCATAAGCCACCTGCGCCGGCTCCTATTATTGCTATCTTCATCTTTCCTAAAAAAGAACACGAAATAAACTGCTTTATCTAAAACTTTCGAATAATTGTTCGACTGTATCACTAAGTATACTATTTGTATAGATAATAATATTTATTGTAATTTACAATAGAATGATATTACTCCACTTTTATGTGAAATTCAGATATGGATGTTCACAAAAAAAATATCCTGTTTAGAGGTAATAAAACTATTAATTATTGATTGATTAATTGAATTGAATAAAACGTTGTAATACACTCGCGGACACAATGAACGTTTAACTCGCGATATTAACATATTTAAACATATGTTTAAACATATCGTTCGTTAAACGTTCATTTTATCCGCTTGTATAATAAATAACTATTAATCTCTCTCTCTCTCTTTCCCTCTCTCTTTCTTTCTTCCCTAATTAATGTTATTGATGCGGGATTACTTGCCGTCCTCTTATAAACCACTTTCTTTAATCTGTCCCAGCAAGCTGTAATCTGTAAAGCTTGTAGGACGCTGACTAGAGATAGCGCTAATGTAATGGTGAACAATGGAGTTGCCCGTCTACAACCAGACATATCTGTGACTTGGAAATGTGAGTCACGTGACAGACCAATATAATATAGGCGTAGTTGTGGCGTAGTTGGTTCTTGGTTTAAATATAGAGTCAGATTATCGTAAATTAACAATCTTAAATTGCACGTCTACAACGCAACACGTTAGATCAAAACTTACTGAACTTTGCAGGACACACCTATACCCTATACAAGACTCCATTTAAGAAGAAACGTGGGCTAGAGTTACACGGAACGACATATTCCGTCGGCTATGTTCGGTTTCCATAGATTCATGTAATTCGTGTATAAGCAGTGGCGGGAGAGTGAAGGTTTAGTGTAGGCGCGTTGGCGTGTTTTTTGTACGTTGTGCATTGTGTATTTTGAGTAAAGCGACATGATTTAGATTAAATTATTCTTGTTGTTTACACAACACAGGCAACTAACAGTACATGAATTAATATTATGCCCGCATTATCCCCTAATACGATTACACTCGGACCGCTACTGTCCAGATGCCGATCAGGCGACTTCGCGACGGAGATGCGGCATGCATGGAACTCAAGGCCACGGTTCGGTTCTTCTTATGTGAAATGGAGCTACAACCTTATTCATATTTAACTTAACTATAAACAAAAAAATTCATGCGTTTCGCAATCAATTTGCCAGTGTTGTCTTCAAGCGGCATACACCAGAACTAATTCAAATTTTAAAAAAATGATTGCAATCGATGAAATTTAAGTTTTAAGAAATTAAGAAATTAATGTTTGTAAGATTACACATGTAAGGAGACGCTAAAAATGTATTTTTTTTTATTGGTAACCTATTTTGCTTCTTTAAAGCACGGCGCAGCGTTCCAACTTTCTAAAACGCGCGTTTTAAAGTTCCCATGGCAACATCAACAATTCGTTCATCTGTATCTATTATCTTTTGCTCTACAGATTGCAAATTAATTTTCATTTTTTTTTTCAGCTTCTCATTACAAATTATCCGATATGGCATACAAAATTTCACCAAGAAGGTTAAACTTTTTAAAAATTTCTTTGGACAACTGGCTTTTTAAAGAAAGAAATAACTGCTATACATTCTGACCTGCCATCGGTGCTAGCTAGTCCGGCCCTCATCTTCTCGACCAACCCAATGAAAGTTCTGGAGAATTGGAGAACGCCCAAAAATCGAACGACCGTAACGACCCGAACGACCCATAGATTACTTAGGTTCATAGATAGGAAACTGTGTAAAAAGGTGACGCGGCGGGCGCACCACACTGTTATGGCCGGGGGGCAATAGAAATATAGAACAAGTATACAGTGCGTTACAAAAAGAAGAGAGTCGGCTTTTAGGAGTGAGTTGTCAATTCCTGTTTATTGCTTTCATTTTTTTGAATTCGTTAGAAAATCGCTTGCCATTTTTGTGCTCTGTTCTCTGTGGTTCCTCTTTTTTTATATGAACATTGTGTATTTATAACACTGTCGTTCATCGTTATTTTACGTGGATTTTAAGTAAAAAGCTACAGCTGAATTGAAACCTTCAATTACAAAGATGATAACTCCTAATTATAACCCGTTGTATTCAATATGTATGGAAAATTGATGAATTCTGAAACAGTAATGGTAACGTTTTTATCAGGTTCATTTGAAGAAGACGCAACTCTTGGATGAAAGCTCCAAGGAGAGATCGCATCAAAGAACATTTGACTGGCGAAAATGGTTTCTGTTATATGCATTTTAGACTGGAAGATAAGTTTGTGGTTCACTTAACTCACTCTCACTTTACAACGCAGTGCTTCGTAATTTACAACATATGTTACCGACAATTACAGGAATCTTCATAACCGAAACACCAACGATACTTAAAATTGCATTTATCACTACATCCATATCCATGAAACGAGCTTCGCTCGGTACACTTTACAGCGTCATACATGAAGGATGAACGTTGCCTTTTTCTTTCTTGGTCGACATTTTGTTTTCACAAATTTGCCCTTAAAAAGAAGTTGCAGTGGACTATTTCTAGTGATGCCCACGATATTCTCGTTTGCGAGAATCTTGTCTCGTCTCGTCTCGTTTTCGAGACGAGACTCGAGACGATACTTTAAATTTTCCTTGCGAGACAAGACGAGACTTTTGAAAGTCTCGTCTCGAATCTCGCACGAGAGCCTCGCAAAAGTCTCGAAATATCGCAGATAAAAATGGCAAATATTAATTAATTATTCTAAATATGGCGAATGTTATTGAAACATTTTTTTAAAGCCGCATAATACCTACGGAGCAGCCTGTGTTATCGCAATAAGTTACGACAAACATTTTTTAAAATAAGATCATAATTTATTCATTTTCTTATTCCCCAACATACAATAATTATTACCACCGAAGTTTGAGAAAAGAATCGTATTATTAATAACTGAGATATTAGGGCGATATAATCTGTTATACTGATTATGTTTTTTTCTCGGTATTTTGTTTTTGTTCGTTGAAATCAAAATTAGAAGTGATTTTATTATTTTTTGTATCTCATGTATTATCTATGATCGATTTTCGTTTTTTTTTCTATTTATCTTGTTAGAATACTATCTTTTTGTTCTTTAAAATAAAAAAAAATGTAGTGATTTTATTTAGATAAGGAACATAAAAAATTTGCGAGACTTGCGAGACTTTTGCGAGATTCTCGCGCGAGACACGAGACGAGACGAGACTTTTATTGCGAGACGAGACTCGAGACGAGAGTTTCCACTTTCTTTGCGAGACAAGACGAGATTTTTCAAAGTCTCGTCTCGTCTCGTCTCGTGGGCAACACTAACTATTTCATGCGTAAGATGACGTAAGTACCATTAATTATAAAGTATTAAGTATAAATTAAGTATAAATTAATAATATAGATATTAAGGCTTTCTGATAATTAAATTCGGTAGATTTTTTAGGATCTTTTAGAATTTCTAAAACAACTACAATTTTCATTTTGTGCTGTACGCGACGTTGAGTATGACAGGACATCAAAACTTATAGAACAAGTAGATACATTATATGGGCAGAAAGAACAATAGATGTATAGTAGCGTTGATTGAAGAGGGGTGGAAGATGCGCCACCAGTGCGGAAAAAGTGTTAACACCAAAAGTGTGCTGGGAATCGCCTAGCCATCTGTTGACCAGCACAGCGAATCTTCGGACTTGAGTAGCAATACTTTCGAGGACGACAAATGGCCAAGAAGGTAGAAAACTACCTCTATGATCCCTACAGCGTTGCCAAACCCCGGCTCGAAGCACGGTATCGCGCTCAACCATGCCTCAACCCTTATGCGATAATATGGAAAGCGTATGAAAAGGAAGATTTTAGGCGTGCGGTTTACGGTTTGGCGTTTACGAGACGTTTGAAATTGTAATACCATTCACGACCATGGTCTTTAATAAATTATTGATGAGCCCTTTTTTCACTTAATAGAATTTTTTCTTAAAATCAGTGTATTCTTGAAATATTTTTTAGATTAAGTGTTAATTATATTATTATTATTAATTATATTGTTAGGTAACCTACTAATAAAAAACCTTGCAAAAAGAAACGACCACCAAAATAAATATTTTTTAGGAAAACAGGAAAAAACACTTTTTAGCGATTGAAATGTTTTTGGAGAACGCTCCCATTTTGAAATCTTTGCGATTGTATATTGATTGTATTGCGATTGTATTGAAAAAAAGGAAATTAGAAATTTTGTGGAAATTTTTCCAGTAAAAACTAAAGCTCCGATTAAAAGCATAGTTTCGATCGAACTTCCAAATGTGTGTAAACATTTTTTTAAGATCAAACATGTATGCGCCTGCGCGCGCCTCAGCACATTTCTTGATAGTCGTTTATTTATATATCGATAATCTTGTTTATTATCAGATAAAGAGTTGGCTCGGTAATGAACTATCTTCACAAGATCGGGGCTGGTAGAGAACAAAGTTCGTGTTATTACTGACAATGACAGATAAACAGATAAAGATGTGTGTGTGTGTGAGTAGTTAACGTCTCCTTTTTGCTGCAAGGCTAATCTGGACGGGACCTACAGTTTAACGTGGGCTCCGAACCACGGTCCTCGAGCACGGTTGTACCCCTTAAGGCTCTCACCCCAGTTGATCCACTCCGTGCTCTACCGACTCAGGATGTGTGTATAGATAAAGATAAATGACAATAACAATGACAGATAAACCTCCAGCGCCTAAAGAACAACTTGAACAGATAATAAGAAAATTGTAATGTCGTATGCCGTGTAAACGCTCACATTTTCATTTCACATTTATTTATAATATTCTCATGTTACTTTCAATAACAAACGAGTTTAAAACAATCTATGGTTCTGTCACTTTTATCAACTATGCAATAGGTATTTATGCTACAAGTGTGAAAAGTGCATGTTGTTTACAGAGCCAGCGCAACGAGTTCTGTAATTCAAATAAGTGCCTTAAACGCACTTTTCCCACATGTATCATACAAGATTTTTTCTCATTCACAAATAATTAAGATGTTTCGAAAAATATCCGAAATAAGTCAGATTCTGAACTATTCCAAGTTACAATCCAATTATCTTAGAAATCATTGTAACCAAGGTAATGAAAGGTTGTTTCGTAAAAAAAAGTCTCAAACTGACAGCTACTTTTAACAAGTGCATTAAAATTGTACTTTTCATACTAAAATGACAATCTAAAAGTACAACTTTTCAATCGTGAATGAGAAAAAGTATATATTATTACGTCCTTCAAATACTACAGCAAATATTTAAAATATGATAGAACATAAGTTAAATAAATTATTAGGTGTGAAATGAACATTATTCGTTTTTAACACTATTCAAAGACGTTTGTAGAGAATGAAAAAAACCTTAAAAATGGTGTTTTGCATACCATCATCGGACCGTTTTAAACTAAGAAAAACCGCGAAAACGATGAAAAGGGACTTTTCTACATTTATTTAAGTTAGTTAATTTCGGCGATTCCCATCTCGGTACAAGAAACAGGTAAACGGATTAAATTTAAAGAGCTGATAATTAGGCAAATGCGTTTTGCCTGGCTTTTTTGCCTTTTTAGTGTGTTTTTTACATTTGTGCCTTTTCCAAAAACCATATGCCTTTTCTTTAAATTATGTATATTTCTTTAAATTCTGCAATATTTCGTAGTTTGAAATCTCTTAATCATTAACTATCTTTATCCTTTCAACAAACGGTTTCATAATATGCCCGTTGAGAACATCCGGCTGATCCTATAACTATCACCGAGAATTACTTACCGTTTAGAACTGGGGAATTCCAGGGAGTATTGAGGTGGTTGACTGTATAAACTATAAAAATTACTGTGTTTGTTAGAGTTAAGGGAAAGTAAAAGTTTTGTGGAGTATTTCAATAGTGACCATTTGATGATTTGAAATCATTGTGAGCTTGTGGTTTTGAAAGATCAGAAAATGTATACAATGCCGCCGGTAAAGTGCTCTTGGACCAATCACAGAAACTTCAGCATTAAAATTTGCTCCAGTGACATCCTGTAACGTAGAACGATCTTTTTCGCGATACAAAGATAGTTTAACAGATAAAAGACAAAACCTCGCCTGAAAATACTGAAAAATATTTAATTACATCCTGAGAAACCAAGAAAGTTTCATATACTTAAATTCAATTATATATTATGCAAGTTGTATAGTATATGTATAATTAAATTACATAAATTTCAGTAAATTAATTATAATTAATTAAACGTATAACAAAATTTTTAAACGAGAGTATGCCTTTTTTCTCATTCGATATTATTCATATTACTATTACATATCTACCTTTTTCTCTCAAAAATGAGAGTATTTTGTAAGAAAAACAGGATGTATTAAAATTTTTTTAGTCATTTAAGTTGCCTTTTTTGTCATTTCAGTACCTTTTTTTGTTGTTTGAATTGCCTTTTTTTCAAATAAATTGTGCCTTTTTTATTATTTTTTAGTGCCTAACTATCCGCTCTTTACTTATTAATTACTAAAGAGCGGATAGTAAGGCGTTTACCTCGTAAATACCTTCTTTTTCGACTGAACTAGCCATTTTTTGAGGTTGTGGCCTGATATATCCAATTTTATTATCGTTATGCCTTTTTTATTTTTTAATTATTTTGAGAATTTTGAGATAAATTCAGAGAATTTTTGAATTTTTTCCAAAACCCCAAATGCCCATACCTGTTGAAATACTTATAATATCTATGCGAAATAAGGCTTTTTGTAATCAATCAGTAAGGCATTTAGGCCTGCCTTTTTGTCCGAGTTAGCTAATTTTTGAGGTTTAAATGTCGCGCATAAGTCCTTTTAGTTATTTAAACTATATGATAATCCGGATGTTTAAGGTTCATTTTTGCATCATTTGATATTATAATTGCCTAATTTGGTAAGTTTTTCTTACCTATTTGATTTTTCATTTTGCCTATTTTACGATTTTATCGTGCCTTATTATCCGCTCTTTACATAAAATTACATAAATACAACCGCTTTACAACAACGAAACGGTACGTTCATAAATGTACAAACGGGCGGGCGACCCTACTTATTTCACTTTTCTACCTGTTGTAGCTACCTGTTTTTAGCTGAGGAGATGATCGAGGTAAAAACGGCAACATCGCGCTTTGTTAGAACCCCATTTTACAATACACCCTCAATACAAGTTATTAGTTTCAACTGGGTTCAATATATAACCGTTGAAATCTGCGGTGGCGACACTTTCCTGACGGTAAGCTTGTGGGTAAGAGGGGAGTGCGGCAAGGAAAGAGGGTGTACGGTTTAGTCCATAAGGTGGCGTATCTATAACCCTCTTCAATCAACGATAGTAGTGTATTTAGAAATTAAAATTTTAACAAATTCCTTGCATGCAACGTTACTTAATTTAGAACTAAAAAAAAATTGTTCAAAAAGTTCACGCCTTTACCTTTAACCACCCTTGCTTGCTTCCCTAAACAGAGTTTGGATTTTGAGGTACCTAATGTTCAAAAAGTGGTCACGTTCTCTTTTTGCAATCCTACTTAAGCTTTTAATGCAGAAATCATTTTCTTCTTTAAAGTATCGATTCCTGATCAAGGAAAGACATGCAAGTAGGTATACTGTGTTTAAAACATTTTGATGTCGTCAGCAAATATCCAATACCACCAACTTAATATAGTCTGAGGACATCGCAATTTATGTGTTCCGTGTATATTTTAGGTTGAGAATACACATAACCATATATATTGTCAACATAAAATATACACGGAACACATAAATTGCGATGTCCTGTGACTATATTAAATTGGTAGTACTGGATGATTCTGACGTCATCAAAATGACGTGCATCGGGATTTGTTTTGAAAAGAGTATACCTACACAAACTCACGTTTAATGAACTTCATAGTTTCAATGAAGTCAACTAGAGATATAAAACTATTTTTGTGCAGTTAACAAAGAGTTGGTAACCGAAAACTCTTCATCATTAAGTATTTTGTAAATGAGAGTCCTGTCTCCTTTCGCAACGGTGATGTGATAAGTATACATTTTACATATAACCGGTGCGATTCTTTTTATGCCAGCAGTAGTCGCAAGGTCTTCTACGTATTCCTTCTGTTTGATACCCAATCGATGGTAGTAACGTTGCGGTAAACCTTCCTTCCTTTTCCTTTCCACATCTTCCATGATATCTGCCATCATTTCAGCTTCGGTCTTTGAAAACTGCCCGTTTAGCATCGCTAAGAAGAAACGTGTCTGAAAAATAAAGTCTAAACTGCAATTGTAAATTATTACAATTATTTATGTACTGGTACTACTGGTAGCAATCTTGGGTTTTGCCTGTTAAAACCCAAACATAAATAAATAAAATAAAATGTAAGCAATAAAAGTGGTTCAACTGAGTACACTTACTTGAATACCAACTATGACGAATGGGGGAATTTTGTTCGGAAGAGCCAGGAACGCCATCGTAGGATGTTTTGCATTGATGCAATGCTTATAAAGGTATTTTATCCAGTTATCACTAGTGGTAATGTCGCATTCCTTTGTGAGAAACGGGTAGACAGTGAGGTATCCTGAATCAGTTGTTAGTATCAATCAGCAATTAAAAGCGGCAAATGCTACAACAATAAAATCACCTGTACAAATAATAACATCGTCTATTTCTGCTTCTGAATTATCTGTGAATTTAACATTATTTTTGCCGAATTGGAATATCTCGGGTTTGATCTCCACGTCAGCAGCGTCAGGCAATTCACTTCTACACGACAAAATTACCTGCAAACGAAACATAAATGCAATCAGAGGGAAGAGTACTAAACTAGGCGAATAATTAATAAAAATAAAATTACTACACTTATAGTAATAAATCTATACATACTATACTGTATAGGTATGTACCTATATATAGTGTAGATACACTTCTAGTTAAGAAAAACTTAAGAAACACATTTGAGTATCGTTTCTGAATACCACCATCTTATCGGACGAGGCGGCCCACCTCAAAGGAAGGCCGCTCCGCTAATTGGGTCATAAAAACAGTTCCAGAATAATCGCGAATATTCATTTAAAGAAAGAGTGATTTATTACTTTCGGGTCGTTTCTAGAACAAACAAATTGAGGAAAAGAAGAATCGAGCACTATCAAGAAGGTTCCGGAATACATTATGGAGGACTATAAATGCGAACGCTGCGGACGAGGCAGATTAGACGAGAAGCCGCGAGTGAAAACAGTGCGATAAACGGACAAGTGAAATTGTATAAATAAATTAACAGTTAAGAGTGTGATAGCTATAAATTAATTAGTTCAGTAATAGTATATATAAATTAGGTAGTGTTAAGACAGTGTGTAAAAAAATTAGAATAAATGTTACAGTATATTAGTATAGTAATAACACTAATAACTCTTAAGTGTAGACTAGATAACTATGTATTCATATTAAAGTTTGTTAAAGGATTGTTTGTAGGATAAAACATGAGGACAAATAAATTAATACCCAGATTACGTTCAGATTAACCTAATAGGTAAATTAGTTAAAATAACAATCTAACAATACAAAGAAAAGGTGACAGTAATATTTTATGTAACTGCTGATGGAAGACGCAATAAGCATTTGTGAACAAGCAGAACATAATGCTGAACCTAAAAAACAAAAATGCTGAAGGTACAAAGTAAGGAGAGATAAAAGAAATCTTAATAAAAACACAAAAAGAAAGGTTCCCGGTAAAGGTGAGCTATGCAACTTATAAAGTATGGAGGAAAGGAAACTTATACTTTATACAAAATAACAAATAACGTATAAAATAGAAGAAAAGCCTGAAGAGTTAAGAAAGCGATCAAATAAATAACAATAATAAACGAGGAAACCAACAGATTTGCAAGAACTACAAAATTGTAATGTTTCATAATACTTTCTTTGCGATTTTGTTATGTTACAAAGATGGGAAGCAAATTGGTGAGTTAAACAATTGTTGTTGATTGCAATAGTGTATTTACATTGTATTGAAACAAATTGGTTAGCGACGTTTGTGATTAATTGACCCATGTAAAAAGTTACAATCCATAGATTAACATTAATATAACAAAAGTAACATCAAGAAAAGGATAGAAAAGCTGTATAGCTATGAAGGAAAGCCTAATAATTGAAAAGATATGTTATAATATCGGGTGTTTTTTTTTAAATTTCACCTCATAGTAGGCTGTGGTTAGTGTTTGTGAATGCGCCTTACTAAAAAATGTCAATATTGACATAACCTCACTTTTTTAATAAAAATTGAAACTGCTCCAATCAGTTACTAGTGTCTTGAAAAAGACAGCTTGGCTCTATTAATTAGGCGTATATGAGTGAGCTGTCTTTTTCAAGACACTAGTAATTGATTGAAGCAGTTTCAATTTTTATTAAAAAAGTGAGGTTATGTCAATATTGACATTTTTAGTAAGGCGCATTCACAAACACTATCTACAGCCTACTATGAGGTGAAATTTAAAAAAAAACACCCGATTTAATAATAGATAAAAGAACCATCTGAGCTTAAAATGGTATTGCAACTGTTGCCATCTCCACAAATACATAATTCCTAGTGAAAATCGTGATGATATTCTATGGTATCCCCTCACCTCTTTTGCAACTCCATTGAGAATTCTTGCAATATCAACACCGGAAGGTCCTCCGCCGACAATGAGAACTCTCCTGTTCTTGAATGGAGCGGCCACCCTGTAATCGTGACTATGCATAATCCTTCCTGCGAACGTATCCATACCCGGGAAAGCTTCTTTCCGTGGAGTCGAGTAATTCCCTACCGCTATGATAACGGCGTCGAACTCCTTTTGTTCTTGAATTTTCGTCCTGAGGTCCATCACTTTTACGCACCATCTCTTTCCCGGTAAAGGTTTGATCTCTGTTACGTGCCGGAGAAACTGAAAGAGAAAGCGTTGTTATCCTATCTTAATGTGGCAGGTAATCCTACCTTTACGTGGGGTATTAGGTTGAAGTTTTTGAGGTAATCCTACCTTAATGTGGGGTAGTAGGTTGAAATTTTTGGCGTAATCGTTCATATACTGTAGTACTTCTGGTTGAGATAAGAAAGAGTGATTCGGCTTTGTGTAGGGGAAGTCTTCGAAAGCCATTAGTTCCTTAGGGAGGTTTGTCCTAAAAATGATACACTTTTAATCAAACGACATATACACATTTCCAACGTCAGTCAAGGTGTCAGTATTCGTGGTTCAATAATGGTACTACACTAATATTGTTCTTGACTAACTTATTTATCACTGACTACATAATTCATTATTCGGGTGAGTCCTTAGGCAGAACAGTGATTCGTTACTTATGGCGGTTTTCCACCAAACGGACAAATCTCGAACTTGTTGAAAACTCGTGTCGAAAAAAACAAAACTTCAACTTTTCTGCAACTTTCTGAAGACTCGACTAGTTTGCGACTGTCTCTGTTTTGTTTTTCGTGTCCCGATCGAAAGCGGTAACATCAAAAGGTTTCGGCTTGTTTTGAAACTCTGTCTGCTCTGTGGAAACAGTTCGTTTCCAACAAACGTTTCCAACAAACAACATTCGTGCATTTGCAACCGTCGTGCTGCGTTGATAGCAATAGCAATTTGTTTTTAATCCGTCGGGGTGGGCAAGTAGAAATAATAAGCATTTTGGTATTTATTTATTTACTTTAGTTATAGAAAAATCAAAGGCTACGAAACACCATGTCAGGAAAAAAACTGTGGACCGTCGAAGAGACTACCTTATTTATAGATGCTTTCAGACAGCATAAGAATCTATGGGACACAAAGGATGTAAATTACAAAAACAGAGTCAAGAAAATGGACTCTTATGAACAAATTGCTGCGATTTTCAATACAAGTGCGTTAGAAGTTGAAAGAAAACTACGAAACATCATGTCACAATACCAGCGAGAGAGAAGAAATTATAAAAAAGCGAAGAAATCTGGAGCTGCTCAGGAATTCAGAGCGAAGTGGTTTGGCTACATTCCTATGAGTTTCCTACACGATAAAAATAGACCTAGAAAAGGGATTCAAGTTGGTGGAAATTATAAGGTAATTTTTTATACTTGCTAATTTGAAATTTGAAGTGTTTAAATTAATAACTGGGTAGGATATAGACAGAAATCGTAATAAAAAACAATTTTATTTCCATTTTTTATTCAATTCTTTAACTGATTAGGCATACTTTAATTGCCAAGGTACTTGTCCATGCTCTGAAATGAAGTATTCACAGTATTCGTTTCTTATTTCTTTAGCCTCTTGTAAAGGCTTTCTTGCCACATTCCTAAGAGGTATCATTGATTCTGTCGGGGGGAGTTCATTTCTCCACAATCCATTTCTAATTGTTCCCGAATCTAAATCTTCTACGTCAAATGAACCTGGCGGTGAATGTCTGTCTAGTGATTCAGAATTTCGACGCATATAGTTGTGAAGTAATACACAAGTTAGTACACTTTTTTCAACTTTGCATGGTTCTAGTAAAATGGGTTTTCGAAAAATACGAAAAACTGATGCCAGAATTCCAAATACATTTTCGACCACTCTTCTAGCTCGGCTTAGACGATAATTAAAAATTCGTTGCATTGATCCTTGTTTCTGATGCCCGGAGAATGGTTTCATTATATTAGGTGACAAAGGAAAAGCATCATCTGCAACGAAAACATACGGTACATGCATTTGTCTACCAAGAAGAGCTGCTTTTTCTGGTAGATTAAGCGTCCCTCTGTTCAAGCATCTTGCAAGTCCAGTATTTTTAAAAACACCTCCATCTGAGATGGGACCTTGGCAACCAATATACGCATAGACGAAGTTATAGTTTGCGTCTACAACAGCTAATAAGACTATGCTAAAGGTCCCTTTGTAGTTATAAAACTCACTTCCACTGAACTTAGGAGACTGTATAACGATATGTTTTCCGTCCATACTTCCTAGACACATTGGGAAGTTCCAAATTTTGTTATAATTCAATGCCAATTTCTGCCACTGAGTTGAGTTTTTGGGTACCTAAAATAAATCACAGTATTCAGGAAACAATTTAAAAATATAGTATATTTCGCGGTTATCAGTTATTAATACGCGAAATTATGTTATTGAAGCAATAGATAAAATAATGGAAAATTAACTAAATAAATTACTCAAGATAAGGCCGTTCGTTAAAATATATTAATAAATATATTTTTTATAATATAGGAAACAGAATCGTCAGAAGAAGAAATACTCGAAGAAAACCCAAATACCTCTGATAAACCAAGTGAAATGGAAGATGACGGTATTGCCGACGAAGTGAACTCAGCGCAATCAACAAAGACATTGAGTGTTGAAGCAGAAAATGCCCTACGTCCTGCACCAACTACATCTATACTAGAAATCAGACCAGAACACAAACATGCCCCAAAAAACACTGCTCCCCAACAATTTGGCATTGAAAAACCAAAAATGAGGAACAAATCAAGAAACAAAGAGAATTCGAACGAGAACACGGAAAGCACACAAGTTTTCGAAATGATGAAAACGATGTACGAGAGAGGAAAACTTGATGAATACGATACATTTGGGGAAATGGTAGCACATAACATCAGAAATTTAAAATCGGAATTTATGAAAATTACTGTACAACAGAAAATTACAAATATGTTGTACGATGCTCGCAAAGCCCAATCTCAAGACAAGGAGCAAAACTTTTCGTCTGTGTTTCCCGCTGCACAATCCTCTCACACGTTACTGAGTACGACACCTGATAATAGGAGTGCATCACATACTAATATTACAAGATCTGTCGAGGAAAACCAACAATATAATTTATTGGATATGACAAACTATACTTGCTCGACTCAAGAAAGCGATATCATTCAAAAGGCTCTTCGGTCCGTTCTTGAAAATACTGAAGGCGAAAATAATTAATAAAAAAATATTTTTTTTAATGTTAGGTATTTATTTTTATATTTATTTGAATGTTATTTTTGTTTCCTGTTTTATTGAATGTTATTTTTGTTTCCAGTTTTATTTGAATGTTATTTTCGTTTTTGTGTTTATGATAGTTCAAGTTTATTTTATGTTAAAAAATAATGAAATCTCTTAAGTTTGCACTGAAGTATACAAATAAAATTACTTTTTTACATGAATATGAGTTTACCTTTATATAATCCAGAAGAACTTCGTTTATAGCATCGCATACTTCTGGTACTATTCGTGATATCGTACTAACTGATATTTTTGATAAGTACATTAGGCTTTGGTAACTATCCCCTGTAGCAAGAAATCTCAGAGTAACTGCTAATGCTAAACGATCGTTAACAGAAATTGAGTCTCTATAATTTGTATTTTGCTTCGCAATTTTACTGCCTATTAACTGAAGGAGATCCTCAAAATCGGAACTAGACATTCTCAAAAAGTTCTGAAATGATGAACGCAGTTCCCGCTGCAAATTGTCATGCAAGTCATCATTTCGGAGTTCCCTCATCAATTGTGTAGCACCATCACCATCTCTTCGAGATAAAAATGACCGCATCCAAAATCGATGTTGTCTTCGCTTTCGTCTCCTACGGCAATACTAATGTTGTAATCATAAAGTCATGTTAAATTACTACTTTTTACGTTAATATTTGGATACTGACCTTTCTTCTGAAGATTTAAGTAACATCCAACCACAAGTAAAAATTAAAAAATCATTGTTTCGCTTCATACTTTCAACAGTTTCAAGTTTGACTGGTGGAAACAGACTGAAAACAAAAACATAACTCGAACAATAAACTGTCCGCTTAGTGGAAACAACAGTTTCTGGTTTGTTGCTGTCTTGTTGCTGTTGCATGTCTCCAAAAAATTGCAAACAAAACACAAACTCGACAAGTCCGTTTGGTGGAAAACCGCCATTAGAAGCAGCTGCCTGTCGACGCGTATTTGTTTCGACGCGGAAGTTTCCCTTATGGCGGTTTTCCACCAAATGGACTTGTCGAGTTTGTGTTTTGTTTGCAATTTTTTGGAGACATGCAACAGCAACTAGTTCCGATTTCGAGGATCTCCTTCAGTTAATAGGCAGTAAAATTACGAAGCAAAATACAAATTATAGAGACTCAATTTCTGTTAACGATCGTTTAGCTTTAGCAGTTACTCTGAGATTTCTTGCTACAGGGGATAGTTACCAAAGCCTAATGTACTTATCAAAAATATCAGTTAGTACGATATCACGAATAATACCAGAAGTATGCGATGCTATAAACGAAGTTCTTCTGGATTATATAAAGGTAAACTCATATTCATGTAAAAAAGTAATTTTATTTGTATACTTCAGTGCAAACTTAAGAGATTTCATTATTTTTTAACATAAAATAAACTTGAACTATCATAAACACAAAAACGAAAATAACATTCAAATAAAACTGGAAACAAAAATAACATTCAATAAAACAGGAAACAAAAATAACATTCAAATAAATATAAAAATAAATACCTAACATTAAAAAAAATATTTTTTTATTAATTATTTTCGCCTTCAGTATTTTCAAGAACGGACCGAAGAGCCTTTTGAATGATATCGCTTTCTTGAGTCGAGCAAGTATAGTTTGTCATATCCAATAAATTATATTGTTGGTTTTCCTCGACAGATCTTGTAATATTAGTATGTGATGCACTCGTATTATCAGGTGTCGTACTCAGTAACGTGTGAGAGGATTGTGCAGCGGGAAACACAGACGAAAAGTTTTGCTCCTTGTCTTGAGATTGGGCTTTGCGAGCATCGTACAACATATTTGTAATTTTCTGTTGTACAGTAATTTTCATAAATTCCGATTTTAAATTTCTGATGTTATGTGCTACCATTGTGACATGATGTTTCGTAGTTTTCTTTCAACTTCTAACGCACTTGTATTGAAAATCGCAGCAATTTGTTCATAAGAGTCCATTTTCTTGACTCTGTTTTTGTAATTTACATCCTTTGTGTCCCATAGATTCTTATGCTGTCTGAAAGCATCTATAAATAAAGTAGTCTCTTCGACGGTCCACAGTTTTTTCCTGACATGGTGTTTCGTAGCCTTTGATTTTTCTAGAACTAAAGTAAATAAATAAATACCAAAATGCTTATTATTTCTACTTACCCACCCCGACGGATTAAAAACAAATTGCTATTGCTATCAACGCAGCACGACGGTTGCAAATGCACGAATGTTGTTTGTTGGAAACGTTTGTTGGAAACGAACTGTTTCCACAGAGCAGACAGAGTTTCAAAACAAGCCGAAACCTTTTGATGTTATCGCTTTCGATCGGGACACGAAAAACAAAACAGAGACAGTCGCAAACTAGTCGAGTCTTCAGAAAGTTGCAGAAAAGTTGAAGTTTTGTTTTTTTCGACACGAGTTTTCAACAAGTTCGAGATTTGTCCGTTTGGTGGAAAACCGCCATTACATCAAACAATGTTTAGGCCTGTTTTTAGTATAGTGATTAGGTCTATAGTTATTTTTATGGTTATGATTAAGAGAGGTCATCTCAGGCCAGTCATTCGGCAAAGTTCAGCCGACTATTACATCATATAATTAAATTATATAAATAAATGACCAACAGGTCAATTCTGTAGGCTTCACGTCATAGAAATGTTTACGGATAACAAGACATTCGAACTGGTAGAAAATCGTAACAACTATTTCTGTTTTGAGAGTGATTGCGCTTGATACGATTAATAAATAACAACGATAACAATTGACAAGTCTAACTGTATTTTGTGTCAAATCAATTTATTGATTTCCATAACAACGGGTATTTATCAAGTGAAGATAAAAATACTGGATAAATGAACGATTAACATAACCTCGTATTTATTGACACTTCAATATTAATTTTATAAGCAATTATTGTACTTATTACTAATTATTATTAATAAATAACAACTATAGCAATTACAATTCTAACTGTATTTTGCGTCAAATCAATTTATTGATATCTATACAAACGCATATTTATCAAGTGACACTTCAATATCATAACTTTACAAGCGATTTTTGTACTTGTTGAGATTGATAAATAACAACCATAACAATTGAAAAGTCTAACTGTATTTTGTGTAAAATCAATTTATTGGTATCCATAACAACGGATATTTATCAGGTGAAGATATAAACACTGGATAAATGAACGTTTAACATAACCTCGTATTTATTGACACTTCAATATCAACTTTATAAGAGACTTTTGTACTTGTTGCGATTAATAAAGTGACAACTATACAAGCGACGCCATGACACTTACGAGTGTTTTGGCACGAAATTTAAAAGTGCTCATAAAAGTCTCATTTTAGCACATTTGTTTTGTGCAGAGATTAGTATTTTTTTGGGAACAGTACATACTTAAGAATACAACACGCTAGTTTTCCAAAATTAGTTATCATGCCTATTACCCAAAATGAAATTTTGGCTGTATTTCGAGCTTTAAACATCAACAGGATATTTAAAAAGCTTAGTGGATCGCTTATACAACGTTATAACCCGAAAATTCTTTATTGCCTGAACTATAAGATTAGATTAGTAGAATACAAGACCAATATTCGCCAAATTAAAACAAGTGGAAATATACAACGCATTACAAAATATTGTAATTCGAATTAATCCTCTCACCTTATTACTTTTGAACCTACTGAGAAAGTACAAAAACAAAGTAGGAAAAGATTGTAACGGTAAATTAAAAAAAAAACGCTTAAAAAGAGGTAACGTAAAGATAAGTTCGTGATGAATTAACTCACGTTAATCCTCTGTACATTGAAGAATGGACGGGTAACCCATACGAATCGATGCCAATTTGGTCACAGTAAACCCAGGTTCCCCCGATATGTTCTGTTTGTTCAAAAACTTCACATTCATGTCCATCGTCTAATGAGTGGCGTAATGCGCATAAGCCACCTGCGCCGGCTCCTATTATTGCTATCTTCATCTTTCCTAAAAAAGAACACGAAATAAACTGCTTTATCCAAAACTTTCGAATAATTCTTCGACTGTTTCACTAAGTATACTATTTGTATAGATAATGGATATTTATTGTAATTTACAGTGGAATAATAGTACTCCACTTTTATGTAAAATTCAGTTATGGATGTTTACAAAAAATATATATTATGTTTAGAGGTAATAAAACTATTAATTAATGATTGATTAATCATTAAAGCTATTAGGAATAGCTTCATAATCACTTACAAATTAGGAAAAAAAAGTGATTTATCTAATTTATCAAATGAAAATGGAAGAAGAACGACTCGAATCAGCTCCAACCCAATGGAATCAAAGCAAAACAGTAAGTAGTTGCTACGAGGCGTCTGCGATACTACTATTCATTACATAATTCTTAATATTCTAATTATTGTTAATATATGTTATCGGCTTATATGTCGATACAGATGATACTTTAACCTCCGGTTTTTTCGAGAAAATAGACATAGGGCACGTGCGGGGCAATTTCGTTACAATATTCTAGTGTTAACCAAAGTATTCCAAAGTTAACCAATTCAGAACTGCAGCTCAAAGCCATGGCTTTTACGGGAACTTACCAGGGACTGAATGGGTTAGAGGTCCGGCTACCATGCTTGAATTCGTCAACTGCGCGATCAGTCAGTTACTCGATCAGTAATCGCGATAACACCACACATCAGGATCAGAAAGTAACCGCATGCGCTTTGCTCACTTATCATGTAACTATCATCTGATCTCTTAAATAACAGTCAGATAAATCGCATCACATCATACACTATCTTGTTAAAATTTATTTCTTTTTTTGCATCATTTTGTTGTTTGTTGTACGGCTTAATGCATGGATTGCGCCTCAAAGGTTTTCGGCCGTGCCAACATCTGAGAAATTTTCTGGATCAATTTGATTGTGGCGGCGACTGACACAATAATATAAAGACGTAATTGATTAAAACTAACAGAGATATTTCAAAAGTACACTAATAGTGACAAATAGTAATTAAGTCGACCATAATAAAAGTACTTAGAATTTATCTTTACTTTAAAACAGTAGAGATATTGCAGAGCACGAAACTACATTGCAATGACAAGACAACGTAACCACATAAGCTAGTCAGCTCTACTAAGACGTGAATTTCTAATACTAGTACTTTTGAAATCCTTTTTAATGTATGACAAAGTCGCCTAAAATACAACGTGTTTCAAAATTATTGTCATCTAGTCGGCTGTGGCCTGGCTGTGGAATTCCCATGTAAACGAAAAAAACCCGCCTTGCGAAAATAGGAGTTTCTACTAGCTATACATAACCTCAAAATAACCTACTTAACATCTTTTAACTTCTGGTTTTTCTCTGTCAAAAGAAAACGAATTCTGAGTATTTGTCTATTTGTAGTATTTGTTTTGGCCCTGAAAAGGGCCGTTAATTACCAGCAGTACTGATTGCCAGTTTCCCAATAAATGTTCGAAGTGTCACTTGTCACTAGGTTCAAATCAATAGAGCGCGGCACATCAAAAATTACATGCACAGAAATTCCACCGCCAACTATATGACAATCATTTTGAAACACATTGTATAACAATAAATAGAGTAATAGAATAAATGAAAAATACGTAAAAACAAATTAATCAAGATAATGCATGGAACTTACATGGTAATATGTGACAGTGCCAATATGTGACAATTTTTTATAGAAACGTATTTTCTAGCGCCTACGCATAGAGAGGTATTAATTTTTCATTGTATTGCATAAATTAAAAAAAATATCACTCCAGTTTTTGGTAAACTTTAAATTACTTTCGTAAATTTCAATCCATTCCAAATATGTCGTTTAAGACATATTTAACATATAAGACATGATCAAATTTGCACTGAAATGATCTTACATCTTGCTGAACAAACTACAAAGAGAAAGTAAAATGATAAGAAGAAGAGCAATTTCGTAATTTGAGGTTAGGGTTAGGTTTTACACATACACAAACATGAGCGTTATAAATCAGAAAGAATATTTAAAAAAGTATCTCGGCATCGGTAAACAGCCCGGCGAGAAAAAGAAAAAAAAGAAAAAGGAGAAGAAGAAACCCCCCGTGGACAGGTAAGGTACACTTCTCAGTTGCCCTATTATATATACATCTACAAGATCCATACCTGTAATATGATCATATTGTACAGCACATAATATATCGTTTATTAATCATACTAGACTGAAGATCATAGACGACGATCTCGATGTGGCGATATCCCAAGAGATCCAAGACGATCTCACCGCCGAGAACGAGGACGCCCCGCAGGTGGTCGCAGTGATCGACGAGAGACCGTTGCACCTGCAGATCGACGAACGGACCAAGAGGAAACTGTGGGAACCGATCGGGCGGACCGAAGGGTCCGCCGGGTGGGTACGAGTGGGCGGTAAGGGAGAAGAGTCGCCCGGGAAGGATCGGAGCGGATTGGAGAACGAGGCGAAACGGGAGAGCCCGTCGCCACCTAGGAAGACCAGGAAGTCGTCACCACCGACGAGTCGTCCCGATGATAACCCGTCTCCCGATCCAAATTGGATTAAGAGAGAACGTAGAAGCTTATCTCCGTCGAGGACTGATCGAAACTTGTCACCTCCGCCAAGGAAACGCACCAAAAGTAATTATGACTCGGCAGCTGGTAAGAAACCTGTATTGGGTGATAGAAAACCGAGGGAAAAAAAGTTATCGCAGCCATCGACGGACTTATCACCTCCAAAGAAACCGTCTAGTGTAGATGATTTATCTCCTGTTCGAAAACGCAGCAGAAGAAGTTCGACACCAAGAAATCAGGACTCGTCTCTTAGAAGAGGTGATGGCGATTCTAAAAGGGTCGACGTCGACGATTTGTCTCCACTTAGAATACGAATCAAAAAAGAGAAAACCACTTCACCACCACCAAGAAACGAAGACTTGTCCCCTCCGAGAAGAAAAGACTTATCCCAACCGTTGGAAGGTTGTTCGCCTCCAACGAAACGCTCCAGCATGGATGATTTTTCCCCAGTTAGACAACGCAGTAGAAGAAGTTTGTCACCTAGAAAGAGAGATTCATCACATAGAAAAGGCAATATTGATTCTAAACGACCTGACATACAAGATTTGTCTCCAATTAGAAGACGAATTAAAAAAGAGGATACCACATCACCACCACCAAGAGACAAAGACTTATCTCCTCCGAGAAAAAAAGACTCATCCCATAGTCAATCGTTCGAAGACCTTTCACCAGTCAGAAGACATACGAAAAAAGAGAAAACGACCCCACCGTCAAGAAACAAAGATTCATCTCAGAGCCGCTCTCACGATAACTTATCACACGTGAGAAACGAAATTAAAAGAGAAAGGAACGTAGGAACCGGTTCCTCTTCGAGGGAAAAGAAGAAATACAGCGAACGTACTAAACAGAAACGGTCGAGATGGGAGGACCACAGCCCGGAACCGGAACGACCGAAAACGCTCAGCGGCAAGAGGGCCGGACTCCAGAACGCCAGGGAGCTGGTCGAGGAGATCGAGGCGGCCAAGAAGAGGGAAGACGAAGTGTTCCGTAACCTGACGGCGGAACAGTCCGGTAGGCACGCGTCGACCGTCGTTCGGAACCAAAAGGTCGTGGATCCTGAGGAGGAAGCCAGGAAGCTGGAGAAGGAGAGGGAGATCAAGGAGAAGTACGATAGATGGGGTAAGGGGCTGAAGCAGGTCGAAGATAATAATCAGAAACTGGCCGATGAGCTTTACGAGATGACCAAACCGCTGGCGAGGTACGCAGACGATGAGGACCTGGAACGCTATCTGAAGGAGCAGGAACGTGAAGGGGATCCGATGCTGGATTACATTAGGAAGAAGAGGAAAAAGAAGGTGGTTGAGGATGGGATACCAGGTAATACTTACGTACTTAATCCATGGCTTATAACTCTATATAGGCGGGTCTTCACCGACTTCAAAATAAGCCTTCACGGTCTGCAATGGCTTCTAACAGAGTTTCAATGTTCATCACCCTTAGGTTTTTGGCAATATTGTATTTTCATCGGAGGCGTGGGCGATCTGATGGTGTTTTGCCAACTGGTGCTTCTTCCAATGTGAGTTTGACTGTGCTACTATCTGGTAGTCTCCTTACACGCCCACTGCAGTCACTGCACAATATTAGAGTCTCCGTAAAGATCCTCCAGTTCTTGGTTGGTACAGATTCTGTATTGTCGTGTTGATGCATCCACAGTCAGGCCATATATGTTCCTAAGTATTCATCTTTCTAAGATACAAAGACGTTCTTCATTTGGTACCGTTAGCGTCCAACCTTCACGACCATACATCACTACAGGTCTCACTATTTTATATATATTACTACTATTTTGCTGCGCCTTGATGTTATTTTGGATTTTAGGTTTTACATTGCATAAAGCCACCTATTATACTCTAACCAGTAGCAATTGGAACACTGAATAAACGCTGATTTTACCGAGGACATTCGAAAAGAGCCCGTTGTCTCTATACAAAACCATGGGACTTTTTGCTTATTCAGAAACGCATTGGTATTTTTAAAACGCAGGTATTCAGTTGCCCAAGTGAAATCATCTATGTGAATGTATGGATATGTACAGATAAAGAACTAGAGGGTCCATTGGACCGCAAAATTTTTTTTACGACAGCGGCACTTCGTTTGTATCTTCTTCTTCTTCTAAGGTGCAGGGGTACAGTCGATCAGTGAAATCGTGTACGAGGAAGTACGCGAGACTCTACAGATACTGGATGGTCCACTGGACCATAACATAGCGGCCACGTGTGCTTTCCTTGTGATGTCTTCTTCCGCACTTATATTCGAGAAAGCCGTGGTGTGTGAATGTATGTGCCATTTGTTTGTACGATTTGGAAGTGAATTCATTGTTAGAGTCATTATCCGTAATGATACGCCCATGGAGGACAAGGCGGCATCGCTCTTCACTACTTAAAAAGCCATTAAGTGTTTTTGTTGCCGTTTCAGTTGGGACTGGACGAAGTATACATACTTGTATCCTGCCGTTTAAATCCTTTCGTCAGTGTTTTCTGTTAGCATTGTTCCCAGATATTTGAACTTCTTTACGCTTTCGAAGTTATAGTCGTCCATTGTGACGTTTTGGCCTACTCTGTCTCTGCCTTGGTTATTTCCCATTGAATACAGTATGTATTGCCACTTTTTAATAATCTATACTTTCTTATTTTTCCATCACAGGCTTATGGTTGAGTCACATTTAAACAGTCGAGTATCAAACATCATCAATGTTTTAAAAATCTCCATTCTTTCAGAAAAACCGACATACATGGGCGAATTCATGCCGAACCGGTTTGGTATTCGGCCGGGGCACAGATGGGACGGAGTAGACAGATCGAATGGTTACGAAAAGAAATATTTCGAAGTTCAGAACGCCAGGAGAGCGACACAAGACGAAGCATTCAAATGGAGTACTGAAGACATGTAAATTGTTATTAAAGTTGTATGTAATATTTTTCATCGTTAATAAAAATTAGGTTTAAATCGTCAAAGCAGTAAGGATTGATGCACAGAAAAACACGGTATGTCTTTATAATTTTATTTAACATATTTAAGGGCACATATTAGCTCATGTAATTCTTAACATTTAATGCATATATTCATGTCGAAAGGTTACGACTTTAAATTTTAATCTACTTTTGTATTGATCTGCATAAACATGAGAAAACTCGTCTTAAACGGCATTCATACGTCTGATTTACAAAAATATATTTAATACAACTATACATCTACTTCCCTTGTAACAATCCAAATATGACTAGCAATTTCGAAAGCGGTTTCCATAATAATTGACATATCAAAAATATGTATTTTATAGTTCAACACATGCACAACTCCGCAGAATTGGTTCCATTTTTCCAAAAGTGTACAAACGTCACTAACTTTATGTCAAATTTAAAGATATTTCGAAACATTACAAGGCACTTAATTTAAACTTTCAAAAATATACGCGTATTACGTTCGGAACTGTCAAGCATTCAACTAGGGCTATTTACTAGGCAGAAATAATATGTATATATAACAAGATGAGATAAAACAACAAAAACTCAAGCTAATGGTAAAAAGTGACAATGTGAGATAATCTCGAATGCAAATACAGTCTTAGAATGTGGTGAAAAGGCAGGTACAGTGGAACCTCTAAAATTTTTCAACTTGGTTATGTCGCGTTATAGCACAATAACATGTTGTTTCTAGTCGCCCATTTGCGTACAAACACACATGTAAATGATTGAAATATAGGAGAAACATGTAAGCAACTAGAAGTAACCTGATTTCATTGGAACAAATCTAGTATATGTATGTGAACGTGTTCGTTTCTTGATATAAAATGGAAGACTTCATGTTATTTAAAATGGTAAACTACTGACGTTACTAATTTTCTCCAAGAACGTCTACAGAAGGTCTATTGCACGTTTACGTACGGATTTCAAATTTCTGAATAAAAGAAGTTTGACTTTGTGAACGGCAACAGTTTCACTATAATTAATAATTCTTAGCAATGAAATATATAACAATCACTGATATTTGATATCTTTATATGTAATTCAAAATGTCATTAACAGTCCCTTTAAATTTTGTTAAATATCACAAGTTGCCATCGAAAGTGAACAAATTAACTGTGAAAACAGTCCATCCCCCGCTTACTCCACAAGAGGCGGCTTCAAACTCGCACCTCCTTTTCGTAACGTAAAAAATGAAAGACGATTGACATATCAAAAAGAAAAACAACATTGGTCTGTATTGTTGCACCGTCGTAGAACAAATAAATAACACCTAAACACATATGAGAGACGGTTTTCAATTAGCGACGACCTTCACTTTCATGAACTTCTTCTGGAAACCGATCCACGCCTTGGGCGGCTTCTTCTTCTTCAGCTTCTCTTCGGCGACGCCGTTCGCGACAGGTCCCTCCACCTCATCGGGACCCCTCGCGGCCTTCGAGTGTACCATGTTCTTCAGTTTCTTGTAGAAGGAGTTCTTCTTTTTGAGACTGCCCGTGTATGGTTCCAGGGATGTGTGACTAGAGCTCGGGCTGATGGGCTCCTTCGCTACTTCTTCGTTCTTCTTGTCGGCCTCCGTGGTCAGGTTCACCATGCTGTTGAACTTCACGTGGTTGATCGGCTTCGGCTCCAGCTTCAGGGTCTCCATACTGAAATGATGCAAGGCAGACTGTTGAAACGGGAACTTATCCAAAAATTATAGTAAAATTCTTCTATACAGGGTGTTAGGGGTTTGACTGCCTTTTTTTTTAATAGGTGATAGTATTCATCAAAACAAACAAAAAAACCTTATATAACAGGTGTCCTAAAACCAACCGTTTTCGAGAAAAAATTAGCAAACTTCTGATATTAAGGTGTGAAAATTCAGTTTTATTAAAGAATGTCACATAATTTTGTACATGAAATGACTATAAGATGTATTCTTTTAATGTATTTATGTTTAATTTGTAACAAAACAATCGTTTCTTTAAAGAATATTTTTTTCCAATCAATAGAAACTCGATAAAATGGCTACGATGCGGTGTGGCAACACCGCGAAGGTATCGCACGCGTCGCGAAATGAGAGCCAGACAGTGACACTAGTGACAGTGACAATCTTTGAATTCGAAAGATACGTGTGATCGTTACGGTTTCTTTTCGGTGCGTGTAAATTTTTCGGTTCTTAAAATGTTCAGTATACGTGAATATCACGATATGCTATTAATTTACGGGGAGGCGCGTTGTAGTTCTACAAGTGCACGTCGTATCTATCACGAACGATTTTCTCAACGGCGACTGCCTAACCGTAGAACATTTGTTGAAATGAGAGAACAACGGTGGACATTTTGAACACATGCTGTAATAACCAGGTAAATATTGACAATTACAACATATCAATAACAGCATGATCCTTTTCTAATGCTCTTAGTGGCCCTGAATTTCTGATCGCTATTGATTTACCATTTATACATGCAAGTGTAATAATTACATAATTGAATCAATTGGAATCACTTACAATTATTTCGTTTACTATTACGTACAGCGTAAAGACGGCATTTAGGAAGAGTTCGCAAAAACGTTAACCTCGCACGATCAGCTGTGTACACGTCATGTTTACCGAGAGCCAACACCAAAAATGTTATGTTTACGTGATAATACTGGAGAAACGCCGTGTTTATGTTGTGGCCAATCCTCTCTACGTCTTAATAAAAGTTAACAATCTTGTTTTAATGATTTTCTCATTGGTGTTTGGTAATAATATTGGTGAATTATACCTGTATATACACAGCGTATTATTGTATTGCTGTAAAATTTTAAATTGGTGTATATAATTACTTTAATTAAATTGGTGTATTAGTATTGTTATCAACTTTATAACCTGAAGCCCATTCCATAAATTTAAACCGTCTCATAATTTGGGTAATTTCTGTGTAGAACAATATTGGAGACAATAAGATACTTAATTTGTCAAATGTCGATTTGCTTGCCTCTTTTTAATGGCGCTTGCGTTTTCCGACAGTGACTGCACCTGCGACGAGGACACGAGGCTGTTGTAAAGTTGATTCCAGAAGTCCGATATGGTCTGTCCGAGTTTTCGGGACCTTTCGTAGTCCAAGAGGAACAACAGGCGGAAGTCCGGGGGAAGATTCGAGCATGGCCGACATACACACGGGATAATCTTCCTCTTCCTGAGTTCTAAAGGTAAATATAATTTATTTGTATCAGAAACCACTTTTACAGGAACAAAGGTAATAGATACAATATGGAACCACAAAGAAACTACATAGAAAATTATAAAAATAAAACCCTGTGCAGAAACAAGTCGTTTTATTACATGTGAAAATTTTCAAAGAATTGTGTGGTTTAAGTGTGTTAAATTTGCGGCAATGTTGATACTACACCAAAATGTTAAGGGTTTCGTTTATCATATATAGTCTAGAGCTGTGAAGAAAAATTGCGATGTGTTCATTGGACTTATATATTTTACTATAAATCTTGTTCCTCTTAAATCTTCCCTTTCTTGTTTTAAAGGGATCTGACGTTTTATTATCTAAGTTGACAATGGAAATATTATTTTCATATAGACTATTAATGAGGTCCAATAGATGATTCGGGGCTCCTACTTCGCTTAGCACCTTCCACAGACTTTTCTACCTTATGCAATTGAATGCCTTCTTGTAGTCTATAAAGCAAGAAACATGAGCGAGCTGAATTCTCCGGATTTTTCTATGAGTTGATGTATGTTGAATATTTGTTCTCTTGTCCCTCTGCCTTTTACGAAGCTGGCTTGTTTATGAGGTATTTGGGGTGTTAAGTACCTTTGGAGTTGTTGGTCAATTATGTTAAGTAATATCTTGCTTGAGTGTGATATTGGGGTTATGATATTGCCCTATTGATATTAGGGTGTGATTTTACTTGGTTCCAGTTCTTTGACTATGTGGGGTACCTACATCTCGTTTATTGCGTTTATTATAAATGTTTGATAATAAAATAAATGTTTAAAGTTTAAAAACCATTCTTGGAACGAATTTCGAAAATACTGAAAAACAATATTGTATAACGTAACTATTTTTCTATGTTCCAGCACTAAAATGACAGCTATTCTAGCACTAAAATGGCCGAAAACAGTGCTTTAATGTGGCTTATTAAAGCATTGTTTTTGGATTTTTTTTGTTGGGTTGGTAACAAGATATTCCCTAATGCCTAATGCTGTCTGATGTCTGTCAAAACAAAATTAAAAATAAATATATAAATATCTAGACTTATCAGGTAGCAAATTCCTTACTGCATTTGAAACCACTTCTTGTAGTTCGGGTGGAGTTAAAGAAACACCCTCTTGTACTTGATGCGATTCGGATTCTTAAGACATGATTTCGATTTTATTTAAATCTATTAAATTCAATTTGAAAACGGTGTGAAAATTGGCAGATGTCTAGGAAACAGCAGTAATACCAACTTAAATGTCGCAATAAAAAAAATCCCAAATAAGAAATTTTAAATTATTTAAACATAAATAAAAATGAAACGGAAGCCGGAACATAGAAAATGTTGTAAAGTACTCGTTGCAGAAGACATTCCAATTGGAATATGACGTCTTCTGCAACTTGTACTTTAAACTACTATTCAGCAACTGTTCCTAGATTCGTTCACTTATAAGTTCTATTCCATGACGTACACAGTTTATTTTAGGAAAATATGCACGAGTTAATGGATTTTCAAATTCAAAACTTCGAACCCATTTACAATTTACAACAATTTTTTTTTAATTTAGAGAAAGGTGCATAGCTCTTTTTTGTGAAAATAAAGGAAAACTTCCAGGAGTGACTTATCTTATGTGTAGTTTAAGTAAAACGCTACAGCTGAATTGAATAAAAGTAGAGATTGTAGTCATTCAAAATTAATGCTTATTAAGAAAGATACCTTCAATTACCAAGATGGTAACACTCCCAATTATAACCAGAATTGTAATCAATTATGCATGAAAAATTGATGAACTCTGAAATAGTAACGGTATCATTTCCTTCAGGCTCACTTCAAGAAGACATCACTGTTTAATGAGAGCTCTGGGAAGAGATTCCTCCAACGAACAATTGAGTCACAAAAATGGTTTCTGTGATGTACACTTCAGGCAGGATGATCAGTTTGTGCCTAACAATAAACTCAAATTGACATCCAATGGCATTCCATCGCCGAGTTTGAGGAAACCATTTGTTCCAGTCATTCAAAGAGTTTAAGGTTTGAAGTTAGTTTATTATGTAGATGTGATCGTATCAATGGAACTCGTCTATGAAATCGTGGCCCCTGAAAAATCAAAATATTCTGTGGATTCAATTTTTTTATGAGGCCAACATTTCCATTTTCAAGACGTCAGCTCGAGCAAATGTTCACATCGACAACTTATTCATATCAGATTCATGAACGAGAAGTCAAAAACCCTTAGTCCTGCCCTAATGACGCCGTGGAATTTCCCGCTCAATGCACTATTTATTGCGCAAACTCGGAAGTAGGACAACTTGCCTTATAGAGTGCCAGGTTATTCAGAACCGATTGGCGTTCTATAGTAAATCAAATGAGAAGAAAACATCCATGAAACGAGAAAAGGTAGTAAAGTTGGACAACACCTAATAAACGTCATTTGCTATTGGTGGAAAAGTCATCAAACTTTTGGCGGGAATTATTGATGTACAGAGTCGGTTCAGTAAAATTAACAAGTTTAGTTGTCTGATCTATGGTTGTCTGTTTACAAGCGTTCAGTAAGTCGTTGACGGTGATAGTGGACTTTTAGTTGGTTTATTTTAACATATCGCTATTGTTATTCAGGTTTTTTATGTAAATTTGTATAAACACATTTCTGTGATCTATTGCAATTGTGGAAAGACACCTTCCCTACTCGCCTCCCAAAAAGAGACCTGGAACATACTTAAGCTGCAGGGAGAAAACCATTATTTTAAATGTATACAGAAAAGAAAGAAATGAATATCCTTAGTAAAAGATTAATTATAGTCAAGGCAATCATTCTTAATGCGACCCTGTACTTATTCACTAGCTGGTCGCGCGCTTTGAATTTCGAACGTTTGTGTTTCATGGAAGTTTTCTTCTCGATGGATTTACTATAGAGTTTATTATATTTCCTTGGGAAATATGCAACACATTAATCATCCTGTTAGGTTATAAGATTAAATTTTACAAACCAGCACATTGTAACATTACCGATTCCAACCATTTGCGCAAACTTCATGTAGAAGAAGTTGGCGTTGCTCCTGAAGAAGTCAGGAGACAAGACCACCACCAAGCGCCGACATCTGCTTGAGATGCACTGGATCATCGCGTCGATCTCGATACAGCCAACGAGCAGGTCCTCTTTTGTGCACACTTCGAGGTTGTAAGGATCGTTCTGCATCGTCTGTTTGAGCACCGAGGCGAAGTCGACGTCTTCATCGGCGAAGAGGACGAACGCGTCGTATATCTTCAAAGGTTCCCCACGGAGCTTCCGCTCGATGTCGCCGGGGATCAACACATCGTACTCGTCGATCAACGGCGGGTTCTGGCTACGGCACTCTGGGTGCTCCTTGAAATGTTTTATGTCTTCCTCTAAAACAATACTAACTTGTTATTAAATTCTTAAATTATCACAGGATGCATGGAAATATAAACAAAGAAATGAACGAAATACAATGAATACAAAGAAAAACATAAAAGCAAAAATCTACTGAATTAGTTGGAAGGGTCTAGAGCAACACACTACATTAAAATCAACGCCAAACGGGTATGCGCACTGAAGTTGATAGTTTTGACGTTTGATGTTGGATAAAATGGCCTAGTGCACAGATCAAAAATAAGTTCACCACCTGTGACATAGCGCAACACTTTGTTTTGTTAACATCCAACATCCGAATGAAAACAAAGATGTTATTAAGGAGACTGAAGAATCGAAGATTCAAGAGGAATAGTTAACATACAATACACTTATTCAAAATACAAGGATCAAATGAGACGGGATTCCTGAACTACTTAGCCAAGTTGAATGTCAGAACAAGTGTGTGATAAAATAATAATTACACACAAATAACTTTTTTGTAGTTATTACTTGCAGAATGAAGAAAGAAAAGCATGAGTTAAGACTAACATGGCAATAGAAGCTTTATACAATCTACTGAAAACCAAACATTGAAAAGAAATGCTAGGGTAACAATTGAGAAACTTTTGGATAAAATATAAGATTATTTATTTATTTATTTATCCTCCCACATAGCACAAGAAAGTAGTTATAATGTAAGAGTGCCTACTAACTAAAACATAAAAGGAAAACTTACACAACAGACTCACACTAAGATCATACACAGACACATTAAAAAGTGAGGTATCAGACTGACCAGCTACATATATACAAATTGCTTAAAAATAATTACCTAAAACAAGCTTTTACTGCTCTTATATTAGTGTTGAAGAAATCTATATCACAGTTTTCTACTAAAAGATTACATTCATTCAGCATGTTTTGAATTGGTGAGCAACTCGAGGTACTTGTGGAAAACAGTCTCAAGTCTCTTATCCTTAAAGCTACCTTAGGTACCCTAAAGTTAATCCTATTGATTAAGCATAACTCACAGTATTTGGTATTGTTTACGATACAGAATACAAATATAACACATTGTATGCTTCTTCTAATGCTTAAAGTATCAAAATTAAAATCAACTAACATTGATTTATATGGAACCATATATGGATATACTAAATTGTACTTCTTGACATGGAGATATCTTAAAAACCTTTTTTGAACTTTTTCAATAGCGTTGGAATAAGTTTCTGCTTGAGGTACCCATATCACAGCCGCATATTCTAAGTGTGGTCTTACAAGAGAGTTATACAATTTTATCACAGTATTTATCCCAAAGAACCGACTATTTCTAATGACAAATTCAAGTGCCCTATATGCTTGATTCATAATAGTCTCGTAATGCTTATTGAATCTTAAATCTGTTTGAAGGATAACACTCAAGTCCTTACACTCACTTTTTCTTGGCAGTATACAGTTGTTGATGGTATATTTCTGGTCAATAAAGGTCTTTTTACGCGTAAATGTAATGACCTGGCATTTATTTATATTGATCGACATTCCACTAATTGAAAACCAATCAGTTACCTGATCCAAGTCATTCTGTAACTGTTGACAGTCTTCAGAGCTCAGTACTTTTTTAAAAATTTTGAAATCATCTGCAAAAAGGAGACTCTCAGATGATCTCACGCATGCTGGGAGGCTGTCAATGAAAATTAAAAATAACAGGGGACCAAGTACACTTCCCTGTGGCAGCCCTGATGAAGCAATGAAGCTGTCTGAGGGACAGTTCCCAACTTTAACTCTTTGATTTCTTGAGTATACGTATGACTTTATAAACTTACAAGCACCCTCTGAAAAGCCAAACATAGCTAGTCTATCAATAAGAATGCCATGATCAACCATATCGAATGCCTTCGCACAATCTGTCAAGATGACATTAAGTTGACTATTGTCATGTATAGCTTCTGTAGCTGTAGCTGTTAATACACATAGGTTTGTCACAGTAGATCTGCTGGGTAGAAAGCCATGCTGTTGTATTGCAAATTGTTTTTGGTATGTTTGAATTATATCATTATATAAAATAATTTCGAATATCTTTGCAATAGAGTTTAGCACAGATATAGGTCTGTAGAATTCAACTGAGTTTAAATCCCCTGATCATTTATAAACCGGTGTTATGATAGCCTCTTTCAAACGATCTGGAAAAATATTGTTTTCAATTGCTAAATTAAAAATAAAAGCTAGACATACAGATGTGGAAGAGAATTAATAGGCATGTAAAGATTCAATGGCAATAAATATACCAGGGCATGATTATTGTCAAAGCTCATAAGAAAGTAGAACCATCGAAAAAAATTATGATAATAGTTATGGACACCGAAAAATTTGGAAATTGTTAGGTGAAACTTTTAAGGGTAGTCCCATTTACAATATAAATATGAAGAAAATTTGTGAAAGTAATTATAGGACTCACAATGTATGACATATAAAATCTGTATACATCACTATACATCGTGGTTATCCAGAATATATGGTGAAAAAAAGCATGTACACTTGGTACAGGTGTATGAAGAGCAAATGGGTACCTACAAACTTTATCGTAGACGATGCAGCACACACATACTAGGACAGAGGTCATAAATAAAATTAAAAAACGAAAACGACATTGTCGAAAAGTTTGTCGAAGAGATACACAGCAAATACCAGAAGAATTAAAGTCAGAATAAAAGGAAAGTTCAAGGGACAAATCTTACCAGAACAGACCAGAGAAGACTAGGACAGACCAGACCAGAACAGAGCAGAACACACTAGACCAGAACAGAGCAGTCGTCCAGACCAGATCAGATCAGAGCAGATCAAAGCAAACGAGACCAGAACACATCAGATAAGAGCAAACCAGACCAGAACACATCAGATCAGAGCAAACAAGACCAGAACACATTAGATCATAGCAAACCAGGTCAGACCAGAACACATCAGATCAGAGCAAACCAGGTCAGACCAGAACACATCTGATTAGAGCAAACCAGGTCAGACCAGACGAACAGACCACATTAAAATAAACAAAGAAGAATATTCATTTTCTATAAAAAAGAAAACAAAACTATAAAAAATATAAAAACAAATAAATAACAAAAGTTTTTCCTGCATGTTTTACTTGATACAATATAATTCAATTTTTATTTTATTTTTGTAAATTTTTGAATATATCTTGTTGCAAAAAATACATATCCTCTTTTCCTGTCCTGTCTTTTCTTAAAACAATTGTAACTGAATCTAAAGCAAACTAGCCATTAAAAATGTATGATTTGCATATGCAACTCTAAGGTTTTATTGAATCGTTATATTGCTGAATTTTTTAAACAATAAATAGGAGAGAGATGCACTGCAACTTACATCAAATAGACTATTTTACTATTCAGGCAGTAACTTTTGTGAACAGTTTCCAACAAATTATCACCTGCCATTCAGCATTTACTTTTTGACAAATTAAATACAATTGTAAATCATTTCACATATCTTTCCTGATTTAAATTTAAAAATGTTCCATTTCATTTTGCAACTTTCCATTTTTTCAGTAATCAAAATATGTAGTTGTATACTTGTAACTACAATAGTATAATTACATATTGATTTGATCAAATATTGGCAAATTTAACATATTCACTAATTATTGGTAAAATTTTCAATAACATATTTGATGTAACTTAAAGTGCTTCTTTCTTATTTATTGTTAACACTTCAAAAGTAGAATGATTCCAATAAGCCCTAGAATTGTGTGCAAAGCGTAAAAAGAGTAATTGTCGTTTATACAATATTGTGCCACTGAACTTAAATCACTAAAATTTCACCTTATTTCCATCATACTATCGTAGGTGGACAAATAAATAACCTCCGTTTATTGCAGAACTATGGAGATACAGTTTTTGTTTTTACTTTTATTTGTTTACCCTGTGTTTAGGTTGCTATTATGTTTTGTAAGAAATGAAGATAGGGAATGATTTCAAAATTGAAGTACGATGTCATTTCTTTTGCTGTTCCGATTTAGGCAGTAATTTCACCCAGTTTAAGAACAAAAGACAGCCAAAGCTCTTCAAAAGATATATACAGTCCACTCTATCAACAAAGACAAATTCTTCACCAATTATTAACATCTTAAAACTCTCACCTACTAATGCTCTTATATCATCGATGACATCGAATCTGTCGAGGGCCTCGAGGTACATGAACAGGTTTCCGATTGTGCTAGCTTTCGGGTTTTTCCTGTACCACAGGTTCAATACAGCTAGGCTCGGATCATAGCTGTTCCGCAGGTTGGCAATTTCCTCGCCTCCGATCTCGCACAGCTCTGCCAATCCCAGCCAGTAACTGCAGAACGATAACAAAACAATAGGTTTGACCAAACTATTATCGCATTGCTCAAAACGTTGAAGGTAGTTTCCTTACAACTCATGCTTAAATCATTAAGAGAGTTACGAGCTTGCATAATGATTTATAATGTTAGTGATCCTAGGCGAAGGTGACGAGGTAAATAAATCAAAAGATAAGCAAATGATGCTTGTGAGTGATTGAATTATAGATCAAGCAGTCATAGAGAACTCTGATCAACAAATTGTGGTTGACCTGCATGAAAAAGAGAATGAGACCGTTTTCTTCATGTTGATTTTTGAACAAAGGTGTCACAATAAAACTGAATCCTCTCTGTATGCAAATCGGCTCTTCTTAGATTAGGGATCCGCTTACCGAGGTAATCCCTTGTCGGTGTTCAATATCTTCGTGGGATTGAGAAGGGTCGATATGACGTTCTTAGTCTCGGACCTCAAAGCTCGAACGCTGCACCCCGCGCATTCACCCTCAATGTTAGGTGGTTCCCCCATAATTCCAGATAATTAGGGAAGTCCGGGATGAGCCATAACCCCCCACGGGCTTCCACCGAGACGGGGGGAAGGTGCCTTACTGCGTCTCGCACTGTTTTAGGAAAGACAAACGAACGTCTAACATTAATTTCAATGAGGGAACCTGTGTAAATTGATAATTTGGCAAATAAAAAACACCAACCTAAAAAAGATGCGAAACGCAAAACCACAGATCACAGAACACCAACAACACAGGACCACAGACACAGAACGACTCACGTCACGCCATGTACGCGCCCCAGTGAACTCTATACTACGTACCTGGAAGGGACCCAACGATTATAGACTACCCAGGATTGCTCAGTTCGCCGAATCTGCCTGACAATAACTCTGTGACGTCACCACCGGTGCTGGACAGAAGATAGAGATTTATTCGTTTTATTGTAGTAAACAGTAAGATTTATCATTGTAAACTGTACGGTTTACGTACGTACTTTCCGTAATCCATATTTACGTACGATATCCACATCACGTTATCCACAGATCAACACGTAAAAGCACTTCAGCACCGGTGGTGACGTCACAAAACTGTCCAACGTTGGTCAAATGTAAGTGAGCAATCCTGGTTAGTCTATAATCGTTGGAAGGGACCCGCCTTGAGCGACAAGTGAGGCAAAACGATTGCATAGGCAACCCGCATTGGTTACGGATATCTATCTCTTTCTATCTTATGTTACTGAATGGGACGTTCGCGTATTTCTTAAATATTTTTTAATCTTTTTATGTTTATTTACCAGTAAACGTGATTTTCTCTGAATATTTCATCAGGAAAATGACAAAAGTAATAATGCAGACACTATAACGTTCAAGTCAAATTTTAACTGTTGACCTACGGGGTTGGGAAATAAAATAAAAAAAATTAAAAACACAATTTTTGTCTAAATATGACAATGCTTCATTATATTTTAACAATTGCTAAATAAAACCAGTTTAGTAATTTTTTGCCGTACTGTGGCATTTTTCCCATGTAATTTAATATTTAATAGTTTACTGTGGTGATATATACATTCGGCACTTTAAATATATGGCAAATGGCAATTATTTTTCGAATAATTTGAATTTCGTGACATTCGTCAGCTATAAATTCTTGATTTACAGGGTGTTTACGTTTAAAGACATATATTAGTAGCAAAATGATTTGTAACTGTATTTATCATTTTTTCTTTTTAAGTCTGTTTTGGTTTTCTCAATGTTTTCATTTTTTAATAGGAAGCGAATTTGTTTTTTTGTGAAATGTAAAATTTTATACACCACATCTGAAGCATAAAGAAGACCTTCTCGAGTGACAAAATTTGTGAATTATTTATAAGCCCAAGGAGGACCAGTATAAGAGTAGCGTTCAGTCAGTTCAGTAGACATACTACCTCTATATAATAATATATCAATACAATGATTGCAAGTAGTAGTATTAACCAGATTACGAACTATATTCCCAGAAATGTAATCAACAGAACAATCTTCGTATCATAATATACTACATTTTCTTGAAATTCGCTAAAGTTTTCTTCGGCTAAGCACCTATAATTAAATAAGTGATCTAGAAACGAAACTAATGGCGTATTAGAATACAATAAATGTATACCTTCACTAATATAGCACGTTTCGAACAAAAATAATCGTCAAACTACATAAATTTCTACTTAAAATCAATTTACGCATATAGACCGAACTCATTTGCTTGAGTGCGATAAAGAGAGGTTCCCGTAACTATCTCTATCTTTGTTTCGCTTGCCCCTGACACACTGCACGCTATTATACGCGACGGACGCGGCCGTTCCAGGTACGAATCCACTGAGAAGAAAACACCCACGGAACGAGAAAAGGTAGTAAAGTTAGACAACACCTAATACACGTCGTTCGCTATTGGTCGGAAAGTCATAAAACTTTTGGCGGGAATTGTTGATGTACAGACTCGGATCAGTAGAATTATTCTAACAACTAACAACTAACAAGTTTAGTTGTCTGTTTACAAGCGTTCAGGTAAGTCGTTGACGGTGATAATGGACTTTTAGTTGATGGTTTATTTTAACGTATCGCTATTGTTATTCAGGTTGTTGATATAAATTTGTATAAACATATTTCTGTGATCTATTGCAATTATGGAAAGACCCTGCTCGCCTCCCAAAAAGCGACCTGGAACATACTTAAGCTGCGGGGAGAAAAGCATTATTTTAAATGTAAGTATACAGAAAAGAAAGAAATAAACATCCGTCTTTTTCAATCAATAGTGTTGTGGAAATGGTTGCTACTTCAACAGGAGTTAGCAAAAGCACTATAAAACGTGCGATTAAAGAATATAACGAACATAGTACAGTATCTGCGCCAAAAGCGACTAAAACTCGCTTAAAAGTTGAACATACTTTAGATGATTTTGATGAAAACGCAATAAGAAGAATAGTACACCAATTTTTTTTCCGAAATTAAATTCCCACCATTATGAAAGTATTAAGCATTGTCAATAACGAAGAAGACTTGCCTTCCTTTAAGAAAACAACGTTCTGTAAAGTTCTCAAGAAATTGAATTTTGAATATGTTCGGCGTGGCAAAGATGCCATGTTAACAGATCGGAATGAGATAATATGTTGGAGAAGGAACTATTTAACAACAATTAAACGGTATCGAGAAGAAGGAAGGACAATTTATTACCTCGATGAAACATGGCTAAACGCTGGTCATACGAAACAGAAAACGTGGAAAGATCAAACTGTAACTTCCAGCAGACAATCTTTTTTGGGTGGCCTTTCAACTGGACTGAAAAACCCTTCGGGAAAAGGGAAGAGGCTAATAATATGCCATATTGGTAATGAAAATGGTTTTGTTCCTGGTGCCTTATGGATGTTTGAATCGAAGAAAACATCTGATTACCATGAAGAGATGAATGGGGAATCTTTTGAGAAATGGTTTAACAACATCCTATCAATGCTCAACGATAATTCCGTCATCGTGATGGATAACGCACCATATCATTCAAGGAAAGTTCATAAGATCCCTACGTCTGCTTCTAAAAAAGATCATATTAAATCTTGGTTGAGAACTAACAATATCAGTTTTGAAGAAGATATGTTAAAAGCACAATTGTTAGAAAAGGTAAACTCCGTCAGAAGCAACTTCAATGCTTATATTGTCGATGAAATGGCAAAGAGAACCAATAAAACAATTTTAAGGCTTCCTCCTTACCTTATCACTGTGAGCTCAAACCTATTGAACTTGTTTGGGCCCAATTAAAAAATTATGTTGCTTCACACAACACTACATTTAAATTCTCCGATATGAAAAACCTTTTTAATGAATCTATTGCTTTGATCGATGAGGAAAAATTTTAGATTTGGCAAACGCATATTGAAACACCCTATATATGAGAAAGTACTCTGATGAACACATCACGATTTTTTTATTAACAAAAGTATGCATATATTTGTAAAATTAATTTCATTATGAAATATAAAATACACCTAATTACTATTTTTCCTTGATTTTAAATGAAATTTAAATTATTGCAACCATTAAAACTTTTTTTTTCGGTAATAAATTTGCAGTAAGTATTTTTAAGAAAAAAATTGCAAATCTTTGTAAAAGATAAATTATAGTCGAGGCGATCAATCTTAATGCGACCCTGTACTTATTCGGTAGCTGGTCGCGTGCTTAGAATTCGACGTTTGTGTTCCATGGATGTTTTCTTCTCGGTGGATTTACTATAGAGTTCACTGACGCGCCCATACATTTCTGTCCAAAGTTGGGCAAAGGAGGCTAAACTTCGTATGGATAGTAAAGCGAGAGAGAAACTGAGTATCTATCATCGTCTAACGCGAATTATGATGCATGCATTAGACAGAGATAGATACTCAGCTAGATTCTCTCGCTTTATTCCACTTATCGGCACTGGTAATCCTGAACAGAAAACAATTAAATCTAAATATGACGTATGTGTTTCGTGTTTCGTGATGTGCTCGACATTCGACTTCGACACATTTCAATTTTATTTACGTCACGTCAATTGCAATCAAAACAAAGGAAGCCAAAGTATTTGAAAAGCTCGTTTGCTTGTTTAATTTTGTAGTAAACCATTCCCTGAAAATATTAGGATTATAGTACAGTATTGGATGTAGTAACAGTGTACATTACATTTTAGTTTTTTAGGCAGGTTATGTGTGTTGATGTCCCTTGAATATCTGCCAATTATAATCGAAAAATACTGAAATCAGGGAGAATGATTCCTCCTGTAGCGCCTGGACAAGCTGAGGAGAAACCGAACATGGTCTGCTGGGTGAGAGTTCAATTTACAACCGATTGTCGCCTACACATGGTTTTTCGTGATGATACCGTTCATATATTTTTTCAGAAAAACACTTTCAATATGCGTCAAATAAGCTTAATGAACCTGGCTGCCAGTCAGCTTGGAATGAAAAACGGAGCTAAGTCCTTCATACCGAACTTCAGACGAGCTTATAGTATTACAAGCCCCACCAAGTCCTTAGATATATTACGGAAAAATCTTCAAGACGCCATCAACAAAGACATTGACAATGTCCTAAAAAAGTACATTGACGTAAGATGATGAATAGAATTTTAGAAATTGTCATTCCAATAATTGTGATTTTCAATCTAGAAATTTTTCCAACCTGCAATAAACAACATCAGGAACAATCTGGGAAAAGAGAGCGTAGGCGAGGATCACGTCAAAGAAGTATGTCGGCAGATGCTCGAGGAGGCCAAATCAATGTATAAGACCAATCCGATATCTAGGGACAATTCCCCGTACGAGTACGCCCAGAACGACTTTGAATTGGAGATCAACAGTTGTGAGATCCCCAGGCCTGAACGAGCAGTAAGCAATCAAATCATTTTTAGAATACAGTAGTCGCCCGAGTTCCGGATGTGGGCCTGGTGTTGAACCCTACTTTTAATTTGCTGTAATTATTTCTTATTTATTCTAGAGTCCGGTGATTTACAACAATTCCAAGCGCAAAGAAATGTCTGACATGGACCCAGAATGTTCGTTGTTGTTGCCGGTTACGAAACGTCACCGTAACAAGCCACACCACTCGACCGATTACAGCAGCTGTAAGTTGTCCCTGAAACGGGACGGCCCAAAGTGGAATCCGGACAGGGTGAAAGGCAACACATTGTTCATTATGGGAGCCAGGGCGAACAAGGTGTTGGGTTATGGGCAGACCAGAGGCCGGTTGTATGTCAGGCACCCGAACTTAGTACGGTAAAAATAATTTTCATGTCCCCATTTTGTTATTAATATTTATCTACGGAACACACTGAATTTAAGGTATTGCACGTTCAAACGAGAACATATGTGAAGTTAAGAGGGGTACAGTAATGCAAGCAAATACGGCTTACTACGTAATCAAATGATAGTCCAAGACGTTCAGCTCTTTTATCTCTACAGTTTGTCTTTTTTCTATACGCGGTTCGAGGAATGTATCTCTGAAATAATTTCGTGTTTCCCTTAGAAGTAAACACAAACTATAATATAGACAATGGTGGGAGATACGTGAAGTGCTCCCTGCGCATGCGTTTCATATTCGCGTCTTTCCTAACTGTACCGTCACAGCACGGCATCTCTGAATACAGAGATTAACCGATTAATTTAATTATATCGAAAAGGAAGGACAGAACAAAAGTACTGCCCTCCTTAAAAGAGTACAAATGGTCACAATATTACACTCGCTTAAATCACATCTATATAACCTACAGAAAAAAAGTGTAAGACCTTCGCTTTTGTGTAATCCTTTTGGATCTATTGTACCAATTGGGAGACCGAAATACCAACACCAACATCTGATACTCAGGTCCTTGGCATGGGTACTGTAGCGTTCAACACTTTATATTCAAGCTAATAGTCAAAAATATAATTTGAATTTGTTGTAAATGTTACATTTGTTTCTAGATATTCCGGTGATCAGGAGGACAAGGAGTGGTTGGCCTCGAAGAACCTCATGCCGCCCAGCGGCGGCAAGGCGTACCTAATGCTCCTGGAGGACATCAAGGAGCTGACCGAGAGCGACGAGTACCGGCACAGCCCGAACCTGCAGCTCCACGAGCTCAAGGGATTCGAGGTCCCACTCTTCCTCCTCATCAAGATCAAGAACTTCATCGAGTATGTCCGGAACGAGAGGAAGCTCCTGGCGCACGTGGACGATTTCGAGGAGCGGAGCCACTCGTCGACGCCTCCGTCTAGCTCGGCGTTGGATTCAGCTCCCTCTACCCCGTCAGACCTCGACAACCACACCGACAGTCCATACAAGCACGACAACTTCTTGAGTATGTCATCGGATATGAGCAGTAACCTAACCAGTTCAGTGATCTCGAGTATTTTGACTGGGCACCTTTCGACCGTTAATAGTAGCGATAGCTCCCAAGATTATTAGTCCGGCTGTAATATTGGCCTTTATTATTAATATGGTATGTTCAGCCGAGGTTAGTTGTCAAATGAACCGATAGATTAACCGCTGAGTTCCAGTAGTTGCTAAAAGTTAGATTTTGTAGTGGTAAGGTTTTTACATCTAATATAATATTAAAGTTGAGGCCCTATCCTCAATTACATTTTAAACGAGGCGATCTGTTATAGTACAACCCGTCTGGCAATGTCTTAAGCAACGCACTTACACGTCAAATAACTAAAGAAGCTAACTGAATTTAGTGACTAAAGTTTACTTTGTTTGTGTTTAGTGAGCGTTTACATATGATAATATTCCTGTTTAGTATTCAGATTCCCTGCTTTTATGATCCAAGGGAGAACTTCTTATCGATCAAAGGTGATGAGTCCTTTTTCTATATATATCTTAATTGAATTGTCCCACATGTTAAGAGAAACCATGTGAAGTTGTTCACAATATATATGTAAACATTTTTGTTCTATGTTACTATCTTTACCAATATGTTTGTCGTAATAAGATCTTGCATATCCTGTCGTGAATTCCATTAGGTCAAAAATGCAGTCGTTAGGAGAGAGAACTAAAACTCTGTATCCATGTTCTTAGATTCAATTGAAACGTGTTGGATTCTAGCGCAACTGGAATAGCTTGCGATTCATAATTGTTAATATCTGGCGCTGATCGGTTCTGATCCTCCCTGATCAGTCTGTGAAAATTTGCAGGTATTCAAAAGCAATCTTGCAATATTGTTCTGCTGTCATCTACAAAATATTTTTGGAAATTTTATTTTGTTGTACATACAGTTTAACGATTCTTAAAAACCCACTTTAAATCATCTGAATTGAAAATTCTATTCGGCCATTGGTCTCCGTTTACCTTAAGAAATATTCCAGCAATTTGAACTTAAAAAAATCTATGTAAAAGCTATTGGTCTCATAGTCAGTTCATATCGCCTAAGAAAACTATCTAACCTATATTCCTATATAATCATATGTTACTATAAGGTTTGTTTCTGCAGTAGGTTCATGATAGATATGAAACTAGTTTCTGACTTTTTACTGCGCATGCTTTGTCGTGGACTGGTTCCTAACTGATTAGCAACCGAAACGCTGTTGGAACGTTTCCTCGAAATAATTTTCGTTTTTTGGCCTTTTCCTGCTTTGAAATTCTTCATCATCAGATGAATCGGACCTCTGCCCACTCATCATTTTTCAACTTTGGAGGTTAAGTACAACGTACAACACCTTAGGGCATAAATGCGCAAACTCTGCACATCTATCACGAAAGTCAGAAGAAAATCCACAAACTTTTCGAACCGTCACAAATCAGTGAGCAACCGAGTACCTTTCTTGCTGAAACGTAGGACTTTTGGTCATAAATGCCAGAATCCACAAACTGGTAACTGTTGGAACGCGATATTTGTCACACGCATGCGTCTGATCGTTTCTGATGAGTTACAAATTCGGCAGGAACGAACCTATAGAAAACTCCAATGTTAAACATTACTGCAGAGATTTTATAACAATGTACTTTTTGTTGACGAACTTCGGGGCTAAACTGACCTCAGCTGAATACACCTATTGTATTAGTTTATTCTGTGACATTGCCAAAATAACTTCCAACTAGTCCCACTGATATTATTACTATATATTTATTATTCAAATATTATACATACCTTATTTGAACCAAACCAAACTTTAAATGAAAACTAGGTGTAGTAGGTGTTATAACTACAATTGAGCCATACTTGCTTGTTATTTTATTCCAATGCTTTTAATAATGTATTTATTTATTTACCCTTGTTAAGTGTTAACCGTTATCCATGTTTTTCAAATGAAGATCCATTTTTTTCCAAATTTGTTTCTGTTGGTTTCGCCAAATTAAACACCAAATGCTCCGATTTATAAATATATTTAATTAGTATTATTATATAATTAAATATAATAAATATATTTAATAGATATAAATATAATTCGCGAGTCACCAATAACTAGTCCAGAGGATGGAGGATACGAGCACTTGGAGCACATATGCCAATCCTGGATGCAGATTTGGCGATATAAACCTGAAGAGTCTATAGCAGTTCTAAGCAGATACCCAGCCCGATTCACCTATCTGGAAGCGACAGAGTTCACGATGTGTCATCATCGAGACTAGATTAACATCTCGCGTTGTTCGATATATCTTCCTCTGCTTTTTGTTTGTATGAATAATTGGAAATCATTTGTCTGTTCAACTGCCACAAGGTTATGTCTAATAAGTCTCTTATAACTACTGCAAGATGAGAACCAATGGTCACTACTTTCGCTCCACACTTTCGACTTTTTTTGAAAAATCTCCATGAAACTTCTCCAGCTTTCACATTTCTATCCTTATGAAATGTAAAATTTTATAAAATAACTCGTTCCTACATACTTTTCATTATTGAAACACCTGCACTGCTTAATCTCTAGAGGTTTGAAAATAAACTGAAAATGAATCAAGGAAAATTTACTTATAGGATGGTGGGAGGTTATATGCAGGATTTACAGAAACAGGGATTAATAATAACATGAAAAAACCGCTTCAAAAACTTTTATTAATACGAACATGGGAAAGGCTTGCGGGTGTATGGATGCGCGAATGTTTCTTCAAATTTGAAGAAACAGAAAAACTTTTATCACAAGATGAACATGTGAAAGGCTTGTCGCCTGTATGAATGCGCGAATGTTTCTTTAAATGTGAAGAAGTAGAAAAACTAATCATAAGATGAACATGTGAAAGGTTTGTCGCCTGTATGGATGCGCGAATGCCTCTTTAAATCTGAAGGAGTAGAAAAACTTTTATCACAACATGAACATTTGAAAGGCTTGTGGCCTGTATGCATGCGCGAATGTTTCTTTAAATTAGAAGAACACGAAAAACTTTTACCACAAGATGAACATATAAAAGGCTTGTCGCCTGTATGGATGCGCGAATGTGACTTTAAATGTGAAGAAGTAGAAAAACTTTTATCACAAGATGAACATGTGAAAGGCTTGTCGCCTGTATGGAAGCGCAAATGTGTCTTTAAATCTGAAGAAGTAGAAAAACTTTTATGACAAGATGAACATGTAAAAGGCTTGTCGCCAGTATGAATGCGCGAATGTTTCTTTAAATTAGAAGAACAAGAAAAACTTTTATCACAAGATGAACATGTAAAAGGCTTGTCGCCTGTATGGATGCGCGAATGTGACTTTAAATGTGAAGAAAAAGAAAAACTTTTATCACAAGATGAACACGTGAAAGGCTTGTGGCCTGTATGAATGCGGGAATGTTTCTTTAAATTTGAATAAGTAGAAAAACTATTATCACAAGATGAACATGTGAAAAGTTTGTTGCCTGTGTGGATGGGCGAATGCCTCTTTAAATCTGAAGAACAAAAAAAACTTTTATCACAATATGAACATTTGAAAGGCTTGTGGCCTGTATGAATGCGCGAATGTTTCTTTAAATTAGAAGAACAAGAAAAACATTTATCACAAGATGAACATGTAAAAGGCTTGTCGCCTGTATGGATGCGCGAATGTGACTTTAAATGTGAAGAAGTAGCAAAACTTTTATCACAAGATGAACATGTGAAAGGCTTGTCGCCTGTATGGAAGCGCGTATGTGTCTTTAAATCTGAAGAAGTAGAAAAACTTTTATTACAAGATGAACATGTAAAAGGCTTGTCGCCTGTATGGATGCGCGAATGTGTCGTTAAATTTGAAGAGGTAGAAAAACTTTTATCACAAGAAGAACATGTAAAAGGCTTGTCGCCTGTATGAATGAGCAAATGTCTCTTTAAATTAGAAGAACAAGAAAAACTTTTATCACAAGATGAACATGAGAAAGGCTTGTCTACTGAATGGATGCGCGAATGCCTCTTTAAATTTGTACCAGTAGAAAAACTTTTATCACAAGATGAACATGTGAAAGGCTTGTGGCCTGTGTGAATGCTCGTATGTTTCTTCAAATTACAAGAACAAGAAAAATTTTTATCACAAGATGAACATGCGAAAGGCTTCTCGCCTGTATGGCTGTGCATATGTCTCATTAAATGAGAAATGAATGTAAACCGTTTACCGCAGTATGAACACATGTGATTAGTCAACGGTTCGACTTGAACGTATGAAGAACCTGGAGATACTCTACGTTTTTCTTGTAAGTCCCAACCAGTTTGTCCTCTTCCTCCCGACGTTATATCTGACACTTCCTCTTCTTTAATTAAATGATGATATTCACTGTCGATCGAAGATTCCTTCTTAATTCCTTCAGAACTTAATATCATCTCTACTATGGACTCGTTTTTCTTACAGATTTCGATGTATGTGGAAAATCCCTCATAGAGCGACTTACATTTCTCACAAATGTTTCTTAGGGATTTCATTAGCGGATTCTGAAAAAAAGATGTAGATTACATTAGGTAAAAGTTACTTATTGTGTATTAAAAATTAGAAAAAAAAAACAAATCAAACCAAACTCAACTCAATGAAAAATCAAGAGAATGTTGTTAAAACTATTTAACATCTTTTTTTCATAGTAAAACTTACTGGATTCATTTCTGATGAATTGACTGATCAGACTCGCTCATGAATCGCTCTTGATTGAAATGGTTAAGGAAATGCGGAAAACTTTTAGATATACCACTTCTCGTTTTTGTCCAATTTTTCAGCACTAAAGGTGATATCAGACGGTTCACTCGGATGAATGATCACTCAAGTGAATGTTCTCTTCATTTGTCATTCCACGTTCACACGATATAGACATAATGAAATATAAATGAGCGTCTCCGCTCTTTTTCTTGAATATGTTATCGAACGAAGTTGTGCGCGTTGGAATTCGTTTAATTTGTGATCATTTGATGAAATAATTGAAGAAAAAGAAGCAAAAAAAAACATCAACGTTGGTGGGTGCGACCATGGATTGCAAGGAGAAATATATTTGGAACTTCAGATTCATTGTTGAAAGAATTAGCAGACGAATATCCTGATTCATACTGCAATCATCTTCGGATGGATAAAAGGAAATTTGAAACTTCTACAACTTGTCAGTCCCTTAATAACGAAGGAAGATACTGTAATGAGAAAGAGTATTTTCGTTTTAGTTGATTGCTTTATTCTAGTCAGTTCTGTAGTGTAGCGGGTCCTTATCGTCTTTATCTTATGTTCAAGTTTAAATCATTAATCAGCGATTTCATAGAATTTGCCCTTATTATTTTGTCTTTGTATTCACCGAATTTGTGATTCCAAAGAGACGAATATTTTTTGAAACACTCCAATGCGTAGCGTGTTTTGATCATTCCACTTAAATACAATTTTCTTGTATTCACAGAGGGAGTAGGATCTCAATACGCGCTTCGACCAATTGCTACAGAAAGCGACATCAAAATGACCGAACTCGAATGAATGCTCATGTTCATACTGTAACGCGAGTTGTAAACAGTAGTGCGAGACGTGTTTACTTTTGTCGGACCACGTCGGCGTCTCTCAAAGAAACGGCGCTACGCTTAATTGAGCCTCCCGCCAACATCTTATTAAAGAAGGAATCGTTCCCGACCTCTCTAAACCTTTCTTCATCAGTTCATGTTGGGCGACCGACAGTGGAACATCGAGAGGCGAGAGCGACACAAAGTGAGTGCAATTTATTAACACACCTTTGTTGAAACCTTTCCCCCTTGTTAATATCAGACAACTTTTTAACAAAGACCGATAAAAACACAATCTACAGGGAATCAAACAAACGACAAAATGACCACGTTAGAGGGGGGAGATAATCTCCCCCCCCGACGACACAACAGCACACGGACAATCGACAACTAACATCCCAAACCTTAGTAAAAACAACATTCTTTACAATAACACCGACAACGCGCCATACATAGTGATGATTCAAGCTACAGACATATCTGGAAATAATATCGGCAAATATAACCACCTAAAGATTGCAAAAGAAATACACAATTTAAAATTAAAAGATATAACAAAGATTAGAAATAAAGGAATTAACAGGCTAGGCATTGAATTCAACAATTATCTAGCGGCCAACAAATTTTGTGAAAATAAAATACTCAAAGAAAAAGGATATAACATATATATACCTCTAAATCAGGTAACTTGTAGAGGAATAATAAGACACGTAGACACCGATTTTACCAATGAAGAAATTCTAGAAATGGCCTCCAGCCCAAGAGAAATAATAAATATTTTCAGATTAAATAGAAGAACTATAGTTGAAGGACAAATCAAATATATTCCTACAAAATCCATAGTATTAACTTTTCGAACCAAAGAATTACCTAGATATATCCACTTATGCGAATTACCTTTCCAAATTACATTATTTATCCCACCGGTCACTCAATGCTATAATTGTCTTTTATACGGACATACCAAAAAACAATGCAAGGGAAAAACAAGATGTTTCAATTGTGGAAAAAAAAAGGAGAGAACGACGAGGAACACAAAGAATGCGGACAATATTGCATTCATTGCAAAAGCACGGATCATAAATCAACTTCAAAAATATGTGAAGAACACTCCAGACAAAAAAACATTAAAAAAGCTATGGCAACAGATAACATAAATAACTACGACGCTTCATTAAAATTCCCCAAAAATACAACACAAATCACACAAATAAATAATCACCCAAAAGATTTTCCACCACTACCAGAAAGACAAGAATCCTCTCTAATAAGAGTTAATCAAAGGAGAACCATCATTAATGAATTACCCCACGTATCTAAAAGAACATTTGCACAAGTGACCAACACCCAAATAGAGAAAAAAAAGAGTAAAAAAACACACACATACGATGAAATTCCAACCAAAACACATGCTCACCCAGATCATAACACCAAACCGCTACCACACAATTCGAACAATCCACTATATCAATATAACAATAAAAATAGAAATACAAATTCCAACTCTGAGCCTAATAGTGCAGAAGAATATACATTAACATACGATTTAAATAAATACAACAAAACCATAAAACAAATTGAAGAAGAAAATAAAAAACTAGATAAAAAGAAAACAAAATACAAGGATAACACGAACACAAACAGTTCTACAGAAAGTGAAATGGAATATTAATAATTAAAAACAATTCAAGAATAGCAATACCAAAATAAACCACTAAAGAAATGAACAGTAAAAACAAATTAAAAATTATCCAATGGAATATTAGAAGCATCAACTCCAACAGAATAGAACTAATTAATCTTATTCATAAAGAAAACCCCGACATTATATTACTGAATGAGACTTGGCTACAAAAAGAACATTTCCTTAAAATCAAAAATTACGAAATCATAAGAGATGATCGTATTAAACAGGGGGGTGGAATTGCCACATTAATCAAAAACAACATTACCTTCAAACAAATCAAGATTAATAATAAAATTAAAAACGAAGATAAATATCAACATATAATAATAAAAATTCAGGATCTAAACATAGTTAACCTATACATAACACAAAACAATCTGGAAAGCGACTACATTGAAAATATCATAAATAAACTAGAGGGAGAATACGTGATCATGGGAGACCTAAATGCTAATAACATAAATTGGGGAAGCTCCAAAAACAACAAAAACGGGATACAACTCAAAAAGGTTTTAGAGAACTACAACTGTTCAATAATGAATGAAATAAAATCCACAAGAATATCCCCACCCACAAACAAATGTATAAGCATCATAGACTTAAGCATAATTTCAGAGAGACTACTACTAAAAACGGATTGGGAACTAATTCCAGACAATGGAAACAGCGACCATTTTCCCACAAAAATCAACATAACATACAACAAAAAACAAAAATTTCAACAAACAGAGAAAATTATACAACAAAAATGGAATTTCAAAAAAGCCAACTGGAAACAATACCATAATCACATAGCAAGCTACCTGCACATCAATGAAATCCAACAACCAAAACAGCTAACAAACATCATTGAGGAGGCCGCCAACTTATACATTCCAAACCATAATAATAAAGTAAACAACGAAATCAGAACGGGACACATCTGGTGGGACCAAGAATGTACAAAAATGATAGAAGAAAGGAAATTGCAAATTAAAAAATACTTAGAAAACCCTACCATGGAAAATTTTATACAATATAAACACACCAATGCCAGAACTAGAAAATTCCTTAAAAACAAAAAAAAGAATAGCTTCAAAGCGTTCTGCCATACCTTAAACCGAGAAACGGATTCAACATACGTATGGAAAATCATTAAAAAATTCAATAATAATTACACATATAATAACACCAAAAAAATACCTGACAGAGAGATTGCAAGGGAAATAATCTCCAATATGTCCACAACTAATTATCCCCCAGATTTTACATTCATAAGAAACACAGAAGAAATAAAAGAATTTAATTACAATGAACTCATCAATGCACAAAAAAACAAGGACACAACCACAGGAACAGACAACATATCCTACTCCATGATAAAAAACTTACCCATCATAGGAAAAAAATACCTTATAAACATATATAATCAATTACTAAACGGAAATGACATACCAAAAAAATGGAAACATCACAGAATGTATTCATTTTTAAAACCAAACAAGGAATCGGAAATCGCAGCAAATTACAGGACAATCACACTTATACCATGCATAACTAAAACGTTGGAAATCATGATAAAAAACAGATTGGAATGGATTATAGAAAACAAGAATATATTACATAAAAACCAAACAGGCTTCAGAAAAGAAAAAGGAATAACAGACAATATTACGTACCTAACAATATACAACCAACTTGCTTTCACCCATAACAAAAAAACAATAGCCGTCATGATAGACATAAAAGCGGCATACGATAACGTTAACATATATAAATTATACAACATAATGACAGATCTCAAAATAATTCCCCAGTATATAATCAACCTAATACTAAAGATACTAGAACACAGAACAATCACGATAATGGACAGCGAACTAAACTCACATGGACCAGAAACAACTTCAAAAGGACTTCCACAAGGATCCCCCTTAAGTCCTTTACTATTTAATATATATATACAGGGAATATTTAAAATCATACCAACGAATTATGAATTACTATCATACGCCGATGATCTGATGCTACTACACACAGGAGACCCTACTCAAACAACAATTCACAACATCAACAAAATCCTAGATGATATCAAGAGATGGCTTGGGGAACATGACCTCGAAATATCTAAACAAAAAAGTGAAGCGATAATATTTTCCAAAGGAAAAGTTAAAAACAAACCCACAATGGCTATACAAATTGATAACCAGATCATTCCTTTCAAAAAAAACATAAAATATCTAGGAGTACACTTCGATCAAAACCTTAAATGGGACAAACAAATAGAAAAAATGATCCAAAAAGCCAGTAATAATATCAAAATCCTAAAAGCATTATGCGGGACCTGGTGGGGATCAGACCCCTTAACGCTAAAGTTGATATACAACGGAATGATAAGACCATACCTGGAAGATAACACGATTATATGCGGTATAAATTCAAAAAAGAACCTAAAAAAACTAGACAACATACATCACCAAGCCTTAAGGATAATTACCGGAACAATGAAAACAACTCCCATTAACGCATTACTTAGCGAAGCCGCAGAGTATGACCTGGAGACCAGAAGAGAGATCAAGAGTATTAACATCTTAACTAAATGGCTAAAAATAAAAGAACACCCAATAATAGAAAAGATACAACAAATAAACCATCAAATAAAAACGAATCATAGATATTGGAAAAATAAAAAAATACCACCATTAATTACGGCCATACAAACAATAGAAAATAATATAAAAAAATTCCAATCCCATGATACTTTGACATGCTACGAACAAGATTATTACACACAAATTGAGAACATAAATATAATTAAACTAAACTTAAAAAAGAATGAAGAATACAACAATATAAAATTCAAAATGGAAACGGAAAAGTACAAAGAGCAATACATGTTCATATACACAGACGGATCCAAAACAGAGGAAAAAACGGGGTATGGAATCCACATACCAGAAAAAAAATTGAATTACGCCGAAAGATTACCAGATAACACATCCATATTTACAGCAGAACTTACAGCCATAGAAAAAGCATTAGAAATAATAGAAGAAAAAGATATAAAAAGAAGCATAATTTTTACAGATTCCAAAAGCACCATAGAAAAAATAAATAGAACCAAAATAGACAACAAAAAAGAGACCTTAATATACAACATTAAAGAGAAAATCAGAAATATAAAAGCAAATAATTCAACAGTAAAATTCTCATGGATTCCAGGGCATAGGGGCATACAAGGAAATGAAACAGCAGACCAACTAGCAAACATAGGAAAAAACTTAAACATCCCCAAAAAAACCCTTGTAGAACTCAAAGAACAAACCACCAATCTGAAAGAAAGCATAATAAGAAGATTTAAAAACAAATGGATAGAGAGCTTTGGAAAAACCGGAAAATGGTATTTCGAAATACAAGATAAATTCAACTGCACACCCTGGTATAAAAAAATTGAATATGTAAATAGAAGACACATCACGAATATAATAAGAATGAGAACAGGACATTGTATCACTAATGAACACCTATACAAAATCGGAATAAAAGACACACCATTTTGTGAATGCAATCAAATAGAGAGTATAAACCATATATTATTTCAATGCCCGATAAACAAACTAAGCGACTTTGACTTATACAGAGAACTACAAAAAGAAACAACAACCGGACCGATTAATATACAAACCATACTATACGACATTAATAAAGCAACAGTGACTAAAATTAACCATTTTTTACAGAAAAACCAAATAAAAATTTGACTTAATCCTAAACCCAGACCCAGGGATTCCTTCCGAGGCAGTCCCGGGATTTGTGAAATGATCTGCTCTGCCCCAGATCGAGAAAAGTTAAAAAACCTTTGTTGTATTGTCTTATAACATGTTGCACTCAAAAAATAAAATATACAGGTATGAGCAATAGCTCAGACACACGTTGTGGTGACCTGGAAATATCCCAATAAGATAGTCCTGGCCAACAATCGGAAGAGATTAAGGCCATCCAAAAGGAAGAAGAAGAAGAAGAAGAAGAAGAACCTTTCTTCATAAAAAAAAAAGAACTTTCCAGTAATTTCCGGCACTATCGCGAACACAATTGAGAAGTGTATATAAGCGGGCCTGCGGTCGGATTAGGAGGATTATTAGACGTGAGCGCGATATAGTAAATAAGCGAAAGACCGACCAGTGAAATAAATTAACGATTAAGAGTGTGATATAAATGAAATAGCTAAGTGTGTTATATAAATTAGTTTAGTAATAGTGTAAATAAATTAAGTAGTGTCTAGTCTAGTGTACAATTAGTATTAGTGTAAATAAATTAGAAAATAAACGTTACAATAAGTTTTCGTTCATTCGAAGCGCGAGTGAACAATGCCGAATGCCAAAATCCAACATCCCTGGATTGGTTCACTAATGAATTCATTCGTCATTTTTGATTCATTTTGTATTTAGATGTTACACTTTTAGTGAAAGATGCTGAATGAAAGACAGAAATGAATAAAAACTGAACCGTCTGATATCACCTTAACATAATAAATAATGAAGAATGGGTATTGTACCATCAGATAATCGAGGCACTAATGGTTCAGTGGACTAAAAAAATGTGATTTAAATGAACGTATCATGGGATGCAGAGACATGTAGATAGGAATGATGTAAGTGATGTTGGTTGTGAGGAAACCGGCATCGTTGTGTAGTGATGCACAACTGATGAATCGAGTCGAATAGCGGTGACATACGAGAACGTTTGTAATGGCAATGTTTGAAAGCTAACCTGGCTTACCGCTAACCTTTGATTATTATAGAAATGTACGTCTGCGTGAGGGGACCATAGGTCAGAAGTGGTAGAACTAAAGTAGGTATTACTGAAATATTTTATGTATGTTTTACGATTACGTACTTCACTTGGGAGGAATAACATTCGGGACCATTGATTTAATTTGATTTGATAGTAGGAATAACAATAACTTTGTAGAAAGGTCGTATTGAAATCATGAGGTATACGGTGTCGTAAGAACTTACTTCGTCGCTTATTATCCCCCAGAAACGCCATAATTTCTCCTCGATCTTCTGAACTGCTACTTCTTTCAAGCACCAGTCGCAAGCAGTTTTCACTTTCATATCCATAATCGTTTTTTTTCGGGATAAACAGCAACAGAAGCAACAGCAACACTCTTACTGGGACCCACTGCTGGGACCAGTGAACTCTATACCACAGCTCTATACTATTCGTACCTGGAACGGCCGCGTCCGTCTCATATAATAGCGTGCAGTGTGTCAGGCCTCAGGGGCAAGCGAAACAAAGATAGAGATAGTTACGGGAACCTCTCTTTATCGCACTCAAGCAAATGAGTTCGGTCTATATGCGTAAATTGATTTTAAGTAGAAATTTATGTAGTTTGACGATTATTTTTGTTCGAAACGTGCTATATTAGTGAAGGTATACATTTATTGTATTCTAATACGCCATTAGTTTCGTTTCTAGATCACTTATTTAATTATAGGTGCTTAGCCGAAGAAAACTTTAGCGAATTTCAAGAAAATGTAGTATATTATGATACGAAGATTGTTCTGTTGATTACATTTCTGGGAATATAGTTCGTAATCTGGTTAATACTACTACTTGCAATCATTGTATTGATATATTATTATATAGAGGTAGTATGTCTACTGAACTGACTGAACGCTACTCTTATACTGGTCCTCCTTGGGCTTATAAATAATTCACAAATTTGGTCACTCGAGAAGGTCTTCTTTATGCTTCAGATTGTGGTGTATAAAATTTTACATTTCACAAAAAAACAAATTCGCTTCCTATTAAAAAATTAAAACATTGAGAAAACCAAAATAGACTTAAAAAGAAAAAATGATAAATACAGTTACAAATCATTTTGCTACTAATATATGTCTTTAAACGTAAACACCCTGTAAATCAAGAATTTATAGCTGACGAATGTCACGAAATTCAAATTATTCGAAAAATAATTGCCATTTGCCATATATTTAAAGTGCCGAATGTATATATCACCACAGTAAACTATTAAATATTAAATTACATGGGAAAAATGCCACAGTACGGCAAAAAATTACTAAACTGGTTTTATTTAGCAATTGTTAAAATATAATGAAGCATTGTCATATTTAGACAAAAATTGTGTTTTTAATTTTTTTTATTTTATTTCCCAACCCCGTAGGTCAACAGTTAAAATTTGACTTGAACGTTATAGTGTCTGCATTATTACTTTTGTCATTTTCCTGATGAAATATTCAGAGAAAATCACGTTTACTGGTAAATAAACATAAAAAGATTAAAAAATATTTAAGAAATACGCGAACGTCCCATTCAGTAACATAAGATAGAAAGAGATAGATATCCGTAACCAATGCGGGTTGCCTATGCAATCGTTTTGCCTCACTTGTCGCTCAAGGCGGGTCCCTTCCAGGTACGTAGTATAGGCCGTGTTTTTAAAGTGTTCTAACACCTATTCGAGTACTCGAACAGGAAAATCGCGTTTTAAAATGCAGTTCGAGCAAACAGTCGAGCGTTTTAAAATTAACAAACTTGCTCGAACACAATTTTCATGTACCGGGGCCGCTATTCTGGAACGTTCGACTAACTCCCACGAACAAATTTCATTCGTGTGAGCATGGCCGTCTTTACTGAAAGCCTGAAAGGACGGAACATTGATATTTGGCAACACAGCGGCGAAGTCCGATTGTGTGAATTTAATAGCGTGTTCGGACGAGACAATTTCATCTGCCCTGGAGCTGTCAAGTAATCTCGGAACACTGAGAGCTGATCTCTCGCCCAATCAAACGCCAACTTCTGAGAGAGAATTCCCACCCGAACGCAATTTATGCTCTCAGATTGCTCCCAGAGTGCTCTAGAGCGACCATCCGAACACGCTATTATAGATATAGCGTGTTCGGATGGTCGCTCTAGAGCACTCTGGGAGCAATCTGAGAGCATAAATTGCGTTCGGGTGGGAATTCTCTCTCAGAAGTTGGCGTTTGATTGGGCGAGAGATCAGCTCTCAGTGTTCCGAGATTACTTGACAGCTCCAGGGCAGATGAAATTGTCTCGTCCGAACACGCTATTAGATTATATTATATTTAACCCACGTTAAACTGTAGGTCCCGTCCAAATTGGCCCTGGCAGCGTAAAAGAGACGTTAACTTAATATGAAGAAGAAGAAGATTATATTTACAATATTTAATGTTGAGTAAAGAAGTGTTTTTTCTTTAAATTAAGTGTGCTTTGGTCTGTATTTTCTATAGTGACTGTTACTAAATACATACTTTACATACCTATATAAATTAATTTTATTTTTGTATGCTCTGCGTACTAATAAAATGTAAGTAAAACCCAACTTTTAAGACTTTCGGTACAATACAGAATTTCTTATATTTTCGTTGTAAAACGAATGTGTTTATACAGTCGAACCTCTATATAACGAGAATGAAGGTGCTGCAAAATTTGCTCGTTATATAGAGGTCTCGTTATATGGAAATTCCCCCATTTTTAATGGTTATAAGGAGAAGACAAACGAGGAAAGTGGTGACAGTGGTGATGAAAAAATTATACAAAAACCATCTAAGCTACAAGTGTTCAATGCACTTTCAACAATAAGAACAGCCTTTCAGTTTGAAGACGTTCCAGAAAATGTGTTTGTTCAATTATAGCGGCTTGAAGATTTAGGTATATGAAAAAACTTTGTCCTGTGATGTACAAACCAAAATAACAAATTATTCTAAAAAAACTGTACATAATATTTTATAAATTAGATAAACATAATTTATAAATGTGAATAATTTACAATATGCTAATTAATTTCAATAAAAATGTGTTTGTATGTGAAAAAAAAAATTTTTTCCTAAGGGCCTAACCAAGCCCCTATAATTGAACAAACACATTTTCGGGAACGTTTCAAACTGAAAGGCTGTTCTTAATGTTGAAAAAGCATTGAACACTTGTAGCTTAGATGGTTTTTGCTGTGGTTTTTGTATAATTTCTTCATCACCACTTTCCTCATTTGTCTTCTCCTTATTTTTCACATCCTGGATGAGGCTTTCTTCTGTCGGTAAGCCAGATTCTTCTAAATCGTCGTCGAAATAGTTTAAAACCACTTTAACTATGATTAACACTATAATCCTATATCATCTGCATTTAAATTATTCGAATGTAAACACGTAAACATCTTCCGATAAGTCGGCCTTCTGTTTTCTTATAGCGTGTTCGGACGAGAAAATTTCATCTGCCCTGGAGCTGTCAAGTAACCTCGGAACACTGAGAGCTGATCTCTCGCCCAATCAAACGCCAACTTCTGAGAGAGAATTCCCACCCGAAACCCGAACGCAATTTATGCTCTCAGATTGCTCCCAGAGTGCTCTAGAGCGACCATCCGAACACGCTATTAGTCGGCGATGCTGCCAAATTTAATGCTCCGGCCTTTAATCAAATCCAAAAACATAAAAGAGTAATTAAATAAGGATTTAACATTTTGTTTTGTATGTTTTTAAGATGTATGATGGCCGTGTTTTTAAAGTGTTCGAACACCGGTTCGAGTACTCGAACAGGAAAATCGCGTTTTAAAATGCAGTTCGAGCAAACAGTCGAGCGTTTTAAAATTAACAAAGTTGCTCGAACACAATTTTCATGCACCGGGTCGTGAGACGGTGCATCGGTGTATGAAACGACAGAACAAGGAATAGATAGAAAATTGGACATCGAATTGAATGTTTTGTAATTTAAGCTAAAAATTATAGGTCAAAAGAAGCTAAAATTATGGAGGTGACCAAAATATGGGAATGTTTTCTTAAATAGCAAGTGTAAAACTGGAGTTCTTGAGTAAAAAATTCATATTAATCAAATCCAAATACATTAAGAGTAATTAAATAAGGATTTATCATTTTGTTTTGTATGGTTTTAAGATGTATGATGTATACAAATCGTTAGAAGTCAAAACATTACAACTTGTACCTTAGACTTGCATAGGTACCGTTTTTAAATGTCACTGATCGAGCAAGTGCTCAAGTGTTCGGTTGACTGTTCGAGCACATTGTGTTCGAGCAGCTGGTACACTTTAAAAACACGGCCGAGGTATACAAATCCTTAGAAGACAAAACATTGCAACTTGTACCTTAGACTCAACGAGTATAGACTACACAGGATTGCTCACTTCCATTTGACCAATGTTGGACAGTTTTGTGACGTCACCACCGGTGCTGAAGTCGAGCGTTTATGTGTTGAGATGTGGATGACGTGGATGTGTATATCGTACCGATAGTACGTAGATCCGTAAGACCGTAAGATGATAACCTTATATTATATCCAGGAGACGGAGTATATGCGAAATGCAGATACATGCAAATTGTTCATATAAGTAACATTTTTCATAACCTTTACATATTTTGACAAAAACGTCATATTTTTGCATATATTTCGTATATATTGTTTCAAACGAAGAGATCTTACCAAACATTCCTTTACCACCACAACCGATTGTCACAAGATGGAGAACATGGATAAACACTGCTCTTATTTATGCAGAACATTTTAATGAATCAATCAAATTGATGTTGGATCTAACAGATTCTTCTCAACGTGTTTTAACGTCACAAGCATTATTCCAAAATAATATTGTGCACCAGCAATTCATTTTTATAAAAACTAATTAAGCTTCGTTCCGTAAACGCTAATTGCTTTACAAAAAAATTCTGAGCCACTTGCAGATTCTTTGCAGATAATTACAAAATTCAGAGAGAAATGTTAAAGAAAAAATTGAAAAAAATGCGATAAATTAGAATGTTTTGGAAAAAAATGTGTTATAAAAAACTTTTACATCTTTTATGGTTTAATCCCCAAATTAAAATATTGTCCCGTAACATCGATTGACGTCACCGTCTGGCGATACGGTGATAGACACTGGTGATAGAGGATGATCGAGGAAAGTATACCCTTTGGTGGACCGTGGAACGACTCCTTTCGACCCATTAACCATATTCCGACATTTGCATACGATTCCGGAGGGGGCATCTCGATTTATGCCAGCATCAACAAGATGGTGCTAGGACTGGTCATAGACGCTCGCAGTAACTTTTTCCCGGTTTCCCGGACTGTCTCAGTATGTCCCTAAAAGGGCATACGAACATAGATTATCGACACTGTTGGTGTCATGGGCCCACGGTCTATTACTATAGATGTAAATTTCATGGAAGCCGTAGGAAGCGAGATATTTGTGAAAAACTAATTTTTTGTGAAATTTGATCTTCAATATCTTAAGACGAGGACACGAGATTTTACAAAACTTTGAGACAACCTTTAGTATGCCAAAATAAAGGTTTTTACGAGTTTACAGCTTTTTATCTCACTCCGAGGCTATTTAACTCTATTTTATCTTAAATGACTGTACTATAGGTCGTATAGCCACGCTTTCTGCCCAGCACCGGTGGTGACGTCACAACGTTTGTCAGGCAGATGCGGCGAACTGAGCAATCCTGGTAGTGTCTATAATCGTTGCCTTAGACTTGCATAGGTACCGTTTTTAAATGTCACTGATCGAGCAAGTGCTCGAGTGTTCTGTTGACTGTTCGAGCACATTGTGTTCGAGCAGCTGGTACACTTTAAAATTACGGCCATAGAGTTCACTGCAGAGGTTCACTGGCTGGGACCTAACGACCTAACCTACAAACAAGTAATGACATTTGGCGATGGATCCCTTTTTTGAAGAAACTGTAGAGCGTTTTGTGTGGAACAAACGCATAAATTCCTGTGCCGCACATACAGATCGTGAACTTATCGCACAAGCCATCCGGCGTTGTCAAATACCGACCTTTCATTTTCTTGAATCATAAAGTTGGTTCGAAACATTTAAAAATCATCTTTTGAAATGCATTTTCCAGTCGGTTAACTGAGCTTTACACTTTAATACAACTAAAGAAAAACTATAATGGTTCAACGTGTGGTTTTAAGTGAGCCACGAAAAGAGTATTGTTGGTGATGGCGGCAACCAGAAATACATCATGGAAGTATATTGCTGAAGATCGCTTACAACGGCAACAATGCACCAATCCTTTCGCCATGGTTCGTTCCATGAACGTAGATGCTGTAAGTCAATAATAATATTAATAATCAACCAAAAAGGTAGCGCGCTGGTCTCAAGTACCTCATGGTGGCGTGGAAACCTTGACAAAACATGAATATGTATTATTCTTATTGATTTGTATTTGTATCTTCTTATTTTGTAAAAATGTTTTAGTATTTTTTTAAAAAATTCCTTTAGTCACGACTCTATTTTTACGAACGCCTATGGAATCGATATAAGTACCCACGAAACATCAAAATCGGACTGTCAATCACTCCTATTATTTCCAAACGCGGTATAATTGAAAAAAAGATATGAAACCTTTACCTGTAGCCTGTACTGTAGACAATCGAAATAACCTTTTTTTTGCTTCCATTTCTACAAGATAGGATACAACAAATTGTCAGTTTTATTTCCAAAAGGTAAAAACTAAAATTCACGAGAAAATAATGTACATAAAAATTAATTTACACAAATATGACACATAACCCACAAAACACAACAATAGGCATGGAACAGGCAGATTGTAGATGTAATCCGCCATATTGTGTCCGAAAATGTACTTCTCTGTCTAACACGTTGGGACATTGAATTACGGTACTTTCCTCATCTATACCGCATTTGGAAATAATAGGAGTGATTGACAGTCCGATTTTGATGTTTCGTGGGTACTTATATGGATTCCATAGGCGTTCGTAAAAATAGAGTCGTGACTAAAGGAATTTTTTAAAAAATTACTAAAACATTTTTACAAATAAGAATACAAATACAAATCAATAAGAATAATACATATTCATGTTTTGTCAAGGTTTCCACGCCACCATGAGGTACTTGAGACCAACGCGTTACCTTTTTGGTTGATTATTAATATTATTATTGACTTGTCTTGTCTTAATTAAGTTAACGTCTCTTTTACGCTGCCAGGGCCAATTTGGACGGGACCTACAGTTTAACGTGGGCTCCGAACCACGGTCATCGAGCACGGTTGTACCCCCTTAAGGCTCTCACCCCAGTTGATCCACTCCGTGCTCTACCGACTCATCAGGGTGTGTGTATCCTAGTCCCGCCCTCCTACAGGATATCCGATCCTATCCGGCCTGGTTACCGGCGTGAATAGGAACGGGATTTTGGATACATTTTACACACTTCCCGCAACACACACAACATCCATGGATTACGTGGGATTCGAACCCACGACGACAGTGACCGCCTGATTCAAAGCCAGCGCCTTAAACCACACGACCACCGCCACCCCTTATTATTGACTTACAGCATCTACGTTCATGGAACGAACCTTGGCGAAAGGATTGGTGCATTGTTGCCATTGTAAGCAATCTTCAGCAATATACTTCTGTGGTGTATTTCTGGTTGCCGCCATCACCTAAAATAGTCTTTTCGTGGCTCGCTTAAAACCACACGTTGAACCATTATAGTTTTTCTTTAGTTTTATTAAAGTGTAAAGTTCAGTTAACCGACTGGAAATGCATTTCAAAAGATGATTTTTAAATGTTTCGAACCAACTTTATGAATCAAGAAAACGAAAGGTCGGTATTTGACAACGCCGGATGGCTTGTGCGATAAGTTCACGATCTGTATGTGCGGCACAGGAATTTATGCGTTTGTTCCACACAAAACGTTCTACAGTTTCTTCAAAAAACGGATTCATCGCCAAATGTCATTACTCCTATTATTTCCAAACGCGGTAGCGGTTGCGGTATAGTGACTTTAAACCCGTCTGGCCCGCCGCCGCTTATCACTATCACTTTATCACTTGTCATTTGTGTTTCGCTCAAAATACACGGCGTTTGCACTTCTAGTGTTTGGCCTACGTAGGGGGTATATGCGATATCGAATATTTTAAAAATGCCCAAAAGATCAAGATCTCAACTTTCTAGAAATAGTTCACAGGCTTGAGCAATAAAAATACGTCGTAATGGAGATCTCCATCAGAAACTGAAAATCGTCTTATCGTCTTGCAAGTCAGAGAGAATATGCGTCGCAATCGCGTGCAAGAGAGTCAAGTATTGAGCGTTCAAAACGGCTTGCTGAACAATATTTGAGAATGTCTCAAATCCGTGCGCGAGAGTCGAGTATCGAGTGTTCGCAGCGGCTTGAAGCTTGAAGAACAAAGTTCAAGAACCTCCCAACTCCCAAGTCCGGGCGCGAGAGTCGTCTACGAAGCGTTTACAGCGGCTTGAAGAGCAAAATATTAGAAATATATTATACAAGCTCGCGCTAGGGAATCGAGCTCTGGGCGTTCCGAACGCCTTGGGAATCAAAGAGAAAGACAACAGACGTCAACAGCTAGAGTTCGCAATCGAGTTTTAGCTCACAGTAGATCGGCTTTCAGATACGATCCACTGATTGATTGTGCTCAATAGTCTTCCGTCCAAATCGGAGCCATGAATATAACATCTGCTCTAAATGTTCTGCTAAAAAATGGGCTGATGAACCTAATGGTTTGTGCTGTGCTTCTGGAAAAGTTAGTCTCCCCAATATTCAGGAGCCGCCACAGCCAATAAAAACTCTTTTGACAAATAATCATTCACTATTCACCATTTTTTAACCGTTAACCGTATATATACGCGAGGCGGAAGTAGGAAAAAGAATTATATTGTTCAATGTTTAAGTACAATCAAAGGCGAAGTAAATTAAATTTCTTTTGACTAGAGATTAACACTCTAACTCTATTAAGACACTTACGTACCATTCCAATGAGAGAGCAAGCGAAGCAGCGACGGGTCACGGCTTGTATTTAGATATAAATACAATTCGCGTGTCACCAATAACTAGTCCAGAGGATGGAGAACATTAGCACTTGGAGCAGATATGCCAATCCCGGATGCAGATTTGGCGATACAAACCTGGAGAGTCTATAGCAGTTCTAAGCAGATAACCGGTCCGATTCACTTATCCGGAAGCGACAGAGTTCACGATGTGTCATCATCGAGACTGGATTAACATCTCGCGTTGTTCGATATATCTTCCTCGGCTTTATGTTTGCATGAATTGAAAATAAATTTGTCTGTTCATCTGCGACAAGATTATGTCTAATAAGTCACTTATTACTGCTGAGAGGTGAGAACCAATAGTCACTACTTTAGCTCTACACTTTTGACTCTTTTGGAAAAATCTCCAGGAAACTTCTCCAGCTTTCATATTTCTATCTATATAAAAGGCAAAATGTCATAAAAGAAATAAATCATTCCCACCTTTACTTCTCATTATTGAGACACCTGCAGTGGTTAACACTGGCGTCGACAATTTATGTTTCTGGGAGGGGTAATACATTCCCATCATGTAAAAATTTTTCAAAAAAGTGATAAGTAATAATAATAAGTAAGCAAAGTAATAAAAACCAACTTTAGTTTTTTTTGGGGGGGTAGTTACCCCGATTACCCCCCCCCCTTATCGACGCCCTTGGTGGTTAATCTCTAAAGGTTTGGTTTGTAAATAAACGGAAAATGAATCAAGGAATATCTACCTATAGGATGGTGCGAGGTTATCTACAGGATTTGCAGAACCTTTATGTTACACATGTAAAGGGATTAATAATAACATGAAAAAACCGCTTCAATAACTTTTATTAAGACGAACATGTGACAGGCTTGACAGTTCAGTATGGATGCGAGAATGCCTCTTTAAATCTGAAGAGGTAGATTAACTTTTAAAGGTCTGTCGCCCTTATGAATGCTCGAATGTCTCTTTAAATTAGAAGAACACGAGAAACTTGTACCACAAGATGAACATGTGAATGGCTTGTGGCCTGTATGGATATGCGAATGTCTCTTTAAATGTGAAGAAGTAGAAAAACTTTTATCACAAGATGAACATGAGAAAGGCTTGTCGCCTGTATGGATGCGCGAATGTTTCTTTAAATGTGAAGAAGTAGAAAAACTTTTATCACAAGATGAACATGAGAAAGGCTTGTCACCTGTATGCATATATGAATGTATCTTTAATTGGTACGGGTAGGAAAACTTTTATCACAAGATGAACATGTAAAAGGTTTGTCGCCTGTATGGATGCGCGAATGTCTCTTTAAATGTGAAGAATTAGAAAAACTTTTATCACAAGAGGAACATGTAAAAGGCTTGTCGCCTGTATGAATGCGCGAATGTATCTTTAAACTAGAAGAACAAGAAAAACTTTTATCACAAGATGAACATGTGAAAGGCTTGTCGCCTGTATGAATGCGCGAATGTTTATTTAAATTAGAAGAACAAGAGAAACTTGTATCACAAGATGAACATGAGAAAGGCTTGTCGCCTGTATGGATGCGCGAATGTTTCTTTAAATGTGAAGAAGTAGAAAAACTTTTATCACAAGATGAACATGAGAAAGGCTTGTCGCCTGTATGGATGCGCGTATGTATTTTTAAATCTGAAGACCTAAAAAACCTTTTATCACAAGATGAACATGAGAAAGGCTTGTCGCCTGTATGGATGCGCGAATGTTTCTTCAAATCCGAAGAAGTAGAAAATCTTTTATCACAAGATGAACATGTAAAAGGCTTGTCGCCTGTATGGATGCGCGAATGTGTCTTTAAATATGAAGAAGTAGAAAATCTTTTATCACAAGATGAACATGTGAAAGGCCTGTCGCCTGTATGGATGCGCAAATGTGCCTTTAAATGTGAAGACGTAAGAAAACTTTTAGCACAAGATGAACATGAGAAAGGCTTGTCGCTTGTATGGCTGCGCATATGTCTTATTAATGTAGAAATGTATGAAAACTGTTTATCACAGAATGAACACACGTGGGTAGTCTTCGGTTCGACTTGAATGTCTGAATCTCTTCCTTCCGACGTTGTATCTGACACTTCCTCTTCTTTAATTAAATGATGATATTCAATGTCGATGGAAGGTTCCTTCTTAATTCCTTCGGAATTTAATATCGCCTCTACTATGGACTCATTTCTCTTACAGCTTTCGATGTACGTGGAGAATCCCTCATAGAGCGACTTACATTTCTCACAAATGTTCCTTAGGGATTCCATCAGCTGATTCTGGAAAAAGATACATTACACCAACAGGTATTGTACACCAATACTTGAACAGACCACCTTTAAAACCAGTGTTCCCTCTACAGTCTACATAATCCACTTTCGACAAATGGTCTTCTTATTAGATGAAAGCCTGAACAATCGAAAATGAGGATGATTCTTCCCGCAAAGCAAGAAAAATATTGACATTTATTTCCAATTTTTTACAAAAACAAAAAATAAACACAACACCAAAAGGTAAAAGTTACTTATTATGTATAAAATAATTACAAAAAACAAATCAACCCAAACTCAACTCAGTGACAAATCAACAGAATGTTTTTAAAACTATTTATTCTCTTTTTTTCATAGTACAACTTACTGGATTCATTTCTGATGGCTTGATCACTGATCAGACTCACTCACCGACCGCTTTAAGATGTATTATATCTAAAAGTTTCATGAATTTAAGCTGACAGTCTATTAGGAGGCGAAAAGACCCAAAAAAATATCTTTAAATTGACCAAGTGTCTTGATTGAAATGGTTAAGGGAAAGCGGTAAACTTTTAGATCTACCACTTCTCGTATTTCTCCAACTTTTCAACACTAACATAATAAGTAATAAAGAACGAGTATTGTACCAGCAAATAATCAAGACACTAATGGGTCAGTGGAGTAAAAAAATGTGATTTAAATGGGTGTATGGTTGGGTATGGAGAAATGTAGACAGGGACGACAACTGAGTCGAATGACAGTTACATAATAGAAAATTTGTAATGGTAATGTTTGAAAGCTGAATTTTATTTATTAATGGAAATGTATGTATGCTCCACATGAAATACTACATGCATATGTGTTAGGCCTTTCGAAATGAATCCATTGGTAGTCGTGAGGGGACCGTAGGCCAGAAATGGTAGATCTAGGTCTTAATAAAATATTTTATATACGTTTAACGTCGTCATTTAAGATTTCGTACTTCACTTGGGAGAAATAACACTCGGGACCATTGATTTAAAGGATTAAAGGATGTCCACTAGTTCATGTTCAAATAGTAGGAATGTCGTATTGAAGTCATGAGGTATACAGTGCCCTAAGAACTTACTTCGTTGCTTATTATCCCCCAGAAGCGCCATAATTTCTCCTCGACCTTCTGAACTGCTACTTCTTTCAAGCACCAATCGCAAGCAGTTGTCACTTTCATATCCATACTCGTGTTTTCGGGATAAACAGCAAAAGCAAAAGAATAAATGAAAAATACAACTTGTAGAAGAACTTAAGAAAAACGTGGCTTGCAGTAGCTTGGCTTCTTCTTCTTCTTCTTTAGTGGTTCACTTGGGCTAGACTACTAGAGGTCATTTACCCAGATTCGATAGTTGAAATCAACTACCCTTAATGTATTCTCGTGATTATCCCTGGATATCGGAGTTATTAACCTGTCGGCATAAAAAGTTAGTACTTAAAGGTATGAGACCATTCATTTATAGTTATATTATGTGAATGTTTATTTATCAGATATTGCTCCCTTACACCTGGACATCCTGTGTATATAGATATGATTGAATAATCTTAATTACTTGACTATTTAGTTCCCGTAGTAATGGTGGCTTGGCTTGGTCTCTTGGTCTTGGTAGGTTATGTCGGTTATGTGTTATGTCATGTCATATGTCTGGTCTTTAGTCATTCACTGCTACCAACTCACGCAGAGTGCTAAAACCATCATAATTAGAATTTCAAATATGTACTATTTCTAACACTCCATATATACTCCCACTTATTTGAAATTTTGCAATATGTCTAACTGCTAACAACAAAAAAAAACTTTTAAAATACAGACAAATTTAGTCTATCAACCAAATTATTTAAAATATTATTTGTCAGTGGTTTAGTAAGCAAGTAAGCAAGTCTGCTAGTTGCTCACTAGTACTCACATAGTTAACACATATATTGCCCTTTTCACACTCGTCACGCACAAAATGCACTTTCACATTGATGTGCTTCGTTCTGCTGTGAAATTGCTGTGCCTGAGTTAGCTTAATGGTTGATTGATTGTCCACCTTCATCTCCACCTTGGTTATTGGAATCTTCAACTCTCGAAGAAAAGATTTTAACCACAGAGCTTCTCGAACGCCAAATGCTAGTGCAATGTATTCAGCCTCAGTTGTTGACTGGGATACTACACGTTGCTTTTGACTCTTCCAAGTTATCGGACCATGGGCGAGCATGAAGATATAACCGCTAGTTGACTTCCTGGTGTCTATGCATCCGGCATAATCAGCATCGGTGTAACCGACCACATCAATTTTGCTTGTTTCTGATTACATCCAGATGTATTGGTTGATGATAATTGACTGCTTGCAACTGCTGGAACAGTTGATGGCTTTGCATCTGTCATGTTGTACTTCTTTAACAAACGATTTATGTAATTTTCTGATGTACTAATGATTTGACCAGATGGCAAATCTTGTTCTATTTCCATACCCACAATAATTTCCTATTATTCAGGTTTATGGTAATTTTGAACATCTGTAGTAAAATTTTTACAAGTTCATCAATGGTATTTCTCGATTCTGACATTATTAGTCCACGTCCACATAAACAGCTATATAGACGACTGATTTTTCAAACTGCCCCATGAACACACACTGATCAGTCTTCAATTGTTTGAAATTGTATTTGTTAAGGAATGAAACAAACTTACGGTTCCAGCATCTTGGTGATTGCTACAAACCATACAAACTTTTATTCAGCTTGCACACAAAATTTTCTTTCTTCTTGTCCACGAATCCTATTGGTTGTTTCATGTAGACACATTCTTCATTGTGTTATTGTTTCTCGTCGTTTGAAGTTAGGTTAGGTGTCAGCTGTCCGAAAGTCTCGACGCTCTTCGGTGTTTGCCACTTGACCTCTTTGGTAGCACATGTAAACGATTTGGCGATCGGCTCGGTTCGCGGGCGCGATGGAAGAGGTCCACTTTACGCGCATTCTGGCAACACGGCTTTGTCCTCGGATTACTTAACACGCGTGACGCGGTTTTTCGACCACCACCCCATCCCAATGTATACAACGTGCGCAAAGAAGTTTCACTTCCACCGTCTGGTCCGACGCAGACTTTTTATTTTTATAATTCTTTGTGTTCAACGATTCTTGTCAGTGTCCGCTGACAGCAACGTAGCAGCATTTTTGATTAATCAAGGAAAATATTTTAATGGTTTTGTGAGTGTTGCTATTGTGCTATTTTAAAACAATGAAGCATAACATTACATACTGTTTTAAATCCGAAGATCCTAAAAAAAATTGCCCAAAAACATAGAAGTGACCAGTATTAACGTTAAAAGTTCAACATCGGATTCAAGCGATGTATGTATTGCGGAAAGAAGTTTTTCGGTGTTAAGGAGGTTGAAGATTGACCTGAGAAGTACTATGGGTGTGGAAAGGCTACTCTAGTTCTTGCGCAAATCAACAAGTCACGGAAAATTGATGTTAATTTAGTAATTAACATGTTTTCCAAAATGAAACCTCAACACCTAGAAATTGAAAATTGGAGTAACTATTTTTTTTGAATTTTATATTTTTTTGATGTATCATTTTGATTTGTTATTTTTTTATTATCAAAAAAATTCCCCCCTCCCCTCCCCCCTCGATGTAATTCTAGATCCGCCACTGGAATTGTGGTATCTTCAAACAGATTGTAGTTTTTTGTTATAATACTGGAATGAAATTTTATTTAGTGACACGTTTGATAATTTTTCGGTTTTGGTTAAGTGTTATTAGTATTTGTCGAATATATAAAGTTCGAAATATGGTTTCGTGTTGCCCTTGTGGAATTTCCCACAAAGCGAGGAAAACTGGACTTTCATCTCATCGGTAGGTATATAATAAATCTTTGAGGTTCATATTGTTAGTAGTATTAAAATAATTCCTGGCGATTTATACCATTCTTTAATCAATAGCTTATTTTTGGTTGGCATTCTAGTTAGTGGCGTGGTTGTAATTTTTTGTTTATTTCAGTTTTCCAAAGAATGAACAACAGCGCAAGGTTGTAAAAACTGATGTAGGTTATTTTGTTGTGAACTATTATTATAAAAAATAGGCATGAAATTAATCAAGAACATTTAAAAAAAATTCTTTAGTTAATTCCCGTATTGAGCAACCTTCGTATTGTTTTATATGTTCTCTTTTGTGAATCTGATATGAATAAGTTGTCGATGTGAATATTTGCTCGAACAAAAATTTTTGAAAATGGAAATGTTGAGCTCTTAAAAAAAATGGTATCCACAGATTAGTTTGTTTTTCATAAAAAAAGGAACATTGTTCATATACTGCTTACACTCTCAATATATCTGAGTATACAGGCCCTAGCTCTTACACAACTTTTTTACTTTTTGGCGGCCATAGGAGAAAAGGTCTATTTATTTATAAAAAAATCACTCCATTCTTTAAAGCGATAAATAACGGGTTGAAAATTGTTTTTATCATATTTTCTTAACGGGATATGAAAATTTGGGTGTTTATGAAGAGAATAAGCCTTTGTACATCTTGAAATGTTTATTCAAAAAGACGTAACAGTAATAAACATTATGCGTCTTGGGATAGACAAATAGTAATATCTCAGCAACAAATTAACCAATTGACTTTTATAATAATTATTTAAGCCACAAGGAATGTAAAGACGTTTTACCATTCGAGGCAAGTGTGTACGAGCCGAGGCTTGTCACTTGCCGAGGATGTTAACAGTTGATACATTCCGTGTGGCTTATTAGATTTTTCACGCTGCCATTGAAAATTTCCTCATAATTCATTTAGTTTGGACGTACGTCACTCTGACATAAGGTGACTGACATACGTCAGACTTACATATATGTCAGTCTGACATATGCGTAACTAGGGGTAAATCAACTTGATTTACTCTTTTCATTTTCCTAGGAATGTAAATGACAGTATTTACATTCCGTCGTTAAGGAAAACTAATACACGAATGTTATTTGCCATTTTCATGCTACGTATCTATGCATATAAGAGCGATTTACGATAGCGGCAGCGTGAAAAAGTTATTTAGATTTGGAACTTTAAAAGCTAGTTTTTAAAGCAGTAAAAACGTAAATCATATTATTCTTTTTAAGAAGAGTCCATAAGAATTGTGAATTGTTGACAATTATTAAACGAAGAAAAACGGCTTACCTTGGTCACATTTTTAGACACGACAGATACCAGTTGCTGCAAATAATTTTGGAAGGGAAAATAGACGGCAGAAGAGGAATTGGGAGAAAACAGATGTCATGGACAAGGAATATCAGACACTGGACCGGATTAAGAACGATGGAAGAGCTTGTCAGCGCAGCCAGAGACAGGGATTATTTCCAACATGTGGTCGCCAACATCCATTGAGTGGATAGGCAGCTTGATTGATTGATTATTTTTGCAGTAAATAATCAATATGCAAAAAATGACCATTTTCAGTGGTTTTTAACAAAATTAATCGTGCTATAGCTCAAATTATAGGTTTTTAAATTCTCTACAACTTATATTTAAAACTTTTCTCCCCAAAATGCATACTTTGGCTTGTAGAATCATTGGACCCCTCCCATTTGTTAATGCACACTTTTTGAATGTTTAAAACTATATAGGCATGATCAACTAATCAGAGCCTACGACATTTGACCACTCCCATCCGGTTATGAATTAATGTCGTGAAGAATCTACACATACTGGGCTATTATTGAAACACCTGCAGTGGTTAATCTCTAAAGGTTTGGTTTCTAAATGAACTGAAAATGAATCAAAGAATATATACTTATAGGACGGTGCAAGGTTATCTGTAGGATTTGCATAACCTTTTTGTTACACATGTAAAGGACTTAATAATAGCATGAAAATATCGCTTCAAAAACTTTTATTAAGACGAACATGTGACATGCTTGACACTTGCATGGATGCGCGAATGCCTCTTTAAATCTGAAGAGGTGGATTAACTTTTATCACAAGATGAACATGTGAAAGGTTTGTCGCCTGTATGAATGCGCGAGTGTTTCTTTAAATTAGAAGAACAAGAGAAGCTTGTATCACAATGTGAACATGAGAAAGGCTTGTCGCCTGTATGGATGCGCGCATGTTTCTTCAAATCCGAAGAAGTAGAAAATCTTTTATCACAAGATGAACATGTAAAAGGCTTGTCGCCTGTATGGATGCGCGAATGTGTCTTTAAATCAGAAGAAGTAGAAAAGCTTTTATAACAAGACAAGCCGTGACCAGTCGCAGCTTCGCTTGCTCTCTCATTTGAATGATACGTAGTCTGTCTTAATTCTTTCTGATCTCTAGTCGAAAGAAATTTAGTTCACTTCGCCTTTGATTGTACTTAAACATTGAACAGTATAATTCTTTTTCCTACTTCCGCCTCACAATGTGGGCTTTCCGACACTGTTATAGTGTTATTAGAATTGATACGTATACAATTGCACACACTGGTGCGATATAACTCATATCCTACCATGATAGTATGAGAAATTGGACGCACCCTCGGAAGTTACGTTTTTTCACTCGTCTCGGCCATGAACCTGTTCGGATTTACTTACATTTTACATTTAACGTTTATATTATCACGCCGATACCCCTTTTTATCAATTATAGCAGCTAACCCGTGTATCGGCTTTGCTCGCTCATGTATTTGAATTATATGCAGTCTATCTTTTCGATACTTTCTCTAGTCCGTACTCCGTATCAGATATGTGAATTATTTTCGTTTTGACTTTAGAAATAACACAGACTAACCCGTAGCGGCTTCACTCACTCATGTATTTAAATTTTATCCGGGCTTTTTTCTTTCATTTGAAATTATTCTCTATTCCGAATCAGATAATTTAATTTCGTGTCAAATAATTTAATTTCTTTCTTTTTAAATTTAGAAATAACATGACAAATAAAAATATATTTGATAATGACAATCTATAATGACAACGCAATTGTCATGTCAACTCGCATACATTGATACATCGCTCCACGCCCGTAACCATAGTTACAAATATCATTTCGAACAATATTTTTGAATAATTCTACCCGTTAAACTCAAATTATGCCAAATCCATTCTTAATGAGCATCGGGGATATTAAAAGTAAAGTTTGGGCATAAAGGTGGTGGGAGCGCGAGCGTCAAGAGAGACACGACAACGGCGCGTGCGTGGATGATCGCAACCATATTATGTGACCATTATTTTAAACTTTAAAATGGGTATAGTAGGCTATCCTTAAAAGATAGTGTTAGAAATCGAACAATAAAGTGATTAGAAGTTTATTAAAATCAAAACAAGATTAATTTAAAATTATTCCGAAACGTAATAAGCAGCCGATCTTTCCCAGGCAGCGGTACCAGGAAGACTCCCCGCTGACAGGCGGCGGCCTCTCACCCGTACGTGCTCATCGCCGAATATCAAATATCAAAGCATTGACATTGGACGGTCTCGCGCGAAAAATAACCCAGCGCTAACACGACCATCCTGACAGGAACTTCGTTCTCGAAGTTCTGACCAATTTTCTGCAAGAAAACACATTAAGTACTTTCCTTTCAGGAAAAGTTCACGAGTTCCATCTGATGACTTTAGCACACAGATGTTTTAGTCAAAATCAAAATCTTTCGCAGCCCCATCTGTCGACTCAAGCGCTCAGATGTTTAAAATTTACTTCAAATATTTTAAACAATATGTCCATCTGACGACTAGAACGCACAGATGTTAAGAATTTGCTTCAATTGTCTTAAACAATATTTCCATCTGACGACTATAGCGCACAGATATCGAGAATTTACTTCAAATGTCTTGAACGATATTTCCATCTGACGACTATAGCGCACAGATGTCGAGAATTTACTTCCATTGTCTTAAACAATATTTCCATCTGACGACTATAGCGCACAGATATCGAGAATTTACTTCAAATGTCTTGAACGATATTTCCATCTGACGACTATAGCGCACAGATGTCGAGAATTTACTTCCATTGTCTTAAACAATATTTCCATCTGACGACTTTAGCGCACAGATGTCGAGAATTTACTTCCATTGTCTTAAACAATATTTCCATCTGACGACTTTAGCGCACAGATGTCGAGAATTTACTTCAAATGTCTTGAACGATATTTCCATCTGACGACTATAGCGCACAGATGTCGAGAATTTACTTTAAATGTCTTGACGATATTTCCGTCTGACGACTATAGCGCACAGATGTCGAGAATTTACTTCCATTGTCTTAAACAATATTTCCATCTGACGACTTTAGCGCACAGATGTCGAGAATTTAAACCACCGCCCAATGACTACAGCACATAGGCGTTATTTTCATTTTCAGACTCACAATCTAATGTTTACTCACATTCTAAAGATTTTCTGAATTTTCTTCGTAAGCAACTCCTCCATCTCACAAGCAACTGACCAGTCACTAGGCCAAATCCTTAATTGTTCTTTGGCGGCCTTGGTAATATCATTTTTACCCAAACGCCTGATTTCATAGCGTCCCTCAGGAGTAACGCTGAGTACTTCATAAGGTCCCATAAACTCATAATTCAACTTGCTTTTATGCATAGTCGAATCTCGATGCATAAGGACAATATCCCCAACATTAAATTGAATGTTGTTCCTCCGCTTTGCATTTACAGAGTCCAAATTTTTGGAACCATTTTCAACAAGTGCCTTCCTCACTTTTTCCCGATCAGCATTTAAATTCCTAATCGGACGAATATCCTCTGATAATTGCCGTAATAACGTTTGAACAATTGGTGTTGAGGACTGAATTCCCAACAACGCCTGGAGTGGTGTTATACCAATTGTTTTCTGAACCGTGGTATTTAACACCAGCTGAATTTTCCATAAATGTTTCGGCCATTCTGATTGAACAGTGGTCTCGATCCTCAGCAAATTCATAATCGTTCGCATATATCGTTCCACCTGTCCATTTCCTCTATGAACATCAGGTGTGACAAAATGATAATTAATTCCCCACATATCCAGGTAACGAGTGACTTCTAAATTCTGAAAATTGCGTCCTGCATCTGTCACAATCCTTTTGGGCGTTCCAAACAAAGAAAAGAAATGTTGAAACTGTTCTCTAGTCTCTTGTGACGTCATGCTTTTTAATGGAACCAGCAAACAATATTTTGTGAATGCATCGACGAAGACCAATATGTTGAGGTATACCAGCTATTGATATTGAAATTAAAGTTTATATTTATTTAAGAACAAACCTTTTCGTTTGTAACGCCCTGTATATTTAAGATATTCGTGTATATAAAATGTAATGTTTACGTAAGGGTTTGAGAGGAAAGATTCAAGGTTGAACCGAGTGAAATAACGGTGAGAAGTGGGACGGGGGCGGTAAGAAGAAAACCACGAGAGCTAACGGCCGTTTGAGAGGGAGAACGTCGAATATCGATTTTTTGTTGGGTTCAGAGTTCAGTCAGTACGGCGCCCTTGCTGAGTAATAACAGGTTAGTAATTATCACGTTATGTTTTTGTTTAATTAGGTAACTTGTATTAATATGGTGATATTTCTCTTGAAATTGATGCTTGTATAATGTTCACCAACTGGTGGATATTTATTTGAATCGTTTTAATGACGTAAAACTACATTTAAATGTAAACTAATGAATTGATCTCTTACTTGTCTTTCGTGTTAAGATTGTCGTTTAAGTATGACTCGGGTTGCAAAGTATGACTCTGGTTGCAGGGTATGTAAGGGCCTTGTTGAATCAACTAACATTTTCCATCCGTGACTGGACCAATATCCTAGCACGCATAAAAATTGCCTAGAGATATGGGTTCAAATTTTCAACTAAATAGCTGGGTAGCCTCCCGTATGGGACCTCAGTACCTTCCGGCGACGTCCGGCTAACTAACAAACACCCTCTTCTGTTTTGAATGGGAAACGACAGTTTTAGTACGGGAACAGTGACTAAATTATTATTATAAATCTTGGTGCAGCATAATTAGCTACTTTTGAATTGAGATAGAGGGTTTCTCTGCCGTGCTCTTTCCCCTCTTGAATTCCAGGCTGAGTACGGCATGACTTTTTTTTGTTATCAATAAAGTAGGTGTATTACAAATTCTGTGTTTATTTATTTGATACCATTTTCACCCTCAAGTTTCCCTAAATTTGTCTCCGTCTGGGCGCATAAAAGAACACAACGTAGGGGTGAGGTAAAATGACGTCCCTGCTCGGTTTCACTTATTGAACCGACCCGGGTATGTTACATTACAATGTGCTTGTACCCTTCTTTCTTTCGCACAAGCAAAATTGGGCTCGCGTAAGGTGATTCACTCGGACGAATGATCTCATTTGTTAATAACTCGTCAATAATATTGCGCACAGCGGCTCGTTCTGACAAAGACAAACGAGGCGGCGGACGATTAATCACATAATCGTCACACAATCTTATTTTCAAAGTGTCTGTTTTTACAGCTCCGACCTTATATCCAGTCGTAATCATATCCGAGTATTGACTCAGCAAAGTGGTAACTGCTTCAACAAATTCCGCAGGCACTTCAAAAGCTCGATTCTGGTCGGTTTCGGTTTCAAGGACTCGTCTAATTCCAGGAATACTTTTTCTGAAGACCTTTGTCCCGTTCTGATCCGTCAAGGTTGCTAAATTTGGATTGTAGTACAAATTACAACCGATAAGAACATCAAAATCCAAAACTCCAGCCGGAACTATCAAGAAAGTCAATTCTGTTTTGACTCCTGTGATATCAACGGCAGCTGTAAACTGTTCATCAACTTTTAAGATTCCCGGTACAATTGCTTTGAGTTCGGTAGAGCGCTTCTCGATTTCCTCTTCAAACGTCTGCCTAAAGGTATTAGAAATAAGAGAAACATCTGATCCCGTATCAATTAATCCACTAAGGGTTTTCCCATTAATTACTATTTCGGTAGAAATTGCAGATTTTCCAACTGAGCAAAAATGTACCTTTCGACGTTCTTCAATTGCGTTTTTGATGAAACATTTTTCCACGGTATGCCCCAATTTAGCGCAAAAACTGCAAACCGTTTTGTTATCAGTAGATGTGCTGGGTTTCGGTTCGAAATTCGCAACCTTTTCAACTTTCCGTTTTGGTGCTAAACATTGTCTCCGCAAATGCCCCGTTTTTCCACAATTATGACATCTGACATTAAATGACTCCCGATTCCAAGAATTAGAATGTTTACGTTTAACGCCCAACTCAACAATTTCCGAAGGACGAACCCTTTTCGTAAAGGTAGACAAATAGACTAACAATTCCGGAACCGTTTGACAATCTCTACTCATTGCAGCATCTCTAACGTGTGATTCTTTAATTCCAAAAACTATCAGCTCAACAAGATCGCGGTCGCTCCATGTAACTCGCAGATTTCGCAACAAAGCCGTCTTCTTATGTACGTACGCGTCGTAAGTATTACAAAAATTACTGTCAAATGCGGCAGCTTCACACAACAAACGACCCAAGTTACGACGTGGCGGAAAAGCATCAGCGAACTCGCGTTTGAAAGTGTTCCAATCGCGGACTTCGGGTGTCCACTCATCAAGCCATCTTTTAGCGCTCTGAATTAAAAAGCGTCCCACTCTTACCAGAAGTTCCACGTCAGACCACTCGAAAGTCGTTTTGATAGTTTCTACCTCCGCTAGCCACTTCGCTGCATCATCTCTCTCTGGGTTGAAGACAGGTAACTCCACTTGTTCGGGTGGCGGCCTATTGAACTTCAGCGCCTTCACCAATTCAGCTACCAGCCCTTCCATGCTACTGAACTTTCACAAAACTTCTTCAGGGTCACTCCACTTAACAAAGTTGTTTTCGGTTATGTGGATTTGGGCACAATCCCACTTCTGATGTTAGAAATCGAACAATAAAGTGATTAGAAGTTTATTAAAATCAAAACAAGATTAATTTAAAATTATTCCGAAACGTAATAAGCAGCCGATCTTTCCCAGGCAGCGGTACCAGGAAGACTCCCCGCTGACAGGCGGCGGCCTCTCACCCGTACGTGCTCATCGCCGAATATCAAATATCAAAGCATTGACATTGGACGGTCTCGCGCGAAAAATAACCCAGCGCTAACAATAGACATATGCCATCGCGGACTTTTTTGTAGATCTATAGAAGAGGAACAATTCCACCATATATTGTTTTGTTCTATCTCGAAGGATTTAGGCAGCGTTTTCGATCAAAGCTCCCAGTCGGCTTCATTTTTGCGCCATCTTCAACCTATTACCCGTTTTCCAGTAGGAATGAAGCATTTCCCTGTGGTAAAAAGTAGCCTATGTTCATCAGGAATAATGTAGGCTTCTAATGGTAAAAGAATTTTTTAAATCGGTCCAGTAGTTTCGGAGCCTATTCAATACAAACAAACAAACAAACAATCAAATCTTTCCTCTTTATAATATTAGTATAGATGAACATGAGAAAGGTTTGTCACCTGTATGGATGCGCGAATGTGTCTTTAAATATGAAGAAGTAGAAAAACTTTTATCACAAGATAAACATGCGAAAGGCTTTTCGCCTGTATGGCTGCGTATATGTCTCATTAAATTAGAAACAGATGAAAACCGTTTATCACAGTACGAACACAGGTGGGTAGTCTCTGGTTCGACTTGAATTACTGAAGAACCTGGAGATACTCTACATCGTTCTTGTAAGTCCCATCCAGTTTGTCCTTTTCCTTCCGACGTTGTATCTGACACTTCCTCTTCTTTAATTAAATGATGATATTCACTGTCGATCGAAGGTTCCTTCTTAATTCCTTCGGAATTTAATATCACCTCTACTATGGACTCGTTTCTCTTACAGTTTTCGATGTATGTGGAAAATCCCTCATAGAGCGACTTACATTTCTCAGAAATGTTTCTTAGGGGTTTCATCAGCGGATTCTGAAATAAGATGTAGATTACACCAACGGGTATTCTAACCCAGTACCTTAACAGACCACCTGCGAAACCGGTGTTCACTCTATAAAGTCTACATAATCCATTTTCGACAAATGGCCCTTCTTATTAGATGGAAGCCTCAACAATTGAAGATGAGGATGATTCAATGATTCAATGATGAATCAAACCAAAGTCAACTCAATGAAAAATCAACAGAATATTGTTAAAACTATTTATCCTCTATTTCATAGTAAAACTTACTGGATTCATTTCTGATGATTGACTGCAGACTCGCTCACGAATCGTTTTAAGATGTATTATAACTAAGTTTCATCCATTTACGCTGATGGTCTGTTATGAGGCGAAAAAATCCAGAAAAAGATTGACCGACTGTCTTGATTGAAATGGTTAAGGAAATGCGGTAAACTTCTAGGTCTACCACTTCTCGTTTTTCTCCAATTTTTCAGCACTAACATAATAAGTAATGAAGAACGGGTATCGCTTATTATCACCCAGAAGCGCCATAATTTCTCCTCGATCTTCTGAACTGCTACTTCTTTCAAGCACCAGTCGCAAGTAGTTTTCACTTCCATATTCATACTCGTGTTTTCGGGAATAGGGATAATTAAACAGCAATAGAATAGAAGCAACAGCAACAGCAACACTCCGATTGGGATCTAACCTGTACAAACATATCAGTCATATCATAGAACAGAACATATATATATTATAAAAAACGCAGTGTAAACGCGAGGAAATTGTGACGTCAGAATTTGGTAACCATGGCAACTGTTTCTACATAATTTTTTTTATGCGAGATTAACATGAGAAAATTTTCAAGTAGGTGGTAATCTACGTAAACGAAAATTCTTAACTATCAGCTGTGAAAAATAAGAATCATTGAAGTACCTATGTAGTTTTCTCGTATATAAAAGAATACTTGATACTCAGGTCCTTGGCATGGGTACTGTAAACTATAGCGTTCAACACTTTATATTCAAGCTTATAGTCAAAAATATAATTTGAATTTGTTGTGAATGTTACGTTTGTTTCTAGATATTCCGGTGATCAGGAGGACAAGGAGTGGTTGGCCTCTAAGAACCTCATGCCGCTCAGCGGCGGCAAGGCGTACCTAATGCTCCTGGAGGACATCAAGGAATTGTTTAATCTATGCAAGGAGCTGACCGAGAGCGACGAGTACCGGCACAGCCAGAACCTGCAGCTGCCCGAAGTCCCACTGTTCCTCCTCATCAAGATCAAGAACTTCATCGAGTATGTCCGGAACGAGAGGAAGCTCCTGGCGCACGTGGACGATTTCGAGGAGCGGAGCCACTCGTCGACGCCTCCGTCTAGTTCGGCGTCGGATTCAGCCCCCTCTACCCCATCAGACCTCGACAACCACACCGACAGTCTATACAAGCATGACAGCTTTTTGAGTATGTCGGTTGGATATGAGCAGTAACCTAACCAGTTCAGTGATCTCGAGTATTTTGACTGGGCACCTTTCGACCGTCATAGTAGCGATAGCGATAGCCCCAAAGATTATTAGTCTGGCTGTAATATTGGGTCTCATTAATATGGTATGTTCAGCCGAGGTTAGTTGTCAAATGAGCCGGTAGATTAACCGCCGAGTTCCAGTAGTTGCTAAAAGTTAGATTTTGTCGTGGTAAGGTATTTAAATTGTATTGTATTAACATGAACATTGTATTAGGTGCACCTAATACAATGTTAAAGTTGGGGCCCCATATCATTTAAAATTACATTTTAAACGAGGCGATTTGTTAAAGGTCAACCCGTCTGGCAATGTCGAGCCTATGTTATGGCGCACTTATGTGGTACATACAGTGTAGAATTCTTAAAAACTCACTTTAAAATCATCTGAATGAAAAATTCAATTCTGCCATTAGTTTCCGTTTACCATAAAGTTTTCCAGCAATTAGGCATTCCAACGATCTGTCAAAAATAAATCCAATATGGCCGTTGTGGGCAAACAACTTGGTTATGTCATCCGTGACTATTGATCGAAAAGTGTTCCATTTTATGTTTTTGAGAGTGAGTTAAGTTGTTTTCATATTTTTAAAGTGTACACAGTACCGTTTTTTCGAACAAAGATGCTCTTGTATGCCTTCATTTGTGCTTTGCTGTAGTAACTATGGGTTAAAACTAAATATGAAAGGATATCCATGTTGGTGACAGGCGGAACTCCGTGAATAGAATTGTCCAAATCTTCAACTTTCAATGTAAATGGATCCACATTATCGATTAACTTCAGCTTCTTTAGATAATTGCAAAAAATATATATAGAAAAATGCAAACACAAAACTTTATTAAGTATATTTTCGAGCTTACCGTTCGCCAACATGGCGATTTTCTAACAATAATGTTTTTAAATATTCACTCAGCATCTTAAAAAGTATATAAGCACTAACAAAACCGATAACACTTTCTAAACTTTCTGTTCTAACCTTTTCATCAACAAACAACATAACCATGAACTATGAACACTTTCTTATGGCGCTGTCAAACTTTGTTTGCCCACAGCCGCCATATTGGATATCATGTGGTTTGGAATCAGAGAAATAGAGAGGGGGAGAACGCTCATCAACCTGCGCGAACAGCGGAATATTGAAGGCCGCCATTTTGACCCATTGGGCAGAAATGCCAACAGCCGTCTAGGGATTTTGCTTAATTTTACCTAGTTGGTTTTAGATTTTGCGCGGTAAAATTTAAAAACGAAAAATACAGTAATGTTAGAAAACAGTAATTTATTGATATTGACAACAATAAACATTAATTTTATTTAATGTTGTTAGAAAACAGTATTGATATTGGCAATATTATTATTATTTATTGTCCTTTTTACATAGTAGTCAGATTCAAATACAAAATTCTTCTATGTAAATTCAAAAATAAAACTATACATCGAATATAGTATGTATCCTACAGGGGTTTTACAAAAACCGTGTGTAGGGTGGCGCTTAAAACTAGACCATTTTAATTACTAAATCTAATTATTACATTTATAATTGTACACTTATTTGGTAGTAATTACACTTTATAGCAAATTACTATTTTACTTCTTTTATGTATTCTATTCATATTAACTGTACTTATTAAGCATTTTTAAGTTATCTTTAAAGCTTTAGTATTTGATTTATTTTCATCTTGTAATGTACTAGCCATTATTTACTCCGTATAACATATCATTATTATCTTTGCATATTTTTTATGTATCTACTCATTAACACATGGGAAATATCTTTATAGCACTTCTCCAAATGGAAAAGGGCCGCTTCTGACAAGCTTGTGTTCGTTTTCAAATCATCAACCATAATTCTTAATGTTGTGATCTTTCTTTTTAGTTTTTTAATGTCTTCAGTTGTAATAACATACAATTTTTCTTGATTTGGATTGCACTTTTCGCAGTTCTGTATATTTTTTTTTTGAACTTCCCAGGAGACACGCTAAAACAGTTAAATTAATGTTATATGTTAAGTAACAGGTCTCGTGAGACCTACGTCATTAATACCGCGTTGCCATATATATCACACAAAATTTCATATTACAACATATATTCAATGACAAAACGCCACAAAAACATAAGTGTTGCGGAATAACAAGTTAATACATTTAGGTATTGCAATAGTAGATTTAATTTTTGTTTCTAATTTTCAATGCAACACGTAAAATCTTTTAAAATCATATGTACGCGTAACTATGATAGGTTCTTTTTGTACGAACGGCAACATCCCAGAAAACCCTCACGCGTTTACTTGGCGTTGCCAAGTATTACGGTCTTATTCTTTTCCTCCCGCACCGAACCAGTAAATACCGAGAAAAAATGGCATCGTCGCTGCACCTGTGAAGTGTGCGCCGAAAACCATTGGTGGAGTGGCGCGGTTATCTCGCGAAAATATTAGTATATTAATTTCAGTGAATAGTGAATACCAGGTACCACGTAACAAAATGAATGAATGTGAACCTAGCTGTAGCAGCACTCTCAACAAAAAGGTAAAGTCACATTACTTAACTCGGGGTGAGCGGCAAATGGTGAAGAACGTGTATGAAGGGATTCGCGCGCGTTTTCCCGCTTTAACGATTCACGACGCGACAGATGTGTGCGGATTTTACAAAAGTATCGAAAGCCACAATTTTTAGGATTTTACGAGGACACCCTTCGCGTGGGGAAATAACGGCCGGAAATAGAAAAGTGGTAAAAACGGATCCGCGAAAAATCATTTTAGATGACTATCATGTGCTATTCGTCGAAAAATCCATTCTTTCTTCTTTCGAAACGAAATTCCGACGTTAAAGAAAATTCATCTCGATATACAAAATGACGATACTTTGCCTAAGATATCACGACGAGTTTTAATTCGTACTATGCGTGAAATGAACTTTAAATACTGCAAGAGAAAACGTAACAGCGCGGTGGTAGAGAAAGAAGACATTGTTTTTTGGCGTAGAGATTATGTGAGACAAATTCGAAAATTTCACGGCGAGAAGAAGATCTACTATTTGGATGAGACATGGATAAACGCGGGGCATACGGTTTCCAAAGTGTGGCAAGATTTGTCCGTTACAGATCATCGAACAGGTTTTCTGGAAGGGCTTTCGACCGGGTTAAGATCACCGTCGGGTAAGGGACGCAGGTTAATCATTACACATATCGGAAGTGACTCAGGTTTTGTGGAGGGTGGGTTAAACGTTTTCGAATCACGAAAAACCGGTGATTATCATGGAGATATGAATTCGGACGTGTTTGAAACGTGGTTCAAATCCATTCCCTCACGCTTGGAACCTGGTTCAGTTATTGTTATGGATAATGCGGCTTACCACAGCCGTCGTGCAGAACCACTTCCAACATCACAATGGAGAAAAGCGAACCTATTCGATTGGTTACAATCTAATATAGCTTGCGACGACACCATGCTCAAACCGGAATTGCTTCGAATTGCTCGTCAATACAAACAAAATTATTTAAAATTAGTCGTGGATGAAATCGTTAGGGAAAAGGGGTTTACGGTTTTAAGATTACCACCATATCACTGCGAGTTAAATCCTATTGAACTAATTTGGGCCCAAATAAAAAGCGAAGTCGCACGTAAAAACGTATCATTTAAAATAGCTGGTGTAACGATTCTTTTAGAAAATGCGGTGAGTGCTGTTACAGCTAATGCATGGATAAAATGTATTCAACACGTTGTCAAAGAAGAAGAAAAATTTTGGGGATTAGACCCACGAATAGACAGACTAATAGAACCGATTGTTATTACTCTTGGTAATGATAGAGATTCTGATGAAACGTCAAGTTCGGGGTCTCCCGAAAAAACTTCTCCAAACCAGACTACCTGCACGAACAGCATGCTAAGAAAAATTTATTAGGTCGAGTCCATTTTTCACAGTTTATATTATTTTATTTTGTCATATGGGGACGCAGTGCATTTATTTCTTTATAGAGTTTATTTATTTTTTAAAGAATTCATTTATTTTATACCTAGAGAATTTATCTTTTATTTTATTTTGGTGAGAATTTATTTATTTGTTATTTTGTTAAGGACTTGTTTATTTATTTAAGTTATTTTGTTGAAAAGTTATTTTATTTGGGTTGTATGGCTGCAGGCGAATCATCCCTTTAAAAATGGCAACGCGCCATGGTAATACCTCATAGGTGGTGTGGAAATTTACCAGTTTACTTTAATTTATTTGCAATTCATTGTCCCCATGCAAATTAGATGGTCCTGGAAATTCCACTATTGACTGGAGATGTAATGATGGCATTAAATTTTAGTCGACGTTTCTGTTTGCTTTTAATAAAATCGCTCTCCTTGAAATGTTTTGAACAAATGAATTTGTTCTCTGACCACTGCCAAGTATTTGGTTTCCCCATTTCTGCCCATCTTTTAAAAATAGGTCCTTGCTGCAATCTGTAATGGGTTCATCATTAGTCGAAGAATCATTAAAACTAAAGATAACAAACCGATGAAAAGTAATTGCTTCAAGTTTAAAACGTTTTATACTCGATGACTTCAATCTACATAAAAAGATTAAAGAACTAGCGGGCATTAAAAGAGCAAACAAAAGCAGTATTCTACTAGACAAAAACGGTAAGATAATTCCAGACACCAAAGGGAAACTAGAAAGATGGAAAGAGTACATCGAAGAATTGTTTGAAGATGAGAGACAACAGGAAACAACAGAGCGAGACACAGATAAGGAACAGGGCCCAAATATAACAAAAGAAGAAGTTATGTATGCAGTTAAAACAGCTAAAAATAATAAAGCTCCAGGACCTGATGAAACACCAACAGAAATTATCAAATTAATTGCAGAAGATCAAATTGGAGTACTGGTAGATCTGTACAACACTGTATATAACACCGGAATCATCCCTAGAGAATGGCTCAAATCAACATTTATTACACTGCCAAAAAAATCGAACGCTAAGGAATGCAAGGATTACCGGACGATCAGCCTAATGAGCCATACCCTTAAGATATTCCTTAAAATTATACATCGAAGAATTTTTAGAAGGATTGAGCAAGATCTTAGCGCAACACAATTTGATTTCAGAAATGCAATGGGTACTAGAGAGGCGTTGTTTGCTTTTAATGTGTTGTCTCAAAGACTCATGGACGTCAATCAGCCAATATATGTAGCCTTCCTTGATTATAACAAAGCTTTCGACAAAGTCCGCCATAATCATCTCATAAAACTCATGAGAGATAAAAACATTGACAGGAATGATATCAGAATAATAACATATCTCTATTTTAACCAGACTGCCAAAGTTTCTGTGCAAAATGAACTTTCAGAAGAGATAAAAATAAAACGGGGAGTAAGACAAGGATGCGTGCTCTCACCATTACTTTTCAATTTGTATTCAGAAGATATAGTACAAGAAGCACTGGAAAATCAAAAAACAACGGGAGTGAAAGTTAATGGGAAGGTTATAAACAACATCAGATACGCGGATGACACAGTACTAATAGCAGAAACCCTGGAAGAACTGCAAAGGCTAATAGATCTAGTAGTACGGATCAGCGAAGAAAGGGGGCTCACACTTAACACCAAAAAGACTAAATTCATGACAATCACAAAACACCAACAACAGCGAGAAACATTATGGATCAAAGGGGAGCCAGTGGAGAAAGTCTGCAAATACAATTACTTGGGAACAATTGTAAATGACAATAATGATTATTCACAAGAAATAAGATCAAGAATCGGAAAGGCTAGAACAGTGTTTAATAAAATGAGGAATGCATTAACCAGAACAGATCTTAGTCTACATCTTAAAATCAGAATGCTTAAATGCTACGTATTTCCAGTATTATTATATGGAATGGAAGCCTGGACGCTTAAGAAGCGCGACACTAACCGGCTGGAAGCATTCGAGATGTGGGCATATCGAAGAATCCTCAGAATAAGCTGGGTGAGCAGAACAACGAACAAGGAGGTATTGAGAAGAATGGGAAAGGAGAAAGAAATAATCAACACAATCAAAATCAGAAAATTGCAATATCTGGGCCACGTGATGAGAGGGGAGAGGTATACACTGTTGCAAACTATTATACAAGGAAAAATACAGGGTAAAAGAAGTATAGGAAGAAGACGCATCTCCTGGTTGAACAACCTAAGGCAGTGGTACAACAGTAGCTCTGTGGATTTGTTCAGATCCGCAACTTCAAAGATAAAAATCGCCATGATGATAGCCAACCTTCTTAAAGGAGACGGCACGTAAAGAAGAAGAAGAAAAACACTAATTAATTAAAAACTGGTTGAAATGTACCTATCATAGATAAAGAGTTTGTTTATATGGTTAGGTTAGGTTAGGTGAAAAATATACACAAATTCACACACAGAACATCTATATATTCACAATACACAAATCAATGGGTCAAAATGGCTGCCACCATGGTGTCCCTCGGTAATTATGATGCGCAGAAGGTTGATGAGCGTTCTCCCCTCTCTATTTCTCTGTTTGGAATGCCTAATTTGAACCTAGAAAAATTTATGTGACATTTCATAGCACCTATATTCCTATATAATCGCAATTATTATAAAAAACTCCAATTAGTCGAGGCAATGAAGCACAAAAGTTCGGAATTTCTTCCATAAAGACGCATCGGAATGCGGTTTTTGCATTCTCTTCCAAAAATTTTTGTAAAAAATGTGGCTACTTTGCGTTTCTGACAAACCGGAAATTGCACTGCTGCAGCCAAAAATGCATTTAAAAAATGCATTTTTTGAGACGCCTCTTGGAAGAGTTCAACACTTTGTAAATAAGAGTCAGAATTGGCCCAAATCAGGTACTCGGGAGTTATCGGAGGTCGCTGATCACGATTATGATATTCAAATTGACCCTCTGAACACCCGGAGCTCAGGAATGCTGATGAACGTCATCTCCGTGGGACTCTCCCACAAATCACGGGTAAGGAGAGAAACTCCGCGCCATGGGGTGTTTTGGGTCGCTGAATTCAAATATGCCATCGTCCAACACCCCACGGACACCTGGAGCGCCCGAACCTGAACGTCATCCCCGAGAATTTTCCTAACAAAATTGTCAAAAACAACACAAAAGTCATCGTAGGGGCGTCCTTTTGGGGCGCTTAATCCGAATTCCACGTCAACAACGACCCCTCGCACACCTGGTGCACCGTAACCTGGGCCTGAATGTCGTCTCCGCGGGTTTTCCAGACACCATCGCTTTTGAAACGATTTTGGGTTCGTCTTCTTCGATTGTGTGAGGAAACCCCTCGGCGACGACGTTCAGGCACAGGTTACGGTGCACTAGATCGTTTTCGACGTGAAATGTGGATTAAGCGTCCCAAAAACGCCCCTACGATGATTTTTCAGTTGTTTTTGGCCATCGTGTTAGGAGAATTCTCAGGGATGACGTCCACGTCCAGGTTCGGGCGCACTAGGTGTCTGGGGGGTGTTCGCCGATGCCACATTTGAATTCAGTGACCCAAGAAACCCCCGGGCGCTGAGTTTCTCTCCTTCCTCGCTTGAATTTTGGGAGAGCCCCACGTAGAAGATGTTTGGGGCCAGGGTCCGGTGCACCAGGTGTTTGGGGGGTCGTTGTCGACATGGAATTCGGATTCAGCGCCCCAAATGCCCCTCATATAAATTTTCAGTTCGTCTTTTTCGATTGTGCGAGGAAAACCCACGAAGATAAGGCCCGCGTCCAGATTCCGTTGCACTAGGTGGACAGGGTGTCGTTTTCGACGTGAAATTTGGCCCACAATGATTTTCCGGTTGTTTTTGTCAATCTTGTCGGGAAAATTCTGATGACGTCCACGTACAGGTTCGGGCGCACCAGGTGTCCCGGGGATGTTCCACGATGGCATATTTGAATTCAGCGACCAAAAAAACCCCGGACGCCGAGTTTCTCTCCTTCCCCTTTATTCGTGGAAGAGCCCCACGGAGATTACGTTCATCGTCGTTCCTGAGCTCCAGGTCTTCGGGGGGTCAATTTGAACATCATCATCGTGATCAGAGACCTCGAAAACCCCCGTGTACCCGATTTTGGCCAGTTCTGACAATTATTTACAAAGTTTTGAAATCTTCCAAAAGGCGTCTCAAAAAATACATTTTTTTAATGCATTTTTGGCTACAGCAATGCAATTTCCGGTTTGTCAGACACACAAAGTAGCCACATTTTTTACAAAAAATTTTGGAAGAGAATGCAAAAAACCGCATTCCGATCCATCTTTATGGAAAAAATTCCGAACTTTTGGCCTTTTTAGTGCTTCATTGCCTCGACTAAATTTTAAACATTATTGCAGAGATTACATACAATGTACTTTTTGTTGACGGACTTCGGGGCTAAACTGACCAGAGCTGAATACACCTATTGTATTAGTTTATTCTGTGACATTGCCAAAATGACTTCCAAATAGTACCACTGATATTAATACTGTAACGAAACGGCTCGCCGGCCGCGACATAAACACGCCGGGAGCTACACAAGTTCGCCTTATTGCAATTCCGGGAAGAACGACGGGAACAGTCGAGAGAGTTCGATGCGATAACAAGTTCCGCGAATTCTAGAATGATCTTCAGAACTTCGAGAACGTTCCAGCGAATATCTCGAAGGTTCTCGCAAGCGAAAGGCTAGCTATAAAAAGGGAATGTCGGACCCGAGCCAGGCAGTTGAAGAACAGGTGTGTAAACATTCGAGCGAGAGACCGCGCGCGCTTAAATAAATAAACATCTCCGTATACGAATATGAATTAGGTGATTGTTAAGTTAAGTTTATAAGTGTAGTGTAAGAAATAAATTAATTAGGATAATCGCGTAGTGTTTTAGTCTTAGTCAATAGTAAAAACGTTACAGTGGTGTCAGAGTGCGGATTAATTAGTGAAATAAATCAAGAACAATGAAGAAATTACGCGATTTAAAAGTTGTGGACCTCAAACGCGAGTTGGAAGAACGAGAACTCGAAACGTCAGGGACGAAAACGGTGCTGCAGAAACGTCTGGAGGAATATTTAATCGGCAATGGAGAGGACCCTGAAACTTTTTGCTTCGAGGAAGAAGGTGAGCGTCTTCTTGACAACAAGCTGGGAAAACTCCATGGCGAGTTGGATAGCCAAATGAAAGAATTCCATGGCGAGTTGGACAACAACATGAAAGAACTCCACGGCGAAATGAAAGAGCTCCACGGTGAGTTAGACGACAAACTAGGAAAACTCCAGGACGAGTTGGACAACAAAATAGGAAAGCTCCACGGCGAGTTGGACGAACTCCACGGTGAGCTGGACAGCCGAATTGGGAATCTTGACAGCGCACTTCAGACTGAGAAAATCCAACGACTGGAACTGGAGAACCAACTACGAGAATTGGGGACCCAACTACAATCCATGCATTTCCAGCCCAGTCGGCAAAACATGTCCAATCCAGGTAATCCGATTAACGACTCGGAGGCAAGCAGGATCGAGGCAGTCCCTACTGCGAGCCATCGAGTGAAGCCGCCCACCTTCGACGGGGAAATCCCCTGGGAGAACTACCTCCGGCAGTTCGAGGCAGCGGCGAAAGCTAACAACTGGACGCAAAGGGATAAGGCAGTGGCTCTGACGGTCGCTCTCCGGGGAAATGCCCTCGACGTGCTGCAAACTGTTCCACGGGGGGAGCTGGACAACTTCGAGCTACTCGTCCAGAGGCTGGAGGCGCGATACGGACACGCACATCTGAGGCAGGTCTACCAATGCCAAATGAAGACCCGACGACAGAAGCAGGGAGAGAGCCTTCAGGAATTCGAAACCGACATCGTGAAACTAGTTAGATTCGCCTACCCGGAAGCGGCGGAGTCCATGACGGAGAGTCTCGCAGTCTCGACCTTCATCGACGGCTTGAGGGATGTGGAGATGCAGCGAGCGGTACGGCTGTCGCGTCCCAAGAGCACATTGGAAGCCCTCTCGATGGCCCTGGAATACGAGGCTGCGACGGAGGCGTCGAGGATCTGTGGCAGCGTCGGGACGGTGGTCGGAGACGACGCATGCGTAGAAGCCGAGCGGAAGGAGGACAAGCTGGAGCAGGTGGTCAACGCCCTCAAGGGACTGCTGGAAGGATGCAGAAAGGAACCAGCGAAGTGCTGTACGTGTGGAGAGGTTGGCCGTTTCCGAAGGAACCGCAAGCGCCCCAGGGTCGAGAAATCCAAACGTGTCGACATCAAACATAGAGCAGGAACCAGCCACCGTAATGCTGATGCTCTTTCAAGAAGACCGTGTCCGGAGGAATGTTGCCACTGCAGTCGTGAAGAGGTAAAGGAGGCGTCTACTTGCCGCACGACGGTCACCGACGAGGACTGGTCACCAGACGGGCTGCGGCGAGCGCAGGAAGGCGACCCTGAACTCCAACGGATCCTGAGGTGGAAAGAAGAGGGACGTCGGCCGGAATGGCAGGAAGTGGCCCCATCCTCTAGGACCCTGAAATCGTACTGGGCGCAGTGGGACTCCCTGGTGATACAGGATGGACTGCTCAAGAGGGTGCTGGAATCTGATAATGGCGCAGAACGACGATTCCAACTCATCGTGCCCAAGATCAAGGTGGCGGAGGTGCTACGTCACCTCCATGACGGAACCTCAGGAGGCCACCTGGGAGTAAAGAAGACCCTGCAGAAAGTGCGCGAGCGTTTCTATTGGGTGGGCTGCTCTGAGGCTGTTCGTGAATGGTGCAGGAAGTGTACAGTTTGCTCCGCCAGCAATGGACCACACCGCAAACCGAAAGCCCCGATGAGGCAGTACAATGTGGGAAGTCCTTTCGAGAGGATCGCCCTAGACATTACTGGACCATTCCCTGAAACCGATTGCGGCAACAAGTACATCCTGGTGGCGATGGACTACTTCACGAAATGGGTAGAGGCCTACGCGATTCCCAACCAAGCAGCAACAACTGTCGCAGATGTCCTGGTGAAGGAGCTAGTGAGCCGCTTCGGAGTACCGTTGGAATTGCATTCCGACCAGGGGCGTAACTTCGAGAGCGAGCTGTTCCAGGGAGTTTGCGAAAAATTGGGAATTCGCAAAACTAGAACGACGGCGCTGCACCCTCAGTCTGACGGAATGGTGGAGAGGATGAACCGCACCATGGGCAAGTACCTCTCGAAGGTAGTGTCTCAACACCAACGAGACTGGGATCAACATCTCCCCTTTTTCCTGATGGCCTACCGTTCTGCCATCAACGAGTCCACCGGCCAAACACCAGCAAGGGTACTGTTCGGGCGAGAGATGAGGCTTCCCTGCGATCTGAGCTTCGGTTGCAAACCGGGAGAAGATCTGGCTGGGGAAGACTACGTCACCGAGCTGCGCAGAAAGATGGACCAGATTCACGAGATGGTACGGACGAATCTCCAAGTTGCCAGCGACCGCATGAAGGATCACTATGACGTCCGGGCGGACAGCGGCATATATGAAGAAGGAGACCTGGTGTGGCTGTACAACCCGCAAAGAAGACGAGGGTTATCACCGAAGCTTCAGAAAGCTTGGGAAGGGCCATATACAGTGAAGACAAAAATAAATGACGTCATCTACCGAATCAGCAAAGTTCCGAATGGGAAGCCCAGGGTCGTGCATTACAACCGATTAGCGCCTTTCGAGGGAGACCACGACCAAGATCAACAGGTGCGCCAACTACGGCCCCAAGAGGATGAGCCCTCCTTTGAAGAGTTTATGGCTGCGTATGGTGGGACCGGGAAGGCCAGATTCGGTGTGACCAAGGAAGAACAACGGGATCTCTTCGGAACACCGGCTGAATATGCGCTGGCTCATTGCGTGGCCCAGGACCTGCGGATGTCCCGGGGAATTGCCGCGGAGTTTCGGACGAGGTTCGGCAAATTGGACGAACTCCATCAGCAGGGACCGGCGGTCGGGCGAGCGCTGAGGATTAAGCAAGATGGATCACAACGGCCACTCTTCTACCTGGTTACCAAGAGGAGGTCCTTTCACAAGCCCACCTATTTGGACCTGTGGGACGCACTACATGACCTCAGGGAGACCCTACTTAGCGAAGATCTAACTAAGTTAGCTATCCCGAAACTGTCCTGCGGATTGGACGCCTTGGACTGGAGGGTCGTCAGGAATATGCTGGAGGTCTTATTTCGCTTCACCGGGATAGACATTTTGGTGTGTTGTTGGAATCCTGAGAGGAGTCCCCACAAGAAGACCGTGGCATGTTATTTCCACCAAACCTCGCGTTGCAGACAGGGGACCAACTGCAGATTTCTACATGGGCCTGTCAGGGACACGTTTCGGGACGAAACATCTTTAAGGCGGGGGCAGTGTAACGAAACGGCTCGCCGGCCGCGACATAAACACGCCGGGAGCTACACAAGTTCGCCTTATTGCAATTCCGGGAAGAACGACGGGAACAGTCGAGAGAGTTCGATGCGATAACAAGTTCCGCGAATTCTAGAATGATCTTCAGAACTTCGAGAACGTTCCAGCGAATATCTCGAAGGTTCTCGCAAGCGAAAGGCTAGCTATAAAAAGGGAATGTCGGACCCGAGCCAGGCAGTTGAAGAACAGGTGTGTAAACATTCGAGCGAGAGACCGCGCGCGCTTAAATAAATAAACATCTCCGTATACGAATATGAATTAGGTGATTGTTAAGTTAAGTTTATAAGTGTAGTGTAAGAAATAAATTAATTAGGATAATCGCGTAGTGTTTTAGTCTTAGTCAATAGTAAAAACGTTACAATACTATATATTTATTATTCAAATATCATACCTTATTTGAACCAAACCAAACCTTAAATGAATACATAATGTAGGTGTTATAACTACAGTTGGGCCATACTTTTGCTTGTTATTTTATTCTTATGCTTTTAATAATGTATTAATTTATTTATTTATCATTGTAACTGTTACATGTTATACATGTATTTCAAATTAAGATCCATTTTTTTTCCAAATTTGTTTCTGTTGGTTTTGTCAAATTAAACACCAAATGCTCCAATTTATAATTGGAGGATGGAGAACACGAGCACTTGGAGCATGTATGCCAATCCCGGATGCAGATTTGGCAATATCAACCTAGAGAGTGTCTATATCAGTTCTAAGCAGATAACCGGTCCGATTCACCTATCCGGAAGCGACAGATTTCACGATGTGTCATCATCGACACTGGATTAACATCTCGTGTTTTTCGATATATCTTCCTCTGCTTTTTGTTTGTATGAATTGAAAATAATTTGTCTGTTCAACTGCCACAAGGTTATGTCTAATAAGTCACTTATAACTACTGTAAGGTGAGAACCAATGGTCACTACTTTCGCTCTACACTTTCGATTTTTCTTGAAAACTCTCCGTGAAACTTTTCCAGCTTTCACATTCCTATCCTTATAAAATGTACAATTTTATAAACGAAATAAATCGTTCCCACCTATATACTTTTCATTATTGAAACACCTGCAGTGCTTAATCTCTAAAGGTTTGAAAATAAACTGAAAATGAATCAAAGAAAATTTATTTATAGGATGGTGAGAGGTTATCTGCAGGATTTGCAGAACCTTTTTGTTACACATGTAAAGGGATTAATAATATGAAAAAACCGCTTCAAAAACTTTTATTAAGACAAACATGGAAAAGGCTGGACGGCTGTATGGATGCGCGAATGTATCGTTAATTGTGAAGACCTAAAAAACCTTTTATCACAAGAGGATCATGTTAAAGGCTTGTCGCCTGCATGAATGCGCGAATGTACCCTTAAATTAGAAGAAAAAGAAAAACTTTTATCACAAGATGAACATGTGAAAGGTTTGTCGCCTGTATGGATGCGCGAATGTGTCTTTAAATGTGAAGAAGTACAAAAACTTTTATCACAAGATGAACATGTGAAAGGCTTGTGACCTGTATGGATATGCGAATGTGCCTTTAAATCTGAAGAAGTATAAAAACTTTTATCACAAGATGAACATGTGAAAGGCCTGTGGCCTGTATGGATGCGTGAATGTCTCTTTAATTCTGAAGAAGTAAAAAAACTTTTATCACAAGATGAACATGTGAAAGGCTTGTGACCTGTATGGATATGCGAATGTGCCTTTAATTCTGAAGAAGAATAAAAACTTTTATCACAAGATGAACATGTGAAAGGCTTGTGGCCTGTATGGATGCGCGAATGTCTCTTTAATTCTGAAGAAGTAGAAAAACTTTTATCACAAGATGAACATGTGAAAGGTTTGTCACCTGTATGGATGCGCGAATGTATCTTTAAATGTGAAGAAGTAAAAAAACTTTTATCACAATATGAACATGTGAAAGGCCTGTGGCCTGTATGAATTCGCGAATGTCTCTTTAAATTTGAGGAAGTATAAAAGCTTTTATCACAAGAGGAACATGTGAAAGACTTGTAGCCTGTATGGATGCGCAAATGTGTCTTTAAAGCAGAAGAAGTTGTAAAACTTTTATCACAAGAGAAACATGTGAAAGGTTTGTCGCCTGTATGGATGCGAGAATGTGTCTTTAAATCTGAAGAAGTATAAAAACTTTTATCACAAGAGGAACATGTGAAAGGCTTGTCGCCTGTATGGATGCGTGAATGCTTCTTTAAATCTGAAGAATTAGAAAAACTTTTATCACAAGATGAACATGCGAAAGGCTTCTCGCCTGTATGGCTACTCATATGTCTTGTTAATTTAGAAATAGATGAAAACCGTTTATCGCAGTACGAACACATGTGGGTAGTCTCCGGTTCGACTTGAATGTCTGAAGAACCTGGAGATACTCTACCTCTTTCTTGTAAGTCCCATCCAGTTTGTCCTCTTCCTCCCGACGTTGTATCTGACATTTCCTCTTCTTTAATTAAATGATGATATTCAATGTCAATCGAAGGTTCCTTCTTAATTCCTTCGGAACTTAATATCGTCTCTACTATAGACTTGTTTCTCTTACAATTTTCGATGTATGTGGAAAATCCCTTATAGAGTGACTTACATTTCTCACAAATGTTGCTTAGGGATTTCATCAGCGGATTCTGAAAAAAAGATGTAGATTACACCACTAGATAGATTCTGTAGATTACAGGTATTGTAACCCAGTACTTAAACAGACCACCTTCGATGCCGGTGTTCACTATATAGAGTCTACATAATCCTTTTTGGACAAATGGTCTTCTTATTAAATGGAATCCTGAACCATCAACAAGATGAGGATGATTCTTCCGCAAAGCAAGTAAAATATTGACATTTATTTCCTGCCATAGCTTTGACCACACAAAAACAAAAAATAAACGCAACACCAAAAGGTAAAAGTTACTTATTGTGTATTAAAAAATTAGAAAGAAAAACAAATCAAACCAACCTCAACTCAATGACAAATCAACAGAATGTGAAAACTATTTATTCTCTTTTTTCTAGTAAAACTTACTGGATTCATTTCTGATGAACTGACTGATCAGACTCGCTCACGAATCGCTTTAAGATGTATTATAACTGAAAGTTTCATCCATTTATGTTGATGGTCTGTTATGAGGCGATAAAATCCAAAAAAAGATTGACCAACTGTCTTGATTGAAATGGTTAAGGAAATGCGGTAAAGTTCTAGATATACCACTTCTCGTTTTTCTCCAACTGTTCAGCACTAACATAATAAGTAATGAAGAAGGGGTTTTGTACCATCAAATAATCAAGGCGCTAATGGGCCAGTGCAGTAAAGAAATGTGATTTAAATGGACGTATCGTTGGATGTAGAGATATGTAGATAGGGGCGATGTAGGGGTGTGAGGAAACCGGCATCGTTGCGTAGTGATGTACAACTGATGAATCGAATAGATGTGACTTACGACAACGTTTGTAATGGTAATGTTTGAAAGCTAAACTTTGTTTATTAATGGAAATGTATGTCTGCGCCACATGAAAGACATGCAAATGTGTTAGGCCTTTCGAAATAATCAATTAGTGAGTGAATTAGTTAGTAATGAGGGGACCCTAGTCCAGAAGTGGTAGAACTAAGTATTATTGAAATATTTTATGTACGTTTTACGTCGTCATTTAATATTACGTATTTCACTTGAAATAAATCACAATCAAAACCATTAATTCAAAAGATAGCAGGAATAACAATTAACTTTGCTTTGTAGAAAGGTCGTATTGAAATCACGAGGTATACCGGGTATACCGTGCCGTAAGAACTTACTTCGTCGCTTACTATCCCCCAGAAGCGCCATAATTTCTCCTCGATCTTCTGAACTGCTACTTAAATAAACACACGCAAAGCAAGGCAAGTGGCAACAGCAACACCACAGAACAAGCAATAGACATAGAGCGACCTTGGCGGTTGCCTTGCAACGCATCTACCTCTTTTACACTATAGCGTCCGAGTGAAAGCTCGATTTGGCGATCGATTCGGTTCGCGAACGCGATGGATGGGGCCGCGCTACACGCGTTCTGATTGCACTTTGCACTGTTTCCACTATTCCACTCCGTCGTCAGCTGACGACTACAGCACACTATTATTTATAAAGTTATCTGAATATTTACAGTGCATACCATTTTGCTTATTACTATTACAATAGCAATTGCGGCAATAAGGTATTCAATTATTGCATTCTAAGAGTTCGATTAGCTATATAATCTCATATATTTGTTCTTGCATCGGTCAACGAGTGCAGTAATAGTAGGTTAGGTTACGATTTCGACTAAAAAATTATGATGAATGATATAAATGATCGAGTAAAAAGCCTACTGCTTTCATTTAGTAAACCGACTTTACAGACAACCAAATTTTTAACTATATGTCGGCTGTGAAAAATAAGAGACATTGAAATATGTAGTTTTCTTGTATATAAAAGAATACATGATACATTATGGAGGATTGGAGGAAGGAAGAAAAAGTTGATTTATTTTGGAGTTGACACCATTGACACTTCACTCTGATTCAAATTTGATGCTATGTGTCAGAGAGTATGACAATGACAGTTTGTGAACCAATCAGAAGCACAAGAATAAAAGGCTAGGGTTTGAAAGCCTGAGAGGAGGGAGAAACAAGGTTAAGCTGTTAAGTCGTAGGCGCTTCTGATTGGTTAACAAATTGTCAATGCCATATATTGACAAGTTGCACCAAATTTGAATTTCAGTGAAATGTCACCTCCGCAATAAATTACGTTTTTCTTACTTCCTCCATAACGTATCAGATATTCTTTTATATACAAGAAAACTACTTACATTTTCCTATGTTAATCTCCCGTAAGAAAAATATTGTGCAGAAACAGTTGCCATCCCCTCTCCCAAATGTCCTATGTCGTTACCAAAGACCGGAAAAAATGTATTTTGCATTTTTTGGAAAATTGAGAAATCATGCATTTTTTTGAACAAATGGAGCATTATATTACATTTTTTTTTAATTATTCGCTTTCAACCCGCAAGTTCATTTCTAGGTACCATCCCCCAAGGGTGTATCCTCTATTACATACGAGTATTTCATGCTGATAATAACTCAACCAGCTCGTTTACAGAGCGGATTGAAAATAAACTGAAAATGACTCAAAGAAAATTTACTTATAGGATGGTGCGAGGTTATCTGCAGGATTTGCAGAACCTTTTTGTTACACATGTAAAGGGATTAATAATAACATGAAAAACCGCTTCAAAAACTTTTATTAAGACGAACATGGGAAAGGCATTACGGCTGTATGGATGCGCGAATGTTTCTTTAAATCAGAAGAAGTAGAAAAGCTTTTATAACAAGATGAACATGAGAAAGGCTTGTCGCCTCTATGGATGCGCAAATGTGTCTTTAAATATGAAGAAGTAGAAAAACTTTTATCACAAGATGAACATGTAAAAGGCTTGTCACCTGTATGGATGCGCGAATGTGTCTTTAAATCAGAAGGAGTAGAAAAGCTTTTATGACAAGATGAACATGAGAAAGGTTTGTCACCTGTATGGATGCGCGAATGTGTCTTTAAATATGAAGACGTAGAAAATCTTTTATCACAAGATGTACATGTGAAAGGTTTGTCACCTGTATGGATGCGCGAATGTGCCTTTAAATTATAAGAAGTAGAAAAACTTTTATCACAAGAGGAACATGAGAAAGGCTTGTCGCCTGTATGAATGCGCGAATGTGCCTTTAAATGTGAAGACCTATAAAAACTTTTATCACAAGATGAACATGTGAAAGGCCTGTCTCCTGTATGGATGCGCAAATGTGCCTTTAAATCTGAAGGCCAAAAAAAACTTTTATCACAAAGTGAACATGCGAAAGGGTTCTCGCCTGTATGGCTGCGCATATGTCTCGTTAATTTAGAAATAGATGAAAACCGTTTATTGCAGTTTGAACACTTGTGGGTAGTCTTCAGTTCGACTTGAATGTCTGAAGAACCAGGAGATACTCTACATCTTTCTTGTAAGTCCCATCCAGTTTGTCCTCTTCCTCCCGACGTTGTATCTGACACTTCCTCTTCTTTAATTAAATGATGATATTCACTGTCGATGGAAGGTTCCTTCTTAATTCCTTCGGAACTTAATATCATCTCTACTATGGACTCGTTTTTCTTACAGATTTCGATGTATGTGGAAAATCCCTCATAGAGCGACTTACATTTCTCACAAATGTTTCTTAGGGATTCCATCAGCGGATTCTGAAAAAAGATGAAGATTACACCAACAGGTATTGTAACCCAGTACTTAAAGCAGACCACCTTCGAAATCGATGTTCACTCTATAGAGTCTACATAATCCATTTTCGACAGATGGTTTTCTTATTAGATGGAATCCTGAACCATCGAAAATGAGAATGATTCTTCCACAAAGCAAATAAAATATTGACATTTATTTCCTGTCTTTGCATCGACAATACAAAAACGAAAAATAAACGCTACACCAAAAGGTAAAAGTTACTTATTGTGTATTAAAAAATTAGAAAGAAAAACAAATCAAACCAAACTCAACTCAAAAATAATCAACAGAATGTCGTTAAAACTATTTATTCTCTTTTTTCATAGTAAAACTTACTGGATTCATTTCTGATGAATTGACTGATGAGAATCGCTTTAAGATGTATTATAACCAAAAGTTTCATCCATTTACGCTGATGGTTTGTTATGAGGCGAAAAAGCCCAAACAAAGATTGACCGACTGTCTTGATTGAAATGGTTAAGGAAATGCGTTACAGTTCTAGATATACCTCTTCTCGTTTTTCTCCAATTTTTCAGCACTAACATAATAAGTAATGAAGAATGTGTATTGTATCATTAAATAAATCAAGGCGCTAATGGATCAGTGGAGTAAAGAAATGAAGAAATGGATGTATCGTAAGATGCAGTGATGTTGGTTGTGAGAAACCCAGCATTGTTGCGTAGTGATGTACAACTGATGAATCGAGTCGAATGTCAGTGATGTACGAGAACATTGGTAATGGCAATGTTTGAAAGCTAGGCTTTGTTTATTAATGGTAATGTATGTCTGCGCCACAAGAAATACATGCAAATGTTTTAGGCATTTCGAAAAGAATCCATTGGTAGTCGTGAGGGAACCGTAGGCAAAAAGTACTTCACTTGGGAGGAATAACATTCAGGACCATTGATTTAAAGGATGTCCACATAGCAGGAATAAAAATAACTGTAGAAAGGTCCTATTGAAATCATGAGGTATATGGTACCGTAAGAACTTACTTCACAATGTTTGAAAGCTGAATTTTATTTATTAATGGAAATGTATGTCTGCGCCACATGAAAAACATGCAGACGTGTTAGGCCTTTCGAAATGAATCTACTGGTAGTCGAGAGGCGACCATATAGGCCAGAAGTAGTACAACTAAGTCTTAATAAAATATTTTATATACGTTTTACGTCGTCATTTACGATTTAGTACTTCACTTGGGAGGAATAACGTTCGGGACCATTGATATAAAGGATGTCTACTAGTTCATGCCACATAGTACGAATAACAATAATTTTTGTAGAAAGGTCTTATTGAAGTCATGAGGTATACAGTGCCGTAAGAACTTACTTCGTCGCTTATTATCCCCCAAAAACGCCATAATTTCTCCTCGATCTTCTGAACTGCTACTTCTTTCAAGCACCAGTCGCAAGTAGTTTTCACTTCCATAAGTTCCATATCCATACTTATGTTTTCGGGATAAATATAAATATTCTAGCTTCTAGCAAAGACCTAACCTACAAACATATCACACTCACAGAACTCACATAGACGTCTATAGTGTAAACGCGAGGAAAGTGTGAACTCAGAATTTTGTGACCATGGCAACTTTAATTTCTAATTCAATTTGCTAAACATAGAAAATTCAAGTTCAAAATCAAAGCGATTAGATAACTTAAATTTGTGAATTATAAAAAGTGATGTTCAGAAATTTCACTTATAAAGGCTTCATTGGAGGCAGACGCGGCTTCAGTCATAGAATCTTTAGAAATTTCTTCCACAAATAGACTACCTAAGTGCTGACGTCACGCGAGGGGGCGGAGCTTCCAAACCTTTCCAAACAAATTTAGAAAGCACACAATTTGTCCGTAAGAGAGTTTTAATTTTACATTTATTCAAAATTTTGTTGTAAATAAGAGTTGCCAGCGATATATTGTGATAAAGTTTGTTCAAACCTATGTTATCACCAAATATTTCTAGATAGGTAAGTAGTATAATGTAGTTTTGGCCCATATTATATATTATAGGTTATGTTATCATTTTATTTTCATCAAAATTTATCATTTTTGCTAAGTTTAGTGGTGCTGCTGTGTTTAAAGACCGTTTTTAGGCTCGTGGTCAATATCTATAGTCATGGTTACGTGTTTTGTGCCCGACTGTAAGCACTACAGTGACCAATAAGGTTGTAAATTTTTTACATCCAGAGGCAAGATCGAGAACCTTCAGAGCACTCCTTAGTTTGCAGTTGTCATATTATAATGCCTAAAAAGAGCCAGCGCAGCAATATGATGGCATTTTGTACCCCTCGGACAGGTACAAGTAGCCGAAATAATCTCTCCTGATTTATTTAGTGTAAACTGCAATAGGAACATTTAATAAGATAGATATCTATAAAATCTATGGGAAGCAGAATACCTACCTGTACTCTATATATTTTATCCTTCATGCTGGCATGTATTTCCCCTCTAATAATCATAAAGTCAGCATCAAACTGCATGCTTTTTACATGATCGGATTCCAATGCATTTTCACCCCTTTTTATCATTTTATTCTCGTCTTCAAAAAACTCAATAATGTCGCAGACCTTCAAAACATGTTTGGATGCCATTTTCAATCAAAATTCTGACTTCAAATGGTTTTATTTAACTAAAAAGTACACAAAATAAATCACACTTGCATACAAAACATAACCTCAAAAAAGTAAAATGGGCGAAAAATAATAATTACACTTACCTTTTATCAAAAATACTTTGTTAAAACGTTGAACCGTCCTAAGTTTTCACCAAATATTGACCTGGCCACTCTTATTCACGTCAAAACTAATAACAAACTTGAAAATAAAATCGTCATATGAGAAAACTGTACGCTTTCTCGGATTGTTTGGAAAGGTTTCTTATCTCCGCCCATTTGTGACGTCACGCTTAGGTAGTCCATTATGCAGAATCAGGTAGAGAAACGAAAGGTCTCTAATACGAGCACGGAAAAATGATTTAGATTTTGAAATTGAGAATTCAGAGAACGATGAAGTTAACGAGAATGAAGAGGAATGTTTTGTGGGGAAGGACAAAAAGACGATATGGTATAAACCTATTATTAACCTTGTTTTGTTAAATTTTAATAGCATCTTCAAGGGCAGATTTTCCCATTATATTTTGTAAGGCATTTTCTTGCGTTTTTTTTATATATTTGGATATGTTTTTAATTTTTTAGTCCGCTTTTCTGTAATACAATGTTTTGCAACATGTATAAGTGTTTTCTTGTAAAGATTTTTACTTAATAAAATATTTAAGCGCATGGTGTATAAAATACACCACGCGTGTACTTAAATTCAACTTGCAGGCGCGTATAGCTAAAGGTTAAGAAAGAGGCATTACACTAGTAAGGCGTGCCGACGAGGCACATGTATACCAAGTGTAGCGAAAAGCGTTATTGCACTACGTATACTTTGTCCAATCCGAACTGGAACGGTAACAAAAACACTTAATGGCTTTTTAAGTGGTTCCGCCCCGTCGTCCATGGGCGTATCATTACGGATAATAACTCTAACAATGAATTCACTTTCAAATAGTATAAATAAATGGCATACACATACACACACCACTGCTTCTCGAGTATAAATGCCGAAGAAGAAGAACATCTGCTCCATAGAAGACGAAGAAGACACAAACGAAATGCCGCTGTGGTAAAAAAAAATTTACGACCCAATGGACCCCTTTCATTCTTTATCTGTAGATAACCATACATTCACATATACGATTTCACTTGGGCGACTGCACGAATACGTACACCTGCATTTTAAAATATACCAGTGCGTTTCTGAATAAGCAAAGAAATAAGTCCCATGGTTTTGTATAGAGATAACGGGCTCTTCGAATGTCCTCGGTAAATTCAGATTTTGTAGTGTGTTTCAATTGCTACTGGTTAAAGTATACTCAATAACGCTGCTTCACTTCAAAAGCCGAGCAGGGCGAAACTGGTCAACAAAGGCGACGCGAGCGTTACCGAGGCAGCCTCGCGTTAAACTTCAGCAACTTTGTCACACGTGATTCGGTTAATTACGTATTCTGTCAACCGCCTGTGTGCAAGTGTCCGACGCACAAGGTAATACGCATGAGGTGCGCGCACTGGCAGATTGTGGCGCGCAGTCTAGTTACATCACAAAAAGGAATTGTCGAATTGTATCAACCATTGCGTTTAAAAATTCGTCCAACGAACTTCTCAGTGAGAGGTTTAAACAATAGGTATACCAACCTTAGTTGAACCAAACCAAACTTTAAATGAATACATACGTAGGTGTTATGACTACAGTTTGGCTATATTTGCTTGTCATTTTATTCTAATGCTTTTAATAGTGTATTTATTTATTTATCCTTGTAAGTGTTAAATGTCATCCATGTTTTTCAAATAAAGATCCATTTTTTCAAATTTGTTTCTGTTGGTTTCGCCAAATTAAACACCAAACGTTCCGATCTATAAATATATTTAGATATAAATATAATTCGCGAGTCACCGATAACTAGTCCAGAAGATGGAGAACACGCGCACCTGGAGCATGTATGCCAAACCCGGATGCAGATTTGACGATACAAACCTGGAGAGAGTCTATAGCAGTTCTAAGCAGATAAGCAGTCTGGTTCACCTATTCAGAAGCGACAGAGTTCACGATGTGTCATCGTCAAGACTGGATTTAACATATTTTTAGCAACATTTGTTTGTATGAATTGAAAATAATTTGTCTGTTCATCTGCCACAAGGTTATGTCTGATGTAAGTCACTTATAACTATAACTACTGCAAGGTGAGAAACAATGATCACTACTTTCACTCTACTCTTTCGATTTTTCTGGAAAAATCTCCATGAAACTTCTCCAGCTTTCACATTTCAGTCCTTATAAAATACATACAAATTGTCAGTTTTATTTCCAAAAGGTAAAAACTAAAATTCACAAGAAAATAATGTACATAAAAATTAATTTACACAAATATGACACATAACGACATAACCCACAAAACACAACAATAGGCATGGAACAGGCAGATTGTAGATGTAATCCGCCATATTGTGTCCGAAAATGTACTTCTCTGTCTAACACGTTGGGACATTGAATTACGGTACTTTCCTCATCGATACCCCGTTTGGAAATAATAGGAGTGATTGACAGTCCGATTTTGATGTTTCGTGGGTATTATATGGATTTCATAGGCGTGCGTAAAAATAGAAATCATTTTTACAAATAAGAAGATACAAATACAAATCAATGAGAATAATACATATTCATGTTTTGTCAAGGTTTCCACGCCACCATGAGGTACTTGAGACCAGCGCGTTACCTTTTTGGTTGATTATTAATATTATTATTGACTTACAGCATCTACGTTCATGGAACGAACCTTGGCGAAAGGATTGGTGCATTGTTGCCATTGTAAGCAATCTTCAGCAATATACTTCTGTGGTGTATTTCTGGTTGCCGCCATCACCTAAAATACTCTTTTCGTGGCTCGCTTAAAACCACACGTTGAACCATTATAGTTTTTCTTTAGTTTTATTAAAGTGTAAAGTTTAGTTAACCGACTGGAAATGCATTTCAAAAGATGATTTTTAAATGTTTCGAACCAACTTTATGATTCAAGAAAACGAAAGGTCGGTATTTGACAATGTGCTTGCTCTCTATGGCAACTTGTGCCATAGAGATAAAAGAGAGAGGAGGTAACAAATAGGGAGAGGGGGTAATAAATTTTGTAGACGGAAGTTGCCATATTGAGAAGCCACTTGTCGAACGCGTCCTTGCGATTGTCTTTGTTGAATTGTGCAGTGGCGGATCTATAGGGGAAGCTACAGTATACCATTGGGAACTAAAGTTTATCAATTAATAATAAATACAAACATATTTTTAATACAATATACCCACTACATAACTGAATCAGCTCTTCCGCTCCTTCCTGGTTTCCTGCTCGTTCTTTGTCTTCCTGGTATACCTGGAGCACATTTCTTTCTTGGTAATTTTTTTTCTATTAACTGATTAATCCCAAAATTGATTATTTTCTTTTGTTCGTTTCAGAAGCCACTGTGGCCTGTGGTTTGGTCTATTTGTTCCAAGCACATTTGTTACCTCCTCTCTCTTTTATCTCTATGGGCTTGTGCGATAAGTTCACGATCTGTATGTGCGGCACAGAAATTTATGCGTTTGTTCCACACAAAACGTTCTACAGTTTCTTCAAAAAAGGGATTCATCGCCAAATGTCATTACTCATTACTCCTATTATTTCCAAACGCGGTAGCGGTATCATAGAGCGGTATAGACGGTATAGTGACTCACAGTAGTGACTTTAAACCCGTCTGGCCCGCCGCCGGTTATCACTATCACTTTATCACTTGTCATTTGTGTTTCGCTCAAAATACACGGCGTTTGCACTTCTAGTGGTTGGCCTACGTAGGGGGTATATGCGATATCGAATATTTTAAAAATGCCCAAAAGATCAAGATCTCAACTTTCTAGAAATAGTTCACAGGCTTGAGCAATAAAAATACGTCGTAATGGAGATCTCCATCAGAAACTGAAAATCGTCTTATCGTCTTGCAAGTAAGAGAGAATATGCGTCGCAATCGCGTGCAAGAGAGTCAAGTATTGAGCGTTCAAAACGGCTTGCTGAACAAAATTTGAGAACGGCTCAAATCCGTGCGCGAGAGTCGAGTATCGAGTGTTCGCAGCGGCTTGAAGAACAAAGTTCAAGAACCTCCCAACTCCCAAGTCCGGGCGCGAGAGTCGTCTACGAAGCGTTTACAGCGGCTTGAAGAGCAAAATATTAAAAATATATTATACAAGCTCGCGCTAGGGAATCGAGCTTTGGGCGTTCCGAACGCCTTGGGAATCAAAGAGAAAGACAACAGACGTCAACAGCTAGAGTTCGCAATCGAGTTTTAGCTCACAGTAGCAGATCGGCTTTCAGATACGATCCACTGATTGATTATGCTCAATAGTCTTCCGTCCAAATCGGAGCCATGAATATAACATCTGCTCTAAATGTTCTGCTAAAAAATGGGCCGATGAACCTAATGGTTTGTGCTGTGCTTCTGGAAAAATTAGTCTCCCCAATATTCAGGATCCGCCACAGCCAATAAAAACTCTTTTGACAAATAATCATTCACTATTCACCATTTTTTAACCGTTAACCGTATATATACGCGAGGCGGAAGTAGGAAAAAGAATTATATTGTTCAATGTTTAAGTACAATCAAAGGCGAAGTAAATTAAATTTCTTTTGACTAGAGATTAACACTCTAACTCTATTAAGACACTTACGTACCATTCCAATGAGAGAGCAAGCGAAGCAGCGACGGGTCACGGCTTGTATTTAGATATAAATACAATTCGCGTGTCACCAATAACTAGTCCAGAGGATGGAGAACATTAGCACTTGGAGCAGATATGCCAATCCCGGATGCAGATTTGGCGATACAAACCTGGAGAGTCTATAGCAGTTCTAAGCAGATAACCGGTCCGATTCACTTATCCGGAAGCGACAGAGTTCACGATGTGTCATCATCGAGACTGGATTAACATCGTTGTTCGATATATCTTCCTCGGCTTTATGTTTGTATGAATTGAAAATAAATTTGTCTGTTCATCTGCGACAAGATTATGTCTAATAAGTCACTTATTACTGCTGAGAGGTGAGAACCAATAGTCACTACTTTAGCTCTACACTTTTGACTCTTTTGGAAAAATCTCCAGGAAACTTCTCCAGCTTTCATATTTCTATCTATATAAAAGGTAAAATTTCATAAAAAAAATAAATCGTTCCCACCTATACTTCTCATTATTGAGACACCTGCAGTGGTTAACACTGGCGTCGACAATTTATGTTTCTGGGAGGGGTAATACATTCCCATCATGTAAAAATTTTTCAAAAAAGTGATAATAAGTAATAATAATAAGTAAGTAAAGTAATAAAAAGCAACTTTAGTTTTTTTTTGGTAATAAAGTTTAAGTTAATAATTAAGTAATAAAAAGCAACTTTAGTTTTTTTTGGGGGGGTAGTTACCCCCATTACCCCCCCCCCCTTATCGACGCCCTTGGTGGTTAATCTCTAAAGGTTTGGTTTGTAAATAAACGGAAAATGAATCAAGGAATATCTACTTATAGGATGGTGCGAGGTTATCTACAGGATTTGCAGAACCTTTATGTTACACATGTAAAGGGATTAATAATAACATGAAAAAACCGCTTCAATAACTTTTATTAAGACGAACATGTGACAGGCTTGACAGTTCAGTATGGATGCGAGAATGCCTCTTTAAATCTGAAGAGGTAGATTAACTTTTAAAGGTCTGTCGCCCTTATGAATGCTCGAATGTCTCTTTAAATTAGAAGAACACGAGAAACTTGTACCACAAGATGAACATGTGAATGGCTTGTGGCCTGTATGGATATGCGAATGTCTCTTTAAATGTGAAGAAGTAGAAAAACTTTTATCACAAGATGAACATGAGAAAGGCTTGTCACCTGTATGCATATATGAATGTATCTTTAATTGGTAACGGGTAGGAAAACTTTTATCACAAGATGAACATGTAAAAGGCTTGTCGCCTGTATGGCTGCGCGAATGTTTCTTTAAATCTGAAGAATTAGAAAAACTTTTATCACAAGATGAACATGTGAAAGGCTTGTCGCCTGTATGAATGCGCGAATGTTTCTTTAAATCTGAAGAAGTAGAAAAACTTTTATCACAAGATGAACATGTGAAAGGCTTGTCGCCTGTATGAATGCGCGAATGTATCTTTAAACTAGAAGAACAAGAAAAACTTTTATCACAAGATGAACATGTAAAAGGCTTGTCACCTGTATGGATGCGCGAATGTTTCTTTAAATCTGAAGAAGTAGAAAAACTTTTATCACAAGATGAACATGTGAAAGGCTTGTGGCCTGTATGAATGCGCGAATGTTTATTTAAATTAGAAGAACAAGAGAAACTTGTATCACAAGATGAACATGAGAAAGGCTTGTCGCCTGTATGGATGCGCAAATGTTTCTTTAAACCTGAAGAAATAGAAAAACTTTTATCACAAGATGAACATTTGAAAGGCTTGTCGCCTGTATGGATGCGCAAATGTTTCTTTAAATCTGAAGAAATAGAAAAACTTTTATCACAAGATGAACATGTGAAAGGCTTGTCGCCTGTATGGATGCGCAAATGTTTCTTTAAATCTGAAGAAATAGAAAAACTTTTATCACAAGATAAACATGTGAAAGGCCTTTCGCCTGTATGGATGCGTGAATGTTTCTTTAAATCTTTAGGCGAACAAAAACTTTTATCACAAGATGAACATGAGAAAGGCTTGTCGCCTGTATGAATGAACGAATGTTTCTTTAAATTAGAAGAACAAAAAAAACTTTTATCACAAGATGAACATGTAAAAGGCTTGTCGCCTGTATGGATGCGCGAATGTGTCTTTAAATATGAAGAAGAAGAAAAACTTTTATCACAAGATGAACATGTAAAAGGCTTGTCGCCTGTATGGATGCGCGAATGTGTCTTTAAACATGAAGAAGAAGAAAAACTTTTATCACAAGATGAACATGTAAAAGGCTTGTCGCCTGTATGGATGCGCGAATGTTTCTTTAAATCTGAAGAATTAGAAAAACTTTTATCACAAGATGAACATGTGAAAGGCTTGTCGCCTGTATGAATGCGCGAATGTTTCTTTAAATCTGAAGAAGTAGAAAAACTTTTATCACAAGATGAACATGTGAAAGGCTTGTCGCCTGTATGAATGCGCGAATGTTTCTTTAAATCTGAAGAAGTAGAAAAACTTTTATCACAAGATGAACATGTGAAAGGCCTGTCGCCTGTATGGATGCGCAAATGTGCCTTTAAATATGAAGACGTAAGAAAACTTTTATCACAAGATGAACATGAGAAAGGCTTGTCGCCTGTATGGATGCGCGAATGCTTCTTTAAACTTGAAAAATTAGAAAAACTTTTATCACAAGATGAACATGCAAAAGGCTTCTCGCTTGTATGGCTGCGCATATGTCTCATTAATGTAGAAATGTATGAAAACTGTTTATCACAGAATGAACACACATGGGTAGTCTTCGGTTCAACTTGAATGTCTGAAAAACCTGGAGATGCTCTATGTTTTACTTGTAAGTCCCATCCAGTTTGTCCTCTTCCTCCCAACGTATCTGACACATCCTCTTCTTTAATTAAATGATGATATTCAATGTCGATGGAAGGTTCCTTCTTAATTCCTTCGGAATTTAATATCGCCTCTACTATGGACTCATTTATCTTACAGCTTTCGATGTACGTGGAGAATCCCTCATAGAGCGACTTACATTTCTCACAAATGTTCCTTAGGGATTCCATCAGCCGATTCTGGAAAAAGATACATTACACCAACAGGTATTGTACACCAATACTTGAACAGACCACCTTTAAAACCAGTGTTCCCTCTACAGAGTCTACATAATCCACTTTCGACAAATGGTCTTATTAGATGGAAGCCTGAACAATCGAAAATGAGGATGATTCTTCCCGCAAAGCAAGAAAAATATTGACATTTATTTCCAATTTTTTACAAAAACAAAAAATAAACACAACACCAAAAGGTAAAAGTTACTTATTATGTATAAAATAATTACAAAAAACAAATCAACCCAAACTCAACTCAGTGACAATTCAACAGAATGTTTTTAAAACTATTTATTCTCTCTTTTCATAGTACACTTACTGGATTCATTTCTGATGGCTTGATCACTGATCAGACTCACTCACCAACCGCTTTAAGATGTATTAGGTATAACTAAAAGTTTCATGAATTTACGCTGACAGTCTATTAGGAGACGAAAAGACCCAAAAAAATATCTTTAAATTGACCAAGTGTCTTGATTGAAATGGTTAAGGGAATGTGGTAAAGTTTTAGATCTACCACTTCTCGTATTTCTCCAATTTTTCAACACTAACATAATAATAAAGAACGAGTATTGTACTATCAAATAATCAAGGCGCTAATGGGTCAGTGGAGTAAAGAAATGTGATTTAAATGGGTGTATGGTTGGGTATGGAGAAATGTAGACAGGGACGATAACTGAGTCGAATGACAGTTACATAATAGAAAATTTGTAATGGTAATGTTTGAAAGCTGAATTTTATTTATTAATGGAAATGTATGTATGCTCCACATGAAATACTACATGCATATGTGTTAGGCCTTTCGAAATGAATCCATTGGTAGTCGTGAGGGGACCGTAGGCCAGAAATGGTAGATCTAGGTCTTAATAAAATATTTTATATACGTTTAACGTCGTCATTTAAGATTTCGTACTTCACTTGGGAGAAATAACACTCGGGACCATTGATTTAAAGGATTAAAGGATGTCCACTAGTTCATGTTCAAATAGTAGGAATGTCGTATTGAAGTCATGAGGTATACAGTGCCCTAAGAACTTACTTCGTTGCTTATTATCCCCCAGAAGCGCCATAATTTCTCCTCGACCTTCTGAACTGCTACTTCTTTCAAGCACCAATCGCAAGCAGTTGTCACTTTCATATCCATACTCGTGTTTTCGGGATAAACAGCAAAAGCAAAAGAATAAATGAAAAATACAACTTGTAGAAGAACTTAAGAAAAACGTGGCTTGGCTTGGTCTCTTGGTCTTGGTAGGTTATGTCATGACTTAGGGATGGCCACGATACATCATATCATCGATGTTTCAGAAACATCGATGTTTTTCTTTCGATTATCGATGTTTTTTTCGATGTTTTTTGTTTCGATTATATCGGTAAACATCGATTTTTCTTTCGATGTTTTATTATTTTATGTTTTGTGTTCAGTACAGGGGCGCCATCTAACCACTAATGTTTAAACAGCGCCTTTGTTAAATGGTTTCTGTAAAACGAGATTATTATTGAGATTTAGTTCGAATTATATTTGAAAAAAATATGTATTTCACTCAGCGTAACCGAATCTTGCGGTCGGAATTTCACGATCTTACAATATCAATTACAATTCTCCCTTTTGTCTTTTGCTTGTCCACGTCCACCTAGTGGATAGTGGCGGAAGTATGTATAGTTTGTCTGAGTTGAAAAATAAATGCTCTTTTGAAATTTGTATATAAACCGCGATTACACATTTTGTTTAGTTCGTAAATTCACCTCCTAAAACAACTCCTTTATGCACTACTATCGTGCTATTTGGATTTGTTCTTTGTTTACAATGTTTACTTTGTTTTTAATTCATAGGAAGATTAGCTAATATGACGTCGTATGTCATATGTCACGGAACTGAAGTTTTGACGATGAAACATCGATTTTTCGAAATATCGATTTTTTACATTCGATGTTTTTAATATATCGAAGTTACTAATTCGATGTATCAAATGATGTAAACATCGATGTTTTTTTAATTTTGGCCATCCCTATGTCATGTCATATGTCTGGTCTTTAGTCATTCACTGCTACCAACTCACGCAGAGTGCTAATACCATCATAATTAGAATTTCAAATATGTACTATTTCTAACACTCCATATATACTCCCACTTATTTGAAATTTTGCAATATGTCTGCTAACAACAAAAAAAAAACTTTTACAATACAGACAAATTTAGTCTATCAACCAAATTATTTAAAATATTATTTGTCAGTGGTTTAGTAAGCAAGTCAGCTAGTTGCTCACTAGTACTCACATAGTTAACACACATATTGCCCTTTTCACACTCGCCACGCACAAAATGCACTTTCACATCGATGTGCTTCGTTCTGCTGTGAAATTGCTGTGCCTGAGTTAGCTTAATGGTTGATTGATTGTCCACCTTCATCTCCACCTTGGTTATTGGAATCTTTAACTCTCGAAGAAAAGATTTTAACCACAGAGCTTCTCGAACGCCAAATGCTAGTGCAATGTATTCAGCCTCAGTTGTTGACTGGGATACTACACGTTGCTTTTGACTCTTCCAAGTTATCGGACCATGGGCGAGCATGAAGATATAACCGCTAGTTGACTTCCTGGTGTCTATGCATCCGGCATAATCAGCATCGGTGTAACCGACCACATCAATTTTGCTTGTTTCTGATTACATCCAGATGTATTGGTTGATGATAATGATAATTGACTGCTTGCAACTGCTGGAACAGTTGATGGCTTTGCATCTGTCATGTTGTACTTCTTTAACAAACGATTTATGTAATTTTCTGATGTACTAATGATTTGACCAGATGGCAAATCTTGTTCTATTTCCATACCCACAATAATTTCCTATTATTCAGGTTTATGGTAATTTTGAACATCTGTAGTAAAATTTTTACAAGTTCATCAATGGCATTTCTCGATTCTGACATTATTAGTCCACGTCCACATAAACAGCTATATAGACGACTGATTTTTCAAACTGCCCCATGAACACACACTGATCAGTCTTCAATTGTTTGAAATTGTATTTGTTAAGGAATGAAACAAACTTACGGTTCCAGCATCTTGGTGATTGCTACAAACCATACAAACTTTTATTCAGCTTGCACACAAAATCAGGGCCGTAACTAGACAAAAATTTACTAAAGGCAGCTCGAATTTTGGCGCCCCCTAATAGTTTCTTTGTTAGCGAGTTTGGCGCTCGGCGCCCTTCGGCGCCTTGCGCGCCTAGGCAAGGGCCTAGTCAGCCTATGCCTAGTTACGGCCCTGCACAAAATTTTCTTTCTTCTTGTCCACGAATCCTATTGGTTGTTTCATGTAGACACATTCTTCATTGTGTTATTGTTTCTCGTCGTTTGAAGTTAGGTTAGGTGTCAGCTGTCCGAAAGTCTCGACGCTCTTCGGTGTTGCCACTTGACCTCTTTGGTAGCACATGTAAACGATTTGGCGATCGGCTCGGTTCGCGGGCGCGATGGAAGAGGTCCACTTTACGCGCATTCTGGCAACACGGCTTTGTCCTCGGGTTTTTCGACCAACACCCCATCCCAATGTATGCAACGTGCGCAAAGAAGTTTCACTTCCACCGTCTGGTCCGACGCAGACTTTTTATTTTTATAATTCTTTGTGTTCAACGATTCTTGTCAGTGTCCGCTGGACTAAATTATACGTTGTTATTTTTTAAAACAGTTCGTCCTCCTTTCCGCCACAGTGGAGTCGATCGAAGTCCAAGGAACTTTCACCAATAACAGAAGGTTTCCTCGTTAGCTGTAAAAAGAGGTGGCGCTTTAGAAATCTTACCCACGTGCTAGCCGGAGCTGCTCGTGTTACGTTGTTCCTTGGATTGCGGTCGGTTCTTCTACCATCCCATTTCTTTTCAGAGCAAATCAGGAAAAGTTTCACTGGGTGTCAGTCGTCATACTGCACTAATTAATTTACGATTTCGTTATTTTAAGTAACCGAAGCACTACCAAGTAAAAACCTAACAATAAACGTAGCAGCATTTTTGATTAATCAAAGAAAATGTTTTAATGGTTTTGTGAGTGTTGCTATTGTGCTATTTTAAAACAATGAAGCGTAACATTACAGACTTTTAATCCGAGGAACCTAAAAAAAATTGCCCAAAAGCATAGAAGTGACCAGTATTAACGTTAAAAGTTCAACATCGGATTCAAGCGATGTATGTATTGCGGAAAGAAGTTTTTCGGTGTTAAGGAGGTTGAAGATTGACCTGAGAAGTACTATGGGTGTGGAAAGGCTACTCTAGTTCTTGCGCAAATCAACAAGTCACGGAAAATTGATGTTAATTTAGTAATTAACATGTTTTCCAAAATGAAACCTCAACACCTAGAAATTGAAAATTGGAGTAACTAATTTTTTTTGGAATTTTATATTTTTTTGATGTATCATTTTGATTTGTTATTTTTTTATTATTAAAAAAATTCCCCCTCCCCTCCCCCCCTCGATGTAATTCTAGATCCGCCACTGGAATTGTGGTATCTTCAAACAGATTGTAGTTTTTTGTTATAATACTGGAATGAAATTTTATTTAGTGACACGTTTGATAATTTTTCGGTTTTGGTTAAGTGTTATTAGTATTTGTCGAATATATAAAGTTCGAAATATGGTTTCGTGTTGCCCTTGTGGAATTTCCCACAAAGCGAGGAAAACTGGACTTTCATCTCATCGGTAGGTATATAATAAATCTTTGAGGTTCATATTGTTAGTAGTATTAAAATAATTCCTGGCGATTTATACCATTCTTTAATCAATAGCTTATTTTTAGTTGGCATTCTAGTTAGTGGCGTGGTTGTAATTTTTTGTTTATTTCAGTTTTCCAAAGAATGAACAACAGCGCAAGGTTGTAAAAACTGATGTAGGTTATTTTGTTGTGAACTATTATTATAAAAAATAGGCATGAAATTAATCAAGAACATTAAAAAAAAATTCTTTAGTTAATTCTCGTATTGAGCAACCTTCGTATTGTTTTATATGTTCTCTTTTGTGAATCTGATATGAATAAGTTGTCGATGTGAATATTTGCTCGAACCGAATTTTTGAAAATGGAAATGCTGAGCTCTTAAAAAAATGTTATCCACAGATTAGTTTGTTTTTCATAAAAAAAGGAACACTGTTCATATACTGCTTCCACTCTCAATATATCTGAGTATACAGGCTATAAAGTGCCCTAGCTCTTACACAACTTTTTTACTTTTTGGCGGCCATAGGAGAAAAGGTCTATTTATTTATAAAAAAATCACTCCATTCTTTAAAGCGATAAATAACGGGTTGAAAATTGTTTTTATCATATTTTCTTAACGGGATATGAAAATTTGGGTGTTTATGAAGAGAATAAGCCTTTGTACATCTCGAAATGTTTATTCAAAAAGACGTAACAGCAATAAACATTATGCGTCTTGGGATAGACAAATAGTAATATCTCGGCAACAAATTAACCAATTGACTTTTATAAAAGTTATTTAGATTTGGAATTTTAAAAGCTAGTTTTTAAAGCAGTAAAAACGTAAATCATATTTTTCTTTTTAAGAAGAGTCGATAAGAATTGTGAATTGTTGACAACTATTAAACGAAGAAAAACGGCTTACCTTGGTCACATTTTTAGACACGACAGATACCAGTTGCTGCAAATAATTTTGGAAGGGAAAATAGACGGCAGAAGAGGAATTGGGAGAAAACAGATGTCATGGACAAGGAATATCAGACACTGGACCGGATTAAGAACGATGGAAGAGCTTGTCAGCGCAGCCAGAGACAGGGATTATTTCCAACATGTGGTCGCCAACATCCATTGAGTGGATAGGCAGCTTGATTGATTGATTATTTTTGCAGTAAATAATCAATATGCAAAAAATGACCATTTTCAGTGGTTTTTAACAAAATTAATCGTGCTATAGCTCAAATTATAGGTTTTTAAATTCTCTACAACTCATATTTGAAACTTTTCTCCCTAAAATGCATACTTTGGCTTGTAGAATCATTGGACCCCTCCCATTTGTTAATACACACTTTTTGAATGTTTAAAACTATATAGGCATGATCAGAACTAATCTGAACTAATCAGAGCCTACAACATTTGACCACTCCCATCCGGTTATGAATTAATGTCGTGAAGAATCTACACATACTGGGCTATTATTGAAACACCTGCAGTGGTTAATCTCTAAAGGTTTGGTTTCTAAATGAACTGAAAAAAACCCCATGGCATGCCAGGCTGAAAGGTAGATTTATGGGTAGGATATATAGTAATATAACATACGATGTGTCAAAAAAATGCATACGACAAAATTTTAAAATATTTGCAAATAACTTTTTCTCTGTACATTTCTCAAAAATATGTTTTATACAAAAGTTGTTTGTCTCTATAAGGGCAACAAACAATCTAAGTAACATTTTTCTCTCAGACGCGAAATTAAAGTTTTTTTTTTTTATTTTTTGACAAAAATAACTTTATTTTTGTACGTTTCCAGACAGATTGTTTCATAAAAAAGTTGTTCGCCTCTATAAGAGCAACAAAACACCTTAGTAACATTTTTCTCTCAGACGCGAAATAAAAGTTTTTCTTATTATTTTTTTTTTGAAAAAAATAACTTTTTTTCTGTACATTTTTCGAAAAAATGTTTTATACAAAAGTCGTTCGCCTCTATAAGAGCAACAAAAAACCCAAGTGACATTTTTCTCTCAGACGCGAAATAAAAGTTTTTGATTTTTTTTTGAAAAAAACAAGCCGCCATTTTGAAACTGCAAGACCGATTTGGCCCATTAACGAACTCGACCGAGATTTTCGGCCAACTGATTTTTGTACCAAATTTCGTTATGATTCTTTAAAAAATGCGACCTGTAGCCTGCCGACAAATTTCGTTATATCCGATATACGGTCCTATTCTATTGAAATGCAGGGTCCGAAATAAACAAGAGCGAAAGAGAAATAAATAGTAGTTCGTTAGTATGACAGAGAAGGAAGTTTTGCAACGTTGCCGGCCGGCCGGTATGTACCCCATTCCATATATTCCCGTCGGAGGCTATACAGCGTATGATCCGGTAGAGTTTGGCGATGACTGTGATGTTTTGCGAGCTAGCAACGTCGTAAAAGTTCTTTCTCTCTTTAGCCAACGAGAAATATATGGCCTTTCTTTCGCTCTTATGTTTATACGATACTGCCACTCTGTTGAAACAGTTTGTATATATATATATATATATATATATATATATATATATATACATATATATGTATATATATAAATTTTTGGGAAATGATTAGGTATGATCTCTAGATACCAAAAAACTGAAAACCGCATTTTAATTCCTATTTTTTCGACTTCGTTAACGAATGCAATACTAGATATAAATCTACCAAGAATCAAAGAATATTTACTTATAGGACGGTGCAAGGTTATCTGTAGGATTTGCAGAACCCTTTTGTTACACATGTAAAAGGATCAATAATAACATGAAAATGCCGCTTCAAAAACTTTTATTAAAACGAACATGTGACAGGCTTGACACTTGTATGGATGCGCGAATGCCTCTTTAAATCTGAAGAGGTGGATTAACTTTTATCACAAGATGAACATGTGAAAGGTTTGTCGCCTGTATGAATGCGCGAATGTTTCTTTAAATTAGAAGAACAAGAGAAGCTTGTATCACAATGTGAACATGAGAAAGGCTTGTCGCCTGTATGGATGCGCGAATGTTTCTTCAAATCCGAAGAAGTAGAAAATCTTTTATCACAAGATGAACATGTAAAAGGCTTGTCGCCTGTATGGATGCGCGAATGTGTCTTTAAATCAGAAGAAGTAGAAAAGCTTTTATAACAAGATGAACATGAGAAAGGTTTGTCACCTGTATGGATGCGCGAATGTGTCTTTAAATATGAAGAAGTAGAAAAACTTTTATCACAAGATGAACATGTGAATGGCTTGTGGCCTGTATGGATATGCGAATGTGTCTTTAAATGTGAAGAAGTAGAAAACCTTTTATCACAAGATGAACATGAGAAAGGCTTGTCACCTGTATGCATATATGAATGTAGCTTTAATTGGTAACGGGTAGGAAAACTTTTATCACAAGGTGAACATATGAAAGGCTTCTCGCCTGTATGAATGCGAGAATGTCTCTTTAAATATGTAGAAGTAGAAAAACTTTCATCACAAGATGAACACTTGAAAGGCTTCTCACCTGTATGAATGCGCAAATGTGCCTTTAAATGATAAGAATAACAAAAACTTTTATCACAAGATAAACATGCGAAAGGCTTTTCGCCTGTATGGCTGCGTATATGTCTCATTAAATTAGAAACAGATGAAAACCGTTTATCACAGTACGAACACATGTGGGTAGTCTCTGGTTCGACTTGAATTACTGAAGAACCTGGAGATACTCTACATCGTTCTTGTAAGTCCCATCCAGTTTGTCCTTTTCCTTCCGACGTTGTATCTGACACTTCCTCTTCTTTAATTAAATGATGATATTCACTGTCGATCGAAGGTTCCTTCTTAATTCCTTCGGAATTTAATATCACCTCTACTATGGACTCGTTTCTCTTACAGTTTTCGATGTATGTGGAAAATCCCTCATAGAGCGACTTACATTTCTCACAAATGTTTCTTAGGGGTTTCATCAGCGGATTCTGAAATAAGATGTAGATTACACCAACGGGTATTCTAACCCAGTACCTTAACAGACCACCTGCGAAACCGGTGTTCACTCTATAAAGTCTACATAATCCATTTTCGACAAATGGCCCTTCTTATTAGATGGGAGCCTGAACCATCGAAGATGAGGATGATTCTTCCACAAAGCAAATAAAATATTGACATTTATTTCCTGCCTTTGCATCGATCATACAAAAACAAAAAATAAACGCTACACCAAAAGGTAATAGTTACTTATTGTGTATTAAAAATTTAGAAAAAAAAAACGAATCAAAGAATCAAACCAAAGTCAACTCAATGAAAAATCAACAGAATATTGTTAAAACTATTTATCCTCTATTTCATAGTAAAACTTACTGGATTCATTTCTGATGATTGACTGATCAGACTCGCTCACGAATCGTTTTAAGTTTCATCCATTTACGCTGATGGTCTGTTATGAGGCGAAAAAATCCAGAAAATGATTGACCGACTGTCTTGATTGAAATGGTTAAGGAAATGCGGTAAACTTCTAGGTCTATCACTTCTCGTTGTTCTCCAATTTTTCAGCACTAACATAATAAGTAATGAAGAACGGGTATTGTACCATCAAATAATCAAGGCGCTAATGGGTCAGTGGAGTAAAGAAATGTGATTGAAATGGACGTATCGTTGGATGCAGAGATATGTACACATAGTAGGAATATCAATAATTTTGTAGAAAGGTCTTATTGAAGACAAGAGGTATAGAGTGCCGTAACAACTTACTTCGTCGCTTATTATCCCCCAGAAGCGCCATAATTTCTCCTCGATCTTCTGAACTGCTACTTCTTTCAAGCACCAGTCGCAAGTAGTTTTCACTTCCATATTCATACTCGTGTTTTCGGGATAGGGATAAATAAACAGCCACAAAAGCAATAGAATAGAAGCAACAGCAACACTAACACTCCTATTGGGACCTAACCTCCTACAAACATATCATAGAACAGAACATCTATATTGTAATGTTTATTTTATAATTTATTTACATTAATTGAACACTAATTTATTTAACACACTTAACTACTTGTTCACTAGACTAGACACTACATAATTTATTTGTACTGCTCCGCTTTCGCATCGTATGTCGCGTTCACGTCTGCTTCTCTACTTCTAACTAACTCCCTCGATCACAAGCCCCCTTATATATATACCCCAACCATGATCGAGAATCGTCTCGTACCTTCTAGAAGCTACGATTGTTCCTTTAACAACGCCTACGCAGGAAATCTTCAGAAGGTCACAAATTACTTTTCGTAAACAACAATCCGGCACAATTCATGCAGCTGTCTTTTACGCGTCATAGTAATTCTTCTGAAGTAACCGCTTCACTCGGAGCGAGTAACACGTGTCGCTTTGTTTACTTCTCGCATTACAATATATTAGAAGTGCAAACGCAGTGTAAACGCGAGGAAAGTGTGACGTCAGAATTTGGTGGCACCATGGCAACTCTTTCTACATAATTTTTTTTATGGGAGATTAACATGAGAAAATTTTCAAGTAGGTGGTAATCTACGTAAACGAAAATTCTTAACTATCAGCTGTGAAAAATAAGAATCATTGAAGTACCTATGTAGTTTTCTCGTATATAAAAGAATACTTTATACTCAGGTCCTTGGCATGGGTACTGTATACTATAGCGTTCAACACTTTATATTCAAGCTAATAGTCAAAAATATAATTTGAATTTGTTGTGAATGTTACGTTTGTTTCTAGATATTCCGGTGATCAGGAGGACAAGGAGTGGTTGGCCTCTAAGAACCTCATGCCGCCCAGCGGCGGCAAGGCGTACCTAATGCTCCTGGAGGACATCAAGGAGTTGTTTAATCTATGCAAGGAGCTGACCGAGAGCGACGAGTACCGTCACAGCCAGAACCTGCAGCTGCCCGAGGTCCCACTGTTCCTCCTCATCAAGATCAAGAACTTCATCGAGAATGTCCGGAACGAGAGGAAGCTCCTGGCGCACGTGGACGATTTCGAGGAGCGGAGCCACTCGTCGACGCCTCCGTCTAGTTCGGCGTCGGATTCAGCCCCCTCTACCCCATCAGACCTCGACAACCACACCGACAGTCCATACAAGCACGACAACTTCTTGAGTATGTCGGTTGGATATGAGCAGTAACCTAACCAGTTCAGTGATCTCGAGTATTTTGACTGGGCACCTTTCGACCGTCATAGTAGCGATAGCCCCCAAGTCCGGCTGTAATATTGGGTCTCATTAATATGGTATGTTCAGCCGAGGTTAGTTGTCAATTGAGCCGGTAGATTAACCGCCGAGTTCCAGTAGTTGCTAAAAGTTAGATTTTGTCGTGGTAAGGTATTTAAATTGTATTGTATTAACATGAACATTGTATTAGGTGCCTAATACCTAATACAATGTTAAAGTTGGGGCCCCATATCATTTAAAATTACATTTTAAACGAGGCGATTTGATATAGATTAACCCGTCTGGCAATGTCGAGCCTGTTATGGCGCACTTACACGTCAAGTAACTAAAAAAGCTTAGTGAATTTAGTAACTAAAGTTTACTTTGTTTGTGTTTAGTGAGCGTTTGCATACAATAATGGTCTTGTTTAGTATTCAGATTCACTCCAAGATCGTAGGCTTTCACGGCCGGAGTCACTGTAAAAGTAGATTCCCGGGCTATTAGGCCGTGGTCCATGCAGGTTTCTTGAGCCTGACGTTTCGTCTACATCTGCGGCAGACATCTTCAGAGGCGGTGTGGTCGCGGTCTTAGTGTTCTTCTAAGATTCGCATCCGCGACTGCTCCTCCGGTTCGAAAGTCCCGTCTATTTATACCGATGTTCCTTATTTCTAGAATATTCCTGTTTACCTGTATAGGGTTGTTTTTATCCGTTGATGTTTTCGATGGTCCTAATGGGTTTGTTGTTGTGTTTCGGGTTAATGATGTGTTAAATGTGTTTGTTATTGCCATCCGGGTTAATGATGTGTTTGTATTGTTTGCTAATGGTTTTGTTTTCGTCCTTTTTAATACAGGTATCCAGATGTTGTTTACTTTTACACTTTCTTCCTTCCTGTTGAAATTTTCCTCATGTTTGTGTATTTCTATTGCTTCTCTTTGTAACCTCGTGTGATAATGATGTGTCGTCGCAAGTATTTGTGTGTTTTCAAACCTTATTGTGTGGTCACCGTTTTCCTGTAGTGCGTGTTCTGCTATGGCCGATTTTTCTATTTGTCCAAGTCGACAGTTTCTCTTGTGCTCCTTAACTCTTGTGTTAACAGACCTTTTTGTGGTTCCAATGTATACTTGACCACATGAACAAGGGATTCTGTATACTCCTGAAGATGTTAATGGATCTCTTCTGTCTTTGGGGCCCCGTAGACTCTCTTGAATTTTCCGGGTGGGTCGAAAAACTGTCTTTATTCCTTCCTCTCGCATTTTCCTGCCTATCCTGTCCGTTATATTTTTAATGTAGGGTAAGTATACCACACTTCCTTGGTGTTGCTCTGTTGGGGTCGTTGTTCTTGTATTTGGATGTAGTGCTCTCTTGACTTCCTGTCTTGTGTAACCGTTTTTCTGTAGTGCTCTTTCCAAATGTTGTAGTTCTTCTTTTAAATATTCAGGCTGACAAATACGTGTTGCTCGTGTTGCTAGTGTCTTGATCATACCTCTCTTCTGTCCTGGATGGTGGTTGGATTTGCTATGTAAATATCGATCTGTATGTGTGGGTTTACGATACACTGTGTGCCCCAATTTACCATTTTTCTTCCTCATGACCAAGACATCCAGAAATGCTATTTGCTTATTTACTTCCCGTTCCATTGTGAATTTTATATTGGGGTGAATGCTGTTGATGTGAGTCAGGAAATTGTTGAGTTCCTCTTCTCCATGCTGCCATACCACAAAGGTGTCATCAACGTATCTGTACCAATGTTTTGGTTTTTTCTTTGCCGTCTCTATTGCTTTTTCTTCGAATTTTTCCATAAAAAAGTTTGCCACTACTGGACTCAGCGGACTCCCCATGGCAACTCCGTCGATCTGTTCGTAAAATTCTTCATTCCATTGGAAATATGAGGTGGTGAGGCAGTGTTTGAAAAGGGCTGTAATGTCCTTAATTTTCATCAACATTTCATAGCACCTATAGTATTCCTATATAATCGCAATTATTATAAAAAACTCCAATTAGTCGAGGCAATGAAGCACAAAAGTTCGGAATTTTTTCCATAAAGACGCATCGGAATGCGGTTTTTGCATTCTCTTCCAAAAATTTTTTGTAAAAAATGTGGCTACTTTGCGTTTCTGACAAACCAGAAATTGCACTGCTGCAGCCAAAAATGCATTTTTTGAGACGCCTCTTGGAAGATTTCAACACTTTGCAAATAAGAGTCAGAATTGGCCCAAATCAGGTACTCGGGAGTTTTCGAGGTTGCTGATCACGATTATGATGTTCAAATTGACCCTCTGAACACCCGGAGCTCAGGAATGCCGATGAACGTCATCTCCGTGGGACTCTCCCACAAATCACGGGTAAGGAGAGAAACTCCGCGCCATGGGGTGTTTTGGGTCGCTGAATTCAAGTATGCCATCGTCGAACACCCCACGGACACCTGGAGCGCCCGAACCTGAACGTCATCCCCGAGAATTTTCCTAACAAAATCGTCAAAAACAACACAAAAGTCATCGTAGGGGCGTCCTTTTGGGGCACTTAATCCGAATTCCACGTCAACAACGACCCCTCGCACACCTGGTGCACCGTAACCTGGGCCTGAACGTCGTCTCCGAGGGTTTTCCAGACATCGCTTTTGAAACGATTTTGGGTTCGTCTTCTTCGATTGTGTGAGGAAAACCCTCGGCGACGACGTTCAGGCACAGGTTACGGTGCACTAGGTGTTCAGGGGATCGTTTTCGACGTGAAATGTGGATTAAGCGTCCCAAAAACGCCCCTACGATGATTTTTCAGTTGTTTTTGGCCATCGTGTTAGGAGAATTCTCAGAGATGACGTCCACGTCCAGGTTCGGGCGCACTAGGTGTCTGGGGGGTGTTCGCCGATGCCACATTTGAATTGTGACCCAAGAAACCCCCGGGCGCTGAGTTTCTCTCCTTCCTCGCTTGAATTTTGGGAGAGCCCCACGTAGAAGACGTTTGGGGCCAGGGTCCGGTGCACCAGGTGTTTGGGGAGTCGTTGTCGACGTGGAATTCGGATTCAGCGCCCCATATGCCCCTCATATCGATTTTCGGTTAGTCTTTTTCGATTGAGCGAGGAAAACCCACGAAGATAAGGTCCGCGTCCAGATTCCGTTGCACCAGGTGGACAGGGTGTCGTTCTCGATGTGAAATTTGGCTCACAATGATTTTCCGGTTGTTTTTGTCAATCTTGTCGGGAAAATTCTCGGGGATGACGTCCACGTACAGGTTCGGGCGCACCAGGTGTCCCGGAGATGTTCCACGATGGCATATTTGAATTCAGCGACCAAAAAAACCCCGGACGCCGAGTTTCTCTCCTTCCCCTTTATTCGTGGAAGAGCCCCACGGAGATTACGTTCATCGTCGTTCCTGAGCTCCAGGTCTTCGGGGGGTCAATTTGAACATCATCATCGTGATCAGAGACCTCGAAAACCCCCGTGTACCCGATTTTGGCCAGTTCTGACAATTATTTACAAAGTTTTGAAATCTTCCAAAAGGCGTCTCAAAAAATACATTTTTTTAATGCATTTTGGGCTACAGCAATGCAATTTCCGGTTTGTCAGACACACAAAGTAGCCACATTTTTTACAAAAAATTTTGGAAGAGAATGCAAAAAACCGCATTCCGATCCATCTTTATGGAAAAAATTCCGAACTTTTGGCCTTTTTAGTGCTTCATTGCCTCGACTAAATTTTAAACATTATTGCAGAGATTACATACAATGTACTTTTTGTTGACGGACTTCGGGGCTAAACTGACCAGAGGTGAATACACCTATTGTATTAGTTTATTCTGTGACATTGCCAAAATGACTTCCAACTAGAACCACTGATATTAATACTATATATTTATTATTCAAATATCATACCTTATTTGAACCAAACCAAACCTTAAATGAATACTGTAACGGAACGGCTCGCCGAAACCAAATAAACACGTCTGGGACTGCCCGGGTTCCGCGAATCCGTTCTAGAAACAGCGGGAACACTCTCGTAAGACCGAGTCGCTTCGATTCGCCGAAAACCCGTGGAGAAATTCGTGGAACAATCTCGAAAACTGCTGGAATATTCGGGAAGCATTCTACCTGCATTTATAAGGATTGCCCGACCCAAGGCGAGAGACAGTTGAACCGGTGTGCGTAAACATTCGAGCGAGAGACCGCGCGTGAAAATAAATAAACATATCTGAGTGAAATAAATGATAAGTGTTAAAGTGTAGTTAGAAATAAATTAATTAGGATAATCGCGTAGTGTTTTAGTTTTAGTCGATAGTAAAAACGTTACAGTGGTGTCAGAGTGCGGATTAGTTAAATAAATTAAGAACAATGAAGAAATTACGCGATTTAAAAGTAACGGACCTCAAACGTGAGTTAGAAGATAGAGAACTCGAAACGACAGGGTCGAAAGCAGTGCTACAGAAACGCCTGGAGGAATATTTAATCGACAATGGAGAAGACCCTGAAACTTTTGGTTTCGAGGAAGAAGGTGAGCGCCTCCTTGACAACAAAATGAAAGAACTTCATGGCGAGTTAGACAACAAAATCGGAAAACTAGATAACATGAAAAACCTTCACGGAGAGTTGGACAACAAACTAGGAAAACTCCACGACGAGTTGGATAACAACATAAAAGAACTCCATGGCGAAATGGGAAAACTCCACGGCGAGTTGGACGAACTCCACGGTGAGCTGGATAGCCGAATTGGGAATCTTGACAGCGCACTTCAGACTGAGAAAATCCAACGACTGGAACTGGAGAACCAACTGCGAGAATTGGGGACCCGATTAGAATCCATGCATTTCCAGCCCAGTCGGCAAAACATGTCCAGTTCAGGTAACCCGTTTAACGACTCGGAGGAGGTAACCAGGATCGAGGAGGTAACCAGGATCGAGGCAGTTCCTACTGCGAGTCATCGAGTGAAGCCACCAACCTTCGACGGGGAAATTCCCTGGGAGAACTACCTCCGGCAGTTCGAGGCAGCGGCGAAAGCTAACAACTGGGCGCCGAGGGATAAGGCAGTGGCCCTGACAGTCGCTCTCCGGGGAAGCGCTCTCGACGTGCTGCAGACTGTTCCAGAGGGGGAGCTGGACAATTTCGAGCTACTCGTCCAGAGGCTGCAGAGGCGATACGGGCACGCACATCTGGGGCAGGTCTACCAATCTCGAATGAAGAACCGACGACAAAAGCAGGGAGAGAGCCTTCAGGAGTTCGAAGCCGACATCGCGAAACTAGTCAGATTCGCCTACCCGGAAGCGGCGGAGTCCATGACGGAGAGTCTCGCGGTCTCCGCCTTCATCGACGGCTTAAGGGATGTGGAGATGCAGCGGGCGGTACGGCTGTCGCGTCCCAAGAGCACATTGGATGCCCTCTCGATGGCCCTGGAATACGAGGCTGCGACGGAGGCGTCAAGGAGCTGTGGCCGCGTTCGGGCGGTGGTCGGGGACGACGCATGTGTGGAAGCCGAGCGGAAGGAGGACACCCTGGAGCAGGTTGTCCTCAACGCTCTCAAGGGACTGCTGAAGGGAGACAGAAAGGAACCGGCGAAATGCTGGGGGTGTGGAGAGGTTGGCCATATCCGAAGGTACTGCAAGCACCCTAGGATGGAGAAGCCAACAACGGCCCAGACGTCGGAAAACTAAAACGGGTCGGCTTCAAGGGGGCAGCTCCGACCCGATACCCGTTCCAAGACCCCCTCATCAAGATAGCTACCCTGAGAGGTGAAGGTGGCAGCCTGTACGTGGATGGCGAAATTAACGGCAGGAAGCACCCTCTACTAATCGACACCGGGGCATCCAAGACGATCCTGAAGCCAGGCCTGCTGAACACGCGAGGGAAGAGAGTGATGGACTCCAGGTGGAGGTTGCGAACGGCTACGGGCGAAGCTGCCGCCGTCCACGGAGAAGTAGACGTCGAGATCAAGATCGGCACTGCGCGATTCTCGCCACACCGAGTTCTGATCGCCGACATAGAAGAAGACGTCATCTTGGGAATGGACATCATGAAGACCCACGGCTTCGCACTCAATTTGAAACGACAAGTAATGCAGGTCGGCCCAGAGGAAATATTCCTGCACACCAAGGGTGAGACGGTCCATCAGATAAAGCTGACAGAAGACACGATCCTGCCGGGTAGGAGCGAATCGATAGTGGTGACCCGACTTCAAGGAGTCACCGGAAAAGGGAATCCTGCCGTAGTGGAACCTTGGAACCACGACGTGGAGGTGGGCCGAGGCGTTCTAGTAGGGAAGACCTTGGTGACGCTGGGTGATGAAATTCCAGTCCGGCTCATCAACATCAATGACTACCCAGTTACCATCCGCAAGGGGACTAAAGTGGGAACCTGCTCACCAGTGACGTCACTTATCCACCAGGTGACGGGGAGCGCTGGCTGCAGAGTCGCGAAAGTGGAGGAAGCTCTAGTGGGCGCCTGCGATTCTCTCGCTGGATCCGAGAAGAGGAGGCTTATTGAGCTACTCCGTCGATATCGATCGATTTTCGTATCTGACAGAGGACCTTCTGGGAGAACGAATATTGTTAGACACAAGATCAATACGGGGGACGCGAGACCAATCCGTCAATCAGCAAGGAGGTTGCCGCAGGCGAAGCGGGAGGTAGCAGAGAAGATCATCCACGACATGGAGAAAGAGGGAGTCATCGAGCCATCTAGTAGTCCATGGGCATCTCCTGTAGTCCTGGTAAAGAAGAAGGATGGAGACACCAGGTTCTGCGTAGATTATCGTCTACTAAACAACGTGACGAAGAAAGACAGCTACCCTCTTCCACGGATAGACGACACCCTGGATACTCTGGCTGGATCGAAGCTGTTTTCCACCCTTGACCTGAAGAGTGGCTACTGGCAGGTAGAAATGGACCCTGCAGACAAGGAGAAGACGGCTTTCACAGTAGGATCTGGACTGTGGCAATTCACGGTTATGCCATTCGGGTTGTGTAATGCGCCTGCTACTTTCGAGAGGCTCATGGAGAACATACTCAGAGGGCTCTCCTGGAAAACGTGCCTCGTGTACTTGGATGACATAATCGTCGTAGGGAGGACGTTTGACGAACACCTGTCAAACTTGGAGGAAGTCTTCAAGAGACTCCAAATGGCTAACCTGACGCTCAACCCAAAGAAATGCCATCTGTTAAGAACGCGGGTACACTATCTGGGTCACGTGGTCAGCAGTAACGGCGTCGAGGTGGACCCTGAAAAAGTGCGAGCAGTCCAAGAATGGCCAACACCGAAAGACAAGCATCAGTTGCGGAGTTTCCTGGGGCTTTGCACTTACTATCGTCGTTATGTCCGAATGTTTTCTGACATCGCAAAGCCGCTGACGCGACTAACTGAGGAGAAACGAGCCTTCCTTTGGGATGAAGAATGCCAAACCGCCTTCGACGACCTGAAAAGACGCTTGACAACAGCCCCTGTTCTCGGGTTCCCGACCCAAGAGGGACGCTTCATCTTGGATACAGATGCAAGCAACGACGGGATCGGAGGGGTTTTGTCACAACTGCAAGATGGGCAGGAGCGGGTCGTTGGCTACTTCAGTAAAGTCCTGTCGAAGCCCGAAAGGAACTACTGTGTCACCAGGAGGGAGCTGTTAGCCGCCGTGAAGTCAGTAGAACATTTCTACAAGTACCTATACGGGAGGAAGTTCTTGTTAAGAACGGATCACGCGGCGATCAGATGGCTCCTGCGATTCAAGAACCCGGAAGGCCAGGTAGCCCGGTGGATTGAGCGTCTTCAGGAATACGACTTCGACATCGAACATAGAGCAGGAACCAGCCACCGTAATGCTGACGCTCTTTCAAGAAGACCGTGTCCAGAGGGATGTCCGCATTGCAGTCGTGCAGAGGTGAAAGAGGCTTCTACCTGCCGCACGACAGTCACCGACGAGGACTGGTCACCAGACGGGCTGCGGCGGGCGCAGGAAGGCGACCCTGAACTTCAACGGATCCTGGGGTGGAAAGAAGAAGGTCGTCGGCCGGAATGGCAGGAAGTGGCCCCATCCTCTAGGACCCTGAAATCGTACTGGGCACAGTGGGACTCCCTGGTGATACAGGATGGACTGCTCAAGAGGGTGCTCGAATCCGATAATGGCGCAGAAAGGCGATTCCAACTCATCGTACCCAAGATCAAGGTGGCGGAAGTGCTACGTCACCTCCATGACGGAACATCTGGAGGCCACCTGGGAGTAAAGAAGACCCTGCAGAAAGTGCGCGAGCGTTTCTATTGGGTGGGCTGCTCTGAGGCTGTTCGTGAATGGTGCAGGAAGTGTACAGTTTGCTCAGCCAGCAATGGACCGCACCGCAAGCCGAAAGCCCCGATGAGACAATATAATGTGGGAAGTCCTTTCGAGAGGATCGCCCTAGACATTACTGGACCATTTCCTGAAACCGATTGCGGCAACAAGTACATCCTGGTGGCGATGGACTACTTCACGAAATGGGTCGAGGCCTACGCGATTCCCAACCAAGCAGCCACAACTGTCGCAGATGTCTTGGTGAAGGAGCTAGTGAGCCGCTTCGGAGTACCGTTGGAGTTGCATTCCGACCAGGGGCGTAACTTCGAGAGCGAGCTGTTCCAGGGAGTTTGCGAAAAATTGGGAATTCGCAAAACTAGAACGACGGCGCTGCACCCTCAGTCTGACGGAATGGTGGAGAGGATGAACCGCACCATGGGCAAGTACCTCTCGAAGGTAGTGTCTCAACACCAACGAGACTGGGATCAACATCTCCCCTTTTTCCTGATGGCATACCGTTCTGCCATCAACGAGTCCACCGGCCAGACACCAGCAAGGGTACTTTTTGGGCGGGAGATGAGGCTTCCCTGCGATCTGAGCTTCGGTTGCAAACCGGGAGAAGATCTGGCTGGGGAAGACTACGTCACAGAGCTACGCCGAAAGATGGACCAGATTCACGAGATGGTACGGACGAATCTCCAAGTCGCCAGCGACCGCATGAAGGATCACTATGACGTTCGGGCGGACAGCGGCATTTATGAAGAAGGAGACCTGGTGTGGCTGTACAACCCACAAAGGAGGCGAGGGTTATCACCGAAGCTTCAGAAAGCCTGGGAAGGACCGTATACAGTGAAGACCAAGATAAATGATGTCATCTACCGGATCAGCAAAGTCCCGAATGGGAAGCCCCGGGTCGTGCATTACAATCGATTAGCACCTTTCGAGGGAGACCACGACCAAGATCAACAGGTGCGCCAACTACAGCCCCAAGAGGATGAGCCCTCCTTTGAAGAGTTTATGGCTGCGTATGGTGGGACCGGGAAGGCCAGATTCGGTGTGACCAGGGAAGAACAACGGGATCTCTTCGAAACACCGGCTGAGTATGCGCTGGCTCATTGCGTGGCCCAGGACCTGCGGATGTCCCGGGGAATTGCCGCGGAGTTTCGGACGAGGTTCGGCAAACTGGACGACCTCCATCAGCAGGGACCGGCGGTCGGGCGAGCGCTGAGGATTGAGGAAGATGGATCACAACGGCCGCTCTTCTACCTGGTTACCAAGAGGTCCTTTCACAAGCCCACCTATTTGGACCTGTGGGACGCACTACATGACCTCAGGGATACCCTACTTAGTGAAGATCTAACTAAGTTAGCTATCCCGAAACTGGCTTGCGGATTGGACGCCTTGGACTGGAGGGTCGTCAGGAATATGCTGGAGGTCTTATTTCGCTTCACCGGGATAGCCATTTTGGTGTGTTGTTGGAATCCTGAGAGGAGTCCCCACAAGAAGACCGTAGCATGTTATTTCTACCAAACTTCGCGGTGCAGACTGGGGACCAACTGTAGGTTCCTACATGGGCCTGTCAGAGACACGTTTCGGGACGAAACATCTTTAAGGCGGGGGCAGTGTAACGGAACGGCTCGCCGAAACCAAATAAACACGTCTGGGACTGCCCGGGTTCCGCGAATCCGTTCTAGAAACAGCGGGAACACTCTCGTAAGACCGAGTCGCTTCGATTCGCCGAAAACCCGTGGAGAAATTCGTGGAACAATCTCGAAAACTGCTGGAATATTCGGGAAGCATTCTACCTGCATTTATAAGGATTGCCCGACCCAAGGCGAGAGACAGTTGAACCGGTGTGCGTAAACATTCGAGCGAGAGACCGCGCGTGAAAATAAATAAACATATCTGAGTGAAATAAATGATAAGTGTTAAAGTGTAGTTAGAAATAAATTAATTAGGATAATCGCGTAGTGTTTTAGTTTTAGTCGATAGTAAAAACGTTACAATACATAATGTAGGTGTTATAACTACAGTTGAGCCATACTTTTGCTTGTTATTTTATTCTTATGCTTTTAATAATGTATTAATTTATTTATTTATCCTTGTAACTGTTAAATGTTATACATGTTTTTCAAATTAAGATCCATTTTTTTCCAAATTTGTTTCTGTTGGTTTTGTCAAATTAAACACCAAATGCTCCAATTTATAAATATATGTATTCAGATATAAATATAATTCGCGAGTCACTGATAACTAGTCAAGAGGATGGAGAACACGAGCACTTGGAGCATGTATGCCAATCCCGGATGCAGATTTGGCGATATCAACCTAGAGAGTGTCTATATCAGTTCTAAGCAGATAACCGGTCCGATTCACCTATCCGGAAGCGACAGAGTTCACGATGTGTCATCATCGAGACTGGATTAACGTCTCGCATTGTTCGATATATCTTCCTCTGCTTTATGTTTGTATGAATTGAAAATAATTTGTCTGTTCAACTGCCACAAGGTTATGTCTAATAAGTCACTTATAACTACTGTAAGGTGAGAACCAATGGTCATTACAATTAATAATATGAAACAACCGCTTCAAAAACTTTTATTAAGACAAACATGGAAAAGGCTGGACGGCTGTATGGATGCGCGAATGTATCGTTAATTGTGAAGACCTAAAAAAACTTTTATCACAAGAGGAGCATGTGAAAGGCTTGTCGCCTGTGTGAATGCGCGAATGTACCTTTAAATTAGAAGAACAAGAAAAACTTTTATCACAAGATGAACATGTGAAAGGTTTGTCGCCTGTATGGATGCGCGAATGTGTCTTTAAATCTGAAGAAGTATAAAAACTTTTATCACAACATGAACATGTGAAAGGTTTGTCGCCTGTATGGATGCGCGAATGTGTCTTTAAATGTGAAGAAGTACAAAAACTTTTATCACAAGATGAACATGTGAAAGGCTTGTGACCTGTATGGATATGCGAATGTGCCTTTAAATCTGAAGAAGTATAAAAACTTTTATCACAAGATGAACATGTGAAAGGCTTGTGGCCTGTATGGATGCGCGAATGTCTCTTTAATTCTGAAGAAGTAGAAAAACTTTTATCACAAGATGAACATGTGAAAGGCTTGTGACCTGTATGGATATGCAAATGTGCCTTTAAATCTGAAGAAGAATAAAAACTTTTATCACAAGATGAACATGTGAAAGGCCTGTGGCCTGTATGGATGCGCGAATGTCTCTTTAATTCTGAAGAAGTAGAAAAACTTTTATCACAAGATGAACATGTGAAAGGTTTGTCACCTGTATGGATGCGCGAATGTATCTTTAAATGTGAAGAAGTAAAAAAACTTTTATCACAATATGAACATGTGAAAGGCCTGTAGCCTGTATGAATTCGCGAATGTCTCTTTAAATTTGAGGAAGTATAAAAGCTTTTATCACAAGAGGAACATGTGAAAGACTTGTAGCCTGTATGGATGCGCAAATGTGTCTTTAAAGCAGAAGAAGTTGTAAAACTTTTATCACAAGAGAAACATGTGAAAGGTTTGTCGCCTGTATGGATGCGAGAATGTGTCTTTAAATCTGAAGAAGTATAAAAACTTTTATCACAAGAGGAACATGTGAAAGGCTTGTCGCCTGTATGGATGCGTGAATGCTTCTTTAAATCTGAAGAATTAAAAAAACTTTTATCACAAGATGAACATGCGAAACGCTTCTCGCCTGTATGGCTGCGCATATGTCTTGTTAATTTAGAAATAGATGAAAACCGTTTATCGCAGTACGAACACATGTGGGTATTCTCCGGTTCAACTTGAATGTCTGAAGAACCTGGAGATACTCTACCTCTTTCTTGTAAGTCCCATTCAGTTTGTCCTCTTCCTCCCGACGTTGTATCTGACATTTCCTCTTCTTTAATTAAATGATGATATTCAATGTCAATCGAAGGTTCCTTCTTAATTCCTTCGGAACTTAATATCGTCTCTACTATAGACTTGTTTCTCTTACAATTTTCGATGTATGTGGAAAATCCCTTATAGAGTGACTTACATTTCTCACAAATGTTACTTAGGGATTTCATCAGCGGATTCTGAAAAGAGATATAGATTACATCAAAAGGTATTGTAACCCAGTACTTAAATAACCACCTTTGAAACCGGTGTTCACTTTATAGAGTCTACATAATCCATGTTTGACAAATGGTCTTCTTATTAGATGGAAGCCTGAACCATCAACAAGATGAGGATGAATCATCCGCAAAGCAAGTAAAATATTGACATTTATTTCCTGCCATAGCTTCGACCATACAAAAACAAAAAATAAACGCAAAACCAAATGGTACAATTTACTTATTGTGTATTAAAAAATTAGAAAGAAAAACAAATCAAACCAAACTCAACTCAATGACAAATCAACAGAATGTTTTTAAAACTATGTATTCTCTTCTTTCATAGTAAAACTTACTAGATTCATTTCTGATGAACTGACTGATCAGACTCGTTCACGAAACGCTTTAAGATCAAGATGTAATAGATGTATTATAACTGAAAGTTTCATCCATTTCCGTTGATGGTCTGTTATGAGGCAAAAAAATCCAAAATAAGATTGACCTACTGTCTTGATTGAAATGGTTAAGGAAATGTGGTAAACTTCTAGATATACCACTTCTCGTTTTTCTCCAATTGTTCAGCACTAACATAATAAGTAATGAAAATGAAGAACGGGTATTGTACAATCAAATAATCAAGACGCTAATGGGTCAGTGGAGTAAAGAAATGTGATTGTGTATCCTTGGATGCAGAGATAGGTATGTAGATAGGGACGATGTAAGTGACGTTAGTTGTGAGGAAACCGGCATTGTTGCATCGTGATGTACAACTGATGAATCGAGTCGAATAGCGGTAACTTACGAGAACGTTTGTAATGGCAACGTTTGAAAGCTAAACTTTGTTTATATTAATGGAAATGTATGTCTGCGCCACATGAAATACATGCAAATGTGTTTCGAAATGAATCTATTAGTAGTTATGAGGGGACCGTAGGCCAGAAGTGGTAGAACAAAGTATTACTGAAATATTTTATGTACGTTTTACGTCGTCGTTTACGATTACGTACTTCACTTGGGAGGAATAACGCTCGGGACCATTGATTTAAAGGATGTCCACATAGCAGAAATAACAATAACTTTGTAGAAAGGTCGTATTGAAAGTAAGAACTTACTTCGTCGCTTATTATCCCCCAGAAGCGCCATAATTTCTCGTCGATCTTCTGAACTGCTACTTCTTTCAAGCACCAGTCGCAAGTAGTTTTAACTTCCATATCTATACTTGTGTTTTCGGGATAAATAAACAGCAATAGAAGCTAGAAGCAACAGCAACACTCCTATTGGGACCTACAGACTACAGTAAAAAGCACAGGGGACGGTTGCTGTGATTGGTCATCTCACTTTGGTAGGCGTGTATCTATTCAAACATTTGGCGGGCTACTCGAGAAATGTTCACAATGCGACTATTGAAAATTTTGTTAATACATTAAAAAATCTTTAGCCATAAAAACGAAAAATCGGTAAGGAGTACATTTTAAATGATTTCTAAGAAGTTATAACTGTTCATATTTTATATGCAATGTAGACACTTTTTACGAAAACATTAGCAAAAAATGAATAATTTATGGATTTACTAATAACTCTAAAGGAGCCACTTTGTATAAAAATAAGGTATACTGTGATAAAAAGTTGTATTGGAAACTATGAATTTTGAAATTAATTAGTAAGGATTCGTTAATAATTAGGTGTTTACTAATGTAAATAAAAGTCTGTTAATTGACAATGGGGTTTATTAAAAAGTAAATCAAAGCATCAAATACATTTTAAAATCACTGAGATAAATAAAAACCATATTATCTTACAATAAATTTATACCTGTTGACATAATAGGTATATATCCAATATCCAAAAAGATAAAATTTCTTGTATAGCTTAATTTATATACAGTAAAAAAATTAGTCCTCCTCTACACACTGCTCCTACTGATATTATCATTATGAAATATCTATTTTATATCTATTAACATCTACTCTATATCTGTAACACATCTATTAACATTATGAAAACACTATCAAATTAACAAAATCTACTTAATGCTATTGCTATTTTCAACTTAGGTATGAAATATTCAACTAGCATCAATGAAGTTTGGATTTCCTTTCTCCTAATCCTAGAGCTGAAAAAAATAACATGAAAGCTGATATGACAAAAGATTATCATTGGTTTTGAATTACAGTGAAACTCCCATAAGTTAAATCTGAAGGGACATAAGAAAAATCGAGTTAAAAAAATATTTTTTATAATTTCCAAACTCAAGGGACTCGAATTTTTATTCACGTTACAGAAATATTCGACTTAAGGAAGTTCGACTCATGTTCTGCTGTATTAGGTACTTCTGGACGTTTCTTAGAAGGGAAATAATTTTGTGTCTCCATTTTTCGTTTTCTTGTAGCCTTGTTCATTTTTTCTCTATACCTCTGCACAGTTACTTCAAAGCCTTTCACAATAGTTGTAAAACCGTTCTCATCCAAGCTTTTAACAAAGTTCTGTAGGTTTTGCCACTGAATATTTCGATGACTTTGCGCCTGAAGGATCTCGTCTTGCTGATTTGTCTCTTCTATTTTCTCGCTGATAAATTTCTTGATTTCCTCTTGTTGCTGCAGTTTAATGAGTGAATTTTCTCCGAAACACTTTACAGCTTCATCTACAACAGAATTAGCATCCATTCGCTCCTCATGCATTCTTACCAAGTGCACATGCTTACACAAGGTATTCCTCACTAAATATTCAGGACACTCACATTGGTACCGATGTATGCAAATTTTGCAAACTCTGCAGTATAGCGTCCTACATTCACTTTCACATAACATACTTGCTTTATATTTATATTATAAGATATATTAGGATTTCTAAATGATGTTACCTGAAAATGTCCAAATACCACATTGTTCTTTTTTATCTTAATTTTGTTCTTCATCGCAGCAGCCTGTTTGTGAGCTTTAATTATGATTCTGTCCTGGTAATTGTTTGTGTTTGGTCGTTCAATGTCCACTATCCTCTTCAACATTTTGATGTCCACTAGATCGTCGATTGTATCCAGTAGTTTCTCGATTGTCACTCTTGCATTCCTCTTTAGTTGATTTGTTTTTAGTAAGTTGTTCAGTGATTCTATTGCCATGTTTGTGTTGATTCCAGAATTTCTTTTATAACAATGGGTCCACATTTTTATCCCTTATTCATCTTGAAAATAATATCTAGAACAAAAAATATTTATGATTAAGGCTACAGGAACACTACTAACATACTAAATTATGAATTATTGGTCCATACCTAGTCAAATAGTTGACAAAATCCATTTCATTTGCTTGTAAGTTTTCCTAAAGACGTCTTTGTTTTGTTTATACAGTAATCGCATCATAACCTAGAAACTCTAGAAAGCCTAGATAGAAAGTTGTCCGCTGTCGCTGTCACAACACAAATCCCAATATCGACACAACGCGCATGCTCATGAACAACCAATCAGAATGACCGTCCCCTGTGCTTTTTACTGTAGTCTGTCTGGGACCTACACCCTACACGAGACTTAACCTACATAGATTACACGGTTAGACAGGGTTGCCAACAGGTCGACACCGATATACTCACAATTTGTTTTGGGATTACTCACAAATTACTCACAACTACAAAATATCAACGTCGACAGATTTTTTCATATATAAATTATATAAAACAAAGGAAAATTGTGTAATATTTGAATATGTAGTGGTTAGTGTTTACTATTTTGTACTACAGAACAGAATGAACTTTTAACCTTGTCGTCTTATTATTTGACTTTGACTGACGTATCTGTCAAAGACCAAGGTTAACTAAACACTGCGGTAGGTTAGAATCCACACTTACGGCTGACAGGCCACCATTACTGGCCTAAATACCTAATGCTCTTCAAAATTGAGAAATTTATAGTCACTATACTACACTGAAGCAGTACAAAAATTAAAATAACGCTTCAGTGCGAAAATGCTAAAACTATGCTACCAAGCTCGACGCTGGCCTTCTGATATCTCACAATTTACTCACAATTGGTCTTTACTCACAAAATAACTCACAGTCCATAAAATTCCTCACAAATGTGAGTAATAACTCACAGATTGGCAACCCTGCGGTTAGACTGTGGTTAGACGCTTCACCCACGGCATAGAGATAAAAGCGAGAGGAGGCAACAAATGTGGTTCAAACAAATAGACCAAAGTGGCCAAAAGTGGCTTCTGCATATGACCGACTTCTTGTAAGAACTCTTTCTCTCCAGTGGCGTAGCATTACATTAACTAAAATTATGAAATAATAATTTGTATGAAGCAGTTTATTTTCCAGAAAATGTCACAAAATGCTAACATATGAAACAATACGAAGGTTGCTCAATACGAATTAAATAAAGCATTTTTTTTAAATTTTCTTGATTAATTTAACGCATAATTATACTAATAGTTTATAACAAAATTACCTACATCAGTTTTTAAAACCTTACGCTGTTGTTCATTCTTTGGAAAACGGAAACAAACAAAAATTTTCCGATTTTGGGATGAATCAGTTAATAGAAGAAAAATTACAAAAAAAGAAATGTGCTCCAGGTATACCAGGAAGACAAAGAACGAGCAGGAAACCAGGAAGGAGAAGAAGAGCTGATTCAGTAATGTAGTGGGTATATAATATTAAAAATATGTATGTATTTATTATTAATTGTTAAACTTTGGTTCCCAATGGTAGACTGTAACTCCCCTCATAGATCCGCCACTGCACAATTCAGCAATAACAATCGCAAGATCGCAAGCACGCGTTCGAAAAGTGGCTTCTAAATATGGCCGGTTCCGTCTACAAAATTTATTACCCCCTCTCACTAATTGTTACCTCCTCTCTCTTTTATCGCAATGATACAAACTACTCACACAAACCACGGGCCAACGATTATAGACTACCAGGATTGCTCACTTACATTTGACCATTGACCTTTAATCTAGTTAGACGGATCAAGTCATTCATAAATCGCTTTGGAAAGCAATCAATCATAAGTTTTCAGGAAAAATTGAATTCATCGCATATTGGCAACAGCGCAGGCATGCTTTATCATAACAAATTATGAAGTGGCAGATGGTGCGTAATATATAAACATAACGATGTTTATATATTAAATTGTACATTTTATTGACTTGGAATGTGCGAATTAACATCGATTTTATGTATTGGTGAAATAAGGATGAAGATATTGTCCCGAAAGTGTGTAAAGAATTCCCAAAAACAAGAAAGCCGCAAAATAATGCCGGGTATGCTATTGGCAACAATGCACAAACGAATTGAATTAATATGAATGAGTAAAGAAGTCCCCACTCGAAACGGAGTAAAGATGACGTCAAGCAGGTACGCCGTAGTAGGGTAATGTTGCCAATACCCATTTTATCTTTTCCGCTATTTTCGCTAGTTGAGTATTATCGTACTGTGTCTTCCGTTGCTTTCTGTCAGTTTACTTATTTACAATAGGAAAATATTTCCACGACACAGATAATTTTGTATTATGTAATAAAAAGTTGAACCACTTCGCGCCAAAGGCGGCTTTTTTCATAGGAATAGTATCATTTCGGAGAAATTCGCGTTGTTTTTATGTAGGGAAAAGTGTAAACATAGAAAAATTACTGGACGTATACCTACATATTTAAGTAATTTTTTTCACTAAAAATTAAAGTTTTGGTAAAAAATGTAATACGTCCTGTATCGTTATATCGTGTCGTTGAAGAGCTAAGAGTTCACCTGGCAACCGCGTGGGAGAATCCATTTATCATTCGAGGTGTTGGATTGCAAATTGTGTGCATTCTCCGGGTCTAACTTGATCATGGTTGACCAGGTCAATGCATTTGACCAATGTTGGAGTTTTGTGACGTCAACAACATCGTACGTAAATATGGATTACACAGAGTACGTACGTAAACCATAGTTTACAATGATAAATCTTACTACAACGTGATCAAGAATGACTGTTTGAGTTGGCAATGCTGAATTTCATTTTTAAATGGTACAACTGGTAATTTGAATTTGCTATGTCAAATTCAAATTTCTGTTATTCTTTTCAAATTTATTTATTTAAAATGGTTTTCACATTACAACACGATATTTTCGTTGGAATGGCGTACTTTCGAAGCGGGATTTATAACCCAATTACTGGTTGGCAGTACTCTCTCGAAGCGACATATCAGCAATTTCAGGAAATGTTTCCGGAGACTTTGGTCACTTTTGCTGTCTTTCAGCAGCATTGTATGCGAGTAGTTGAACGTTATTTAAACACAGGGAGCGTAAGCAAACAAAAATCAACTGGTAGACCTTCTACTCTAAACGAGGAAGTTGTCGAGGATATCAGAACTCGAATGCAAAGAAGTCCTCGCAAATCCTTAAGAAAGCTCTCACTTCAAACAGGTTTGGTCCTTATGCCTCCTATTCAACCAATTTTCATTCTTACCCATAAGACTTCCACATTTTCATGTTGTTCTAATTCACGGTTTTACAGGTTTATCATATGGAAGTTGCTCCACTGTGCTTAAAAAGAAATTAAAGTATCACCCTTACAAAATTTCCATCGTCCAGTCATTAACGCCTCCTGATCACCCGCAGAGAGTTTTATTTTGCAATTGGTTCAATGACATATTAAATAATAATGATATCCTTAACAATACCTTCTTTTCCGACGAAGCCTGGTTTCATCTCAACGGCTATGTGAATAAACAAAATTACAGAATTTGGTCAGGTGAAAATCCTTATGCTATCAGAGAGACAAATTTGCACCCGGTTAAAGTTGGAGTTTGGTTGGCAGTCTCAAGGACGCGGGTGTATGGGCCGATATTTTTTAATTTTACCGTCAATTCGGAGAGATATATCCAACACTTTTTGAGGCCTTTTATAAACCAATTAACAGACGAAGAGCATCAAATTGGATATTTCCAACAAGACTCTGCAAGGGCACATACGGCTCGTGCTACTATGGGATATTTAAGAGAGAATTTCGGCGACAGAGTAATTAGTCAGGGCATATGGCCAAGTAGGTCACCAGATCTCACCCCATTAGATTTTGCGTTATTTGGGCTCTTGAAGGACAATGTCTTTAGGAATATATTGCATACTGAAGAGGAGCTGCAGGAGGCAATAGTTCAGGAAGTGGCAAACATTACCTCCAATATGCTGGTGAATATCTTCGAGAGCCTAAAAAGAAGAGTTACTTTATGTCTGGACCAAAATGGGGGGCATTTTGAGCATTACCTTTAGCCGGTTTAATTAAATCATTGTTCTGTATTTCGAGTTTCATTTTTAAGCGTTAATTTTTATTCACATAACCTACAATCTTATCGCTGATTGTTCTTCTTCTTCTTTAATTTGGCCTTCGCGCCTTCGCTGCTATGGCGATCCAGCCACTTAAATAACGCTGATTGTTTTGTCAAATAAATGAAATAAACATATCTGGTTGTCAAGGCCTATCAACTTTAAAAAAGTTACCTCATTGAACAGCTTCTGGCGAGGGTTTCATCTATGCTCTGTATTACTCTGACAATTCGGCGTTTGGCTGGCGTTTTCGTTTGTAATTGACAACAGTTTTGAGTTTTTCAAAGTATTTTTTGCATCGCCGGTCACCGTGTGACGTAGATGACGTTGTGGTAGGTCAGGATCGCTTGAGGCAACCTATTTAAAGTTGATACGCCTTGTCTGGTTGTAGCATTGCAAACCCTTAGGCAAAAAAATCCTCCAGGTAGGATTGCCAACTCAAACAGTCATTCTTGATCACCCTGTATTAAGGTAACAATTAGAGAGAGGGGGCAATAAATTTTGTAGACGGAACCGGCCATATTGAGAAGCCACTTTTCGAACGCGTGCTTGCGATTGTTATTGCTGAATTGTGCAGTGGTGGATCTACGGGGGGAGCTAGTCTAACATTGGGAACCAAAGTTTAACAATTAGTGGACTCCATTTCACATGAGAAGAACCGTGGCCTTGAGTTCCATGCAGGCCGCATCTCCGGCACGAAGTCGTCCGATCGGCATCTGGACAGTAACGGTCCGAGTAGTAATCGTATTAGGGGATAATATTAATTCGTGTATTGTTAGTTGCCTATGTTTTGTACACAACAAGAATAATTTAATCTAAATAATTTCGCTGTAGTCAAAATATACAATGCACAACGTACAAAACTGTAATAATAATAAAATAAACGACCGTTACGTTACTTTAGATACGCGACAAGCGACAATGCCGAAAAACACGCCAACGCGCCTACGCTAAACCTTCACACTCCCGCCACTGCTTATACACGAATTACATGAAACTATGGAAACCGAACATAGCCGACGGAATATGTCGTTCCGTGTAACTCTAGCCCACGGTTCTTCTTATGTGAAATGGAGTCTAATAAATACATACATATTTTTAATGTAATATACCCACTACATAACTGAATCAGCTCGTCCTCTCATTTCTGGTTTCCTGCTCGTTCTTTGTCTTCCTGGTATACTTGGAGCACATTTTTTTTTTGGTAATTTTTCTTCTATTAGCCGATTAATCTCAAAATTGGAAATTTTTTGTTTGTTTCTGTTTTCCAAAGAATGAACAACAGCGTAAGGTTTTAAAAACTGATGGTAAGTAAATTTGTTATGAACTATTAGTATAAATATGCGATAAATTAATCAAGAAAATTTTAAAAAAACATTCTTTATTAATTCGTATTGAGCAACCTTCGTATTGTTTCATATGTTAGCATTTTGTGGCATTTTATGGAAAATAAAACTGCTTCATACTAATTATCATTTCATCATTTTAGTTAATGTAATGCTACGCCACTGGAGCGAAAGATTTCTTACAGGAAGTCGCACATATGCAGAAGCCACTTTGGTCTGTGCTCTGGTCTATTTGTTCCAACCAGGGTGTATTATAGGTTCCAACGTTCCAACCACATTGGTTACCTCCTCTCTCTTTTATCACTATGGCGGCGACACGGGTGCAATGTGCTAAGATGGCGACCGCCTAATTATTTTTCGTGTTTTAAATCTATGGTTTTAAGTGACGCCGTCGAATGTATGTCCGTGTCGGAAATTAATGCAGATGATGATATTACTTTCAATAATATCAAAACCTGTACTAAAAAGTACAATGTGTTTCAAAATGATTGTCATCTAGTTGGCTGTGGAATTCCCATGTAAAATAAAAAAAACCCGCCTTGCGAAAATCGGAGTTTCTACTAGCTATATATAACCTCAAAATAACCTTCTTAACCTCTTAACTTCTGGTTTTTCTGTCAAAAGAACACGAAGTCTGAGTATTTGTCTATTTGTAGTATTTGTTTTGGCCCTGAAAAGGGCGGTTAATTACCAGCAGTACTGAATGCATATATAACTGATTGCCAGTTTCACAACAAATGTTCGAAGTGCCACTTGTTGTCAGAATTAGATACCTTCAAATCAATAGAGCGCGGCACATCACAAATTACATGCACAGAAATTCCAACGCCAACTAGATGACAATCATTTTGAAACACATTTGTACTTGCGGAGTTAAAGCGTTTTAAGTGTCGATTACACATAAACGAGACTCGGAAATCTCGAAACAGCTGTTATTGACATTTTTTGAAATTCTTGCTACAGCCATTGCATGTGTCATTATGTTCTCTATCACAAGACGAACGGGCTCGAGGCGGCGTACGCGCGAATCTGTGGAGACCATCGTGAAGGCGGTCGTGGGAGGACTCCAGCAATAGATGGTGGAAGCGGCGAGGCAACAAGCGACCATTGTTGCTCTGAACGTGTCGGGGCAGACAGCAACGTTCGGATCGAGCCGCAGCGAGGAATCCGGAGTGGAGCAGGCGAGTGCTCGACTTCGACCGTCTTTGGCGATGAAGATGGTGGAAGTTATCGACCCCAGCAGCCCGGAGAGCAGTGTGTACACCGCGATGGCTCTCCAAGATTGATCAACTTGGGGGCGATCTACGACTGGACAGATTTAGAGAAGTGAACTCTGTTGCAGGCGCGGTTGGCAGGGGGTCGGCGAAGCTCTGGCATCAGCGTCTCGACAACTATGATCGATCATGGGCAAAGTGGCGAGCCATGTTAGGGGCGGCGTTCCTTAGGCAGCGAGATTTCCACGGGTGAGATGCGAAAAATTTGCCAGCGAGACAATGGCCACCTACTACCATGCGAAGCTGGCGTCGTGCAGGAGAGTCAGCGTTACCAGCGAAATGCTGTCTCCTGCATTATTGCTGGATTGCCGGCAGAGCTACGAGCGAGTGCTTATGGCGTCTGTAGCACTTCCCCGGAGCAGGACAATCGTTATAGTTGGTGTCGACTTCTTATTAATGCAATGCGGCGATTTTTTGTTAAGAAAAAATCAGTTTTGAAATGGTTTCTTGATTGAGACGCCACTGATGAAATGGCTGCTGAAAATTGAATGGCTGCTAAAAATGTCATTTTGAAAAGTCGGCTGCTGGATTTTCGACTGCTAACTTCACACCGGTTAAAACCAATGGTCACTATTTTCGCCCTACACTTTTGATTTTTCAGGAGAAATCTCCGTGAAACTTTTCCAGCTGTCACATTTCTATCCTTATAAAATGTAAAATTTTATAAACGAAATAAATCGTTCCACCCTATACTTTTCAATATTGAAACACCTGCAGTGCTTAATCTCTAAAGGTTTAAAAATAAACTGAAAATGAGTTAAAGAAAATTTATTTATAGGATGGTGAGAGGTTATCAGCAGGATTTGCAGAACCTTTTTGTTACACATGTAAAGGGATTAATAATATGAAAAAACCGCTTTAAAAACTTTTATTAAGACGAACATGGGAAAGGCTTGACGGCTGTATGAATGCGCGAATGTACCCTTAAATTAGAAGAAAAAGAAAAACTTTTATCACAAGATGAACATATGAAAGGTTTGTCGCCTGTATGGATGCGCGAATGTGTCTTTAAATCTGAAGAAGTATAAAAACTTTTATCACAAGATGAACATGTGAAAGGTTTGTCACCTGTATGGATGCGCGAATGTGTCCTTAAATGTGCAGAAGTATAAAAACTTTTATCACAAGATGAACATGTGAAAGGCTTGTGACCTGTATGGATATGCGAATGTGCCTTTAAATCTGAAGAAGAATAAAAACTTTTATCACAAGATGAACATGTGAAAGGCCTGTGGCCTGTATGGATGCGCGAATGTAACTTTAAATGTGAAGAAGTAGAAAAACTTTTATCACATGATGAACATGTGAAAGGTTTGTCACCTGTATGGATGCGCGAATGTGTCTTTAAAGATGACGAAGTAGAAAAACTTTTATCACAAGATGAACATGTGAAAGGCTTGTCGCCTGTATGGATGAGTGAATGTAGCCTTAGTTGATAAGAAGTATAAAAACTTTTATCACAAGATGAACATGTGAAAGGCTTGTCGCCTGTATGGATGCGCGAATGTGTCTTTAAAGATGACGAAGTAGAAAAACTTTTATCACAAGATGAGCATGAGAAAGGCTTGTCGCCTGTATGAATGCGCGAATGTGTCTTTAAATGTGAAGACCTAAAATAACTTTTATCACAAGATGAACATGTGAAAGGCCTGTCGCCTGTATGAATGCGCAAATGTGCCTTTAAATGATGAAAATAACAAAAACTTTTATCACAAGATGAACATGCGAAAGGCTTCTCGCCTGTGTGGCTGCGCATATGTGTCATTAATTTAGAATTGCATGAAAACTGTTTATCGCAGTACAAACATATGTGAGTAGTCTTCGGTTTGACTTGAATGTCTGAAGAACCTGGACATACTCTACGTCTTTCTTGTAAGTCCCATCCACTTTGTCCTCTTTCTCCCGACGTTGTATCTGACACTTCCTCTTCTTTAATTAACTGATGATATTCACTGTCGATCGAAGGTTCCTTCTTAATTCCTTCGGAACTTGATATCATCTCTACTATGGACTCGTTTTTCTTACAATTTTCGATGTATGTGGAAAATCCCTCATAGAGCGACTTACATTTCTCACAAATGTTTCTTAGGGATTTCATCAGCGGATTCTGAAAAAAGATGTAGATTACACCAACAGATATTGTAACCCAGTACTTAAACAGACCACCTTCGATGCCGGTGTTCACTATATAGAGTCTACATAATCCTTTTTGGACAAATGGTCTTCTTATTAGATGGAAGCCTGAACCATCAACAAGATGAGGATGATTCTTCCGCAAAGCAAGTAATATATTGACATTTATTTCCTGCCATAGCTTCGACCACACAAAAACAAAAAATAAACGCAATACCAAAAGGTAAAAGTTACTTATTGTGTATTAAAAAATTAGAAAGAAAAACAAATCAAACCAAACTCAACTCAATGACAAATCAACAGAGTGTGTTTAAAACTATTTATTCTCTTTTTTCTAGTAAAACTTACTGGATTCATTTCTGATGAACTGACTGATCAGACTCGCTCACGAATCGCTTTAAGATGTATTATAACTGAAAGTTTCATCCATTACCGTTGATGGTCTGTTATGAGGCAAAAAAATCCAAAAAAGATTGACCTACTGTCTTGATTGAAATGGTTAAGGAAATGCGGTAAACTTCTAGATATACCACTTCTCGTTTTTCTCCAATTGTTCAGCACTAACATAATAAGTAATGAAGAAGGGGTTTTGTACCATCAAATAATCAAGGCGCTAATGGGCCAGTGCAGTAAAGAAATGTGATTTAAATGGACGTATCGTTGGACGTAGAGATATGTAGATAGGGGCGATGTAGGGGTGTGAGGAAACCGGCATCGTTGCGTAGTGATGTACAACTGATGAATCGAATAGATGTGACTTACGAGAACGTTTGTAATGGTAATGTTTGAAAGCTAAACTTTGTTTATTAATGGAAATGTATGTCTGCGCCACATGAAAGACATGCAAATGTGTTAGGCCTTTCGAAATAATAAATTAGTGAGTGAATTAGTTAGTAATGAGGGGACCCTAGGCCAGAAGTGGTAGAACTAAGTATTATTGAAATATTTTATGTACGTTTTACGTCGTCATTTAATATTACGTATTTCACTTGAAATAAATCACAATCAAAACCATTAATTGAAAAGATAGCAGGAATAACAATTAACTTTGCTTTGTAGAAAGGCAGTATTGAAATCATGAGGTATACCAGAGGTATACCGTGCCGTAAGAACTTACTTCGTCGCTTACTATCCCCCAGAAGCGCCATAATTTCTCGTCGATCTTCTGAACTGCTACTTCTTTCAAGCACCAGTCGCAAGTAGTTTTTATTTCCATATCCATACTCGTGTTTTCGGGATAAATATAAATATTCTAGATTCTAGCTTCTAGCAAAGACCTAACCTACAAACATATCACACTCACAGAACTCACATAGACGTGTATAATAGTGTAAACGCGAGGAAAGTGTAAACTCAGAATTTTGTGACCATGGCAACTTTAATTTCTAATTCAATTTGCTAAACATAGAAAATTTAAGTTCAAAATCAAAGCGATTAGATAACTTAAATTTGTGAATTATAAAAAGTGATGTTCAGAAATTTCACTTATAAAGGCTTCATTGGAGGCAAACGCGGCTTCGGTCATGGAATCTTTAGAAATTTCTTCCACAAATAGACTACCTAAGTGCTGACGTCACGCGAGGGGGCGGAGCTTCCAAACCTTTCCAAACAAATTTAGAAAGCACACAATTTGTCCGTAAGAGAGTTTTAATTTTACATTTATTCAAAATTTTGTTGTAAATAAGAGTTGCCAGCGATATATTGTGATAAAGTTTGTTCAAACCTATGTTATCACCAAATATTTCTAGATAGGTAAGTAGTATAATGTAGTTTTGGCCCATATTATATATTATAGGTTATGTTATCATTTTATTTTCATCAAAATTTATCATTTTTGCTAAGTTTAGTGGTGCTGCTGTGTTTAAAGACCGTTTTTAGGCTCGTGGTCAATATCTATAGTCATGGTTACGTGTTTTGTGCCCGACTGTAAGCACTACAGTGACTAATAAGGTTGTAATTTTTTTACATCCAGAGGCAAGATCGAGAACCTTCAGAGCACTCCTTAGTTTGCAGTTGTCATATTATAATGCCTAAAAAGAGCCAGCGCAGCAATATGATGGCATTTTGTACCCCTCGGACAGGTATAAGTAGCCGAAATAATCTCTCCTGATTTATTTAGTGTAAACTGCAATATGAACATTTAATATGATAGATATCTATAAAATCTATGGGAAGCAGAATACCTACCTGTACTCTATATATTTTATCCTTCATGCTGGCATGTATTTCCCCTCTAATAATCATAAAGTCAGCATCAAACTGCATGCTTTTTACATGATCGGATTCCAATGCATTTTCACCCCTTTTTATCATTTTATTCTCGTCTTCAAAAAACTCAATAATGTCGCAGACCTTCAAAACATGTGTGGATGCCATTTTCAATCAAAATTCTGACTTCAAATGGTTTTATTTAACTAAAAAGTACACAAAATAAATCACACTTGCATACAAAACATAACCTCAAAAAAGTAAAATGGGCGAAAAATAATAATTAGACTTACCTTTTATAAAAAATACTTTGTTAAAACGTTGAACCGTCCTAAGTTTTCACCAAATATTGACCTGGCCACTCTTATTCACGTCAAAACTAATAACAAACTTGAAAATAAAATCGTCATATGAGAAAACTGTACGCTTTCTCGGATTGTTTGGAAAGGTTTCTTAGCTCCGCCCATTTGTGACGTCACGCTTAGGTAGTCCATTATGCAGAATCAGGTAGATAGAGTGCCTAGAAAGGTAGAGTGTGGACAACTATGTAACAAGCACTGATTGGTTCATTTGAAATGTTGGACCATAATGGCGGCACCAATAAACAAGCGAATTGAAATAGCGCGAATTTGAATTTCATTTTGTATGTCCTGTGCAATAGTACATGGGCGGCGCATGAAATTGTTTATTTGCAAGGGGATGATTTTTCAGAAATAAAATGCTTAGCCTTGTTTATGAGAGAACAATTGTTTGATTAGTGGTGTCCATTTGCAATAACCATGTTTTGCGTTATATGCCTAACAAAAACAAACAAAACGAAGAAACAAACAAAAACTTAACCGCTACGAAAAATGAACTAGACAGTGTAATATAATAATGAGACTGGCTTCTAGTTCTTGGAGTTGATTCAGGTTAGTACTATAAAACATTAGCAAATCGAAAATTTAACAAAGGTATATTATTTGTTGATAAGACAAATTTATGGGGTTTGTGATATGATGAAACCCTCAAATAAAACTTTGGAAAATGATACAATGAAAAGGGAAATAAAATAAAAACATATATTTTGTTAACACCTTCCATTGTATTGCATGCATTGCCATAGACTCATTGCTACGTGTATGTCTTACATTTAAAGTTTGTATTTTGTGATTGTAAATCCTTAACCTAAACCAAATAAACCTAAAAGCGAGTCTTTTTTAATATCATGACAAGTCTCTAGATTACATGGTATGTTTCTCATTTTTTCTAAATGGTTTCTAACTTTTTTCTCTAAATGGTTTAAACTTAGAACCTATACCTACCCTCGCGATAAATGAATTTTATGACGCACCTGCTTATCGCAAGAAGTTAAGGGTCTATTGTGTCTTAATGCTTTTATTGTAGGTATTTTGCCGCCGAATTTCGAGCAGCTCTCCGAGAAAAAGGTAAATGAAGGGGCGTATTGAAAAAAAAAATATAAAATAGAATTAATATAAGGTATATTTTGTTTTATGAACAGTAATTATATATAAATAGTGTTCTACGAATGTTGGGAAAAATGTTTAACATATCAAAAACATATAGAAAATATGGTTCTGATTGGATGGATGATGGATGATGGTTGTGATTTAAATTCAATTTAGCCAAAAGATAACAAAGATTTTTTAAACGTCATTGCAGTAAATGAAAAGTACTCCAGATAATTACTAGTTTTCCAAGAAAATATTCTCTTCGACCCTTTGTTACGTCGTTAATAAGGACACATTTGCGATCTGCGAAACGCTCGTAATGGGTGCTCTTTATGCTTACCTGGCAAAAATACTCAGTACTGCCCATTGTAGGGCCGCTTGCGGACGGTCAGAAGGATGGTGCTAAGAGTCTGGTAATAAATCTAAAGATTAAGTACCTCGAAGAAGAGGAGAAGGTCATAAAATTCATTTATCGCGAGGGTAGGTATACAACTGGGGATTATTTTCTTTCAGTTAGTGTATTTACATCTAGCATTGCAATCTATAATGTTGTCGAACTTTCGCACTTATTTGGAAATACACAGTATGGCCTGAAGACAACACAACTACTATGATAATCACTTTCACTTCAATACATACTTATTTTGGGAACGCTCTTAAATATGTCCCCAACAATAATTCTCCGCTACAGGAAACACTACAAACACAATGAAGGAAATTAACCAAAATGAACAAAAATGCGCACGCACGCTTATGGACTATCCACTCCCGTCATTCATGAAACATAATATAAATCTTAGAACATATTTCAATAATGGACTACCTAAGCGTGACGTCACAAATGGGCGGAGCTAAGAAACCTTTCCAAACAATCCGAGAAAGCGTACAGTTTTCTCATATGACGATTTTATTTTCAAGTTTGTTATTAGTTTTGACGTGAATAAGAGTGGCCAGGTCAATATTTGGTGAAAACTTAGGACGGTTCAACGTTTTAACAAAGTATTTTTTATAAAAGGTAAGTCTAATTATTATTTTTCGCCCATTTTACTTTTTTGAGGTTATGTTTTGTATGCAAGTGTGATTTATTTTGTGTACTTTTTAGTTAAATAAAACCATTTGAAGTCAGAATTTTGATTGAAAATGGCATCCACACATGTTTTGAAGGTCTGCGACATTATTGAGTTTTTTGAAGACGAGAATAAAATGATAAAAAGGGGTGAAAATGCATTGGAATCCGATCATGTAAAAAGCATGCAGTTTGATGCTGACTTTATGATTATTAGAGGGGAAATACATGCCAGCATGAAGGATAAAATATATAGAGTACAGGTAGGTATTCTGCTTCCCATAGATTTTATAGATATCTATCATATTAAATGTTCATATTGCAGTTTACACTAAATAAATCAGGAGAGATTATTTCGGCTACTTATACCTGTCCGAGGGGTACAAAATGCCATCATATTGCTGCGCTGGCTCTTTTTAGGCATTATAATATGACAACTGCAAACTAAGGAGTGCTCTGAAGGTTCTCGATCTTGCCTCTGGATGTAAAAAAATTACAACCTTATTAGTCACTGTAGTGCTTACAGTCGGGCACAAAACACGTAACCATGACTATAGATATTGACCACGAGCCTAAAAACGGTCTTTAAACACAGCAGCACCACTAAACTTAGCAAAAATGATAAATTTTGATGAAAATAAAATGATAACATAACCTATAATATATAATATGGGCCAAAACTACATTATACTACTTACCTATCTAGAAATATTTGGTGATAACATAGGTTTGAACAAACTTTATCACAATATATCGCTGGCAACTCTTATTTACAACAAAATTTTGAATAAATGTAAAATTAAAACTCTCTTACGGACAAATTGTGTGCTTTCTAAATTTGTTTGGAAAGGTTTGGAAGCTCCGCCCCCTCGCGTGACGTCAGCACTTAGGTAGTCTATTGCCGTTGTATGAAACTTACGACTTACGACCTGTGCCGGCCGCCATTATGGTCCCAAAACCGTTAGTTGGCCACACTCTACTCTTCTAGGCACTCTACAGGTAGAGAAACGAAAGGTCTCTAATACGAGCACGGAAAAATGATTTAGATTTTGAAATTGAGAATTCAGAGAACGATGAAGCTAACGAGAATGAAGAGGAATGTTTTGTGGGGAAGGACAAAAAGACGATATGGTATAAACCTATTATTAACCTTGTTTTGTTAAATTTTAATAGCATCTTCAAGGGCAGATTTTCCCATTATATTTTGTAAGGCATTTTCTTGCGTTTTTTTATATATTTGGATATGTTTTTAATTTTTTAGTCCGCTTTTCTGTAATACAATGTTTTGCAACATGTATAAGTGTTTTCTTGTAAAGATTTTTACTTAATAAAATATTTAAGCGCATGGTGTATAAAATACACCACGCGTGTACTTAAATTCAACTTGCAGGCGCGTGCAGCTAAAGGTTAAGAATGGGGCATTATACTAGTAAGGCGTGCCGACGAGGCACATGTATACCAAAGGTAGCGAAAAGCGTTATTGCACTACGTACCCAATAACGCTGCTTCAAAAGCCGAGCAGGGCGAAACTGGTCAACAAAGGCGACGCGAGCGTTACCGAGGCAGCCTCGCGTCAAACTTCAGCAACTTTGTCACACGAGTAATGTCAGCCCCAAACAAAGGCCCCATTTAGAAGAATAGGATCCCTTAGATCAGCACCTAGAGAAACTATAAATAGGAAGCTTCACAACCGGACTTCAGGATTAGATCATCAGACGTCGGGCGCGTAACATCTCTGTTATCATTTCATTTATATTGTATTTTACCTAATTTAAAGTGTAATTAAAGTTTTAAAATAATTTTTAAAAAGGTCTTTTGAACGTCGAAAGACATAACTCACGTGATTCGGTTAATTACGTATTCTGTCAACCGCCTGTGTGCAAGTGTCCGACGCACAAGGTAATACGCATGAGGTGCGCGCACTGGCAGATTGTGGCGCGCAGTCTAGTTACATCACAAAAAGGAATTGTATCAACCATTGCGTTTAAAAATTCGTCCAACGAACTTCTCAGTGAGAGGTTTAAACAATATACCAACCTTAGTTGAACCAAACCAAACTTTAAATGAATACATACGTAGGTGTTATAACTACAGTTTGGCTATATTTGCTTGTCATTTTATTCTAATGCTTTTAATAGTGTATTTATTTCTTTATCCTTGTAAGTGTTAAATGTCATCCATGTTTTTCAAATAAAGATCCATTTTTTCAAATTTGTTTCTGCTGGTTTCGCCAAATTAAACACCAAACGCTCCGATCTATAAATATATTTAGATATAAATATATTTCGCGAGTCACCGATAACTAGTCCAGAAGATGGAGAACACGCGCACCTGGAGCATGTATGCCAAACCCGGATGCAGATTTGGCGATACAAACCTGAAGAGAGTCTATAGCAGTTCTAAGCAGATAAGCAGTCTGGTTCACCTATTCAGAAGCGACAGAGTTCACGATGTGTCATCATCAAGACTGGATTTAACATATTTTTAGCAACATTTGTTTGTATGAATTGGAAATAATTTGTCTGTTCATCTTCTGTTTATCTGCCACAAGGTTATGTCTGATAAGTCACTTATAACTACTGCAAGGTGAGAACCAATGGTCACTACTTTCATGTCTTTCACTCTACACTTTCCATTTTTATGGAAAAATCTCCATGAAACTTCTCCAGCTTTCACATTTCAATCCTTATAAAATGTAAAATTTTATAAAAGAAATAAATCGTTCCCACCTTTACCTTTCATTATTGAAACACCTACAGTGCTTAATCTTTAAAGTTTTGAAAATAAACAGAAAATGACTCAAAGAACATTTACTTACCGGATTTGCAGAACCTTTTTGTTACACATGTAAAGGGATTAATAATAACATGAAAAAACCGCTGTAAAAACTTTTATTAGGACAAACATGGGAAACGCTTCACAGCTGTATGGATGCGCGAATGTGTCTTTAAGTATGAAGAAGTAGAAAAACTTTTATCACAAGATGGACATGTGAAAGGCTTGTGGCCTGTGTGAATGCGCGAATGTGTTTTTAAATATGAAGAAGTAGAAAAACTTTTATCACAATATGAACATGTAAAAGGCTTGTCACCTGTATGGGTGCGCGAATGTGTCTTTAAATCAGAAGAAGTAGAAAAACTTTTATAACAAGATGAACATGAGAAAGGCTTGTCGCCTGTATGGATGCGCGAATGTGTCTTCAAATATGAAGAAGAAGAAAAACTTTTATCACAAGATGAACACGTGAAAGGCTTGTGGCCTGTATGGATATGGGAATGTGCCTTTAAATGTGAAGAAGTATAAAAACTTTTATCACAAGATGAACATGAGAAAGGCTTGTCACCTGTATGGATGTGCAAATGTGTCTTTAAATGTGAAGACCTAAAAAAACTTTTATCACAATATGAACATGTGAAAGGCCTGTCGCCTGTATGGATACGCAAATGTACCTTTAAATCTGAAGACCTAAAAAAACTTTTATCACAAGATGAACATGCGAAAGGGTTCTCGCCTGTATGGCTGCGCATATGTCTCGTTAATTTAGAAACAGATGAAAACCGTTTATCGCAGTACGAACACATGTGGGTAGTCTCCGGTTCGACTTGAATGTCTGAAGAACCTGAAGAAACTCTATGTCTTTCGTGTAAGTCCCATCCAGTTTGTCCTCTTCCTCCCGAAGTTGTATCTGACACTTCCTCTTCTTTAATTAAATGATGATATTCAATGTCGATCGAAGGTTCCTTCTTAATTCCTTCAGAACTTAATATCACCTCTACTATGGACTCGTTCCTCTTACAATTTTCGATATATGTGGAAAATCCCTCATAGAGCGACTTACATTTCTCACAAATGTTCCTTAGGGATTCCTTCCGCGGAATCTGAAAAAAGATGTAGATTACACCAACAACAAATGACCCTCTTATTAGATGGAAGCCTGAACAATCGAAGATGAGGATGATTCTTCCGCAAAGCAAGTAAAATATTGACATTGATTTCCTGCTATAGCTGCCGTGAGGTTGGTGCGTCATAATTTTTTTCCCAACCAAAACTATTACATTCTATTGTAGATTCGACTACAAGTATTATCCCAAATTTTCAGACAAAAATATTACTACTAGCGTTTTTTACGACCAGTTTTCGTTTCTTCGCGTTTTCAGTTTTCGATGACAAATTTTTTCCAAGACGTTACCGGAAACACATCGCACGCTGGTAAAATTTCATAGTACCTACAATCAATGTAAAATTTTCCCAAGGAATCCATATCCGCCCTCAGAATTGCCCTAAAAGTTGGGCAGGAGTGTCAAAAGTGAGGAATATTCGTGTGGATCTCAAGCTTAATCCTCAGCGATGAAGTCAGATCATTTTCATTAAATACCAGACCATCTGGAGGTCGAATATTGATTCGTGCAAAAATTCAAGAAATAGTTTGGATTGCTCGATACTTTTGTAACGTTTTTACTATCGACTAAAACTAAAACACTACGCGATTATCCTAATTAATTTATTTCTTACACTACACTTATAAACTTAACTTAACAATCCCTTAATTTAATTTATATTCGCATACACAGATGTTTATTTACTTAACGCGCCCGATCTCTCGCTCGAATGTTTACGCACCGGTTGTTCCACACTGGCCTGCCTCGGGTCCGACAGTCCCTTTTTATGGCAGGTAGAAGGCTTCTAGACGTTTGCCGGAATATTCCCGAAGTTTCTGGAGATCATTCTAGAATTCGCGGAACTTGTTATCGCATCGAAGCTTCTCGAGCCGTCCTTCCCGTGATCGCAATTCGGCGAACTTGTGTAGCTCCCGGCGTGTTTACGCCGCGGCGAGCCCTTTCGTTACACTTTGATGTTCGGTTTATATGAACTTTGGACCCTCCAGATGGTCTCGTATGTAATGAATATGATCTGACTTCATCGCTGAGGATTGAGCTTGAGTCCACACGAATATTCCTGACTTTTGACACTCCTTTTTCACGCTTAATGCACCATTTTAGGCTGATTCGTCCATTTTTTGCATGTTTGGGCATGTGAAACCAAAATACACATGGAAAAGTTATAAGTCCCTCAAAGTACACAAAAAACCAAACATTTTGCGCTCCTCCAAAAAAATCCAAAAATTTTCACACGCGAGATAGAGCAAGTTTAAAAAAAATTGGTGTTTTGGGATTTCTCGCAAATGGAAAAATTTTAGGGCAATTCTGAGGGCGGGAATGGATTCCTTGGAAAATTTTACATCGATTGTAGGTACTATGAAATTTTTCCTGCGTGTTATGTGTTTCCGGTAACGTTTTGGTGAAAATTTGTCATCGAAATCTGAAAACGCGAAAGAAACGAAAATTGGCAGTAAAAAACGATAGTAATAATATTTTTGTCTGAAAATTTGGGATAATACTTTTGGTTGGGAAAAAAATTATGATGCACCAACCTCAGGACAGTTGACATGGAATCGCCAATATTACAACTTACTGGATTGATTTCTGATGGCTTGATCACTGATCAAGTGATCAGACTCGCTCACCAACCGCTTTAAGATGTATTATAACTAAAAGTTTCATTCATTTACGCTGACAGTCTGTTATGAGGCGAAGAAACCCAAATAGAGATTGACCGACTGTCTTGATTGAAATGGTTAAGGCAATGCGGTAAACTTCTAGATATACCACTTCTCGTTTTTCTCAAATTTTTCAGCACTGACATAATAAGTAATGAAGAACGGGTTTTGTACCATCAAATAATCGAGGCGCTAATGGGTCACTGCAGTAAAGAAATGTGATTTATGTGGAAGTATTGTTGGATGTAGAGATATGTAGATAGGGACGATGTAAATGATGTTGGTTGTGAGGAAATCGGCATCGTTGCGTAGTGATGTACAACTGATGAACCGAACCGAATAGCGGTGACTTACGAGAACGTTTGTAATGGCAATGTTTGAAAGCTAAACTTTGTTTATCAATGGAAATGTATGTCAGCGCCACATGAAATACGTGCAAATGTGTTAGGCCTTTCGAAATGAATCTATTAGTAGTTGTGACGGGACCGTAGGCCAGAAGTGTTAGAACTAAGTGTGATTGAAATATTTTATGTACGTTTTAAGTCGTCATTTACGATTACGTACTTCACTTGGGAGGAATAACACTCGGGACCATTCATTTAAATTTAAAGGATAGCAGGAATAACAATAACTTTGTAGAAAGGTCGTATTGAAATCATGAGGTATACGGTGCCGTAAGAACTTACTTCGTCGCTTATTGTCCCCCAGAAACGCCATAATTTCTCCTCGATCTTCTGAACTGCTACTTCTTTCAAGCACCAGTCGCAAGTAGTTTTCACTTCCATATCCATACTCGTGTTTTCGGGATAAAGGATAAATAAACAGCAAGAATAGAAGCAACTCAAGCAACACCAACCACCAAACCAACACTCCTATTCAGACCTAACCTACAAACATATCACAGAACATCTGTATATTATGCAAACGACGTGTATGTGTATACGCGAGGAAAGTGTGACGTCAGAGAATTTAAGTTTTAAATCAAAGCGATTAGATAACGCAAATTACAAAAAGAACTTACCACTTTTGAACATACTTTACAAAATACCTACTTCACCATTTTCTAAAATCAATTCTTGGTATTTTTTATCCAAATCGTTGCAAGATCCGAAACTTTAAAATTGCAAAAAGCGCGACTACTAAAAACAGAATGAAGAGTAGAATCCATTCAATTTATGATGAACCATGGCCTTGAGTTTAATGCAAGCCGCATCTCCATCACGAAGTCGCGCGATCGGCACCGGGACAGTAGCGGTCGCAGTACTCTCAGTAGTAATCATATTAGGGGATAATGTGGGAATAATATTAATGAAAGTCAAACTAAACACACACTAAATTAATGAACGTAACATCAAACCAGAGCACATTCCTGGAACTTTACCCTACTTATCACCGTGGTATAAGAAGGTATAACAAGTTCCCTTTTAATGAAGAGAAAGATTACAGGTTAAGATTTCTCTTTCTCAAATATGTACCGATTTCGTCTTTATATTTAGTGCGTAGATACACATTTAATATCACAAAACAATTTGATTTTGTTGGAAATATTATGAGTTTGGTATCGATCTGTAGAGGAAAAAACAGTGATCTTAATAAAAATATATTCGCGTTAATCAAAATTTGCTGGAACATAATAATGGATTATAATCAATTTTATATTGTTTCGTAGTGCAGACTACCTAGGAAAGGTCAACAAGTACGATGCCTAACTCCACGGGGGGGGGGGGGGGGGCTATAATCGGCCTGGTGCATTTCGAGCACGCCCATCATTTCAAGGTTCCGAGCTGCGATTTTTACCTCTCTTCGTTGAATTTACGCATCTTATAGTTAAAAAACCTGTCCACTTTTATTATAAAACGGCAAAATATGCACATTTACGCACCGATAAGCAAAATAGGTATGTATTGAAATTAAGAAAATTTGCATAAAATCCTAACCCTACTCATAACTTAAGTTAGCTGTTTAATACCCATACCTTTTTTTTTATTATTCCAATTCGATGATTGGATTCTTATTTCGAACTATGGACATTGAAATTTGTTGTTATATTAAATAAGTAAATTTATTTATCATTTCGGTAAAGTTAGTTTTATTTCAAAATATTTTTCAGAAACCTTTGTCATCTAACAAACAACCAAAACAAATATTTACTAATAAGACAAAATGTTAATTTCAGTACGAAATTTGTGTTATAAGACGGTAACAATGTTGCCATGAATATTTTGTCCGACCATATGAGAATGTTTTACGATGTTACACGTTGCTATTTCTTACTTCTAAGTAATGCCAAAAACTGAAAAATCGCCCAAAAAAATATCTCGACGTCATTACCTCGACAAACTCACAAACTAACTAAAAATTTTCGATTTTCTGATTTTAAATAATCCAGTGGTGAGTTCTGCTGGCCAATGCATTTGTTTTTGGAACTTTAGTTCCTTTTGCCAGGGATTGGGGAGCGAGGGTGGTCGCGCCGCAAAAAATCTGACCGTTAAATGAAATGCGTTACCGGAAAGCGTTACCTCGGCAGCGTTCGTAGCGGCTCGGAGGCGTTCGTAGTGGCTCCGTGGGGGGGGAGAGAGGGAGAGTGGGAGAGAGTGGAGGGGTGAGGGAGAGAGTGGAGGGGCGAGGGAGAGAGTGAGGGAAAGAGAGAGAGAGAGAGAGAAAGAGAGAGAGAGAGAGAGAGAGAGAGAGAGAGAGAGAGCCTTACTTATAGAATAGAACCAATGCTGTGTATTATATGCAATGCCGCTACGAATGCTGCCGAGCCGCTCGCTATCTCTCTCTCTCTCTCTCTCTTTCGTTGAGTCGTTCGCTGTCTTTATTTCAATGATCGAATGCACTGACTAGATCTGAATACTTAATATGTAGTTCGTACCAATCAACTTAATGATAAAATTTTTATAATTAATACTATTATATCGGGTGTTTTTTTTAAATTTCACCTCATAGTAGGCTGTGGACAAGGCCTATCAACTTTAATTAGGTTGCCTCAAGCGATCCTGACCTACCACAACAGCGCGCGACCGATCTACGTCACACGGCGACCGGCGATGCAAAAAATATGTACTTTGAAAAACTCAAAACTGTTGTCAATTACAAACGAAAACGCCAGCCAAACGCCAAACTGTCAGAGTAATACAGAACATAGGTTAAATCACAGAGTTGGATTAAAATGAATTAAACACAGGTAATAAAACTCGGACCTGGGTCGCCAGTCTACGTCACGAACTCCGCCTCCCCCGCACGACCCCCTCGCCGGGAGCTGTTCAATGAGGTAACCTAATTAAAGTTGATAGGCCTTGGGCTGTGGATAGTGTTTGTGAATGCGCCTTACTAAAGAATGTCAGAATTGACATAACCTCACTTTTTTAATAAAAATTGAAACGGCTCCAATCGGTTAATAGTGTCTTGAAAAAGACAGCTCAGTCATCTACGCCTAATTAATAGAGCGACGCTGTCTTTTTCAAGACACTAGTAACCGATTGAAGCAGTTTCAATTTTTATTAAAAAAGTGATGTTATGTCAATTTTGACATTTTTTAGTAAGGCGCATTCACAAACACTATCCACAGCCTACTATGAGGTGAAATTTAAAAAACACCCGATATGTTTTTGTTAAATGAAGATTCATCCAGAGTAAAATAAATTTTTATATTCATATGTGTGTGTATATTTATTGATTCAACACATTGAGAACGATATTCCATTGCCTTACTTATGCTGTGTATTATATGCCCATCTTACTGTCGCTGTTTCACGGTAAACATTACAGTTTTATTAAAAAATGATTTAAAAAAATGGTTTTTAATTAAAAGGAACTAAAGTTCCTAACTCGTGTCCCGCGACACGTTTCATTGTTTTTTTTTTTTTGAAGAGTATGTGAAGATTTGCTGTTAGAAGTTTATTTTTCGATATTCTAAGCTAAAAATTTTACTGGATGTTCTTGAACATATGCTTAAAATGTAGCGAATCAACCCCTTAAGTAACTCAATTAATTATTTAATATACCTGCTTAAATTATAAGAATGATAAAAATCTTTATCACAACTTGAGCATGTGAACATACATGGCTTATCGCCTGTATGGATGAGTGAATGTCTTTTTAAACTACTAGAACCAGCAAAATTTTTATCACAACTTGAACATGTGAGAAGAGTGAAAGGCTTGTCGACGTATGTATGCGGGAATGTATTCTATTACAACCATGGAAGTATAAAGTATGGAGGAAGCGAGTGCAGCAAAGGAAGAGGTTTTACTATGCAACTAGAACATGTTTCTAGGCTTTTCGCCTGTATGGATGCGCGAATGTCTCTTTAAATCTGAAGAAGTATAAAAACTTTTATCACAAGATGAACATGTGAAAGGCTTGTGGCCTGTATGGATATGCGAATGTGTCTTTAAATGTGAAGAAGTATAAAAGCTTTTATCACAAGATGAACATGTGAAAGGTTTGTGGCCTGTATGGATATGCGTATGTGCCTTTAAATGTGAAGAAGTATAAAAACTTTTATCACAAGATGAACATGTGTAAGGCTTGTCGCCTGTATGAATCTGTGAATGTGTAATTAAATGTGAAGAAGTAGAAAAACTTTTATCACAAGAGGAACATTTGAAAGGCTTGTCACCTGTATGGATGAGTGAATGCAGCTTTAATTGATAAGAGGTAGAAAAGCTTTTATAACAAGATGAACATGAGAAAGGCTTGTCGCCTGTATGAATATGCGAATGTGTCTTTAAATGTGAAGAAGTAGAAAAACTTTTATCACAAGATGAACATGAGAAAGGCTTGTCACCTGTATGTATATATGAATGTAGCTTTAATTGGTAAGGGGTAGGAAAACTTTTATCACAAGATGAACATAGGAAATGTTTGTCGCCTGTATGAATGCGCGAATGTCTCTTTAAATATGTAGAAGTAGAAAAACTTTCACCACAAAATGAACATGTAAAAGGCTTCTCACCTGTATGAATGCGCAAATGTGCCTTTAAATGATAAGAATAACAAAAACTTTTATCACAAGATGAACATGCGAAAGGCTTCTCGCCTGTATGGCTGCGTTCATGTCTCATTAAATGAGAAATGGATGAAAACCGTTTATCGCAGTACGAACACATGTGGGTAGTCTTCGGTTCGACTTGAATGTCTGAAGAACCTGAAGAAACTCTATGTCTTTCGTGTAAGTCCCATCCAGTTTGTCCTCTTCCTCCCGAAGTTGTATCTGACACTTCCTCTTCTTTAATTAAATGATGATATTCAATGTCGATCGAAGGTTCCTTCTTAATTCCCTCGGAACTTAATATCGCCCCTACTATGGATTCGTTTCTCTTACAGGTTTCGATGTATGTGGAAAATCCCTCATAGAGCGACTTACATTTCTCACAAATGTTCCTTAGGGATTCCATCAGCGGATTCTGGAAAAAGATGTAGATTACACCAACAGGTATTGTACCCCCAGCAACATTATTGTTTATCCCCATTTTCAGCCATCTTTAAACATTCAATGTTGGCTACACGAAAAATGTAAATAATCATCTCTGTTATTCTTATAACTCTGTGACTTAAACAGACCACCTTCGAAACCAGTGTTCCCTCTATAGAGTTTACATAATCCATTTTCGACAAATGACTTTATCAGATGGAAGCCTAAACAATCGAAGACGAGGATGATTCTTCCGCAAAGCAAATAAAATATTGCCATTGATTTCTTGCCATTGCATCGACCATACAAAAACAAAAAATAAATGCAACACCAAAAGGTAAAATTAATTATTGTGTATTAAAAACTTAGAATAAAAAACAAATCAACCCAAACTCAACTCAGTGACAAATCAAAAGAGTTTTTTTAAATATTTATTCTCTTTTTTCATAGTAAAACTTACTGGATTCAATTCTGATGACTTTTGATGACTGATCAGACTCGCTCACGAACCGCTTTAAGATGTATTATATTATAAGTAAAAGTTGAATTACGCTGACAGTCTGTTATTAGGCGAAAAGACCCAAAAAAAGATCTTTAAATTGACCGAGTGTCTTGATTGAAATGGTTAAGGAAATGCGGTAAACTTCTAGATCTACCACTTCTCATATTTCTCCAATTTTTCAGCACTAACATGACAACATGATAAGTAATGAAGAAGTATTGTACTATCAAATAATTAAGACGCTAATGGGTCAGTGGAGTAAAGGAATGTGATTTAAATGGATGTATCGTTGGATGTGGAGCAATGTAGACAGGGACGATGTAATTAACGTTCGCTGTGAGGAAACCGACATCGTTGCGTAGTAATATACAACTGATGAAATGACTCTAATGGCAGTGACGTACGAGAACGTTTGTAATGGCAATGTTTGAAAGCTAAACTTTGTTTAATAATGGAAATGTATGTCTGCGCCACATGAAATAAATGTGTTACTTGGCCTTTTGAAATGAATCTATTAGTAGTTGTGAGGGGACCGTAGGCCAGAAGTGGTAGAACTAAAGCAGTTGGTTAAGACTTGGTGTTTTCTTTTGGTTAAATTACCATGGCCAACTTAGAGAAGCTGGACAACCGTCGGTCGTTACGTCGTTAGAACTAAGTAGTATTGAAATGTTGTATGTACGTTTTACGTCGTCATTTACGATTACGTACTTCACTTGGGGGAATCACATTCATGACCACTGAATTAACCGATGGGTGTACCAATTACCAATAATGGGTGCCCACATAGTATGAATAACAACAGAACTGTGTAGAAAGGTCCTACAAGTCATGAGGAATACCATGCACTAAGAACTTACTTCGTCGCTTATTATCCCCCAGAAGCGCCATAATTTCTCCTCGATCTTTTGAACTGCTACTCCTTTTAAGCACCAATCGCAAGCAGTTGTCACTTTCATATCCATACTGGTGTTTTCGGGATAAATAGCAGCAATCAATAGCGACAACAGCAACACTCCTATTAGGGTGTTTTTTTAAATTTCACCTCATAGTAGAAGTAGGCTGTGGATAGAGTTTAGTGTTTGTGAATGCGCCTTACTAAAAAAAAAAATTCAAAATTGACATAACCTCACTTTTTTAATAAAAATTGAAACTGCTCCTGCTCCAATCAGTTACTATTCCCCGTTTGGAAATAATAGGATAGGAGTGATTGACAGTCCGATTTTGATGTTTCATGCGTACTTCTATGGATTCCATAGGCGTGCGTAAAAATAGAGTCGTGACGTCTGTGGTCGTGACTAAAGGAATTTTTTAAAAAATTACTAAAACATTTTTACAAATAAGAAGATACACCATGAGGTACTTGACCAGCGCGTTACCGTTTTGGTTAATTGTTAATATTATTATAGACTTACAGCATCTACGTTCATGGAACGAACCTTGGCGAAAGGATTGGTGCCTTGTTGCCGTTGTAAGCAATCTTCAGCAATGTACTTCTATGGTGTATTTCTGGTTGCCGCCATCACCAACACTATTCTTTTCGTGGCTTGCTTAAAACCACACGTTGAACCATTAAAGTTTTTCTTTAGTTTTATTAGAGTGTAAAGCTCAGTTAACCGACTGGAAAATACATTTCAAAAGATGATTTTTAAATGTTTCGAACCAACTTTATGATTCAAGAAAACGAAAGGTCGGTATTTGACAACGCTGGATGGCTTGTGCGATAAGTTCACGATCTGTATGTGCGGCACAGGAATTTATGCGTTTGTGCCACACAAAACGCTCTACAGTTTCTTCAAAAAAGGGATCCATCGCCAAATGTCATTACTCCTATTCCTATTATTTCCAAACGTGGTTATAGTGTCTTGAAAAAGGCAGCTTGGCTCTATTAATTATTAATTAGGTGTAGATGAGTGAGCTGTCTTTTTCAAGACATTATTATCCGATTGGAGCAGTGAGCAGTTTCAATATTTATTAAAAAACTGAGGTTATGTCAATTTTGACATTTTTTAGTAAGGCGCATTCACAAACACTATCCACAGCCTACTATGAAGTGAAATTTAAAAAAACACCCGATATATTTTACCTAGAAAATTTCTATTTCACTTAGGAAGAACCACAGAAGAACCGTGGGCTAGAGTTACACGGAACGACATATTCCGTCGACCGTCTGCTATGTTCGGTTTCCATAGTTTCATGTAGAGTCATATATGTAATACTCCTATATTGCTAACAGAGAGAGTGGTTCGGGCGAAAACATCCATCTCATATGACTGGGTATGTAACGCGCAGACGTCTAGTATGGCCAATGAAATCAGTGGATTCGCATCACGTGTATATTTACGTCACGTCGAGCGGCATGTGTTTGTTTACGTATTTTGGGATTTTACGTTTAGTATTTTAAAACAAGTAAGTTTTTTGACTAACAGTTCTTATAACAAGTTGCAACGCTAGCCAAGACCGACAACTTTTATTTGAACCATTTTTCGATTTGATGAGAATCGTTACATTAACATACTTTACGTTTTGTTTTACATTAACCACGCGTAAATTTTATATTTATGATTATATTCCAAACTCCAATTGTGAAAAACTGACAAATAGTATAGGGATGTCGAACAAATAATAAGGGTCAATAATTATCATTTACTTGGAATTGGTGAACGCTTTACGAGAATACAGATTTTGTAATAACGGGGCCATTGTTCTCCGTCGCGCTTGCGCTTCATCTACCAAGTCATTGACTTCTGTCTCACTTGTTTTCGCCCGACTCACTATGGGACGAGATAGGACGCTAGCGATATAGGAGTATTACATATATGTGTAGAGTGCCTAGAAAGGTAGAGTGTGGACAACTATGTAACAAGCACTGATTGGTTCATTTGAAATGTTGGACCATAATGGCGGCACCAATAAACAAGCGAATTGAAATAGCGCGAATATGAATTTCATTTTGTATGTCCTGTGCAATAGTACATGGGCGGCGCATGAAATTGTTTATTTGCAAGGCGATGATTTTTCAGAAATAAAATGCTTAGCCTTGTTTATGAGAGAACAATTATTCGATTAGTGGTGTCCCTTCGCAATAACCATCTTTTGCGTTATATGCATAACAAAAACAAACAAAACGAACAAACAAACAAAAACGCAACCCCTACGAAAAATGAACTAGACAGTGTAATATAATAATGAGACTGGCTTCTAGATCTTGGAGTTGATTCAGGTTAGTACTATAAAACATTAGCAAATCGAAAATTTAACAAAGGTTTATTATTTGTTGATAAGATAAATTTATGGGGTTTGTGATACGATGAAACCCTCAAATAAAACATTGGAAAATGTTACAATGAAAAGGGAAGTAAAATAAAACATGATAATATATATTTTATTAACACCTTTTATTGTATTGCATGCGTTGCCATAGACTCATTGCTACGGGTATGTCTTACATTTAAAGTTTGTATTTTGTGATTGTAAATCCTTAACCTAAACCGAATAAACCTAAAAGCGATTCTTTTTTAATATCATGACAAGTCTCTAGATTACATGGTATGTTTCTCATTTTTTCTAAATGGTTTCTAAATTTTTTCCCTAAATGTTTTAAACTTAGAACCTACAACTGGGGATTATTTTCTTTCAGTAAGTGTATTTACATTTGGCATTGCAATCTATAATGATGTCGAACTTTCGCACTTATTCGGAAATACACTGTATGGCCTGAATACAACACAACTACTATGATAATCACTTTCACTTCAATACATACTTATTTTGGGAACGCTCTTAAATATGTCCCCAACAATAATTCTCTGCTACAGGAAACACTTTAGAAACACCACAAACCACTACAAACACAATGAAGGAAATGAATCAAAATGAACAAAAATACGCACGCACGCATATGGACTACAGTGACTATACTACGAACAGTGGCGACAATCAATGTCTCGATTTCTATTGGCCTGGCTAGTCACGTGGTATACGGCCGCCATTAAGAGGCAAATTTTCTTTGTTTACATTGTTTTGAATTTGAGTTGTAACGTTTTTGCGCTATTAAAGGTGGATTTATACAGCTTTTATTTAAAGCAACATTAAGTAGTAGTCGTAACTTAAAAGTTGAATGACCTAGAAATAGACGTGGCTGTTTACACAGTCTCTAATTTAGTATTAGTCGTAACTCCCTTAATGCCGTAACCTTGAAAGTTCGTAAAATTGAACTTTTCCGTAATTTAGCATTAGCATTGGGAACGTGAAACACATGGAAAAGAATTCTGGAGATAATGGATTTTTAGTTACATCTTTTTGTAAAGCAGGTCCAACTATTTCGACTAAGGAGTGTAATAAGGCGGGGGTCACCTCGTATAATGTGTAACGTTTTTACTATTTACTAAAACTAAACACTACGCGAATGTCCTAATTAGTTTATTTCTTACACGACACTTATACTCTAACACTTAACTTAATTTAGATTCACACACAGATGTTTATTTATTTAGCGCGCCGGTCTCTTGTTCGTCGCCCGAAATGTTTACGCTCCGATTCTTCCACTGCCCCTCTCAGCTGTCGATCTCCCTTTTATGTCTAGTATGATCCTTCTCTAAGTTTCGAGATAGTTGCTGGCATGTTCCCAATTTTCGAACCCGTTATCGCATTGAACCTCCTCGACTCTTCTAGTCAGTTCGAGCCGCCTTTCTCGGGATTACGAATTCGGCGAACTTGGGTAGCTCAAGGCGTGTTTATCTCCCGGCAAGCCGTTTCGTTACAATATTATTCAATAATATCCAGTTCTGTACCCTGCATATCTTTTAGTAGCGTTGCAAAACACCCTTCTTTATCTCTGTTTCTGTTCATCGATCGAACTCAGAAACGGCGAACACCTCTCTCTCTTTTATTATGAAAAGCTACTAAAATTGCTCTAAAGTCTATTTGCGACCCTGATTTATCTATACCTATCAAACTAATTAATAAGTCTAAAAAAAATCATTATATACTTGGTACATATGGGTAAAGGTAATAAAATAATCTTAATTACGTATTAACCTATCAAAATAATCTAAACACGCATCTTTTACATACAACGGCGATTTTTTTATCGCAGCTATTCGGCTTTCTCATAAAACACGTAATTAAAATATCATATTTCATTAAAATGACTCAAAAATAATCGAATTTTAAAAAAACATTTGAAATTCGCGCCAAAAATTTTGCCTCTTAATGGCGGATGGACGAGCTTGTCGCCACTGTTCGTAGTATAGTCACTGTAATATGGACTTTCCACTCCCGTCATACATGAAACTTAATATAAATCTTAGAACATATTTCAATAATTGTCGTTGTATGAAACTTACGACCCGTGCCGGCCGCCATTATGGTCCCAAATCCGTTAGTTGGCCACACTCTACTCTTCTAGGCACTCTAGTTTCATGTAATTCGTGTATAAGCAGTGTCGGGATGGTGAAGGTTTAACGTAGGCATGTTGGCGTGTTCGTGTTTTTCGACATTGTCGCTTGTCGCCCGGCGTTCGCGTATCTAACGTAACGTAACGGTCGTTTATTTTATTATTATTACAGTTTTGTACGTTGTGCATTGTATATTTTGACTAAAGCGAAATGATTTAGATTAAATTATTCTTGTTGTTTACACAACATAGGCAACCAACAGTACATGAATTAATATTATTCCCACATTATCCCCTAATACGATTACTACTCGGACCGCTACTGTCCAGATGCCGATCGGGCGACTTTGCGACGGAGATCCGGCCTGCATGGTACTGCATGGAACTCAAGGGACTCAAGGCCACGGTTCTTCTTAAGAGAAATGGTGTCTACCTAACCTCACTTACCATGGGGATGAATGAAAAATATCTGTAAGGTTAGGTTGATGCTGCTATCGTGCTATCGCTATTTATCCTGAAAACACGAGTATGGATATGAAAGTGGCAACTGCTTGCGAATGGTGCTTGAAAGAAGTAGCAGTTCAGAAGATCGAGGAGAAATTATGGCGCTTCTGGGGGACAATAAGCGACGAAGTAAGTTCTTACGGCACTGCATTCCTCATGACTTCAATACGACCTTTCTACACATAAGCCTGAGCCGAGACCAAAAAAGTGTCTCATAGGAAACCACTTCAGATTTAAAACATAGATTGCCCTTCACGCGAATGACCAAAATGTGGCACAATTCACTAAAAAAATTATGCCAGACACATAGGGTGGGTTGATCACCCCGCCAGATATCACCAAACAGAACACTTTTTGCAACCCCCTTTGACTGATAGGAAACCGGCTCAAACACCCTATGTGTCTGGCATAATTTTTTTAGTGAACTGTGCATCACGAACAAAGCAACCCATCAAATTATATTTGGTTTCTTATCGCACTTTGGGACCCAAAATTAGGGGTAACTTTGACATTACACTCCCATTAAACGCCCCACTTCAAGGCTGCCAGACTTGCACATTTTGGTAATTCGCGTGAAGGGCAATCTATGTTTAAAATTTGAAGTGGTTTCCTATGACACACTTTTTTGAACTCCGCTCACGGCCTAACAGTTGTGTTATTGTTATTCATACTATGTGAACATGAACTAGTGGACACCCATCCTTTAAATCAATGATCCCGAATGTGATTTCCCCAAGTGAAGTACGTAATCGTAAATAACGACGTAAAACGTACATAAAATATTTATTTTAAATCATACCAACAATAATACCTAGTTCTACCACTTCTGGCCTACGGCCCCCTCGCGTCTATTAATGGATTCATTTCGAAAAGCCTAAAACATCTGCGGCTGACATTTTCCTCACAGCCAACGTCATTACATCATGTCTATCTTCATTTCTTCATATCCAACCATACATCTATTTACAAAAATAAATCACATTTATCCAACACATGGCAGTTATGACTGTCATTATTAATGTAATGTTAGACAATTAAACTATCAAATAACACATTAGTGTGTTATAATCCCTAACTCACTAATGAGTTATGGATTACAACTCACGTTCATATTTAAAGCAGTATTCTATTTATTTATTTGTGGTACTAGTGTGTTATGTTGAAAATAAGTCATACGAGAAGATTTCTACCAGGAGGCCAAACAAACAACCCACTTTAGCCAAAATGTAAAAAAGTCACTGTCAAGTCATCAAGTCAACAAGGAATGTAAAGGCATGTTAACATTCGAGGCAGGTGTGTACGAGCCGAGGCTTGTCACTTGCCGAGAATGTTAACAGTCAATACATTCCGTGTGGCTTATTACATTTTTCACGCTGCCGTTGAAAATTTCCTCAAAATTCCTCAAAAAATGAAATGCTTGCTTGAGTTTGGACGGTCGTCATCTAAGTTGACTAGGTAACTGATAGACTAAAAATTGATATTGATATTGATAGAAATTGACTGTAACTAGGGTTACCCGATGCGACAAATTTAAACAAAAGACTGTTAACATCCTCATCAAGATAATGAATCAACTTGATTTACTCTTTTTATTTTCCTAGGAATGTAAATGATAGTACTATTTACATTCCGTCGTCAACGACAAATAATACACGAATGTTATGTGCCATTTTCATGCTACGTATCTATGCATGTAAGAGCTATTTACGATTGCGGCAGCGTGAAAAGATCTTTTATCTACTTTGCGTTACTAATGATCTCATTATTACATCGAAAGTAGTGTAATAATATTCATATTGTAACGAAACGGATTGCCGAAAACAAGTAAACACGTCTGGGACTGTCTGGGTTCGACGAATTCGTTCTAGAAGCGCCGGGAATGAACTCATAAGGCCGAGACGCTTCGATGCGATAGGATTCCCCGAAAACCCGAGGAGAAATTTCTGGAACTATCGAGAAACTTCTAGAAGCCTCCTACCTGCGTATAAAAGGAATGCCGGGCCCAAGGCGAGTTAGTTGAAGAATCGGAGTGTAAATATTCGGGCTAAAGGCCGCGTGTTAAATAAATAAACATCTGTGTGTGAAATAAATTAAGTGTTAGAGTTAAAAATAAATAAATTAGGACAAATCGCGTAGTGTTTAGTTTTAGTAAAACAGTAAAAACGTTACAATATTATTACACTACTTTAGGTAACTTTTAATTTTGTTAAATTGGTACATCAGCCTGTCATGGAGACCTGCATAGAGGTCAAGGTTAAATTATTAGTACTATTTCAATAAATTTCTTGGGCAGCTTTGCGTATTGCTGGGGGTGTACAGGTTAATTCTATACTTTTGTCTTCCATTTCGTGTACTTAAGTAACTAGTTATTGAATTTGTACTAGGGCTACAGGATATTCAAATTCAAATACGAAACGTCAATGTCAGAGTAACCAACCCACGCAAAATTCCCTAGTGTAAAAAGAAAACTTGAGCAGCCAAAATTTAATAAATTAGTAAAGCAAAATAGATAAAATAGTATATTACACCCGTTTAATAAGACGTATTGTCACACTCGTTCTATTAAAGCACTCATTGCTTCGCTCGTCTTGCTTTGAAAGTCTCGTGTGGCAATACTCCGTCAAACTAGTATAATAATATACCATTTTTGGTGTTTTTCCCCTCATAACAGACCGTCAGCGTAAATGGATGAAACTTTTAGTTATAATACGTCTTAAAGCGATTCGTGATCGTGAGCGAGTCTGATCAGTCAGTTCATCAGAAATGAATCCAGTAAGTTTTACTATAAAAAAAGAGAGTAGGTAAATAGTTTTAAATACATTCCGTTGATTTGTCACTGCGTTGAGTTTGGTTTGTTTTTTTCTTCTTCTAAAATTTTAATACACAATAATTAACTTTTACCTTTTGGTGTTGTGTTTATTTTTTGTTTTTGTATGGTTGATGCAAAGGCAGGAAATAAATCTCAATATTTTTCTTGCTTTGCGGAAGAATCATCCTCATCTTCGATTGTTAAGGCTTCCATCTACTAAGAACGGCCATTTGTCGAAAATGGATTATGTAGACTCTATAGAGGGAACACTGGTTTTCAAGGTGGTCTGTTTAAGTAGTTTAAGTATTTGGGTTAGAATACCTGTTGGTGTAATCTACATCTTTTTCCAGAATCCGCTGATGGAATCCCTAAGGAACATTTGTGAGAAATGTAAGTCGCTCTATGAGGGATTCTCCACATACATTGAAAGCTGTAAGAGAAACGAGTCCATAGTAGAGGCGATATTAAGTTCCGAAGGAATTAAGAAGGAACCTTCGATCGACATTGAATATCATCATTTAATTAAAGAAGAGGAAGTGTCAGATACAACGTCGGGAGGAAGAGGACAAACTGGATGGGACTTACAAGAAAGACGTAGAGTATCTCCAGGTTCTTCATACATTCAAGTCGAACCGAAGACTACCCACATGTGTTCGTACTGCGTACTACAGTTTTTATCCATTTCTAAATTAACGAGACATATGCGCATCCATACAGGCGAGACGCCATACAAGCATTTCACATGTTCATCTTGTGATAAAAGTTTTTCTACTTTTTCAAATTTAAAGAAGCATTCGCGCATCCATACAGGCGACAAACCTTTCACATGTTCATCTTGTGATAAAAGTTTTTCTACTTCTTCATATTTAAACACACATATGCTCATCCATACAGGCGACAAACCTTTCACATGTTCATCTTGTGATAAAAGTTTTTCTACTTCTACATATTTAAAGAAACATTCGCGCATTCATACAGGCGACAAGCCTTTCACATGTTCATCTTGTGATAAAAGTTTTTCTACTTCTTCAACTTTAAAGACACATTCGCGCATCCATACAGGCGACAAGCCTTTCTCATGTTCATCTTGTGATAAAAGTTTTTCTACTTCTTCATATTTAAAGACACATTCGCGCATCCATACAGGCGACAAGCCTTTCTCATGTTCATCTTGTGATAAAAGTTTTTCTACTTCTTCATATTTAAAGACACATTCGCGCATCCATACAGGCGACAAACCTTTCACATGCTCATCTTGTGATAAAAGTTTTTTAACTTCGTCAGATTTAAAGAAACATTCGCACATTCATACAGGCCACAAGCCTTTCACATGTTTATCTTGTGATAAAAGTTTTCCTACTTCTTCACATTTAAAGACACATTTGCGCATTCATACAGGCGACAAGCCTTTCTCATGTTCATCTTGTGATAAAAGTTTTTATACTTCTTCACATTTAAAGACACATTCGCAATACCATACAGGCCACAAGCCTTTCGCATGTTCATCTTGTGATAAAAGTTTTTATACTTCTTCAGATTTAAAGAGCCATTCGCGTATACATACAGGCAAAAAGCCTAGAAACATGTTCTAGTTGTAATACATTTTCTACATTTTCTAAAGCTACATTCCCGCATACATAGGTCGACAAGCCTTTCACGCCTTTCACATGTTCAAGTTGTGATAAAGGTTTTTATTCAATTTTGCCATATAAACTGACGTTTATTGACGTCAAATCGAACCTTTAGTCATTGTTTATTTTGTTTATTTAGGCAGCGGATTAAAATGTTTCAATCCGCTGCCTATACATTTTTGCGGTTTAAAGTAACGTTTTATATGTTTATAATTGTTTTCGTCGTTGTCAAGGTTGCGGCACTGAAGTTGTCATCTTGTCAAATTTTCTCTTCAAAATTGGACTTACTCCGCTAAACGTCAGTTTCTAAATGGCAAAATTGAATAAAACGTTGTAATACACTCGCGGATACAATGAACGTTTAACTCGCGACATTAACGCGCTTGAGGCTGCGCTGCGCGCGCGTTTAAACATATCACTCGTTAAACGTTCATTTTATCCGTTTGTATAATAAATAAGTATTATCATTCTTATAATTTAAGGGGGTTAATTAAGTAATTAATTAAGTTATTTAAGGGGTTGATTCGGTACATTTTAAGCATATGTTTTTTGATAACACTTTTTGGTCACTTCTGCTGGATATTTTTGACTTTAAATAAACTTTTGATATCTTTTTAAGGCGTTTACTTCAGATTTACTTAAACATGGCTTCTCTTGACAGTTTATAGCATGGAACATTCAATTAATAAAATGATAGATGTCTACAATACATCAACACTCTCGCTTATTAAATAAGTTTGCAAATACCCATATTATTACATAACGTTTGAAAACGAACTGAAAACAATGGTTTTGTTAACATAACTGCGAGTTGATTTTCAGTGTACTTTAGATACAGTAATTTCATCTGAATTAACTAATTCGCGAACAAAGAAGTATCGGATTCTAATGTGCTTGGTTGTTCTGTGAAGTTCTGGATTCTGGGTCAGCCGGATAGCAGCTTCGTTGTCAACTTGTAGGTTCGGTATCACTTCTAACTGATCCATTTCAGTCAAAAGCCTTTTCAACCATACAGCTTCTCGGGCAGCTTCACTTGCGGCTACAACTTCAGCTTCAGTGGTAGATATGGCAATGGATGTTTGCCTTTGGCTCATCCACGAGACTGGTGCCCCTGAGTACAGACGTTGACAGTCTGGTGCCGAGGTCTCCTCCTTGGTCTGCATCACTGTAACAGTCTAAAACCCCCCTTTTGAAATTATATTTGTAAATAACGTAATTCCATTATTAGTAGTCCCGTACCGTATTTAGGTACTACCGCAGAATTCTTTTGAGTTTTGACTCTGAGCACATCTGGATGAGTTGGGTTCTCAAGGTTTCTCGATACCACACTGACTGCGTAGGCAATATCAGGACGTGTCCCACACATCAGAAACATTAATAGCGTTTTCGAATGGGACTGCACTGGAATCGAGCTATTTCCGAATGCACTCAGTGCATATCGAGCTGATTCAGTACTACACGGGCACCGTGCACGACTTTGGTTCTGAGTTCTACCAGGTTAAAAACTTTAATTTAATCAGATCTGGCGTTAAAATGTTGCCAGATTTGCACTACTTTTCACCAGATACATTTTTTTTAACAAAATTATCTATCGAGTCTGTTATCATGCAGAGTAAAATAATAATAATAATGAATAATAATAAAAAAACACGGGAAATTAAAAAGATTTATTTTCAAACTAAAAAGATTAACATTCTATAATAAAAATAAATTCAGTTTTGGAACAAAAACTAAAGATGTTTACATAAAATTTGTAGCAAACAAAACGATAACCAAAAACGAAAACCAACTAAAAAATATTACAACAAACAAATAAAAGTAATTTTCTGTACATATTATCATGTTTTGAAATAATTTGGGGAGGTATTTCAAAAGTGTAAGTCTTTACTGTCTTTATTTATGTAACGCTTAGTATTGTAATGCGAGAAGTAAACAACGCGACACCAACTACGACGCGTAAAGACAGCTGCACGAAATTTCCCGGAATGTTGTTTACGAAAAGCAATTAATTTGTGACCTTCTGAACATTTGCTGCGTAGGCGTTCTAGAAGGTACGGGAAGGATCTCGATTATGGTTGGGGGTGTATATATAAGGGGGCTTGTGATCGAGGGAGTTAGTTAGAACTAGAGAAGCAGAAGTGAACGCGACATACGATCCGAAAGCGGAGCAGTACAAATAAATTATGTAGTGTCTAGTCTAGTGTACAAGTAGTTTAGTGGGTTAAATAAATTAGTGTTCAATTAATGTAAATAAATTATAAAATATACGTTACATTGGTGTCAGAAGAGCGGACCATGAAGAAGTTACGCGAATTAAAAGTGGCCGAGTTAAAAAAAGAACTCGAGGATCGAACGGGAATTGGAAACAGGAGGGAGGAAGACTGAACTCCAGGACCGGCTCTCAGCATTTTTGAAAGAAAATGGCCAGGACCCGGAAGTTTTCGAGTTCGAAGACGATGACATCACGAAGCAAATCGCCGCCCAGAGGGAAGAAAGCGCCGCCCAGAGGGAAGACATCACTGCTCAAATCGCCGCCCAGAGGGAAGACATCACTGCTCAAATCGCTGCCCAGAGGGAAGAAATCGCCGATCAGAGGGAAGACATCACTGCTCAAATCGCTGCCCAGAGGGAAGAAATCGCCGCCCAGAGGGAAGAAATCGCCGCCCAGAGGGAAGAAATCGCCGACCAGAGGGAAGACATCACTGCTCAAATCGCCGCTCAGAGGGAAGACATCACTGCTCAAATCGCTGCCCAGAGGGAAGAAATCGCCGCCCAGAGGGAAGAAATCGCCGCCCAGAGGGAAGAAATCGCCGCCCAGAGGGAAGATATTTCTGCTCAAATCGCCGCCCAGAGGGAAGAGATAACCGACCAGATGGAGGCTCAGCGTAAGGAGATTGAAGAGAAGATCAAGCAGTTGGAAGAACGACTAGAACAAGTCAGTTAGCGGCGAGGGGAAAGAAGACGAAATTAAACCGAAGACGAAGCAGTTGAAAGAACGACTAAGGTGAGTCAGTAGCGGCGAGACGAAGGAAGAAATAAAGGCGGTCGTTCAACAGAACTCGATATGTACCAATCGAGTGACGCCCCCAACGTTCGACGGAAAAATTCCGTGGGCCAGTTACAAGAAGCAGTTTGAGGCGGCAGCGGAGGCTAATGCTTGGTCCCCTCACGAGAAAGCTGTTTCCCTAACGGTAGCCTTACGTGGAGAGGCGTTGGAAGTTCTTCAGACGCTATCCACCGAGGAAGCCGGGAATTACAATGAGCTGCTGAGGCGACTGGAAATGCGGTTCGGCCAAACACATCTGGAGCAAGTCCATCAATCCCAGATGTCCAATCGCCGTCAGAGATCGAACGAGACCCTGCAGGAGTTCGAAGCGGACGTAGCCAGACTAATGAGGTTGGCGTATCCCACGGCACCGGAACAGATGATGGAGTGCCTCGCAGTGCAGACGTTCGTGAGCGGGCTGCGGGACCAGGAACTGCAGATGGCCCTGAGGCTAGCTCGACCGAAAACAGTAATGAACGCGCTCGCCATCGCACTAGAACATGAGGCAGCAATGGAAGCCTCCCGCATTCACGGTTGTGCTCGAGCTGTTACCGAGGAGGTAGGCACAGAAAAACTCGTGGAGAAGGCCGTCCAGCAGATCATGGAGTTGCTGTCAGCACAGAAGACGCGGCCCAAAACAACGGTGCCGGCAAAGGCCCCGGAAAAACGAATGCGGGTCGATAAAAGGGAGGGGACGTCGACCCGTGGCAATAGAAACCCCCGGGCCAGTATAGCCTCGTTTTCCCACCAATTGGGCCTACCAGGGATACGTTCCGAGACGAAACGTCTCTAAGGAGGGGGCAGTGTAATGCGAGAAGTAAACAACGCGACACCAACTACGACGCGTAAAGACAGCTGCACGAAATTTCCCGGAATGTTGTTTACGAAAAGCAATTAATTTGTGACCTTCTGAACATTTGCTGCGTAGGCGTTCTAGAAGGTACGGGAAGGATCTCGATTATGGTTGGGGGTGTATATATAAGGGGGCTTGTGATCGAGGGAGTTAGTTAGAACTAGAGAAGCAGAAGTGAACGCGACATACGATCCGAAAGCGGAGCAGTACAAATAAATTATGTAGTGTCTAGTCTAGTGTACAAGTAGTTTAGTGGGTTAAATAAATTAGTGTTCAATTAATGTAAATAAATTATAAAATAAACGTTACAGTATGTAGCAGACCACTTAACGTGTTCGCACCTGTTCCGTAGTTTTGTTTTGTTTAAATTTTTGGTGCTAAAAACTCTCTCCACACAAGCACTACTATGTGGTAACGTTAAAAACGTGGAGACTACTCTAATTAACACTGGGAAAGCCAGAGTACCATCTCTTTTCTTTCCTTTAGACACTTCTTTCCAAAAAGATGCTCTCTAATTCAAAGTTCAGTTCTGAACTTTTCAGAACTCTAAACTCTCGGTCTAATTGGTGCATAAATCGATTTATGCACTAATCAGGATATAGACACCAATAGCTTAGTGAATTCGCTTTCTCATTTCGCACCGTGAGAATCCGGCTTAAGAAAACAAAATTGTGTAGAAACGGTTGCCATGGTTACTAAATTCGGACGTCACGCTTTTCTCGTGTATACAAGGCGTTTGCACAAGATTATAGATGTTCTGTGGTGTTCTGTGATATGTTTGTAGGTTAGGTCCCAACAAGAATGTTGCGTTTCGTGTTGTTGTTGTGTTAAGTTAAACTTAATGGCCTTAATGCTGTTTATTCCGAAAACACGAGTATGGATATGGAAGTGAAAACTGCTTGCGACTGGTGCTTGAAAGAAGTAGTAGTTCAGAAGATCGAGGAGAAATTATGGCGCTTCTGGGGGATAATAAGCGACGAAGTAAGTTCGGTTGTTCTCACTTTCATGACTTCAATACCTCATTCCTACTATGTGGACATCCTTTAAAATCAATGATCCCGAATATGATTCCCCCAAGTGAAGTACGTAATCGTAAATGACGACTTAAAACGTATATAAAATAGGTAAATGTTTACTTAAGCCACTTCGACTATATATTGCAACTCTTCTCTAAAGGTAGTAATAAGTGACGATATACAGACATTTCCCCAAGAAATAACCAAGGCACCAAGGAGATAGTGGAGTAATTTGAAAAGGCGCTGTAAACGCAAGAGGGCAAGGATAAACAAAGTGCCCCGGGGGCAGAAGTGGTCTAAGTAAACATTCACCATAAAATATTTCAATACTGCTTAGTTCTAACGACCGACGGTTGTCCAGCTTCTCTAAATTGGCCATGGTAATTTAACCAAAGGAAAACACCAAGTCTTAACCAACTGCTTTAGTTGGTAGTTGGTAGTAGTTAACACAACTACTAATAGATTCATTTCGAAAGGCCAAGTAACACATTTATTTCATGTGGCGCAGACATACATTTCCATTATTAACCAAAGTTTAGCTTTCAAACATGGCCCTTACAAACGTCCTAGTACGTCACTGCCATTAGACTCATTTCATCAGTTGTATATTACTACGCAACGATGTCGGTTTCCTCACAGCAAACGTTAATTACATCGTCCCTGTCTACATTGCTCCACATCCAACGATACATCCATTTAAATCACATTCCTTTACTCCACTGACCCATTAGCATCTTGATTATTTGATAGTACAATACTTCTTCATTACTTATCATGTTAGTGCTGAAAAATTGGAGAAATATGAGAAGTGGTAGATCTAGAAGTTTACCGCATTTCCTTAACCATTTCAATCAAGACACTCGGTCAATTTAAAGATCTTTTTTTTGGGTCTTTTCACCTCATAACAGACTGTCAGCATAAATGAATGAAACTTTGAGTTTGTAACGAAGCCGATTTTCGAGAGTTGAGAGTAGACCACCCACCATACATTTAAACGCGAAATCAAATCTATCTCGGATAGATGGCGGCCGATAAGGCACTGTTCAATCCACCATAGTTTCAATATCAGGGCTAAATGAATATGAGCCACTCGCCCTCTACGGCGTCCTCTGCCTGAGTTAATCCAAGGCGAGAACCACTACTTGTTGCCGTTATTAGCATTTATCCGTTGTGTTTCTGTCCTACCGACCGATATATGTGATTGTCCTATATGTAATTGTGAGCGTCACCGGCCGACCGATCAAACCGACCGAATTATTCGTTATTTGTTACATAACCGTCCGATTGTGAATGTACTACCGACCGATACATGTAATTGTGAACGTTACCGCACCGTTAGATCTAGACCGACCGATTGTGAACGTAATACCGACCGAATTATATGTATCTGTGATTGTTCCGCCGTTTTATGTTATGTAATTGTCCGTTACCGACCGACATATGTGAGTGATCTGTATTACCGTCAAAATATCCGTCTCTCCGAACCGCTACGAATTAATTTTTCCTTCGTTGTAGGGAAAAATTAATTTTTCTCTGTCCTCCGCTTGCTCTCTCTCACACTCTCGCTCTCTCGTAAAAGCCGCACTACCGAATCTTGGACTCTGCACGTTTTCTTATCGTCTCCGTATTTAGCTATTTCTCTTTCATTGTGAAATTGTTAAGATAATTTTCCGTTCTCCCGTTTTCAATATTTAGAGGGTTTTTCATGTTCCCGGTCTTAATTTTATTGTTTGCAAAGGTATTGTAATTTTCCGTTTCCGCATTTTCGCTTATTGAAATAGTTTTCGATCTTTCCGATTTCATTTAGAATAAAATTTTATTTCTCTCAAACTGTGATACTTTAATATTTTCGCATTTGTGTGTTTCCTTTCGAGATACATAAATAACTGTAAATAAGTTTTTGCCGATCTCCGTTCGACGACCTCGCAGGTGTTATTTGTATGAATTGTTTTCACGGCCGATTGGGAATAAACTAATTTTGGGATTTTCTGTTTTTGAACGTGTGTTTCATTTCTACAGACAACCCTGGTAATCTCCTGAGTTCGTAAATTACCCAGGCATATTCCCGAGGGAGAAAACCCTTAAAAATCTGGCGCCCGAGCAAAACCGTAAAACCGACTCTTAAAACCGTTTCCCGAGCTCCCAAACTCCGTCCCAGCGCCAAATCTCACTAGTAACCGCACCAAGCGCGTTACAAGTTATAATGCATCGTAAAGCGATTCATGAGAGAGTCTGATCAGTCATCATTAGAAATGAATCCAGTAAGTTTTGCTATGAAAAAAGAGAATAAATAGTTTTAAAAACATTGTGTTGAGTTTGGTTTGATTTGTTTTTTTTTCTAATTTTTTAATACACAATAAGTAACTTTTACCTCTTGGTGTTGCGTTCATTTTTTGTTTTTGTATGGTCTATGCAATGGCAGGAAATAAATTTCAATATTTTACTTGCTTTGTGGAAGAATCATCCTCATCTTCGATTGTTCAGGCTTCCATCTAATAAGAAGGCCATTTGTCGAAAATGGCTTATGTAGACTCTATATGTCTAAGTATTGGGGTTTAGTACCTCTTGGTGTATTCTACATCTTTTTCCAGAATCTGCTGATGGCATCCCTAAAGAACATTTGTGAGAAATGTAAGTCACTCTATGAGGGATTCTCCACATACATTGAAAGATGTAAGAGAAACGAGTCCATAGTAGAGGCGATATTAAGTTCCGAAGGAATTAAGAAGGAACCTTCGATCGACATTGAATATCATCATTTAATTAAAGAAGAGGAAGTGTCAGATACAACGTCGGGAGGAAGAGGACAAAGAGAATGGGACTTACAAGAAAGACGTAGAGTATGTCCAGGTTCTTCAGACATTCAAGTCAAACCGAAGACTACTCACATATGTTTGTACTGCGATAAACAGTTTTCATACATCTCTAAATTAATGAGACATATGCGCAGCCATACAGGCGAGAAGCCTTTCGCATGTTCGTCTTGTGATAAAAGTTTTTCCACTTCTTCAGAATTAAAGATACATTCACGTAGCCATACAGGCGAGAAGCCTTTCGCATGTTCATCTTGTGATAAAAGTTTTTCTACTTCTTCAGAATTAAAGACACATTCGCGCATCCATACAGGCGACAAGCCTTTCACGTGTTCAACTTGTGATAAAAGTTTTTCTTGTTCTTCTAATTTAAAGGCACATTTGCGCATTCATACAGGTGACAAGCCTTTCACATGTTCATCTTGTGATAAAAGTTTTTCTACTTCGTCAGATTTAAAGAAACATTCGCGCATTCATACAGGTCACAAGCCTTTCACATGTTCATTTTGTGATAAAAGTTTTTCTACTTCTTCAACTTTAAAGACACATTCGCGCATCCATACAGGCGACAAGCCTTTCTCATGTTCATCTTGTGATAAAAGTTTTTGTACCTCTTCACATTTAAAGATACATTCGCATATCCATACAGGCGACAAACCTTTCACATGTTCATCTTGTGATAAAAAATTTTCTACTTCTTCAGCTTTAAAGAAACATTCGCTCATTCATACAGGCCACAAGCCTTTCACATGTTCATCTTGTGATAAAAGTTTTCCTACTTCTTCACATTTAAAGGCACATTTGCGCATTCATACAGGCGACAAGCCTTTCACATGTTCCTCTTGTGATAAAAATTTTTCTACTTCTTCAAATTTAAAGGCACATTTGCGCATTCATACAGGCGACAAGCCTTTCACATGTTCCTCTTGTGATAAAAGTTTTTATAATTCTTCACATTTAAAGAGGCATTCGCGCATCCATACAGGCGAAAAGCCTATAAACATGTTCTAGTTGTAATAGAAGATTTTCTACCTCTTATCAACTAAAGCTATATTCCCGCATACATACTGTCGCGGTACGGCCCAAATTAGCACAACTAGGTCACCACCTAAGCTAAATCAGCACTGAGGTGACCTTGTGACGTAGACACAAGAACAATACGTGACTAGCGGGCGGCATGCGACGGAGCACGTTCGTAAACATCTCTTAAGTATTTATACCAGATCGATCAAATCGATCGGGGATCAGTCTTCCAGTACCCCTTCACGTTGCCAGTCCGAGGGTCCGTCCTGTTCGCCATGTCGCACGTTGTTGGGGCAGCCTCGTACCTGCTACCCTTCCACAAGTTCACATAAGCAACCACCAACTTTCAACCTTTTTGTTTCATTTTACGTTCGCCCTTCCTGACGCGCATTTGTAATACTCTCTGCCCTGTAAGTAGGAAATAAACATTTTTAAATTCATCTACCTTATCTCTACCTAGCTACACCCCCCAACCAGAGCACACCTTCCTGGGCTCTAAAGCCCTCTGGCGTGTGACAATGCTTCGACAAGCCTTTCACGCCTTTCACATGTTCAAGTTGTGATAAAGGTTTTTATCATTCTTATAATTTAAGGGGGTTAATTAAGTTACTTAAAGGGTTGATTCGCTACATTTTAAGCATATATTTTTTGATAACTTTCTTTTGATCATATAGTAAATTGAAATAAAGTTTATTTCAAGAACATCCACAGTTTTTACCTTAAAATACCGAAAAATAAACTTCTAACAGCAAAACTTCACATACTCTTGAAAAATAAAGGTCAATTGCGTTGGCCAGCAGAACTCACCACTGGTTCATTTAAAATTAAAATATCGAAAATTTTTAGTTAGTTTGAGTTTCTCGAGGTAATGACGTCGAGATATTTTTTGGACTATTTTACTGCTTTTGGCATTACTTAGAAGTCATAAATGGCGATGTGTAACATCGTAAGACTCGTATGGCCTCACAAAATATTCATGGCATCATTGTCAACGTTTTAATAAATTTAGAACTGAAATTAACATTTTGTCTTATTAGTAAATATTTGTTTTGGTTGTTTGTTAGATAACAAAGGTTTCTGAAAAAATATTTTTGAATAAAACTAACTACCAAAATGATAAATAAATTTACTTATTTTATATAACAACAAATTTCATTGTCCACACTTTGAAATAAGAATCCGATCATCGATTTGGAATAATTAAAAAATAAAATAAAAGGTATAGGCATTAAACAGGCTAACTTAAGTTATGAGATTTGGTTTAAATCACTAAAACCGTTCTAAAGACAATTGTACAACAAAATAAAAATTCTTAAGAGTAAAGTGCCCTTTAGGAAGGTTTTAAAAAAAAAACTGTTTCAAACAAAATTGTAACTATAAGTTAGGTCAGTTCAAATCTAAAATTTAGTGAGTATCAGTAAAGCCGTTTTGGAGAGAATTGAGATACACTTAAAAATTCACAAAAGTAGAGGGCCCTTCACAGAAGATCAGTCAAGATAACGGTAACAGCAGTCGATGAGGATTGAACAGTAAAGTAAACGTACGAAGTTTAAAAAAAACGTCTTTGACCAGTTTTTTGAGATAATCAAAAAAAAACCTAAAAATTACGAATTAAAATGTCCTTTGCCCTTAACGGATTCTGATAAAATTTATGTGGTTTTCACGAGAAAACCTACATAAAAAATTGCAACTTTCCACTGTTTATAGTTTTTAGGGTAACCAGGGGTGTGCAACGTAGAGTCCATTTACTTTAAGAAGAATCGTGGCCTTGAGTTTCACGGAGATATATATTCCGTCGGCTATGTTCGATTTCCACATACAGACCGTTTCTAAAGAGTCGCAGTATAGGATAAGCACGAGAGCGAAGGAAAGGCCATATATTTCTCGCAAGTTAAACAGAGAACGACCTTTTGCGATGTTGCTAGCTCGCAAAACATCACATTCATCCGCTCCGCACACATCCCAAAGTGTAACGCGATACGCGTTGACTTGGACTGCGTGCTCGGCCGGCAACGTTGCAAAACTTCTCTCTCTGTCACGCTAACGAGCTACTGCTGGTTTCTCTTTTGCTCTTGTTGGTTTCCCACCAAGCGTTTCGATAGAAAAGCTCTATCCTAAGCTCTACCTCTAAAGGTATATGTAATACTCCTATATCGCTAGCGTCCTAGTGAGTCCTTCTCGTCCCATAGTGAGTAGGGCGAAAACAAGTGCGACATAAGAGAGTGACTTGGTAGATGAAGCGCAAGCGCGACGGAGAACAATGGCCCCGTATTACAAAATCTGTATTCTCTGACGTAGATGCTGTAAGTCAATAATAATATTAATAATCAACCAAAAGGATAACGAGCTGGTCAAGTACCTCATGGTGGCTATAGCCCCTCTACTTTATACTGAATATGTATTATTCTTATTGATTTATATCTTCTTATTTGTAATAATGATTTAGAAATTTCTTAAAAAATTCCTTATAGTCACGACTCTATTTTTACGCACGCGTATGAAATCCATATAAGTACCCACGAAACATCAAAATCGGACTGGCAACGCTGTCGCTGTCACATAACCATACCATACATAACCATCAAACATCAAACCATCCATAGTCCTGCTTCCTGCTTCCTGCTAAGCACGAGGATCTTAATCTGCTTAACCCTTTTCTAACACTGTTTGTAATTCGTAAAGTACTACTCGATTAGTTTCTGTACATTAATGGCCATGATTCATACGAAAGAAGTGATGACCGCTTGCGACTGGTGTCTACAAAAAGCACTAGTGCAAACCATAGACGAGAATTTGTGGCGTTTCTGGAAGATAATCAGCAAAGAAGTGAGTATGAGGCGCAGTTATACATCAAATCATTGACTTGTGGAATTGTAACAATGTATTTGGTCTTGCTGTGGCACTTCACTTATCCGTGATCCGTAACTGATATGTGTCTTTCCTTTCAGGATCCAAATATGACATCCCACAAGAATATCTGCGACAAATGTAAATCACGCTACGAGAGATTCTCGATTTACATCGAGAGTTGTAAGATCAACACGTCCAAAGTAGATGAGCTACTAGCGACGGGACAGGTCAAAGACGAACCTACTATCGACATTGAGTATCCTGCCTTAATTAAAAAAGAAACATCAGACGAAGTAGACTGGAATTTCTATCGTTCTGCAGTGTCGAGTGGAGTTTTCATTGAAGAACAAATGCTAGTGGGCTGCTCAAATTCTCTTATGAGGAGCAACGATTCCACGGTAAATGAAGTACTCTCGGCTGGGAATGTCAAAAAGGAACCCCTTATTCACAGTGAGGATCAATTCATAAATGATGAAGACATTTGGAAAGAAGAAGCGTCCGATTCTCATTGTCCTACAGCATCAGGTGGCAAAGGAGACACTAGGTTAGTGTTACGAGTCGTTTTAGAACGCCAAGCGTTACAAGACTCCAAGGTTCACCAGAAGAAAATTAATAATAACCTTAAGTGTACATATTGTGGTAAAGTTTTCAAATCTTATAAGTTAAAAATTCACTTGCGCACTCATACAGGTGATAAACCTTTCAAATGTTCACATTGCAATAAGAGTTTTGCTAGGTCGACTCATTTAAATCTTCACTTACACACTCATTCAGGTGAAAAACCTTACAGATGTTCGCAGTGCAATAAGAGTTTTGCTCAGTCAAGTGATTTAAATCGTCACTTACGCACTCATACGGGTGAAAAACCTTTCAGATGTTCATATTGCGACAAGTGTTTTGCTGGGTCGAGCAGTTTAAATGGTCACTTACGCACTCATACAGGTGAAAAACCTTTTAAATGTTCTCATTGCAATAAGAGTTTTGCTGGATCGAGTCATTTAAAAAGTCACTTACGTACTCATACAGGTGAAAAACCTTTTAAATGTTCTCATTGCAATAAGTGTTTTGCTCGATCGAGTCATTTACAAAGTCACTTACGCACTCATACAGGTGAAAAACCTTTCAAATGTTCACATTGCAATAAGAGTTTTGCTCGGTCGACTCATTTAAATCTTCACTTACACACACATTCAGGTGAAAAACCTTACGGATGTTCGCAGTGCAATAAGAGTTTTGCTCAGTCAAGTGATTTAAATGTTCATACACGCACTCATACAGGTGAAAAACCGTACAAATGTTCACATTGCAACAAGAGTTTTTCTGGGTTGAGTGGTTTAAATAGTCACTTACGCACTCATACAGGTGAAAAACCTTTCCAATGTTCACATTGCAATAAGAGTTTTACTCTGTCGAATCATTTAAATCGTCACTTACACATGCATAAATAAAGGTTTTGCTCGATCAAGTGATTTAGGGCCGTATTTATAGTCGCCACTTGAATTTGTCCCAAGTTGAGTCCGATTCAAGTTCTCAAATTTTATTTTATAAAACTAACTTCGGTGTCAAGTTCAACTCAAGCCTGGGATAAGTTTGAGTCACCTCGAACCCAGACTTAAGTAATAAGAAGCTGGAATAAGTGAATGGCATTGACATGAACATCTCACTCCTATCCAAAAGAAATCTTACAGAGTTTAATTTGTAAACCAGACCTTCTGGAACGTAATGGAAGATTTTTTTGAGCATTTAGTAAATGTTAACAACACCAACCCCAAAACATTTAAAATCTATTTTGACAAATGAGGTAACTAACGAGGTAGGAATTACAAATGAAACTTTAAAATATTTACGAACAAAACGTCAGTTATTAAGTGGGAAAGATGCAGTGTTGTTAGTATTTCAATACATATGCTTAATTTGTATTTACTGTGTATTTCAAATACATTTCTTCTGACATTTTAAATACAGTAGTTCAAATACATTTTTGGGCAATGTTAAGATTCATTATTTGCTAAATTATTCCTTAAATGCTCTTACATTTATTTTATTTTGTTACGGTAACTACAAATGCGCATTTTTATACATTTTTTGAGCATATTTCCGGCTGTTCATTTGTATTTACATTTTGGTTTATGTATTTACATGCTTATTTTGAATCTTATTGTTATAATGATCCTATGGCACTTTTAAAGGAGTTGCGATTATCTTAACGAAAGTGTACAATTTATTCATAAAGTATTTAAAAAAGTTGTGACATTGTAAAACAATTTTTAAGGTACTAAGTTCCTTGTCGACATTTTTACAGAAGTTGCAGTTATCTTAAACTTAAGCTGTTGTTTCAAAAGAAGTTAAGGAGCTTCTAAAGAGCTTATGACAACTCTAATGCAACAGAAATAACTTGAACTGCCATATATAAAGTTGGAAAAGTAACTAATGAAGTTTTTTAATTAGCTATGTTAGATCAAGTTAAAAAGTAAAGCGTCTGATGTGTCGACATCTTTGCCTTGGGATTATTTTTTAGAAGGTTGAAACTTACATTAGCCTGTTGTTTTTTGAAGTATCACTTCAATTTGTAAACACTTGTATAGCAAAGTAGTTGGTAAACAACACAAATAACTTAGATATTTTGAAAATAATTGAAAACTTCACAACTTCGGGCAATAAAAAAAAGATTTTAGAACTTCATTAGAAAGTTTCCATGAGAAATTAGATTCCATTTTCTGATTTAGAAATTTCAAAAATTGAATAACTTCAACAATTTCACGAAGAAAATAATAGGAATTCTAAGCTTCCTAGGGTTATGCTTAACATTGCTGCGATTAAGAATAATTTACAACTTTAAATACTGTTTAAATACAAAAACTAAATACTTGTTATTTGTATTTAAATACATTGTCCAGAGAAGTATTTAAAATACAAGTAAATACATTTTGTAAAAAGTATTTGCGTTTGTATTCATTTCCGATAATAATAAGAGTTAATCAAAAAATGCTTAATATGTAATTTTATTTTTTTATTTAGCGTATGGCTTATATACATATATATATCTTATTTTTCGCGTCATGGTGTTAAAAAATAATATTCTAATAAGACTTCCCTCAAGAACATAGTTGCTAAAATTAATGTAGTGGGTACTGTCATTTTAATTATATCTAAGGGCCGGTTGTAGATGCTGTAGTTCAACGTCAGTTCAATTGAACCAGCGTTCAACTTTAAACCGAGTTCAATAATAGTTTTGTTGTAGGACAGCAGTTCAACAGTGGTTCTGTAGAACGATGTTCGAGTTGTGTTGGTCAACCTGATTCCATAAAATGTAATCTGTTAGACGATTTTAAGGTTCACGGATCGATAAAAATATTAGGGTTTTGTGAATAGTGGACGTTTCGGTGTGAAACATTTGGTGTTATAACCTATAAACTCCCGGCCTGTCAATCGTAGTGTGCAGGTCGGGAGCAAAAATAACCTAAAACCATAATTTAAATCTAATAATATTAAACCAATCAACACATATTAAACCTACTTCCAAATGGAAAAGTAAATGTAGTGAACGTAATTGTGAAGTGATATCAGTATTTTGTGTTAAATGTTAAAACTAAGTATAACACGTGCATAGTGCCACCCGCTTTCCTATTCACGCCGGTAACCAGGCCGGATAGGACCGGATATCCTGTAGGAGAGCGGAAACAAAAGAAATCAGGAACTTTAATACACAAAAATTAATTCTAACAACACAGAAAATTAATTTAATTACTACAAGAAATCTATCAAAGGGACTGGTAAGCATGACTTCGAGTCAGACTACGCTGCAGTCCCAATAGAAATATCAATAAAGGGTGGCATCACAGATGTCATCGAAACTGGGTGAATGGACTAGTATCCGAGCCCAAATGATCGGCCGACCTTAGGCGGCCGATTAAATCGAAAGGAAGAAGAAGAAGAAGAATAACCTATAAAACCTATAAAATATTCTGAAGACTGAACGTGGTCGAAGGACGAACGTTACTTTTCAGTGTGTTAAAGTTTATATTTTCTTTATTTTTGTTGTGCCAAAGCTATGTAATAAATAGATATACACATAATTTATTTTGGTTTGGTACTTTATTTAGGTATTCTAGCAGAATTTCCAGTATATTATTTAAATGTTATAGGGAGCACGTGGTAATTAAGTTAAAATAAAGGTGCTGGTAACTTTGGTGTAGGTGATGGAGGCACGCAAAGGCTTAAAACAAAGATCAACTAATTTTATCTCTCGCGAAGAGGCTATTTTGGTGTATAACTATGGTCAAACCATATATTGAAATGAGTTGGCCTGTTTCGCAACGTTTGCGGTATACTAGGATGCAAGACACCAATCACAACATCCATGAAGTCCTCATCATCTGTTAATTCTTCTAATAACACATTCATTCCGGTAAATTATCAGCAAATCATTACCTAACCCAACTTCCAGATTGACATTATATCTAACTGTCAAATTTCTTGAACCTTACTTGAACCGTCGTTAAACGCTGGTCATCGTTCCCTCAAATTGAACTTGGGTTCAACCTAGGTTCAACAGTGAGTGACTCATCTACAACACAAATTTATAATTGAACTTGGTTCAAAATGGAACCTGCGTTGAACTGCGCATCTACAACCGGCCCTAAGTAAAAATGATACCGAATTGAATATTTTATTATTTTAAATAGTTTAATATATATCCACAGTAAGTATAAGTATTATACTTACTGTATATAAAGATAATTATTAAAAAAATATTAATTTTCAATTTGTGCTACTTCATTCAAAATCTAGACTATATTATATCATGAGATTGAAGCGACACTCATTAACCAGGGTTAATGATCGTTACCAATTATTTTAATATTAAATACGACCCATTTGACTTATTTTAAAATAGCTGCCAATATAACAGAGCTTATGTAATAAACTTTACAATCCGCGTGGAATTGTTTAAATTACATAAAATTATTAGTAATTTTTCAATTGTCTAATGAAGCAAATTTGAAGGGGATTCCGGTTATCCAATAAGGCTCTTGTGCTCTTGACTCCATTTTTTACCAGAACCAGGCACTCCAGAAGCACGATTTAATGATCGATTTAGAGCTATAATTGAACAGTGCTTTGTGATTCTAAAAAATCGATTTAGGTGCCTTTTGAAACACCGTGTTCTTCACTATGCACCAAAAACTGCGGCAAAAATTATAACTTGTGCAATTCTACATAATATCTGCATTGAAAATCATACACAATGAAGACAATATGAATCATAATGATGACAGTGTGGGCCCAGATCCAGTAAGTGCAAATGTTGTGAACCGTAATCCTGACAATAATCTTCTGCGAAGAGGAAGGGAGATTCGTGAAATGTTAGTCAATAACTATTTTGCCTGATGTTTTATAACCATTACGTACTTATTCTACTATGTATCTAATTATATAGTTTAAAGATTATTATTAAAAAATCTTATTATTTTTTAAATCCTCATTTATTTCCTATTATTAAAAATTTACATGAATTCCAAGAAGCATTTCAAAGAATGTGTTAGAACTTGTAAATTGAAACCGTGGAAGAAAAAAAAAACATTAATTGAAATTATTGATTATTTCCGGAAACTACCACAACATTTACAATGCTTTCCACAGCAATTGCAATCCTCTCCAAAGTCATATTTTGTTTTTCTAGTAATGCCAGCTTTTGACTGTAATATTCCTCCTTTAGATCAGATTGTTCTTTATTCATTGGATGCCTCAATAGACGCATTTAAATTATTTTTCTTTTTCAGTGGTGTGTGGTACTTCTATTAACTGATCTTTTTTAGAGGCGGTCTGGTGATCAGCGATGCTGTTTTGCAGTAAACCATTTCATTTCTTTATGTGTTTGTATGGGTATTTCTACATCAGTTTCTTTTTCAGCTTCATTTATGTTTTTCTCAAATTGTATATTGTTTACATAACAATGATTTTGATCAATATTTTCAGATTGAACTATTTCACCGATCACAGGGGAATCCAGTTTCTTCTACATCTACACCACTTATAAGTACTTCTCCAGCTAAAAATAATAAAAATATAATCAAAAATAGAAAGTGAGAACATTTGTTGCTTGCAAATTTAAATCAGTGGATTATTGAACTAAGGGATAATGATTCATAAAATCAACGAGGGAGATTAAAGGTTTTGTTTTAAGAAAATATCTCCAAAATATGAGTCTGTTAACTAACTGAATTTGACATTATGTGCACGGTTCAAGTTCATCGTATTTTCCCTTATTACTAGTTTTAAGCCTTGTTTATATGGTTTAATATTCATATTGACATATTATTTTGATTTTTAGAAATAGAGTCTCTCTAACTTACCAACAATGTTTAGAATTTTTTTATCCATTGTATCTGGTTCGTCTTTCTCTGGTGGTCCACCTCCAGTTTGAATAAATGATCTCCTTTGTTGAGCCTGTTTCTATTTACTAGAACTCTTCATTTCACTCCAACACTAACATAATAAACTATACTATAATTACATACATATCTCATGTAGATACATATTTTTGTGCTAATATTTTAATTTAGATTCTCAGAATATTAAAGTAAAATATACTGACATAAGAGAGTTATAAGTTATATTTTAAAATGGAAACATCAAGTAAGTATATGAAGAGTGCCGCAGTTCTGAATTAGGTGTACAAATTTTCAGGAATAAATAGGAAATATTTGAAGAATTGAAGAATACTTAACCATAAATAAAAACTATTGAGCACTACCTTTCTCCATTCTTGCCATGATTTTGATGCACCAGGAATACTATTTAATCTTTTACTAATTTCAATAACGAATAATTTTAACGCAAGGGGGCGGAGCTTCTAAACCTTTCCAAACAGATCGAAGAAGCACGCAATTTGTCCATAAGAGAGTTTTAATTCTACATTTATTCCTAATTTTGTTGTAAATGAGAGTTGCCAGCTATATATTGTGATAAAGTTTGTTCAAACGTATGTTATCACCAAATATTTCTAGATAGGTAAGTAGTATAATGTAGTTTTGGCCCATATTATAGGTTATGTTATCGTATTATTTTCATCAAAACTTATCATTTTTGTTAAGTTTAGTGGTGCTGCTGTGTTTAAAGACCGTTTTTTAGGTTCGTGGTCAATATCTATAGTCATGAACTCAATGCCACGGTTCTTCTTAAAGTGAATAGACTATACGTATGAGAACCAGTAACATGTGTTCCGTATAGATATGTTCTGTGCTTTCACTTGTCATTTCAGTCATTTGTGTTCCGCACTTCTAACTTCTAATATATAGATGTTCTGTGGTCGTAACATTTTGACAATTCGAGACTGTCTCAGTCTCAGTGCCTCTGTGCCTTTCTTTCCGATTCAGAATTGCCGAATTTTTTCTACAAACATGATCGATTAGCATCAAAATTTAACGAAAGGTGAATCTTTTCTGGTACTTCTCTCCCTCTGTCGGGTTTCGCGGACGTTCCATGCCGTATAGAATGTATCGACGTGCGAGGATCGGCTATTTTTAGTTCGCCTGGCCTAGTAGAAAAGCTCCCGCGGCAGAGATGAGTAAGAGGAAATCAGTTTTCCACGAGGTCTACCAGCGGCAGTACCACAACAAGGCGTCGAGGCTATGGCAGGTCACGAAAGGTAACTGCGGTACGCTCGGTGGGTCCCGAGTACTCACCTCTCGCTTGCAGATAACGAGGGCTTCGTCCAGAGGCTCGGCTTGCTGAAATCACTACCGATCCACATGGGATGCGTCAACACCATCTGTTGGAACAGCACCGGGGAGTATCTACTGTCCGGCTCCGACGATCAACACCTCGTCATCACCAACGGCTTCGATTACAAAGTTAAGGTTAACTACTGCACCAGCCACCATGCAAACATATTCAGTGCTAAGTTTCTGCCCTGTACTAACGATACACAGATCGTTTCCTGCTCCGGAGATGGGATTATACTCCATACCGGTAAGGACCAAACGTTAAATAACACTGCATCGAACAATATTACGTAGTTTGATGTAATGAAAAGATTCGGAAGAACAGTCAGTGTCCTAATAAACTAGAGATTATTTTTGTATTATCACTATAGAGAAATGTGGAGGATTTTCATTGACTCCTCTTAATTAACTGTCAAATTTCATGTTTCCATTGTAAGATACGTGCAAATATACGCACAGCCGCTGCTGTCATCACTTTCACGAGAAATAAACAATGATCAATCCCAATTTAAATATACAATAGGTGCTTTCCAATTGTACACTTTGAGCACCCAATCGAGCCCATGCGCACGCAGTGCTTCAAACGCATGTTCCATTTGTCGTTTCGGAGATCTGTGCTTCAAGCACAATTGCGATTTCCCCTTACCCCTCAAACACAAGAAAAATGTTTGGGCTCATAGCTATCGCTTTAAACGCAACTATACATTGAGGTTATGTGGTTATGCAGTTACGGTTTGTTTGTTTATTTACGTTTTGTTGGTGTTTGGTTGTTTGCAAAGGTGGTCTGTGAAGGTGGTTTGTTAACAATGGAATTACAACCGGGTTGCTCTAAACAATATTCCATTTCATTATTCGATCCAGAAACTACAGTGGAATATGATTTATTACTGAATGAAGAGGATTATAAAAGGGCCCAAGAAGGTAAGATAGTGAAAGATACATAACTATACCCAAAAATAATAAAAATATTTGTAATTGTAGATGTTGCTTTTGCGTCTACACTATTAAATTTTGCTAAGAAGGATGGAGAGGAGAACGATGGAGATTTAAACAAGGAAAACATAGAGGAACAGGAATCTTCAAATGAAGTATGGGACTACAATGCTGTTATATCTTTGCTTAGTTGCATGGAGAATAATATGGAAGATCTGCAGCATCCAAAGAAAAGAAGACATGTATTCTCAAATGTTAGCAATGAACTTTTAAGTAATGGATTTAAACATAGTGCGACGGCATGTTATAATAAATGGAGAAGTTTGTTAAGGAGTTATAAAAATACCAAAGACAAAAAAATCAAAACAGGAAGAGGGGCAAGTAGGTTCATGTTTTTTGAAAAGATGGATAACTTATTAGGAGATAAACCATCCATCAGCGCTAGCCATACACTAGAATCTGGCGACTCAAATAATAGTTTGTCTACGAATTCAAGGGAAAATGTGAGCTTAAGTGAAAACCATGGTGACGTAGAACTTGATTCTAAAAGCAGTGTGGAGAACAAGAAGTGTGATGACAGCCGAACAAAATATTTTAGGAAAAGGAAGCGCGATGTTGACATTAGAGAGGTAAATAAAGAAAAACGACACACAGACCGACTAAGCATTGAAAGGGAAACGTTAAACCTGGAGAAACAAAAAATGGAAGTGTTACAAAAGATATTAGATAAACTTAATGAAAAGTAAAGGAAGTAGTAAGTTCCTTTATGTTCGTATTTTTTTCATTCCATATAAGTTATTATTCTCGAGTACCATTCATTTCTGTTGTTTTTGTGTTTTTTGTTTAAAATGGTATTTTTTTATTGTTACTGTTGTTTGAGTATATCTATTAGGTTTATGTATGACATTAAAATAATGACTAATTTCATATTGGGAAATGAAAAAAAACCCGTTATATTGTTGTATTTTCTGTTGAAGTTATTATTCTCGAGTACCATTTATTTCTGTTGTTTTTGTGTTTTTTGTTTGAAATGGTATTTTTTTATTGTTACTGTTGTTTGAGTGTATCCATTAGGTTTCTGTTTGATGTTTAAATAATGATCGGAAATAAAGATATTTATTTAAACTAACGATTTTTTCGAAAATAACGTATTTACAATAATCTGATTATACCAATTACACTACTATTTACATATTCTAAACAGGAAACATTTGACGGAATATTTCTTCCCTCTTATTACATACAATATTTTGAAAAAGTTCAGGAACTTGATGCTTAGGTATATTTTCCTCCTCGTGGACATTCTCATCCATCTCTATGTAATCACCATTTGTAATACAAATATTGTGTAATACACAACAAGCCATTATGATGTCGACACAAAGTTGAACATTTATATTATTTAAATGGAGTAGTCTCCTATATCTACTTTTAAGTAAACCGAATGCATGTTCCACAACAATTCTAGTAGAAGAATGTTGGAAATTAAATTGTTTCTGTTCATCTAAAAGGGCACTATTGTCCTTAAAAGGTGTTACCAGCCAAGACAAACTTGGATATGCTGAATCACCTAAAAGATAATACTGCTTAAAAAATTGTGCATTTTCAGCTTTCTTGTAAATGGCCGATTTCCTTAATACCCTTGCATCATGAAGAGATCCTGGTTCACCACAGTATACATCTAAGAATTTTCTATCGCAATCAACAACTGCTTGAATAATTAAACTATGAGAACCCTTACGATTGCAATAAGAATCTTGTTTTTTTTTGGTCGATTGATTTTCACATGGCTGCAGTCAATGGCACCTACAACTCCATGAAATTTTTGTTTCAATCTAAATTTACGCTCAATTATCGCTTTTTCTGCATCATTGGGCCATTTTATGTATCTACTTTTCATAGATATCAAAAAGTTAATTACTCTTACTAGGGATCTATGTGCTGAACTTATGCTAACATTGAACCTATCAGAAATTTGCCTAAAAGTTTCTGTATTGCTGAGGTACCATACGGCTAAAAGTACACTGGTTTCATTAGGTACATAAGGTATACCCATACTGGTTTTAATGCTGTATTCACTCTCTTCAAAATTATCTATAAAAAGAATGAAAATTCAGTAAAATAAAAAAATAAGTAATATTAACATTCTTACGTATAAGTTCATTAATAGTTTCCCGTGTCATTCGGAAGTGCCGCTTAAATGTCTGGGGATCATACTGCCGGACTACATCATCGACAAAATTTTCTATTTTAATAATGGCTGAAGGCTCCTCTTCGTCAGAAGATGAAGAGGTGGTCCAGTCATCCATACTATGTGATGCAAAATCTTAAAATTGTACATTACAATAACTTGTTAGTTGTTATCGATATTAATTAGGTACTTTAAATAAAGTAATACAGTATAATACTTACAAATAAGTGCTTCCATACTATTCATATATTTATTATACGTATAATGAAAGGGGTGTGGGGCAATTTGGGGAATCTGTATTCAACTTTGATTCACAGATTTTAAACCAATTCAAATGTACAATGTCAGTTATGGGTCTGGTCAAGAAACAAAAATTTTTGTTCCAATTGACATATGTGTGCGAAACTCATGAGCGTCGAGCCCATGTGCTTCTAGCACATTTGTGCTTAACAATTGGAAAGCACCTAATGTGTTTCAAAATGATTGTCATCTAGTCGGCTGTGAAATTCCCATGTAAAATAAAAAAAACCGGCCTTTGACAATGTGTGACAACAAGTGACACTTGTTGTCAGAATTAGATAGGTTCAAATCAATAGAGCGCGGCACATCAAAAATTATATGCACAGAAATTCCAACGCCAACTAGATGACAATCATTTTGAAACACATATCCCCCAATTTACATGGAAGATAGGTTCTGCACAAAATCGTGTAGAACGAAAATAACCCCAAAATGTGTGTGATTCAGTCATTTATTTAAGTAAAACAGAAGTAAGACATGTTAGAAAACTTAAAATTATACTTAGTTTATAAAACAACAAACATATAAATGTACCTAATATAACATATTTGATTCATTTTACATAAGAAACAAAGAACAAAAAGGCCTAAATTTTAGACAGTCTAATATTTGAATTTATGTTTCTAAAGAAATAACATCTTTTCATTTGATTTATCTTCAAATCCTTCGACGTTGTAGAACCCTAACAAATTTACGCAAATTATAAAGATGCAAGAAAACTATAAATGTTGAAAACTCACCAGTTCAAAAGATAAACCTACAATATAAGTGTTACTGCTAAAATGTTTCTGCACTATATATTATGTACTTCCATGAACCAGATAGCTTTACTGTTCTTATGAATTACATAGCATAGCTACATATTATGAAGATTCCCCGAAATGTACATATTTTACAACACCGGGAATCCCCTGGTGTTTTCATCAGTGTTACCAACAGAATAAAATTCAAAAATGTCATCAAACCTTTGTATGGGCATATATGGAGTGGAATATGCATTTTTATCAATTTTTTGAAATCTGTTCATTTATAAACCCTGTAAAAGCGAAATCATGTAAAACAAGTGTCGTGTAACTCGGGGGATAAGTGTATTGTTAAATTATACCTATCCAAAGCAGTGGAAATCTTTCTTGTTTAATAAATCTGCTAGACCTTAACAAGCCCCAGGAGACGTACGACAACCAATTCAATTGCCACGCCAACACAACGACCTATGAGGTAATCACGATCCCGAATGACCCACAGTCATTTCTGAGTTGCGGCGAGGACGGCACAGTTCGATGGTTTGATCTGAGGACGAAGACTAGGTGAGGTTTATTCGATACTTAGTAATCGTTCATTTCTTAATTTAATTTAGTATATTTGGGAAACCCAGTTATGATCCTTCTCGTCATTATTCTATATTCAACAAAAAGGGAAGCACGATGAGAACTCGCAGTGCTCAGAAGTCACGCAGTAGTTCATATCCGAATAATATTTCTAGTGAACAAGCTCACCAGTCAATATATTCTTGAATTTAAACACCTAATTACTATAGTGATATACCTCGATTTGCCGTGTTAAAATAGCTTTGAAAAAATCTGTACAGATTTATTTTGATTGCAAGTTTAACATGTCTATTTCGTAAAGTTTTATATTAATAAGCATGCTCCATTTCAGTTGTTACAAGCAGCACTGCAAAGAAGATATTATAGTGTCATGTCAGAGGGCCATAACTGCTTTGGCTATAAGTCCCACGGCTACTTATCAACTCGCCGTAGGTTGCGCCGATTCGACCGTCCGCATTTATGACAGGAGATATTTGAGCACTCAACCAGGAGGTATTGATTTTAGTTTATTAATGGGTTACACCGTACTATGTGATACTACAAATATGAGATTGAAAGTTAGGTATTGGGCATAAATTCAACAAATGGTACGTTTGTCTCTTGAAGTAAAAACTAGAAATGGTCCCAACTTTGGATTTAGACTTTACATCAGGACATCCCAATAAAGTTATCATTGAAATGGGCTGGGATAAAAGAAAAGTTTATTTTTGTCATTTTTCGGTTTTTGGGGATTTTTACCAAAATTTACTCTAAGACTTTTTTTTAACCTTAAGTATTCATTCTACCAGCGAATATGTATAACACAGTTTAACATTTTTGGCTAAATCATCTCTGAAGGGTACTGTAGTATTGTAGTTTTTCGAAATTTTCTCGAAATGCGCATGAAGGATTGGTGTTAAATTTTAAATCTTTATTGTACGATCAAATGCGTATAATAAAGCTTAATAACATTTTCGGCTAAATTTTTTCTGAAGGGCACGTTATTGTCGTTTTTTTGGTTTTTCAAAATTTTCTCGAAATCTATCTGAAGAGTTGTCTTTAAACATTAAATATCTATTCTACTGTCGAATATTAATAATAAAATATGAGAAAGTAGACCGATGGGTACATCGCCATTTTTCTTCATGGATTGTATAATCTTTTAATTGAATTATTACATGAGCCACCTCATACTACTATCCCATATCTAATTAATGTCGCAAGGTGCAAAAGTATATAGATTAATATACCCTTTATTATCTCACAGCTCTTTTAATTGCTTAATAGTAGTAGCCTATAGGCGGAAACAGACTATCGTCACGTCACGTGAGTTCACGTGCTGTCACGTTAACTCACGTAACCTCAGTCTGGTTCTAATACATTTAAATACCATGTGAAATATTACTCCGCACTTTTTATCCGTGACGTGAGTTAACGTGACAGCACGTGAGCTCACGTGACGTGACGATAGTCTGTTTCCGCCTTATTTCCCAATAATGCAAGTCGCCCGAAATCTTTCAGTTTTCATAATTTTAAATTGGTACATTTCAGAGCACCTCTTGGCGCAGCCTTTCTGTACATTCGTGGCGCCCCATTTTGACAGATACTACAGGATCACATCGCTTAGTTACAGCAACGACGGTCGGGACATGTTAGTCAGCTACTCATCAGACTATTTGTATCTGTTCACCGTACAGGTAAATTTTTGATCGATGACGTTAGTCTCGCAAATAATGTAAAACTTGAAGGAGAATTCCGCCGTCGAATTGAGGAGATCGGCGATGAAGAGATCGCCCTGGGATAAAATCAAGGCTGTGACAGGAGGCGGGAAGAGGGAGAGGCTGTCACCGCCGCCCGTGAGGCGGTTGCGGTTGAGGGGTGATTGGTCTGATACTGGGCCTGATGCACGTCCCGAAAGACAGAGCGCACTGTCCGGCAGTAAGTACCCTTGTCAGATTCTTTCCTAGAAATGTAATAAGCTCTAGGACGCCAATAGGTACGTCCGAGATTTAGTTAAATGACTCCACATAGCGAGCAAACACCTACGACATTTCACAAAAAAAAATTGTGCAATACTGCATATACAAAATACTGACATATACAGTGCGTTTCTTTTAACTGTGGCCATAGGGATTTACATGATAAAAAATGTTCCTTGTGTTAACTCATGTTTTCGTACAATTTTGGCTAAAATTTTTATTTTAATCAATAAATTAAACATTTTTCTATGAAATGCACTTTGCTAAAATCACATGGACACGTTTCATTTAATTATTTTCCCATTCAAAGTTGAAAATAATAAGCAAAGATAATTAAGCCACTAAATTCAAGGTGGCTAAAATGTCACTACTCTTAGTGACAAATAAATGTCAAAGTGCTCAAAGTCAAGCAAAAAATTTGATAATATTACAATTTATAAAGAAAATGTCGGTTTACACTATTCAAGAACGTCTGGAAATTGTTACGGCGTACATAAAAGGCCTGTCCAGCAGAGAAATTGTGGATAACTTTGCTGCCGCACATCCTACTCGGCCTGTTCCCAGCAAAACAACAGTGCTTCAAATGTACAATGATTTTCGCACTACGGGATGTGTAAATTCTGAGCACAAGAAACGTGTAAGAAAATGTTCAGTCGTTACAGAAGAGACGAAAATGAATTTATGTTTAGCGGTAGAAGATGAGGCCTGCACCACGTTAAATTTGCTTGCGGATCAATTCAACATTTCAAAGTAGTTGCTTTAGGGGTTTAAAAAAAGAAAAGTACAAATCGTACATCATTAAAAATGTTCACAAATTACTACCAAGTGATTACTCACCACGAATGGAATTTTGTGAATTGTGGATGGAAAGAACCAATAATGATCAAAATATTTTGAGCAAAATGTTATTCTCTGATGAGAGTACATTTAAGTTAGATGGTACAGCAAACAAACAAAATCGACGCATTTGGGCACGAGACAATCCGTACAAAATTCGAGAAAATCATACACAATGGCCTGAGAAAGTTAATGTTTGGGCTGGAATTGTGGGTAATGATATATTGGGACCAATTTTTATTGATGGATGTCTGAACCAGAACAAATATTTAGAGCTGCTTCAGATGGAAGTAGGCCCTCGCCTAGAAGACTTACAGACTAATTCCCAGATAATTTTCCAACAAGATTGAGCTCCAGCTCATAGTGCTTTCACTATTACAGATTTCTTAAATGAAAGTTTTCCTAACAATTGGATTGGGCGATATGGACCATTTAAATGGCCTGCCCGAAGCCCAGACCTTTCCCCACTAGATTTTTTTTTGTGGGGTCATTTATCGAATAAAGTGTACGACAATGTCCGAGAAAAACCTGAAAACATAGAAGAGTTAAAGGCAAGAATTACAGCCGCTTGTAACTCCATCACGGTACGACAGTTGCAAAACACTCGTAGACATTTTTATGATCGGTTAGGTTCGGTGGTTAGGTTATTGTTTAGCAGCTCAGGGACGAAATTTTGAACAATTTATTTAGTAGTCTTAGTTTTTCGATTTTTTCTTAAAATTGTGTTTGTAAATTTCAATATAATTGGTTAAATAAGTTAATAAAAAAAATTAAAACATTTTTCCGATAGTTTTTGAAGTTATGCAGACAGTCTAAGCCATAAAAAAACAAGGTACCACAAGGTACAATTTTTAGCATGTAAATCCCTATGGCCACAGTTAAAAGAAACGCACTGTATAATGACACAAAAAATAAAGATTTGAGAAACCTCCAAAAATGGCAGAGTTGTTTGAAGATAGATAACAACAAGAAGAACTTGTAATATTTCCTCTTGTGATTTTAGTAATGCAAGTGTAGATTTTCTTCTTACAGCGTTTGATATTTCTCCTGGTACAACCGAGGTCTTTCACTGTTGAGTTTGGTAAATTCTTCCATTTTTAATTCCTTGTGATCGATTTTCATTTGGTTTTCTGAGATGTCCACAGCTTTTCTCTTAGCAGAATTACTGAAAATTAGTCGCTGGGTAGTCAGGTCCGGAAGATAGGCACGTTTAATTGCTGAAAATTTGTCGCTGAGTAGTAAAATCTGGAGGATGGGCAAGTTTTCTTTTTTCCGGCGTTTTTCTAATAATTTTATAGTTTTCATTGTCCTCTTGTATGTAAATTTTTGCAGATTTTTTACCATATATATAATATATATGCTATACTATATGGCTATGTTTTCTTTCGACAAATCTCATATATGTATATAATATGACCTTGATACATAAATTAAAAGAAGTTTATTTCAAATGTTTTTGTGAATAAGAAACATACAAATGCCATACATATAAATTGGACTGTGCATATAACAATATTAAATGTATGCATGCGAGCATTTCCCTCTCTCTCTCTCTCTCTCTCTCTCTCTCTGTATTTCCTTCTCTCTGAGTCCCCTCTCCGCACTAGCTCGGTCCTTTAGCCTCTTGGTCCAAGTCGATGAGTAATGCAGCGTTCCATGACGCGTGACGGCAAACTGACTTTGTTCCCCTTGCAAAACATACGCCCATACCCCGCGAAAAGAAGTATTCATTTCAATAAGTACACTCTTCCTATTCATCACTATCATTAATTACTTTAGTGGGTTGGTTTAGCATACTCAACTCTAAGTGGATGTGGTTAGGATTAGCCAGTAATTTCTCATCCGAAATTGATAATCTCACCTAAGGAGCAGTTTCTTCCTCCTTGAAAAAAAAAAAAAATCTGAGTAAACTGTGCTCTCAAAATTGGATTTGGAGAAATGTTCTAGATATAGAAGTTAGAATTAAAAAAGTTGGACTGTAACGAATAAAGTGATTTGTCCCGGCGGCTGTCAACTCGTAAGAAATTTTAATCCCCAACCCTAAAATCATTCAACTCGTGAGAGGATTCTCAGAAATAATCAAGAGGATGATGATTGTAACAAAGTAGTTTGGATGTTTGTTAAAACTGAGAGTATGAAATAAGGGAGTGGTTTGTTCAGTTCCAACTAAACGGTGACACGGTGACGATGGATAACTGTACCTGTGTTATACTATTTAATAAATAACATGAGTAAAGATTTTGATCACAATATATAATAAGAATTAATAAACTTACTTTATAATATTTGCATAGTATAGGATATTAAACCTTGTTGCTCCTATGTATAACTAGGTTTTGTAATAAAATGATCTAGAAAACCATATTCTTAGGAATTGACCGATCTCGGCGAAGGTAAAATGTGGACCGGGAGTAATTCATACTAGTCGACCCGTGCCCATTTGTCCGATTACCTATATGAAACTACAACATAATGAACACTTGAGAGGAGTACAACAATGCAAACGAAGTACAGCTTACTAGCCCATCAAACGATAATCCAAGGCGTTGAGTTCTTTTTATCTCTACACAAGCCGTACCCGGCATGCGTTGCAATGCCACGTGGAGTTTGAAAAAAGAAAGATAAATAAAAATTATAGATGACCCGGTGAACTTCGTATCACCTGCATATATTTTTGAAAAATATTGTCAAAATGTAATACAAAATTTTTATCTGCATTAAATTAAATGCAACACAGTTATACATATATTCAATTTAAGGCTTTCTGATATACTATATATTTTTTTTTGCGGTGCGTAAATATATAAAGATCATGGTTTTACGATTCGCGAACACGCGACGTATAAATTGTCCATGCGCGAAACAGGGAAATTCCAAGTTGATTCCGCAAACTGTCCTTGTATCTTTTAAATTTTTAATAACCAATTTATCAAAAACTATCTTGGAAGTGGGCATGAAAGTTTTCTGTAAAATATGCGTTGCACCAAACGACGTCATTTGAAAGCAATTATTATATTTTTGGATGTTGGCCAAGGAATGCTTACAGTTATTTCCCACCCCAGAAAGTAATGAGCGTAATGGATCTGGTGGTGGGCACAATGCACAATTGTGACAATTTTACTTTACCACCAGCACAACATAATCCAGTAGATTCACCGCTGTATTTTAACGCGTTAGAACATTGACAAATGATTGTCATTTCTCCAATCGTTACGGATTGGTCGGCACACCCAATTATCTATTTCCGGGTCGTAGTGGAATGCTATTCGTTCCAGGGTTACAGGAACACTGCGTCTGCGGAATCGCTCTATTTCATTGTGTCTTGAAGTGCGCTCCATGTTTTGGATATTTGTTGCTCGTAGTACTTGTGACCATCTTTGTGTTGATTCTGCCATGTCGTCTTCAGCTTGTCTAAGTAGTTTTTTTGTTTGTCTGTTATTTACCTTTAGTTTGATTCGTCGGTGATCCTGTTCGGTCTGTTGTTTGGGTTTCTTCACTTCAGGTTATGGGTCTTGTACTTATACCTCATAGACTTGTGTCTTGGGTGTTTTATATTCCTCGTGTGACGTCAGGCACAGCCGAATTGTCTTGTAGTTTTCCTCCATCCTTTTGAAATAGTGTGATTTTATGTAATTGTGATGATCACCAAACCCAAGTTCATGGAACGCCTCGTTGTTCTCTTGGGCTTTCCCCCATAGTGCTTCTAGGTGATCAATACTTTTTTGTAGGTATCCCTTGGTTTTTCATGCACTTCCGTCTTTTTTGCAATTGTTATGTAGTTATATGATTTCTTGGGCTAATTTTTCTTGTTCTTGAATCAATTCATCTGCTTGTTTTATCTTGTCGTAGTTGAAGTTGTGAACTTTGTAACTTAGTTCTCCGGAAAAAGTGGCTACGACTTACTCAGGACTTTGCTTGTCTTCTTGACTTTCCGCCGTTGTGTTGACATCGAAGTTCTTGAAGTTTTGGAGTTGTAATCACTGGCGCCTTTTCCTCCTGCTGCAGTGATTGGGTGTGTCCGTCGTTTCGAATTTGTAGAATTTGTAGACTCGGTGTCCTGGTGAAGTTGCTTTTACTTACTCAGGACTCTTCTTGGTTACTTGACTTCCCGCTTTTGTGTTGGCGTCGAAGTTCTTGAAGTATTTAAAGTTGAAATCACTGGCGGTTTTTCTTCCGGCTGCAGTGACTCGATGCGTCCGTTTTTTCGAACTTGTAGTTCTCGCGCACTGACAAACTAATGATAGATTTTAATAATCGTCTTGACATTTATTTATATGACAACCAACTGACACTATACTTTCATTTGTTTGATTATAAATGTCAAATTACAAAAAGTACCTTTTTGAGTATTTCCCTTACTTATTATATTTATGTTTCTCGCCATAAAAACCTTCCCTGAACTTCCACAAATATTTCAAGATCAAAATTAGCAAAATCCGTCCAGCCGTTCTAGAGTTCAAGCCCAGACAAACGAACAGCATTTCATTTTTATATATATAGAGATTTTGTCCCCATTTATTACACACAGCTCGAGAAACGCATGTCTAGTCTAGGATTTTGTCGATCAGTGGCACAGTTCTACACCTTTCTATCGGATATGCTACTATTACCATCTAATTATTTACAATGCAGCGCATAAAGTATGGAATACAATTTATTGCAGCGTTATTGAATATGTGTAAGAAAATCGCTCGAACAAGTCCATTTTTTTGCAACAGGAGTTCATCTTCTGGGTTTGACATTCTGCGCCTAAATTTCGGTCTTCATCGTTCCGCATCAGGGATGAATAGATGAAATATTTTAGATTTGGGGCAAGCGAGGCCGCAGTTGCAGGCGACCCTGATGCAACGTATGACGGACGTCCTGTCCCGTATGCTGAACGATCCCATGACGAGGGCTGCGCTGAGTGCCGGCGGCGAGGACTCGGTCGATTCGAACGAGAACGCCCAGAGCATCCTCGAGAATCGGGAAAACGGAGAGGGTCAGTCGAGGGAGGAGGGCGGCGAGGCCGCTCAGCAGAACCCGCAAAGGTTTGTTGAGCTAAGGCATAGACATAATACGTATAGACTACTGATCGCAATAAGGCGCGATATGGCCAGTGGGAGCGAGAGGCAAATAAATAAGGCGACGTGTTTCTCACTCTAAATGGGCGGAGCTAACAACTCTGTAACCATGACGTTCTAACCTCTACTACAGCCTCGTGTCAATCATGTGTCAATATAATCGAGAATTTGTTATCAATTATCTCCGAAAACTATTGGGGAAATATAAGAAATGAAATAAAACTGTGAATATAGCGGGGGAAAAAGTGGAATTGAGAAGAAAAAGTTCGTTTTCTAGGAGTTTAGAACTGACATTTTATGTTGCTGAATTCTAAATTTCATTAGATAAGTTAATTTACTCAATGGCTAAGATAAATTCGGAGATTTTTTTAAAATTAATTTTATTAGTTACTTTTAGACATTTCAATTCTTTGTTAAAGTTTTATCAAATTGAGGCAAAGAGATCGATTTGTGTCTAGTTATAATGATTGAGTTAGTAAATAGTAGCTATAATGCATCGTAGTGATAGATTGAAGCCTTAGTGTAATATAGTTGCTGAATTGGTAATAGAGAATTTAAATAAAGAGCTTTTTTGAATCTGCACTGCAATTTTTCCAAAATAATAAGTGCAGTCTTGCTCCACCCCAGACTAGGAAACCACAATTTAATATACTATATACATATGCATAATATATCGTTTGCAACGTAGATTCTTAAGTTTGTTTATAATGTACAAAAAGTATCTACATCTATTTAATACTCTCTTGATATGTAGATCTCATTTCAGATGACAAACCTACTTGAATACCCAAATACTTTACATTATTTGCTCTTTTAATACTAGTATCACCAATTATTATGTTAGTATTGTCAGTCATTAAGTAGATCAAGATTTCTATTCATATGCATCTCAGCACACATCCAGTTTTTCTCAATACTCAGTACCTACTACAGTACTGTCGGCGAAAGCGTACACATTATTGCATATATCGAACATATCATTTATAAATAATAAAAATTAGAGTATAATTTTATAAAAATATTAATTGAAATTAATTACTTAATATATTATTTTGTAAGTAAATTCGTCTACTTATATTAATCGTCTGGGGTAGAGACAATATCTTGCAACAATTGTTTAATGAAGTACATAGTTATATATGTACTACTTACGCTTATGTGTTATCCTATTATGTACACCACATCATCCTGTCACCTACATAAACATGTCATCTCTAATCGCCCATAGTAGAATTTACGTTAATTTAACGTTTTAAATGGACAGCTGCAACACAATATATATGCCTCTCGACGATGTCAAGCTCGTCAAAACACTGAAAGAGTAGTTGTCTAAACCCATAAGTGAAGAAGAAGAATTGATATTAATCAGTAAAATGGTCGAGAGGCATATATATTGCGTCGCAGGTGCCCTTTTGAATTGTTCAGTCATCGTGAAACTCTACTCTATACCGCTGTATATACTCTATATTCCGATACCGCTAAAATCCATCTCCATTCCATAAGTGTGGCCGGTTCGTCGTCTTCGTCGAGCCCCGAGCCGCCCCGTTCGCAGATCACGAGCGACCTCCACAACCACCTGACCGCCCTGCGGAACCTCCGCGAGGGTTTCATCGAGCAGCACGGCTCCGAGCCTTCGGTCAGCTTCAGGTACTCGCAGCAGAGCACCTCCAATTCGACGATATCGCTGAGGGTCGTCGACGACGGCGAGGACGGCGCAGCCGCGTCGGCGCCCCCGCCGCCGCCGGATGCCCCGAGCGCGCCCTCCACGTCGGACTCCCCTACGCGCTCCGGAATCGATCAGGTAAATGATGGGATCATCTTGGTAGTATACTGGAGTAACGAGTGTTACAGAGTGTCTGTATGCAAGTCTCAGGTACAAGCTGTAACGTTTTGACATCTTACGATATGTCCCATCATCATCATCATCATCAACCAGCCTGAAGTGTCCACTGCTGGATGTAGGCATCCTTCAAATCCCTTCTGGGCCCTGTGCCACTTGGATCCAATTTCCTTTAAATCTCTTCAACTCGAGCATCCTGTCTTGGCCGCCAAAGTGGCGAACATTCTATACTTCACCAATTCATACAAAAATGTTCAAAAATCTGATCCTAGAAACTACAGACGAATTGCGGTAATCCCTACCATCAGATGAATATGTATACTCCAGAATTTTAAAAAACCTAATTAAGGAAGAGATTAAAGCTAAGCAATCTAAAGAATAAGCTGGATTCCGAGCAGGACGATCAACATTAGGCAATATCTTTACAACCGAAATCGCCGCAGAAAAGAGGGTACAACGCAACAGGGAAATATACATAGCTCTGATTGATCTAGAAAAGGCGTACGACAGCGTCCTAATGTCACAAATGTGGAAGGCAATGGGGGATCTGGAGATAAGAGCAAATCTGATTAGAGCCACTAGAAATTAATATAAATAGAACACTACCAGAACCAAACTTGGAAATAAGCTAACTCTTCCATTCGAAACCACAAAAAGCCTAAGACAGGGTTGTTGTTTATCCCCAATTTCTTCAAAAAATATTTAGATAGATTCCTAGTAGGATGAACAAGAAAATGTAAATATAAGGGTCTAAATGTAGGAGAAGGCACCTTGTTCACATTGTATTTTGTCGCTGATCAGATCGTAATAACCGAAGATGAGAAGACTATCTCGCATAATATATGGTCAGAAAACTAAAAGACGAATATGAAATGGCAGGATTAACCCTGAGCATGTCAAAATGTGAATATTTAATAGTGGGCAATGAAGAAGTCAATGATTTAAATCTGGATAACATTATTAAAGGAGTGGAAAAAGTAAATATTTAGGGGTCACTTAATAAACAGTAAGATAGTAAACATGAAATACAGGAAAGAATTAGTACTGGACGGACCATTACACACACACTAAACTATCTACTGTGGGACAAGAATACCCATAAAGCAGCAAAAAGACATGTTTCTATTTTATGCACAGGTCAGAACCATTCCAGGTTTTGTCACTGCGCACTCAGTTTTGCGTCAATTGTGAACTGTTTGGAATTATTGTAAAAAATGAAACCGAGACAAACCTACGTAGTCTTTTTCATGCCTGGTTATCTAGTAACAATCAAATAACAGCCTTCTTGTCCGCCATATCCTTTGACAGTAGAATAGATCGATGAAAGATCGTCATTTTGCATGAATGCAAATGAATAGGAACTTTGGAATTACATAACCTAAAAAAAATATGTATTAAAAATTGTGTCAACCATTTGATATGAACTTCAACCTACTACAAATTTGTTGTAGAATTGATTTTTTAGCAATTGACTCCTTTATTTATATATGAACCTTCTACTTTTAGGAAGTCGATAATGTCGAAATCGATTTTGTTGAAACAGAAGAAGAAACTTTACCTTCTGACAAAAAGACTGATGAAGAAAAATCGAACATTTTTGAAGCAGAAATGAAGATGAAGTATGTCGGCCATCGAAACGCCAGGTAATCGTAGTAATTGAAGGATAAGCATATATGCAAATATGTCTATGTTACGCCTAATTTTTGTTCATATTAGCACATCATGCATGAAAATATATCTGAGCAGTTAGTTAATTCATAAGTATTATGGCACACAAAGTCTTATTCAGAGGGTGCTAGGTAATTTCTCCATTTATTTCTGATGAAAAACCCTTTCAATCTGTATATAATATTTTTTATCTCCATCTCAAATTCAATCTCTGATCTATGTGACTCGGTAAAATATAACAGTATTAATAGATCTGCTCGTACCAGCGATGGGCATTCTGTTTTGTCAAAATGTACTGACATCTAGTGGAAAGATGTAATAAAAGGGCGGTAAATTTAAAATTTTCTGGAAAATGGAAGTTATATATTTTGCGATAGTAAAATTAAATGTTATATTAATGTCGGTACTTAATATAACAATGAATCTACAATAAACTGTGAAACTTAATATATTTATATGTCATATTAAGAACTATATACACATGTAGTAACATTTCTTCGCTAGTTAGAAATAGTATATATTAAATCGAAATAACAGCATATTATTTTTCCAAAACAGAATCTATGGTATTTGCGAAACATAAATCCAAAAATCTAATTTTTAAGTGAAGATCTTTTATCAAGTAACAATAAAATTGAGCCATTCAAATACCATGGAAATATAAAACAAACAAAAAATAGGTTTCACATAAACAACAATTCGTAATAAATAATTCAGTAATTTTTGTCTAAGCTTTGCCCAACGTTGTGATGCCCGCCTGAAGTTTCATCTGGTGATATTAAGAAATGTAACATAATTAAAAGTCAATGTTGTAATAGCGTAATGGTTGGACAGGAAAAGTAATACATAGATCTATTATGAATGTAATAGCCATCTTAACCCTGGCTGGTACATACATCCAGATCATCACAGAATTTTCATAAAAGTAAACATAACTTCTTCTTGAAAAATCGATCCTTCACTAGTCTATACAATTCAATGTGTTAAACTAGGACGATGATAAAAGAAGCGACTTTCTGGGGCGACGACTGGGTGATGTCCGGCTCAGACTGCGGCCACGTCTTCATCTGGAACAGACATAACGCCGAACTGAAGATGCTCCTGCAGGCAGACCACCACGTCGTCAACTGCCTACAGCCTCATCCGACCCTGCCCATACTGGCGACCAGCGGGATAGACCATGACGTCAAACTGTGGGCGCCCGTGCTGCAGGAATCCGCGTTCTGCTCTACCACAGCCAACGACGTAAGAGACATCGATTTACAGCCCATAGTTCTCTTCTTCTTTCACGAGATTTGTGCAGTCTGTTTGAAACTGTGTTGCTTGTTTTGGATTGGGACCGCAGAAATATAATAAAAACTAGAACGCCAGTCTGTTCTGAATAACCTGGCACTTTATAGGGCGAATTGATCTACTTCCGAGTTTGTGCAGTAAATACTGCAATTAAACGGGGTCAGCTTGAGCTGACTTCTTAAAAATGGAAAAGTTGAGCTCATAAAAATTGAATCCACAGATTAGTTTGATTTTTCATAAAAAGAGAAGATTGTTCATGTAGTTTCCACTCTGAATATATCCGAGTGCACAAGCTACAAAGTGCCGTGGCTCGTATAAAACAACTCTGCGGTTTTACTTCCTGTATGTTTACTTATGTGCTGTGGATGTAGTGACCAATACAATTTGAAGTATTCTTGGTGTATCGGTTATAAAGATTCCTGTAATTGTCGGTAATATGTGTTGTAGATTATACAACGCTGCACTGTGAAGCGGAATAGTGAGAGGGGACGACGTGCCACGGCCACGTCGTCCCGCAGTATTTGAATTTACTGCTCAACGCTTTCACATGTAAAACACGAAACATAAAACACTCGTAAAAGATGTTTTCACATAAAAAAAATGTGTGTCCATTGGTGTCCCACTTTAACGGCAAATATTCATCCACATAATAAACTAACTTGTTACTTTGAACTCTTGGAATCATTGGAACATATGGTTTTTTGTGTCTTCTTGAAATGAGCATGAAGAAAATAATAGCATTTCAGAATTCATCAATTTTTCATACATAATTGATTGAAACTGGAGTAATAATTGGGAGTGTTATCATCTTGGTGACTGAAGGTATCTTTCTTCTCAAGCAAAGCAATAATTTTGAATGGCTACAATCTGTACTTGTATTCAACTCAGCTGTAGCGTTTTACTTAACTACACATAGAAGAGGTCACTCCTGGAATTTTTCTTTATGTTCACAAAACGAGCCATGCACTTTGTTTACTCAAAATTTAAGTCCGACACTAAACTCACATTAGTACACAATGAAGGACAGTGTGAGAAATACATAATGTTCATAAAACCAAAGAGGGATCATAGAAAACAGAGCACAAATGGTAGGCGATTTTCTAAAGAATTAAAAAACATGAAAGCAGACAGGAATCAACAACTCCTAAATGCTGACTCTCTTCTTTTTATAATGCGCGATATGCTTGTTATTACCACGTGCGCTTCTGATGCGGTGTTGCGAAATTTACTGGATTTTCTCCAATTACCGGCCCTAGTCGCATGTGTGGCAAGAAACGACGTACCGCGCATGTACAAGTAGTAAGTGTTTATTCGCTATGTGGAGTCATTTAATTGAATTTCGACCGTACACATTGGCGTTCTAGAGTTTATTATATTTCTATGATTGGGGCGAAAGATAATCAGTGAAGTAAGTAACTCCTCCGTGCTTGCTGTGATTGCAGTGGAGTTGATTTAACATGATATTAACTATTGTAATACATTTTGGTAAGTCGGCCTTTCGATATAGGGGGTACTACTTGACGAATGATATGGTAATATAATGGTTGGGGGCGAGGGAATTAGGAGTGTAGTTAAATGTGGATAGGGATATTTGTCCTCACAGTAGTTTCCCCTAATTTTTCTCTAGTTATCCTTATGAATCAATAACTTTGTTAAGTTCTACCAATAATGTTTCTCTTATAGTGTGACTATAGTTTTCATGTCATGTTATTAATCATATTTTTAAATAACTGTAATTTAACTTTGGTTTGATGGAGTATATATGAATTGTATTTTCTAGTTGATAGAGAGGAATGCGATAATGTTGGAGGAGACTCGGGACACGATAACAGTCCCTGCGGCTTTCATGATAAGGATGTTGGCATGTTTGAACCAAATCAGGCGCGGCGTCCGCATGAGAATTAACAGGAGGAGAGAGGACGAGGATAGTTAAATATATTGTGATTTGTTATTTAACAGTAATTAATATTTTATTTCATTTTTCCTATGTGGTATGCAATTAGATCATTATATTTATTTCTTATTTAAGAAATTAATACAAGTATTTATTTTTCGTTGACAACATGGACTGTTGATTGATTAACAAACGGAATCTATTTTTTTACTCTACATTTAGGTCTGATTGTTCTAATCGAAAGCGAATCCAAGTCGATAGTTGTGATTTCATTTTCATTTTTAAATATATTTATTTCACTTCGAAAGACCGCCACAGTTTTATTTAATGAAACTACGCTTCGGATGTGGTCTGGTCCGGTTTATTTAATAACACAAAAATTGAGAATTTTCAATTGAATGCTTAATCAAAATCGAAAGAAAAAGGAAATGGACATGTTAATATGAACATTTTATGTTCCGCATGCCTAGTCAACAATCAATGAGACTAGTTATGAGCGCACTGTTGCCGCGTTGTTAAAATTTTCCATTCCATTGTGTATTTTCCTATTTTGTTCTAAACAATACAAAATCATAAAATCAAATAAGCTAACCTAACCAGTTGGTATTAATTAATGTCACTTAAATGAGTTGGTTTGACCCATCACCATGTAACGGCACAATTCGGCACGTCCAAACGCTAAATCAAATTTTAGAAACCAAATTACCAATTAAACCGCGGCAACACTGTTTCGACTGACAGCAAATAAAACATTAGTTGGCGTATTGGCAATGCGAGTATCCTAAAATATCAACAGAAGTGGAGTTCCTAAAATTTGTGACCTAATATAAAAATCAACGTGCAAATTCCACATTTCACATAAATGAAATGTGGAATCGAATGAAAATTGTGTTATTAAATGGACCGGACGTTCATTTTATTTGTTAAAACCAACAGACGTTTTGGAACCATTCAAATCGTGCTCCTTGCTAAACAACAATAAACACTTCAAATATCAACAGTTTGGCAAAAACTGATCACTTCTCTTCTACAGCTAACTTATTTACAGAGGTAATAGTGTAATATATAATTTGCTACGTACTATTTCTTTGGGATTCTTTTTCAAAACCTGCTGCAGTGGGAGTCAAAAATCTATCAGTAGGGGAGACTGTTATACTATAAAACACTTTTCACAACTTACTAGTTCCGCCATTTAGCGGCACGCAGTGGTAATAAGGCATGGAATATGCCTTCCTTTGAGAATATTGAGAGTTGGCTATAAAACGTGTGGGTAATTAGCAGTGAATATATTTTTTGGTGAACTTGGATGGAAGTTTACGAAGTATCACTGGCAATCATGGCGACATTAAAAAGCAGCAACAACATTGTAAAACGGATTGCGTTCAGTTCTATCTACTTAAGAATATATTCTCAGAAAGAATAATTCTCGTTTCTCATATAACGGATCGGGCTGCCCCCGGATCCATTGTCAGTTTCTGTTAGCATAGAAGATGTCTATACACCAGAAACATTAAATGCCGATCTTAGTGAACCAAAATCTACTCGTGATGACTACTAGGAGGATCTATGATGTACTATGAGGACATACATACGTCTTCTCCAGTGTTGTTAAAAATACTTTTAAAAATGTATTTAAATACAAACAAAAAATACTTTTTGCAAAATGTATTTAACTGGTATTTTAAATACTTCTCTGGACAATGTATTTAAATACAAATAACAAGTATTTCGTTTTTGTATGTAAACAGTATTTAAAGTTGTAATTATTCTTAATTGCAGCAATGTTAAGCATAACCCCAGGAAGCTTAGAATTCCTATTATTTTCTTCGTGAAATTGTTGAGATTATTCAATTTTTAAAATTTCTAAATCAGTTTAAGAAAATGGAATCTAATTTCTAATGGAAGCTTTCTAATGAAGTTCTAAAATCTTTGTTTTATTGCCCGAAGTTGTGAAGTTTTCAATTATTTTCAAAATATCTAAGTTATTTGTATCGAAAAGCCTCAAATACATCGGCTGACTTTTATACACTAAACCTAAGTTTATGGTTTTAACACTTAAAACAATCTCAAAAAGTGTTAGGAATTATTTTCTTTGCTTCATGAAATCGTAAAATTGTTGCAATTTTCCGAAATTTACCAACTACTTTGTAAACAAGTGTTTAGAAATTGAAGTGATACTTCAAAACACAACAGGCTAATGTAAGTTTCAAACTTCTAAAAAATAATCCCAAGGCAAAGATGTCGAGACATTAGACACTTTACTTTTTAACTTGATCTAACGAAGTAGCTAATTGAAAAACTTCATCAGTTACTTTTCCAACTTCATATATGGCTGTTTAAGTTATTTGTGTTGCATTAGAGTTGTCATAAGTTCTTTAGAAGCTCCTTAACTTCTTTTGAAACAACAGCTTAAGTTTAAGATAACTGTGACTTCTTTAAAAATGTCGACAAGCTACTTAGTACCTTAAAAATTGTTTTACAATGTCACAACTTTTTTAAAAACTTTATGAATTGTACACCTTCGTTAAGATAATCGCAACTCCTTTAAAAGTGTCGTAGGATCATTATAACTGTAACAATTAGCTTCAAAATAAGCATGTAAGTACATAAACCAAAATGTAAATACAAATGAACAGCCGGAAATATGCTCAAAAAATGTATAAAAATGCGCATTTATAGTTACTGTAACAAAATAAAATAAATGTAAGAGCATTTAAGGAATAATTTAACAAATAATGTATCTTAACATTGCCCAAAAATGTATTTGAACTACTGTATTTAAAATGTCAGAAGAAATGTATTTTAAATACACACTAAATACAAATTAAGCTTATGTATTTAACTATGTATTTAAATACATAAAAAGTATTTAAAATACATTTCTAAATACATGTATTTAAATACTTAACAACACTGGTCTTCTCTAAATACTATTGACACTCAACTTTTTATCGCATTAGAAGTAACTTGGTCATATCCAAATGCGGCATCAAGAAAGGTTAACAATAGAGGAAGAAAGGCTGACACTCTAGAACGAGAGGAAATTAGAAGACAGAAAAGAAGGAAAAATCAGAAGATAAAAAAGAAACAGAATGAAGATGAAATATGTCGTCAAAGAATAGATTGTAATTGCCTTATTTCACTTATTATTCCATAATTGGAAAGATATTAGTTTGGAAGCTTCTGTTTGAAAGTATTTGATGCACCTTTTTTTCCAAAAAAACAAACAGCGCTTGTCTTTCTTTGAAATGTCTGTTTTGAAGCAAAATTTTTGCCTTACTCTATAGAAGATATAGGTTATTACTCAGTCGCACTCAAGTTATTATTTCAATTTTTGAAAAACATTAGTCAAAAAGTGTTCCAAGGTACAACCATACAACAGTCCCTTCTACTGAATTTTGAGCTGTGTAGCGAATGGACAGAATAATTAGTATCAAAACCGAGCAGGCTTACTTAAAACTTCATATATAGATTTAGAATAAAATGTACAAAAACAGGAAACAACAGTTTCAAGCGAGAAATATCACGTAGAATAGTCAAAGGATCATGAAACAATTTCCATCTTACGGATAAATAGCATGTACACCTCAAAACCTCCTCATAATGAAATTTCTCATTTCTTTACAAAGTCCAAGTGGTCAAAATCTGTATAAAGAGATACAATAGTAGTTTCAAAGCTGGAATATGAATCAAATAGAAATGGAACCAAATCCCAAGTCCAAAAAAGGGTTTTTGGTCGCCTTGTGATTTACGTCATTCTCACAGGCCGTCAAAAATAGTCGTGCAGAACTTCCGTTTCCATTTTTACTTGACACATACTCGTAATAACAAAATGGAAGCAGTGATCCCAGGACGTTTATATGTTTAAAATTGTCAAACAGTATTTACAACAGTAAAAAGCTGTAATTTTTTTTATAGTCTTACGGGTAAAGTAGTCAAATATTAATAAAAACATCAGTATGACTAAAAGTACATTGGGCATGCAATATTTTGTCGTTGCATGTCCATGTGCACTCCAAAAAGTACTTTCAACCTTGTGCAAGTTCTAAGTTCTAAAATTACTTAACAAAAATTGTATTCAACAGTTTGACTAGATTCTCAATAGTAGTACCACAGTAATAGTACTGTTTTTAAACTAAGGTATGACTTGAAACGCACACAACAACAAGAGCATTAACTTCCAAATTTTTATAACAGGCAGAAATAGTAACGGTGTAACGACAAAATACTGTCTTGAGAGGAACCAATCCATGTATCTGCAGGAATGAACCATTTTAACATCTAAACAGAAGTTAAATGCTTTGATGTCTGTATGCTTTCGTAGTGATACCATCTGAGCAGTACAAATTGTGTAAGAATTAAACGTGGTGTTAACATTTCGATGACAATCTCATTATTGTCACATTGTGCAGAAAGAAACTTCAACAACACCAGATGAAACACATCAACGAAGGTATTCATCTTTCTCACTGATTTGATTCCTAATGGACGTAAATTACAATCACAAAGTTTCAAAAACATTCGAAAAGTAAAAACCTCTTAACGGAGAGAACAATTCCGACTACTAAATACTAAAACCTAGCAACCTGACTAGATAAGAAAATGTGTACGTGGAGCTGACCTCAAGCGTCCTCAGGCTCGAGCAAGTGTTGCGCTTCGATGATGTTGTTCTGTTGGAATGTCTGCGGGAAGCGTTTGTTCAGTGCCGCTGTTGTGGTGATGTTCTGTTGTCTTTTTATTATGAATAGCGTAACGGCCGCTATTAGACTTGCTACGAAGAGAACCACGAATATCCCACCTACTGTAAAAGATACACAACATGTTTAGAAAGACCTTACAGCTTATGAGGATAATTTAAATTTTAGAAGACCCTCAGCAACAAAGGGTTTGAATGAATGGTGAACATATTTCAAGACAAAATTAATCCAGATATGTTAATTTGTATTGTTTAAAAGTATTTGTTAATAATATTTTCATCAGCTTTGTGGGCGTATTGCTTATTCATTGAATAGACCTAAATACTCGAACTTGTAGAAAGGGAGAAGTCGAAGAAGTGTGCGTCATTCACTGGATGTGTGGCTGTAGGTGTAGAAACAAAGCTTCTTTTCGAAATTACAAAATTAGTATAATGCGTTATCAACTTGTATGACATGGTAAATTTTCTTCAAATTTGTGATATGCGGTTTTCACGAAGTAAAACGAAAATTTCTAATGTATGAGAATGTATATTTCACTAATATGTAAATTATAAATATTACATATTATAAAATCGTTGAAATATTTTAAACGAATACTCAAAAGACGCGTACCTCCTCATAAATAAAGATATATGGCTTTTTCGTAAGCATTTAGCATAGTGCATGTATGCTCCCACCTCCCTGGCATTCCCTCTTCTACCGCCGCTTGTAAAGTTCGTTCGCACTAGCTTATCGAGAGAAAATTATATACAGTTCTCCTCTCCTTCTCCTGGGCGTTTATAGTATAGACGAGGGTGTAACCTATTTTCGACTAAAGAAACGTATGGCTTCGCTTGGTCCAGCGGATTCACTACACAACACTAAAGAAGCTTCGCTCCAAACAATGCACTGACAAAAATTGATCTCCAGCTAGTTGAACAATTGACCTATTATAATGACAATTGATACTCTGCGTACTTACACTGAAATGGTTCACACATAGTAACAGTCGAGTAATGGTTGGCTCTGATTGGTGTAAAGTTTAGTTTCATTTCAGTTTGCAGAAATGGTCCACTACTTCGATGCTACAGTGCATGAACCATTACAGTGTAAATCTCTGGCTTGGGAAACAGTTAGATTCGTCCACTTATATTTAAAGCTTACCGTCCCAATCCATATGAATTCTAGCTATACTTGGCGAGGTATAGCCAAATCTTATATCTTTATATAACTTTGGTTTGGTGTCCAAAACCTTTAGTTTTTGGTTTGGGAAGCAGTGGAGATTGATTTCTTGCCTTTTTGTAATCTAGCTGTCTATACTGAATCTATACTGTCTTTTGCAGACAGTATATATGGTCAGCCATCACCATCAAATTTGGTTCTTGAAGTTACTTCAAATTTCTAGGATTTCCGTAGGATTTATTGTTTTACTGTCACTTATCTGTTCATTTTATCATACATGGGGCAAAGTAAATACGTAAAACCATGTAATAAACTCAACCCCTATCCTCTGCATCTCCCTGCTTACCTGTAACGATAAGAAGGCTCCCCAAGCCGTACTTCCCCCTCTCTGCGAGCACATCGATGATGTTCCCCAGGGTGCCGTTGTTCGGCTGAGCTGGGATCTCCAGGATCTCCGAGAACAGATAGTAGAGGTCCGTCGTGTGAAACGGGGCGACCTTGTGAGACTTCTTTATTTTCGGCCCCCTCGCCATGAAGAACGGGTGCATCGCTGGTACGTCGTAATCGTAACCGTGAACACCAAACTCAGAATCGTTTGTAACTGTAAGATAGATGAGTATAAAAATTGTGTAAGTATACTTTTGGATAAAAATTTTCTTACTACTCTTTACAAACATTATGTACATTGTATTAAAATTATACTTTTTTACTTTCTCATATGGGATACCCATTATAATAAGAGAAAGTATTGTAATCGTGATGATTTTCGAATTTGAGATATTAACATTTCTGGACATTTTGAGATCCCCTGAGTTCGAAAAACATGTTTCTGGAAAATGTCTGTGTATATATCTATGTGCTAACATTTTCTCAGCAACTATAAATAGTGGAAAGCTGAAATTTTGTATTTAGGCTGAGTTTCCTGAAAACTCGATACCACATAAATTTCATAACAATCAGTTAAGGGCTAAAGGGCATTCTACCCGTAATTTTTAGGTTTTTGGGTTTTATTATCTCAAAAGCTGTATCAACGTTTTTTTTTTAATTTCGTAGGTTTACTTTACTATTTAATCCTCATTGACTGCCGTTATCGTTATCTTGACTGATCTTCTGCGAAGGACCCTTTATTTTTGTGAATTTTCAGTTTTCATCAATTTTCTTTAAAACAACTTTAGCAATTCTTACCAACTTTTAGATTTGAATTGGCCCGATCAATGGCTACAACTTCTATTTGAAACATTTTTTTATAATACCTCCTTAAAGGGCACTACTGAGCATTTCCACTTTCTCAAAAAAAAAATATCAAAAAGGCTTTGAATGTTTTCATTAAACTCTATATTTGAATTAGGTATCATATTAAAGGTATACAATTTTTATTCGAAATATTTTCTTCTAACAGTGTTATAAAAGGCATTTTAGTCTTAAGAATTTTTATTTTGTTGTAAAATTTTCTTTAAAAGGGTGATTTATACCAAATCTCAATTTTATTTAGCTGTTTAATGCCTATACCTTTTATTTGAAACATTTTTATCTAAAATTGCCCTAAAGGGCACTTCCTTAAATGCATCAGTTTGTAGAGTAATTGTTCAATCTAACTGATACATCTCCATTAAGTAAAGTTGTTTTACTTATTCCAAGTCCAATTGGAGTCTTATTTCGAAGTATTTAGTGTGCAGTAATTTAAGGTCGTTATTTAATTTATTACAATAAGTAGCTGTATATACATTACATTTTCGTCCAATTTCTTTACTTATTTTAGGTAAACCAATATAATTTAATAAAATTCACTGTTAGGAGTATTCAACTATTAGATATATTTCGAGAACAAGTCACAAGCAAAAAATATCTGTTGTATAAGTATTACTATTAGAAGCAAAAATCTAATATTACGTATTAAGGAATGTTCGAGAACAATAAGTGTGCAAAAAGGCTCGTTAAAATAAACTCGTTAAGATAAGCATTATTAGGTGTCCAGATGATTAATTGTGTAATTCTCGGTAGGACCGGTCAGATACAGTGAAGAATCCGTGGCGATCGGATGCATGCGAAAATTAGTCGGTATCGAGTATTGTGTCTGTGATTGCGATAGTGATAGTGAATGAAAGGACTCCCATCACTGACGTCTACGCTCTCGGACTTCTTAAAGGCTCCTATATATAATTTTGGAAGATAAATTGGGGAGGCATACACATCTTTTCCAAATTACGTTGATTCTGTGTGGCATTCAAATTTCCCCTGGAACTTGAGTTCAAATCTTTGATTGTTGGGATTAATTTTTGATCACTTAAAGGCGTCCTAGAGTGTTGATGTCTTTTGGATGGCGAGGAAAAAGATGACGTGCCTCCAGGATCCACACATGAGAGGAGCGATGAGATTCGGGCCTTGGGAATCCTCGGGTAAGTGGTAAGTATCCCGCCAAAGAAATATTTACAGGTTACATTGAAATCTTATTAATTTCTATCATTATTAGTGAATCTTATAAATTTAACACAAGTAACCAAATAACTGTGCTTTGTGTGTTTATAAGATTGTGTGGTTAATCTGAGTTTGTGGTGTCTGTTACATTTAGAGATTTTTAAATTTGTTTCAATTTCACATAGTAAGGCAAAATGTACTTAGAACAATTGGAATGATAAGATATTTAAAATTCAATTGCAAAAATGGGAGAAATGTATTTGTTACCTGATTATATATTCTTTGTCACTTTATAACTGAAATTGTGTTATTATGTAATTTTAAACTTGTCTATTTTACAAAAATGAGTCGTTTCGATGTTCATTCTTTAATTCGGTTTATCCCCTTTACAGAAAATGATCATCGGAGAGCGCCTTCGCACACAACCGAGATGGAAGCGATTTTTAAGGGTCTTAAGGTAAAATGAATCCAAATTTTCTTTTAATGTCAACTCTAATAGACTTTCTTCTTTATTTTCAGGTAGGTGCAAATTTTCTTATGCGGACGCGATTTAAAGTTAAATCATCGTTTGACGTTTCGAAGCTAGTCTGGCCATTGCCGGACATGGTTTCCATTGGAAAAATCGGAAAAGTTTTCGTGGATCGTGGTGCTTCGAGTGCTTTGCGAGCGAGTTTTATATTTTTTTGGTTTTCTGGTAAGTACCTATGTTATACATAAATATTTTTTTTATTTTCAGTAACAATAATTCTTTCTTTTTTTTGTAGGTACCTAAATCTTTTTTATGTGAGTATAAGGTATTTCATAACGTCAATTTTTTTTAATTTCAGCTACTTAAAATGTTTTTAACAGTGCCTTTTTTCTTTCAGGTATGTCTTAAGGTGTATGCATTTGTTTTGCATTTTCAGGTATTCTTTTCAGGCACTTTTATCCATTTTTTAATTGTTTTGTTTCCCATTGTCGTCTGTTTTAGGTAATTTCAGGTATTATCTAAACATTCGTTTTTTTCAGGTATACTGCTATTTTGAAATTCAGGTATTTTTTATGGCATTCTTTTTCACTGTATTTGTTATGTCCATTCAAGCACATCTTTTCCTTTTCATACACTTTTGATAATAGTATTTTAATTGTTTTGTTACGCTTCGCATTTCTTTGTGTTTTAGGTAATTTAAGGTACTTAACGTTGTTTTGTTTCAGATATACTGTTTTTTTTTACTTTCAAGTATGTCTCAAGGTATATTTATTTTGTTTTGCATTTTCAGGCAACTTTTGTTAGACACTTTTAGCTAATTTTTAATTGTTTTGTTACCCTTTATCCCCTTTTTCTGTTTTAGATAATTTAAGGTAGGTACTTAACCTTTCTCTTTCAGATATACTGCTCTTTTTACTTTCAGGTAGGTATTTCTCAAGGTATTCTTTTTCATTGTATTTGTTATGTATCTTCTCCTCTTTAGGTACTTTTAGAGATGCACACCTTTTAATTGTTTCGTTTCCATTCGCACTCTCTTGTGTTTTACGTAATGAATGTAAAACAAATTACGGGGCCCCATTAAAAATAAAGTCACTAGAGGAAAGTGGATTAATAGGGCTTCCATCGATTTCAAGTGGGACTTCCCAGGTTGATTTCGTTAGAGGCGAACCGACCATTTGAAAAAAAAAAAGGTAACGAGCTGCGCAAGTACCTCCTGGGTGGCTATGGAAACCTTGCGAGATTTTAACCTAATTTCTCTCTTTCTTACTTAATGTCTCTCTTCTGACGAATTTTAGTGGGGCCCCATCAAACAAAATTACTCTGGATTTTGTTAACATTGTCCTCTTAATGTTTTTAAGTTCAGGTATATTCGTTTTGCGATATTTTTTATTTGATAAGTACCTACCTACGCATATATCCTACCAATAGGACCAAGTTGTCTCATGTAATTTCCAAATCACTTTTCCTTATCGAAATGCAGGTTTAATCATACAGTTTAATAATTAATTGATCAAATAGTTATTACTTGATAATTAATAATTTTCATTAAACTTTATATTTGAGTCAATACATTAAATGTATACAATTTTTATTAGAAATATTTTTTTAAACTGTCCTAAAGAGCACTTTACTCTTAAGAATTTTTATTTTGTTGTACAATTTCTTTAAAACAGTTTTAGTGATTTAAACCAAATCTCTCATAACTTAAGTTAGCTGTGTAATGCCTATTCCTTTTATTTGAAACATTTTTGTCTAAAATTTCCCTAAAGAGAACTTCCTTAAGTGCATCGGTTTGTAGAGTAATTGTTCAGTCTAACTGATACATCTCCATTAAATAAAGTTATTTTTATTCATTCCAATTCGATGATTGGATTCTTATTTCGAAGTATGGACATTGAAATTTGTTGTTGTTATAGTTCAGAAGTATATTTATGGTTTCGATAAAGTCAGTCGTATTCAAAAACATTTTTCATAAACCTTTTTCATCCAATAAATAATCAAAAGAAATTTTTACTAATAGAAGTAAATGTTAATATTCTATACTAAATTTATTTTATAAAACGGTGATAATGTTGCCATGAATATTTTGTCCGGCCATATGAGAAAGTCTTACGATGTTACACATCCCCATTTTTTAATAAATTTAAGATGAGTGATGAATCACATAAATAGGATAATTGAATACTTTGCTTGTTTGTCTTACGTGTAAAATTAAACTTCTTGGCATATTTAGGAGCGGCTATTATTAAATCCTCCAGTCCATAACCAGTGTTCGCCATCACTAATAGAGGTGGGGAACGGGGGTTGTTCTTGTAATGCCACCTGGGTAAAAAATCCTGTTTTCTGTAGACTTTAAAGTTTCCGTTCTTAATGGAACCATTTCTGAGAGACTCATATACCACTTCTTCATATCCTAAAATAAAGAATTTATTTATGTATTTATTTCTGTAGTACGTAATAGTAATATAATACAATGGAAAACTTCTGGAAGGAGCGTATATAGTATCCCGCACGAGAGAGGTAAATGTCTCTCTGTGTGCAGGCGCTAGAATAAAATTATGTTCATGAAATTAGCTAATTTATATTTTAAGCTATACCTATTCAATATAAGTCATATATGCTGGTAGTTAGTAAGTTGAGTTTTATCACCAGCTTTGAACAATGGAACAATTTCAGCTTTTTTAAGAGATATTAAATTTTTTAACAAGTATTGGACTAATAAATGAATTTAATAGCTTTAATGCCCTTGAATGTATCATCAGTGCCATCTCTTAAGCACAGTATTAGGACTTAAGGTATTTTAAAGCATATTAGGTAGTATAGGGGGTTCATGATAATTGATGGGTGTTGTGCTAATTGAAGTTACATCAATTTGAGACGTGAGTTCCTTACTAATGTTTAAATAAAAATTGTTGAAAGCTTTAGATATATCTGTATTATTGGTAACCTCATCATTATTTATTACAATTTTATCAATAGTAACCTTATTATGATTTTTACCACCAAGGATACAAGTATAGACAGAGTTGTTTACATTATCGAGTGTTGAGGCTATAACCTACCATAATTGCGCTGTTTTGGAGTTGCAGCGTGTGGCCGGTAAAACGGGAATTTTAATATGTATGGTTTCGTTGAGAACGCCGCCGATAAACACACAAGGCGTACACACCGGTACAAACAAGGCGGCCATTTTTTTCCCTCCGCTACCCCCTCGCCTAAGTTCATGTCGTCAACACAACAAACCGCTAGTTTTATGCGGCATGCTCTGTCTAGTACTTGTATCGTTGGTGATTTTTACCTAACACTATTTAAAAATACAATTCTGAAAATAAATACTGGTGGAGAATTAGATTACCTTTCTTTGGTACCACTTGCATGCAAGGAGTGACGCCACCCAAATAGTAAGTCCCTTGAGGTAGATACTGCGTGATGTTGATGAAATTCGGAGGTTTAACATTTAACATTCCGTGGTCGCTGATGTGAATTACATTAACTTTATCCGTCAGTTTCTTCTTCTCCAATTGATCCTGGAAAACGTTGAATCAAATACACCAATTTCGATACCCACAAAGCACTTACTTCTAAATATTTCGTGACTCGATCTAAAGTCCTAATGATGTCTTTAACTTTCTCGGAATTTGTACCAAACACGTGTCCATGTGAATCTGGTTCTTCTATGTACAACATCACCAGATTCGCTGGTTTCTTAGGATCCGTTATCCAAGATATAACCTGGAAGTTCATGGATAGAGAAAAAATAGAGGGTATGTTACGGTTACCTCGTCGACTCGTTTGAAGTAATCATAACCCATTTCGAAGGGCCTGGAATATGTTACGTTCTTGCCCTGGTACGGATAAACGGCTCCCGGCCACATCATCGTCCCAGAGTATCGGCCTTGGCCTTGATCTTCGTTCAACCTCTGAGAGGATATAAAGGAAACATGTCGAAATAGCTTGGCTTATGTATGTGTAATTGATGAAATGGAATGTACCAATGAATTACTTATCATTACACGTTCAACTACCTATAAGTTGGCCAATTGTACTTACCCATATTGGGACAATATTCTCGTTGTAATGGAACATCTCATAGCTGATATAAGTGAAGTTCTTTTTCCCTGGATCGAAGTAAGTGTTGGCTATGACCCCATGGACTTCCGGATACAAGCCTGTGGCTATGCTGTGGTGGTTCGGAAAGGTCTTCGTCGGGAACATGTTGATGAGGTAGTCGGCCGAGGTGCCGGCCCTCTTCAGCCTGTCCATGTTGGGGACGAGGCTCGCGTTCAGCAGGCTACTGCCGAACGCGTCGTACGACACGACTATCAGTACGGGATGGTCGGAAATGGAATGGACGAAATTGAAGAGGAACCAACCCTGGAACAGGAGCACTTTTAACTTTAACATGATTCTCGAGCGTCGACTTGCGGCCTCGTCGTTAACGAGAAGTGGTGCATTAAATCGAAATTTAATATGTTTACTGGTGGAAACGGAATTATTGGATTGTTGTCAAAAGTTTGAAAGGTATCAGCTGATAACTGGTGACCTTAAGCAGCGTTGCCAAAGGTCGACTGTAGTCGACTGCTTCGTTATAAACATGAAAATTGATAATACAATCGAGTATTCAAACATTTCAAACGCAACAACAGCATTGCTTATTTGCCAGAAATGTATTGTACTGTTGTCGAAAAATTTATTCTGCTCGGTCCAGTCGTACATCAACTAAACATAACCAACAGATATTTGTCAAATCCATGCCGTTTTGAGTATACATATAATAGAAACAATAAAATCTATAACGCCATTAACGCCAATATGCGAGATTAGTCAGATTAGTAATGATAATGAGTAATGACGCAATGACGTACATTTGGGAGAGGGGATGGTAACCCATGGCAACTGTTTCTACACTATTTTTCTTATGGGAATTAATATGGGGCATATCAGTATATCACTGATATGGAGAATATTTTCAGGCAGCTGGTAATCTGTGTAAACAAAATTTCTTAACTATAAGCTGTGTGCAACAGTCGACGTTGAAGTATGTATTTTACTTGAGTATAAAAAAATAAATGATACGTTATGGAGGAAGGTAGAAAAAAGTGATTTGAGTTGCATAAGTTCATAGGTTTAAATCTTATACACGTCTCGAAGAGTCGAAGACAGTCGACATTTTATTCCACAGATTTTATTCTGCCATTGTGCCATTCCAAAATCCAAATTCGTCATGCGTAGTACCACAGAACATAAGTTATTTGCGTAGCACATTTGTTGTTCTGTACTATGTACTATGTAATTAGGTTTCCGTGGTGGTTACGAAGTCAACTTCAGCTGTCAAGTGGCTGTCAAAAATCAAAACTAATTCGAGGAACCGACCCATCAAATTCCTACATTTCCTACCCGAAAGTCCCGAAATCAAAATACCCGAATCGATAATCGAGATCGCGTTCCGGACACCGACACCTGGCGAGAAGCACGACGTCTGGCCCCCATCACGGATTCATCGCGTCCGAGTCGACCCCATGGGGGTTAAGGTGGGCGGCGCGGTCCCCCCAGGGCGGAGATGGGCGCCTGCCTCGCCGGCTGCCTGCCCCGTTCGGAGGCCGCGAAGGCCCTCAGGAGCTTCAACGTGCTGGACAATCAGAGCGCCGCAGTCGACTTCAAGTATCTCATCGAAGACGTAAGGGATGACGTTGTGTTGGTCGTCGTGTTTCACTAATTCGAACGTCGGTGTGTTTTCAGAATGCGTCCGCCGCCGAGGAGACTAAGTGGTAAGTGCCAGCGATGGTCGATGTGAGGTTTGTAATAATGGGTTTTCTTCTGTGACATTGAAATTTATTTCAAGGTTTAAGATCCCGGCGAACGGTCAAGCCACCTATCGTTTTAACAGGAGATTGTTGATATGGTACGGCATGGTTTTAAAGGAGGAAGACAACCTTGTCTGTACTTACTAATAATACTAATTGCATAGTTAAAGATTCCCAGTTGCTGTCAATAGTACAATCTCGTTTGGATCTTGCACGTCTGGATAAATTTTACACACATTCTTATCAAAATCGAGTAGGAAGTATATTTCACAGTCAACGTCTTCTTACCTTCGTTGTATCTCAACAGAGAAAATCCATTAAAATGTCTGTATGTGTGTGTGTGCACGCATGTTTTAACAGAATTTGTTTCATGCAAACACATGGAACCAGTGGTTTCCTGTGTCGATTGTTTAAAAAGCGAAGTAAAAAGGTAACTAATGTTGTTTCCCTTTATCCGGTATTTTTGCAATTTCTAAATATGAATTGTCTCTTTTGCAGAAGCCCGTACGACAACTGGTCGACAACTTATTGAATCCCCAAGTGAGCTCATACACCAGACTATCGGAATCACAGCGCCTTTCATCGATTGGGTATGTTTCCCCATATAGTGTTGTTAAATTGCATCTCCATGTCAAGTAATATTAAAGAATTGACAGGTATAAATTTCAAGTATGGATACTTATTAAGTCAAATATTTTCGAGTTGGCGCATTATATCTACTTAGCATTTGAAGATCTGAATGATACTACCACTGTATTGGTCCACCAGGCAGATATCATTTTGTGTTTAACTGCAAAAATTCACTTTAGTCTTATGGTTTTAAAGTGAAAATATTCTTTTCGAATGAGTTCGTTTTCAAATTTTTCCATTATATTTTATGAATTTGTACATTTTTCTTAAAGTAAAATATCGACCTCAGACGATCTAACCCATTATACTGCGTTTATGCTGAATTTGACACAACTGAAGTTATATATTGCTTGAAAAAAGTAAGCTGCTGAGGGACACTTGACCAATATGAACTCATTTAAACTGTATTGTATTAAAAGTGTATAAAAGTAACAAAATCGCAATGGCGTGATCAAACATAACCTCACATACTTCCCTCAAAAGCAACCCTCATTTGCATTGCATTGAAGTTACCCACATTGGTGAACCAATCTTAAACTGCGATCTTCTAAGCGAGTCTCATTGATTTGATCACATCAGATTTGGATCAGACATATTTAAACAAAGAAGAAGTGTTAATGATGTAATATGAGGGATTTTTTGGTAAATTGTGCCATGGTAAATAGATGTGCCATGGACACGTTGTACCGCAACGTTCTAATTTATTGCTCAAGACGCCAAAAGATGTTTTCACATCAAAAATAGAAAATTAACCAACTCAGTGCGCCTAGTGTCAATTTGGCGCTCACTTTTAATGAAATCGATACCTTATAATAATGGTCAGTAATATGACTGTTCTTCTAATCTTAACAAATGAATTCTCTTGATAAACATCCTCAAAAATACAAGTTAGGATAGTGTCTTTGTATGAGTGTATCATTCTATTGTGTCCTTTATCCACAAAGTATAGGATATTGCCGAGATCAATAATAATTCTGTGTTTCCCGTAGGTCATGTATGAGCCGTGACATTCAACTGCAGTGCTTAGATGCTAGAGCTTTATTACAACGAACAGCAACGTCCACGCCGGCGAGCTCCTTGGACTTGGAGTGGGAGCATGAGACGTTGCCTTTGTCTATGGTGCATGATCCGTCCGGCAGTTCATGGTAAATAGATCAATAACTATAAGGAAATTAATTAAGGAGCGTTCTCAGCTCCCCGAGAACATTCTCCCAAACTATAAGGAAACTTTACGTTTTCTATTTATTAACAGTAAACGCCAATAACAATCGTTTTTGTTATTTATGAAATTTACATTTTTCAATGTTATTTGCCAATATCCTGGACTAATTCAGAAAGCCCGTTTTGTTTACTGTGTAATATAATGTAATGTATCTGTAATAAAGCTACTCGTAATAAATTCGAGATTCCTTCCTATTAGAAGGTGTTTAATACTTCATAGCATGTTATAGAGAATTAACTGCTCACTAGTAAATAACATCGCCCACAAGAGTAAGTGGTCATGAGGCATTTGCTGGGCCCACTAGTCTATGAACGTATTGCAAAACAGTAAAAACATTAAAATCTACAAGGCCTTTCTGGTTAGTGGTTTATGAAACAATAAATATAGCCCTACTGGCCGAAGGTTGTCCAGCTTCTCTAAGTTGGCCATGGCAATGTAAACCAAAGGAAAACACCAAGTCTTAACCAACTGTTTTGGTTAAGACTTGGTGTTTTCCTTTGGTTTACATAACCCTACTGAATCGCCAGTAAAACAAGTATAGGAAAAATAAAATAAGACCAAGTGTAACGGGTGGAAGACATACAAATGTAATATGAAAATTCATATTCGCGCGTTTATTTTATGTTGGCAAAATTGCGCGATGTTGTCTTCCTGTTCTAGGTTCGGTCACATTCATCAAATAGCTGGTCTTTTTTAGATTTTCGTTATAGATTTTAGATAATCGGATGATCTGTTAGGTTTACCAACTGTTCTTCAAACAACATCTTTGTCAAATAAGTTGCTTGAACTTATTGGCAGCTTCCTAACCATAGATTTCTTCATCTTAAGTTGCTACATTGCGTGTCTATATCATAGTATACCATACTTTCTAAACTAAATGTAGAGGAACGGGTGTAGATGTTGACGGATATTGTTTACATACACTACTATTTGCGGACGACGAAGTAATAGTAGGAAACGAGATATATTATAAAATACATAATAAGGAAACTGACAGGAACCAAGTGGGGTTAAGAAATTAACTTTGAGAAAACAAAGTACTTGGTCATTGGAGAAGATGGTACTGATATAGAAATAGAGGGAAAAGTGGAGTATTTTATTATACGGTTCAGAATCCTGGGCAATTACCATTAAAAATAAAAGCGAATAGAGACATGGATATATATGTTCTCTCCTCCCACCTTTCGGTATTAGCGGTAGCGAATAGAGACAGTGGAAATGGACTATTTAAGACGAAGCTGTAGGGTATCTAAGCTAGATCATATTAGGAATGAGGAAATAAAGTTTTTCTCAAGCGCGCCTAAAGAAGTTATCACTTCAAAAATACTAACACCAAAAATACAAATTCATCAACATCTCATATCACAGGACTGCCGTGCCGGACGACTCCTCCGACGGCCGCTGCCCGAGCGCCTCCAGCCAGGCAGCGGGGGCGACTAGCGACGCGGACTGGTCGAGGGTCTCATCGGCGAACTCCCTCGAGTGGGACAACGTGCCGACGGCGACGGCGGGCGCGCCATCGCCCCTCTCGGAGGTCGACGCCGACACGCAGCTACTACTCTGCGAGATCGAGAGGCTGACCAACAAGACGTTAGAGGAGACGGGGAGGGACCTGTTCAGCTGATTTTAGCCCTCCTTCCCGTGCCCAATAATTTCGGTAAGCGACGACGGTTCGGCTCGATAACAGTTATCTCCGGTTTTCGGTTCGTAATTTTGGTTTAAGAATACTTTCGAGCGAAACGTTCCATGCAGGGTGTCTTAAGATAAGCTTCCGCTATACCCAAAGTCCATTACTCTTGAGACTGACGTCACACTACAACGAGAGATCATAGACCTTTGCGGTGTCAAGGGGAAAGGCGAATCCGATTCCAGTGGCGGGTGTAATATAGAAACGCGGCTCTCATATTTATTTATTTATCATATGGCGCACATCACAGAATATGTAGTTAAAAACAGACACGTTGCACTCTGGAGTGCCCACAGTCGAAAGTTAACTTTGTTTTACGTAACTTTATAGAATACTTCAATGTTTCTTATTTTTCACAGCTGATAGTTGAGAAATTTCGTTTACACGTAGATTACCACCTACTTGAAATTTTTTCCATGTCTCCCATAAGAAAAAATAATTATTTAAAAACAGTTGCCATGGTTACCAAATTCTGACGTCACACGTCCCTCGCGTATTTTGTTACGACAAACAACCAAGCGGCGCCGTGGACGATGCATACTTACTCACTTCAGCGCTTCCATTATTTTCCACAAGTCCCATAGCTTCTCTCCGATTGTTTATACTAGTCCTTCTTCTAGACATCTAGACATTCGGTTATAAGTCTCTTGTTTACATCGGTTCTAGTTTGTTTTTCTGTTAACCTCTCTCTTGGTGTTGTGAGTAGTTAAAAAATATGGCAGCCATATTTCTTATTTCTGTGTCCTAGATATTTATACTCTTCACAGGTTTCCATTTCTTCTGAATTTCCAATTATAGGTAATAATCAAATTGCAAATTACAAATAAAAAAAAAATCAAATCAAATCAAATTTACTATTTGAATATGTAAATATATTTAGTACTTATTATTATGCAACAAATATGTTTTTGTGACGTATTATCATTGAACATACATTTCAAGATGGTATTTTGTGTGTTGTATGGCTACACAGTAGGAATGTCCTCAGTATCATGAGAAGTGGATTTTGGGTATAGTATACATTGAATAAGAACTAAACAATAAAAGGTTCATTCCAGCAGGCGGATATAAGATCAAAGTGTTTTTAATTTGGTTTATTTATGTTTCCATATTAAATAAATTAGTCGGAAACGAGATTCATTGAAAGTCAATTTATCGAAATGGTAAATTTAATCGATAATTCGATTCTGTAAACATCACTTTGCTTGATAAATAAATTTTCTTTCACATCAGAAATTGAACACAGCTAGGTTTTTTAGCGACATGAATGGTGAAGGGTCAGGTATATTTTAAAAGCGAGTTAGTAATCATAGTGAAATCATTTTGTTACTGATCATAGTGAAAAATTTTTAGAAATATGTTTTATGGGTGTCGATGAACTTAAGGTAAATATATGATGTAGCTACAGTTGCGGTGTAAGGCCTGATGTTGTATTGATATTATGAAACTATAACGGTTTATTGAAAAAAATAGTTCATCACTGGACCATAGACCGAAAGATGACTACAATTAAAATCGTAATTAAAGCTGATTTAACAGGTTATTAACGTTACGTTAACGTATAGTTATTAACGCTGCAATCCACCATCACAGCTTTATGGTACGGTAGCCCTCAGACCCACCCCCCCCTCCGTGAAGATAGTTATCACAATCAATACCCATATTCATAGCCTCTATATTGCTTTCATTTTTGTTGAGATAACAGAAGTACGAAAAAAAAATTCAATTCAACTAGTTGAATGCCAGAATACCAACGTTAGATTATCTTCTCCTCCTACCTCCACATTCTTTGTCAAGATTGTACAGGATAAAACTCTTCTTGTTAAAGGCCTAGGAAACGAAAATACTCTTGGCACCGCATCAGGGTTTAAAACCTTCACGGTAGATCTTGGCTTAATTTGATAATCTGTAAATGTTGTTCATATACAATGAGGCAGACAGTGAAGTAAATACTTAACCATAATTTTATTGCCCCTGCGTCACTTTCAATGCGCAGTTTCTCAACGTGGGTCCTTTCCATTTATTATACTGCTATACCTACATTTTTCGACAGATAAAAGACGCCATCTAGTAAAGAAGTTTAAACCAGTCAAGCTATTTGACAGCTCCGTGGCTTTTCGTGCAGTAGCTCTATCTCACGGCGAAGAACTTCAAAATAGTGAGCCATTTGACAGAGCCCAGTTGTCCAACATCACCATGCTAGGCTTATTTGCTGCAAGCTATCACTTATGCAATACAAAACTTATTTCAAGTAACTACGATGTGAGGAAAGGCGGCAATGTGGCAGATCGACTTGTGTGTAGTTTTTTCACTACATCGAGGCGGATGGCAAATTTGCTGTCACAAACCTGACCCTTACTCTGGTTTTTCTCTTGTGAATATACCTGTCGGACAAGATAAAAGTTTCACTTCAAGTTACTTTGTTAGTTTTAAGTTGTAAATGCAGTTTTTGAATTTTGCCACCTATTAATTTGATGAGGTTTTCAGGTTTGATACTTTTACGATTTATAGCAGTAATGTAATAAATCTCTTCAAGCCTAATCCAATCCCATCTGTGTAACGGGAAACGAGGTGCTATACTCTAATAAACAGTGTTAAGTGCAAGTTTCGTAATCCTTTTTTTGACAGTCGTATTTCACTTTTAACAAATTGCCTTTAATTAGACTACTGCGCAGATTTACCATTTCGACAAATTAACTTTAGATAAATTTACCGAATTTGTTGCTTCAGACATTAACTAATGCATTACCTCAAATCATTCATGAATGCTTACCGTGCTGGTGTAAACTAGCTTATACAATCTTATCCTGGCATAAGTGTTCTTTCTTCAAAATTACGTTTTTCTTTGAAGCACTTCGATTTCCGGCACGTTTACATATAATCGTCCCATTTTAGGAAATTTCAAGGGTATAACCTGTCCAAATTAAATGTGAATGTTAGAGATTTTTATCACCTTACTATCCAATTTGTATAATAAGACTGTAAATTAATTAAACTGTGTTATTTTTAATATCAAAAAAGAAAGTTAATAAATTAAGGATTTGTATAATGAAGTATCATGGGTATCCGAAACAGATATTTGTTAAGTTTCCTAGTAGTTAATATATTTATTATTAATGGCGTTGTTTAGGGAAAGTTAAAAAAATGTTATCGAACATACAGTGGAATATTTAAAAGAAATTATCTAGAAGCTGTGTAGTAGAGATATTTTTTCTAGATTCGTAAAACGAAAATGGCCAGTTCGATACAGTTTAACTTGTCGGCGGAAAGAGGCAGAAATTGAAAATTTAAATTTTTATTGGTTAGCAATATTACTAAACGTGATAGTTTCCATAAAATATCTATATGTATGACATCATCCAGTGTTAAGACATCTAATTTTCCATATCATCGCTTTGTTTTAATTTTAATTGGGACCAAGCAGGCTTTCAAGTGTACCTACTTGTAAAAACGAAATTAAACAAAATTTGTACTTTTTGTTTCAAGTTATACGTCCGATAGTAATTAAGGTTGTGATAAGGGTGGCAAGGTTGATAAACCTTGCGAATGTTTAGATGTATTATGTATCCTTTGTTATTCACTTGATATCGCTTTTATTTTTGACACCCATAACATTTCATGCAGACATATCACCTTTATAAATATAAGAAAGATTTGCTTAAAAATATAGTGTTTTATTTCGCAGATACCATACAACGATTAAAATTAAAAACATACCCAACATTTTATAAAATATATTCTCTCCCTCAGGTTAGTCCTGGGCTAACAGAATTGACCCGCATGACTCAAAATATATAATATAATATAATTGTCAATATCATCATATTATGTACACAAGATTACAGCAAAAACAAATTCAATCAATCAAATCAATAAATTTTTTCACAAGAAAATCATTTAAGTAACGTTGAATACAATTCAACACATCAGTCGATCCGTTCGATCAGACAATATTATAACACAATCTGTTTATATAAAAAACGAGCCAGAAAAGTTTTAACGTAATACAAAAATTCCTCCGTACGCACATATATATCCATGAATGTACGGTCGTATATAAAGAAATTAAATCGAGAGGAAGGCACGATACACTGCCTTGTTTCATCATTTTATGGCAGAGAGGTTATGATTTAACCATTAATTAATTCATAACGGAAAAAAAGTACAGGGAACATAAACTTTTGGACCGCTTAAAATAACTTTTTACGATTTTCCAACAAGTATATCTATATATAATGATACATCTATGTAAATATATAACTAAAATATAATAAAAAAAAGAAGGGAAAAATTTGTAAATATCAACGTCTCTACTTTCATATAATATATTATTAGTGACGATGTAGGCCGTAATGCCTGCTCCAATTTTCCTAAAAAAAAAAAGGGAAGACATCAGAAATATCGCCTCAGTAGAAACAGCTGCGTGTTTGTGTGTATTTTCCATATCAGATACCATATAATCGAGAGCCCAGTGTCGTCGCCAGACCTAATTTAATTAACCAATTAATGCAGCAAACAGTGAGGGAAGAGTTAATGCGCTCACATTAACTATATTTTTTTTTTATTTACTTATACTACTAAAATTAGTATTTTAAACCACCGAAGTTTTCCATTACTTTCCATACTGCTCGCCTTCCTGCAATCCGAGGCAGTCTACATGTTATTAGAAACAGTAAATGTTAAAAATTTTCAATTAAAAAATCAGATATGACAAAGGGGTAATCGCTGCTGCACAGCAGCAACAGCAGCAAAAATGGAACGCCTCCTCTCGGCACGGATCGAAACTAATACAAAGTGACGTAGGCGACCATAGTAGACGTGGGCGGTGGAACGAAGAGACGTCTACTCCTGCAACTGCAACAAATACACACACATATCAACATACATTACATATAAAACTTATACACTGCATATAAAAATATACATTGTTATATGTCGATTTTCAGGAGCGCGTTCGAGTCGAATCGAGTTGGTATTTTCGTTCCCCGGTTTAGCTACTTCTTGTTTGCTTAAGGAGAATGTAGAAATTTTGTCAGATCAGGGTTTAATTTGTTAACTATCGTTCGTAAAAATCTGAAAGTGTTCCGTTTTACGGTTCGCCTGTAATTACAATGTAAGTAAGTCGAGCGGAGAGGGCAAAAAAAAAAAGATTTTTGATTGGTCTGGAGCGTGAGAGTGGGATTTGAATTAGAGGCATTTTTGGGGGAAATTTGAGAAAAGGAGAGAAGACGAAAGATTCGGGCGAAGACCGTGGGGGGGGGGGTCGAGGTTCGCCTTGACAAGCTTTCGCTGAGGTCTCAATAATTTGAGGACACCTAATTAGCGAATGAGTTTAGATAAGTTTATTGGAGTGTTAAGTGTTTATGAGTGAGCATTCGGATCAACCCCCCTTAGCCTGGTGGCAAGCTCTTCGTCGGATCAACCCTCAGTGCCTGGTGGCTCATCTTCGTCAGTTCAACCCTCCGCAGTTTGGTGGCCGTTTTCATCAGATCTACCTTCCAGAGCCGGTGGCTAACGCGGCAGGTGTTACATATTACACGTTGATGTGATGTTCATGGGAGGAACGCGATATGAAAGGATTGAAACCATCACGCCCTGATTATTATCTGTTTACTAACAATTTCCATTCAGTCTCAGTTCACTTCCTCCTTTCACAGGTAAACCATACAAGCAAACATATGTAAGATATATGGGTGAACACAAGAGTGTACAACCTTCGACCATATATTATGTACTAAAGTACATAGACATGCCTTATGGCGTGTTCGGACGAGAAAATTTGCTCTGCACTAGAGCTGTCAAAATTACTCGATGTTCTATCCCAGATCTGTCACAGCAATTGATGAGTGCTTTGTCAACCGAATGCTTCTTGGCCTTTCCGTTTTCATTGTTCATAACCTTATATAACGAAACATTAAAATTACAGGATTGGTCGCTTATCTCACCTCTTTGTGCAACGGTTTAACAAATCCAATATTTTGTGGACCTATTGCTGTTACTATGAAATGGGCAATTTTTTGAATCATACATGACAAGTGCTTGCAGGGTGCCAGCAGTTCATAATTGTTGTCCAAGCAGCACGCTCATTAGTCAACGGCTTCACTATTTTACAGCCTTTTCGATATATATATATATATATATATATATATATATATATATATATATATATAAAACAACGAGTTTATTACGGCTGTCGCCGTTTCTCGCATCCTAGCTTCCAACGCTTGCGGTCTTTCCAGTCATGTGGTTGTAGACCTCTATCTTTCATTACTCCATTTACTTCTTCTCTCCACGATCTTCTTGGTCTACCCCTTCTCCTGCAGTTGGTGGGGACCCACTGTAGCATTGGCTTTGGTCATCGTTGGACATTCATCCTTTCGACATGGCCACACCATTTCAGCCTTTTGCATTCTATAGCTTCCAGGATGTCGATGTCTATGCCCATACGCTCTCTGATGTCAGTATTCCTTATTCTGTCCTTTCTCGTTATTGGCAACATCTACGCCAGCAGTTCATTTCCATTGATTTTATTTTGGAGGCGTCTTTTTAATTTATTATCCAAAGCTCTGAGTCATATGCAGCAATACTTTCTATGGCACTTTCGTATTTTCTAATTTTTGTGTTCCGAGTGATGGGGTTATTCCAGAATATACTATTTAGTTGACGTATTGCTGAATTACCTTGTCCAATTCTAATTGCTATTTCCTTTGTGTTCCGACCATCATTTGTAATGCTTACATCGAGATATTTATAACTGTCAGTATTTTCGATTTGTGTGTCTCTTAGTTCTAAATATCTTCCTTCACCTCCCACCACTACATACTCTGTTTTTGATGGGTTGATTGATAAACCCCATTTGGTGTATTCTTCGTCTATTTTCCGTAACATGTAGTGTATATCATCCTGATCTTCTGCGAGTATTACTTGGTCATCTGCAAAATGTAAGCTGTACATGTATGATCTCCAATTGGAATGCCCATAGGTTCACATTTTTTTCCAGGTTTCTAAAACCCCCTCCAAATAAATAAAATAAAGTGTAGGTGCAATGCAGCAGCCTTGGCGAAGTCCTTTGGTCACCTCTCTGTCACTCTTTGTCCAACCTTTATTGAACTAGTCATCTTCATATAGCTCCCTCATGGCATTAATGTAAATCGGTGGAATTCTCTTATCCTCTAGCACTTGCCACAACTTGGCTAATGGGACACTATCATACGCTTTTTGAAGGTCAACAAATACCAAATGTGTCTCCATATTGTGTTCCAAACGCTTTTCTATTGCGTGTTTTAGACAGAACACATTGTCTATACAAGAACGATCAGTACGAAAGCCACTCTGATCTTCAGCATCTTCCCAACAATCTTCAATTCGGCTTTTAATTACCTTTCCGTACAACCTACAAATTGAGTTTGATACACTAAGCCCTCGATAATTCGTACAATCCTTTCTATCGCCTTTGTTCTTGTGTAGATTGCTGATATATGCTGTTTTCCATTCTGGAGGTAGCTCTTCCCCTCTCAAGAATAAATTAAAGATATAAGCCAATTGCTGAAATAGTTTGTAAGGGCCATTTTTAATCAGTTCTATGGGCACTCCCCCGGTCCTGGAGCCTTTCCATTTTTCATGCTGTTAGCATGTTTTTTAATTTCTTCTGGTGTTATTTCAGTTTCTTCGCAGTAGGAAATATATTTTTTATTGCCAATATCTTGAAATTCTGCTCGATCTTCTGTCAGCATTTTTCCATAGTATTCTACCCATTTTTCCGGGGAAATCAGATTTAATCTACTGCGTTCTTTACCATCTCTTCTATTACCTTTAATTGTTTTTCAAACTTCTTTACTTCTAGCGTTACTCAAAAATGTAAAAAAATGTCTCAGTTATTATATATGTGTTTAAAAAGTCAAAACGAAAACATATGTTACATTTCAATAAAAAAAAAAACGAAATGAAGGTATTGAATGAGAGTAAATATAACAGTACTTTGACGGTAATTTGGCAAAAAATAACAGGACACGAAATAAGAAAAGCATTGTATGCATCTTGAACGTTACAGAATTTGTTTGGAGAAAACGAAACGAAGTACATGTGTACACATTGCATTTTTAGAAATACATTATATATTTCATTTTGTTTGCGTGGCAATCAATTTCAGTTTTGTTCTGCATGTAAGTAGTACATAATAACATTCTCATTTCTTTTCCCATTTAGCATTGAATGTGTGTTATGGAATAAAGATTATAATGTGGAGGCGCAATTTTACTTCTCATTAAAAAATTAAATTTCATTAATGCATAGTATGTATTTCGACTAATATTAATAGTCTGGAAAAATTACTAATCCTCACACCGTCCTCGGAATTATTTGGCCTAATCAAAGAGGCTACACTTTACCATTTTCAATATACATCAGACACGTATATACCATATAAAAACATATAAATATTGTAACGCGAAATGTAAACAGCAGCGCGAAATGTGTTGACTCTTATCGGACGGCGGCTTACCTCAAAGGAACGCCGCTACGCTTAATTGAGCAACAAAAAAAACTGTCCCCAACGTCCCGGCAACATCTTATTAAGGAAGAATGATTTATTACCTTCTGGACGTTTTTATATAAACATTATTAGGGAAAAGAAGGATGGAGTTCTTTCAGGAGCCATCGCAAATACAATTGAGATATGTATATAATGCTTGCCGTCGGACAGAGGAGATTAGACGTGAAGCCGCGAGTGAATAAACAAGGCGAAAAACGGACAAGCGAGAGCGTATAAATAAATTAATAATTAAGAGTATGATATAAATTAATTAGTTCAGAAATAGTTAATATAAATTAGTGTGTAGAGTGTATAATTAGGATAGTGTAAATAAATTAGAAATAAACGTTACAATATACTTCAGGCTTGTTGGGTGACCCACCATGGTTTTCTTTCGGACAATATTCACTTCCTTGGATTCTTGATGAAGTTTGGTGAACCTATCCCTATTTATTCGTAAATTTTGGTTGAGCTAGAAACAATAGTACTTCTTCAAGAAATGTTAATGAACAATCAACACAAACCCAGATTTCTTACTAAATCAGCACTCGTACATTTTTCTCATTAGCTTTACTACAGACATCATCGTCAGCCTATAAATGAGAGACTGAAATAAAATGTTCACAATACGTTTCTTCTGCTTGCTACAAAAACCTACTGGGAATGCAGTGGCTGTTTAAAACAGCTGGTTTTGTTCACACCAAAAGCCCAATCACACGCCTCACTACATTTATCTTAATATACAACTTCCACAATATGACTGATCAAACTGTACTCACATATTCCTCCTCTACGCGCGAATCTATCTTGACCTCCTCGCGGACCGACTCGTTCAGCTCGTTCACGATCTCCATGATCGCCTCTTTCGCCTTGTAGGTGTTCTCTTCATAGCCCGTGATCGTAATCACAAATTCCTCGGGGTCGCCTGGAAAGTGTTATAGAAGGCCTCAGTTAGAGAATGTGAAGAAGAGCCGGGCAGAAATACAATTTTTCTAATAATACGTCGCGAGCATCCATTTGGGATTAGAGGAGCAGGTAGAGTTTATAGGTTCAATTTGATTTAATGGACACACATTCTAGCATTGGGTAGGGAATGAACTTACATATCTGGGTTTCTAAAAAAGATAAAAAGAAACCCAGGATTTAACAGCTTTGAAATTAGACAATTACCGATCTACAAGCCTCCTTCTTCATCCATAAAAGCTTCTTATAAAAATCACCATGAATAGATTGACAAACAAATTGGATCAATATCAAACTCCTGAACAAGCAGGTTTTAGAAAAGGGTATAGCACGATAAAATACATCCAGACAATGTGTATATTAAGAGAAATGTAAGAAAATTATAACGTCCCACTCCACTTGGCGTTTGTTGTATGTTGTAGCGCGTGTACAATAAGGCCTTTGATTCAATTGAAATATGGGCAATTTTAACAGCTATGGACCACACAAGAATTGATTCAAGGTATAGAAACCTATTAAAGTAGTTATACGAGAATGCTACATTGCAAGTTCAAATCACAGACGAGCAAGTAACGTGGGTGAGCAAATATTTAACATTATTTAAAATTGTACATTATAAATAGACTCAAACTTCCATCCTTCCGTCCAGGTCCTTGAATACAAATATACGACAAAATGAACATATAACATTAATATTTGACACAGTTGTAAATGGAGGTCATATTCCTCCATTAAAATAGGAGATGGATTGAACTGAACATGGAAAGAAATGGTTTGTTTCCAACCAAAACGATAGATTTGGTAATAAAGGTTTCTTGACGAAGAAAGAGCTTCTGCTCCTTTTGGTTGGTGTAATTCTGCTAGAAGACATTTGTTGAGGTTGCTCCTGCTGGTCTACTTAACGTTTCGGTCACTTTTACTAAGTTCAGTATTGTTGCTCAATAAACGAATTGATCACAGCCTTGGAGCTAGAGGGTGTCACGATGCCACAAATGACGTTTCCTCTCCCTGCCACGGTGAAACAGTCCAATCCAATCCAGATGGATTGGTTTTTCCAGTTAATTCCGCTCTAATTATTTATTATTGAATCTGACTACGATCCACTGGTAGTCACTTTCAAACACTAAGGAAAACTAGTAAAACAAAAAACCAAAACTATACGATACAATATAAAAGGACTAGAGGATAATGTAAAAAAAGAAGAATTGAAGTCAGAATTGTATACACGCTTTTCCAGGAACAATGTAGAAGAACGAAGTATAGAGAACATATGGCAACATATTAAAAACAACATTCAAAAGGCAACACAGAAAATAGTAGGATATGAGAAAACAGAAAAAAAAGCTGATGAAAGACTGATGACAAGTAAAGAAAAGGAATATAAAGTAATACAAAAGAAAATAAGACAAGAGATTAAACATGCCAACCATGCATGTTTAACACAACAGTGTGAAGAAGCAAAGGACTACCACAACAAACATTACTCCTTTCATTTCCACACAAAAACTAAAAGATAACAGGAACATTCTTCTTATTAAGTTAACGTCTCTTTTACGCTGCCAGGGCCAATTTGGACGGGAGGAACATTCAGAAAGACAAACAGTTCTCATATCCACAAAAACAAGAAAATTATCACAGACACCTGGGTGTCTATTCTCGAACCGTGTGATAGATCATTTCGTGAGAACTTTTGACATGATTCTCTCAAGTTTTCATTTGACTGTATTCTTGAAGGATGGGATGAATCACATCCTATAATGTTTGAGAGAACGGAGTTCTCTTATTAAACAGCAGTAGAACGTATAAATAGTCAAGAGAAAGTAATATTTTGACGGGTGTCAACGGCATAGTTTTCAAAAAAACTGGATTTGGCATATTTCAGTCCGTACAGAAAATGGATGAGTTATTCCTGTATGATCGAATCATTGCCGATGTACAAGCCGCGGAGGACCATAATAGAATTTTATATGAAAGAGGAAATCCTCTTGAAGGGTTAGGCGAGGCCGAATTTAAACGGAAATTCAGGTAAAAACTAATTACTGTGTATTGTAAGGAAATGTATAGTGTATCTGAAATAAATGTTCCAGTAGCAAATATATATGACGAATGTTATTACACCTAATGCGTAATCTGCAAGCAGATTAATCTCATGAGATAGAAATAACCTCAATGCAAGCGTGTGAATCATATTTATGTAAATTGAATTAAGTCGTTCCTAGAGTACACATAGGGTCATTTTCCGTCATATTCTTGCGATTAGAAACTTCGATTTAGATACACGACGTACTATATTGGTATTTTATTTATAATGATAAAATTTTTAATAAATTTAAATAAATGAATAAAAATTTTCCAGTATGTAGGTGTTCGTTTTATTTCACATATTCAACTAGTACATCTTTTTGGGCCCGATTCATTGGGGCCAAACGCGTTTTGGTTTCTTTTTTGTTCATTGTTCTAGAAATACTAGCCGGCGACCAAAACTTTTCTAGGCTAGAATGACAAGAAACGCCAAATATGAAGTGTTGATAGTACACAAATTTCAACAAAACATTAATATAAATACCAAAATTAGCTGTTTTGTGCACTTTGATACATGTGGCAACGTGGCCTTACGTAGTATTAGGAGAACGTGTGTTCCCCGATTTCTAGAATACAGAATTTTGAACTCATGAGAAAAACGTGGGAATATGAATGATCACATCCCACGAATCATCGTTCACATCGTTCAAGTTAGAGAATAGACCCCCAGGGTGTCTATTCTCGAACCGTGTGATAGATCATTTCGTGAGAACTTTTGACATGATTCTCTCAATTTTTGGTGGTTTTTCTGCTGACTTCCCCAGGATTAAATGAAACACGTTGTGTTTATGGTTTGTCGACGTTTCGTCTATTCATTTTTAGACATATTCATGACTGAGTGGAATATTTTTTCCAGTTGTTACTATTTGAGTTACCAATGATGTTGAAACCAATGCATATCGCTCTTTGTGGTAGCCTTTTTGTCCCTTTGTCGGGCTTAGTGAGTAGCTTCTTTATTAGATTTGGTGTTATTCTAATAGAATAGCTCTCTTTTTGGCTTGCAGGTTCAGAGGTAACTTAGTTACCTTAGATAATAGGTAACTTAGTTACCTTAGATAATAGGTAACTTAGTTACCTTAGAGGTAACAGAGTTACCTCTGAACCTGCAAGCCAAAAAGAGAGCTATTCTATTAGAATAACACCAAATCTAATAAAGAAGCTACTCACTAAGCCCGACAAAGGGACAAAAAGGCTACCACAAAGAGCGATATGCATTGGTTTCAACATCATTGGTAACTCAAATAGTAACAACTGGAAAAAATATTCCACTCAGTCATGAATATGTCTAAAAATGAATAGACGAAACGTCGACAAACCATAAACACAACGTGTTTCATTTAATCCTGGGGAAGTCAGCAGAAAAACCACCAAAAATTCATCCTGGTCCCCGAGAACGAACACCACCACATGATTCTCTCAAGTTTTCATTTGACTGTATTCTTGAAGGATGGGATGATTCACATCCTATAATTTTAGAGAGAACGGAGTTCCCTTATTAAACAGCAGTAGAACGTATGAAAAGTCAAGAGAAAGTAATATTTTGACGTGTGTCAACGGCATAGTTTTCAAAAAAACTGGATTTGGCATATTTCAGTCCGTACACAAAATGGTTGAGTTATTCCTGTATGATCGAATCATTGCGGATGTACAAGCCGCGGAGGACCATTGTAGAATTTTATATGAAAGAGGAAATCCTCTTGAAGGGTAAGCGAGGCCGAATTTAAACCGAAATTCAGGTAAAAACTAATTACTGTTAGTATTGTAAGGAAATGTATAGTGTATCTGAAATAAATGTTCCAGTAGCAAATATATATGACGAAAGTTATTACACCTAATGCGTAATCTGCAAGCAGATTAATCTCAAGAAACAGAAAAACATCAATGCAAGCGTGTGAATCAAATTTATGTAAATTGAATTAAATTAAAAAAGTCTAAATGAACCAGAACTCCGTGAAGCACGAACATGGTAGGTACATGAATGTGTAGGGTATTTCTTTGCCAAAATGTTGCCAACAAGGTTTACGTTTTACTAGTCAGCATATAAATATATTTATTTCATAGATTTTTCCAAAATCATGGATTTCCTGGAGCAATAGGTTGTATTGATTGTACACATGTAGTCATTGTACCACCAAGAGGAGATCCAGATTATCCCGAACATATTTGTTAGAATATGTTAGAATGACAAGAAACGCCAAATATGAAGCGTTGATAATACACAGATTTCAACAAAACATTAATATAATACCAAAGTTAGCTGTTTTGTGCTCTTTGATACGTATGGCAACGTGGCTTAACGAAGTATTAGGAGAACGTGTGTTCCCAGATTTCTAGAATACAGAATTTTGAACTCATGAGAAGAACGTGGGAATATGAATGATCACATCCCACAAATGATTGTTCACATCGTTCAAGTTAGAGAATAGACACCCAGAGATATTAAACAAACGTGGGAAAATTATATTAAGAATTTATCTGAAGAGGATCGAAACTCACAAAACAACTTTACAGAAGCTCCAGAAGGACACTGGTATAAACCATAAAACCAAATTCCCGAACTCTGTTCAGCGCCAAATTCTACAAAGCAATTTCGTCCTTGTCTTTATCTTCATCACCAAGGACGACAAAAGGTCGTTACAATATAAAATACAAATATAAAAACAGATGAGGTGTAGGTCGAGTACCAAGTCAGACCAAATTCCTACATCTCAACGAATAGCATGACCTAACCAGCATCCACTATACCTTTCTTGGGAAAATTGATCTGAACGTCGTGGTCCTTCCTGATCTTTTTGATGACGGCGCCCCTCTTCATGATGATCTTCTGATCGTAGTCCGGATTGACCTCGATCTTGAGCACGAACGACCTGAGCTCCCTGTCGCGCCTCTTCTCCTCCAGCTCCTTCACCCTCTCGAGGATCGCCTCCCTGGCGCGCTCCACGTTCGTGGGCGTGCCCGTGATCCTGATCACGTCCTCCTGGACGTCGGGCGGCGACACGGATATCTGGACGTCGTACCTGTCCCTCAGGTCCTTCAGGTTGCTACCCTTCGTCCCTATGATCGACCCGTGCAGGTCGAACGGCACGTCCATATTGATCGTTATGGGAACGAGGTCGAGGAGGGCCTGCCTCGCCTGCTCGCAGTTCAGCTCCTTGCCCGTTATCCTAATCACGTCGCACTGCCTCACCGGCTCCGCGAAGATGTCTTCAATCGTCTAACAATGCACGTGCAAGTATCAGTTTTGTATTACTAATTTTATTAATAGCTACTACAATTTACTTATATAAACAATATAGATTTGTTAGTACAAATTGTAATCCTTTTGTTAATTGTTACTTTTGCAGCTAAGCATACAAAACACTTTAAAAGGAACATTTATGTAAACTGCATATTCGGCATACTTATGTGAATGTTTAGTCACTTAAACATTCAGAGGAATTCCTCGGACAAAGCCGATTTTTTCAGAAAGTTCCAATGATCACGCCAATGTGTTTTAAACCTATTAGAACTAATTCGAGGATCAACTGGAATTTTCTAGTGATACTGTAGTTGCTAGATGGCCTGGATCTGCCTGTGATTCAACCATTTTTAACAATAGAGAAATCAGTGTTGCCAGATGAAAATTTCGTTCAACAGTAGGGATGTACAAAAAAAAAACAGTAGATTTTCTATATGAACAGTAGATTCTTATAAATCTATTTTTTAAATAAAAAAACACGTAATATAACTAAAAACAACATAAACAGCATTAATAAATTTTAAAACAAATAAAAATATAACATACTGTAACGTTTATTTTATAATTTATTTACATTAATTGAACAATAATTTATTTAACACACTTAACTACTTTTACACTAGACTAGACACTACATAATTTATTTGTACTGCTCCGCTTTCGGATCGTATGTCGCGTTCACTTCTGCTTCTCTAGTTCTAACTAACTCCCTCGATCACAAACCCCCTTATATATACATCCCCAACCCTGATCGAGAACATTCCAGTACATTCTAGAAGCCTACGCAGCAAATGTTCATCCACCTGTTTTGTACGCGTCGTAGTTATTCTTTTGAAGGAGTAAACATGTGTCGCTTTGTTTACTTCTCGCATTACACTGCCCCCGCCTTAGAGACGTTTCGTCTCGGAACGTATCCCTGGTAGGCCCATGCAGGAACCTGCAGTTAGTCCCCCGCTTACAGCGAGACGTGGCGTCAAAATAACAGGGGACCGTCTTCCCGAGTCGACATGGTGCAGGCCCAAAACAGCAGACTAAAACTTCCACTCCGGTATTCTTGAACACTACTTCCAGCATATTCCGGACAACCCTCCAGTCCAGCTGATCTCGTCCAGCACCTAACTTGGGGACAGCTAGCTTCCTGATGTCGAGCTCCAGCAGTCGGTCTCGTAGCCTATGCAAGGTTCGCCATACATCGTGATAACATGGTTTAAGGGACCCGATCTCCTTCGTAACCAGATAAAAGATGTGTCTTACGTTGTCACGTAGTTCCAGAACCTTGCCAATTTCCGGGAGTTGCGCTCTGAGTTGTTCCAAGCGCCCGTACTTCTTCTTGAAAACCGTGGCGATACCTCGTGACATTACCAGGTCGGCGGACACGCAATGGGCCAACGAGTATTCTTCAGGTACGCTGAACAAATCTTGTTGTTCTTCACAGGTTACCCCATACCGTGCTTTTCCGGTACCCCCGTAGGCGCTCATAAATTCTTCGAACGAAAGTTCGTTCTCCTGCGCCATCGTGTTTCTTACTCGGGGGACCTCCGCCTCATCGTGCGACCCCTCATAGGGTGCCAACCGATTAAAGTGCACCACTCTCGGCTTGCCGTTTGGTAGTTTGCTTACCCGGTAGACCACGTCATTGATTCGTTTCTTCACAATATAGGGACCTTCCCAATTGGTCTGTAACTTAGGGGACAAACCTCGTTTCTTCTGTGGGTTGTACAGCCAAACTCGATCTCCCATTTGGTAGCCACCCTCATTAGCGTTGATGTCGTAACGCTCTTTTATGCGATCACTGGCGATATTTAGTTGGTACCGGACTTGATCGTGAATTTCGTTCATCCTTTGCCGCATCCGGGAAACGTAATCTTCCCCCGAAACGTCCTCGTCCGGTCTAGCGCCAAAGATTAGATCACAGGGCAGTTTAAGTTCTCGCCCGAACAGGACTTTGGCTGGAGTTTGTCCTGTCGACTCATGAACGGCCGAGCGGTAGGCCATCAGGAAGAACGGCACGTGTTCGTCCCAGTCTCTTTGATGTGACGAAACCATTTTCGCTAGATACCGGTTGAGGGTGCGATTCATTCGTTCTACCATGCCGTCAGACTGAGGGTGAAGGGCCGTGGTTCTTGTTTTTCGTACCCCAAACTTCTCACAGATCCTCCGGAATAGGCCACTCTCAAAGTTTCTTCCTTGATCCGAGTGTAATTCCATGGGTACTCCAAACCGGCAGATCGTCTCCTTCACTAGCACATCGGCCACTGTCTCTGCCTCCTGATTAGGGAGAGCGTACGCTTCTACCCACTTCGTAAAGTAGTCCATCACGACCAAGATGTATTTATTCCCCTTTTCGGTCTCAGGGAAGGGTCCTGCTATATCAATAGCGATCCTTTCGAAGGGGCTTCCGACGTTATATTGTTTCATGGGAGCTTTCGGTCGTCTTTGTGGCCCATTACTTGCAAAGCATGTAGTACATTTCTTGCACCAGTTCTTCACGTCGTCTGAACAATTGATCCAGTAGAAGCGCTCCCGTACCTTCTGCAGCGTTTTCTTGATCCCTAAATGTCCACCAGACGATCCGTCGTGAAGGTGCCGCAAGACCTCCGGGATTTTACTGGAGGGAATTACCAACTGCCGTCTTTCCTCCGTCCCGTCTTGGCTCTCCAGTACGCGTTTTAGTAGCCCATCCTCAACCACTAGCGAGTCCCACTGTGCCCAATAGCTCTTAAGTTTTGGCGAGCCAGGTGATACCTTTTGCCACTCAGGACGCTCTCCTCCCTCTTTCCAAACCAGGATTTCTTTGAGAACCGGGTCTTTTCCTTGCTCTTGTCGTAACGAGGATGGTGTCCATTCCTCGGCGACCACGGTCGTTCGATAGACTTTCTCGGACTTTTCCTCTGCTTTATGACAATGAGGACACTCATCAGGGCATGGTCTTCTCGAGAGTGCGTCTGCGTTTCCATGACTCTGTCCTGGCCGATGTTCTATGACAAAGTCATACTCCTGGAGCCTCTCGATCCAGCGAGCGATCTGTCCTTCGGGATTCTTAAACTGGAGGAGCCATTTAAGAGCAGCATGATCGGTCCGGACCAAAAACCTCCTTCCACACAAATATTTATGGAAGTGCTCGATGGACTTGACGATGGCCAATAATTCACGCCGGGTGACGCAGTAATTCCTTTCTGGTTTGGAGAGTACCTTGCTGAAGTATCCAAGGACACGTTCTTGTCCCTCCTGGCGCTGCGACAGAACACTTCCAATTCCCACATTGCTCGCGTCGGTGTCCAGGATGAACTGTCCTTCTGGCAGAGGAAAACTCAGCACTGGGGCACTGGTCAACTTCCTCTTCAGCTCGTCGAAGGCAGACTGGCATTCCTCATCCCAACAGAAGTTTCGTCCTTCTTCCGTGAGCCTTGTCAACGGCTTAGCGACGTCGGAGAACATCCGGACATATCGTCGGTAGTACGTGCAGAGGCCCAGAAAACTCCTCAACTGGTGTTTATCTACCGGTATTGGCCACTCCTTCACCGTACTTGTCTTATCCGGATCAACGGCGACGCCCTCTCTGCTCACTACGTGCCCTAAGTATGAGACCTTCCTTCTGAAGAGCTGACATTTCTTAGGGTTCAGTTTCAGCCCCGCACCTCGCAGTCTCTGGAAGACGTCCTCTAAGTTTTTCAGATGTCCCTCGAAGGTCTTGCCCATCACGATGACATCGTCCAAATAGACTAGGCACGTTTTCCACGTCAGACCCATTAGCACGCTCTCCATCAGCCTCTCAAACGTCGCTGGGGCATTACAAAATCCGAATGGCATGACTGTAAAATGCCACAGGCCGTTACCGAAGGTAAATGCCGTCTTTTCCTTATCGGCAGGGTTCATTTCGACTTGCCAATAGCCGCTTTTTAAATCCAAGGTCGAAAATATCGTGGATCCAGCAAGGGTATCGAGTGTGTCGTCGATACGTGGTAGCGGGTAGCTGTCCTTTTTGGTGACACTGTTCACCTGCCGGTAGTCTACACAGAATCGAGTAGTCCCATCCTTTTTCTTCACCAGTACTACCGGCGAGGCCCATGGACTGCTTGACGGCTCGATGACCCCGTCCCGCCCTAGGTCCTTGATGATTTTCTCGGCTTCCTCTCGTTTGGCCAAGGGTAGTCGTCTTGCTGTTTGTCGAATCGGTCGTGTCTCGCCCGTGTCAATTTTATGTGTCACGACCTTGGTCTTTCCCAGCTTTCCATTCTCTGTGGTAAATATGTCCTGGTACTTATTTATTAATTCATTGGCCTTTTGTTTCTGTGTGGGCGAGAGAAACGCACTGGTCTGGGAAAGAATTTGTTTCAAGTCCTGCGGAGTGTGTCTGGACCTTTCTTCCTCACTAACGCCCCTTACGATGGCCGAAGCGGCTATACATGTGCCCAGCTTCGTACCCTTCTTGATGGTGACCGGGTACTGATTAATGTTAAGTAGCCGCACAGGCACTTCCCTTGAGAGAGTAACGAGCGCCTTTCCTACCAGTACCCCCCGAGCCAGTCGATTGTCATCGTTTTCTGGTTCGATCACGGCTGGAATTCCCTCTTCCACAACACCCCTCAGACAGGTAGAGGTGATCGTTTCGCTTCGTTCCGGGAGAATCACATCTTCTGCCATTATTACGTCTAACACAAAGTTGTCACGATTGTGTAGCAGTAATTCTTCTTGACCGATCCTCAACACTCGGTGTCCGAAATCCAACTGGAATCCATGATTCCTCATGACGTCCATCCCCAGTATGACGTCTTCCTCAATTTCGGCTATGAGAACAGGATGGTCAAACTTTACTCGTCCCAACGTCATGCTAACCGTCGCTTCACCGTGTATTATTGCCTTCTCCCCAGTGGCAGTTCTCAATTGCCACCTACTTGGCCTAATCTTCCTACGGTCCCTCACAACTTCCGAGCGTACGATCGTCTTCGTAGCTCCCGTGTCCACAAGCATGGCGTGGGATCTCCCGTCGATAGTGCCATCGACGTACGCGCTCCCCAAATGGTGGGAAAACGAGGCTATACTGGCCCGGGGGTTTCCACTGCTACGGGTCGACGTTCCCCCTTTCTTATCGACCCGCATTAGTTTTCCTGGGCCTTTGCCGGCGCCGCTGTTCTAGGCCGCTTGCAAGAACTCTTCACATGGCCCACTTCGCCACAGTTCCAACAGCGAACTACCTTCTTCTTCGCTGACAGCACCTCCATGATCTGCTGTAGGACCCTTTCCACGAGCTTTTCAGTGTCTACTTCCTCTGTAACCGCTCGAACACGGCCATGACCGCGGGAGGCTTCCATGGCTGCATCATGCTCCAGTGCGATGGCGAGCGCGTCCATTAATGTTTTCGGACGAGCTAGTCTCAGGGCCCTCTGCAGTTCCTGGTCCCGCAGCCCGCTCACGAACGTCTGCACTGCGAGGCACTCCATCATCTGTTCCGGCGCCGTGGGATACGCCAACCTCACTAGTCTGGCTACGTCCGCTTCGAACTCCTGCAGGGTCTCGTTCGATCGCTGACGGCGATTGGACATCTGAGATTGATGGACTTGCTCCAGATGTGTTTGGCCGAACCGCATTTCCAGTCGCCTCAGCAGCTCCTTGTAATTCCCGGCTTCCTCGGTGGATAGCGTCTGAAGCACTTCCAAGGCCTCTCCACGTAAGGCTACCGTAAGGGAAACAGCTTTTTCGTGAGGGGACCAAGCATTAGCCTCCGCTGCTGCCTCAAACTGCTTCTTGTAGCTGGCCCACGGAATTTTTCCATCGAACGTTGGGGGCGTCACTCGATTGGTGGATATCGAGTTCTGTTGAACGACCGCCTTTATTTCTTCCTTCGTTTCGCCGCTACTGACTCGCTTTAGTCGTTCTTCCGACTGCTTCGTCTTCTGTTCAATTTCGTCTTCTTTCCCCTCGCCGCTACTGAGTTGTTCTAGTCGTTCTTCCAACTGCTTGATCTTCTGTTCCATCTCCTTACGCTGAGCCTCAATCTGGTCGGTTATCTCTTCCCTCTGGGCGGCGATTTCTTCCCTCTGGGCAGCGATTTGAGCAGTGATGTCTTCCCTCTGGGCGGCGATTTGAGCAGTGATGTCTTCCCTCTGGGCGGCGCTTTCTTCCCTCTGGGCGGCGATTTCTTCCCTCTGGGCGGCGATTTGAGCAGTGATGTCTTCCCTCTGGTCGGCGATTTCTTCCCTCTGGGCGGCGATTTCTTCCCTCTGGGCAGCGATTTGAGCAGTGATGTCTTCCCTCTGGGCGGCGATTTGAGCAGCGATGTCTTCCCTCTGGGCGGCGCTTTCTTCCCTCTGGGCGGCGATTTCTTCCCTCTGGGCAGCGATTTGAGCAGTGATGTCTTCCCTCTGGGCGGCGATTTGAGCAGTGATGTCTTCCCTCTGGGCGGCGCTTTCTTCCCTCTGGGCAGCGATTTCTTCCCTCTGGGCGGCGATTTGCTTCGTGATGTCATCGTCTTCGAACTCGAAAACTTCCGGGTCCTGGCCATTTTCTTTCAAAAATGCCGAGAGTCGGTCCTGGAGTTCGGTCTTCCTCCCTCCTGTTTCCAATTCCCGTTCCTCGAGTTCTTTTTTTAACTCGGCCACTTTTAATTCGCGTAACTTCTTCATGATCCACTCTTCTGACACCAATGTAACGTTTATTTTATAATTTATTTACATTAATTGAACACTAATTTATTTAACACACTTAACTACTTTTACACTAGACTAGACACTACATAATTTATTTGTACTGCTCCGCTTTCGGATCGTATGTCGCGTTCACTTCTGCTTCTCTAGTTCTAACTAACTCCCTCGATCACAAACCCCCTTATATATACATCCCCAACCCTGATCGAGAACATTCCAGTACATTCTAGAAGCCTACGCAGCAAATGTTCATCCACCTGTTTTGTACGCGTCGTAGTTATTCTTTTGAAGGAGTAAACATGTGTCGCTTTGTTTACTTCTCGCATTACAATACAAATAAAATTTATTCTGATTCTGAAAAGTGGCTTCTCAATATGGCCGTTTCCGTTTGCAAAATGTATTACCCCCTCTCCCTAATTGTTGTCCTAGACAATTCTTGTCCTCTCTCTTTTATCTATATGCTATGCGCTTATAAATCCCCGTTCTTGTGTTATTTCCCGTTCTTCCAACTCATCGTGACGTGGCCTCCAACTCATCATGACGTGGAACCCCCCCAATTGCGTTCGCGCCTTCTGTGTGATTCCCCGGTTCCCCAGCGAATGGTGCGACTGCGAATGTAGGGTTGCCTATGCTCAAGCGGTGTCGCCGGCCGCCAAGATTGTTTACATAAAGTAGTAATATAGGAATTTTTGAATGAATATGCTAAAAATGCATACTGTACAGACTACTAAAAATAAAAAAAATTCCAACAGGAGATTTGAGGGTGAAAACAGTAGAACAGTAGTTTAAGAGTGAAAACAGTAGATCTTCTGTTAAAACAGGAGATCTGGTAACACTGAGAGAAATATGTAGCCAGTTTGATGACATCCACCAAAATTGTTCATTATTAAGTAAATAAATAAATAAATATATATGTTACGCCCAAACATTGAAAACGATCACTGAGCGAAAAAACGACCGCAACGCGTTGCGGACGGTGCCGAACGACCAAATACCGAAATGACTTAATTTTTCGCATTGTGTCCGTTCTTGTTGACCACGACGCGTCGTGGATAATGCTCAAACGGCTACGACGCGTTCTGGATGATTTAAAAAGCTCATAAACCAACCATGTTTTTAATATGTTGAGTAAATTTACAGAAATAACTGAAAATTTCAAAATCTTTATTGTAGGCTTATTTCTACATGAACCTTTATTTACAATAATAGTGTAACGTTTATTTTATAATTTATTTACATTGATTGAACACTAATTTATTTAACACACTAAACTACTTGTACACTAGACTAGACACTACATAATTTATTTGTACTGCTCCGCTTTCGGATCGTATGTCGCGTTCACTTCTGCTTCTCTACTTCTAACTAACTCCCTCGATCACAAACCCCCTTATATATACACCCCCAACCCTGATCGAGAACATTCTAGTACATTCTAGAAGCCTACGCAGCAAATGTTCATGCACCTGTCCTACGCGTCGTAGTTATTCTTTTGAAGGGGTAAACATGTGTCGCTTTGTTTACTTCTCGCATTACACTGCCCCCGCCTTAGAGACGTTTCGTCTCGGAACGTATCCCTGGTAGGCCCATGCAGGAACCTGCAGTTAGCCCCCCGCTTACAGCGAGACGTGGCGTCAAAATAACAGGGGACCGTCTTCCCGAGTCGACATGGTGCAGGCCCAAAACAGCAGACTAAAACTTCCACTCCGGTATTCTTCAACACTACTTCCAGCATGTTCCGGACAACCCTCCAGTCCAGCTGATCTCGTCCAGCACCTAACTTGGGGACAGCTAGCTTCCTGATGTCGAGCTCCAGCATTCGGTCTCGTAGCCTATGCAAGGTTCGCCATACATCGTGATAACATGGTTTAAGGGACCCGATCTCCTTCGTAACCAGATAAAAGATGTGTCTTACGTTGTCACGTAGTTCCAGAACCTTGCCAATTTCCGGGAGTTGCTCTCCGAGTTGTTCCGAGCGCCCGTACTTCTTCTTGAAAACCGTGGCGATACCTCGTGACATTACCAGGTCGGCGGACACACAATGGGCCAACGAGTATTCTTCAGGTACGCTGAACAAATCCTGTTGTTTTTCACAGGTTACCCCATACCGTGCTTTTCCGGTACCCCCGTAGGCGCTCATAAATTCTTCGAAGGAAAGTTCGTTCTCCTGCGCCAATGTGTTTCTTACTCGGGGAACCTCCGCCTCATCGTGCGACCCCTCATAGGGTGCCAACCGATTAAAGTGCACCACTCTCGGCTTGCCGTTTGGTAGTTTGCTTACCCGGTAGACCACGTCATTGATTCGTTTCTTCACAACATAGGGACCTTCCCAATTGGTCTGTAACTTAGGGGACAAACCACGTTTCTTCTGTGGGTTGTACAGCCAAACTCGGTCTCCCATTTGGTAGCCACCCTCTTTAGCGTTGATGTCGTAACGCTCTTTGATGCGATCACTGGCGATATTTAGTTGGTACCGGACTTGATCGTGAATTTCGTTCATCCTTTGCCGCATCCGGGAAACGTAATCTTCCCCCGAAACGTCCTCGTCCGGTCTAGCGCCAAAGATTAGATCACAGGGTAGTTTAAGTTCTCGCCCGAACAGGACTTTGGCTGGAGTTTGTCCTGTCGACTCATGAACGGCCGAGCGGTAGGCCATCAGGAAGAACGGCACATGTTCGTCCCAGTCTCTTTGATGTGACGAGACCATTTTCGCTAGATAGCGGTTGAGGGTGCGATTCATTCGTTCTACCATGCCGTCAGACTGAGGGTGAAGGGCCGTGGTTCTTGTTTTTCGTACCCCAAACTTCTCACAGATCCTCCGGAATAGGCCACTCTCAAAGTTTCTTCCTTGATCCGAGTGTAATTCCATGGGTACTCCAAACCGGCAGATCGTCTCCTTCACTAGCACATCGGCCACTGTCTCTGCCTCCTGATTAGGGAGAGCGTACGCTTCTACCCACTTCGTAAAGTAGTCCATCACGACCAAGATGTATTTATTCCCCTTTTCGGTCTCAGGGAAGGGTCCTGCTATATCAATAGCGATCCTTTCGAAGGGGCTTCCGACGTTATATTGTTTCATGGGAGCTTTCGGTCGTCTTTGTGGCCCATTACTTGCAAAGCATGTAGTACATTTCTTGCACCAGTTCTTCACGTCGTCTGAACAATTGATCCAGTAGAAGCGCTCCCGTACCTTCTGCAGCGTTTTCTTGATCCCTAAATGTCCACCAGACGATCCGTCGTGAAGGTGCCGCAAGACCTCCGGGATTTTACTGGAGGGAATTACCAACTGCCGTCTTTCCTCCGTCCCGTCTTGGCTCTCCAGTACGCGTTTTAGTAGCCCATCCTCAACCACTAGCGAGTCCCACTGTGCCCAATAGCTCTTAAGTTTTGGCGAGCCAGGTGATACCTTTTGCCACTCAGGACGCTCTCCTCCCTCTTTCCAAACCAGGATTTCTTTGAGAACCGGGTCTTTTCCTTGCTCTTGTCGTAACGAGGATGGTGTCCATTCCTCGGCGACCACGGTCGTTCGATAGACTTTCTCGGACTTTTCCTCAGCTTTATGACAATGAGGACACTCATCAGGGCATGGTCTTCTCGAGAGTGCGTCTGCGTTTAAATGACTCTGTCCTGGCCGATGTTCTATGACAAAGTCATACTCCTGGAGCCTCTCGATCCAGCGAGCGATCTGTCCTTCGGGATTCTTAAACTGGAGGAGCCATTTAAGAGCAGCATGATCGGTCCGGACCAAAAACCTCCTTCCACACAAATATTTATGGAAGTGCTCGATGGACTTGACGATGGCCAATAATTCACGCCGGGTGACGCAGTAATTCCTTTCTGGTTTGGAGAGTACCTTGCTGAAGTATCCAAGGACACGTTCTTGTCCCTCCTGGCGCTGCGACAGAACACTTCCAATTCCCACATTGCTCGCGTCGGTGTCCAGGATGAACTGTCCTTCTGGCAGAGGAAAACTCAGCACTGGGGCACTGGTCAACTTCCTCTTCAGCTCGTCGAAGGCAGACTGGCATTCCTCATCCCAACAGAAGTTTCGTCCTTCTTCCGTGAGCCTTGTCAACGGCTTAGCGACGTCGGAGAACATCCGGACATATCGTCGGTAGTACGTGCAGAGGCCCAGAAAACTCCTCAACTGGTGTTTATCTACCGGTATTGGCCACTCCTTCACCGTACTTGTCTTATCCGGATCAACGGCGACGCCCTCTCTGCTCACTACGTGCCCTAAGTATGAGACCTTCCTTCTGAAGAGCTGACATTTCTTAGGGTTCAGTTTCAGCCCCGCACCTCGCAGTCTCTGGAAGACGTCCTCTAAGTTTTTCAGATGTCCCTCGAAGGTCTTGCCCATCACGATGACATCGTCCAAATAGACTAGGCACGTTTTCCACGTCAGACCCATTAGCACGCTCTCCATCAGCCTCTCAAACGTCGCTGGGGCATTACAAAGTCCGAATGGCATGACTGTAAAATGCCACAGGCCGTTACCGAAGGTAAATGCCGTCTTTTCCTTATCGGCAGGGTTCATTTCGACTTGCCAATAGCCGCTTTTTAAATCCAAGGTCGAAAATATCGTGGATCCAGCAAGGGTATCGAGTGTGTCGTCGATACGTGGTAGCGGGTAGCTGTCCTTTTTGGTGACACTGTTCACCTGCCGGTAGTCTACACAGAATCGAGTAGTCCCATCCTTTTTCTTCACCAGTACTACCGGCGAGGCCCATGGACTGCTTGACGGCTCGATGACCCCGTCCCGCTCTAGGTCCTTGATGATTTTCTCGGCTTCCTCTCGTTTGGCCAAGGGTAGTCGTCTTGCTGTTTGTCGAATCGGTCGTGTCTCGCCCGTGTCAATTTTATGTGTCACGACCTTGGTCTTTCCCAGCTTTCCATTCTCGGTGGTAAATATGTCCTGGTACTTATTTATTAATTCATTGGCCTTTTGTTTCTGTGTGGGCGAGAGAAACGCACTGGTCTGGGAAAGAATTTGTTTCAAGTCCTGCGGAGTGTGTCTGGACCTTTCTTCCTCACTAACGCCCCTTACGATGGCCGAAGCGGCTATACATGTGCCCAGCTTCGTACCCTTCTTGATGGTGACCGGGTACTGATTGATGTTGAGTAGTCGCACAGGCACTTCACTTGAGAGAGTAACGAGCGCCTTTCCTACCAGTACCCCCCGAGGCAGTCGATTGTCATCGTTTTCTGGTTCGATCACGGCTGGGATTCCCTCTTCCACAACACCCCTCAGACAGGTAGAGGTGATTGTTTCGCTTCGTTCCGGGAGAATCACATCTTCTGCCATTATTACGTCTAACACAAAGTTGTCACGATTGTGTAGCAGTAATTCTTCTTGACCGATCCTCAACACTCGGTGTCCGAAATCCAACTGGAATCCATGATTCCTCATGACGTCCATCCCCAGTATGACGTCTTCCTCAATTTCGGCTATGAGAACAGGATGGTCAAACTTTACTCGTCCCAACGTCATGCTAACCGTCGCTTCACCGTGTATTACTGCCTTCTCCCCAGTGGCAGTTCTTAATTGCCACCTACTTGGCCTAATCTTCCTACGGTCCCTCACAACTTCCGAGCGTACGATCGTCTTCGTAGCTCCCGTGTCCACAAGCATGGCGTGGGATCTCCCGTCGATAGTGCCATCGACGTACGCGCTCCCCAATTGGTGGGAAAACGAGGCTATACTGGCCCAGGGGTTCCTATTGCCACGGGTCGACGTCCCCTCCCTTTTATCGAGCCGCATTAGTTTTTCCGGGGCCTTTGCCGGCACCGCTGTTTTGGGCCGCGTCTTCTGTGCTGACAGCAACTCCATGATCTGCTGAACGGCCTTCTCCACGAGTTTTTCTGTGCCTACCTCCTCGGTAACAGCTCGAGCACAACCGTGAATGCGGGAGGCTTCCATTGCTGCCTCATGTTCTAGTGCGATGGCGAGCGCGTTCATTACTGTTTTCGGTCGAGCTAGCCTCAGGGCCATCTGCAGTTCCTGGTCCCGCAGCCCGCTCACGAACGTCTGCACTGCGAGGCACTCCATCATCTGTTCCGGTGCCGTGGGATACGCCAACCTCACTAGTCTGCCTACGTCCGCTTCGAACTCCTGCAGGGTCTCGTTCGATCTCTGACGGCGATTGGACATCTGGGATTGATGAACTTGCTCCAGATGTGTTTGGCCGAACCGCATTTCCAGTCGCCTCAGCAGCTCCGTGTAATTCCCGGCTTCCTCGGTGGATAGCGTCTGAAGAACTTCCAACGCCTCTCCACGTAAGGCTACCGTTAGGGAAACAGCTTTCTCGTGAGGGGACCAAGCATTAGCCTCCGCTGCTGCCTCAAACTGCTTCTTGTAGCTGGCCCACGGAATTTTTCCATCGAACGTTGGGGGCGTCACTCGATTAGTGCATATCGAGTTCTGTTGAACGACCGCCTTTATTTCTTCCTTCGTCTCGCCGCTACTGACTCGCTTTAGTCGTTCTTCCAACTGCTTCGTCTTCTGATCAATTTCGTCTTCTTTCCCCTCGCCGCTACTGACTTGTGCTAGTCGTTCTTCCAACTGCTTGATCTTCTCTTCAATCTCCTTACGCTGAGCCTCCATCTGGTCGGTTATCTCTTCCCTCTGGGCTGCGATTTGAGCAGTAATATCTTCCCTCTGGGCGGCGATTTCTTCCCTCTGGGCGGCGATTTCTTCCCTCTGGGCGGCGATTTCTTCCCTCTGGGCGGCGATTTGAGCAGTGATGTCTTCCCTCTGGGCGGCGATTTCTTCCCTCTGGGCAGCGATTTGTGCAGTGATGTCTTCCCTCTGATCGGCGATTTCTTCCCTCTGGGCAGCGATTTGAGCAGTGATGTCTTCCCTCTGGGCGGCGATTTGAGCAGTGATGTCTTCCCTCTGGGCAGCGATTTCTTCCCTCTGGGCGGCGATTTGCTTCGTGATGTCATCCTTCTGTGCGGCGAACTGCTTCGTTATGTCGTCGTCTTCGAACTCGAAAACTTCCGGGTCCTGGCCATTTTCTTTCAAAAATGCCGAGAGTCGGTCCTGGAGTTCGGTCTTCTTCCCTCCTGTTTCCAATTCCCGTTCCTCGAGTTCTTTTTTTAACTCGGCCACTTTTAATTCGCGTAACTTCTTCATGATCCGCTCTTCTGACACCAATGTAACGTTTATTTTATAATTTATTTACATTAATTGAACACTAATTTATTTAACACACTAAACTACTTGTACACTAGACTAGACACTACATAATTTATTTGTACTGCTCCGCTTTCGGATCGTATGTCGCGTTCACTTCTGCTTCTCTACTTCTAACTAACTCCCTCGATCACAAACCCCCTTATATATACACCCCCAACCCTGATCGAGAACATTCTAGTACATTCTAGAAGCCTACGCAGCAAATGTTCATGCACCTGTCCTACGCGTCGTAGTTATTCTTTTGAAGGGGTAAACATGTGTCGCTTTGTTTACTTCTCGCATTACAATAGGTAACTGAATCGTAGGTAGAAACAGCTATTTACTTGTTTTTGCAGGTACTATTATTGTGGCATTTAGAATTTATTGCACAACACCTCATTAGCCCTGCAGTTGCACTTTTTAATTTCTCATATGGGATACCCATATAATAAGAGAAAGTATTGTAATCGTGATGATTTTCGAATTTGAGATATTGACATTTCTGGACGTTTTGAGATCCCCTGAGTTCGAAAAACATGTTTCTGGAAAATGTCTGTGTGTAAATATGTATGTGCTAACGTTCTCAGAAACTATAAATAGTGGAAAGTTGAAATTTTGTATTTAGGCTGGGTTTCCTGAAAATTCGATACCACATAAATTTCATAACAATCAGTTAAGGGCAAAGGGACATTTTACTAGTAATTTTTAGGTTTTTAGGTTTTTTTTATTATCTCAAAAGCTGGTCCAACGTTTTTTTTTAACTTCGTACGTTTACTTTACCATTTAGTCCCCATCGACTGCCGTTATTGTTATCTTGACTGATCTGCAAAGGACCTTTTATTTTTGTGAATTTTCAGTTTTCCTCAAATTTCTTTAAAACAACGTTACCACTTCTTACCAACTTTTAGATTTAAATTGACCTAATCAATGGCTACAACTTCTATTTGAAACATTTTTTTGTAATACCTCCCTAAAGGGCACTACTGAACATTTCCACTTTCTCAAAAAAAAAAATTCAAAAAGGCTTTGAACGTTTTCATTAAACTTTATATTTGAATTAGGTATCATATTAAAGGTATACAATTTTTATTCGAAATATTTTCTTCTAACAGTATTATAAAGAGCATTTTAGTCTTAAGAATTTTTATTTTGTTGTAAAATTTTCTTTAAAAGCGTTTTGGTGATTTATACCAAATCTCAACTTTATTTAGCTGTTTAATGCCTATACCTTTTATTTGAAACATTTTTATCCAAAATTGCCCTAAAGGGCACTTCCTTAAATGCATCGGTTTGTAGAGTAATTGTTCAATATAACTGATACATCTCCATTAAGTAAAGTTGTTTTACTTATTCGAAGTCCAATTGGAGTCTTATTTCGAAGTATTTAGTGTGCAGCAATTTAAGGTCGTTATTTAATTTATTACAATAAGTAGCTGTATATACATTACATTTTCGTCCAATTTCTTTACTTATTTTAGGTAAACCAATATAATTTAATAAAATTCACTGTTAGGAGTATTCAACTATTAGATATATTTCGGGAACAAGTCACAAGCAAAAAATATCTGTTGTATATAAGTATTACTATTAGAAGCAAAAATCTAATATTACGTATTAAGGAATGTTCGAGAACAATAAGTGTGCAAAAAGGCTCGTTAGAATAAAATCGTTAAGATAAGCATTATTAGGTGTCCAGATGATTAATTGTGTAATTCTCGGTAGGACCGGACAAATACAGAGTTACGGTTTCCGGGTCGAGAAACGCGTTTTTAAAAAACCACTAACTATTTATTTACACTACTTTAGGTTTCAATACAATACATGTAGATACAATATTATTTATGGAGACGATACGTTCGGTATGACAAATTGAATAAGACTACGCTCGGTACGATCGGTACGGCAAATTGACCAAGACTACGTTCGGTACGATCGGTACGGCAAATTGACCAAGACTACGTTCGGTACGATCGGTACGGCAAATTGACCAAGACTACGTTCGGTACGATCGGTACGGCAAATTGACCAAGACTACGTTCGGTACGATCGGTACGGCAAATTGACCAAGACTGAAGCTTTGTTCTACGGAACCTATATTTATACAATCCTAATAGTGATTAGCTATGCACTTTACTTTATTAAAAGGGTCTATTGTTAGGGGCTGATATAACACCTCCCCCCGAAGATTCGAGTTCCGGCTACGAGGGCGGAAGTCGAACGTCTTCCAGTTCTAGGGCTGCGGTGGTTTCTCGTCTTCTTTGGAATTTTCTCTGGAGTCTTCGTTTTGTGACAATCACCAGAGCTATGACGATAATTATGTATACGATGATAGTCCAGGCACTTGGGGTGTAAGTTACCGGTCCGTTGAGCACAGGGTCGTTTTTGATAAATTCCTGCTTGATGACGTGAAGTTCATCCAGGTTGCTTTTCTCCAGGTTAAGGGTGTAATTCGATTGTTTTCTCATTAAGTTTCCTGTAATCAATTACTATTCTCCATTTCTGTTTTCCAGAAGCATCTAATTTTTTTGGAACTATCCAAATTGGAGATGACCATGGTGAAGTACTTGGTCTGATAATATTTGAATCTAACATTTTTTTAATTTGATTTTGAACCTCTTGTTTATGGATAAATGGATAGCGATAAGTTTTAGTGTATACTGGAATTTCGTCAGTTAATTTAATTTGGTGTTTTATTTTGTTCGTAAAAGTTAGGGGTGCATTTTCCTGATGAAAAATATCTGAAAATTGTTCACATAACTTGATAATTTTGGCTTTTTCTTCCTTGTTCAAATGGTCGGTTCTGATTTTTGATGAGTCGAATGTTTTATAATTTGGAGTATCAATGTGATTTAAGTCGAAGTTTTGAAGTTCTACTGGATCAAACTTTTCTACTGGAATTGGTGCAGAAAAATCAATTGTACTTGGTTTTACATTACTGTTTAAAATTGTTGTGAGTGCGTATCCGTTTTTCGCAATTGTTAGGCACTCAGGAATTTCACAATTTTGGATTTTTTGGTGTGGAATGATTATTTCACCATTTTGTATTGAAGTTTTTACTTTTATAACTTGTTCCATACGTGGTTGAATTGTAATTTGATTTAAATCTTCAAAACGTTTGGTTTGATAGAAATGAAATTTAATTTTGGCGAAAGGTGTTATCAAGTGATTAGTATTGAAGTTAAGAACTGCCTGAAGTGTCGTTAAATTGTCAATTCCGATTAAACCGTCACAAGTGTCATGAAATTTGAAAAGATAGAATTTTAATTTATTAGAAGGATCTAAGTTGAAAATTTTCGATGGCGGAATCGAGGCACTAAACTGATGTGATGATTTTTGGAATACGGTGGAAACAATAAATGGGTCATTTTTAATTAAGTTTGGAAAGTATTTATTTGCAATTTCTGGATTTATAAATGACTTTGTTGATCCTGAATCAATTAATAATTTAATATTATATTCTGGGAAAATGATATACGGTAATTCACTCATTTTTTCAGAAATTGTGTTCAAAGTTATTATTGGTGGTGTCATTTCTTTTTGAATTTTTCGGCTGGTTTGGTAAAATTTTGTTCATCATCATAATATTCAGAATTTTGTTCGTCTTCGTATTCGTTATTTGTCTCTTGTACGTTTTTGTAAATGTCTGTGTTGTATAGCTCTTCGGCTATGAAAGGAGGTTTTTGATTGTTGGCTCTATATGTATTCTGGAACATATTGGGACGATATTGGTAATTTTGGGGATTTCGGAAATTTTGGTTAGACGTTGAGGGTCTTGGTTGATACGTATTTCGAGTAGACGTACTCATTGGAGTTGGTGGTGGAAGATTTTTTCTCATAGCGGAATTAGGTTTAAAGACGTTGACGTTTTGAGGTTGTTTGAAAACTTGGGCGTTACTTAGGAATTTTTGTGGTGGTAGATTTCTTGGTTGAACGTTAATTGGTTGCGAAGGAAAGTTGTTTTGATTTTTGAAGAAATTATTTGGGGTATGTTGGTTGAATTGTGGACGAGAATTATAATGCGGATGTTGATTAAATTGACGAGGATTATAGTGTGAATGTTGATTAAATTGGGGTTGATTGCTTGGTTTAAAAGAATTTGGAAATTTATTTGGGTTTTTATGAGCAAAATTTTGGAAGTACTGGACATTCTCTTCCTCAATTACGTATTGCATGGCTTCACTTAGTGACTTTGGTTTCATGCACCGTAAGGTTGTCGCTAACGGTTCCCTAAGACCTGACAAGAACGTTTTTAATGCTAGGTTTTGATATAGATTTCGTTTTAAATCTTGGGCTGCTACGGTTTCTTCATGAGCCGTTATGTAACAGCATAATAAATTTAGGATGTGTAGAACTCTGTCGTAAAAATTCTGAGCAGTTTCATTAGGATTCTGTTTCAACATTATTAGATCACGATTTAAACAAATTTCATCTCTTTGATCAGAGAAATTTGCTAACAGTAGTTTTTTCAGGCTTTCCCAATCGGTAGTGCCCTGTATGTTAACGATTGTTTTTGCGTTCCCTTTTAATTTTGAAATAATTGAATTTAATAAGTAAATATTCTGAAAATTTGCCGGATTGACTTTATCATAAAATTGATTTATTAAAGTTTCACTTACACTAAGAAATCTGTTAAGGTCATTTGGGTCTCCACTAAAATCTGGGATACAGGATAAATATTCGGGTTTCAATTGGTTCATTTTTGTGGTTTTTGGAGTAGGTGGGTTAAGGATTGCGGGTCTTATTACGTTTAATCGAGAATTTGAACTCGTTACGCTCAAATTTTCGAGAGTGTTGGTCAATTTGGAAAGATCTTCACTTGACATTAAATATTTGGACAATTGTTTTATAACATTAAAACGACTTACATGTGAAACACGACGACTTTCATGTCTCCGTTGTCTCTGCTCTTCTGGAATATAGGTCTCTTTGACCTTCGTTTCTGTTTCTTCTTAGTTGCTATGAGGTCCAACGGCGAAAAAGGCGATGCGTGTCCTTGACGCTGTTCGTTGTCCTCGCAAATTTGGGCAATATGGGTCCCAAACTTCGGTTGTCCTATCGTCTATGAGGTCCGACGGCGGTTGAGGCGATGCTAGTCCTGGATGCTGTGGTCCTCGCAAGATTTGGGCGATGTGGGTCCTAATCTTCGTTTGGTTCGTGGATGATCTGCGTTGAGATGATCCGTGCTGACTGCGCCAGTTACGGTTTCCGGGTCGAGAAACGCGTTTTTAAAAAACCACTAACTATTTATTTACACTACTTTAGGTTTCAATACAATACATGTAGATACAATATTATTTATGGAGACGATACGTTCGGTATGACAAATTGAATAAGACTACGTTCGGTACGATCGGTACGGCAAATTGACCAAGACTACGTTCGGTACGATCGGTACGGCAAATTGACCAAGACTACGTTCGGTACGATCGGTACGGCAAATTGACCAAGACTACGTTCGGTACGATCGGTACGGCAAATTGACCAAGACTACGTTCGGTACGATCGGTACGGCAAATTGACCAAGACTGAAGCTTTGTTCTACGGAACCTATATTTATACAATCCTAATAGTGATTAGCTATGCACTTTACTTTATTAAAAGGGTCTATTGTTAGGGGCTGATATAACAACAGTGAAGAATCCGTGGCGATCGGATGCATGCGAAAATTAGTCGGTATCGAGTATTGTGTCTGTGATTGCGATAGTGATAGTGAATGAAAGGACTCCCATCACTGACGTCTACGCTCTCGGACTTCTTAAAGGCTCCTAGATACCATTTTGGAAGATAAATTGGGGAGGCACACACATATTTTCCAAATTACATTGATTCTGTGTGGCATTCAAATTTCCCCTGGAACTTGAGTTCAAATCTTTCATTGTTGGGATTAATTTTTGATTACTGAAAGGAGTCCTAGAGTGCTGATGTCTTTTGGATGGCGAGGAAAAAGATGACGTGCCTCCAGGATCCACACATGAGAGGAGCGATGAGATTCGGGCCTTGGGAATCCTCGGGTAAGTGGTAAGTATCCCGCCAAAGAAATATTTACAAGTTACATTGAAATCTTATTAATTTCTATCATTATTAGTGAATCTTATAAATTTAACACAAGTAACCCAATAATTGTGCCTTTCTATTGTATTGTTTATAAGATTGTGTGGTTAATCTGAGTTTGTGGTGTCTTATTAGAGATTTTTAAATTTGTTTCAATTTCACATAGTAAGGCAAAATGTACTTAGAACAATTATTGGAATGGGGAGATATTTAAAATTCAATTTCAAAAATGGGAGAAATGTATTTGTTATCTGATTATATTGTAACGTTTATTTTATAATTTATTTACATTAATTGAACACTAATTTATTTAACACACTTAACTACTTGTACACTAGACTAGACACTACATAATTTATTTGTACTGCTCCGCTTTCGGATCGTATGTCGCGTTCACGTCTGCTTCTCTAGTTCTAACTAACTCCCTCGATCACAAGCCCCCTTATATATACACCCCAACCATGATCGAGAATGTTCTAGAAGGTATGATTGTTCCTTTAACAACGCCTACGCAGGAATTGTTCAGGAGGTCACAAATTACTTTTCGTAAACAACATTCCGGGAAAATTCATGCAGCTGTCTTTATGCGTCGTAGTAGTTCTTTTGAAGTAGAGTTTCACTCGGAGCGAGTAAACATGTGTCGCTTTGTTTACTTCTCGCATTACAATATAATCTTTGTCACTTTATAACGGAAATTGTGTTATTATGTAATTTTAAACTTTTCTCTATTTTACAAAAATGAGTCGTTTCGATGTTCATTCTTTAATCCGGTTTATCCCCTTTACAGAAAATGATCATCGGAGAGCGCCTTCGCACACAACCGAGATGGAAGCGATTTTTAAGGGTCTTAAGGTAAAATGAATCCAAATTTTCTTTTAATGTTATTGGATATTCACAGAAAACCTTCAGTACAAAATATAAATCTAATGAATTGGCAGAAATGATATTCCTTGAAATGAAAAGTGTGACGTAATACTTTGGTAAAACTGTTTCGTTTTCAAGTAGTAAGATTTCTGCTCTCATATGAATTACTCGTTTGAGATACGCGCGCGTCTTCCATAATACCAAACGAATAAACAAGTAATAAACACTATAATAGTAAAACGTATGTTGTGTGTTTTATTAATAAATCTGAAAGCTCAAATCCCAATAAATGTCAACTCTAATAGACTTTCTTCTTTATTTTCAGGTAGGTGCACATTTTCTTATGCAGACGCGCTTTTACAGTTAAATCATCGTTTGACGTTTCGAAGCTAGTCTGGCCATTGCCGGACGTGGTTTCCATGGGAAAAATCGGAAAAGTTTTCGTGGATCGTGGTGCTTTGAGTGCTTTGCGAGTGAGTTTTATGTTTTTGGTTTTCTGGTAAGTACGTATGTTATACATAAATATTTTATTTTTATTTTCAGTAACAATAATTCTTTATTTTTTTTTGTATGTACCTAAATCTTTGTTATGTGAGTATAAGATATTTTATAACGTCATTTTTTTTTAAATTTCAGCTATTTAAAATTATTTAACAATGCCATTTTTTCTTTCAGGTATGTCTTAAGGTGTATGTATTTGTTTTGCATTTTCAGGAAATTTTTTCAGGAACTTTTATCCATTTTTTAATCTTTTTGTTTCTCTTTGTCCTCTGTTTTAGGTAATTTCAGGTGTATCTAAACATTTTTTTTTCAGGTATACTGCTTTTTTTGACATTCAGGTATTTTTTATGGTATTATTTTTCACTGTATTTGTTATGTCCATTCAAGTACATCTTTTCCTTCTCATGCACTTTTAATAATGTTTTAATTGTTTTGTTACCCTCTGCATTTCTTTGTGTTTTAGGTAATTTAAAGGACTTAACGTTGTTTTGTTTCAGATATACTGCTCTTTTTACTTTCAGGTATGTCTCAAGGTATATTTATTTTGTTTTGCATTTTCAGGCAACTTTTGTTAGACACTTTTAGCTAATTTTTAATTGTTTTGTTACCCTTTATCCCTTTTTTCTGTTTTAGATAATTTAAGGTAGGTACTTAACATTTTTTTTCAGATATACTACTCTTTTTACTTTCAGGTATAGGTATTTCTCAAGGTATTCTTTTTCATTGTATCTGTTATGTATCTTTTCCTCTTTAGGTACTTTTAGAGATGCACACCTTCTAATTGTTTCGTTTCCATTCGCACTCTCTTGTGTTTTACGTAATGAATGTAAAACACATTACGGGGTCCCATTAAAAATAATTTCACAGGAGAAAAGTGGATTAATAGGGCTTCCATCGATTTCAAGTGGGACTTCCCAGGTTGATTTCGTTAGAGGCGAACCGACCACTTAAAACAAAAAAGGTAACGAGCTGCGCAAGTACCTCCTGGGTGGCTATGGAAACCTTGCGAGATTTTAACCTAATTTCTCTCTTTCTTATTTAATATCTCTCTTTTGACAAATTTTAGTGGGGCCCCATCAAACAAAATTACTCTTGATTTTGTTAATATTGTCTCCTTAATGTTTTTAAGTTCAGGTATATTCGTTTTGCGATATTTTTTATTTGATTGATAAGTACCTACCTACGCAACCTATATCCTACCAATAGGACCAAGTTGTCTCATATAATTTCCAAATCACTTGTCCTTATCGAAATGCAGGTTTAATCATACAGTATAATAATTAATTGATCAAATAGTTATTACTCGATAATTAATAATTTTCATTAAACTTTATATTTGAATAATTAATACAATAAATGTATACAATTTTTATTAGAAATATTTTTTTAAATTGTCCTAAAGGGCACCTTACTCTTAAGAATTTTTATTTTGTTGTACAATTTCTTTAAAACAGTTTTAGTGATTTATACCAAATCTCTCATAAATTAAGTTAGCTGTGTAATGCCTATCCTTTTTATTTGAAACATTTTTGTCTAAAATTTCCCTAAAGAGAACTTCCTTAAGTGCATCGGTTTGTAGAGTAATTGTTCAGTCTAACTGATACATCTCCATTAAATAAAGTTATTTTTAATTATTCCAATTTGATGATTGGATTCTTATTTCGAAGTATGGACATTGAAATTTGTTGTTGTTATAGTTCAGAAGTATATTTATATCGGGTGTTTTTTTTAAAATTTCACCTCATAGTAGGCTGTGTTAGTGTTTGTGAATGCGCCTTACTAAAAAGTGTCAAAATTGACATAACCTCACTTTTTTAATACAAATTGAAACTGCTCCAATCAGTTACTAGTGTCTTGAAAAAGACAGCTTGGCTCTATTAATTAGGCATAGATGAGTGAGCTGTCTTTTTCAAGACACTATTAACCAATTGGAGCAGTTTCAATTTTTATTAAAAAAGTGAGGTTATATCAATTTTGACATTTTTTAGAAAGGCGCATTCACAAACACTATCCACAGCCTACTATGAGGTGAAATTTAAAAAAAACACCGGATAGTTTCGATAATGTCAGTTGTATTCAAAAACATTTTTCAGAAACCTTTTTCATCCAATAAATAATCAAAAGAAATATTTACTAATAAGAGAAAATTTTAATATTCAATACAAAATTTATTTTATAAAGCGGTGATAATGTTGCCATGAATATTTTGTCCGGCCATATGAGAAAGTGTTACGATGTTACACATCGCCATTTTTTGTATTACAATAACGCTTACAATGGCACATGACAAATCCGTGTTTTGATCCAGACGAAAGAGCTGAAGATTTTCTCAAATTTAATGAACAACTTGGAACATCCGATACGTTTATAAAATTTGAATCAGCGAAGTTGAATTCATTATGACTATAAAGTCTTTCCAGCACGTCCTCTTTGGTTCTCAACTTATACAAGCTCGAATCATTAACGCTTAGAACTACAGCTAGAACACTCCTAGGGGCAAGCCGTCGTCTGTCGACACCTGGAACCTTGACTACGACATTTTGACCGATCTCAGCAGGAGGTAGTTTTTCACGGGACAGCGCCAGCATTTTTCCAGCTTGCTTCTCCATCCCGGCTCTAGCAGTTTCGCATTGCTCTCTGATTGCATCACGTCGGCAGAAAAGGTTGCATATGACCTCCTTCAATTTCAATCTCACACTTCATGTGTACTTTTAAACTGCATGTTTTACATGGTTGGGTAACTTCAAAATCTTCTCAAATGGAACATGCTGCCACAGTGGATACTGCATTGATTACATTTTCTTCCCCTTCCTGGTTTTTTCCAGTGTCATCCTTCCAAGATTTTCTCCAAATCTTCGGTTTCCAAAGATTCATGTTTCCCTTTCCAGAGATGAATCTGCCAGTCCGATTCTTTGCTTACCACCAAACATGGCCTCGTGAGGTCTTTTTCTAATTCCTTCGTGCAAGGCGCGATTTTTTTTGCTCTGAATAAACCGTAATCCCTCTGATCATTGTTTGGTACCATTGTCAAGCATCCATACTACCAACACATCTCTGACGTCCTGATTGGATCGTTTTACCGATCCTTGGCTCTGTGAGTGGCGGGGCTTACGATGCACAAGTTTAAGGCCTGGCCACAGATTCTTTAACTCTTCGATTATCTTATTAGAAAATTCTCTTCCGTTGTCGCTTTGCAGAATAAAGGGAGCACCGAACATGCAAAAAATATCTAGTACATTATATGAGACTTCTTCAGCTGTTTTCGTTTTGAGTGGATTCAAAATTGTAAATTTTGTCAGATGGTCTTGGTAGTTCAATATGAAATGATAGTCTCAGTCGGGTTCGGTCTACATATTGGTCAAATCTACTTGACATCTCGAATTCATGTGAGGTGCAACAACTAACCCCTTCTTCTTGATCTTCTTTCCTGACGTTGCTCGCAGAGATATAAATAGATCTGTATAGCTACTTTCGCAATATTGCAGTATTTTTTGTTGATTTCAGCCTCCATAACCAAAAAAACAAAAAACTCTTTAAGTGTTAAACTACTTTAACTTTACTTTCACTACTACTTTAAGTAGAGCAGCGCGCAGCGAAAGAATTGACCACCTCGTCTACAAACATGGGGTAACATGTAAATATTATGAAAAATTTTCAAAATAGCAGAACAAAACGTATAGTAAATAATTACCCCAATATTTTATAGAAATAGCTTCTAAGTAACATACCTCTTGTTCGTTTGTGTCCAGTTGCCATATGAGCAGCTTCAATAATGCCAAAACGATTCTCCGTTTTACAGTATTATCGAAAATTTCCATCCTGTGTTCTTTTGGGCTTTTCAATTAACTTTTTGTATTCTCCAATTGTTGTGATATCATACCACTTTAGTCTTCTATATTGTTTGGATGACAAGGGCATTTTGTTATCTTTCAAGCAGGTCACTTCTTTCACAGCTCGGACGATTTCTTCATACCGTTTTGTTTGTAAAATAATCACTCCTATCATTGCTGTTATCAACGATATTTTTAAGTCTTTTATTAAACACCTCTCTCGTATTATCGTTTTTAGCTACAATAGTAGCGACTTCGCTCAATAACATAGACATAACTTCACTCGAAGGCAGTCGTAAACACACTGACAAGCAGGGTTGCCAACAGGTCGACACCGATATACTCACAATTTGTTTGGGGATTACTCACAAATTACTCACAACTACAAAATATCAACGTCGACAGATTTTTTCCATATATAAGTTATATAAAACAAAGGAAAATTGTGTAATATTTGAATATGTAGTGGTTAGTGTTTACTATTTTGTACTATAGAACAGAATAAACTTAACCTTGTCGTCTTATTTATTTGACTTTGACTGACGTATCTGTCAAAGACCAAGGTTAACTGAACACTGCGGTAGGTTAGAATCCACACTTACGGCTGACAGGCCACCATTACTGGCCTAAATGCCTAATGCTCATCAAAACTGAGAAATTTATAGTCACTATACTACACTGAAGCAGTACAAAAATTAAAATAACGCTTCAGTGCGAAAATGCTAAAAGTATGCTACCAAGCTCGACGCTGGCCTTCTGATATCTCACAATTTACTCACAATTGGTCTTTACTCACAAAATAACTCACAATCCATGAAATTCCTCACAAATGTGAGTAATAACTCACAGATTGGCAACCCTGCTGACAAGCCTAGACAAGAAAGATCGGTTTATGAGCTTTTTAAATCATCCAGAACGCGTCGTGGCCGTTTGAGCACTATCCACGACGCGTCATGGTCAACAAGAACGGACACAACGCGAAAAAATGAAGTCATTAATATATATTCCTCCTCCACCAGTCCTCGTCAAATGGAGCTTTTCTAAGACTGACACTTTTCTTTTACTTTTTTTTTTAATGAAACGATATTTCTGCTGGTAGCACCTGGACATGATGCATTAAATTCTCTAAACATACACCCCCAGGGTAACTGTATCTGAGTTATATTAATTAGGAGCCCTAGACCTCTTTCCAATAAACTTCCATCCTTTACAAGTACTATTGCGGGCGAGCGCCGCCACTGAACGTCGCATCGGGACCGCGAGCCGCGCATATGTAGAAGAGATCGACTCTTGTTCATAACGATCGACTTTTGTTTATAACGATCGACTTTGTTTATAACGATCGATTTTGTTTTTATAACGATCGACACACGTCATTGTATTTTATCAGTATAAACCCAATATAAATCCATCCAAACCGACTACCGTCTACACTATAAGCTATGTGAAATCTTAAAACAAATAAAATATTCGTCATCTTTACATTACACAAATACGATTATTAAAGTAACTAGCTTATCCACGTTTTCTCGTGTGTTTTCTTAAATCTATGACAGACCATGCCAAGACAGACATGACTAGCGTCAATGTTAAAAAACTGTCAGTTGCGTAGTGGCACAAACAAACATAAATTTTCCAGTTTCTCTCTCTCAACTAAGAGCCCGCTGGTGCAAGGCATCCGCCACTTTAGGACGTTAAGTGCCCTTAACTAAACCTAAAACTTAAGTGGAACTGATGTAACCAGATATAATTAAATTACAATAGATTTTGATATTTGATTTGACAGATGACAATCTTTTGCAAGCTAAGGGAATACTAAAAACAATTGTTCTTAACAGCAATGTTTATTTCACCATTGCAACTATAGAATTATTAACAATTTCAGTCAGAATCATCTAACTTGTCACTTACAGAAAGCATAAAAGTAAGCAATGGATATGAACCTACTTTTAAGGGTCAATGGTAAAATGGGGTGGAAGTTTAAAAATGTAATAACGTTTTTAAAAAACAGGTTGTTCAAGATGACCTATAAAATCTTCAAAAATCTGTATTTTAACTGGAAATTTTATAGATTCCGATCGTGAAATTTTTACCAGTTTATAAAATGCTTCAAATATTTGTTGAAGTGAGAGTTAAAAGTATGTGCATTTAATAAGAAAGCAATAAAAATTAATACAACAATTATAGAAGTTTGAATAATATTTCTACAATTGTTTGGTAACAATTTCTTCAGCTGTCTTACTGTGGTATTAATATAAATATAAATGTTTGTACCCCAATTTTCATTAAATATGTCTATTTCGGATGGTCGTTGCATGTATTTCACGCACATTTGTCTTTCTATAATCATAACATACCTCATCGGGATTAACGTATTCCTCCTGGTTATCCTTATCGGGGAATTTGATTTGGACGTCAAATTCGGAGATTACAGCCTCAACATTGTAACCCTTAGCCCGTCTGATTTTTCTATGGTGCTTTTGCGGGATCACGCAATCAATCGTCACCATTGACTCCAGTTCCCTGACGATCTTGTTGATCCTTGCCTTCGCGGCTTTGATGCTCTCTTTCTTACCCTACAATTTATTTAATCACATTTCAAACTTGTCCGAATTAAAATAAAAATATCGAGATTTTAATATCCCATGTATCAGATAGACTTCACAGTAAAACAAAAGATGTATATTCTGAACTAAAAGAATATAGTATACAAATGATACGCCACGCAAAAAACTACAAATCAACCTAGATGACTTTAATCAATTAAAGTAAATCTTATCAATTAACCAGCATTCTGCATAACATGGTAAACACTCATGGTGAGTCTGATCTTGGTATCACTTATGTCAGAAAGGAGATCAAGAGAATTCCTAGCAAACAAAAAACCATCTGGTTTCCATCAAGCACTGTAATCTTACAGTGCTTGATAACTAGAATTTGATACAATCATAACAACAATACTGAATGAACATAAGTGTTATGTTTTTGGTTTTGATTTCACAAAGTAATAGGTTTGTTATCTAGTACTGTCTATAAGATCAACTATAAGCAACAACACAATAATAAATCCTATTTATAACCAATTTATAACATAGCAAATTTAAAACACAATCAATTTATAACACTATAAAGCTTGCAGCTTGATATTCCAGGAAGCAATTCTTAAAATACCAATATCAATACTTATTGTTCAAATACTGTCATGCTGTCTGTTGGTTAGGTTATGAGTAATTTCCCTTGCATTTTATGTACCTTAAGGGTGACTCGGTCGCTGGCATCGCCTGAACGTGGGAAGGAGATTATGACGCCCCCGCACTCGTCCGCTATCCTACGTAACACTTCGCTCTTACGAGCGAAGAAATGTTTGTGATGACGAGGCTCCACTTGCATTTCACCTTTCACATTGTTATCCTGCAAAATTAACAATTAGTTGCCTGCGTTAGTACAGTGAAACCTCTATAATACGGACACCCGGGGGAGCAAACATTTTGTCCAGATTAGGGAGGTGTCCACATTAGGGAGTTAAACATGAATATTGTTGAAAAAAATCCGTAATTTTTAATTGTTCTTTGGACACAATGTGCTCTTCTAAATGAACTTGAAATTTGTTAATCAATCAGAGTAATTCACTTTCTCATGACACTAAGTTTTCTGATCTGGCTGTTGAAAGTGGTTCATTATTGCTTCAATATTGCAATCATTATCGTCAATCCATAAAATGGTGTCTATTGAACATAATCGTCAGAAGCAACTTGGGAATGAGATAAAGTTAAGAGTTCTTTTAATGAAGTCCTTATTTTCCTCGACTTCATTTTGAAATATATTCTACACATTGAACCCGGCTTTTCTAAAGCAATGCTGAATGGTGTTTGTTGTTACGTTTTCCCAAGATTTCGAGATCCATGTAATCGCTTGTAAAACATGTATGCTTTTTGATAAATCTTTAGTTGATCCATTAATTTCCATTGAAGCTAACAAGTGGTTCAAAATATACTTTCGATAAAATAAGGTAAAATCAAAATAAAGTGTCCACATTTGCCGCAAATAAAGTGTCCATGTCCAGATTAGAGAGGGTCCCTATTGTAGAGGAAATTTTACGATACTATCTTATGGCAAATTGACGGTTACATAGAAAAAGTGTCCATAAACCTATGTGTCCATATTGCAGAGGTGTCCACAACAGGAGGTTTCACTGTACTATTCCACCTTTAGTCGACTTAATTATGTCTCGTTAATAGGTTTAACTTACAAGTTTCTTTATCATCTCTTCGAGTTGAGTTTTAGCTTCGTTTACAGATTTCTTATCCTTTCCTATGATAGTGATGACCTCTCTGTCGTCATCGGTACTTGATGGGAATTCAAAGCGGGCACCGGTCGACTCTATGATCTTATTGATATTGGCACCATTCTTACCAATTATGAGCCCAAAGTGCTGTGGGTCGGCACGCAACTGCAAATGAGTAAAACGAATGTCATTATATGATGTAATATTGATAATTCTATTTAAGAAAACAATACTTCCTGCATTACAAAAAGAAGGAAATTCTACGACACAATTAGCTCCATCACTAAAGAATTGTTATCGAAGTAATTTCTCCCAACCCTAAAGTATGCTAAATGCACCATCAATTGGTAACACTTTCAAAGAATCATAGTAAACTGTAGTATTTAAAAGTATTTCTTTATTGAGATGCCACTGATGCTAGGATGCTAGAAAAGTCACTTGGAAAAATTGGCTGCTAACTTCACACTGGCACTACATACCATACATGTAGAAGTGCAGCCAGACCGTTTGACCGAAGAACGTAATAATCCTTTGATCTGAATATTCCAATGCATTTAGATATTAGATGTAACACTGCATGTCCCAAATATAATTACCTTAGCTGTGAAGCTGGCAAGTGGTCTATCATTGGTGAGATCGAGGAGCCGTTGTTTCCCCTTTGGGAACTTCTTCAAAACGCCACCACAGTCCTCCATGATCAAGTTGATCAGCTTACCCTTGGCGCCGATCAGGGAGTTGTAGAACCTCGGCGATGTTCTCGAGCTCGTCCTGGATCTTGCGGATCTTCTTGGGCGGCTCCTCCACGCCCTCTCTCTTACCGGTTATCTTGATGGCGTTCTTGTCGATGGGGATTTTGAATTTTGCCACCTATTAATTTAATGAGGTTAACACCTTATTTTTATAATTCATATTTCACTTTTAACAAATTGACTTTCAATTAGTTACTACTGCGCAGATTTACCATTTCGACAAATTAACTTTCGATTAATAATTACAGAATTTGTTGCTTCAGACATTAAGCAACTAATCAGTCATGAATGCTTACCGTGCTGGTGTAAACTAGCTCATTCAATGTTATCCTGACATAAGTGTTCTTTCTGAAAAATTACGTTTTTCTTTGAAGCACCCCGATGTCCGGCACGTTTATATATAATCGTCGCATTTTAGAAAATTTCAAGGGTATCACCTGTCCAAATTAAATGTGAATGTTAGAGATTTTTATCACCTTACTATGCAATTTGTATAAGGCTGTAAATTAATAACTAAACTGTGTTATTTTCTATATTAAAAAAAAGAAAGTTAATAAATTAAGGATTTGTATAATGAAGTATCATGGGTATCCGAAACAGATATTTGTTAAGTTTCCTAGTAGGTACCGTAAAACGGGGTGACTTGATCAAAATTTTAAGATAATTCCATATGCTTTGGAGTTGTTGAGTGATTTAAAAGAATCCGTTATTATAAAAGCTATTCTTTTACTCATAGGAATAGATCCTGATAGTTAAAAAAATTCCAGTTTTTCTGTTTGCGAAAAAAATTTTGAAAGGTAATTTTTCAGGTTACCCCGTTTTGGGGTTACTTCAAAAATGATCGTTTTTGTACAAATTTCTCATGTTAGAGTCTTGTAGGATAACTTTAAAACCAAATAAAGAAAAAAAAGTCGCCAAATTAATTCTCAGTAATTTTTTTTTTGTTCTAGTGAAACAAGACAGGATAATAATATACTGTATTACATATCATTTATTCTGAAAAAAAAAAACAAAAGAATATTCCAGAACAACAACAATAAAATCAGGTAGAGTAATAATGTTCAAATAATTTTGAACTTAAGGTGCCCTCTTCTCAACACCTCTGGCTTCCCCGTTGGTTTTGATTGCATTCGGCAATACCACAAAGCTGTCTGGTACAATTGGAAAAATATAGGTCGTTTCAATTTTCTGATATGACCTTAGGAATGAGAATATAAATGAGCCATCTACCTTATGTTATTTTCGCAACATATTTCTTTGCTTCCCCCTTTGCTGTTTTAAGTTCTACTAAAATGAAATCATTAACATCCTAATTTAGTTCAGTCTTTTCAGTTGCATTATCAGTCTTATCATTATTATCTACTCCGTCGGCAGCTTCAATATCTACTTTATCAAATATCTCCATTAATTGGTCAATATCTTCATGTTCAATATTTTCTATATCGGAAAACGTTTCTAGGTCATCTGAACTATCATCCATTGGTACGAATTCTTCTTCACTTTCCAAAGAGGTACTGTTCACATTATTTCGTTTTAAGGTTATTTTTTTGACTGTTTTCGTCTTTTTTGATCAGTTCGATCTGTTGCCTATTTCTAATCACTGTTCTGTTACGATATCATCTGCTATGATACTTTTTCTTGATTCTACCTTAAGTTTCTTTCTTCTTCCTACAGAAGTTGGTCCAGCATGACCGAATCTATTGTTTTCGGACACTTCTTTAAGGGAAGCGGATGTTCGTGCTTCAGCGACTTCTTCAGGTATGATTTTCCTTGGCGGTTTATTGAGTATTTTTGTCTATCAAGAGCGACTAAACCTGTTGCTGAGAACCCCGATTTGCCGATAGTTTTTTTTGTTAGCTTCATCGTCAACCAATGCTCGCTTCAGAACGCAAGGAAAATGGTCCTTCCTGATGACTCCCCTATGGTGTCTTTTCCAGTTGCGATGCATTTTTCGCCAGGACCCTTTCAGTGGTCGGAAACATGAAACATCTAAAGGCTGCGTTAGATGTGTAGGTACCATTTGGTGGTTATACCTAGTATAATAGTATATTAAAGTATGAGTGGATATTGAGCTCTTTCAAACACGAGCGAGTTTTCGAGCACGACGGCGTAGCCGGAGTGCTCGAAATAGAGCAAGTTATCAATAGAGCAAGAGCAGTTATCCACGAATACTTTACGCGATTTTTTTTTATTGGTACCTACCTTTGAAATCATAAATAGTGTAGAATTACCCAAATACCCAATATAATTAATTTGAACGACACTCGGGACGCTTCGTGCCGGCCCGTCGCACGTCGTGTCACCAATCAGGTCGTCCCGCTACGGCCAAAAACGCTCTGTAATTGGTTGATTTCGTCGTTGTTGACACGTTTCCATGGCGACTTTAAAACAAGCACGTGCGATAAAGCCCGATTTACGCACGCCAAAGCATGGTTTAAATAGGCAAAATAGCGTACCAATAAAAAAAAACGTATTTGGTTCTCCTAAATTATCCCCAATAATCACTTTTGGTCCTGGTGGTAGCGACTTACAGTAGGGTAGAATTATAGTGCGGAACAAGTCATTAAAAATCTTTGCATTAAACCAACCTGATTTGGTACGATTATATCTGGCTCCATCTGGACCATTTTCAGTCCAAGTAGACCATAAATTGTCAGCTTTGTATACAACATATGGCGGAAGGAAGTTTCCTGACACTATACATGCAAACACCATGGATGTCGCAGCCTTGGATGAATCCATGTTTTTCTCAGCTCTCTTGCTGTTTTTTCGGACAATGACTTTTACCCTTCCAGGGTCATCGGTGAAATTAGTCTCATCGTAGTTTATGATTCATTCGGGAGAAACTTCCTCAATATTTTGGGTCAGGTTGTAGAACAATTTGTTTATGACCTCATAATATTGACTGTGGCTCTGCTCTCTTTAATGGACTGAGAAAATCTATTCGAAAGTTCCAGGATGTCTTCGAAGAAAATTATTCAACCAGCTCTCTCCAGGCCTAATATCTTTGAATTTGGGAATCGTGGTTCCAGATCTGGCTATAAATAATTTTTCGTAAGATCAGCCAAGTCTTGGTTCTCCAATGGAAACCCCCATTCTGCTGCAATACTAAGACCATTACAGATGATCCTTTATTCTTGTTCTGATAAGGCTGTTGGACAGCCTGTAGTTTTTATGTAAAGTCCTCTTACTTTTCTGCTCAGAGTGGTAACACGAATGTTAAACCTTTCTGAAACTTCAACTAGAGTGATCTGTCTATCCTCCCTGTACAATCATAAAGCCTCCGGAACAGTTTCCTGGTCATGGATTTGGCATGATTTCTATAATTCCTGGCTTCTTTTATAGGATCGCACCATTCTTTCAAGTTACCCCAGAAAACCCCAACAAAAAAAATGTACGCCCCTGCGCTCCCAACGGATTGTTCGAATAAATGAGATTAGGAAGTTTATAACAATGCATTAAGCATAACAAAAAAAAATATTAACATTGTTTCGCTCCCAAAACCTCTACACATTCAAAAGTATTCACACTACAAAAAATTCCATTTTTCTTACCTGATTTAATAAATTTGTGTCGCCCAAAAATATCATACAACTCGTGCGGGTTCCACAGGCGGGTACCCTCCCTCTGTCATCCTGTCATGTGTCTTAGTGTCTTAGTGTCTTGTGTCTTCTTCTTTCGTTTTCCTCAGACCTCAGACCTCAGAGTGTAACTTTTTGGTTTTCGCGTTTCGTTCTGTGCGGAGTTCTCGTTCTCACTCGTTCTATTAAAGCACTACTCGCTTCGCTCGTCGTACTTTAAAACTCTCGTGTGACGATACTCCGTTTTATTAATCGTCTAGTATAATATAATATACTATTTATTCTTCTTTATACTTTTATCCAAGCCAAACCTAACCTTTCGGACCGTAGTCGTAGGCCCAGAAACGTTTCCGTAAAGGATTTTCTCGTTCCGTGTTGATTTCAATCCATGATGTCTACTGTCTGTTTTTACGTTTAAGGCGGAAACAGACTATCGTCACGTCACGTGAGCTCACGTGCTGTCACGTTAACTCACGTCACGGATAAAAAGTGCGGAGTAATATTTCACATGGTATTTAAATGTATTAGAACCCAGTGATATGTTAAAGAGGGGATATGACCCGGAGAGGTTGTGCACGGGCATAGGTCGGCCATATTGCTCACTGCGCTTTGTCAAATTTTTATTGTCACTGTATTGTGATATTTTTCGGAGTTTTTGGTGTTTATGTTAACTTCTACACTGCGTTTACATTTACAAGTAATGGCTTCATGTGTGATACGACGTAGCTGTACGAGCAACGGACGCATAGACAAGAAGGATCTCACTGGAAATACTGGAATCACTTTTCATAGGTTAGTTTCAACATTGTACAGAGTTGTATTCAAGAAAATTTACTTGTACATTTCTGACTGCATTTAGTTTTGAAAAAATACTTTTTAAATACACCTTTCATGTATTATATTGTCTTTATTATTATTGTGAAGAAATCATTTACAAATAATATTGTATTAATGAAATAAATCTGTTTGAGAATGAAAGTTGTATTATTATGATTTTTAATTTAAATCCGGATCTGACATATCGCCATATTGGAACTAGCGAAAGACACGCCTACCAGGCCCACTTTCTTATGTTAAAACTAGCCATTGTGTCATATCCCTAACCTAACATATCACTGATTAGAACCAGACTGAGGTCAACGATTATAGACTACCCAGGATTGCTCAGTTCGCCGAATCTGCCTGACAATAACTCTGTGACGTCACCACCGGTGCTGGACAGAAGATAGAGATTTATTCGTTTTATTGTAGTAAACAGTAAGATTTATCATTGTAAACTGTACGGTTTACGTACGTACTTTCCGTAATCCATATTTACGTACGATATTCACATCACGTTGTAACGAAACCGATTTTCGAGAGCTGAGAGTAGACCACCCACCATACATTCGATCGCGAAATCAAATCTATCTCGGATAGATGGCGGCCGATAAGGCACTGTTCAATCCACCATAATTTCAATATCCGGACTAAATGAATATGAGCCACTCGCCCTCTACGGCGTTCTCTGCCTGAGTTAATCCAAGGTGAGAGCCATTACCTGTCTGTAGCCAACCGTCCGTTATTAGCATTTATCCGTTGTGTTTCTGTCCTACCGACCGATCTAGGTAATTGTCTTATATGTAATTGTGAGCGTCACCGACCGATATTTGTGAGAGTCTGACTGTGAACGTACCGCCGACCGCCGCTATATGTAACTATTTGTTATTCGTTACGTAATCGTCCATGATCTGTGTTTGTCACCGCCGTTAAAACCGCCGAAGTCTCTGTTATATGTAACTGTGAAAGTACCGCCGTTGTCTGTCGACTGTGATCGCCACCGCCGATTAACTTTACATCCGCCGAACTCTTTGTTATATGTAATTGTGTGCGTATCACCGCCGATCAATGTAATTGTGAACGTTACCGCCGTCATATGTTGAACTATTTGTTATCTGTTATGTAATCGTCCAGTACCGACCGCTAATAGCAAATGTTTTGCTATTCCGTCTATGTGTGTTAGCGTGTACGTCGAACCGCTAACAACCGTCTCGCTCAGAACCGCTACAAATTAATTTTTCCTTCATTGTAGGGAAAAATTAATTTTCCGCTGCCCTCCGTTTGCTCTCTCTCACACTCTCGCTCTCTCGTAATAGACGCACTACCGAATATTAGCCACTGCACGTTTTCTTATCTTCTCCGTATTTAGCTATTTCGTTTTCATTGTAAAATTGTTCGTACGATTTTCCGCTTTCGCATTTTCGCTTATTTAAACAATCTTTCCGATTTATTTAGAATAAAATTTTATTCCTCTCCAACTGTAATAATAATATTCTCGCATCCGTATGTTTCCTTTTTGAAATACCAAAAATAATTGTAAATAAGTTTTTGCCCGATTTCCGTCCGACGACCTGACGCCGGCAGGTGTTAAATGTACGAATTGTTTTCACGGCCAAATAAATTGATTTTAGGATTTTCTATTTTTGAGCGTGTGTTTCATTTCTACAGACAACCCTGGTAATCTCCTGAGTTCGTAAAATTACCCAGGTATATTCCCGAGGGAGAAAACCCTTAAAAATCTGGCGCCCGAGCAAAACCGTAAAACCGACTCTTAAAACCGTTTCCCGAACTCCCGAACTCCGTCCCAGCGCCAAATCTCACAAGTAACCGCACCTAAGCGCGTTACAAATTTGGCGCCCGAGCAGGGACTTCGAATTTCACTTTCGTGTAATTGTCTGTAGAAACAAACACCCAAAATGCCCCTTAAAGAAAATGCGGAAAATAAATCATCTCTCGAAATTCCGAATACCGATACTAACGATCCTCGTGTAGGTTGGATTTATAAATTAAACAAATCCGATCTACAAGCCGAAGCCGCGAAATTCCGAATAAATACAGAAGGTACCGTAGACGAATTAAGGAAACGTGTAGTGCGATTTTTACGAGACGGAACTAGTTCTCCCTGTCCTCAGGAAAAGCCGCAACCCTTTTTCGCGACCGAAACTACTCCGCCCCCACAGAACCCCGCAGTGACTAATATGATCCCTCCCGAAACTACGCCTAGTTTTACACCACTCAGGGTAAATGAATGGCGAATCGTTTTCGACGGCCGAACAGATCCGGTGACATTCATCGAACGTCTCCAGGAAATATGTACCTCGCAGAACATCCACCTCGATCGACTTCTGCCCGTAATGCCTGAATTACTACGAGGAGACCCCGCCCTGTGGTACCGAAACAACCGGCTACGAATCCAGACGTGGGAAGACTTTCTCAAGAGCTTCAGGACGTTCTACTACCCGGTCAACTACCAGATCGACCTAGAAGTCGAAATCAGCCGCCGAGTCCAGAGGGAAGACGAGCCAGTATCGAAATATATTACTGATCTTCAAACCCTCGTACGCAGACATGGACAGATGTCTCCAGAACAAGAACTCCAGTGGCTGTACCGAAACCTGAGACCCTCGTACCGTCAGCAAATCCGACGTACCGATTTCAAAGACATCCCGTCGTTCTGTGATGTAACCCGGGACTTCGAGCTGTTGAGAGAAGAATTGAAGAGAGAGACGGCATCCTCGCCGAAGCAGAGATCGTCTCCCGCACCGAGAGTCGAGCCGTCGACACGCAGTTTCACGCCATCGACGAGCGCGCCGTTGCCACTTCCGCCCAGGACGAATCCACCTCCTGTACAAACCGACCCGCCGCCGCTGTCGCCCTTGGCTAGGGCGAACCCTCCATTTCATCCCAGGGCATCCGGGAGGAGCACCACCTCTACCCTGAGGTGTTGGAGATGCGGAGAAATAGGACACGCCAGGACTGAGTGCCGACGTCCTGCCAAGCTGTTCTGCTCCAGGTGCGGCACCGAAGGGGTGTTATCCAGAGACTGCCCCTGTCCGGGAAACCGACCAGCCCGCTGGACTCAACCAAGGGAAGATCAGCGAGGGCCGCCACAAACCTCTGAAGAGCTTTCCGCCACCGAAGGTAACGACAACCGCCCTCATCTAATGGTGTCTGTCTATGGGGAACGTTATGTCGCCCTCTTAGACACAGGAGCCACCCGATCATATGTGGGAGATCGCATTGCACAACAATGCGCCGCCGCAAATGTTCCGACGTCTGGAGAGCCTCGTTCGTACGCCCGTGTCGCTAGCGGAGATCTAGTTGACGTACAACAGAACCTAGAGCTCACAGTGAAAATGGGACACCGACTAGTCACACACCGTTGGGGTTATATTCCCCGTTTATCCTCTGACTTGCTAATTGGGATGGATCTCCTCTGCCGCCTTCGTTTCCAACTGGATTTGGGAACGAGGACTGTCTACATGGAAGGCCGACCGCTGCAGCTGACGCAGATGTCTTCCTGCACCCCGGTAGTAGAAACTTCCATCCCTGAATTCCGTACATTGACTACAAAACAGGAGCGCCGCCCACAAAACTTTCTCGAAGAAGATGAAAATTTAAATGCCTTCGAAGAAATCCGAGAAACGACGCCCCTGATACAACACGAGAACCAGCGCCGAGAAGGTCGAAACCGTGTGGCCGATGCACTACCCAGAGCTCCGCTGTCTGATCCCGTCCTCGCCGAGGAACAAGAAATCGCTTGTTCCTGGTACCGTCGGAAGTTGCAGGATGTCCGTGTGAATCCCGAAGGCAACCCGAAGTATTGCGAGAGGAAGGGACGGCTCTATCGTCATTTCTGGGACAGCCGCGACCACACCGAACCCGAATTGGTGGATCCCTGGAAACTCTGTGTCCCGATGCAGTCCCGAAACCGAGTGATTACCGAAAATCACTGCCAATCCACTGCAGGACACATAGGAATCGCCAAAACGACCGCCAGAATGGCACTCCGATACTGTAAACGCTAATAATTGTGGTAAAAGACAAAAACAAACAGATTAAATGAGTTCTCTATATTAATTAAGTCAGCTAAATATCGACCGTGCGCGACACGTCAACAATCAGAAGTGTCCTCCTTTTTCCCGTTTTGCCGAATCTCCGTGACGATTCCTCCGGGCCTTCCCATTTCGCGGGGGTTCCCACGAAACCCAACGACTGGACGAAATCCGGAGACCTTCGTTCGGCACGTAGTCCGTCGTCCCCGAAAATCGCTGGCCCAGCGAGATCGCTTACAGATTCGGCCAAACCTGACAATTCTTCACGCCCTCGTGAAGGTCGGTTTCGTAACACCTGAAACATACAAAAATAATTAGGGAAGATGCTAATGCGTTCAAACGAGTAAGTCTTCTGCATCAACGTCTGAATCAGAAGAACTTACAACCGTTTTGAAAAGTTTCATCTTATCAGAGGGACATATTCCCTTATATGAGGTTCGCGAACGTTTCGCCCCCTCCAAATCTTCAACGACGTATCGATCGTTATCTAATACTGCCGTTATCGTGAATGGGCCGTGATATCGTGGCTCGAGCTTCTTACTTTGCCCATCGTTCGAACACGTTGTTCGTCTGACAACTACTAGTTGTCCTAGTTCGCAAACTCGTGGTTTGGCATGCCTCTTATCGTACGATTCTTTCTGTTTAGCCTGCTTTTCGGCTATTCTTTGAGCTACGTTAGCTCGGAGCTCCATTACATCCAGAGGTTCGTCGTCACGAACTTCCGTCGTCAAGAATGAGTCATTAACTCCTCGTGGGCGATATCCGAAAAACACCTCGTATGGCGTCTTCCCCGTCACGGAACTCGCCGTTGAGTTAATTCCCCATCTAATCATGCTTACCTTTTCATCCCAACGTCTTTCATCTTCAACACTAGCTGTTAAGGAAGATAAAATTACTCTATTAATTCGTTCCACTTGCCCGTTGGCACGTGGCGTAGCCGTTGCACAGAGGACTCGTTTTATCCCTAACTCTTTACAGAAATTCGTAAATCTGTTACTCGTAAAGGCAGTCCCACGGTCACATATGACCCTTCGTGGAACTCCAAATGTGTCAATAATTTCGTTCAAAAATTTTATAACTGGCTCACTTTTCGTATTTGGGACAGCTTTTAGGAATACAAACTTAGTGTAGCCGTCGACGGCGACAATCAAATAACTGTTTTTCCGTGGACTTCTCACAAAAGGGCCTAAATGATCTAAGTGGACGGTGTCCATTGGTATAGACTTCTTTTCGATGCTATGTAAACTACCAGGGACTTTTCCCGAGGGAGTCTTGTTATACATACACCCTAGGCAAGATGATATGTAGTTCTTTACATAATTCCTCATGGAAGGAAACCAGTACGTCTTACTGATAGCTTCCATGGTTTTATCAACCGAAAAGTGTCCAGCTCCGTCGTGATAATACAGGAGAATGTTCTTACGTGACGTCCTTGGTACTACCCATCTCCGACCATTTGGTGTCTTTCTGTATAGGCGGTTTTCTTTTAAGCAGTACTCTTTGTGCACCTGAACTTCTTCCTTAGTGACAGGTGTTCGCTTGAGAATATCATGTAACCTTTTACATTTGTCATCTTGTAACTGGGCGGCCAAAATCCAGTCATCTTCAGTTACATTAACACGTAACATGTTCAAATCGACGTTCGATTCGACGGGATTTCGACTGAGAGCGTCAACGTGAGCCATTTTCGTTCCTATTCGATATTCAATATCGAAATCGTATTCCAAAGTGGTCAGCCACCATCGCCCTATACGTGGAATTAAATCACGCTTCGTCAGCGTAGTACGAAGTGCGTTGCAATCAGTGATTAACTTGAATCGCTTTCCGATGAGGTAAACCCGAAATTTCTTTAAAGAACATACTGCCGCTAACGTCTCCAGTTCATATGAATGGTACAGCTGTTCCTCTTTCGAAGTCGCCCTGCTAAAATACTGAACCGGATGCAGTTCTCCATTTGGCTGTTTTTGCAACAAAATACCGCCAATTCCCCATTTGCTAGCGTCAGTATGTACTTCAGTTTCCAAATCTCGGTTGTAAATAGCCAAAGTCGGTCGTGACGTAAGTTCTGTCTGTAAACATTCGAAGGCTCGCTGCTGTTCATCTTTCCAATCGAACTCAGCATTTTTCTTCGTTAAATTAGTCAGCGGTTTGGCGATTAATGCAAAGTTTTTCACAAATTTTCTAAAATAACTCGCCAAGCCAAGAAATTGTCTAAGAGAATGAATATTTGTAGGCCGTGGAAATTCACTAACGGCTTTGATCTTCTCAAAACCCGGTTTGATTCCTCCCATACTTATTTCGTGTCCCAAATAATGAATAACTCTCTGTAAATATTTACATTTGTCGAAACGTAATGTTAAGTGAGCACTTTTTAGCCGATTTAGAACGTTTTCTAAATTCGTCAAACCGTCGTCAATGTCGACGGAGGGAATCAGTATATCATCTAGGTAAGCCATCGCCGTCGTATAGCGAAGGTTACCCAAAATTTGATTTATTGCACATTGAAAAACAGCTGGTGCGTTCACCAAGCCGAACGGCATCGTACGGTACTCGTAATGACCGTCTGGGGTTACAAATGCCGTCTTCTCTATCGAGTCTTCCGCCATGGGTATTTGATGATATCCCGACGCAAGGTCAAGACACGTAAAATATTGACACCCCCGTAACCCATCAAGCAAATCGTCTATACGTGGCAAGGGATACTTGTTTTTAATGGTTTTACGGTTAAGTGCACGATAATCGACACACATTCGGGATTCCCCGTTTTTCTTCCGAACTAATAAGATGGGACTTGCGTACGGAGACGTTGACTCTTGAATTATGTTTTTATCAAGCAATTCTTGCACAATACCTCTTACAATTTCTTTTTCTTGAAATGCTAGACGATATGGTCGATAAGTTACAGGCGTCTCATCTGATAATTTAATTGACATCTTGACTACCTGCGTCTGCCCTAATTCCTGTAAATTCGTTGCAAAACATTCTCGATAATTATTAATAAGTTTAAGTAGTCTCTCGCGATCCATCTGACTGAGACTTTCGTCGACACAGTCATCCAGATCAGAAATGGAAAAATGTTTGAAACACTCCTGTCGCACAGTAAAACAGTGAACTGCATCAGCGTCCTCTGCAATACATTCCACTGCTCTGGCAACTACCCTGTTCTGTTCATAATGAATAGGTTCATCAGAAGTGTTCATAACAGGTAAAAACCCACCTGTAGATAAATTCGTGATGCACCGAGGTATGACATGAAATCGGTTAGGCCAATTCCGATATTGCAAATCAACGAATATATCACCGCAGGTTTCGTTTGTATGCAGGGGGATATGACCAATGTGATGAGGTGGTATCACAGTCGCTTCTTTTGCCCATAGGGTGATTTTCTTAGCAGGTAAAGTCTCAACTTCGTTAAGTGAAAGTTCCGATCGGTTGAATAATCTGACTTGACCCTCACGAACGACCATTACTACTGAACTGTCGGTAATAAAAGGCTGACCTACAATAAGGGCTACTTCTTGTACCGAAACAGGTACGACAAGGGCGTTGACTTTAGCTATTGCGAGATCAACCGTCAAAGTGATAGAAACCTGAGTACTTACGACTACCGTTCCTCCTGCAAATCCACTCAGCTGAATTTGCACAGGATGCAATTGTAGGTTTAGTGCTTTGGCAACATCTTCTCTTATCGTGACAGCATTACTACCGGTATCAACGTATCCTCTCAACGAAATATTATTTATAGAACAGTCAATAAAATAACATACGTTTAAATCAGTAGTCGGTTTCGCATTTAAGTTGAAAATAAGTTCGGACTCACCTGGGTGACCGCTCTTGGACGTAGAGACCACGTTCTTTGGGCAGGTGCTCGCCTCATGCCCCAGAAGTCTGCATTTTCGGCATTCAATCCGTGGTTTTGGGCACTTATTGGCCATATGTCCACGATCTCCACAGTTGAAACATTTACCCGCCGTTGGTCGACTTCTTCCTCCCTGGTCGATGCGGGTTCGTAGATCAGGAGTTCTCTGTAGATGCCTTTGTCCACCTCGTTGCGTAGACGCTCCTAGCATCCTCGGGGTCATTGGCTCGCACCTGAGCGCGGAAAGGTATTCTTCATACAGCGACTCGGGCGTCTCGTATCTTCCCGCTCGGGCTCCGTTCTGAGTAACTGTATCCTGCAGACCGTCTATAATACAGGAAACCGCATGTTTTCCTACAATACTGCACCCCCGAATTAAATCCATCTTTTGGAAGTAATATTGGGTCATGCTCTCGTCGGGTTGCTTTTCCCGATTCAGCATCTGGCGCAGTAAAATGGCATAATCTCCATGATCGGGGAAAGTCTTGGCTATCAACGCTTTCCACTCATCCCACGTGAAGTTGTAGTTTTGGAGGCTATGGTACCAATTCCTCGCCATCCCAACAAGCCGCGTCTGCATGTGGTAAATGGTCGTTATTTCGTCCCACTGATTAAGCTCCTTGAGCTGATCAATTTTTCGTAACCAGTTTTGAGCCGTCAGTTGCGCATTCTCCGGCGAAAACTCGGGGATACACTCGCTACGTATAGCGAATCGGGACGGTTCGGGGCGTTGTTCCCGATTTGCGTTCCGTTCCTGCAACTTGGTTACCGTATCCTCCAGGCGTCTGAGTTCATCTAATATTTCCTGTGATTGCGCGGTCGAAATCGGTGACAAGCGTTCTCGTCTCAGGGGTGTAGCGGATTCAGAGGCTGACAAGCGTTCTTGTCTCGGCGGTGTAGCTGGAGAAGGTACCGACAAGCGTTCTTGTCTTCGTTGTGCTCTTTCAACTCGTGAAGGAAGACGTCTCTTGCCTTTACGACTTCTAGACTCATGTGTTGTCTGCTCACCTTTATTTCTGTACCTCTCGACGTCGCTATCCACCGACCTCTCACTGGATGATCCAGATCTTCTAGAACGTTTTCTAGAGTCTTTCGGCATTGTGGAAACCACAAGCACTCACTCACAAGCACTAACTCAACACGTGCGTTACCCCACACCTGAACTGTAAACGCTAATAATTGTGGTAAAAGACAAAAACAAACAGATTAAATGAGTTCTCTATATTAATTAAGTCAGCTAAATATCGACCGTGCGCGACACGTCAACAATCAGAAGTGTCCTCCTTTTTCCCGTTTTGCCGAATCTCCGTGACGATTCCTCCGGGCCTTCCCATTTCGCGGGGGTTCCCACGAAACCCAACGACTGGACGAAATCCGGAGACCTTCGTTCGGCACGTAGTCCGTCGTCCCCGAAAATCGCTGGCCCAGCGAGATCGCTTACAATTACTGGCCGGGAATGTTCAGGGACATTGCCAAGTACGTTCGGAGTTGCGAGTCATGCCGGAGAAATAAGGTCCACCAACAGGAACCGTCGGGAGGTGCTACGAAGAACGATCATTCGACACGACGAGGTCCGCGCCCAGTGGCGTGGCATCGTGTTAATCGTTAAAGTCACTAGATATTAAAAGTACCGCAATTGGCGGCCATATTTGTTCCCAATTCAGGCGGCAAATTTAAATCTGGATGTCAAATAAAAAACGTGTTGTATTTTGAATGTATGACGAATACGAATCAGATGATAACTATTTCTTAGGGGGCGGGTGGTAGTTCGGACCCGCTACCTTTTCACACAGCGGGGTTTCGACAAGTTCGGACCCATCCTACCTGCTCGCAGTGATTCGAATTATAAGTAGAGTGAAATATTTTTCAAGGGGGGCAAGGGAAAAGAGGCAAGGAAACTGATTTTGGGGGATCATAGGGAGATGTTTGATAGAGCGAAAGTCTATTTTTCCTAGAAAACTTTCGAAAAAACGACGATGGTACCCTTACTTTTCTGGAAATGATCGGTATTAATCGCACCTGTGTGGGTCCGAATCCTTGACTACCTGACCGCGGTGGATCCGAACTCGCCTCCTCCGTTCTTAGGTTGAGTGTAGACATTTTACAATCTAATGTTTATACAATTCAATGAAATAAATGAAGGAATGGTCTAGAACAGTGAAGATTTAATTTGTAGAGCCGTCTCATGCAGAAAACTCTATTTTGCTAAATCTGTTTTTTGGTTTATTGCAGTGCTATTGATTAATCAGTTGAGAATAAGTTTTTAAACATTTATTTAATATAGCATAAGTAATATATAACAAATTTAAACATGGAATGTTGGAAATGGTGTATTTATTAATTATCATATTTCTGCACTTTAACCTACAGTTATATAAAAGCTTTGATAAAAGGTTTGTCCAAATGTAAGTCATACAATACCAACTATTTAAAAACATGTTACAATGTTCAACAAATGAAAGCAATTTGATTTTTGACTTTTATAACAAATATTCAACAATACACTAAAACAAGACAATAAATCATGCAATACAAAATTAACATGTGTAATTCTTTTAACATAAAATTTTAAATATTTTACCAATGATACAAAAGTACCTAAGTTATAAATCACAAAATAATGTTCAATGGAACTCTAACTATTTGAACTCCGATTATCCAAATCCCTTATTCTAGTTTTATTATGACTTGGCTGTCTGAAAACGGATTAAGACAGCCAAACAGCTTACTTTATTTACCAATTCATAAAGACAAGGATGCGTGATGGTTTACCACATTCGTATTTTTTTAGACTTTCAACTCCACTTAAAACAATAACAGATAATATATGGTTCATAAAATAGGTGCCTGCAATTCAATTTTTCTTTTAAAACTGAAGTTAAATGTGGCTGACAATCTACAGAGAAAGTTCTAAAGGAATCTAAAGAGAAAAAACGCGTTTTTCCAATTTTTTTCCTTCAAATTCTTGCATTTTAAACAATGTCCCCGACTTCTGCGCTTTGGAGGATAAATCAATCCTTATTCTAGGCACTATTCCCGAGGTATTCATGTAAAACATTGCGGTTACTTCATACGTTCACCTAAAGCAAATTTCTGACAAATGGGTCTTGGACTATCTCTGTTAAAGTTTAACATGTTGCGCACACTTCATACCCTGTTAGAGGTCCCTTCACATTGGGTTTTTTGTCCTGGCCGTTTTCACTTACACCTACAAAACGAACGGTATTATCTGACGAGATTAACAAGAATCCAGATGAGTGTTGGACCAACCAATACGGTTTCGCTGTTTTCGATACTTTTGGACTGGATCCCTTCTCCCCGTTTTTTGGTTTCGGTGTTCTCCAGTAGAGAGAAATCCTAAAAATAAAAATAGAAGTAATGTAAGTTTTACCATAATTGTCTAATTAATTTTTAATGTTCATTGTATACAGTAATGTTAATTCTACACCTCACTGTCATGTATATGTAATTAATCATTATTAATTAGTTAATTATTTGAACATCACATACCTGTCCTTTATTTTGTACTCAATCCCACAAGCATAAATACCAATGCATGAGTAGCAACAGCATCTTCCTCTCCTGAAGCCTTTTTCATTGTAGGCTGCCCTACAATTGAAGAAGTGGTAACATCAAACTGTTGACCTGGTTTTATTCTCATCTCATCTACAAGTAGGACAGCATGCTTTTCAGTTTCATCAAACAGCTTCACCTATCAAAGAACAAACATACATTTATTAAACTAAAGTGGATAAATAAAAAATAGTACTAAAAAGTGAACTAGATTAAACAATTTGGTCTCGAAAGGCTACCTACTTTTCCTTCTACTAAATGTAATATGTGGCAGATGAGGAAAATGTGAAAGGAAAATAAAAACTAAACTAAACCCACAATTTACAACTGCTACATACCTTTAACTCTTAACAGATTGATAACATCTTTCAAAATACCTGGTTTAAATTTCAAGCTTTGAAGGCGATGCTGGAGCGTACGAATACTAGGATAAGGAAGATTCTGATTTCTCAGTTCGTTATATCCTTTGGCTCCACAAGCCAGATATAATTTTAAGCTTTTAGTAAGTGTCTCATCAGACCATTTTTGCCCTCTACTGTTGCCTTTTTCTAAAAATTGTAACTGATCCTTATGGAAGACTTTCTCAAGATTTGTAACTTTTGTTTCAATTTTTTTTTTGTATGTGTTACGCTCACGTATGGCCTTTCGTAAAGCCTTTCTCAAGTTATTAACCAGCTGTTCGTCTTTTACATCATCATTTGGCAATAACTGTTCCATTTCAGGTTCAAACAATTCATCTCGAAAACTAATCCCCATTGGATTTTTTACAGATTCTTCATGAACCTCAGATTGTACTTCACATAATATATTATGTGTAGAAGTCGAACGTTTCACTTCTACACTTGTGTTGAATTCATACAATGTCCCGTGCAGTAAATCAGGAACAGCATTCCACTTCAATAACTTCTTTCCATCGGCCCTATTCTGCTCGAACTGCATTTCAGAAAAATGTCTCTAAAAGATACCAAAGTGAAATATTGCAAATTGCTAATTATTTTATAACTAACTAACCTCGCAAATTCTTGCATTTTCATGTAATTCCCTGTTGTCCACAGCCCTTTCCCATATATCTCTTCTGTTTACATCTAAACAAACAAATATCATGTAATGTTATTAAATAATTTTAGCTACAACGTGCTACAACTTACCGCTAGGTAATTTGAATAATCTCACATTACCCTCACGAGCATTGTATTTACACACGCAACACGAAGGCATTTCAGACGTCCTTAATAGTCAAATCACACAAACAAATCACAAATACTATACGTAAATAGAAACGGAGAAATATAACCTTAAATTCTAATCGATACGTTTTTCAAACAGCTGTGTATATGAAAATCCGCCATATTTGTTCCCAAACGGGTGGTTCTCTCTCTTACTCATTGGTCCAATGAATTGCGGTACTTTTAATATCTAGTGACTTTATTAATCGTCAGAGCCGCCGCCAACAAGAGGAACCGCCGGGAGGCGCCACGAGAAACGACCATTCGACACGACGGAGTCCGCAACCAGTGGCGTCGCATCGTGTTAGTCGTCTGGGCCCCCGCCGACAACGAAACCAACACCGACCCACCGCCCTTAGCCTACTTCAAGGAAGGGAGGAATGGAACTGGAGCATGTCGATGTTCCACCGCCGTCAAACACCGCCAGGGAAGCCACATCGAAGCCGACACCCTTGCCGCCAACCGACACCGTCGACGCCGACGTCCGGACAACCCCAGGCTCAACGGAACCCGGAGTTTTGTCGTGATGCCGCTGGGACGAGATAGACGGGACGTCGCGGGATTGTCGCCGAGAGTAGAGCGCAGAAGCCGCAAGCATTTAAGTATTGTTTTATATATTTTGTTTATTAATTTGTTTTTTTTTGGATTTTGGTAAGCATTTCCGGGAATAGTAAATTGGTAATACGAATAAGATTTTTATGGAATAGAGACTCGACCGGGTTTAAGAATTGATATTTTTTTTTGTAAATAGGAACACGTGCAACCGTTTAATCATTTCACCGCGAAAAGCTCCGACACCTTATCCGCCGATATTATGGTTTAGAAGAAAAGCAATAATTTCCGTATGAAACCGTTACAATTATTGCTTTTCTTGAGGAACAAAAGGGGGGATGTAACGAAACCGATTTTCGAGAGCTGAGAGTAGACCACCCACCATACATTCGATCGCGAAATCAAATCTATCTCGGATAGATGGCGGCCGATAAGGCACTGTTCAATCCACCATAATTTCAATATCCGGACTAAATGAATATGAGCCACTCGCCCTCTACGGCGTTCTCTGCCTGAGTTAATCCAAGGTGAGAGCCATTACCTGTCTGTAGCCAACCGTCCGTTATTAGCATTTATCCGTTGTGTTTCTGTCCTACCGACCGATCTAGGTAATTGTCTTATATGTAATTGTGAGCGTCACCGACCGATATTTGTGAGAGTCTGACTGTGAACGTACCGCCGACCGCCGCTATATGTAACTATTTGTTATTCGTTACGTAATCGTCCATGATCTGTGTTTGTCACCGCCGTTAAAACCGCCGAAGTCTCTGTTATATGTAACTGTGAAAGTACCGCCGTTGTCTGTCGACTGTGATCGCCACCGCCGATTAACTTTACATCCGCCGAACTCTTTGTTATATGTAATTGTGTGCGTATCACCGCCGATCAATGTAATTGTGAACGTTACCGCCGTCATATGTTGAACTATTTGTTATCTGTTATGTAATCGTCCAGTACCGACCGCTAATAGCAAATGTTTTGCTATTCCGTCTATGTGTGTTAGCGTGTACGTCGAACCGCTAACAACCGTCTCGCTCAGAACCGCTACAAATTAATTTTTCCTTCATTGTAGGGAAAAATTAATTTTCCGCTGCCCTCCGTTTGCTCTCTCTCACACTCTCGCTCTCTCGTAATAGACGCACTACCGAATATTAGCCACTGCACGTTTTCTTATCTTCTCCGTATTTAGCTATTTCGTTTTCATTGTAAAATTGTTCGTACGATTTTCCGCTTTCGCATTTTCGCTTATTTAAACAATCTTTCCGATTTATTTAGAATAAAATTTTATTCCTCTCCAACTGTAATAATAATATTCTCGCATCCGTATGTTTCCTTTTTGAAATACCAAAAATAATTGTAAATAAGTTTTTGCCCGATTTCCGTCCGACGACCTGACGCCGGCAGGTGTTAAATGTACGAATTGTTTTCACGGCCAAATAAATTGATTTTAGGATTTTCTATTTTTGAGCGTGTGTTTCATTTCTACAGACAACCCTGGTAATCTCCTGAGTTCGTAAAATTACCCAGGTATATTCCCGAGGGAGAAAACCCTTAAAAATCTGGCGCCCGAGCAAAACCGTAAAACCGACTCTTAAAACCGTTTCCCGAACTCCCGAACTCCGTCCCAGCGCCAAATCTCACAAGTAACCGCACCTAAGCGCGTTACAACGTTATCCACAGATCAACACGTAAAAGCACTTCAGCACCGGTGGTGACGTCAAAAAACTGTCCAACATTGGTCAAATGTAAGTGAGCAATCCTGGTTAGTCTATAATCGTTGGACTGAGGTTACGTCAAAGTGACGTGAGTTAACGTGACAGCACGTGAACTCACGTGACGTGACGATAGTCTGTTTCCGCCTTTAAGATCAAATTTTATAATGCAATATCTCGGTTGATAGACGAAATAAAGTAATTGCCACACTAAGGTAGGTTCTTCTTTAGACGCTGATTCTGTTGATATAATTTTTGTTATTGTACAGTTAATGCATTTTGTGTCCAAAACGATTGATAGCTAGCGTCACGACGGAGAAGGCAACCGACAATACAAAAACAATAAAATTGTAACACGTCAATAAACAGCTAGTGCCGCGCGATAATTGGCTGCCCAGGCCGTTCGGCAATAACACCTCTCGCCGATTCATTGCTTCAAGCGAAGCCCGCCATAAGAAAGCTATGCATCCAAAAGAAAGCACGTATTTATACGCTTTCGGCTTTATTGCGGAGATTTATAGGGAAGTAGTGAGCGCAATGCAATGACGCCAATGACGGACAGACAAGTGACGGTCGCCTTCGATTGTTTGGATCGCGCCGATCGCGATATAAACGATTGGTAGCTAGCGTCACCATGGAGCAGGCAACCAATACGAAAAAAAAAACCATGAAACGTGTCGCGGGACACGGGTTAGGAACTTTAGTTCCTTTTAATTAATAACCATTTTTTTAAATTATTTCTTAATAAAACTGTAATGTTTAACGTGAAACAGCGACAATAAGACGGGCATATAATACACAGCATAAGTAAGGCAATGGAATATCGTTCCCAATGTGTTGAATCAATAAATATATACACACATATAAATATAAAAATTTATTTTACCCTGGATGAATCTTCATTTAACAAAAACATATCGGGTGTTCTTTTTTAAATTTCACCTCATAGTAGGCTGTGGATAGTGTTTGTGAATGCGCTTTACTAAAAAATGTCAAAAAATTGACATAACCTCACTTTTTTAATAAAAATTTAAACTGCTTGAATCGGTTACTAGTGTCTTGAAAAAGACAGCGTGGCTCTATTAATTAGGCGTAGATGAGTGAGCTGTCTTATTCAAGACACTATTAACCGATTGGAGCCGTTTCAATTTTTATTAAAAAAGTGAGGTTATGTCAATTCTGACATCGCTGACATCTTAGACTATGTAAGTCTGACATTCTTCAGCAAGGCGCATTAGGCATTCCAAACCACGTGATGTCCAATATGGCGGCTGGGGGCAAACAAAGTTTGACAGTTTGACAGCGCCATAAGAGAGTGTTCAGGGTTGTGTTGTTTGTTGGTGAAAATGTGATTTTTAGAAAATTTTATCGGTTTTATTAGTGCTTATATACTTTTTAAGATGCAGACATTATTTAAGACATTATTGTTGGAAAATCGCCATGTTGGCGAACGGTAAGCTCGAAAATACTTACTAAAGTTTTGTGTTTGCATTTCTATATATATATATATATATATATATATATATATATTGCAGTTATCTAAAGAAGCTGAAGTTAATCAATAATGTAGATCCATTTACATTGAAAGTTGAAGATTTGGACTATTCTATTCACGGAGTTCCGCCTGTCACCTGTCACCAACATGCATGCCAACATTGATATCGTTTCATATTTAGTTTTAACCCATAGTTACTACAGCAAAGCACAAATGAAAGCATACAAGAGCATCTTTGCTCGATAAAACAGTACTGTACACTTTAAAAATATAAAAACAACTTAACTCACTCTCAAAAACATAAAATGGAACACTTTTCGATCAATAGTCACAGATGACATAACCAAGTTGTTTGCCCCCAACTGCCATATTGGATTTACTTTTGACAGGTCGTTGGAATGCCTAATTCACAAACACTATCCACAGCCTACTATGAGGTGAAATTTAAAAAAAAAAACACCCGATATAATAGTATTAATTATAAAAATTTTATCATTAAGTTGATTGGTACGAACTACATATTAAGTATTCAGATCTAGTCAGTGCATTCGATCATTGAAACAAAGACAGCGAACGACTCAACGAGAGAGAGAGAGAGAGAGAGAGAGAGAGAGAGAGAGAGATAGCGAGCGGCTCGGCAGCGTTCGTAGTGGCTCGGCTCGGTAACGCATTCCATTTAACGGTCAGATTTTTTGCTGCGCGACAGCCACAGTCAGACGGGCATTGCATATAATACACAGCATTGGTTCTATTCTATAAGTAAGGCAATGGAATATCGTTCCTTGGTGCGTCAAGCGCGTGGTCGGTCTCTCTCTCTCTCTCTCTCTTTCTCTCTCCCTCACCCCTCCACTCTCTCCCTCACTCCTCCACTCTCTCCCTCACCCCTCCACTCTCCCCCACTCTCCCTCTACCCCCCCCCCACGAAGCCACTACGAACGCCTCCGAGCCGCTACGAACGCTGCCGAGGTAACGCTTTTTATTTAACGGTCAGATTTTTTGCGGCGCGACCACCCTCGCTCCCCAATCCCTGGCAAAAGGAACTAAAGTTCCAAAAACAATTGTAACACGGTTGCTACTAAACAGTTAGCGCGGCGCGATAATTGGCCGTTGCGATCGTGACGGTTTTTCGTCGTTTACACTTCTCACCGATTCGAGCGAAACCCGCCATACGAAAGCTATGCTTCCAATAAATTTCTTGAGTAGCTTTGCGTATTTCTGGGAGTGTACAGGTCAATTGTACTGTAATGCGAGAAGTAAACAAAGCGACACATGTTTACTCGCTCCGAGTGAAACTCTACTTCAAAAGAACTACTACGGCGCATAAAAGACAGCTGCATGAATTTTCCCGGAATGTTGTTTACGAAAAGTAAATTGGTGACCTTATGAACATTTCCTGCGTAGGCGTTGTTAAAGAAACAATCGTACCTTCTAGAACATTCTCGATCATGGTTGGGGTATATATAAGGGGGCTTGTGATCGAGGGAGTTAGTTAGAACTAGAGAAGCAGACGTGAACGCGACATACGATCCGAAAGCGGAGCAGTACAAATCAATTATGTAGTGTCTAGTCTAGTGTACAAGTAGTAAAGTGTGTTAAATAAATTAGTGTTCACTTAATGTAAATAAATTATAAAATAAACGTTACAGTACATTTTTGTCTTCTATTTCGCGCACGTAAGTAAGTGGTTATTGAATTTGTACTAGGGCTACTAGTAAGTAGATATTCAAATTCAAATACGAAACGTCAATGTCAGTGTAACCAACCCACGCAAAATTCCCTAGTGTAATACGAAAACTTGAGCAGCCTAAATTTAATGGATTAATAAAGCAAAGTAGATAAAATAGTATATTACACTCGTTCAATAAGACGTGTTATTGAACTAGTCGGCGAAAGGGGCAGAAATTGAAAATTTATATTTTTATCGGTTAGCAATATTACTAAACATGATAGTTTCCATAAAATATCTTATGTATGACGTCATCCAGTGTTAGACATATTTGCCATATCATCGCTTTATTTTAATTTTAATCAAGCAGGCTTTCAAGTGTACCTACTTGTAAAAACAAAATTTGTAATTTTTGTTTAAAGTTATACGTCCGATAGTAATTAAAGTTGTGATAAGGGTGACACGGTTGATAAACCTTGGGAATGTTTAGATGTATTATGTATCCCTCGTTATTCACTTGATATCGCTTTTATTTTTGACACCTATAACATTTCATGCGGACATATCACCTTTATAAATATAAGAAAGATTTGCTTAAAAATATAGTTTTATTTCGCAGATACCATGCGAGGATTAAAATTAAAAACGTACCCAAAATTTTATAATATATTCTCTCCCTCAGGTTAGTCCTGGGCTAACAGAATCGACCCGCAATGACTCAAAATGTATATAATATAATTATCAATATATTATCATTATCATCATATTATGTACACAAGATTACAGCAAAAACAAATTCAATAAATCAAATCAATAAATTTTTTCACAAGAAAATCATTTAAGTAACGTTGAATACAATTCAACACATCAGTCGATCCGTTCGATCAGACAATATTAATACACCATCTGTTCATATAAAAAACGAACCAGAAAAGTTTTAACGTAATAAAAAAATTCCTCCGTACGCACAGAATTACAATCAATGCATGAGTGTTCGGTACGGTCGTACATAAAAAAATTAAATCGAGAGGAAGGCACGATACACTGCCTTGTTTCATCATTTTATGGCAGAGAGGTTATGATTTAACCATTAATTAATTCATAACGGAAAAAAGTAGAGGAAACGTAAACTTTTGGACCGCTTAAAATAACTTTCTACCACGATATGCTACGATTTTCCAACAAATATATACAGCTAACTAAAATATAATAAAAAAAAGAAGTAAAAAATTTGTAAATATCATAACGTCTCTACTTTCATATAATATATTATTAGTGACGATGTAGGCCGTAATGCCTGCTCGAATTTTCCTAAAAAAGGGGAAGACAGCAGAAATATCGCCTCAGTAGAAACAGCTGCGTGTTTGTATGTATTTTCCATATTAGATACCATATAATCGAGATTCCAGTGTCGTCGCCAGGCCTAATTTAATTAACCAATTAATGCAGCAAACAGTGAGGGAAGAGTTAATTCGCACCCATTAACTATATTTTTTTTATTCACTTATACTATTAAAATTAGTATTTTAAACCACCAAATTTTTCCATTACTTTCCGTACTGCTCGCCTTCCTGCAATCCGAGGCAGTGATCAAACGTAAATATGTTATTAGAAACGGTAAATGTTACAAATTTTCAATTAAAAAAATCAGATACAACAAAGGGGTAATCGCTGCTGCACACCAGCTATATAAAGTAGCGCAAAATTCATGATTCCAAAATTACACGGTAAATTCAAATGTTGGACAAATGTTGCTATTTGGTTGCATATCTGAAAAATATGACATGTTTAACATGACATGACATGACATGACAAACAACCAAATGATTTTGCATTCGACTGTATGTGGAGTAGTTTGTGAAATTTGTAGGAGAAATCAAAACGAAAACTTGTAATGGCAACGTTTTATTTATTACGATTGAACTTGAACTTCCTCCTGTGACAACTTAAAATGGCAATTGACAAGCGTTTGACAACTGTAACTGCGCCATTTTGATTCCAAATAGTGATTTCTCTTTCTAACACATTAGGGAGTTATTGGAAGTGTAATAAAGTGTAGCAGTAATACTGATAGCACTATTTTGACATATACGCATGCGCAGTGGCCCACTAAATACTGTTACCCGTAATTGTGATAGTGCTAGACTTTATTACTGAACAAATAAGGAGTGCACTATTACTGGAATTTTCCCGTATTTTGACACTTTTGAGATTTGTCAGCTGATCTGTCGTTTTTATAACTAACCGTTTTGCATTCTCTATGGTTTGTTTACGTCTTTGCTTTTTGGTTTTCAATTGTCGGATTTTTTTAACGAGTAGAGTAGTTGTGAATTTGTTTTAAAAAAAACAATGAGTGACAAAAAAGTTAGACTGAGGTTTATGTACGACGACGACCTGCTTCTTTAATTTTTGTCTGTCTTCACCTCAAACTCAAACAAATAACAACAATCGGGTCATCCGCCAACTGACAATTCGACGTTTAAAAGTAAGGTTAGAAATAAGGAAATAGCACAAAACCAAAAAGCATTTCCAATAACTCGTTTTTTTCGGTCGCGTAAACGACACCGCACTATTAATATACGGCTGTTGTTATTACTGCTGTCACTATTTTGAATCTTCCAATAACTCCCTATTGTCCTTACCAATTGCGCTACTTTATAATTATCTAGTGACTTTAACAGCAGCAAAAGTGGAACGCCTCCTCTCGGCACGGATCGAAACTAATACAAGTTGACGTAGGCGAGCGTAGTAGGCGTGGACGGTGTAAGGAAGAGACGTCTACTCCTGCAACTGCAACAAATACACACACATATCAACATACATTACATTATAAAACTTACACACTGCATATAAAAATATACATTGTTACGTGTCGATTTTAAGGAGCGCGCTCGAGTCAAATCGAGTTGGTATTTTCGTTCCCCGGTTTAGTTACTTCTTTTGCTTGCTTAAGGAGAATGTTGAAATTTTGTCAGATCAGGGCTTAATTTGTTAACTATCGTTGGTAAAAATCTGAAAGAGTTCCGTTTTAGGGTTCGCCTGTAATTACAATGTAAGTCGAGCGGAGAGGGCAAAAATGATTTTTGATTGGTCAGGAGCGTGAGAGTGGGACTTCGATTAGAGACGTTTTAGGTGGAAATTGGAAAAAAAGAGTCGAGAGATTCGGACGAAGACCGTGGGGGGTCTAGGTTCGCCTTGACAAGCTTTCGCTGAGGTCTCCATAATTTGAGGAGACCTAATTAGCGAATAAGTTTAGGTAAGTTTATTGGAGTGTTAAGTGTGTATGAATGAGCCTTCGGATCAACCCCCCCCCCTCCCCTTAGCCTGGTGACCAACTCTTCGTCGGATCAACCCTCAGTGCCTGGTGGCTCATCTTCGTCAGATCAACCCTCTATGTATATAAAGTTGGCGGACCACCCTCACAGGCCGGCAAAACAAAATAGCGGAGATTTTGTGTCTTTTTTGTAGCTTTTTTGTTGCGAGAAAACGAATTTTGTAGCTTTTGAATAGCCGGAGCTACAAAAGGTGGGCTAACTTAATATTAAGTTAGCGGCCACCGCTATAACTCATACACGAAATGTAATAGGATGCTCTGGTTTGCGCAGGAATTTGTGTTTTTAGAAGTACTTGAAAGTTACTGGGCCAAAAAAATTCAACTGATACAGCTGGGGCTCTATAAAATATACAAAATATATAAAGCATAGAAAAGAAACAGTCTGATTAATGAGTCGCAAAAAACTAGGAATTTCTCCAGATTATATGGAATCTTTGGATTTACTACGTAGCGGGACGCCAATCATATTCATGGATTTATAACCGTCAATGCAGTATAAAACAAATGTATTTTCAAGTTATACTTTATTGATTTATTTAATGGAAAATATATTTTTATAGAGCGGGGGAGTCAACGCTAAATTTGCTTCAATCTTTTGTATTGAAGCTTGACCCAAAGTAAATCTTTTCTGCGAGTTGCGTTTTTCAGTGCGCTTCACCTCACAAATAACATGTGGGAAACCTATAGTCAACCAGATGGTGAACTCCGAAATAAAGTAGGTACACTTTGGTACTAGGATCCAAGCTAAGTACGGATATTTCTGCCACAAGATCTTCTTCGTTAGCCTGAATTATATAACCCAAATGCCAGTTGTTATTGAATACAAAAGCAACATGTAAATTTGTCTTCCATAGTTTCACCACTTTACCTCTCAAATCAATGAGCAATGCCCACTTTTTATCTATACTACTAGTGTGTTTACATTTGATGATTTGCTTATCATGTACACAAAACTGGTGGAAACCTATTGTAACGTTTATTTTATAATTTATTTACATTAATTGAACACTAATTTATTTAACACACTTAACTACTTGTACACTAGACTAGACACTACATAATTTATTTGTACTGCTCCGCTTTCGGATCGTATGTCGCGTTCACGTCTGCTTCTCTAGTTCTAACTAACTCCCTCGATCACAAGCCCCCTTATATATACACTCCCAACCCCGATAAAGAACGTTCTAGTATATTCTAGAACGCCTACGCAGGAAATGTTCATGCAGCTGTCTTGTACGCGTCGTAGTTATTCTTTTGAAGGAGTAAACATGTGTCGCTTTGTTTACTTCTCGCATTACACTATCTTGCCGGGAATCGTTTTTGCTTGCCTCTTGAAATTACTCCTAACTGATTCTAGTTCATCTGAAGCGAAATATTGACATAAGACAGGCTTGATGTTTTTTTCACAAAATTTGAGAAGCTCATACACAGTCAAGATTTGGTTTGAATAGGGTCGTTTCAAACTCGCGATAGCAGCTTGCCGCTAGTGCTGCTTGCTCAAAGTCGTTTTTTTATTTCTTTGTTCCAGAAGTGCAGTCGTCTCGAACTCAATTGATCTCAGACTCAGTTCTCGCCATCTGGCCCACACAGATAGTTTTTTTTAACAAATTAAGTACCTACATATTAATTTTTTTTGTCTTAAGATTTTGTTACATTAGTTACTTATACTTCATTTACTTTCATAATTATTATAATTGTTATTAGTAGGTGTCAATATTATGGTTTATATGGATTATTACTATTATCATAATTTGTATGCTCTACAAATTAATTAAAAGAGGGAGTATGTACTACAATTAATAGTATGTATTTCGACTAATATCAATAGTCTGGAAAGATTACTAATCCTCACACCCTCCTCGGAATTAATTGTCCTAATCAAAGAGGCTACCCTTTACCATTTTCAATATACATCAAACATGTATATACCATATAAAAACATATAAATATACTTCAGGCTTGTTGGGTGACCCACCATGGTTTTCTTTCGGACAATATTCACTTTCCTTAAATTCTTAACGAAATTTGGTGAACCTATCCCTATTTCTTCGTAAATTTTGCTTGAGCTAGAAACAATAGTACTTTTTCAAGTAATGTTAATGAACAATCAACACAAACCCAGCTTTCGTACTCGTCTAAATCAGACAGGTACTAAATCATACAAATTTTTTACTAAATCAGCACTCGTACATTTTTCCCATTAGCTTTACTACAGACATCGTCAGTATATAAATGAGAGACTGGAAATAAAATGTTTACAACACGTTTCTTCTGCTTGCTACAACCTACTGGGAATGCAGTGGCTGTTTAAAACAGCTGGTTTTGTTCACACCAAAAGCCCAATCATACGCCTCACTACATTTATCTCAATATACAACTTTCACAATACGACTATGATCAAACTGTACTCACACATTCCTCTTCTAAGTTAAGCAGATGCTTCCTGGCGTCCATGACGTTCTCCTTCTGCCCGCTGATAATAACGAGGTCGGAGTTCTCCGATTTCGGGAACTTAATGTCCACGTGGTAGTCCTCCATGATCTTTCTGATGTTGCGCCTCTTCGCCCCGGTCAGCCTCGAGTGGACGCGCGAATCTATCTTGACCTCCTCGCGGACCAAATCGTTCAGCTCGTTCACCATCTCCATGATCGCCTCTTTCGCCTTGTAGGTGTTCTCTTCGTAGCCTGTGATCGTAATCACAAATTCCTCGGTGTCGCCTGGAAAGTGTTTGAGAAGGCCTCAGTTAGAGAATGTGAAGAAGAGCCGGGTAGAAATACAATTTTTCTAATAATACGTCGCGAGCACCCATTTGGGATTAGAGGAGCAGGTAGAGTTTTTAGGTTCAATTTGATTTAATGGGCACATTCTTGCATTGGGCAGGAAATGAACTTACATATCTGGGTCTCTAAAAGAGATAAAAAGAAACCCAAGATTTAACAACTTTGAAATTAGACAATTACCAATCTATACGCCTCCTTTCTCATCCATAAAAGCTTCTTATGAAAATCATCACGAATAGATTGACAAACAAATTGGATCAATATCGAACTCCTGAACAAGCAGGTTTTAGAAAAGGGTATAGCAGGATAAAATACATCCAGAAAATGTGTATATTAAGAGGAACGTAAGAAAATTATAACGTCCCACTACACTTGGCGTTTGTTGTATGTTGTAGCGCGTGTACAATAAGACCTTTGATTCAATTTAAATGTGTGCAATTTTAACAGCTATGGACCACACAAGAATTGGTCCAAGGTATGGAAACCTATTAAAGTAGTTATACGAGAATGCTACATTGCAAGTTCAAATCACAGACGAGCAAGTAACGTGGATGAGCAAATATTTAACATTACTTAAAATTGTACATTATAAATAGACTCATACTTCCAAACTTCCATCCTTCCATCCAGGTCCTTGAATACAAATATACGACAAAATGAACATATAACATTAATATTTGACACAGTTGTAAATGGAGGTCATATTCCTCCATTAAAATAGGAGATAGATTGAACTGAACATGGAAAGAAATGGTTTGTTTCCAACCAAAACGGATAGATTTGGTAATAAAGGTTCCTTGACGAAGGAAGAGCTTCTGCTCCTTTTGGTTGGTGCAATTCTGCTAGAAGACATTTGTTGAGGTTGCTCCTGCTGGTCTACTTAACGTCTCGGTCACTTTTACCAAGTTCAGTATTGTTGCTCAATAAACGAATTGATCACAACCGATAAGGCCTGTTGGTGTAATGCCAAGCTTGGGATTGGACAATGGCCTTGGAGCTAGAGGGTGTCACGATGCCACAAATGACGTTTCCTCTCCCTGCCACGGTGAAACAGTCCAATCCAATCCACTGGTAGCCACTTTCAAACACTAAGGAAAACTAGTAAACCAAAAAACCAAAACTATACGAAACAATATAAAAGGACTAGAGGATAATGTGAAAAAAAGAAGAATTTAAGTCAGAATTGGATACACGCTTTTCCAGGAAACAATGTAGTAGAAGGAAGTAATATAGAGAACATCTGGCAACATATTAAAAACAACATTCAAGAGGCAACAAAGAAAATAGTAGAATATGAGAAAACAGAAAAAAAAACTGATGAAAGACTGATGACAAGTAAAGGAAAGGAATATAAAGTAATACAAAGGAAAATAAGACAAGAGATTAAACATGCCAAACATGCATGTTTAACATAACAGTGTGAAGAAGAAAAGGACTACCACAACAAATATTACCCCTTTCATTTCCAGACAAAAACTAAGAGATAACAGGAACATTCTGAAAGACAAACAGTTCTCATATCCACAAAAACAAGAAAATTATAACAGACACCAGAGATATTAAACAAACGTGGGAATGTTATATTAAGAATTTATCTGAAGAGGATCGAAACCCACAAAACAACTTTACAGAAGCTCCAGAAGGACACTGGTACAAATCATAAAACCAAATTCCCGAACTCTGTTCAGCGCCAAATTCTACAAAGCAACTTCGTCCTTGCCTTCATCGTCATCAATGACTACGACAAAAGGACGTTACAATATAAAATACAAATATAAAAACAGATGAGGTGTCGGTCGAGTACCTACCAAGTCAGACCAAATTCCTACATCTCAACGAATAGCACGACCTAACCAGCATCCACTATACCTTTCTTGGGGAAATTGATCTGAACATCGTGGTCCTTCTTGATCTTAGTGATGATGGCGCCCCTCTTCTTGATGATCTTCGGATTGTAGTCCGGATTGACCTCGATTTTGAGCACGAACGATCCGAGCTCCCTGTCGCGCCTCTTCTCCTCCTCCAGCTCCTTCACCCTCTCGAGGATCGCCTCCTTGGCGCGCTCCACGTTCGTGGGCGTGCCCGTGATGCTGATCACGTCCTCCTGGACGTAAGACGGTGACAGCATTATCTGGACGTTGTACCTGTTCCTCAGGGCCCTCACGTCGCGACCTTTGGTCCTTGTGATCGACCTGTGCAGGTCGAACGGCACGTCTACGTTGATCGTTAGGGGGACGAGGTCGAGGAGGGCCTGCCTCGCCTGCTCGCAGTTCAGCTCCTTGCCCGTTATCCTAATCACGTCGCACAGCCTCACCGGCTCCGCGAAGATGTCTTCGATCGTCTAACAATGCACGTGCAAGTATCAGTTTTGTATTACTAATTTAATTAACAACTACTACAATTTACTTATACAAACAATATAGATTTATTAGTACAAATTGTATTCCTTTTGTTAATTGTTACTTTTGCAGCTAAGCATACAAAATACTTTAAAAGGAACATTCACGTGAACTGCACATTCGTCATACTTATGTGACTGTTTAGTCATTTAAACATTCAGATGAAGGACAAAGCCGAATTTTGTAGAAAGTTCCAATGATCACGCCAATGTGTTTTACACCTATTAGAACTAATTGAGGATCAACTGGAATTTCCTAGTGATAATGTAGTTGCTAGATGGCCTGGATCTGCCTGTGATTCAACCATTTTTAAAAATAGTGAAATCTGTAGCCAGTTCGATGACATCCACCAAAATTGTTTATTTTATTTTAAAATTGTTCAAAAAATTTCGTGAATGTACATGTCCTATCGTGGCTCGTTCACCTTCCTTTTGTCATAATGACGTCGGTTAATACATCACAATTTTCGTAAGATAAGAAATTCATCAATAACGTAAACCTGTTAACTAGTTACATAAGATTGTCACGGCGGTGCATAATACTTTATGAAGGTCTCCTGTAGATGCTATTGTAACGAAACGGCTCACCGGCCGCGACATAAACACGCCGGGAGCTACACAAGTTCGCGTTATTGCGATTCCGGGAAGGACACGACGGGAACACTCGAGAGAGTTCGATGCGATAACGGGTTCCTGGAAAATCGAATATTCTAGTAATTATCCCGAAAGTACGAGAAGCTTCTACCTGCCATAAAAAGGGAATGTCGGACCCGAAGCAGGCGAGTTGAAGAACCAGTGCGTAAACATTCGAGCGAGAGACCGCGCGCGTTAAAATAAATAAACATATCTGAGTGAAATAAATTATAAGTGTTAAAGTGTAGTTAGAAATAAATTAATTAGGATAATCGCGTAGTGTTTTAGTTTTAGTCAATAGTAAAAAGTTACACTATATATAAGAACTGAGATACAACCTCAATTTCGGTAAGCACATGTAACGGTTTTTTATAAAAGATTGCAATTTTCCTAATTTTATTTGTAGAGTGACCGATGATGTTAGAATATAATCGAAACGTTTCACGAGAAAAAAACAGTTTTCTTAATCTCCGCCCGAGGCTGCATCCCCACAAAATTTTCTAGTTTGAGTTTTATATATACAGGGTGTTAGGGGTTTGACTGCCTTTTTTTAATAGGCGATAGTATTCATCAAAACAAACAAAAAAACCTTATATAACAGGTGTCCTAAAACCAACCGTTTTCGAGAAAAAAATTAGCAAACTTCTAATATTAAGGTGTGAAAATTCAGTTTTATTAAAGAATGTCACATAATTTTGTATATGAAATGACTGTAAGATGTATTCTTTTAATGTATTTATTTTCAATTTGTAACAAAACAATCTTTTCTTTAAAGAATAATTTTTTTCCAATCAATAGAACTCGATAAAATGGCTACGATGTAGTGTGGCAACACCGCGAAGGTATCGCACGCGTCGCGAAATGAGAGCCAGACAGTGACACTAGTGACAGTGACAGTGTGCATCTTTGAATTCGAAAGATACGTATGATCGTTATGGTTTCTTTTCGGTGCGTGTAAATTTTTCGGTTCTTAAAATGTTCAGTATACGTGAATATCACAATATGCTATTAATTTACGGGGAGGCGTGTTGTAGTTCTACAAGTGCACGTTGTATCTATCACGAACGTTTTTCCTCAACGGCCACTGCCTAACCCATTTGTTGAAGTAAGAGAAAAACGGTGGACATTCTGAACACATGCTGTAATAACCAGGTAAATATTGAAAATTACAACATATCAATAACAGCATGATCCTTTTCTAATGCTGTTAGTGGCCCTGAATTACTGATCGCTATTGATTTACCATTTATACATGCAAGTGTAATAATTACATAATTGAATCAATTGGAATCACTTACAATTATTTCGTTTACTATTTCGTACAGCGTAAAGACGGCATTTAGGAAGAGTTCGCAAAAACGTTAACCTCGCACGATCAGCTGTGTACACGTCATGTTTACCGAGAGCCAACACCGAAAACGTCTTGTTTGTGTTTCCTTTCTTGTTGGTGTTGCCAAGTTGTGGTGAAATACCTTGACAAAATAACTCGACTTTTCTCGAAAACGGTTGGTTTTAGGACACCTGTTATATAAGGTTTTTTTGTTTGTTTTGATGAATACGATCGCCTATTAAAAAAAAGGCAGTCACACCCCTAACACCCTGTATATACATATATATATATATATATATATATATATATATATGTTAGCGTAATATGTCAACACCCCTCGTACATCGTACATAAGTCGCGATGCCGTTGGTGAGCTAGTACGCATGACGGAGGAAATGATGGAGCAGGAGCAGCTTACAACAGCGCAAGTCGACACACTCAATGCCATGTATTGAAGAGAGCCGTGTCATTAAAAGTAATAGTACACTTTCCTGAGTTTAATTAGGGGTAGAAACCCCAAATTGGCAGCTAATGCTAACATCAGAAGTGGGATTGTTCCCTGAATTGTTTCTCGTGTCGTGACAGTGGTTATAAACAATAAGAAACCAGACCAGACAATAAAAGTGAAGATGGCGGAAAAGAACAGTTCTCGTCGCGACACGGTGCTGGATTATCTGAGCATGGTGCGAACACGGATTCTGAAGAAGATGTTCCCCAGGCTTCTAAGGCAAGAGACGCTTATCAACTTAGTGGCGACGCAACAGCAACAACTTGCTGAGTTGCAAATCAAGATGGCTACCTCACCAGTGCCAACGCCCGCCCAGTACATCGGGGACGGACAACTCCAACACGCATGTGGCGGAACATGCGCATTCACACTTCAGGCTGGCGAGTGGCGAGTTATGATCTTGACAAGAGTGTATACTCCAGAAAAGAATGGCTTGATGACGCATCCAAGCTGAAGCAAGAGCTTAGTGTAAGCGATATCTTATGAACGAGAAACACCAGGTGTTCGTGCTTACGTCTCAGCAACCATGCGAAGCAGTGATTGTGATACGTTATGCGAGTGCGGAAATCAAAAACTTCGAAGGATCAACGGCGAATTTGATGCGCTTCGGATAAGTTCGTCGAGAATGCCACAAGTTGCAGAATCAGCGAAACGAAGGTTGGATCGTCGTTCGAGACGAGAGATCAGCGTCCTACCAGAAGTACGGCAGACAAGACCTTCAGAGGAGTTTGCCTCAACTGTAGTCGTCGTGTTCACCAGCAGGGCAATTGTCGCAGCTCATCCCAGCCCAAGTGGAATCGATGTTATTATTGGATGGGACGTTATAAGTCGACCTTGCTTGCGTGTTGAGAAAAGTAATGAAGGACTTGAATTGTATCATGCCCCGCACAATATCCCAAAAGTCCTAGTCATCAGAAATTCAGTTAACGTGAAAATAAACAGTACTCAACCCGACCTCGACAGCCAATTGAGACAGTCGGTAGAACGGTTATTATCCAAATATCAAAACAAAACACCGGATCATATTACCACCGGCAAAATGATGGTAAAATTGAAAGACTTTACACCAGTGTGGGTCCTCGATGATTGGCTTTTGAAGAAAGAAAACTAGTAAAAACTGTTGTCAGCAAACTTTTGGAGGATGGCATAATACGCGAAAGCTTTCGGATTATGCTAGGCCGATAGTACTTGTGCAAATTCAAGGGACCATATACAGTTCGCAAGGTTTTGCCAAACGAGAGGTACCTGCTTTCAAGCAAGGGGAAAAGGACTACAGTAGCTGCACACGAACAGCTGAGACCTTGGCCTACAGAGGAGGCAACGGCATAAAATAAAGGTACGTTCTAGCAAAACTACCTGTTTTTCTTTGTAAAAAGAAATGTGTTCAGATGGATAGTGGCAACCCCACTAGTCCTAAATAGTGGCAACCCCACTAGAGTAGTGAGTAAGGATAGTGGCAATCCCACTAGTCCTAAATGGTGGCAACCCCACTATTGTTATGAGGAAGGATAGTGGCATCCCCACTAGTCCAAAAATAGTGGCAACCCCACTAGTGTTAAAAGAGAGAATAATTTGAGAAAATCATTGAATGATAATAAAGTTGATAAACAAACACTGAATCAGTCTTTATACTCGTAGCTGCTGCGTTGTGTTTTAAAATTACAGAGTATGAAGATGAAAAGTGTCGCAGGGATGCTCCAAGTGCAGGATGGCCGTGTTAGCGTAATATGTCAACACCCCTCGTACATCGTACATAAGTCGCGATGCCGTTGGTGAGCTAGTACGCCTGACGGAGGAAATGATGGAGCAGGAGCAGCTTACAACAGCGCAAGTCGACACACTCAATGCCATGTATTGAAGAGAGCCGTGTCATTAAAAGTAATAGTACACTTTCCTGAGTTTAATTAGGGGTAGAAACCCCAAATTGGCAGCTAATGCTAACATATATATATATATATATATATATATATATATATATATATATATGTCGGGGATCACGCTCTCGACTTATTATTTTTTATTTTTTTGTATACTTTGTAATAATTTAAGTTGTTTATGTTAACGAATGAATACGCAGCACATTAGACGTGTGCGGGCGGAACCAAGAACGGCTTCTCGAGACGCTGAAATGCATTTTTAGTAATGAGTGTTTAAAAAACTCGGCGTAGTTCGATGTTTAAAAGAGGGAGACGATAATTAGCTCTCGAGCGAAGAAGTCGGGTCGGCCTTGGGATTGCCAAGCGTGTTCATGATTATTAATTTTACACATGTAAATCACAGAGTTTGTTTTTAATATACAATTGTCGCATCGTTTACGTCGTATTTCGCGCCCTTAATCCATACTGTCGACGACATCAGAAGTGGGATAGTGTTCTCACCCCCGGGACATATAGTGTTCTCACCCCCGGGACATATAGTGTTCTCACCCCGTGGTTAAATCGTGTGCTCACCCCCTGGATAAGTGGAGTGCTCTGACTTGAACCTGAACCTGAAGGATTTACGATGAGTGAACACCGAGATGTTGAAGAGGAGCAAGTGCTTCAAAACCAAGCGAACAGCGGCTCTGAACATCAGTGGCGTAAAATTTTGGACGAATTGGTGAAAAAGATTGGCCAGCCATCGACGAATGAATCTATTACTCTACCAATCTTCGATCCAGACAAAACGGGTCAAACCGTCAAAGGATGGTGTACAACTGCTGACCTGTGCATGCGAGAAAAACCAGCAAGTGGCAGTGCTCTCATGATTACTTTGAGCAAAGCCATGCAAGGTTCTGCATCGACCTGGCTTTCTCAAATTTCTTTTGATGGAATGACTTGGGAACAGTTTAAGGAGCTATTTCTAGCCAGGTATGATGAATCTGAAACTGGTGCAGCATCGTTACTCAAACTTCTATACGGAAAACCAAAGGACAACGAACCATACTCAGTGTATGCAAGTCAATTCCTAACCACATTCCTAACACGTTGGCAAAAATCCGATCCCGAAGAAATTGGCGTTGCACTAGCTATGGCACATTTGTCTCGATTTGATAACCGACTAAAACAACTTGCTTACACCATCGAAATGACAAATCGCAATCAATTACAACGTGAATTGCGTGCTGTCTCGAAACGTAAACTGGAGGATTCAGCAGATCAACAACAGGGAAAGCGTCCAAAACTACAGCGGCCGATGACATGCTTCAAGTGCGGAAAGGTTGGACATCGTCACCGGGAATGCCGGGCCTCCCTGGTGAAATCCAACTTCAGTGGAACTTCCAACAAGCCTCGGGAACAACAACCACGCTGTTACAAATGCAACCAACTCGGACACTACGCCAATGACTGCCAGATGAGGAAAGAAAATGGAACGAAAAGAGTGGATATCTGTACTGTTGCATCACCTACTGGGCATCTGAAACACTTAGGTGAGATCTTTCCATTTGTTTTCGATTCTGGAGCAGAATGTTCTCTTTTGAAGGAATCTATTTCATTAAAATTTAGTGGGCAAAGAAAACACAATACAGTTTCTTTGGTTGGTATTGGAAAAGACACTGTCTTTAGTACACTGCAGATCTTGTCTAAAGTAGGAATTGACGGTTATTTGCTTGAAATAACTTTTTACATCGTTAAGGACGATTGTTTAATTCATAATATTCTGATTGGGAGAGAAATTTTGGGAATTGGTTATTCGATTTACTTGACCCATGATAAGATTTGTTTGAATAAAACTAAAACTGCCTGTTGCATCACCAATAGGAGTAACAACTCAATGTTAACTTGGTCAAAAACAATAAAAACCGAAGTAGCTAATGATGAGCTTACTCAATTGCTTTCATTGTTGGAAACTTTCAAAGACTCCTTTATTACGGATAATCCTAAAAGACGAGTAACTACTGGTAAACTAGAGATTCGATTAAAAGATCCAAACAAAATTGTTCAGAGGCGACCCTACCGTATGAGTGAATATGAAAAAGAAATAGTACGCAATAAAATTCAAGAATTATTAGCTGCAAAAATAATCAGACCCAGTAATTCGCCTTTTTCAAGTCCTATTATTTTAGTTGGAAAAAATGACGGGACTAGTAGATTGTGTGTCGACTACCGTGAATTAAATTCTAATACAGTTTGTGATAGGTATCCATTGCCGATCATTTCTGAGGTAATTGCTAGATTAGGTGCCGCAAATTATTTTACAAAATTAGATATGGCCAGTGGTTTTCATCAAATCCCTGTCGACGAAGATTCCATCGAGAAAACAGCTTTTATTACTTCCGAAGGTCAATACGAATATTTGTCAATGCCTTTTGGGTTAAAAACGGCCCCAGCCGTCTACCAAAGAGCTATCGTGACAGCTTTAGGTAAATTAGTAAACACACATGTCGTCGTCTACATGGACGATGTCATGATTTATTCGAAAAGTATTTCGGAAGGTCTTTTTAAATTAAAGGACGTACTAAACGCCCTTGTTCAAGCTGGCTTTTCGTTAAATGTACGCAAGTGTTCCTTCTTACAAACTAAAATTGACTATTTGGGTTATGAAATATGTGCAGGTAAAATTAGACCTAATGCTGGCAAAATAAAAGCACTAATTGCTTTACCCCCACCTGAAACGGTCACGCAAATTAGACAATTTATTGGACTCAGTTCTTATTTCCGAAAATTTATACCGAAATTTTCCGTAATTGCCGCACCATTGTATCGACTAACAACCACAAAAGGAAAATTTATTTGGACTTCTCAACATGAGAAAATTCGACAACAATTAATAGAGAAATTAACGAAGGAACCAGTTTTGACCATTTTTAATCCAGAACATCCAGTCGAATTACATACTGATGCAAGTAGCGAAGGATATGGAGCGATTCTCTTTCATCGTATTTCTAACAAACTCCACCCTATAGAATATTTCAGTAGAAGGACATCGGAAACAGAATCTAAATATCACTCGTATGAACTGGAAACTCTAGCCGTTGTAAACGCAGTAAAACATTTTCGACACTATTTGTATGGACGTAAATTTCTTGTAGTTACTGATTGTAATGCGTTAAAATCATCTCGAACGAAATTAGAATTGACCCCTCGCGTTCACCGTTGGTGGATGTTTTTACAAATTTATGATTTCGATATTATCTACCAACAGGGCAAAAGGATGAGTCACGTTGATTTTTTTTCCCGCAATCATATTCAACCAAGAAGCAAAAATACAGAAACTATTGGAAAAATTCAAAAAGTTCTTCAAAAGGAAATTCATATTGTAGAAATTACTAAAGATTGGCTCATTGCGGAACAATCACGAGATCCTGAACTTTCTAAAATTATCTCCGAATTAACAGATTGCCAAAATTTGTCCCCTGACATATTAGAAACATACGAATTATCGCAAGGGTTACTTTATCGTAAAATTCAACGAAATGGACGAGCCAGAAAGTTGATTATTATTCCACGAGCATTCAGATGGTCCGTAATCAATAATGTTCATGAATCAGTCATGCATTTAGGTTGGGAAAAAACTCTTGACAAAATTTATGATTTTTATTGGTTTCCAAAAATGTCTAAATGGGTTCGAAAATTTGTTGACAAGTGTGTAACGTGTAAATTAGCCAAAACCCCTTCCGGTAAAGTACAAGTTGAACTTCATCCTATACCCAAATTTAATATTCCATGGCATACTATTCATATGGATATTACAGGAAAATTGAGTGGCAAAAATAAACAAAAGGAGTACGTTTTTATTTCTATTGATGCTTTTACAAAATATGTTATTTTGACTTATACTTCGAAAATAGATACAGTTAACAGTATTAGAGCTCTTAAGAAAAATATTTCTTTATTTGGAACTCCTACTAGACTCATTGTCGACCAAGGTGGATGTTTTGATAATAAGCAATTTAAGGGTTACTGTCAAAGTCAAATTGTGGAGGTACATTTCATTGCTACTGGTAGTAGTCGTGCAAACGGTCAAGTAGAACGAATCATGTCTGTCCTGAAATCACTTTTTACTGCCGTGGAATTAGATAAGGATAAATCTTGGCAAGATTATATCGAAGAAGTACAGTTAGCAATAAATTCAACAACCAACAGAGTCACTAAATGTAGCCCTCTTGAGCTTTTAATTGGAAAAGTTGCAAGACCATTTGGTTTAGTTGCTAATGATAATATTGAGGAAATAGACCTTGAGAACTTGAGAGAACGTGCTGCTGCAGCGATGAAAAATGCTTCATCTGTGGAAAAAGTGAGGTTTGATAAGGGAAAGGCTAAAGTTCAGCCGTTTAAAGTAAATGATCTTGTTTTGTTGAAAAATGAAGAACGAAATCAAACCAAGCTTGACCAGAAGTACCGAGGACCTTTGAGAGTTGTAAAGGTTCTAAGTGGAGATCGATATGAATTGAAACCGATGAGAGGTAACCGTGTTTTAAAATACGCTCATGATCGTTTAAGGTCAATGCCGACAGAGGATGATGAGTGTATTAATATGATTTATGATTGTGAAGACATTGTTGAATGATGATGTATGAGGTCAGCACTGGACGAAAGTCAGGGGTGAAGGTTGAGTTAACCGAGGGACCGGAGGCTTATCTGGTGTTGTGACCTGTGTGATCAGTGAGGATCACGGAGTAGGGTTGATCAGTGAGGATCACGGAGTAGGGTTGTGCACTAGACGACTTCGTGGTGTGAAGCCAGAAGTGTTGGTGACAACTTGTGTAGAATAACTAGTGAGTAGCTATTCGGTGATGTTAGAATTTGGGCTTTAATAAAAGTCAGTGATTTGATGTTGTTGGGCTTGGGAAGTCTGCTAGGTGGACTTACCTGAGTGGAATGAATTTGGAATGAATTTCGAGTGAATTGTTAGAGTCAGGAAGAGCCGAAGCGCAGAACCGCTAGCTCTGACTGAAAAAGACTTTACGATATGACTTGATGAGTAATTTATGTTTTGTTTTTCTAGCTTGATCGCACAGGGTCGTGCGATATGTCAGAATGGCCGTGTCGGGGATCACGCTCTCGACTTATTATTTTTTATTTTTTTGTATACTTTGTAATAATTTAAGTTGTTTATGTTAACGAATGAATACGCAGCACATTAGACGTGTGCGGGCGGAACCAAGAACGGCTTCTCGAGACGCTGAAATGCATTTTTAGTAATGAGTGTTTAAAAAACTCGGCGTAGTTCGATGTTTAAAAGAGGGAGACGATAATTAGCTCTCGAGCGAAGAAGTCGGGTCGGCCTTGGGATTGCCAAGCGTGTTCATGATTATTAATTTTACACATGTAAATCACAGAGTTTGTTTTTAATATACAATTGTCGCATCGTTTACGTCGTATTTCGCGCCCTTAATCCATACTGTCGACGACATATATACAATACAATACAATACAACATATACAATATACATAGTCTTTGGTAGAGCATTTCCCAAGTCCCCAGCGGCTCAAAAACTCAAAATTCCTCAAAATACTTTCTAATAAATCATGTACCCCCTTAGTCGACGAAATTTATGAAAATAATTTTACTGCGATAAATTTATTAATTTTCCATAGATTTCATCGTACACTAAAGACCAACGAGGAGGTGTGAGTACTCTTTGCCAGGATATGAATAGGGACGGGATTGTTGGGAACTGAATTGGGATAAGAAATGGAAGAGTAATTAAAATGAATCCAGGGAGATCATGAGTTAATGCTCTAAATCTGAATTATCCGAGGAGGAATCGCCCATACCGTTTATATTAATAATTAGCGGTATAACGGATGGTGTAACATGATATCGATGCTCGATACTTTATAGAAATGACGTTACGGACACAATTTTTCCATATCTCAGTACTAGAAACGTCATTACACACGTCTCGTATTATGATTATGACATATCTTCATGATAATCTGCAAAACTTTGCTTGATATTTTTCGCCGAAAGAAGTAACGCCCCTTGAACAAAGCTGTTTTCTTTTCAGTGCAAAATAATTACTCGTTTCCCCCTCGAACACGGAGTTTTCAAGGCACAATTATTGGAATCATCTGCCCAACCTTGCTGAACTACGTGTCAAATCACGTTTCGTCTAGATAAACTATGTTTCTAAAATTTTCTCAAAAAGCTGAAATTTCTCTCAAATAATATTGGCGCTTCTCCAGGATACGGGGCGATTCCATGATATACATCCATGAATCTAATTTTTTTATATTTAATACCGCCATCCAAGAAAATTTTACGTAAAGTCCCTAATGGTGTACATCGATATTCTTCAAAATTTTGCACTCGCACTTTGTACTCGCATGAGAGGAAGAGATAGACATGACAGTAGGTCATATTTCGCGTTGTTGCCAAAATGTGAATAAATACATTTATCTCGCAAGGTTGACGATAATTTGCCATTGTATGTTTAGCTATAAATGGTGGTATTTGTTGTTTGGAAACTCTGCATGCCGAATATAATACCATTTGTATTATGGATTTTAATACTAGGATACAATTCCAATATAATTGCTAACATATGAATACAAAAAATTTGTTGTTATACTTGTTAAATATATCTCTGTGATCAATATGACAACAGAGCCGTTGCAAACTGACTATGGAAAGACTGTAAATATTTCTACATCTATTTCGAATGGTCATTGCATGTATTTCACGCACATTTGTCTTTCTGTAATCATAACATACCTCATCATGATTAACGTATTCCTCCTGGTTATCCTTATCGGGGAATTCGATTTGGACGTCAAATTCGGAGATTACATCCTCAACATTGTAGCCCTTAGCCCGTCTGATTTTTCTATGGTGCTTTTGCGGGATCACGCAATCAATCGTCACCATTGACTCCAGTTCCTCGACGATCTTGTTGATCCTTGCCTTCGCGGCTTTGATGCTCTCTTTGTTACCCTACAATTTATTTAATCACATTTCAAACTTGTCCGAATTCAAATAAAAATATCGAGATTTTAATATCCCATGTATCAAATAGACTTCACAGTAAAACAAAAGATGTATATTCTGAACTAAAAGAATATAGTATACAAATGTTACACCACGAAAAAAAAACTACAAATCAACCTAGATGAACTTTAATCAATTAAAGTAAATCTTATCAATTAACCAGCATTCTGCATAACATGGTAAACACTCATGGTGAGTCTGATCTTGGTATCACTTATGTCAGAAAGGAGATCAAGAGAATTCCTAGCAAACAAGAAACCAGATTACAGTGCTTGATAATTAGAATTTGATACAATCATAACAACAATACTGAATGAACATAAGTGTTATCTTTTTGGTTTTGATTTCCCAAAGTAATAGGTTTGTTATCTGGTACTGTCTATAAGATCAACTAAAAGCAACAACACAATAATAAATCCTATTTATAACCAATTTATAACATAGCAAATTTACAACACAATCAATTTATAACACTATAAAGCTTGCAGCTTGATATTCCAGGAAGCAATTCATAAAATACCAATATCAATACTTATTGCTCAAATATTGTCATGCTGTCTGTTGGTTAGGTTATGAGTTATGAGTAATTTCCCTTGCATTTTATCTACCTTGAGGGTGACTCGTTCACTGGCATCGCCTGAACGTGGGAAGGAGATCCTGACGCCCCCGCATTCGTCCGGTATACTATGTAACACTTCGCCCTTACGAGCGACGAAATGTTTGTGATGACGAGGCTCCACTTGCATTTCACCTATCACATTGTTATCCTGCAAAATTAACAATTAGTTGCCTGCGTTAGTACAGTGAAACTTCTATAATACGGACACCCGGGGGAGCAAACATTTTGTCCAGATTAGGGAGGTGTCCACATTAGGGAGTTAAACATGAATATTGTTCAAAAAAATCCGTAATTTTTGAGGGTCCCTATCGTAGAGGAAATTTTACGTTACTATCTTATGGCAAATTGACAGTTACATAGAAAAAGTGTCCATAAACCTATGTGTCCATATTGCAGAGGTGTCCACAACAGAAGGTTTCACTGTACTATTCCACCTTTAGTCGACTTAATTATGTCTCGTTAATAGGTTTAACTCACAAGTTTCTTTATCATCTCTTCGAGTTGAGTTTTAGCTTCGTTTACAGCTTTCTTATCCTTTCCTATGATAGTGATGACCTCTCTGTCGTCATCGGTACTTGATGGGAATTCAAAGCGGGCACCGGTCGAATCTCTGATCTTTTTGATATTGGCACCATTCTTACCAATTATGAGCCCGAAGTGTTGTGGGTCGGCACGCAACTGCAAATGAGCAAAAGACAAATACGGTACGGTTATAGACTGTCGGCGTAAATGGATAGTGCTTTTAGTTCATATTTGGTGGCGTGTTGTCGTTTCCCTGAATATTTTACGTATAAATGCACACTCGGTTGTCGCAGGTAGGTAAGGGATTTGTTGAGATTGCTAAATTAGGGTTTCAGTGTTGTCAACGTATCTGTCTGCTGAAGGACTCGGCACGTGAAAACAAAACCAGGTAGTTCTTACCTACGGCAAAGACGAACCGTATTTGTCTTTGCCAATATCAATACTTATTGCTCAAATATTGTCATGCTGTCTGTTGGTTAGGTTATGAGTTATGAGTAATTTCCCTTGCATTTTATCTACCTTGAGGGTGACTAGGTCACTGGCATCGCCTGAACGTGGGAAGGAGATCCTGACGTCCCCGCATTCGTCCGGTATACTATGTAACACTTCGCCCTTACGAGCGACGAAATGTTTGTGATGACGAGGCTCCACTTGCATTTCACGTTTCACATTGTTATCCTGCAAAATTAACAATTAGTTGCCTGCGTTAGTACAGTGAAACTTCTATAATACGGACACCCGGGGGAGCAAACATTTTGTCCAGATTAGGGAGGTGTCCACATTAGGGAGTTAAACATGAATATTGTTCAAAAAAATCCGTAATTTTTGAGGGTCCCTATCGTAGAGGAAATTTTACGTTACTATCTTATGGCAAATTGATGGTTACATAGAAAAAGTGTCCATAAACCTATGTGTCCATATTGCAGAGGTGTCCACAACAGAAGGTTTCACTGTACTATTCCACCTTTAGTCGACTTAATTATGTCTCGTTAATAGGTTTAACTCACAAGTTTCTTTATCATCTCTTCGAGTTGAGTTTTAGCTTCGTTTACAGATTTCTTATCCTTTCCTATGATAGTGATGACCTCTCTGTCGTCATCGGTACTTGATGGGAATTCAAAGCGGGCACCGGTCGAATCTCTGATCTTTTTGATATCGGCACCATTCTTACCAATTATGAGCCCGAAGTGTTGTGGGTCGGCACGCAACTGCAAATGAGCAAAAGACAAATACGGTTATAGACTGTCGGCGTAAATGGATAGTGCTTTTAGTTCATATTTGGTGGCGTGTTGTCGTTTCCCTGAATATTTTACGTATAAATGCACACTCGGTTGTCGCAGGTAGGTAAGGGATTTGTTGAAATTGCTAAATTAGGGTTGCGGTGTTGTCAACGTATCTGTCTGCTGAAGGACTCGGCACGTGAAAACAAAACCAGGTAGTTCTTACTTACGGCAAAGACAAACCGTATTTGTCTTTGCCAATATCAATACTTATTGCTCAAATATTGTCATGCTGTCTGTTGGTTAGGTTATGAGTTATGAGTAATTTCCCTTGCATTTTATCTACCTTGAGGGTGACTAGGTCACTGGCATCGCCTGAACGTGGGAAGGAGATCCTGACGCCCCCGCATTCGTCCGGTATACTACGTAACACTTCACCCTTACGAGCCACGAAATGTTTGTGATGACGAGGCTCCACTTGCATTTCACGTTTCACATTGTTATCCTGCAAAATTAACAATTAGTTGCCTGCGTTAGTACAGTGAAACTTCTATAATACGGACACCCGGGGGAGCAAACATTTTGTCCAGATTAGGGAGGTGTCCACATTAGGAAGTTAAACATGAATACTGTTCAAAAAAATCCGTAATTTTTGAGGGTCCCTATCGTAGAGGAAATTTTACGTTACTATCTTATGGCAAATTGATGGTTACATAGAAAAAGTGTCCATAAACCTATGTGTCCATATTGCAGAGGTGTCCACAACAGGAGGTTTCACTGTACTATTCCACCTTTAGTCAACTTAATTATGTCTCGTTAATAGGTTTAACTCACAAGTTTCTTTATCATCTCTTCGAGTTGAGTTTTAGCTTCGTTTACAGATTTCTTATCCTTTCCTATGATAGTGATGACCTCTCTGTCGTCATCGGTACTTGATGGGAATTCAAAGCGGGCACCGGTCGAATCTCTGATCTTTTTGATATCGGCATCATTCTTACCAATTATGAGCCCGAAGTGTTGTGGGTCGGCACGCAACTGCAAATGAGCAAAAGACAAATACGGTTATAGACTGTCGGCGTAAATGGATAGTGCTTTTAGTTCATATTTGGTGGCGGGTTGTCGTTTCCCTGAATATTTTACGTATAAATGCACACTCGGTTGTCGCAGGTAGGTAAGGGATTTGTTGAGATTGCTAAATTAGGGTTGCGGTGTTGTCAACGTATCTGTCTGCTGAAGGACTCGGCACGTGAAAACAAAACCAGGTAGTTCTTACTTATGGCAAAGACAAACCGTTATCAATACTTATTGCTCAAATATTGTCATGCTATCTGTTGGTTAGGTTATGAGTTATGAGTAATTTCCCTTGCATTTTATCTACCTTGAGGGTGACTCGTTCACTGGCATCGCCTGAACGTGGGAAGGAGATCCTGACGCCCCCGCATTCGTCCGGTATACTACATAACACTTCGCCCTTACGAGCGACGAAATGTTTGTGATGACGAGGCTCCACTTGCATTTCACGTTTTACATTGTTATCCTGCAAAATTAACAATTAGTTGCCTGCGTTAGTACAGTGAAACTTCTATAATACGGACACCCAGGGGAGCAAACATTTTGTCCAGATAAGGGAGGTGTCCACATTAGGGAGTTAAACATGAATATTGTTCAAAAAAATCCGTAATTTTTGAGGGTCCCTATCGTAGAGGAAATTTTACGTTACTATCTTATGGCAAATTGACGGTTACATAGAAAAAGTGTCCATAAACCTATGTGTCCATATTGCAGAGGTGTCCACAACAGGAGGTTTCACTGTACTATTCCACCTTAGTCGACTTAATTATGTCTCGTTAATAGGTTTAACTCACAAGTTTCTTTATCATCTCTTCGAGTTGAGTTTTAGCTTCGTTTACAGATTTCTTATCCTTTCCTATGATAGTGATGACCTCTCTGTCGTCATCGGTACTTGATGGGAATTCAAAGCGGGCACCGGTCGAATCTCTGATCTTTTCGATATTGGCACCATTCTTACCAATTATGAGCCCGAAGTGTTGTGGGTCGGCACGCAACTGCAAATGAGCAAAAGACAAATACGGTTATAGACTGTCGGCGTAAATGGATAGTGCTTTTAGTTCATATTTGGTGGCGTGTTGTCGTTTCCCTGAATATTTTACGTATAAATGCACACTCGGTTGTCGCAGGTAGGTAAGGGATTTGTTGAGATTGCTAAATTAGGGTTGCGGTGTTGTCAACATATCTGTCTGCTGAAGGACTCGGCACGTGAAAACAAAACCAGGTAGTTCTTACTTACGGCAAAGACAAACCGTATTTGTCTTTGCCAATATCAATACTTATTGCTCAAATATTGTCATGCTGTCTGTTGGTTAGGTTATGAGTTATGAGTAATTTCCCTTGCATTTTATCTACCTTGAGGGTGACTCGGTCGCTAGCATCGTCTGAACGTGGGAAGGAGATCCTGACGCCCCCGCATTCGTCCGCTATCCTACGTAACACTTCGCCCTTACGAGCGACGAAATGTTTGTGATGACGAGGCTCCACTTGCATTTCACCTATCACATTGTTATCCTGCAAAATTAACAATTAGTTGCCTGCGTTAGTACAGTGAAACCTCTATAATACGGACACCCGGGGGAGCAAACATTTTGTCCAGATTAGGGAGGTGTCCACATTAGGGAGTTAAACATGAATATTGTTCAAAAAAACCCGTAATTTTTGAGGGTCCCTATCGTAGAGGAAATTTTACGTTACTATCTTACGGCAAATTGACGGTTACATAGAAAAAGTGTCCATAAACCTATGTGTCCATATTGCAGAGGTGTCCACAACAGGAGGTTTCACTGTACTATTCCACCTTTAGTCGACTTAATTATGTCTCGTTAATAGGTTTAACTCACAAGTTTCTTTATCATCTCTTCGAGTTGAGTTTTAGCTTCGTCTACAGATTTCTTATCCTTTCCTATGATAGTGATGACCTCTCTGTCGTCATCGGTACTTGATGGGAATTCAAAGCGGGCACCGGTCGAATCTTTGATATTTTTGATATTGGCACCATTCTTACCAATTATGAACCCGAAGTGTTGTGGGTCGGCACGAAACTGCAAATGAGCAAAACGAATGTCATTAAATGATGTAATATTGATAATTCTATTTAAGAAAACAATACTTCCTGCATTACAAAAAGAAGGAAATTCTATGACACAATTAGCTCCATCACTAAAGAATTGTTATCGAAGTGATTTCTCCCAACCCTAAAGTATGCTAAATGCACCATCAATTGGTAACACTTTTTGTCAACATCAATGACTACCCAGTTACCATTCGCAAGGGGACCAAAGTGGGAACCTGCTCACCAGTGACGTCACTGATCCACCAGGTGACGGCGAGCGCTGGCTGCAGAGTCGCGAAAGTGGAGGAAGCTCTAGTGGGCGTCTGCGATTCTCTCGCTGGATCCGAGAAGAAGAGGCTTATTGAGCTACTCCGTCGATATCGATCGATTTTCGTATCTGACAAAGGACCTTCTGGGAGAACGAATATTGTTAGACACAAGATCGATACGGGGAACGCGAGACCAATCCGCCAGTCAGCAAGGAGGTTGCCACAGGCCAAGCGGGAGGTAGCGGAGAAGATCATCCACGACATGGAGAAAGAGGGAGTCATCGAGCCATCTAGCAGTCCTTGGGCATCTCCTGTAGTCCTGGTAAAGAAGAAGGATGGAGACACCAGGTTCTGCGTAGATTATCGTCTACTAAACAACGTCACGAAGAAAGACAGCTACCCTCTTCCCCGGATAGACGACACCCTGGATACCCTCGCTGGATCGAAGCTGTTTTCCACCTTGGACCTGAAGAGTGGCTACTGGCAGGTCGAAATGGACCCTGCAGACAAGGAGAAGACGGCTTTCACAGTAGGATCTGGACTGTGGCAATTCACCGTAATGCTATTTGGGTTGTGTAATGCGCCTGCTACGTTCGAGAGGCTCATGGAGAACATACTCAGAGGGCTCTCCTGGAAAACGTGCCTCGTGTACCTAGATGACATAATCGTCGTAGGGAGGACGTTTGACGAACACCTGTCAAACCTGGAGGAAGTCTTCAAGAGACTCCAAATGGCTAACCTGACGCTCAACCCAAAGAAATGCCATCTGTTAAGAACGAGAGTACACTATCTGGGTCACGTGGTTAGCAGTAACGGCGTCGAGGTGGACCCTGAAAAAGTACGAGCAGTCCAAGAATGGCCAACACCGAAGGACAAACATCAATTGCGGAGTTTCCTGGGGCTTTGCACTTACTACCGTCGTTACGTCAGAATGTTCTCTGACATCGCAAAGCCGCTGACACGACTAACTGAGGAGAAGCGAGCCTTCCTTTGGGATGAAGAATGCTAAACCGCCTTCGACGACTTGAAAAGACGCTTGACGACGGCCCCTGTTCTCGGATTCCCGACCCAAGAGGGGCGCTTCATCTTGGACACAGATGCAAGCAACGACGGGATCGGAGGGGTTTTGTCACAACTGCAAGATGGGCAGGAGCGGGTCGTTGGCTACTTCAGTAAAGTCCTGTCGAAGCCCGAGAGGAACTACTGTGTCACCAGGAGGGAGCTGTTAGCAGCCGTGAAGTCAGTAGAACATTTCTACAAATACCTATACGGGAGAAAGTTCCTGTTGAGAACAGACCACGCGGCGATCAGATGGCTCCTGCGATTCAAGAATCCGGAAGGCCAGGTAGCTCGGTGGATTGAGCGTCTTCAAGAATACGACTTCGACATTGAACATAGAGCAGGAACCAGCCACCGTAATGCTGACGCTCTTTCAAGAAGACCGTGTCCAGAAGGATGTCCCCATTGTAGTCGTGCAGAGGTAAAGGAGGCTTCTGCATGCCGCACGACGGTCACTGACGAAGACTGGTCACCAGACGGGCTGCGACGAGCGCAGGAAGGCGACCCTGAACTTCAACGGATCCTGGAGTGGAAAGAAGGAGGTCGTCGGCCGGAATGGCAGGAAGTGGCCCCATCCTCTAGGACCCTGAAATCGTACTGGGCACAGTGGGACTCCCTGGTGATACAGGATGGACTGCTCAAGAGGGTGCTCGAATCCGATAATGGCGCAGAAAGGCGATTCCAACTCATCGTACCCAAGATCAAGGTGGCGGAAGTGCTACGTCACCTCCATGACGGAACATCTGGAGGCCACCTGGGAGTAAAGAAGACCCTGCAGAAAGTGCGCGAGCGTTTCTATTGGGTGGGCTGCTCTGAGGCTGTTCGTGAATGGTGCAGGAAGTGTACAGTTTGCTCAGTCAGCAATGGACCGCACCGCAAGCCGAAAGCCCCGATGAGACAATACAATGTGGGAAGTCCTTTCGAGAGGATCGCCCTAGACATTACTGGACCATTTCCTGAAACCGATTGTGGCAACAAGTACATCCTGGTGGCGATGGACTACTTCACAAAATGGGTAGAGGCCTACGCGATTCCCAACGGATCACGGGTGGTGTGTGAATGTGTGTGCCATTTGTTTGTGCGATTTGGAAGTGAATTGGTTGTTAGAGTTATTATCCGTAATGATACGCCCATGGAGGACAAGGCGGCATCGCTCTTCACTACTTAAAAAGCCATTAAGTGTTTTTATGTTCCAACTCGGACTGGACAAGAGACGGTAGATACGACCGCGTTGAATTTTACGTGTGAATTGGTTCTATTACCAAAAAATGCGTTTCAATTTGTGTAAGGAAATGCATACAGGAAAAGGATTATTTATATTGTTTGAGTTCTTAAGAAACACGTAATTTTAACACACAAACTGTCAAACTGACTCATTTAATACAATTTCAATATGAATTAATATGTCCCTAAATAATATAGATAATGATTAATATTAATAGAAAGAACTGATAATTAAAATAAGATAATTAAACGACCATTATAGATATTGCGATACTGATCAATAATTATAACGACAATTTCCACGCCACCCTGGAGGTATTGTCTTTTTGGCGCGTTACTTTTTTTGAGTGGGTGTTCGCCGAGAGCCCTATTGTCCCACTAAATAAAATTAACGAAATAAAACAATATATAACACAACTAAAATATAACACAACAAAACCGTAATTTAAATAATAAAAACAAAATATATCAATGACATAATTAGTAAATAAAAAAATGCCCTGTGAGTCGATGTCCTGTAAGTACCTGAAGGTTAGAAGGTGTCTAATTTACGTTTTTTAGACTTCGAAGTTCTTGGTTGACTTTTTGATTTATGAGAATTTTCTGTTTCCGTACTATTTGAATTTTTCACATAATTGTTTAACAGTATATTAGAAAAAGTTATTAGTAAGTTTTGCAAAATTTTTAAATAACTGTAACCACAAATACACGTTTGACAAAATTCGCTGTATACAGAAGTTTGTTTAATACTTAAAAATGCCAATTGAAATAAAATATATTTCTGATTTGAATGTTTCAAAAATTGTTTTTCCCAATTGTCTTCATTAATGATTGTTTCGAATATCCCAAAAATATGAAAAAAAAAAATCGTCACATGATCGGTGGGTATTGAAAGGCCGCCACGTTGTAAATAATCAAAATATTGGTTACCCATTAAGCCACCCTTATTCTCTCTAATGATAGATATACAAATGTCACAATTAAGTTTTTTAGAAATTGAATGGGAACCGTATCCTGATATGTAAATTTTTAAAGAATCATCTATTTCAGTTGAAAGATAATCTGTATCTAAAACATTCAAAAATGGCTTTAGGTCAACCGGAATTTCCTCAGAAAAGTCTAAAGAATGGAGGTCCTGTCCATGTGCATTAAAATTTGTTCGAGAAAATTTTTCTTTGAGATCTGCCAAAGAAAATGTTGGTCCTGATTTCTTGAATACATGTTTCAGTCTTATCTTTTTCTCAGCATTTAATACTTCGGTATATGAAACATTATAATCGCAGCCACAAAGTTGTCTATAGTGCCCAAACCTCTTTTCTAATTTGTCTGTCGTAAATTTTCCTGGTAAAAAATATGAGATATCGAAATTTTGAAAGCAATACTCAATTAAATCTAAAAAAACAACGGTGTTTTGTCGAATCGCCTGATATGTATCTTGCGTTAAATGGCCATTTGTTTCCAAATATGCCATTTCTCGAGCCAAATTAAAAATTGTCGTAAAAATATCACCTTTGAATCATTGGGGTTTGTTATAGGTTGACAAAACTTATTGCTGAAATATTGTCATGCTGTCTGTTGGTTAGGATATGAGTTATGAGTAATTTCCCTTGCATTTTATCTACCTTGAGGGTGACTCGGTCGCTGGCATCGCCTGAACGTGGGAAGGAGATCCTGACGCCCCCGCATTTCACATTGTTATCCTGCAAAATTAACAATTAGTTGCCTGCGTTAGTACAGTGAAACCTCTATAATACGGACACCCGGGGGAGCAAATATTTTGTCCAGATTAGGGAGGTGTCCACATTAGGGAGTTAAACATGAATATTGTTCAAAAAAATCCGTAATTTTTATTTGTTCTTTGGACACAATGTGCTCTTCTAAATGAACTTGAAATTTGTTAATCAATCAGAGTAATTCACTTTCTCATGACACTAAGTTTTCTGATCTGGCTGTTGAAAGTGGTTCATTATTGCTTCAATATTGCAATCATTATCGTCCATCCATAAAATAGTGTCTATTGAACATAATCGTCAGAAGCAACTTGGGAATGAGATAAAGTTAAGAGTTCTTTTAATGAAGTCCTTATTTTCCTCGACTTCATTTTGAAATATATTCTACACATTGAACCCAGCTTTTCTAAAGTAATGCTGAATGGTGTTTGTTGTTACGTTTTCCCACGATTTCGAGATCCATGTAATCGCTTGTAAAACGTGTATGCTTTTTGATAAATTTTTAGTTGATCCATTAATTTCCATTGAAGCTAACAAGTGGTTCAAAATATACTTTCGATAAAATAAGGTAAAATCAAAATAAAGTGTCCACATTTGCCGCAAATAAAGTCTCCATGTCCAGATTAGAGGGGGTCCCTATTGTAGAGGAAATTTTACGTTACTATCTTATGGCAAATTGACGGTTACATAGAAAAAGTGTCCATAAACCTATGTGTCCATATTGCAGAGGTGTCCACAACAGGAGGTTTCACTGTACTATTCCACCTTTAGTCGACTTATTTATGTCTCGTTAATAGGTTTAACTCACAAGTTTCTTTATCATCTCTTCGAGTTGAGTTTTTGCTTCGTTTACAGATTCCTTATCCTTTCCTATGATAGTGATGACCTCTCTGTCGTCATCGGTACTTGATGGGAATTCAAAGCGGGCACCGGTCGAATCTCTGATCTTTTTGATATTGGCACCATTCTTACCAATTATGAGCCCGAAGTGTTGTGGGTCGGCACGCAACTGCAAATGAGCAAAAGACAAATACGGTACGGTTATAGACTGTCGGCGTAAATGGATAGTGCTTTTAGTTCATATTTGGTGGCGTGTTGTCGTTTCCCTGAATATTTTATGTATAAATGCACACTCGGTTGTCGCAGGTAGGTAAGGGATTTGTTGAGATTGCTAAATTAGGGTTGCGGTGTTGTCAACGTATCTGTCTGCTGAAGGACTCGGCACGTGAAAACAAAACCAGGTAGTTCTTACTTACGGCAAAGACAAACCGTATTTGTCTTTGCCAATATCAATACTTATTGCTCAAATATTGTCATGCTGTCTGTTGGTTAGGTTATGAGTTATGAGTAATTTCCCTTGCATTTTATCTACCTTGAGGGTGACTCGGTCACTGGCATCGCCTGAACGTGGGAAGGAGATCCTGACGCCCCTGCATTCGTCCGCTATCCTATGTAACACTTCGCCCTTACGAGCGACGAAATGTTTGTGATGACGAGGCTCCACTTGCATTTCACCTTTCACATTGTTATCCTGCAAAATTAACAATTAGTTGCCTGCGTTAGTACAGTGAAACCTCTATAATACGGACACCCGGGGGAGCAAATATTTTGTCCAGATTAGGGAGGTGTCCACATTAGGGAGTTAAACATGAATATTGTTCAAAAAAATCCGTAATTTTTATTTGTTCTTTGGACACAATGTGCTCTTCTAAATGAACTTGAAATTTGTTAATCAATCAGAGTAATTCACTTTCTCATGACACTAAGTTTTCTGATCTGGCTGTTGAAAGTGGTTCATTATTGCTTCAATATTGCAATCATTATCGTCCATCCATAAAATAGTGTCTATTGAACATAATCGTCAGAAGCAACTTGGGAATGAGATAAAGTTAAGAGTTCTTTTAATGAAGTCCTTATTTTCCTCGACTTCATTTTGAAATATATTCTACACATTGAACCCAGCTTTTCTAAAGTAATGCTGAATGGTGTTTGTTGTTACGTTTTCCCACGATTTCGAGATCCATGTAATCGCTTGTAAAACGTGTATGCTTTTTGATAAATTTTTAGTTGATCCATTAATTTCCATTGAAGCTAACAAGTGGTTCAAAATATACTTTCGATAAAATAAGGTAAAATCAAAATAAAGTGTCCACATTTGCCGCAAATAAAGTCTCCATGTCCAGATTAGAGGGGGTCCCTATTGTAGAGGAAATTTTACGTTACTATCTTATGGCAAATTGACGGTTACATAGAAAAAGTGTCCATAAACCTATGTGTCCATATTGCAGAGGTGTCCACAACAGGAGGTTTCACTGTACTATTCCACCTTTAGTCGACTTATTTATGTCTCGTTAATAGGTTTAACTCACAAGTTTCTTTATCATCTCTTCGAGTTGAGTTTTTGCTTCGTTTACAGATTCCTTATCCTTTCCTATGATAGTGATGACCTCTCTGTCGTCATCGGTACTTGATGGGAATTCAAAGCGGGCACCGGTCGAATCTCTGATCTTTTTGATATTGGCACCATTCTTACCAATTATGAGCCCGAAGTGTTGTGGGTCGGCACGCAACTGCAAATGAGCAAAAGACAAATACGGTACGGTTATAGACTGTCGGCGTAAATGGATAGTGCTTTTAGTTCATATTTGGTGGCGTGTTGTCGTTTCCCTGAATATTTTATGTATAAATGCACACTCGGTTGTCGCAGGTAGGTAAGGGATTTGTTGAGATTGCTAAATTAGGGTTGCGGTGTTGTCAACGTATCTGTCTGCTGAAGGACTCGGCACGTGAAAACAAAACCAGGTAGTTCTTACTTACGGCAAAGACAAACCGTATTTGTCTTTGCCAATATCAATACTTATTGCTCAAATATTGTCATGCTGTCTGTTGGTTAGGTTATGAGTTATGAGTAATTTCCCTTGCATTTTATCTACCTTGAGGGTGACTCGGTCACTGGCATCGCCTGAACGTGGGAAGGAGATCCTGACGCCCCTGCATTCGTCCGCTATCCTATGTAACACTTCGCCCTTACGAGCGACGAAATGTTTGTGATGACGAGGCTCCACTTGCATTTCACCTTTCACATTGTTATCCTGCAAAATTAACAATTAGTTGCCTGCGTTAGTACAGTGAAACCTCTATAATACGGACACCCGGGGGAGCAAACATTTTGTCCAGATTAGGGAGGTGTCCACATTAGGGAGTTAACATGAATATTGTTCAAAAAAATCCGTAATTTTTGAGGGTCCCTATCCTAGAGGAAATTTTACGTTACTATCTTATGGCAAATTGATGGTTACATAGAAAAAGTGTCCATAAACCTATGTGTCCATATTGCAGAGGTGTCCACAACAGGAGGTTTCACTGTACTATTCCACCTTTAGTCGACTTAATTATGTCTCGTTAATAGGTTTAACTCACAAGTTTCTTTATCATCTCTTCGAGTTGAGTTTTAGCTTCGTTTACAGATTTATTATCCTTTCCTATGATAGTGATGACCTCTCTGTCGTCATCGGTACTTGATGGGAATTCAAAGCGGGCACCGGTCGAATCTTTGATCTTTTTGATATTGGCACCATTCTTACCAATTATTAGCCTGAAGTGTTGTGGGTCGGCACGCAACTGCAAATGAGCAAAACGAATGTCATTAAATGATGTAATATTAATAATTCTATTTAAGAAAACAATACTTCCTGCATTATAAAAAGAAGGAAATTCTACGACACAATTAGCTCCATCACTAAAGAATTGTTATCGAAGTGATTTCTCCCAACCCTAAAGTATGCTAAATGCACAATCAATTGGTAACACTTTCAAAGAATCAGAGTAAACTGTAGTATTTAAAAGTATTTCTTTATTGAGACGCCACTGATGCTAGGATGCTAGAAAACTCACTTGGAAAAATTGGCTGCTAACTTCACACTGGCACTACATACCATACATGTAGAAGTGCAGCCAGACCGTTTGACTGAATAATGTAATAATCCTTTGTTCTGAATATTCCAATGTATTTAGATATTAGATGTAACACTGCATGTCCCAAATATAATTACCTTAGCTGTGAAGCTGGCAAGTGGTCTATCATTGGTGAGATCGAGGAGCCGTTGTTTCCCCTTTGGGGACTTCTTCACAACGCCACCACAGTCCTCCATGATCAAGTTGATCAGCTTACCCTTGGCGCCGATCAGGGAGTTGTAGAACCTCGGCGATGTTCTCGAGCTCGTCCTGGATCTTGCGGATCTTCTTAGGCGGCTCCTCCACGTCCTCTCTCTTACCAGTTATCTTGATGGCGTTCTTGTCGATGGGGATTTTGAATTTTGCCACCTATTAATTTAATTTGGTTAACACCTTATTTTTATAATTCATATTTCACTTTTAACAAATTGACTTTCAATTAGTTACTACTGCGCACATTTACCATTTCGACAAATTAACTTTCGATTAATAATTACAGAATTTGTTGCTTCAGACATTAAGCAACTAATCAGTCATGAATGCTTACCGTGCTGGTGTAAACTAGCTCATTCAATGTTATCCTGACATAAGTGTTCTTTCTTCAAAATTACGTTTTTCTTTGAAGCACCCCGATTTTCGGCACCTTTACATATAATCGTCGCATTTTAGGAAATTTCAAGGGTATAACCTGCCCAAATTAAATGTGAATGTTAGAAATTGTTATCTATCCAATTTGTATATAAGACTGTAAATTAATAATTAAACTGTGTTATTTTCTATATTAAAAAAAGAAAATTAATAAATTAAGGATTTGTATAATGAAGTATCATGGGTATCCGAAACAGATATTTGTTAAGTTTCCTAGCAGGTACTGTAATTTTAAGATATTTCTGTATCTGTATGCTTTGGGGTTGTTGAGTGATTTCAAAGAATCCGTTATTATAAAAGCTATTGTAAGGGATGGTACGAAGTAGGTACTAAATAAATAACTCATTAATTATGCAAGCTTCTAATATCGGGTAATGAACTCTTCAAGAACGGAAGTCATGATATCATACTTAGAGTAATATTACAATGGTTGCCAATCGAGTATATCCATTGTGAAACTACCTAATCGAATTATCGATGACGATGAAAAATGAAATCATTATCATCCTAATTTGTGAGTTCAGTCTTTTCAGTTGCATTATTAGTCTTATCATTATTATCTACTCCGTCGGCAGCTTTAATATCTACTTTATCAAATATCTCCATTAATTGGTCAATATCTTCATGTTCAATATATCGGAAAACGTTTCTAGGTCATCTGAACTATTATCCATTGGTACGAATTCTTCTTCACTTTCCAACGAAGTACTGTTCACATTATTTCGTTTTAAGTTTATTTTTTTGATTGTTTTAGTCTTTTTTGATCAGTTCGATCTGTTGCCTATTTCTAATCGCTGTTCTGTTACGATATCATCTGCTATGATACTTTTTCCAGATTCTACTTAAGTTTCTTTCTTCTTCCTACAGAAGTTGGTCCAGCATGACCGAATCTATTGTTTTCGAACACTTCTTTAAGGGAAGCGGATGTTCGTGCTTCAGCGACTTCTTCAGGTATGATTTTCCTGGGCGGTTTATTGAGTATTTTTGTCTATCAAGAGCGACTAAACCTGTTGCTGAGAACCCCGATTTGCTGATAGTTTTTTTTTGTTAGCTTCATCGTCAGCCAATGCTCGCTTTAGAAGGCAAGGAAAATAGTCCTTCCTGATGACTCCCCTATGGTGTCTTTTCCAGTTGCGATGAATTTTTCGCCAAGACCCTTTCAGTGGTCGGAAACATGAAACATCTAAGGCTGCGTTAGATGTGTACCATTTGGTGGTTATACCTAGTATAAAACGTATTTGGTTCTCCTAAATTATCCCCAATAATCACTTTTGATCCTGGTGGGAGCGACTTACAGTAGGGTAGAATTATAGTGCGGAACAAGTCATTAAAAATCGTTGCATTAAACCAACCTGATTTGGTACGATTATATCTGGCTCCATCTGGACCATTTTCAGTCCAAGTAGACCATAAATTGTCAGCTTTGTATACAACATATGGCGGAAGGAAGTTTCCTGACACCGTACATGCAAACATCATGGATGTTGCAGCCTTGGATGAATCCATAATTTTCTCAGTTCTCTTGCTGTTTTTTCGGACAATGACTTTTACCCTTCCAGGGTCATCGGTGAAATTAGTCTCATCGTAGTTTATGATTCATTTGGGAGAAACTTCCTCAATATTTTGGGTCAGGTTGTAGAACAATTTGTTTATGACCTCATAATATTGACTGTGACTCTGCTCTCTTTAATGGACTGAGAAAATCTATTCGAAAGTTCCAGGATGTCTTCGAAGAAAATTATTCAACCAGCTCTCTCCAGACCTAATATCTTTGAATTTGGGAATCGTGGTTCCAGATCTGGCTATAAATAATTTTTCGTAAGTTCAGCCAAGTCTTGGTTCTCCAATGGAAACCCCCATTCTGCTGCAATACTAAGACCATTACAGATGATCCTTTATTCTTGTTCTGATAAGGCTGTTGGACAGCCTGTAGTTTTTATGTAAAGTCCTCATACTTTTCTGCTCAGAGTGGCAACACGAATATTAAACCTTTCTGAAACTTCAACTAGAGTGATCTGTCTATCCTCCCTGTACAATCATAAAGCCTCCGGAACAGTTTCCTGGTCATGGATTTGGCATGATTTCTATAATTCCTGGCTTCTTTTATAGGATCGCACCATTCTTTCAAGTTACCCCAGAAAATCCCAACCAAAAAAAAAATGTACGCCCCTGCGCTCCCAACGGATTGTTAGAATAAATGAGATTAGGAAGTTTATAACAATGCATTAAGCATAACAAAAAAAAATATTAACATTGTTTCGCTCCCAAAACCTCATCTACACATTCAAAAGTATTCACACTACAAAAAATTCCATTTTTCATACATGATTTAATAAATTTGTGTCGCCCAAAAATATCATGCAACTCATGCGGGTACCCAAATCACCACCCCACACTACCTCTCTGTCATCCTGTCTTAGGTCAAAGGCCCGTATCCACCAATGTTAAAAAGCGACAGTTATCTCTTAACTAGCAGTTAACCACGTATTTTCATATCCACCAACAAAATTTTGCTTTTAACCGAATGTTAACTTAACTGGCAAATTTTGGCCAGTTAAGATAACAAACAGTCAGTTATCTTAAAGAAAGGTTATGTTACACAATACGCAGTGTTTGAAATGTTAACAATTTGATTTCGGTAGATTTATCTAGTATTGCATTCGTTAACGAAGTCGAAAAAAGAGGAATCAAAATGCGGGTTTCAATTTTTTGATCTTTTTCCTATTTTCATAAAATCTTTTGAGCGAATCCTTGTCCCTAAAAACTCCCAAGCTGGATGTAGTATTGAAAGAATTTGTAATTTCTTTCCATGTCTGCTCTTTACTGCTGTTAGATGTCTTATCTGTTGCTTTACTTTCGAGAATATTTTTAAATTTGTCTTGTATTAGCATAGACAGGTTAAACTTTTCTACTGAAGAAAAGTTCTGCTGTCTCTTCCTTTTACCTGCTGCATATTCTACATCTGGTGTATTCATCTTCCCGGATAAAGAAAACAAGTTAAAAATATTACAGGGGAGTGTAATACTACATACAACAGTATCAATAACTTATATTGTGTCATTGTTGAACGAATTATTATTTAAATTAGGAGATGAGTTGCTTTGTAGAAGCCTTTTTCGTTATATTCAAAACGGGAGTATCGACTTCGGCTGAAAACATTGTGTAATTTGCAAATTAGTTCAAAATTAATCTTTCTTTGAAACCACATGTAACTTTTTTTAAAGTACCTACCTCTTTGGATTTATGTCAGCAATCCTACACAAATTCAGTAAACTTTCATGAAGTTCGTGAATGTTTAATCAATTTTGCATGTAAATGTAATCAAAAGTAAAAGTTGACGTTGACATTTGTGGCGGGGTTGCCAGAATTTACCCTGGAGCACCCTGGAGATAACAGGGACTTTCCTAAAAGCCGCTTTACAGTCATGCAATCCGGTGAAATTCCATGCAAGACGCAAGAAAAATGGCACAAAGGCATGCGCAGTGCAAGCCCAGCTTGCAAGTTCGTGCAAAAGACTTGCATGAAAATATTATCGGTCTCGCCCGTTTTTTCTTGCATTGCAAGCGCAAGTCTAGGGATAAATTTAGCTACTTTTGTGTGACCAACCGCACAGTTATAGAGATTGGTGACTTATTTTTGTCAAGAGATGAAGAGATTATTAAATGTTGCTTCATCCATCCTCAGAAAGTTGGACAATGTTTCCTGCTCGGAATTTACAAATTCCTCAGTCGACAAAAGTATACTTCCCTTCCTCCTATTCAACCAAGGTCTCACCCACCACCTTCTTTTTGCCGGTTTCTCTCCATCTACTTTCAGTAGCAAGGCAGAAGCAGCTATAATCGTGCATAATGATGCAGTGACTATTTTTTTACGCTGTAATCTTTTCACTACAATAATTTTATCTATTATACACAGTAGGAAATTTACAAAAACAATAACACATTAGAGGTTATAAATCGGAAATGTTGTTGACATTCCTTCATAGACTTCAGTACGTTGGTACACATGTTGCAATTCAAAGTGAGTTGCCTATCCTTGCACAACTGTAAAACGATTGACAACTTTCATTTCATGCAAGAATTTGACCTTGCAAGCCCTTGCTGAAATTTCTTGCACATTCCATTGCATGACTGTAAAGCGGCTATAACTACACAACAAAAAGTAATGGCGGATACGGTATTAATGTAAAACTTTAGTTAGTGTTAACCCACAGTTACTTAACAAATGGTTAGGGGTGTTATTGGTGGATACGGGCCTTAGTCAGTGTCTTTTGTGTCTTCTTCTTTCGTCTTCCTCAGACCTCAGAGTGTAACTTTTTGGTTTTCGAGTTTCGTTCTGTGCGGAGTTCTCGTTCTCACTCGTTCTATTAAAGCACCACTCGCTTCGCTCGTCGTACTTTAAAACTCTCGTGTGACGATACTCCATTTTATTAATCGTCTAGTATAATATAATGTACTATTTATTCTTCTTTATACTTTTATCCAAGCCAAACCTAACCTTTCGGACCGTAGTCGTAGGCCCAGAAACGTTTCCGCCGCAAAGGATTTTCTCGTTCCGTGTAGATTTCAATCCAAGATGTCCGGCGATAATTGGCCGTCCGGGCCGTTCGGCAATAACACCTCTCGCCCATTCATTGCTTCAAGCGAAGCCCGCCATAAGAAAGCTATGCTTCCAAAAGAAAGGACGTACCTATTTATACTGTCTCCAAATTGCTGAATGGCAGTGTGTGGTGGCTTCCCTTCCTTATGTCGATCGTCGATCTGTGATCGAATTGTGAGCAGTCCGCCGGGGCTTTATTGCGGAGATTTATAGGGAAGTAGTGAGCGCAATGCAATGACGACAATGACGGACAGACAAAAGTGACGGTCGCCTTCGATTGTTTGGATCGCGCCGATCGCGGTATAAACGATTGGTAGCTAGCGTCACCATGGAGCAGGCAACCAATACGAAAAAAAAAACAATTGTAACACGGTTGCTACTAAACAGTTAGCGCGGCGCGATAATTGGCCGTTGCGATCGTGACGGTTTTTCGTCGTTTACACTTCTCACCGATTCAGCGCTTCGAGCGAAACCCGCCATACGAAAGCTATGCTTCCAATAAATTTCTTGAGCAGCTTTGCGTATTTCTGGGAGTGTACAGGTCAATTGTACATTTTTGTCTTCTATTTCGCGCACGTAAGTAAGTGGTTATTGAATTTGTACTAGGGCTACTATACCGCGTTTGGAAATAATAGGAGTAATGACATTTGGCGATGAATCCCTTTTTTGAAGAAACTGTAGAGCGTTTTGTGTGGAGCAAACGCACAAATCCATGTGCCGCACATGCAGATCGTGAATTTATCGCACAAGCCATGCGGCGTTGTCAAATACCAACCTTTGGTTTTCTTGAATCATAAAGTTGGTTCGAAACATTTAAAAATCATGTTTTGAAATGCATTTTCCAGTCGGTTAACTGAGCTTTACACTTTAATAAAAGTAAAGAAAAACTATAATGGTTCAACGTGTGCTTTTAAGCAAGCCACGAAAAGAGTATTGTTGGTGATGGCGGCAACCAGAAATACACCATAGAAGTATATTGCTAAAGATTGCTTACAACGGCAACAATGCACCAATCCTTTCGTCAAGGTTCGTTACATGAACGTAGGTGCTGTAAGTCAATAATAATATTAATAATCAACCAAAAAGGTAACGCGCTGGTCAAGTACCTCATTGTGGCGTGGAAACCTTGACAAAACATGAATATGTATTATTCTTATTGATTTGTATTTGTATCTTCTATTTGGAAAAATGTTTTAGTAATTTTTTTTAAAAATTCCTTTAGTCACGACTGTATTTCTACGCACGCCTATGGAATCCATATAAGTCTCCACGAAACATCAAAATCGAACTGTCAGTCACTCCTATTATTTCCAAACGCGGTATAGTAAGTAGATATTCAAATGCAAATACGAAACGTCAATGTCAGTGTAACCAACCCACGCAAAATTCCCTAGTGTGATACGAAAACTTGAGTAGCCTAAATTTAATGGATTAATAAAGCAAAGTAAATAAAATAGTATATTACACTCGTTTAATAAGACGTGTTATTGAACTAGTCGGCGAAAGAGGCAGAAATTGAAAATTTATATTTTTATTGGTTAGCAATATTACTAAACGTGATAGTTTCCATAAAATATCTTGTATGACGTCATCCAGTGTTAGACATCATATTTTCCATATCATCGCTTTATTTTAATTTTAATCAAGCAGGCTTTCAAGTGTACCTACTTGTAAAAAACAAAATTTGTAATTTTTGTTTAAAGTTACACCTCCGATAGTAATTAAAGTTGTGATAAGGATGGCAAGGTTGATAAACCTTGGGAATGTTTAGATGTATTATTTATCCCTCGTTATTCACTTGATATCGCTTTTATTTTTGACACCCATAACATTTCATGCAGACATCACCTTTATAAATATAAGAAAGATTTGCTTAAAAATATAGTTTTATTTCGCAGATACCATGCGAGGATTAAAATTAAAAACGTACCCAAAATTTTATAATATATTCTCTCCCTCAGGTTAGTCCTGGGCTAACAGAATCGACCCGCAAGGACTCAAAATGTATATAATATAATTATCAATATATTATCATTATCATCATATTATGTACACAAGATTACAGCAAAAACAAATTCAATAAATCAAATCAATAAATTTTTTCACAAGAAAATCATTTAAGTAACGTTGAATACAATTCAACACATCAGTCGATCCGTTCGATCAGACAATATTAATACACCATCTGTTCATATAAAAAACGAACCAGAAAAGTTTTAACGTAATACAAAAATTCCTCCGTACGCACAGAATTACAATCAATGCATGAGTGTTCGGTACGGTCGTATATAAAAAAATTAAATCGAGAGGAAGGCACGATACACTGCCTTGTTTCATCATTTTATGGCAGAGAGGTTATGATTTAACCATTAATTAATTCATAACGGAAAAAAAGTAGAGGAAACGTAAACTTTTGGACCGCTTAAAATAACTTTCTACCACGATATGCTACGATTTTCCAACAAATATATACAGCTAACTAAAATATAATAAAAAAAGAAGGGAAAAATTTGTAAATATCATAACGTCTCTACTTTTATATAATATATTATTAGTGCCGATGTAGGCCGTAATGCCTGCCCGAATTTTCCTAAAAAAGGGGGAAGACATCAGAAATATCGTCTCAGTAGAAACAGCTGCGTGTTTGTGTGTATTTTCCATATCAGATACCATATAATCGAGAGTCCAGTGTCGTCGCCAGGCCTAATTTAATTAACCAATTAATGCAGCAAACAGTGAGGGAAGAGTTAATGCGCTCCCATTAACTATATTTTTTTTTATTTACTTATACTACTAAAGTTAGTATTTTAAACCACCAAGTTTTCCATTACTTTCCGTACTGCTCGCCTTCCTGCGCTCCGAGGCAGTGATCAAACGTAAAACATGTTATTAGAAACAGTAAACGGTTACAAATTTTCAAATAAAAAATCAGATATGACAAGGAGTAATCGCAGCTGCGAGGGAATGGAAACGTGCGTCCCGTTACGGTTGCGACTGAATTGAACTGCGGACCGCTGCCGCGCCGAGGATCCTCGAGAGCACCGGCGATATGAACACTTTGATTTGAAAATTTTGTAAAAAGGATACGATCGATAAATGGCCGCGTCCGGTTCAATTCGCGCGGCGCGACGCGACGTCTCCGTTCTCGGCAGCAAAAGAGGAACGCCCCCTCTCGGCACGGATCGAAACTAATACAAGGTGACGTAGGCGAGCGTAGTGGGCGTGGGCGGTGTAAGGGAGAGACGTCTAGCGGCGGGCGCCCCAGACGACGGGCGGCGGGGCGGCCTGCACTTCGGCGGCGTTGTTGCCACGGCCGCCGAATGCCGGGAAGTCCGTGACGCTCTCCGTGTCGGGGGCGCGCTGCTCCCACGGGCCGCCGCGCACCATGAAGCCATTGCTCGGCGTCTGGTGGTGGTCCCTGTCGTGGCCGCGAGCCGACCCGGGCGGGCTTTGCGGGCTCGGCGCCTCGAAGTGGATGTTCAGGGTGTGGGTCTTCTCGCGCGTTTGTTGCTCCTCCACGTCCTGCAACTGCAACAAATACGCACACATTTCAACGTACATTACATATAAAACTTACACATTGCATATAAAAATATACACCGTTACGTGTCGATTTTCAGGAGAGCGCTCGAGCGGAATCGAGTTGGTATTTTCGTTCCCCGGTTTAGTTACTTCTTTTGTTTGCTTAAGGAGAATGTTGAAATTTTGTCAGATCTGGGTTTACTTTGGTAACTACCGTTGGTAAAAATCTGAAAGTGTTCCGCTTTATGGTTCGCTTGTAATTACAATGTAAGTAAGTCGTGTGGAGAGGGCAAAAATGATTTTTGAGTGGTCACGAGCGTGAGAGTGGGATTTGGATTTGAGACATTTTTGGGGGAAATTTGAAAAAAGGAGAGAAGACGAGAGATTCGGGCGAAGACCGTGAGGGGTCGAGGTTCGCCTTGACAAGGTTTCGCTGAGGTCTCCATAATCTGAGGAGACCTAATTAGCGAATAAGTTTAGATAAGTTTATTGAGTGTTAAGTGCTTGTGAGTGAGCCATCGGATTAATCCTCAGTGTCTGGTGGCTCATCTTCGTCAGATCAACCCTCGGCAGTCTGGTGAACTCGTAAGGTATTTATAAAGAGGCCTCTTACCTTTTAAAAGTGCGAATCGATCGATCGATTATTTACCGTATTTGTTGTTTGTTTGATTATTTGTTTGAATATGTTAGTCTGATTGTTTAAAGTGAATTTTAGAATTCACGTTTGTAGAGCAGTTAAGGAACCCTTAATTGTTTGACATTTTCCTATTTGATTAAACCGCTTTACAATTAATTTTGCTTTCTTTCGACCACGACTCACTAATTAGTTTTGCAACAACTGTAACACGAGTTGCCACCAAACAGATAGCGCGACTCCGAAATAAATCACTTTTTTCTTTCTTCCTCCATAACGTATCTTTTATATACAAGAAAACTACATAACTTCAATGTTTCTTAATTTTCACAGCTGATAAGAAATTTCGTTTATGTAGATTATCAGCTGCTTGAAAATTTTCCCATGTTAATCTCTCAAAAGAAAAAAATTGTATAGAAACAGTTGCCATGGTTACCAAATTCTGACTTTCCTCACGTATTGTGAACGGTCCGTAGAAGCTTTTTAGTAATTAGCGTTATATGTCCGAGAACTCATACCTTACAGTACGAATAACATGTTTAAAGACAGGGCGACGAAGGAGCCGAGTCTTGAAACTCGAAATGAGTACTGTAAAAAGAGTTCCCCGACAAATATCGTTATGTATTTTATTTCATCCTGTGTTGAGCATAAGGCGGCTCGTACACCACAGCAACATCAAACACGCAACATGCGACATGCGGTAAATACCGCGAGTAAACTTGTGCCGCACAAAAACGTTATAAACGGGTAGATGTTATAAGAAGCATCGTACACCAATGCAGCGCAGGCATCTGTCTCGCAACATTAGCCCGCGTGCGATATCCTATGCATGTCTCGCCGCAGTATTTGTTGCATGTTTGAAGAGACAACATCTCTGTAACAATGGCTGAGAGTCCACTATTTAACATAAATTTTGTGTGTTACGGGACAACTAATTTTGTGTGTTAAGGACAACTGCTCCTGTGTGACAGTTACAGGCCTATGGTTTAAATTATGTACATATAAGGAATAAATCTAATAACGACGCAGCCGTTTCCGTTTGCGCCGAGATCGCAAAAATTGCCAAGTTGCAATGACATCCTCCTCGCTTGACGACATTTTCAATACTGAAACTGAAACATTTTGTCGCACTTGTCTACGCGGTCAAGCAACATGCGATATTTATCTCATGCTGCATGTTGCAAGTTGCATGTCTGATGTTTCTTTGGTGTACTAAAGCCTAACGGTTTTTCGGTGATCACACCTTTCATCGATTCAGCGCTTCGAGCGTAGCCCGTCATAAGAAAGCTATGCTTCCAATAACACGCTCATTTTACCCCATTTAATTTGTGTTATGGAATAAAGGTTATAAAGAAATGTGGAGCCAAAATTTTACTTCACACTGAAAAATTCCATTTCATTAATAGTATTTCGACTAATATCAATAATCTGGACAAATTACTAATCCTCATATCCTCCTTGGAATTAATTGTCCTAATCAAAGAGGCTACACAGCTACACTTCAGTGTAATTTTTAATATACATAAAATATGTGTATTCCATATAAAAACGTTTTTCTTTTGGACAATATTCACTTTCATTAAATTCAACGTATCCCTATGTATCCATAAATTTTGCTTGAACTAGAAAGGATAGTACTTTGCCAAGTAATGTTAATGAATAATCAACACAAACCCAGCTTTCGTACTCGTCTAAATCAGACATGTACTAAATCATAGTTTTCTTACTAAATCAGCACTCGTACATTTTTCCCATTAGTTTTACTACAGACATCATCGTCAGCATATAAATGAGCGACCGGAAATAAAATACCGGAAATAAAATGTTTACAACATGTTTCTTCTGCTTGCTACAACCTACTGGGAATGCAGTGGCTGTTTAAAACAGCTGATTTTGTTCACACCAGAAGCCCAATCACACGCCTCACTACATATAATATCTCAATATACAACTTCCACAATACGACTATGATCAAACTGTACTCACATATTCCTCCTCTAAGTTAAGCAGATGTTCCCTGGCATCCATGACGTTCTCCTCCTGCCCGCTGATAATAACGAGGTCCGGATCGGAGTCCTCCGACCTCGGGAATTTAATGTCCACATGGTAGTCCTCCATGATCTTTCTGATGTTGCGCCCCTTCGCCCCGATCAGCCTCGAATGGACGCGCGAATCAATCTTGACCTCCTCGCGGACCAACTCGTTCAGCTCGTTCACGATCTTCATGATCGCCTCTTTCGCTTTGTAGGTGTTCTCTTCGTAGCCTGTGATCGTAATCACAAATTCCTCAGGGTCGCCTGGAAAGTGTTTGAGAAGGCCTCAGTTAGAGAATGTAAAGAAGAGCCAGGCAGAAATACAATTTTTCTAATAATACGTCGCGAGCACCCATTTGGGATGAGAGGAGCAGGTAGAGTTTTTAAGTTCAATTTGATTTAATGGGCACACATTCCAGCATTGGGCGGGAAGTGAACTTACATATCTGGGTTTCTAAAAAAGATAAAAAGAAACCCAGGATTTAACAACTTTGAAATTAGACAATTACCAATCTATAAGCCTCCTTCCTCATCCATAAAAGCTTCTTATGAAAATCATCACGAATAGATTGACAAACAAATTGGATTAAAATCAACCTCCTGAACAAGCAGGTTGTAGAAAAGGGAATAGCACGTCAAAATACATCCAGACAATGTGTACATTAAGAGAAAAGTAAGAAAATTATAACGCCCCACTCCATCTTGCGTTTGTTGACTACAATAAGGCCTTTGAATCAATTGAAATATGGGCAATGTTAACAGCTATGGACCACGCAAGAATTGATTCAAGGTATTGAAACCTATTAAAGTACTTATAGGAGAATGCTACATTGCAAGTTCAAATCACAGATGACCAAGTAAAGTGGGTGACTAAATATTAAATTTAACATTAATAAAAATTGTACATTATCAATAGACTCATACTTAACACAACCAGGTCTTGAATACAAATGTACAAAGATAATATGAACATATAATATTACAAGTTGACACACAGTTGCATATGAAGGTCATACTTCTCCACCAACTCTTTCATCAATCTCAGAGTTGTATGTGACTTCACCTGGAGATGACGGAACGAGAATAGGAGATAGATCGAAGTGAATATGGAAAGAAATGGTTTATTTCCAACCAAAAGGGTTAGACTTGGTGACGAAGGTTCCTTGATGGAGGAATGGTTTCTGTTCCCTTTTATTACGATTGGTGAAATTCTGCTACAGACCATTAGTTGAGCTTACTTCTGCTGGTCTACTTAACGTTTCGGTTACTTTTACAAGTTCAGTATTGTTGCTCAGTAAACAAATTGATCACAACTGACAAAGTCTTCGTGTAATAGAAGAGCTAGAGGGTGTCACGATGCCACAAATGACATTTCCACTCCCTGCAAGATGAAACAGTCAAATCCAATCCAGATGGATTGATTTTTCCAGTTAATTCCGCTTTAATCAATTATTATTGAATCTGACTATAATCCACTGATAGCCACTTTCAAACACTACTAAAACAAAAAACCAAAACTATACGATACAATATAAAAGGAATAGAGGATAATGTAAAAAAAGAAAAATTGAAGTCAGAAGTGTATATACGCTTTTCCAGAAACAATGTAGAATAACGAAGTGTAGAGTACATCTGGCAACATAACAAAATAACTTTACAGAAGCTCCAGAGCACACCGATAGAAACCATAAAACCAAATTCTCGAATTCCATTCAGCACCAAATTCCACAAAGCAACTTTGTCCATGTCTTCATCGTCATCACCGACAACGACAAAAGAATGTTACAATATAAAAAGAGATGAGGTGTCGGCCGAGTACAAAGTCAGACCAAATTCCTACATCACAATGAAAAGCACGACCTAACCAGCATCCACTATACCTTTCTTGGGAAAATTGATCTGAACGTCGTGGTCCTTCCTGATCTTGGTGATGACGGCGCCCCTCTTCCCGATGATCTTCGGATGGTAGTCCGGATTGACTTCGATCTTGAGCACGAACGACCTGAGCTCCCTGTCGCGCCTCTCCTCCTCCAGCTCCTTCACCCTCTCGAGGATCGCCTCCCTGGCGCGCTCCACGTTCGTAGGGGTGCCCGTGATCCTGATCACGTCCTCCTGGACGTCAGGCGGCGACAGGAATATATGGACGTCGTACCTGTCCATCAGGTCCTTCACGTCGCGACCCTTCGTCCCTATGATCGACCTGTGCAGGTCGAACGGCACGTCCACGTTGATCGTTATGGGGACGAGATCGAGGAGAGCCTGCCTCGCCTGCTCGCAGTTCAGCTCCTTACCCGTTATCCTAATCACGTCGCACTGCCTCACCGGCTCCGCGAGGATGTCTCCGTTCATCTAACAATGCAAATGCAAGTATCAGTTTCGTATTACTAATTTTATTAAGAACTACTACAATTTACTTGCACAAACAATATAGATTTGTTAGTACAAATTGTATTCCTTTTGTTAATTGTTACTTTTGCAGCTAAGCATACAAAATACTTTAAAAGGAACATTCATGTAAACTGCATATTCGGCATATTATGTGAATGTTTAAAGTCATTTAAACATTCAGAGGAATGCCTCGGAAAAGGCCGATTTTTGCAGAAAGTTCCAATTAACACGCCAAAGTGTTTTAAACCTATTAGAACTAATTGAGGATCAACTGGAATTTCCTAGTGATAATGTAGTTGCTAGATGGCCTGGATCTGCCTGTGATTTAACCATTTTTAACAATAGTGAAATCTAGCCAGTTTGATGACATCTACCAAAATTGTTTATTATTAAGTAAATAAATATATATATATTCCTCCTCCACCAGTCCTCTTCAAATGGAGCTTTTCTAAGGCTAACTTTTCTTTTACATTTTTTATGGTGAAACGATACTTCTGCTGGTAGCACCTGGACATGATGTATTAAATTCTGTAAATATACACTCACCGTCTGTTTCTGGGTTATTTTAATGAGGGGCCCTAGACCTCTTTTCAATAAACTATTCAACTAAGCGCTCGCTGGTGCAAGGCATCCGCCACTTTAGGGAGTTAAGTGACCTTAACTACGCATACAACCTAAGTGGACCTGGTGTAACCAGATATAACTAAATTACAATAGATTTGCATGTTTTAACTGGAAATTTGATAGATTCCAATGAGCCAGAGATTTTCTCCAGTTTATAAAATGCTTCAAATATTTGTTGAAGTGGGAGTTTTTCCAAAATGTATCTGTATGTGCGTTTAATTAGAATGCAATAAAAGTTAATACATTAATACGTGTTTGTTAAATTTCATGTATTAATAAGCGCATACTTGTAGTATACCTTCACGCACATTTGTCTTTATATAATCATAATAACATACCTGATCGTGATTAACGTATTCCTCCTGGTTATCCTTATCGGGGAATTTGATTTGGACGTCAAATTCGGAGGTTACAGCCTGAACCTTGTAGCCCTTCGCCCCCATCACTGTTCTATGGTGCTTTTGCGGGATCACGCATTCAATCGTCACCATCGACTCCAGTTCGTTGATGATCTCGTTGATCCTTGCCTTCGCGGCTTCGATGCACTCTTTCGGACCCTACAATTTATTTAATCGCATTTCAAACTTATCCGAATTAAAATAAAAATATCAAGATTTTAATATCCCATATATGGAGATAGCCTTCACAGTAAAACAGAAAAATCAACCTAGAGGAACTTTAATCAATTGAAGTTAATTTTATCAATTAACCAGCATTCTGCATAACATGGTAAACACTCATGGTGAGTCTGATCTTGGTATCCCTTATGTCAAAGAAGAGATCAAGAGATTTCCTAGCAAACAAGACACCAGATTACAGTGCTTGATAACTAGAATTTGATACAATTATAACAACAATACTGAATGAATATAAGTGTTATCTTTTTGGTTTTGATTTCACAAGGTAATAGGTTTGCTATCTAGTACTGTCTAAAAGATCAACTGAAAGTAACAGCACAATAATTTCCATAAATCCTATTTATAACCAATTTATCTACCTTCAGGGTGACTCGGTCGCTCGCAACTCCTGAACGTGGGAAGGAGATCATGACGCCTCCGCACTCGTCCGCTATCCTATGTAACACTTCGCCCCTACGAGCGACGAAATGTTTGTGATGACGAGGCTCCACTTGCATTTCACCTTCCACAATGTTATCCTGCAAAATTAACAATTAATTGCCTGTGTTAGTTCAATTTCACCTTTAGTCGACTTAATTATGTCTCGTTAATAAATTTAACTCACTATGTTCTTTATCATGTCTTCGAGTTGAGTTTTAGCTTCCTCTACAGCTTCCTTCTTTCCTATGATAGTGATGACCTCTCTGTCGTCGTCGGTACTCGATGGGAATACAATGCGGGCACCGGTCGAGTCTCTGATCTTTTTGATATTGGCACCATTCTTACCAATTAGGAACTTGTGGTGTTGTGGTTTGGCACGCAACTGGAAATGAGCAAAACGAATGTCATTAAATTATGTAATATTGATTTCTATTTAAGAAAACAATACTTCCTGCATTACAAAAAGAGAGAAATTTTACTGACACAATGAGCTCCATCACTAAAGAATTGTTATCGCAACCCAACCTTAAAGTATGCTAAACACACCATCAATTGGTAACACTTTCAAAGAGTCAGACTAAACTGTAGTATTTAAAAGTATTTCTTTATTGAGACGCCACTGATACTAGGATGGTAGAAATGTCACTTGGAAAAATTGGCTGCTAACTACATACTATATGTGTATAAGTGTGGCCAGACTGTTTGTCCTTTGTTCTGAATATTTCAATGCATTTAGGTATTAGATGTAACACCTCATGCCCCAAATATAATTACCTCAGCTGTGAAGCTGGCAAGTTGTCTCTCATTGGCGAGATCGAGGAGCTGTTGTTTCGCCCTATCGACGTCCTCCTTCGGCCCCCTGATCTGTACTTTGTCGCTCTTGCTGTCCGCGCTCGGGAACTTGATCGAGACGCCGCCACAATCCTCCATGATCGAGTGGATCAGCTTACCCTTGGCGCCGATCAGGGAGTTGTAGAACTTCGGCGGTATCGTGATCTCCTCGCCGACGATGTTCTCGAGCTCGTCCTGGATCTTGCGGATCTTCTCGCGCGCCTCCTCCACGTTCTCTCTCTTGCCAGTTATCTTGATGGCGTCGTTCTTGTCGCCCTCGGCCGGCAGGTCGATTTTCGTGTTCGTCTCCTCGCGGATCTTGCGGATGTTCGCGCCTCCTGATCAAATACACATGAGTTAACAATTTTTCGTATGTAGCGTATGTATGTTCCTATTTCATCATTTTCAGTTGCACAGTCATATAAAGGGTATTACAGCAGTTAAATAGGGAAGTTATTTAGAACCCTTTGAAGTAAGGGGAGTCCTATCAGGGACATCGAATATCAAAATCTTAGTGAAGTTATTCAATCTATAACACTGGAGAGTTGCTACGGTCAGCCTACATAATGATCCCAACAACAGCTAATACAAAAAAAAAACGCAAGACGGTCTAATTAGCTTAATAAGTCACCTGTTAAAAACCTTCCTTAGGATATTACATTCAAGGATGTACAAGAAACTCGAGGAATGGAGTGGCAAAACACAATTTGGTTTTAAAGGCGAACTAGGAACTAGGAGGCGGTATTCTGTTTAAATACTGAAACGTTTAAATAAACGAAGGAATGTTTACCTCATTTTCATAGACTAAGGGCCGGTACTTTGGGTCCTGATTAAACATCGGATTAAGTTAATTCCCGATTAAAACAGCCAACCAACTAAAGTACGACTACTTTCTTCTGTTATTTACAACTGCGATTCAGTTGACTGGCTGTTTTAATCGGGGATTAACTTAATCAGATGTTTAATCAGGACCCAAAGTACCGGCCCTATGAGAAGGAATTTGACAATGTTAAGCACGATATAATAGAGCAATTACCAAATAAGGCCAACATGGACTAAAAAGAGATCAGAATTATCCAAAACCTCTATTGGAACCAAAAAGCTAAGGTAAGGACAGACCCGGATCACTATATGGACGAATTTGAAACACGGAAGGGTTTCCGACAAAGGCTGCATACCGTCTCCAATGGTGTTCAATCCCTATATAGAAAATATATTCGCTAAAGCACTGGAAGGCAAGGAATTGAGCATGAAAGTAAATGGTATGGCAATAAACAACCTTCATTATGCTGATGATACATTATAACTGACAAAATTGAAGATCTACACTCACTATTAAATAGTTGAATAGAATAAATAGCTTAGGGAAAAAGTATGGCCTCAAGATCAATATGTAGGAAACAAAATACATGGCCATTAATAGAAACCCTCCTGAGGACCAGGTAATATATGTGGATAATGAACCTACAGAACGTGTGAAAACTTTAAAATATCTTGACAAGACAATAAATAACCAATGAAGTACATCGCTTTACGTTAATCTCATGATAACTGAAGTAACAACAGTGAAAATATTTTATTCTTACCCTTCCCGATGATAAACTTGTGGAACTGCTTGTATATTGGCACTTCGATCTGATATGACGACTCGTTGAGCTCCTTGACCAACTTATCTAAATATCTGGCACACTTGTCGACGTCTTCCTTAGGCCCTCTCACCTTGACAATGTCGGTCCTGTCGATCGGACCGGGAAAGAAGATCTGCACCTGATTGAATTTATCCCTGATTTCCTTGATCTTCTCCCCTTTCGTGCCGATGATGCTTCTGTAATGGCGCTGTTCTATGATGACGTCTTTCTCTTTCTCGTTCTCCAGTTTAAAGATTCTCTGCTGGAGCTCAGCCTGAGTCGCAGTTACGTCTTCTTTGTTTCCCTCGATGCGGATCAAACCACTCTCCTCGATGTTGATTTGTACGTTGAAGTCTTCCTTTAATTTGTTGACTACAAAACAAAACCATTATTACAGAGTTTTTCTATTTTCTAATAAGGAAGATAGAAGAAACCCATATTATTCATTCTCAACAATTTAACTCATTTAATTATATACCAACCAAACAATTTGAAATGTCAAAACAAACTTATATGATAAACATTGATGACATATGATAAACCCATTGGGTTGAAATTGAGATGTATTTTGAATTTTAACACGGAGGCATTGTTTCGCTTCAAATGGAGAGTAAAGAAGACCTCCCAAGAAACAATTGCAATCAATTTTAAGAACCTCAGATTTTAACTAACCAACAAATACATGAATATCTGGCTTTTAAACCAAATTCAGTATTTTCCCAAATAGTTATCCAAATATCCACAACATACTGACAAAATGGAGTAGGAGGAAGTTTTTATAAATATTTTTATAAATATAAATGTTTTATAAAGTGATGGCAGCACCAGTATTGACATATGGAAGTGAAACTCAGGCATTATGGAGAAAAGACAGGCAACGCATACCGTCAGCTAAAATGAAATTTTTAAGAAACACAAAAGGCTGCACAATAAGAGACCAAATAAGAAATGAAGAAATAAGGGCTAAATTGAACATATTCTCAGTGAATGACAGATTACATGAGAACCCATTAAAATGGAGACAACATATTGAAACAATGAACAATGATAGGTTAGTTAAACAAGTAGTACACTACAGACCAAGAGGAAGAAGATACGTGGGTAAGCCCAGAAGAAGATAGCAAACATGACGATGGAGCAGGCTGCAAGCCAAATCCTTGAAACGAAGAAGAAAAAGTAAAACATTCAAATGATCTTACAAACAAACTGCCACATCTGTAACAACTTACTGTTAGCTCCGCTCTTCCCGATGATATGTTTAAACAGTTTCGGATCGACGTCCATCTCGATGAACGTCATCCTGCCGATCAGCTCCCTCGCCATGTTCTCGATCTGCTCCTGCGCCTTCTCCATCTCTTCCGGGGGTCCCTCGATCTTGATCTTGTCCTCCTTGTCGGTGAACTCGACGTGGACCTTGGGCAGGTTCTGCGTGATCTCCCTGATGTTCGCCCCCTTGCGGCCGATTATGTACTTGTGGAGCCAGGCGGGGGCGTCAACGTCGCTCGAACGGAACGAGTTCGCCTTGTCGTAGACGACGCCCAGGGCGAGGCCGAGTTTATCGTGGGGACCGCGCAACGTTATTGTACCTTAAATGAAACGATATGGATTGCGTTAGGACATTCGTTACATTACATTTTGTTCTAGTCAATGTTTCTAGAGGGGTCATTTAGCGCTAGTACTAAATGATAATGTCACAAGTTAATGAGAAAAAAGGTATAAGGGTTGATACGATTTTTCACTCTGGCTTGTGGTTTTATAATGTTGCACTGAACTTTATTGCAAAATCGAAGAGTATCGAAAATTGCTTTAATTCATCAGTGCTCACAGAAACAAATAGCCACTAATAATAGGGCTACTCTATGTTATTCCAGAAAACTTGTTATTTCTGGTAATACATTTGTCTGATTAAATACAAAATTATTTTTTTAAAGTAAAATAAGTACTCTTACCACGAACTGAATTTCATCAAAAAGTTGTATTATTAGCTGTTTTCGCGGAGCCGATCCCGAACACGTTCGGGATGTGCGCGCATGCGCACTTTAATATCAGCCGTTCGCGGAGCAAAAAGTTCACCCTCCGGATTAAAAGTTCCGTGTTCGCGGATCACGTTTGTTAACCTATGGACTAATTCAGAACGCGTTCGACAGATCCTTGGATGAAGGGAGGGATAGTTTATTCAGAGCGAATCATAACCTAGAACTTTGTTGTCAGTTGTCATTTGGGCATTTTCCGGAAGTAACGCAAGAAAAAGTAGGAGGTAAACATGTTTTTAAATTGGAATATCGATCGATAAACCACAGAAAAACTTATTTATACATCACAAGTTTATAACAAAGAACAAATATTCTGAAGTTTGTCAGAAGCATGTCCGAAGTGCGTTCGCGGAGTTCAAAATTTCGAATTTGCCCGGAGCTAAATCTTAAACGCGCTTGCGCCATGGCATAAGTTCAGTTTATGCTCTGAATCTATTCAGGATTGTCTCCGCGAAAACAGCTATTACTGAAATAACCATATTATTTTTAATATGTCTAATAATTATTTACATATGCTTTACACATTTAGAAAAAATTCTGTGGCAGATAAGACATTTCCCCACATTAGCTCGATTAAAAATTCTGGAGAAGCAATCTATACCACATATCATAAAACCATACAGTGGAACTCATACAAGCACAATATGTATCAACAAAGTAGTGGCAGACCTGTAGTCGAATAAGTATGAATTTTAGCAAAGACAGTAGTATGTTTGATTCTAGGTAATCTTACAAATTATGACCAATGTATTTTAAGAAAAAAAGGCTTGAAGGGAAGATCATACACTGACAACATATTTACGTTGAAGCATATGGCAGAAAAAAACTACTGCGAGGACAACGATTATAGACTACCAGGATTCCTCAGTTCGCCGAATCTGCCTGGCAAAAACTCTGTGAGGTCACCACCGGTGCTGGACAGAAGATAGAGATTATTCATTTTATTATAGTAAACAGTAAGATTTATCATTGTAAACTGTACGGTTTACGTACGTACTCTATGTAATCCATATTTACGTATGATATCCACATCACGTCATCCACAGATCAAGACGTAAATGCACTTCAGCACCAGTGGTGACGTCACAAAACTGTCCAACATTGGTCAAATGTAAGTGAGCAATCCTGGTTAGTCTATAATCGTTGCTGCGAGGAGGGGAACTTCATATCACTTAGGCAGACCTCCGAAAGACTCAGAACAACAATAAAAGGTCTATACAAAGAAGACTATGTGGTAGTTAATATTTTTATGTTTGTATTCTCTATGAACATATCCCTCGAAAATATGAATTTAAATTTGACGCACGGACTGAAATTCAGTCGTACTTCAAGATCTGCCGTAAGAGGCACTGCAGTCAGGGCCCACTGTCACATGTCATTTGTGTTGTCCTCAAAGTACTCTGGGTTCGCACTTGTAATAATATAAATGTTCTGTGTTGGTACTGGTATATGGATGATAAGACGAAAAGTGTTGTTAGTAAACACTGACTTCTCAAAACATATTTTTGGATATAAAAATTGTAAAGACGCCGTTCGCTCACCTGTCGCGGAATCGCTATGCGGCATCTCGACGCTCACTCCCGTCGTCAGCAGTATCTCCGCGATGGTCGACCCCTTCGGCCCGATGACGTACTTGTGCTGCGACTTGGGCACCTCGACCGACACCGTCGTCGTCTTCTTCTCCATCTTCTTATAGATCTCCTCGATCTTCGCCTTGGCGAGGGCGACGCCCTCCTTGTCGCCCGCTATGAAGATCTCGTCCTTCATCACGGAAGGCGGCGGCACGTTGATCCTCGCCCCCGTCTCCTCGATCATGTCGGTCAGGTTGCGGTTGAACGGGCCGACGATGAACGGGTGGAAGTGTTTCGGTATCGAGAGGCACTCGCTCGCCTTCTTCGACTGCTGATCAGACATGACGCGGATCTCGTGCTCCGCCTTCTCGATGCCCTCCTTCGTGCCGACTATCGTTATCACGTCAGACGTGTCGGCCATCGATGGGACGGAGATCTTCGTCGCCGTCGTCTGCTCGAGAGCGCGCAGGCGGTCGCCTTTCCTGCCCAGGATCATCTTGTGGTGTTCTTTCGGGATCGAGATCTGCTTATTCGCCTGGGCGTGACAGTGAAAAGCATTGTTACAAACCGGTTATTGCCGTACATGCTAACGAAGAATTGATCCGAAAGTATGGACAGTCTACAGATTTAAAGCAAATAAACCTAGAAACCCTATAGAATTTCTTCTCTAGTATTACTCTAGGAAGAAGAAAATACGTTACCTAGTATTTAATTGGATTCTATAGTTTGATTGAGCATGCTCGTAAATTCAGCAATTGGGGTTTGCGCACAAAGAGTAATTTCATAAAATCGCTCTTAAATGCAACGTAAGTTGAAACACTTGTAAAAACGTAAACTTGAAAAAACCATCTAAAAACGTAACTGACAGTAGGCGCACAAATTCAGCACTTAAATTTATTAACACGCCCAAACTTTCTATAATTAACCCTAAGTTAGTCACATGGGAAACGTATGTTAGCTACTATAACAAATTCAGTAACTGTAAAGATATACATTATTCAGGGTATTAAGCCTGGTCTAGTAGACTACTTTTGTCTCTCAACTACGTAGACTATCTTCAGGAGTAATGTGATCGTGGTCGAATTATTTTTTATATGTAGGGTTAGCTTAACGATCATCACAAGTAATAACTTCAATGAGAATGAAGATTACAGGGATTACAATTAGTAATTCCTGGAGACCGATGGAACACAAGTTAAGGCCTTCACAAAAACTAGACCCAACGATCATCTCAGGTAGTATTAAAGAGGATCATCTATTCAATAAATCACTATGAACAAACACTATGATCACTACCGCGTTGCTCTTAAAGACGCTCTCAGCAGTTAAAAACCAAAGCCTGGATATTGTACATTTCTTAGTCGACACCGGCCCCAAATTCAGTAACTGCATTCCTGTCTGAGTAAGTATGGCGATCTCAATTCTTTTCAGTCATGTGGCAAAGAAATCCCATACCAAACATAAGTAAAGTAGTGGTACTTATACATAGTGATACCATAGGTCGATTTGTACTGGGTGAACATATAGCTCCTACACTACTATTTGTTGCAAAATTTTCCTGTCACCAAGTAAATATCAGAATAGCAAATTAAATGAATATTTTCAGGTCTCTACAAAGGTCTACTTTGATTAATTTTTACAGGTGCACGAGATATAAATGATGACAGTATCTTAAAAGAGAAAGACAAAGTCTATACACACTACTCAATGATGGCTAACAAGTGGCAGTAGCGATCGATCTCTGATTGGTGTAAATCAAGACAGTTCAGATCCGCGCCAATCAGAGAACCGCATTTCGGTCCCTACTGCGCACGCGCAAGTCCAGTATACTCACATTTCTGCTATGTTAATGGTGTGGAACAAAATGGAGAAATTATGGGAAAAAGGAATGCATTCTTTGTCTTACATTTAACCAACATACTTCCAGGTATAAAGCAAGTTCATATCAAAAGCCAAAGGCATTCATTCCGAATTCTATATAGGCACAGACGTACTACTGAAAAGGTAAAAGATAATTATGCCAGTAAATGTAAGAACGCCAGTATTCAACATTATTACTCACTTACTTGGACTTAAGCATCATTCTTCAATTTGCTACATATTTTGGTCATAAATGCATACTTTATTTGCACATTCAACAATAAGAAGTACACAAAATTTATTCAAATTGCTCAGAAATGTATCCACAAATAAAATAAGATACATTAATAACACAAACACCAAGAGAACTTTGTCAGAGAGCCCTGTTACTATTAGGGGATTAGGGGAAGAGAAAATGGTGCTTAAAACGTCGCAGTTGGGCTTGCAATGAATACTTTAGAAAAATGTGCTTTAGTTGCATTACAAAAGACGTTGAATAGAACAATTCTGGTTTTATTTTTGGATTGTTGATCTTTGTTGTTATGTTATATGGAACCAATTCATTTTTTCCTATATTAAATAGCCTATCACTTTAATAGCCATAAATGTGTTTTTATTTGAAACATATTTGAGGAATTGTTTCAAGTGGTATGTGGTTTTAAATTAACCACGCAACCCACCCTGTTATAAACAATCACGTGACTAACCTAGCATTACGCGAACGATGAAATTCTATAGAATTTGAATTCGGTGAACAACGAGCATTAACTTTAAACAAATTACTTGTGTCTGGAAGTGGACGAGGATCCTCCTCCGTGCCTCGAGGACGTCGGTCTGTTTTCCCGTCACCAAGAACGTCAATGATTGATCTTTCGCGTGTGATATCTCGATGTGGGCGCCTGTCTCTTTCATGATATTACCGCAGATGTGGTTCGATTCGCCTTCCCCGAACTTCTGACCGTCCATCTTACGCTCTTCAAATGGGATCCTAAACATTACAACAGTGTATTGTTACTATTATTGGAGTTAGCAAATTAATAAGCGGTATATAGCAACGAGGGAAGTGCAATAATGTTTCAAAGTGATTGAATGTAACACTAATACAAAGAATCACAGTGGTTGTGTAGTATTAAAGAACATACATATTTTCAATAAGAGAAAATAAAAGGGTACACAAGATACAAAAGGATGAAGTGTGGAAGCACACTGAAGCAAGAGAGATCTACAAGTTAATTTTCTAAGATCTGATCTATTGAATATTATGTTTTAACATAGTGCTCACTAACTGAAAACATAGCAAATCACCATTTGCTATGCTACTCGGCTTCGTTGTCATCTTATAACCATTAATGTTAGTTATAAGTATAATACTTTCTAGTAGGTATACGGACCTATTCTATTGAAATGCAGGGTCTGAAATCAACAAGAGCGAAAGAGAAACTAATAGTAGTTTGTTAGTATGACAGAGAAGGAAGTTTTGCAACGTTGCCGGCCGGTCGGTCCGTAACCCATTCCAAATATTCCCGTCGGAGGATATACAGCGAATGATCCAGTAGAGTGTGGCGACGACTGTGATGTTTCGCGAGCTAGCAACGTCGCAAAAGTTCTTTCTCTGTTTAGCCAACGAGAAATATATGGCCTTTCTTTCGTTCTTATGTTTATACCATACTGCGACTCTGTAGAAACGGTCTGTATATCCAAATACTACTTGAGAGGGAGTGCCAGGATTGCCAATTAAATTAGCTGCCGCTATTCTGCTTGTTATGTATGTTAGATTTACCTGCTACTTCAAATACTAAGAGGAAAATTTTGTAATGAAGTTAACTTCTCAAGCCACAATAGTATCGTTACCTATAAAATTTCTAAATCTTCTATAAGAACTGTATTTAAATATCACCTGAATAGATATGAATTAACGAGTCGAAAGGTATGTTTCCTAGATGTGATTTTCATGATCATCATTGAGTACTATTTGTTTGTAATGAAGCTGATTTGATCTGAGTGACTACCGTTAGTCATTGAAGACAACAAGTACATCTTGAATAGTTATTCAGGAGAACGGTGAATAAAGGGTGAGTCATTAACGATGATTTGCATTATATTGACTAATATTTGCAATGTGAGAACTTAATTTATCTCTCGATAAATGTGTTTGCTACACATTGCTTTTCACTATTGTTGACTTTTTTTATTAAATATTTGTTTCAAACGCAAGACGGCCGAATTTCATACTGCACTTCAATGTAATAGCAAGTTTTTCATTAGGTGTAACAATTCAGAACTATTTGTTGTCTTCACGCAGATGGGTAGTAATCAACTTTTGATAGTCTTTCTTCATTTTTGGGCTTAATTAGAGTGTCTTCTGGTTCCTTTCTTCCCATATGTAAGGATAAGGATTTCGTTATCTTCCATTCTCTCCATCAAAAGGCATTTAAGTAGTAATCTTGTATCCCTACTCAACTTTCAACTCATTCTGCTAAACACAACCTTGCGCTAGAACAATGTGACTGTGGAGTTTAAATGCTACATTCTTGTGGTCACATGGTAGCACTTTTAGGGTTATGTCCGGATGTTATAATCTAAGTATACGCATGATCTGCATGCTATATTTCAGTAAAACTTATTTACGCTACATGGTCTTCAGAATACAGAGAAAAATGTTGCGTTGCTGAATGCAATAGTGAAAAATCCAGAAGATACCTCATTAAAATTTGGTCCATTGATGTTGAATCCATCTCTCCTGTTCAGCAATGCTTTACATAGGAACATTTTTATCCAAATAAGTTTTGTGATTATCGAGATTAACATTAAATATTTTTCGCTCTGAAAGATTTTGAAGCTTTTGAATTCAAACTTCGCGCGCATTTCGTTTGAAAGATTACAGGATTCTTCTATTACCAGCTGTAAGATGGCTTTGCTTTGTGATCTAACTTTGTCCAAACATTAAACAGAGATCAGCAGATCATTCATATTATGGTGGGTAATCTGTGGATAAGGTTTCTAGTCAATTAGACCAATAATTCTTAATTTATGATGGCGATAATTATAACTTTACTGTGATTTATAGTGATTTATAATGCCACATGTTACTGCTATTTGGTTTCTGCCAATGGAATAGTTGATAATCTGTAAGAATCTACAAACACAAATTCATCAATGGTGTTTAACGAACCATCAAACCTTTGCTGCGGTTGAAAGACTTATTTGTGAAATTAGTGCCCTCTTAAGAGTTAATAATGGGCACCAATGACAAAATTATAACTCCAGAAATTGAAGAAAAAAATTTAAACTGAATTGCAGATAGCCTGAAATTAAGCAAAGACAGTTTGTATTTAGAACTGGGTATATTGAAGAGTACTGTCAATAGTCATGAAGGAGCAATATTGCTTTATCCATATTATGTTCAACAGGTCATTTTGTCAAGGTAAAGATTTATTTTTCTCGCACATGAAGTACATTTCACAGGAAGCGGACTATTTAATTTGCACATTGAACATGTTTATTCTGACATAAATCCTCTTGCAATTAGAATTAAAAGCTTTCAACACTAATTTAGAGCAAGCATGTGGCCCGGAATCATTATAAATATTATAGTAGGACCGTTTTTTTTGGCGAACTAGATTGAACCGAGCAAATTATCTATATCTCTCCAAAATTCATTTCACGATCAATTAGATGATTTACCTTTACCATTACGCCGAAATATGTGAGGTTCATGCATGATGGGATCTCATTTTAATTTTAATGAGTATTGCTACCTAAACCAACAGTTTCCTAATAAATAGCAGGTAGAACAATTTTCCTGATATTACACCATTGGATTTTGTTTATGAGGAGTAGTACAACTTATCCCAGGCCTGTAGAAACAGAACAAGAATTGTGCCAACGTTTTATGAACGTTTACACTTTACTACACTTAATAACGTTGAAGAAACTTTGTAAAGAACCCACAATTTCTTGCATGGAATTGACCTTTGTTAAATATGCAGACCGTTTCTACAGAGTCGCAGTATGGTATAAACATAAGAGCGAAAGAACTTTTGCGACATTGCTAGCTCGCGAAACATCACAGTCATCGCCACACTCTACCGGATCATTCTCTGTATAGCCTCCGACGGGAATATTTAGAATGGGTTACGGACCGGCCTGCCGGCAACGTTGCAACACTTCCTTCTCTGTCATACTAACGGAATACTATTAGTTCCTCTTTCGCTCTTGTTAATTTCGGACCTTGCATTTCAATAGAATAGGTCCATATATATATATATATGGTGGTCATGTTAAACATTTGCTATGAGAATATTTTCTTTTATTATTTTGTGTTCTTTCGTTTTGAAAACTATGTTTGTATCAATAGCTAATGAGATATTAAATGTGAAAAGTCTGTTTATTGCTGTTTACATATAGGCTGGACAAGAATTTAATATCATTGCTAAGATTCCTAGAAAGATATTAATTTGACAAATTATTAGGCCTGCAATAAGATTGAAAACAACTGGTAGCCAGACCTTTGAAAATATCAAGTACTAGGCCATGACATTTTTTAATTATTTTCTATTTTGGCAAAATTGTAATGAATGGCGAATTCGCAAAGATACAAGATATGAATACAATTAGAAAAAATTTCGAACATATTTACCAGCCAGTTAAAAAATTGGGAAGTTCTGTAGATATGGATGGCGGCCTCTGTTATTTACAAACTTTTTTCTACAAAAAAACTTTTATTGAAATATTACTTTGGGAAATTTTCAGGTAAAAGATATTTGGCCATGACCAGGGATTGAACCTATTAGTTGTACCTATTTCCTTTCCGAAGTTCGTATTAAAGATAACATACACAGTCACAAAGTGTCAAATGGGTCATATGTTACTTAGTCTGTGCAGTGTTGTCTATTTTCAGGGAAAAATGCAAATGCAGATACAAACACTTCTACAATTTGCCAGTTCTAATAATGAACCAACCTGAAACAACTACTTCCATAGCTAATAATACTACTCAGAGTATTGACTCATACGAATTGATTAATATTTAAGTTCCTCACCTAATGGCATTAATGATAACTATTTGCCATTAAGTGACAACCTACAGAGCTCCTCTTTGGCATTGGTCAAGAACCTTAAATATAAATCAATCAATACAATTTAATGTCTTGAGTGATATTAGCCATGGGAGTAGTTTGTTTTGGGTTGGTTCATATTTATAATAGTCAAATTCTTGTTAAAATGTTCCCTCATATATTGAAAGTAATACCTTGAATATTATACCAAAAGGCAAAACCAGTTATTTTTTGTTGGCAAAACATTGTTTCAATTTAAGTGTTTAACATTGAATAGCGACTTCATGATACACTTTTGAATAGAGATAAGATGGATCAAATCCTCATATTTCAACCTCAGAAGTAAGTTGTGTCTGGTTTGTTCCAACTAACCATGGAAACCACTACAGAACGGTTATTTCCCGTCAGTCAAATTAAACTTGTCAATTAAGTATCTCATCAATGTCTAGAAGACAGGAGAAATGGTAGACTGGAAATAACTGTTCCGTAACCATTTTCGTGATGGGTTGGAACAAACCTATCATTTTGAACAGTTACCACATGAGCACCCTGTATATTTAGCCCATTAATTCTAAACATACAAAATGAATAATATGCTAAATTTAAAAATACAGAAGGAAGGGGTAGCGTATGGTCGTAACTAGAGTAGAAATTTCTAGCCTAGTCTAAAATTGGTAAATACATGTAGTCTACTGTTTATCGACGACACTGTTAGATATTACGTATTATAGAGCACGGTTATTGGACTGTTCCCTTACTTAGCCCTGCTTGTATTATATTCATGTATGTAGATTAAAGTTGTTATGATCTTAACATTTATATGTACTGTATAAGTCAATAGTTAGAAATACATAATCCGATTGAATCTAACCCACTTGGAACGTTTTTTATCGAGAACTATTCGTTTCACCATCCTCATCCATAATAGTCCCTCTACGAAATTTTCTAATTTTGATTTAACAAATGTTTTATTAACAGCGAATCTCTGACCATTGAAAAGAAAACCTGCTCGTGTGTAGTTTTCGGCCATTAAAATTAAAACGGCTTCAATGGTAAAGTACACAAAAAAGCTTACGTGATAAATCAAGTGTCAAAGTTCAGAAATTTAACTCATCACATTCACTTATCGTCTTAATCAACGAAAGCATTATTTTTCCTACTCTATCAGTTATCGACGTTGGAAGTAAACAGATGCACAAAGTAAGAAAGGATACGTTCAACGATTCCGGCAGATCCGCTCGATTACGAAATCGGTCGGATCCGCAGACCTATCGTGCCCTCGTCTTACCGGAATACTTGGGTGATGTTCGACGATCTGACCCGCATGCTGCTGTTGCTCCACTGTCCCATGGTGTTGTTGTTTCGGGTGAATGTCGCCGATTCCGGTAGGGCCGGGAAGAGGTCGTCGTAGCTGCTGACGCCTTCCTCCATCACTGATTGCTGCATAATTGGGAGTGTCCTAATTCGTGCCGAGTCGGTACAGTAACACTGCAAAAACGGACAGAGGTTTTGAATTTTATCGAAATCGAGGAGCGTGGTCGGGGATAATTTTTATTTTGTTGATACCTGTTAAGTGATATTCTTGGACGGAGTCCATTAGACGGCAAATGAGCTAATGATGGGACCGAGGGATCGTCAAGTACAATTTAGATAAATTCGGTCGAACGGCAAAGATCCCGGAGCTAACGAGTTGATAAGAGCGCAAATAAACATATGGCTTATTGTCGGGGAAAGATGGAAAATTCTCAAGCCAACGTCGAGGATTAATTAGGAACGGGTCGGCACGCGACGTCGCTAAGCGCCCGAACACAATCGGTGACGGATTTAAATTGTAAATCCGCCGTGCCACCGAGAGACTTTAGTCGACGTGTCACTAGTCTCAACATGTTGGTATCCTACACGGCGAAAATGGGGGAAATATGTCCGACTTACTGTACTGTAATAAACAGAGAATCCGTCCTAGAAAGATCTGGACCTTCGGCGAATCTCCAGTTTTACTTGGATTGTAAGCCTGAAACGGAAATAGGATCACTTGAAACACACTGAAACGTGACAAGCACACTCCTACCATACCTACTTCCAAGTAGAAAATGACTGCTGGAATCTGGAATTCTTTCCGAGAGGCTAGACTAGAGAGGGGACGAGGCCCGCGCGCACACGCGATACGCATCTTCGAAGTCTAGACCACAGAACATATGTTATTATTAACGTTCTAATATAGGTGTTCTGTGCTTTGGCAACCGTTACGTAATTTCCAAAGAAAGTACATTTTTTTTCTAAAGAATTCGCGCTCCACACTTACATTTACACTATATTCATTCCCATTTTCTCAAATTGACACTACTTTTCCACAAACATAAAAAAGAACGAAGTTATCACGCCACCAACCATACAAGTACAAGATTCCAATCATTCTTAACCATATAAAGTACACAATTTCAGGCTACAGATAACCCTCAAGCCCTATGGTATTTGAATACCCTACCTCTATCCTTTACACCGCTCAAAAACTCTTTTGCGATGAATAATCCCACGTTAAATTTCATGGTACAAAAAAATACTTCCCGTTCTACGATCCTGAACATATTTTACGTCCCGTGCGAATAACCTCAATTCGACTGTGAGTTTTCCCGCCGAAACCGTTTTCTCTCAGGATTCTCAGTTCGTTTACTTTTTCGGATTGTTTCTGTTTGATCAAAAATGGATATCGCCGATGCGAATGCCGGCCCGAGACAGCACAGAGATGAAATCGGCGTGCGTTGCCAGAAACTGTTTCAGGACTTCTTAGAGGAGTAAGTTATCTCTTCTTAGTTACTCTAATTTCCTGGCGTTTTACTCGGACGTTACGAATTTACATAGTAATAGAAGACCGCAGCTCAAAAAGGAAATTGTAATTCGTATAAATTTCCCAATTAAATATGATGGCAAAAAATCTATAAAGTATCTGGTTAACTTCGGATCCCAAGTACTCTGTTTATAAATTAGAATAGAAGACTCAGTGATAATCTTTTGGTTTCTTTATCGATAACGAATAGCAGCAGTCGGTCAGTGCTAAATATTACTATAAGAAATACAAAAAGATAGTACTCAACAAATATCGTTGAAGTATCATCGTGATAGTCACAAAAGTACTTACTTTTAGCTAGGCTTAAAAACATACGATTCATCTGACCACCAAATGCTTTTTACTCATGTATATGCAGGAGAAGTATAGTCCAGGCGTGATGCAGAAGTTTTAAGGAATGAAATACGGGATTATTTGAAGAGAGAGGATAACTTTACTAACGATACATACGTTGTGGGTGACAATGCTTATCCTTGTCTTCCTCATTTGATGCCTCCATATAAAAGCAACGGATATGTAACGTCCGCTCATTTGAACTTAAGCATGAAGTTGTCAAAAGCTCAATGCTTTATGGAAAGAATTTGGAATGGGACAAATTAAAAGAAATAATATTAAAGTTGCTTTTATATTACAACTAGTTTAGTTACAGCATCTATTAGCTATGTATATAGCTATTCATAAAAAATAAGACGATTTATCATGCAAATAAATAAATGTTATTATTATTATAACTTTAAATACATGTAACCATACCTACTAATTCGTTGTAATGATTAATAAGTGCAAGTAAGCCAGATACCTACATTAATCAACACAAAAGCTATCTACATATGCAATAAATAAAAGTATATTGTGCTACAGCAGCCATTTTATAGTGGCATCACCAGACTCACTTCATAATTGACGTCAAAATTACCAACAAATTATGGAGTGAGATTATATGGGTGGTTATAAGAAATATTGAAGTTAGAGAGCAAATGGGCATAGATACTGATCCATAGAAACTTTCAAAAATTCAAAAACATTTTTTCCAAAAGAATGGAAAAACAACTAAGGCCAAAACTACTGCTAAAGTGGACTCCTATCAATCACAAAAAAAGTTTATTTATTATTTATTATTATCTGTTATTGCTGTTATGAATTTTTCCCGTCTTTGCTAGATAATTGAATCTAAATCAGCTAATTTTATTGTCAATACCGTCTGACCATTATATTTGGTTCGCAGGTTCAAAGAGTACGGCGAAATCAAGTACCTGGAACCCGCCAAGGAGCTCCAGAACGAGGAGAGGAGCACGATCGAGGTGAGCTTCGAGGACCTCGAAAAGTACAACCAGAACCTGGCGACGACCATCATCGAGGAGTTCTACAGGGTGTACCCGTACCTGTGCACGGCCGTCTCGCACTTCGTCAAGGACAGGACGGAACTGAAGAAGGAGAAGGAGTGCTACGTGAGCTTTGTCGACGTGCCGACCCGTCACGTGGTCAGGGAACTCAAGACCGACAAGATTGGCACCCTGGTGAGGATCTCCGGCCAGGTGATACGCACGCATCCCGTCCATCCGGAGCTCGTGCTGGGTACTTTCACGTGCCTCGAGTGCCAGACCGTTGTCAAGAACGTCGAACAACAGTTTAAGGTGAATTAATACCCTATATATGCACAACCTGGGGAAATGTGTTAATATGGTTCGATTATATTTTCAGTACACATTACCGACTATATGTAGGAATCCAGTTTGTAACAACAGAAAACGATTTATGTTGAATGTGGATAAATCGGAATTCATTGATTTTCAAAAAGTGAGGATTCAAGAAACTCAAGCGGAAATACCCAGGGGGTGTGTTCCGAGGAACGTCGAAGTCATCCTTAGGGCAGAGAATGTGGAAGTAGTTCAGGTAAGAATTCAAAAATGTTTTGGGCAATATTCCTCTTCTAAGTATTTATCAGTGATTAAGCCAGTGGCTTTGAAGTGCGATTTTCCATAAATTTCATAGTCAGGGATTTTTTTTTCTATTATCTCAAAAATTTCTGCAAAAAATTTTCTCGAAGGTTGTTTATTAATAAACAGTTTTGGGAGTTGATAAATGGGATGTATTTACAAAAATTCGAAAAAAAAAATTATTTGAACCACCTAAACAAATGTTTACACTGAAAATTATTATCGTGAAATATTTATTTATACATAACATATCCCTCTGAAACAGTTTCAGGTCAAAATCAGGGGATTTAACAGAAAATTGGGAGTTCATAGGTTACTTTAAAGTCTCATATGGTTACAAATGGATAAAATCGTTTTAAAAAATTCTGGTTTTAGGCCGGTGACAGGTACGATTTTACCGGCACCCTCGTCGTGGTCCCCGACGTGGGCGCTTTCTCCCTCCCCGGTTGCACCATCCAGATCGGTTCGAAGCACCATCGTCCCGACGAAGCGGAAGGCGTCCGTGGCATGAAGGCCCTCGGCGTCAGGGACCTGCACTACCGCATGGCGTTCCTCGCATGCAGCGTCCAGCCGACTGTAACGAAGTTCGGCGGCATGGAGATGCCCCTGGGGGAGATCACGCCGGAGATAATGAAGCAACAGATGACGGACGGGGAGTGGAAGCACATGTACGAGATGTCCCACGACAAGAACCTCTACCAGAACATGATAGACAGCCTGTTCGGGAGCATACACGGCAACGATGAGGTCAAGAAGGGGATCTTGTTGATGTTGTTCGGTGGAGTGTCAAAAACCACCGTCGAGGGGACGTCCCTGCGAGGAGACATTAATTGCTGCATTGTTGGTGATCCCAGCACCGCCAAGAGTCAGTTCTTGAGACAGGTAACTCCGAAGTTCCTGATAACACCAAAACCTTTAATGTTGTTATGTGTACCAAAGTTTACAGATCTAAGGATATAGTTAGGACACTCTTTCGATCTCTGTTGAACACCGCAACTAATTTCAGAATTATTTATTCTTATCATTTTTTATGTATAGTGATATGTATGGTACATATGGAGCTTTTCTATCGAAACGCATGGTGAGAAATCAATAAGAGCAAACGAGAAACTAACAGTAGTTCGTTAGTATGACAGAGATAGATTTTTTGCAAAGTTGCCGGCCGAGCAGGCAGTCCAAGTCAACGCGTATCGCGGTCGCGTATCGCTTTACACTTTCGGATGTGTGCGGAGCGGATGAATGTGATGTTTCGCGAGCTAGCAACATCGCAAAAGTTCTTTCTCTGTTTAGCCCACGAGAAATATATGGCCTTTCTCTCGCTCTTACGTTTATCCCATCCTGCGACTCTGTAGAAACGATCTGTATGTGTAAAGGAGATTGTTTCGTGTACCCGAGTACCTACTTACATATACCTATTTTATAAACTGAAATTGTCGGAAATAATATATTTCATTGCTTTCGCTCACTAAATCTTCCACAAAAAAAACATGTAATGCATAAAGAAATCCAATATCCCTCTTAACTTCTTATTCACATTTCAATTTCCCAAACTTATTTTATGTTTTAATCGGTGTAGATACGGTTGAGTTTGGTAGCCGCTAACTACAGGCTGATAAAATATTTATTGCTCTCTGTATTTTAGTCCCTAATAAAGCAGGTGACATTCAAGTCCGATTAAAGAAGTATCTCAACTGTATTCTTAGATCTGTAAACTTTGTATTTACCAAGTTCAAAGTGTCATCCTCGTCTACTTAACTGTTCAGGCCTTGTTTACCTGTACAGATAAACAAAAGTAGCTTGAACCGCGAAATGCGCAAACCAGGAAGCGAGAGAGTAGAGGTTGGTGTGAAATAAAAATAACTGTCATTCGTCATAAACCAATAGACTCTGGGACTCATGAACATAAAACTGATTAGAGTACAGTCTGGGTCAGTATTCACCCTTGTTATTAGAGGCAGGTTTTATTTTGAAAATACGCAATGCAGCTACAAATGACATTGCCCGTATATCCAGTATTTGTTGGGGTGTAAAACTCCTATTGTTGATAATGTTATCTATTGTTGATTTATTGCCTCTATTGTCGCAGAAAGTGTATTTGTATTGTAGTTTGTGTGGGAACTATGTATTATTTATTCACAGTTCGTTGTGTGCGCAGAATTCATCAACATTCCACCATTTCGGTTTATTACTTACTCATGGCAAATTAAGTCATATACTTAAGGATAGAAGGATACGACAATACCTCAGAACAAGAATATTTCAACAGTGTGTAGTACCGGTGATAACCTATGGAGCACAAACCTGGGCCCTCACAAAGACAATGATGGATAATTTGAGGACAACACAAAAAGCCATGGAAAGAGCTACGATAGGCGTAACAATAAGAGACAGAGAGAGAGAGAAACGAATGGATTAGACAGAGAACAAATGTCGTAGATGTAGTGGAGAGAGTCACAAGCCTTAAGTGGAATTTTGTAGGACATATAGCCTGCCTTACAGACGACAGATGGAATAGCTGAGCAATACGCTGGAGACCATGGGAAGGAAAGAGAGGAAGAGGAAGACCAATTATGCGATGGTATGACGACATAAAACGAGTGGCAGGATTTGGATGGACGAGAACAGCACAAAACAGAGAGAACTAGAGGAAAGGAAAGGAGGCCTATGCTCAATACTGGGCGCAATGAGGGGTTGATGATAACTTCCTCATTGAATGTTTGTTTCACTCCTTCGACTACTTCATTACCCTACTTTTTCATCTTGTGGTAGTTCGTTTATTTGTTTTGTAAGGCCTCATAGAAGTCTTCTGTAATCTCTTCGGGTTTACTAATATCTCGTGCATAGACTGATATGAGGTATAGTAGTTTTTAGAGTGTTATTGTGATTCTCAATACTGTATGATTGATGTATTTAATGTTGCTAATATTTGCTAGGAAACTACTTTACGGAATTAATTTTAGGAAATACACGTTTTGCCCCTGGCTTAAGTCCTTGTTCTAGATCTTTGCTATGTTGTGAGTGACAATATGTACGCTTAATGTGTACCGCGCATCTTAAACTTACTCCATATCCCGCAGGTGGCCGAGTTCTCCCCGAGGGCGGTGTACACGTCGGGGAAGGCGTCTTCGGCGGCCGGCCTGACCGCCGCCGTCGTCCGCGACGAGGAGACCTCCGACTTCGTGATCGAGGCGGGGGCGCTGATGCTCGCCGACAACGGCGTGTGCTGCATCGACGAGTTCGACAAGATGGAGGTGAGGGACCAGGTCGCGATCCACGAGGCGATGGAGCAGCAGACGATCTCGATAGCGAAGGCGGGCGTCAGGGCGACGCTGAACGCGAGGACCTCCGTCCTGGCAGCCGCGAACCCGATCGGCGGCCGCTACGACCGCTCGAAGTCACTGCAGCAGAACGTGCAGCTCTCGGCGCCGATCATGTCGAGGTTCGACCTGTTCTTTGTGCTGATCGACGAGTGCAACGAGGTGGTCGATTACGCCATCGCGAGGAAGATCGTCAATCTGCACAGGAACATCGAGACGGGCGCCAGGAAGGTGTACAGCAGACAGGAGGTGCGTATCGTTTACAAACGGGTTCCAGATAATTGTTGGCAGTCCTGTCGATATGCTTAGCGTCTTTAATGCTGGGATACGCAGATGAACAAGACAACCAACACTGGTTGTTCCTTAGTTTTCACTATCTTTTCCAGTTGATCGTTGCATTGTTATATGCAAAATCCACCTCTCTTGAGACGGAAATCACGCCATACTGAGCGTGAGATTATACACTGTACTAAGACAACCGCTCTTGCGCACCTGTGAAGGATTAATACTCCTTCCCGTAAATATTTCTGAAATCCATTTTTTAATATTTTTCACTTTGTGCCTAATTAGCACTCAACGTAAAAGTAGTCGGTGATGTGTTAGCCTCCTAGTTCCATACTTTATTTAGAATTCTACTAAATAATGATAGTCAGTAAATGGGCAGACTGACTTGTCTCCAAAATCTACTTCTGTTAAGACTGCCATTACGCCACAACGATCGGTAGACCTTGGTTACCTGTTAGATCTGTCCATAGAATCTGTCAAGGGGAAAAGGAATCCAATTCTATCCAATTCCAGTGGCGGGTAAAATATAGAACACAGCTCGCATATAACGAATCTCAGTATACATGTTTTTCACTTACCTACCAGCTCTGTGCCTTGAAATATTTAGGCGTCACAATTGACGAAAAGTTAAAATTCCGTGACCATTTAAATATTACCTCTAGGATTACCACTACTAAATTCACAGAACTCAGCCGACTTCTACCAAATATTGGTGGACCCAATAACTCTAAAAGACTTCTATACACCAATACAATATATTCCAGCTTATTTTATGCATGTCCGATCTGGCATAACAGTATGAAAATTATAAAATATGCTAAACGTAAGTATTTGCTACTCACAACTTCTAGTTACCGTACTCTTTCTAATTGAAGCCCTTCAGATTATTTCCTCATCACCCCGTATACTTCTCTTAATAAAAGAGAGAGTTATAAACTTTATGAACCCAAATAACAAAAAAAAACAAAATCATGAATCTGTCTTAGCTGAATGGCAAAGCTCCTGGTTAAATTTACAAGATAAAGCCCAATGGACTAAAACGCTTATAGTAACACTAGAACCATGGATTAATTGTAAATTCAAACAAACAAATTACTTACTCTCCCAGTTCCTTTCTGGACACTGTTGCTTTGGCAAATTTACATTCAAAATTAATAAAAGTTTGACAGATGAATGGTTCTACTGCCACGAATTTAATGATGCTAACCATACAATTTTCGAATGCTGGAAATGGGCAGCAGTAAGGCTAGAAATAAACCTATAACTCAGAAATTCATACTGACAATGTCATGAACGTGATGCTATCCTTGAAGAAAAAATTTGACGGCATTTTTAAATTCATAACATGCATAATTTCAAAAAAATCATCAGGTGAAATAAAACTTAAAAATTTACAAATATAAATAATCATAACCTTTACCATGACCAGCTAAATAAAATACTTCATTTACTGTAATATACTGCACATCTTATATTATTTTTTTCTAGGTTTTGTAATGCGTCTTTATTTCTATAGTTAATATCATTTCCTTTCTTTTCTTTTTATTATGATCAATTATTATCCACATATTCAATTCAATAACACTTGTACGAATGATTACCCATGTTCCTTCTGAAAATACGGAAATCTTTAACTTCCAAGCCAGAAGAAACATTGGTCCCATCATAAGAGATGTTTTTTTGGTGGGTAACCTCCGTGGATGCGCTGGAAAATACTTCATGATCGAGCAACACCACTCTTTCATACTAGCCATCTACACTGAGACTAACACATGTTTACCCCCACACCGTTTACCTCTCAAGGAATGATTTTTTACCGCATAATTCCCCCATAAACGGTTTTTTCCCTCTTAAAAAAAAGCTCTGTGGGGGAAAACCAATATCGACCGTTATTAAAACTAATCAAAAATTGACAACTTGAAACGAGTTACTCGTTAACAACTCGTTACAAGTTAACAGAGTTCTTCTTCTTATGGTGCCCTACACCTAAAGTGCATTGGCGATTGTCTTAATATTAAACATCTATTTATGGCAGCATGGGATATGTCTCCGGTGTTGTTTATGCCTGTTCATTGTTCAATATTTCTTAACCACGACAGCTGTTTGCGACCCATTCTTCTCTTGTCTTCGATCTTTCCTTGAATGATCAGTTGAAGGATTTTGTATCTTTCTCCTCCAAGATGTGACCCAGGTAATCGATTTTTCGTTTGTTGATTACATCGAATATTTCTCTCTCTATTCCAGCTCTACTCAGGACGTCATCATTCTTCACTTTATCTGTCCATGATATAAATATGGAACATTCCATGCAATGACCACATCTCAAATCCAGTATATTAATGATGGTTGTATTTAAGGTTCATGTTTCTAAGTCATACAGTAATATAGCTCACACAACATCTCACCAATCTGTAGCGCAAGATAAAGGAGAGGTTGCGATTGCATAGTATTGGTCTAAGTTTATTGAATACTTGTCGTCTTGTTTGTTCGATGTGGCATTTTATTTTCTGTTGTGGATCCCATGGATCATTTATTGAAGTTGCCAGATATTTGAAGGGATCTTACTTTTTAGATTTGAACATTATCAACATTTATAACAAATATTGTTTATGGGGTGTCTATTAACTTTAATACCAAACATTATGTTCTCAAGTGCTTCAGCAAATACACTTTCTACATATAGGTTGAATAACATTCTCCATAACAGTACTTCCATACTGGTGGATTAGTCAAACTTAACTCAATCCCTTTGGTTCCAATGTAGATTCTGAATGATTCTAATGTCATTTTCCTCTATGTCAGCGCTGGGTGGGGTATTTATCATTATGTCGTGCTTCATTATATCAAGCGCTTTTGCATAATCTACAAACGGGATATACACCCCTTTATATTGGCCAAAGTTATTTTGTACAAGTGTGTTCATACAAAAGACTACTTCACAGATACCCATTCTGCTTTTAAATCCAAACCAAGTCTCACCACTTAACTATTCCAGTTTTCTGAACATTCTAGTATGGAGGATATGAAGAAAATACTGTGACGATCCTAACAGCCGCGAATACGCCAGAAGTTCTACGTTACTCTCGAACTAACTCGTTCCGTCGAGAAGCCAGTACGGCGGCGAACGCGAGCCGCGACTATTCCGGTCAAGTGTAGAAAACTGGCGAAGTTGCGGGAACAAGCGATCTACCCAATATATACGGAGCTCTCGGCCGCCAGTGGGCAGTTCGGTCAGAATATTGGCGCGACGTTGAAGCCGACATAAATAGTAGAAATAAATACAGCCACGATACAGCATAAATAAATGCTCTTTTAATAGTCTTAAGTAATTGTGTTTAGTTATAAGTGTGTAATAAATTAGTGACTATTTTTTTTTGGTGTATCGAATGTTTTAATTCACACCTTAACGAACATAAGAAAACGCTACATTGGTGTCGGGTGTGAGGTGTGAATTGGACGTCAGTCAACGGGATATTGTTGAAAATAAAAGAATAGTGAACTGAAATAAATCGGACTTAGGGTGTGTGAAAATGGCAAAACTACTGGACTTAAAGGTTAGTGAGCTGAAAAGGGAGTTGGAGGAAAGGGACTGCGATCCCACGGGGAAGAAAGCGGACTTACAGGAGCGACTTCGTAAAGCGTTAATTGAGGAAGGCGACGACCCGGACAACTTTGTTTTTGCTGGCGCAAGTGATGTCGGTCAAATGCTGCAAGGTTTGAAGGATGAATTGCTAGAAAATTCCGCCAACTTGGAGGCTAAATTGCTAGAAAATTCTGCAACACTTATTACCAGTTTAAAAAGCGAGCTTGGGGAAAAGCTAGAAGAGAATTCTGCCAGGTTGGAAGAAAAGATGCTGGAAAACAATGCCAACCTAAAAAGGGAATTACAAGAAGAAATTCTGGAAAAATCTTCTACACTGGAAGAGCGAATTCTTTTGATGGAAGGCAGGATCCAGGAAGTTCAGAACAAAATCACAACATTAGACGTCAACACGGTTGGTCATCCGGGGAGAAAGCGACTGCCCTTACGTTGGCCTTGAGAGGAGATGCTGCTGCCATCCTGCAAAGAATGTCCCCGGAAGAGCAAGAATGCTACGACCACCTGGTGAAACACTTGGAGATGCGTTATGGCCAGTCACACTTGGAACATGTCTACCACACTCAGTTGAAAAATCGGTGCCAGAAGTCAGGGGAGTCCTTACAGGAATTCGAGGCAGATATTGCTCGTCTGGTTCGACTGGCATATCCAGATGTCCAGGAAAAGATTATGGAACGTTTGGCAGTTCAAGCATTCCTGGATGGACTCCGCGACGGTGAGATGAGGCAGGCCTTACTACTAGCACACCCACCTAAGCTAGTTGATGCACTAACACGGGCCCTTGAATTTGAAGCTGCCAAGAACACGAACAAAGGCCAAGCTCGTGTCCGGCAAGTGGTTGCAGGAGTGGACGACTTCGAGGAATCAATCAAGCGGATCGTCAGGGAGGTCAATGAAGAACGTGGCCGCCAGCACCGAAGGTTGGAATGCTGGAAATGTGGCAAGGCAGGCCACATAAGAAGACGCTGCCCAGAAGGCGTCAGTTCCACTCCCGCCAACCCGGAAAACTAAAGAAGGTCGATGCGAAGGGGCGATCGTCGACCTGTACTCAGCAAGCCCCAGTAAATACCGCCCAGGTCTCCTCACTGCAACATCATGCCAACAGTGTTTTTGTCGACGCGTGTGTGGATGGAACCCTCCGCACTGTGCTACTGGATACAGGTGCGACGAAGACAATCATAAGGCCCGACATAATAAAACCTGCAGCTAAGGTTCGGCAATCAAAATGGCGTCTACGAACAGCAACGGGAGATCGAGCAAAAGTGCATGGTGAAACAAACGTCACGTTTACCATCGGAAAAGCCACGTTTGATCATCCTGTGATAGTGGCTGAGATTGAGGATGAGGTGATCATCGGGACGGACATAATGGACACCAAGGGCTTCGAGTTAAGCTTTAAGCAGGGAGTCCTGAGGATAGACGACGAGGAAGTTGTTTTACATCGTGAGAGGAATTTAAGTGTTCGAGTTCTACTCCCAGATGAAACATTGATACCAGAACGGAGCGAGATCGTTTTGGAAGGCTGCACCGATAGCAAGACCACAGTTGATGAGATAGTCATGTTCGAGCCTGCAATGCATGACGAGGCTGTTGGTCGCGGGATAGCAGTCGGAAAGGCTCTTGTACGTGCCGGCAGGAATATTCCTGTGAGGATAATGAACGTCAATGATTATCCTGTGTTACTAAAGAAGGGCACGGAGTTAGGACACTGCTCTGGAGTTTCAGCAATACTGCGACAGGTTGCGGCCGTGGAAACCAGCCGGGAAGCCATTCCAAAAGAATTAGAAGAGCTGGTATCGTCGTCAGGCACCGGTCTGAGGCCAGACCAAAGAAGAAAGCTGAGGCATTTGGTCCATAAATATCGAGATGTTTTTGATACTGGGAAGAAAGGGAGAACCAACATAGTCCAGCATAAAATCAATACGGAAAATGCTCGTCCCATTCGACAGACAGCTAGAAGGTTACCGCTGGCCAAGAGAGAGGAGGCTGACAAAATTATCGAGAGTATGGTCAAGGAAGGAGTCATAGAACCATCCAGCAGTCCATGGTCTTCACCAGTGGTACTGGTAAAGAAGAAAGACGGCTCGACCAGATTCTGTGTTGACTACCGGCTGCTTAATAATGTGACCAAAAAAGACAGTTATCCTCTTCCTCGCATCGATGACACCTTGGACACCCTGGCTGGGTCGAAGATCTTTTCCACGCTGGACTTAAAAAGTGGGTACTGGCAAGTTGAGTTGGCCCCTGAAGATCGGGAAAAGACAGCTTTCACGGTGGGTGCTGGATTATGGCAATTTAACGTGATGCCATTTGGATTGTGCAATGCTCCTGCCACTTTCGAACGTCTAATGGAAACGATTTTAAGAGGACTGTCCTGGAAGACATGTCTGGTCTATCTTGATGACATTATCGTAGTAGGAAAATCGTTTGAAGATCACATGAGAAACCTAGAAGAAGTGTTCCTGAGGCTACGAAGTTCTGGACTAAAGTTGAGCCCAAAGAAATGTCATCTATTTCAAAGAGCTGTGCAGTATTTGGGTCACGTCGTTTCCAGTCAAGGAGTGGCGGTTGACAAGGCAAAGGTCCAGACTGTCAAAGATTGGCCAGTTCCCAAAGACAAGCATGAGCTACGCAGCTTCTTGGGGTTATGCACATACTACCGACGCTATGTGGAGGGTTTTGCCAACATCGCAAAACCATTGACCAGGCTGACAGAAGGGGAACGAAAATTCCAATGGTCCCAAGAATGTCAGGAAGCTTTTGATCACCTAAAAGATGCTCTGACAAGCGCACCTATCCTGAGCTATCCCCTACCTGAAGGAAAATTTGTATTGGACACCGACGCTAGCAATGTGGGCATAGGAGCCGTGCTGTCCCAAATTCGGGATGGACAAGAAGAAAAGGTCATTGGCTATTTTAGTAAGACGCTATCCAAGCCAGAGCGTAACTACTGCGTCACCCGTCGAGAGTTGCTAGCCGTTGTGAAAGCGATGGAGCATTTTTACAAGTACCTCTACGGGAGGAAGTTCCTGCTGCAGACTGACCATGCAGCTTTAAAATGGCTCCTTCAGTTTAAAAATCCAGAGGGACAAGTGGCAAGATGGATAGAGAGGCTCCAGGAGTTTGACTTCGACACCGAGCACCGAGCAGGGAGAATCCATGGAAATGCAGATGCCCTATCAAGACGACCCTGCCCACAGGACTGCAAGCATTGCCAGCGGGCAGAAGAGAAAGATGCTGATTTGTTACGAACCACCATGGTCGACGATACTTGGCAAAATGGGGAGCTCATGAAAGACCAAGAGGAAGATCCCGATATCCAGATAGTCCTAAACTGGATAAAAGAAGAGAAGAAGCCAACCTGGGAAGAAGTTGCCAAGTATTCTTTCCAACGTCAAATCGTATTGGGCACAATGGGACTCCTTAATTTTAAAAGATGGACTCTTGCGGCGGAAAATAGTTGACCACGACGGCAAAGAGGAAAGAATGCAAGTCGTTGTGCCTAAATGTCGGATATCGGAATTGCTAGAGGAAATCCATGCCGGTGTGTCAGGAGGACATCTCGGAGTGACAAAGACCCTGGGAAAAGTGAGGGAAAGATTTTACTGGATCAATAGCAAGGCAGACGTAAGGGACTGGTGCAGGAAATGCGTTGTATGTGCGGCAAGTAATGGGCCGCACAGAAAGCAGAAGGCTTTGATGCGCCAGTACAACGTGGGAAGTCCCTTTGAAAGGATTGCTATCGACGTAGCCGGTCCGTTTCCCGAATCAGAAGCAGGAAATAAGTACATCGTGGTCGTCATGGACTACTTCAGCAAATGGGTTGAGGCATATGCTCTACCTAACCAGGAAGCCTCAACTATTGCCGACGCCTTGGTGAAAGAATGGATCTGCCGGTTTGGCGTACCTCTGGAGCTACATTCTGACCAAGGGCGAAATTTTGAATCCAACTTGTTCCAGAACATCTGTAAGACGCTTGGAATCAAGAAAACAAGGACTACTGCATTACACCCGCAGTCAGATGGAATGGTAGAGCGCATGAATAGAACCATTAATAGGTATTTGGCCAAAGTGGTCTCTAGCCATCAAAGAGACTGGGATAGCTTCCTCCATTTGTTCCTGCTAGCTTATCCATCGGCCGTCCATGAAAGCACAGGAGAGTCTCCGGCTCGGATAATTATGGGAAGAGAGCTTCGTCTCCCATGCGATCTGAAGTTTGGTTGCCCGCCAGGAACTGATGTCGCCGGGGAGGACTACGTCAGTAAACTGCGAAGAAGAATGGATGCCATTCATAGTCAAGTTCGCATTTTCATTCAAGATGCCAGTGATCGCATGAAGGACGCATACAATGTCAATGCCAAGGACAACAGGTACAATACCGGTGACATGGTTTGGCTTTACGACCCCAAGAGACGAAAGGGACTGTCACCAAAACTTCAAACATCCTGGGATGGCCCATATAAAGTTCTGGAAGCCATCAACGATGTCCTTTACAGGATACAAAAACCGCCACGGGGTAAAGCTCGAGTCATTCACTTCAACCGACTGGCTCCTTATTACGGAAACCACGAAGACGCCGAGCTGCGGCAAATCCAACCAGAGCCGGATTTGACATTCGATGAATTCATGGCCCGTCATTCTAATGGCCGAAAGAGTCGGTTCGGCGTGACCTGTGAAGTGCAGCAAGACCTGTTTACTGCTCCAGCTGAGTATGCCCTGGCACATTGTGTGGCTAAAGATTTGAAAATGTCTGGAGGGATAGCCAAGGTTTTCCGCAGGAAGTTTGGAAATATTCAAGAGCTGCGTCGGTCTAATCCCAGAGTGGGGCAAGCACTCAATGTGACTGACGAAAAGACCGGCAGAAAGATCTTCTACCTGGTTACCAAAGAGGCGTCAGATCAGAAGCCAACCTATAAGGATGTTTGGGACGCTTTGTATTCCCTAAAGGAGGAGTTGCTGGTCGAGGACCTGAGAAGCCTGGCGATTCCCAAGCTGGCATGCGGACTCGATGGCTTGGACTGGAGGATAATTCGCAGCATGTTGGAAGTGGTCTTCAGGATGACAGGCGTACAAGTTCTGGTGTGCTGTTATAGTCCTCAACGTCGTCCTCTGGAGAGAACCGTGGATTGTTACTTCTACAAGAGGTCCTGTTGCAAGAAGGGAGCCTTCTGCCGATACCGACATCCACCGTCTTTGGAATCATTCCGGGTCGAAATGAGCTTAGGAAGGGGGCAGTGTGACAGCCGCGAATACGCCAGAAGTTCTACGTTACTCTCGAACTAACTCGTTCCGTCGAGAAGCCAGTACGGCGGCGAACGCGAGCCGCGACTATTCCGGTCAAGTGTAGAAAACTGGCGAAGTTTCGGGAACAAGCGATCTACCCAATATATACGGAGATCTCGGCCGCCAGTGGGCAGTTCGGTCAGAATATTGGCGCGACGTTGAAGCCGACATAAATAGTAGAAATAAATACAGCCACGATACAGCATAAATAAATGCTCTTTTAATAGTCTTAAGTAATTGTGTTTAGTTATAAGTGTGTAATAAATTAGTGACTATTTTTTTTGGTGTATCGAATGTTTTAATTCACACCTTAACGAACATAAGAAAACGCTACAATACTTAAGTAAATGACTCATTAAGCTGATTAGGCGATGGTCTTTGCACGTTGACCCGTTTGGTGATTTCGGGATTATTATAAACGTATATTGATGGTATGCGTCATATATAGCATAGAACAATTTCACCAGTACCTCTATATTTTCCTCATTCAGCACTTTCATTGCTTCCGTAGGGATATTGTCATGTCCGGGAGCCTTCAATGACCGAAGGTTGTCCAGCTTCTCAAAGTTGGCCATGGTAATTTAACCAAAGGAAAACACCAAGTCTTAACCAACTGCTTTATTAAAGATGAGCGACCGGTTTCGGCTTCATAGAAGCCATCCTCAGGCTCGCAAACAAGTTTTTTTTGTTTTTAGGGCTCCTGTTGTTCGAAATGTGCGGCGTCACACATACACAACAAATACATTGACATACACAGTTAAAATAAATAAAACTTAGAAATTAACACACATCGACCAAGATTAACTACATAAAGTTCTTTCAGGACGTGGATCTAGCCCTAAAGGCGTGAGCTTCCTCATTCTCGAGAGGTTGGGAAGTAACTACAAGAAGCCTTACCTAATTTGTGTGTTTTTATGGCATATTCTACTTCGCTACGTATTATGGGCGGGCCTGATAGACCGTCCTTGGGAAGGTTTACAGTTGGTTTCTCCGATCTGTCGTGGTTAAACAGAGATGATGCGTACTCTCCCCATACCATGTCTGTTTCTTCTGGTGTGTTAGTGAATTCGGTCGGTTCGGTTTTTTAGTCGGATTTTATGTTTCTTGCGACACAGGTTTGAGATTTCTTTGATCTTCTTGTGCAGGTCAAAACTGTCGCCCTTTTCCTGTAAGTTCTCAATTTCTTGCCAACGGTCTTTTATCCAATTTTGATCATTTCTCTAATTTCTCTTCCAGTTTCCTTATACTGTCCTTCATTCTGTATGATTTTATATTCCCTATGCTGTTCCATTAGATTGGGAATTTCGTGTGTCATCCATTCGTTTTTGTGAACAGGGTTAGTCCTGTGTAAATTGCTGCATATGTGTTGATCAATATTGTTTATATATCGTCACACTTTGATCTAATTCCTAGTCCCTTGGCATTTCCCCTCCTATCTTATTTGAACATTCCACTAAAACGATAGTGTCTGAATACTTCTCTTTCGAACAGCTTTCAGCAGGTGCATTATCTATTGATACACACTCTATAACTCTATATGATATAAAGTGTATGAGTACGACTCACGAGTAGACATATACTCACTGTAGAGACACGTATATAGATACATGAAGAGTGAATTGAACATATTTTATAATAAATTAGCAATAGACATCTCTAGATGTAAAAAGTTTCTAAAATTGGATCCACATGTCATCCTTGTAAAAGCAGATAAAGACAGTACAACGGTGTTAATCACCAGGATGAATATGACAACAAACTTACATCCCTACTTCAAGATGTGAATACGTATTTAGAACTTAACAAAAATCCTATACCTAACATTCAAAGAGTAAATAATATAGCCAGAAATCTTTTAGACAATGGTCATATTAACCTAAAAACATATAGGAACATCAGATGTCATAATGGTACCTACAGTCTCTTAAGATTTATGGTTTGATTAAAGTTCATAAAGTAGGTTTTCCGGTTCGCCCTGTTGCATCTAATTGTGAATCACCAACATACAACCTCTCGAAGTTTATTTACAATATTCTGAGTCCCTTAGGAGACCATCCACTGAATCTAAAAAATTCATTCGATCTAGTTAACGAGTTGTATGAGTAGTACGTGAGTATACAGAGTGTACACTATGTACACTCTTCCCATGGCTTCGCACGACCGTTTACGAAACTGCAAACATTCCCCGTCTGCTCCAGGTCCTCCAGTACATCAGCTTCGCCAGGAAGTTCAGGCCGATGATCAGCAAAGAGGCCGCCGAGCTGCTCGTCCACTACTACGGCAAGCTCCGCCTGAGGGACAGCACGACGGCCGGCAAGTCGACGTGGCGCATAACCGTCAGGCAACTGGAGAGCATGATACGGCTGTCCGAGGCGAAGGCGAGGATGGACATCTCCGACGAGGTGCAGACGCAGCACGTCCGCGAGGCCTACAGGCTGCTGAGCAAATCGATCATCAGGGTAGAGCAGCCGGACATACACCTCGACGAGGACGAGGACGACGAGGTGCGCGGCGAGGACGACGCCGAATCGAGGGTCCAGACGCCCGAGCCGCACCAGCAGAAGAAGAAGATGGTGCTGAGCTTCGAGGAGTATAAGACTTTGAGTAATATGATCGTCGTGCATATGAGGAGGGAGGAGGCGAAGGTCGAAGAAGGTGAGTTGGACGAGTAAGCTAAACTTACTTAGGAAAGGTAGGGTAGAGACATTAGTTCTAATCGGAGGGTCGAAATCTCGACAGGCTTGGAAAGTGTTGAAAACACTGAATAATGACAACAAAATATAAAAACATTTGAAGAATATTACGAAGACGTGTCAGAAAATCAAATGGAATTCAAAGACATTTCATACTGTGCTGAAACGACCTGTGCCGAAATAAATCCAGTAACCATCGACGAAGTCACAAAAGCGCTACAGTGTATGAAAAATAATAAGTCACCTGGTGCTGGATAGCTATGGATAAAAAAGGACTAGAAAAAGCTGACTATTTATATAGAACCCTTTGGAAGCTGAGATGTGATAGATAACTAGGAGGTGTAATAAAGCCGCTATATTTATTAGTTCAGACATTAGACATTGATTTTGCTGTTAATGACAAAATAAAAGAATAATAACAAATGGCTCTATCACATAAACAGAATGGAAGAAAGATATGTTTCTAAAATGACTCCGAAATATAAACCAAAGGGACCAATGTGTTGGTCGACCAAAAATGAGGTGGACTATTAAATAGGAACAGACCTCTGGCCTAATTCGTTAAGGTGATGACAGTGACATTAGTTCAGAATTCTGTTAGCTGTAGGTAATCGAAATGTAACACTTACTGATGAACCAAAAACTGAACTGTGACCTGTTGCTTAACCGTTACATAAAACCGGTCGAGGTATACAACTGCTGCGAACCATGCTGTGCTGACATTTTAATTTTTGTTGACAACTTCTTTCATGCTCGACTTATTCTGTTAATTGATCTCTTTTATTCCTAATTGTTTCGCCAAAGAGTCTTAATATATGGTAATATTTTTGACCTTGGATTACTGTTATGCATAATCTTATCCGATGGCAATAAGTAGTAACTGAGAAGCTTCCTGGGAATTTATCGTAACTGTTTATTCAGGCCTAAGCTTGTGTAAATTTTGACAACTTCGGGGGAATCTACGAGATGAGCAGACAGTTTTACCACCTACTCGACATCGACGGTACAAATAACTAGAATTTGTGCAATGAGTTGCCTTATTGAATGCATGCTGCTATTAATTTTCTATAACTTATATTTATGATTGAAATTTCTACTGGTTCATGCTTAAGTACATGGATTTTTGCTACCACAGCAGCTTGTGGCTACCATATTAGATTTGTAAAGTGAACTACTGACAGATAACAGTAAACCGTATTCGCTATTATACTTCATATCTTACAAATACCATTTTACATTAATTTGTTTTTGAGGTATTTCACTGTTAATTCCTATTAGCTCAGTTGTCAGGAAAAATAAATGCAATTTCATAAAACAAATTTAATGGCATTTTGACACATTTCTCTTATATGGAGGGTTTATCTCAAGATAACTCAATCAAAGGATACAGCTAATTTTGCATGCTGGATAAATATTTGTAACTGGAAAATTCAGATTTTCGCTTGTATAATTTTCTGCTTTTATCCCAGGTTAAATGAAGAGATCCTTCATTTGTGCAATTATAGAAAATGTGAATAATTTTTGAACAAATCAACTGAAATGGTATTTAGTGCTTTTTCCAAGAGTCTCTGTGAGATCTTTTAGCATGTACAAAATATCAGCAGTCTGAGCAGTCATATATTTAAGCAAATGTGTAGCTTACTCGGAGAGGTATCTTATATTGATGAAATATATGTCATGTCAAAAGTATATGAAGTAAGAAAAAGTATATGACATGTCAAAATAAATCAATTAATTAACAAGAAATCCGTGAAACTCAGTTAAAAACGCTGTTTTCTTTCATGCTCAATAATTATTGCAAAAAGCGTAGTGGGGCTTCGAAGTCCTGATATTATAATATAGATCCGGTAGAATACATATAGTTAATATAAGATACCTTTCCGAGCACTTCCTGAAGCCACACATTTGTTCGAACATAGGACTACATGCGATAAACATTTAAAATATTTTATAAACTATTCAGTCGATCATGTTGAAAATTCACTAAATATCATTTCAGTTGATTTCTTCAAAGATTATTAATATTTTCAATAATTGTCCAAATGGGGGGTTTCGTGCAAGTATCTAGGTAATTAATTGACCGATTTTGAAAAACAGCACTTCATAATAAGATCCTTGCTATGCCTACAATTTCACCTAGAACGAAAGCGAAAAATTTTACAAGCAAAAAACTGAATTTTCCTTTTATAAACATTGTTTATTTATCCAGGATGCAAAATCTGCTGCATCTTTTGATGGAGTTATCTTCAGATGTACCCTCCATACATGAGAAATGTGTCAAAATGCTGTTAAACTTTTTTTCACATTTTTTTTTACTTGTCTTGTCTTTTACTAGATAGAATGTGATATCTAACATTAGTTCAGCATAAAATAAATACCTATTTGCAGAAAAATGCCTTATGTTACAACGACTTACTATTGTTTTCATTTTTTTTCTCAGGAAACGACGGGGGTATTAAGCGAAGCAACATCATCGAGTGGTACTTGGATAAAATATCTGATGAGATCGAGAGCGAGGATGATCTCATTGAAAAGAAAGAGCTCATCGAGAAGGTTCTGGACCGATTGATCCATCATGTAAGTTACAAATCACCGATCATAATGACGGTCATCATTTGTTTTATTTCCAGGATCAAATCATCATCCAGCTGAACGAAATAGGATTGGGAGGGAAAGATTCTCAAGAGGATGCTGACCCTTTACTCGTCGTGCATCCAAATTATATTATCGAGTCTTGATTTTTGTTTTGAATGTTTTACCACAATTTTTTAATCTTTTAAGACCAGTTTACGTCGTTATGTGTGTAACGTGTAATTATTCTATACTACTTTAATTATATTAAATATGTACTTTTACAGTAAATTTGTTTTTATTCGTAAAGCAAGGAATTCACCAAAACGCACAATCTCCGCCAAAATATAAAATTTTGAAATGGCAATTTTTGGCATTACATTTTTAATTCAAAAACGTATCAATCGTAAATGTGAGTAATTCCTAATTAACACCACTTAAATAAAACTTGATGACCGCTATTACAGCTATTAAAAAGATATTTTATGTTCCTCTAGTTCCTATTTTGAATATTTTAAAAAGCATGTAGGTATGTTTTTAACCACCAAACGTATATAAATAATTTACGTGGGACATATTGCGATCACATCGATTGGCAATACAAATGGCTGATTTAATAAGCTATATTAATTCTCATCACAACTCATACTACACTACCTGAAATGAAATCGTATAATCTTCCATTTTAGTTGAAAATCGGCAATTATTCGCGAAAACAGCCCCGGGAAGACTTCCTATGAGATCGCACGCACGGTAAGTTTTGCGTTGACATAACAGTTCTGCAATTGTTGCAATGGTAAGTGACTATTTTTTAATCTTGAACCAAGCAGGGAATACCATGTATAAATAGTGTTTTTCCTCCTAACCCATTAGATAGTTAAATTGCAACGTCCAGAAATGATTTAGATTTAGATTAACCAGTACAAGCTAGTATTGTGATGAAAGTAATTAACAATGATCAGAATTAGATTTTAACTTAATAATCTTTTAGTTGTAGCTTGAGTGTAGGCACTGTTACGTTACGTGGTTAAAATTTGCATTAGGTTCCCGATTCTGAGAGGTCGTTAGGAAAAATATATTTGAGAACTATTAACCTTAAGGACCGTTAACGTGTCTGTTTGACTACCTTGCGCTAATTTCAGTAATAAAACGTTAAAACAAAAGCAGTTAAACATACGTAACGCGCGGTGGACGCGCGTAATCACCAAAAATTGTTTATTCAGCAAATGGCGATGATAAAAAAGATGATGCGCGCCTCTTCTACTTACTACTTTGCTCTCCTCCTCCTCCTCCTCCTCCTCCTACTTGCGACTTACTATTTTTTTATGCCTTTATTGCCGGCAAATATTTATCTTTACCTGCCACTTGCGTATGTACCTATATGTGCATGCAGATAATGTCCGATCTCGCTTACAATTAGTTATGCGACGGAGCTGTCGGGGAAAAAATTGAAGTTTTTCACCAAAGATGGAAGTAAACAACAGGCGTGCGAATTTGCCTCCCGTGGGACAACTCTACGACTCGCGGTACTCCCCCGTGCAGGTAAATATTATTTTTAGGGGATTGTCGGTGAAAGAAAATAAAGGAAAATTATTATAAAATTATTTCAAACAGAAACAATGATTTTACCCTACAAAATTGATTAGAAACAATAAATACTATCCAGTATATTAAATAAAATTGCGAATTAGACTTAAAGGATTTAATTTCAGGTAAGTACTCGATATTAAGAATGAGGGTTTATTAACGAATATTGTAATATTTTTTTCTAATTTCCGCTTATGAATTAAGAATACTTTTTAACTACATTCCTAAGGTAAAGGTAAATTAAAGAATGTACTTCCTTTTATAAAAAGCATTGTATGTGCAAGCACTTAAAATTTATCCTGATAACTAACGACATGCTTTATTCGCTGGTAGATAAGTCACCAATAGTGATTATGTGATAAGGACAAAGCAAGCCTATTGTTTCATTGATGTAGAATAACAAAGGTAATGATAATTAGTTATTTTTGAGAAACTGATTGATAAAATTGACGCTGATCTGACATAAATGGTATATTATAGCCTAATTCCGAGTCAATTCATTTACCTCAATCCTCAATATTGTCAAATATAACTTCGTACTTTTACTTTGTTACCAGGATTAATTTTTGAACTGTAACCCATCCAGATCAAATTATGAACTTCCAATAAAACCTTCTCATTACCATTCCTTCCAGAGTTATTTCTTTAACTTGTATCCATCCAAAAGAACGTCTGTAACACTGAATTGACTATCAGATATTGTCAAATAAAGCTTCGTCCAGATACTGCAAAAAACAACTTTTGTTATTATGATTTGGCTGTCTTTCCAGAGTTGACTTTTACATTGCAATCTATCCAAACAGATTTTTACTCGACTAAATAGATCGTCAAATTTACTTTCTCATCTGATTTAACTTTCATTCTAGAGATAATTTTGAAATTGCAATTCCTTCTGACAAAATTATATTTTACTTGTCAACACACTTTTGTTATTCTGATTTGGCTTCCATTCCAAAGTTAATTAGTAAACTACAACATCAAGTTGGACAAAATTATGTTCCATTTGTTTTCCTTCCAGAGATAATTTCTAAGTTCCAGTTAAAAGTATGTTTTACTAAATAGTTTGTCTGACTTCGTCGAATAAAACTTTTGACATTCTGATATGACTTATTTCATTACACATATAGTTCTTAAACCAAAATCAATTTGCAGCATATTATGTTCCATTCACCAACAAAACATTGTCATTTTGATTTGGATTTCTTTCCAGGATTGACTTTTGTGGTTTAATCCAGGCAAGCAGATTTCTTCTACATTGAACTGAACTTTCATCTGATGTAACTTTTATTCCAGACATAATTTTTAAAGTACAAAATCCATCCAGACAAATTCACAAAATTACATTTCACTTGTCAATAAAACTTTGTCTTTCTTTCCAGAACTGATTTTTATAGTGCAATCTAGCCAAGTAGATTTCTGCTCTACTGAAGCGAACTTTCGTCTGATTTGACTTTAATTCCAGACATAATTTTTCAACGACAAAATCCATTCAGACAAATTCACAAAATTACATTTCATTTGTCAATAAAACTTTGTCATTCTGATTTGTCTTTCTTTCCAGAACTGATTTTTATAGTGTAATCCATCCAAGCAGATTTCTGAGTCACTGAATAGAACTTCATTAAATCATAAAAATCTATCCAGTCAAATTCACAAAAATTCATTCCACTTGTCAATAAAACTGTAATTTTCATCTAACTTCCTTTCCAGAGTTAACTTCTTAACTGTAGATAATATATCCAGATAGAATTTTATTCCACTGAATGCATTTCTTAATAATGTCATAAATTTTTACCTTATATATTCAAAAGTAGGTAATCTAGATTTGATGATTACTATCCGAGGAATTACTAAGATGTTATCTTTGCAAATTATTATCTCACAAATTGTCAGTTAATGACTTGTTAATTTAAACTCGTAAATTACGTTTTATTGAAAATTTACATATGAAGCAAATATAATGAGTAATTTAAGGTATAATGAGTAATTAATCTCAACAATAAAATATTACTCATTATCATTTGTACAATCAACTGAGTAATTCTCTGCATCTTGAAAATTTTGTGTTGTCAGAGATGCCGAGATCTCAAAAATATTGTATGATGTAAATTTCTCTCGGCGAAGTATAATTTTTAAAACGTTCGATTAAGTGTACGTAATTTTAAATTAATATTCATGGAGCATGTGCGATTATTTAATTCGCTTTGCAGAAGTGTTACAACATAAAAGGCAACGTGAGCAGTTAAATAATTGTCTCTAAAATGAATTATAAAACGAGAACAAAAAGAACAAGTTTAATATTAAAGACAAAATTTCTCTTATTAAGTTTTGCGAAGTAAATGTGGGAAATTACTCTTTCGGAAGTTTGCGGGGAGTTTTCTCCAGTTTTTGAGAAAATTTGACAACCCATTTGTGTTTTTCAAAAATTGCTTTTCGACTGATGTTGACATCGCTCGTTTCAAAAATCTTAGACCCCTTTAAGGATTTTAACTGCACGCCCCAGTACATTTTTTTTATAGTCAAGTCGAAAATGAGATCTTTTTGCTTGTATTCCAACAAAGAAATTGAATTCCTTCTCACATGCCGTTCAGGTACACCAAACAACAACTCGTTTTGTAAATCACACAATTATTGTCAGTTGAGTTAAAACTTAGATGATGCACCTTCGCGTCTTCATTATTGTTCATTACCATTCGGCGCGTGAAACAAAACCGTTAATTAAACGGAAAACAATCGAACTCTCATTAATTAGCCGATAGACGCGAAAAACAAATTCAGATCAACCAAACAAACAATGCGGACGAAGAGGATTCTTTTTTCGAAACGAGGTGTTAATGGTTTGATCAATCAAGGAGGAGGATTTTGTTGTATTTTTTCGTTTCGCCCCTTCGATACGTGTCACGAGGTTTTATATGACAAGCATAAGGATATCAACATATTTTTCATCATTGAGATAAATTTCCATGCACAAGAGTTTATTGTAGGTAAATAGACAAACTTTGTCAAAATATGTATACCCGGGCACGTTAGTATGTACGAGTACAGTGTGATTATTTGAAATCCACGTCATTTTCTACATCATAAAACGTACCCCAAGACCCCAAAACAGCGTCAAAACTACTGTGAGTTTCTTTCGATTCGGGTAATACTACTATGATTTGTACTACTATGTATTGCGTTGTATATTAATACAACGCAATACAAATATTCGGGTAATACAACGCACTATTTACATACTTCTTATTAATAATATGTATTACTTAAAATAATAGCTACACTAGGCCTTCCATCAGCTTAGACCATAACAATTTTTGGAAAAAGCGAGGAAATCAAAAATTAGTTTTCCCATTTACGTTAGCGAAATATAATCCCAAATGTGGCAAAAAAACTAATCACTAAACTTGACAGAAATTACAATTCACGACAAAACAAAATACTTAGATTAATTGGTAACAACTTGGAACGAACGCAATAAACTATGAAATCTACTAAACCACTACTACGGTACTACTCAACACAATCTGTGCACCTGGATGTTCGAGAGCGAATGGCTAATACAGAAGACCTAGGGGATTGTTCTGAAGACGCCTGGAAGACCCTGGAGTAATTTGGAAGACCCAGAGAAGGCATGCAATATATTGAGAACGTCTGGATGGTGCTGGAGCAGCCTGGGCGCCTAGGAAAGACTCAAAAAAGCCTTTGCAAACGTCTGGTAAATTCTGGAGAACCCTAGAGGCTTCTAGAGACATCTTCAAGACCTAAACCCCTCTAGGTTCTAGGCCTGACATGATCTGACACCGTTTAAAACGCCTGAATCGGCCTGGAAGACCCAGAGGATACTTGAAATTACCTGAACACGTCTGAAGCAGCCTAAAAGATGTCTAGATGGGCCTTAAAAACCCAGTGGAGGTCTGTAATGCCACTAAGACCTTTAGAAGACCTTGGAGCAGTCTGGAAGACACAATGAAAGCATAAAATGTATTTACAAGATCTAAATGGTCTTAGGGCAGCCTGTATTCCTTGAGAAGTCTCGAAGAAAGCCTTTGAAAAGGTCTGGTAGATCCTGGATACCCTGGAGACGTCTTGAAAGCCAAGACCCCCCTAGGTTATAGATCTGCTCTGACACAGTTTAAAACGCCTGAATCAGCCTGGAAGACCCAGAGGTCACCTGGAATTGCCTGAATACGTCTGAAGCAATCTAAAGGAGTCCGGTGGGCCTAAAAGAACCAGTTGGGGCCTGTACTGTCCTAAATACCTCTAGAAGACAATGGAGCAGTCTGGAAGACCCGGAGGAGGCCTGAAATGTATTGAGAAAGTCTAGGTGGTCCTGGAGCAGCCTGAACGCTTCAGAAAGCCTTTGAAAACGTCTGGTACTAAGCACCTTAAAACGTCAAGGTTCTAGACCTTGAATGTCCTGACACCGCTCAAAACCCTGAATCAGTCTGAAAGACCCAGAGGTCACCTGCAATTGCCTGAATACGTCTGAAGCAGCCTAAAGGTATCTATATCAGTCTGAAAAATTAGTGAAAGCCTTTACTGTCCTGAAAGACCTCTAGAAGACACTGGATCAGCTTAGAAGACCCAGAGGAGGCCCGAAATGTACTCAGAACGTCTAGATGGTCTTGGAGCCTACTGGACCCCTCGAAAAGATTCGAAGAAAGTCTTTGAAAACGTCTGGTAGATCCTGAAGTATCCTAGAGTCGCCTAGAGACGTCTTAAAGACCTAAACCCTTTTAGGTTCTAGACCGTGAATACCCTGACATTGCTTAATACGCCTGAATCAGCACGGAACATCCCAGAGGACACGTGGAATTGCCTGAATACGTGTACAGCAGCCTAAAGGCATCTAGGTGAGCCTAAACGAATCAGTAGAGGGCTGTACTGGTGCCTTAAAGACCTCTAGAAGACACTGGATCAGTCTGGAAGATTCAGAGGAGGCCTGATACATATTGAGAACGTCGAGATGGTCCTGGAGCAGCCTGAACGCTTTAGAAATCCTTTGAAGACGTCTGGTAGATCCTGGAGTACCCTAGAGGCACCTATAGACATCTTGAAGACCTAAACCCTTCTAGGATCTAGATCTGAAATGCCCTGATACCGTTTTAAACTCTTAAATCAGCCTGGGAGACCCCAGAGGACACTTGGAATTGCGTGACTGAACACGTCTGAATTCCAGCCTAAATACGTTTAGATGGGCCTTAAATACCCAGTGCAGGCCTGTACTTCCTTGAAGACCTCTGGAAGATCATAGAGCAGTTCTGTCTTCATCTTAAATTATCCTGCACCTACAATGCGCTGGCGGTTATCTCACACTAGATGTCTTTCTTTGGCTCCATGGCATAGGATGCCAGTGTTATTTATTCCTGTTCATTGTTTAATACTTCTCAATCACGAAATTTGCTTCCGGCCCATTCCTCTTCTACCTTCAATTTTTCCCTGTAAATTGAGGATTGTGTATCTTGGTCCTCTCGGAATGTGTCCTAAGTAACTGTCCTTGACATTCTGAACATTCTATGTTGGGTTGTGATAAGTTCAAACAATAATATGTATTCAAAAAGCCCCCAAATAAGCAATGCCACATCTCCTAAATACGTTTAGACATGTTTCTCACAGCTCAAATAAGGACTTTTAATACTTTCCTTAGTACCCAAACTATAAATAATTGTCTAGGTATATCTAGGTAAGAATAGGTAAGGTAGAATAAGATTTGTAATAGATTCTTACCAATTTTACACGTTCCATTTTAATTTTGTTTTTAAGTTATAAAACATATTTAAGGACTATCCAGGAACTCAATAATCTAGAATTTTCATCTCTAGAATAATATAGAAATAATTTTAGAAACTTCTAAGGAGGAATTTAAGAAATGGGATAAACTTTTCAAAAGCATCTAGATACATACAAATATAATGAGTGGTTATTGAAAAATCTGGAATCTTTGGTTAAAATTCAATCATAAATTGTTTCTCGTTTTTGATAACTTTAACTGATATTCGGAACGGATATTTAAAGCTATGCCACGTACTTACATGATTTCAGGCGATTTCATAGAATATCGATGATTTCTAACGTTTCAAAAGCCTCTTTATGGTCTGTAATTTTGTAATTTATCTATCAAAAAAGTAAAAGGATTTGTTAACTTACCGTATTTTTTGCTTTTTTTAAGAAGTGGACTATAGTAATTCTATTAATAAATCAAACTTCACAAAAGTTATATATTTTGCTTCAAAGCCAGCAGCATATTTTGTAATTTCTTTAATTAAGTACTAGTGCCTTTATATACCAATATAAACTGTTTAGTGATTGGATTTTTCTTATACCGTTTTTCCAGTATAATTACTGTAACATACTGAAAGGAACTTCCAAATAATGCTGAAATTAGGTATTATTTGTAAGTTAGAATAAAATTTACTGAGGTAATCTCACACTTTATATATGTGTAGTACATATACTTCTTAAAACATTTGTGCGTGTTATTAGTTATGAGTCAATTTTATATTATATCCTATAATTGATAAATCTCCTTGTTTAATGGTTTCCTTTCCAGCTGCACAATTATTAAATACTAAAATTTCATTTGTACGATGCACAATTATCAAAGATGGTGAGATGTTTTTCATTTTATATGTGACTAGTGAAATTCGTCATTAAAACTTTGTTCCACATTCCAAATAAAAAAAAAACTAAACTAATATTTCAATTAAATTATTCTCTCATTACAAATGAGGACCTTTTAGTAACAAACTAAAATATAATTTTAATTTATGATTTGTTAACTAAATTACTGCTTACTTACATCTTTTGGTTTGTAATGATAGGTAATTTATTAGTTTACATTTTAAATAATTTATTCGATGTAAGTTAAAGTCTTCCGCTCTCTTCTTCTTCCTGCGGGGGAGAATCCCCCACTCTTGACTTTCTTGATTTCTTCTAGGCCCGTTACAATTACACCAAGTCCATCCAGCAGATCCACTCCCAGCTAAAGAAGAAGAAGCTAGAGGAGCTCAAGAAGATAAAAGATGCAGAGAAAAAGAGACAGAAAGAGTTAGAAGCGTACCAAGGTAAGATAATGGAAGTTTGTATTGTTCAGATGATTTAGTTTCGTTGGTTTTTCCAGGGAAATATTCTAGGTTGTTCTGGAAGATATGGAGCAAAACCTTCGCGAAGTTAGGAGAGGACTGGGTCATCCTGGCCGTGCTGGGGATATCAATGGCGTGCATAAGTTATTCGATAGACAAAGGGGTGATGATGTGCACCAAAGGTATAACTAGAATTATAGTTAGGGGTTTCTTCCATTTTTCAGACTGTTGGATTTGAACCATGAATCCAAATTTGTAAAAATCCATTTTGGGACTAAATAGGATTTAAAGAGACATCTCAAAGCAAACGAAAATCGGAGTACAGTTAAAAGTCTATCCAATGTAGAGCATTTCTTCCTTGTGTGATGTAGGTACCTACTTGAGAAAAATCTAGATAACTAATATTTTGTTTCTTACAATTTACCTTGCTCTTGCTTTGAGAGTTATTGGGGCGCTGTAAACTTCTGTACTACAGTGCTTCCCTGAAAGTATAACCATTAGTTCAGTTATCTAATAAGGTATAGTTGCATTGAGGTTTTTTGGCAATTTATTGTACCGAAATTTGCTATTGTCTTGATGTGGTTCGTAAAACGTCTATAAAAGGTCCATAAAAGGTTTTCGTTAATGGCAGAAGTGGCAATACTTATAGAAATAAACATTTAAATAAGTGATTTCCTACCGTTCCTACCATATTTAGTAAATAAGTTTGGAAATGGAAAAAATGCAACTTTCAGTTTCTTAAACGTTTTGTATTACTTAAAATAGCAAATTTCAGCAATTTATTAAGCGAATACACAAATTTCTGCAAGAATTTGTAATTATTTTTCGACTGATTATAAGAGTAATTTGAGTTTTCCAACAATTGAGTCCAGAAAAGGTAAATTAAGTGTCAGTTAATAGACATTAAGTCATTAACTGATATAAAACGCCTTAACTGCGCCGAATACAAGTATTTAATCAACGTTGTTTAACTTTTAAATTATACAAAGTAAATTTACTACCTACCTTACCTTTCCTACGTTTCTTACCTTTCTTACCTTACATCTTTCCTTAATCCTGCTACGTTCCTTTAACTTGGTGAATTTTTGAACATTCATTTAAATATTTTGTATTACTTAAAATAGTAAATTTTGGCAATTGGTTAAGCAAATACACAAAGTTCTGATTTTTTGACTGCTTAGGAGTAATTTGAGTTTTTCAACAATTGAGTCCAGAAAGGGTAAATAATTAAGCAATCACTTAATAGATTACTAACCAATATAAAACGCCTTAACTGCGCCGAATACAAGTATTTAATCATTTTTTAACTTTTTAATTATAGAGTAAATTTCCTACCTTACCTTTCTTACCTTACCTATTTCGTTAATCCTACTACCTTCCTTTAACTTGGTGAATTTTTGAACGTTCATTTAAATATTTTGCATTACCTAAAATAGTAAATTTAGGCGAGTGATTAAGCAAATACACAAATTTCTGCAAGAATTTGTAATTATTTTTCGACTGATTATAAGAGTAATTTGAGTTTTCCAACAATTGAGTCCAGAAAGGGTAAATTAAGTAGTCAGTTAATAGACATTAACTGATATAAAACGCCTTAACTGCCCCGAATACAAGTATTTAATCATTTTTTAACTTTTAAATTATGCAGAGTAAACTTCCTACCTTACCTTTCCTACCTTTCTTACATTTCTTATCTTATGCTATTTTTTCGTTTCGCCTTATTTGGGGTGTTCTTTGACATACATATGGACCCAAAGTATGATAATTTAATGCAGCTTACCTCTATACCAAGTTGCATTCACTTAGAGATTCGGACCTTCAAAGTGGGGTTTCTAAATTAAAAGAGAATAATTAATATATATTTCTGCAATCCTTTGCAATTTAGGTGAGTCAAATTTGGTGCACCGTTCAGGTGCACTGCGTATTAATTTAGTGGACGAGAAAAAGTTCATTGAAATATCTCAAGGGGTAACTCACCCTTAAAATTTTACAGAAATTTTTATCTAATCTCCCTGTGTAAAGAATTTACTATTTCACCTTGTGCCTGAATTCATTTACAACTGAATTTTTAGAAAACGTTGAAGCAAGATAATAAATCATAGTACCTATAAGTAATGAAACAATCATACAGATAATTTCTGTTGATGCACATTCCTTGTTCCTCACATGTCTGTAAACCAGATGCTGTAAACCAACTTCTGTGTCTGCTATTAGTATGGTGTCGTCGGCATATCTAATGTAACGTTTTGACTGTTTGAAAATCACTAAACTACACAAATTCTCCTAGTTAATTTTTTTAACCACTTACAGTAACTACTAATACTTATCTAATTTATATAATTTAACAATTGAAATTTTAGAACAATCTCGTCCTTTCCCGAATATTCTGCTACTTACAGGAAATCTATCAGTTTGCCAAATTCAGTCGTTTCGAAGTTCCCAGAAGCGACAATTTCCAACGGGTGCTTATTTTTATGGCCAGGTGTTTTTTTACACTAATAATGTGTATTAGAACACCGTTTACTTTTGCACCCTTGTTCTTGTTACTGTTATTATTGTTACTTTGACGAAGCTTCACAGACTAATAATTGGTATTTTCAAACTAGTCCTTTTAAGTACTTTATAGTAAGATCAAAACCAGATGAAAGTTTGTCGTCCGCTACAACGAACCTCTAAACTCTCACCATGTCCTCTTCCAGCTCAGATGTGGCTATACAGCGAGCTCTCCTACAACTACTTCTCGAAGTGGGTCGCCTGGATCTGCCTGCCCTTCTGCCTGATAATGTGGGACGTCGGGCTGACGCACCTGGTGGCGCCGGGCGCTGCCGGCTCCGGCATCCCCCAGATCAAGACGAGCCTGCGGGGCGTCTTCATGAAGGAGGCGTTCACGCTGAGGGTGCTCCTGGTCAAGTGGCTCGGGATCACGGCGACGATGGGTAGCGGCCTGCCCTTGGGCAGGGAGGGCCCGCTCATTCATATGTCGAGCGTCATCGTCACCAAGCTGAGCCACCTCATGAGCGGCCTCAACAAAGTGTACGACAACGAGAACAAGAAGATCGAGATGCTGGGCGCCGCGTGGGCCGTCGGCGTCGCGTGCACCTTCAACGCGCCGATCGGAGGTAAACCATATATGTATACAGACCGTTTCTACAGAGTCGCTGTATGGTATAAACATAAAAGCGAAAGAAAGGCCATATATTTCTCGTTGGCTAAACAGAGAAAGAACTTTTGCCCTACTTTCGGAGTTGAATATTTCAAGTTTGCTTATGTTCACTGCTGATATATTGAACTTTCTTGAACATTTCATGGATGATGGTCGTGTTGTCGGTCATATTTATTTTTTAGTACAGTTAATTTAAAAAAAAATATTTCAGGATTAAAATATAACCTGAAACGACAAGAGTTTTGCTTCCTTTTGACCCTTATTTATGATACGCCTATGGAGAACTGTTATGTTGCCTATCACAAGCCGTCATCGGCGGCAATATTTGCTTCGCCCACATCATCTATGTTGGCATGTAAACAAATAATACTTATGAGAATGCCATGTTTTGTTATTTTAATCGTCTTTAGAGCAATTTACCTCTGTACCGAATTGCACCAGAGCATAACATGCTTCAAAAGTGGAACTTCAATTTTAAGATATATAATCATCAGTTACAACCCCTTGCGTAACGAGTTGCGCGTATAACAATTTAGAGCTTTCTTACCCACGGGATGAGTGAAGAATCATAATTTCGTCTATTGTGAAAAACTTGTTAATAACGTTAATTTTTAGGAAAATTTGTGATTTTGGTGAGAAACTGGAAATTGGTATAAACAGATATACAGTGTAAACTCTCTATAACGAAACTCTCTAGAACGAAACTCTCTATACAGTAAACAATGGTTAGCTGTGTTTGGTTTATATCTGCATTGTTTTAATTTTTTTCTCACTCCTTGTAACGTAAACTCCCTGTAACGTAAGAAATTACTAGCTCCTTTGAGTTTTGTTATAGAGATTATACACTGTATTTGAGAATACGACACCTCCCTGTGTTTGCAGGCGTTTTATTCAGCGTCGAGATCACCACAGCCTACTTCGCTGTTAGGAACTACTGGAGAGGGTTCTACGCCGCGGTCTGGGGAGCCACTTTCTACAGGTTACTCCTGGTGTGGATAGACGGGACGGAAACGATAACGGTAGTCTTCAAGACTAACTTTTTCGTCGATTTCCCTTACGACGCCTGGGAGCTCATATCTTTCGGCATACTGGGGTGGGTACATTAAATACAGTAATTGCCATGTTAATAATTGCAACGTTGTACTCCTAGATTCATATGTGGCATATGTGGTTCGATCTACATATGGGTCAAGCAGATCTACGGCGGGTGGTCCAACAACAACAAATTCATTAAAGCTGTGAAGAAATCTAAGTAAGAGTCGTTTCGTCATTGTTGATTATTTTTCATCTATAATTCCGTAAAAGCGTTTAGATTTTGAAGGGTGCAACCGGACAAGACCTTCAAAAGGGTCCCAGGGGAAATCGAAAGACAAACATTATATAGGGATATTTAAATTTACCATCAAAAATCATGATCTTCAAATTTTTTGTCAAAAATATTGAAATCTACTCCAAAGAAAAATTAAGACAAGAACTGTTCTTCAACACAACTTTGTCAATAAAAGTGGATTCTGGTGGAAAATTTTATGCGCGAATTTTAAATTTTCGATTCAAGCATAAAAGACGTGTTTCTCCATTTAATGTTGCTCAAAAATTGTACCGTTTTTGAAAACTTCCAGTATAAATATTTCTATAAACATTATTATATTAGGTCATTCGCTTTATTCCACATCTCAGAAGTTAAATTCTTGGAAAAAATGTCTCCATATATATAGTACAGTTAAGTATCTATAATGTCCGATTACATATGTATATGTCAAGAGAGTCAACAAAAATGTTACCAAGTCCACCCCACGTAAACCGAGCTTTTGTCACGACCATTTGTTGATTTTGTAAATTAAGAAAAGTGAGTGCCTTCACAAGGTAGTGGAAAAGTCAAAAATTCAGTTTTATACAATTTTAATGTAATACAGTAACTTATCGAGATATAGAGGCTTGAAAACTTTATATTCATTGTAACCATGATTCCCAAAAATCCTCAAAATTTAAGCTGTCAAATGATTTTGCCTGTATGCCAGTAGGTTTTCGATTATTACAAACTCTGTTCAATACCAGTAAGTTAATACTCACCAAAATACCAACTTCACTTTGGTTTATATTCAACGTTACAAATATGTTTCTGTTGCTCAGTCGTTTCATATACCCAGCGGCGGTCATTTTGATAATTTCCACGATAACGTGGCCCCCGGGCGCCGGCCAGTTCCTCGCCTCGGACATCCCAGGGGGCGCCCAGCTGAAGAACCTCTTCGGCAACTACTCGTGGCTCAGGCAGAACCTCACAGTGTCACAACACGCCGACCTGACCCATTGGACGACCAAATGGACCGGGATCTATCCGAACCTGATCGTCTACATCCTCTATCAGGTTGAACATGCAAACTGTCCACCTAACGAAAAGAGTCGGAGGGACGTTTCAGAAGTTTCATTTACAACATGGAAATCAAAGACTTTAAACAATGGAAACCCCAAAAAACTCACTTTTAAATAAAGCGACATCATCAAAACCTGGTAAAACTGTTTTGGGAAGCATAGCTTTCTTATCGAGGGTCTTTCTCGGAGCGCTGGATCGATGAGAGGTATGAACGCCGAAAAAACGAACGACCGTAACGACCCGAACGATCAGCAAGATCGTAGCACGGCACGTTAATAACGTCACTAACTTAACGGCACTATATATATACAGCAAATATACTTTTTATTAATATCTCTTTGTCAATATAAGACAGTACTTACATTAACTAGGTACCTATATCTTTTTCATTCATTTTTCCATGATATTAATGAATTTACATTACGTCATGCATTTTTCACACATTTATTCGATCCACTTGTAGTGCGTGCAATGCTTTAAGAAAGCTATGCTTCCTCTCTCGGTCATTCCCGGAGTGACTCACTTCGTTTTAGACGATTTACTCAGGTATTTTAAAGGTTTTTGTCAAAACTTTTGGTGCAACGGTTTCCGAGATAAAGGTGGGGACTATTATATTTTTGAATTTTGAAAATATAATTAACACGGAAGACTAAGAAGAAGAATAAGGCATATACTACAGACATTTTAGTCGGTTTTCTGACTGGTACCCAGACTGACTTCCAATAAACAAAAGGTTAAACATAACAACAACCTTCTGAGGATACATAGCGCTATCTTTGATATTTGAAGATTTCTTCGGAGTCCACATTCCAAATGAAACTTCAGTGAAACGTTTCTCCTACTTCCATTGCAGTTGACTAACTTCAACTAGCATAGCTTTACTATTCGCTTTCAGTCCCTGTTCTCCATCATGGGCTCCACGCTCCCCATCCCGAACGGCAGCTTCATCCCGAATTTCAGGTGCGGAGCTGCCCTGGGCAGGATAATAGGGGAACTTATGCGCACCTGGTTCCCTCTAGGTAAACCTTTAAACCTTCGACCATATTTTATGTTCTAAAGTACATATAGACATGCCTTAGTACGTATAGACCGTTTCTAAAGAGTCGCAGGATGGGATAAGCATGAGAGCGAAGGAAAGGCCATATATTTCTCGTTAGCTAAACAGAGAACGACCTTTTGCGATGTTGCTAGCTCGCGAAACATTACAGTCATCCGCTCCGCACACTGTACCGCACACATCCGAGAGTGTAAAGCGATACGCGACCGCGATACGAGTTGACTTGGACTGCGTGCTCGGCCGGCAACGTTGCAAAACTTCCCTCTCTGTCATGCTAACGAACTACTGCTGGTTTCTCTTTTGCTCTTGTTGGTTTCCCACCAAGCGTTTCGATAGAAAAGCTCCGTATGACCGCAACATCTTAGATGATGGACACTGTTTCAATGTTGCCAAAGCAACTGTCGTTTATTGTATCACTAAACGACATCATTCAATAACCAAATAAATATTTAAGGATACTCCTAGTAAACTGTACACATTGAGTAAATATTTAATGAATTGACATGAAGTAACTGAATGAGAAACAAAATTCCTAAAAATGTTATTTGAAAAAAGCAATTTGGGTTACGAACAAATGCGGCAACCTTGCACCAACATCCTCCATTTTTGTCGTTGTTGCGGTTTGCCTATCTGGTTGCATCCAGTACCAAAACCACTTCTAAAACCGAATTGCGTATTGGGGGCACACTGGTATAGTATACATGAATGAAGAGTGTTAGTATCGAAATGAGTGGAACATGTAAACTACCTGGCAGGACGGCGACATGAAGTGTCGATTTTTCGATACCTCCAGAAGTCTGAATATGAAGTCGAGATAGTAGCATCTTTGGCAATAAACCGGAACGGTCGAATACAAATGATTAAGATAAATTAAAGTGCGTTGTGTAAGTGAAAATAAATTAGTGTAGGAACAGTATTGGTTTGGTTCTTTGCCAAACCACAAACATCTTACACTATAAATTCATTCGTATATAGTTAGAAATATAAGCGAAAATACAAAATTGAATACGTACCTAAGACCGGTATGTTGTACAATGGCCATTATAGTAATACAAAATAAATAGAAATGTAATCATCAGAGATTCGCGTTACTGATCGCTCCGCTTATAATAGAACGATATTGTAATTATTTTTATCATTCATTGCTCTATTGATTTCTTGTTTAAATCTCTACTCGTAATAAGGTTCATATATGGACTACATATTGTTTTTCTTTTAATTTAAATGTTTTTTTAAGTAAATTGCTTTTCCAGATGTATTTTCAATTATTTTTTGGTTAATGTCAAAAGATAAACAATCGACATAATGTTCTATTGTCAATTAATTTCATTGTGAGTGTCCCATTTTAAAAACCTGCGGTACGCCTATGAGCAGTGTCCACTCGCCTGTGAGATATTAGAGCTAAACAATCCAAATAATCCAATGTTACGCATATAGGCAAGGCATGTCTATGTACTTTAGGACATAACAAATGATCGAAGTTTTAAATTCAGGAGGACGTAGAAGTTTCATGAATCCCATCCCATTCTCGCAGGTCTATCTTACCGAGGTAAAATGGCGGAAGTGCTGCCAGGGGCGTACGCCGCAGTAGGGGCGGCCGCCTGGGCCGGAGCCGTAACCCACACAATGTCCGTCTGCGTCATTCTATTCGAGATGACGTCGACTATCTCTCACGTGATACCGGTCCTCATAGCGGTGCTGATAGCCAACGGAGTCGCGAGGTTCTTAACTCCCAGTATATACGATCTCGTCATACAGTCCAAGAAGTTACCATACTTACCGGATCTGTTACCCAACACTGCAGGTGAGTTCCTATTGGATATAACTAAAAGAAACGTCTTTAGAGTCGAGAATTGAGTCTGGAGAGTTGTACGTATAGTTGGAAAGAAACTATTTCGTTAATTCTCTCTTAAGAAATATGGCAAATACCTTACTGCAACGGCTAGGTCCACGAGACCCAACAGATTTATTTTGATATAGTGCATGAAGAGGGATAGAAGAATCTAAAGGCACAGTATACGGATTATACAGTATACAGTAGTGACGCTACTGTATAATCTCTTCCATCTTTCTCTATACATTATGGAGACCTTGAAGGGCAAAAGATTACTCTTTGGGTCCTTCTTCTTAATATATTACAAAATAAGTAATTCAACAGTAATAAAATCCCTTAAACACCCGCAGAGTGTTACAGTCAATGGTAGTTCAAACTAAAATAAACAAATAAGTTACGTTAAACTATGGGGTAGTCCCAAAACTATCGTCCTTCATAGAGGCACCGGCCAACCTATTGACTAAGTTTGAATCACGTGACCTCTCCCACTTTCAATTTTAGGAAAGCATGTCATAAAGCTGTGGCACATATACTGGACGTAGTCAGAAAAAGAAGGACTAAAAATGGCAATAATTAGCCGCATTTAATGTAAAAACACATCACAGGCTTCCCCTAGACAAATTAATCCTTAAATGTAGCCGTTACAAGGTTTTGGAAAATCTTAATTTATGGCATTTTCTTTCAAACGCTGAAAAATTAAACGTTATTACCTAATGAGTTTTCCTTTAGCAATTTACAACGTATACGTGGAGGACTTCATGGTCACCAACATCAAGTACGTCTACCTCGGCATGACCTACAAGGAGCTCCGCGACCTCCTCACCGAGCACAAGAAGCTCACCGTGCTCCCGCTGGTCGACAGCCCGCAGACGATGACCCTCCTCGGGTCCGTGCCGAGGCCTGAGCTGATCCTCCTGCTGGACAAGGGTATTGGCGCGGTCAGCAGGAGGCTCGTCCTGCCGAGCCCGAGGATATCTCGGGAGGACTACGACGAGGAGGACGACGAGGGAATGGTCGAGGTCATACCGATGAGGAAGAAGTCCTCTGTGCACCCCATCGAGGACTCGTCCAGCGAGTCGGAGAAGGAGGAGGACCAGAAGAAGGAGGAGATGGAGATGAGGGAGAGAAAGACGAAAGACACGGGGGAGGAGAAGGAGCCTGGCAAAGAGGTAGGCAGGGTTTTATATTGACGAAGTTTAATTGTTTAGGTAATTTTAAATTAATTACGTTTAATTGTGGTTTCTCAGGAGAGGCGAGAGGAAATCATGAGGAAGTGGAGCACGGAAGGCAAAGCGCCCAAGTCCCCCAGGCCGGAGAGGAGACCGGCGGCGTCTACTACTCACCTGGAAGTGGTAAGTTCCAAGTGGAAAATACCTTAATCCTCATATATTTATTTAAGACGAATACAACAGTAACACAGCCTGCTGAAAAAGAGTAGGTACCTTCCAGAACCTACAAAACTATGCTGAGAAAAAGCATATAAATATAATGAACATGCTGCCCTGAGAAAAGGCAATAATATTCATAAAATTATAATTAATCTGTATGTGCATCTGGATGCATCCTGACTTATGTCAAAGAACTAAAAGTAAATACACCAGAACAGAAAATAACATTAAACTCCATGCTTCATAACAATATTAAGAAATAGTACAACTATAAACTTATTTTCAAAGTGTTTAGTTGTTGTTAGTAGAGATTTATCGGTTAATTTCAAAATTAAATTTCGATTTTTGCATCCACTCTTTCGTTATTTCACAATTTGGTAAAAATCATTTTAAGGTTAAGTGAATGTTTCTTCATTCATACCACTAACATTTCTAAGAGTTTATAACTTCTTGCACACTTCGTCATTGATAGGTACCTATAGTTGTTTTCTGTAAAACACAATAGAACGAACACAAATACATATGTTTCTGTTATATTCTCTGTGTTCATATCATACTATAATTATAATCTTCCCAGCTAACAATTTAAGTGAAATATTACTAGGAATTTGCGTCACATAGATTGTTTCACCAATTGTATCTGGTTAAAAATTAATAAATTTTAGCGGCAATTTCACCAAATCGGTGCCATTTTTCACCTAAAATTTACGTAATGAATTAGTAAATTTGGTGAATTTCTGTTATAAAGTATTAAGTCGCCGACGACCTATCAGGTGAAAATAAATTATTTAAAGTTTTATCAAGTGTGATATATATTTATGGTACTTTAGTGCTTCTATGGTTTGTTGTTCTTCTTCTTCGCCATATCAGGTATTACGCATTTGCCTGTTACGGCACACATTTTTCTCTTGGTCTACCAATACTTCTTCTGTCTCTACATTTGTCGGGTGTTTTTTTAAATTTCACCTCATAGTAGGCTGTGGATAGTGTTTGTGAATGCGCCTTACTAAAAATGTCGTTATCAAAAGTCAAATCGTTCCAAGCATTTCGAAGATTATTGTTCCGTGGAAGAGTTAAGAGTTGTCAAGTTTGTTTTCACAGAGGTTCTCGCATTTAGATTTTTATATTCTTTAATCTCACTCATCTACGCCTAACCAATAGAGCCAAGCTGTTTTTTTTCAAGACACTAGTAACTGATTGGAGCAGTTTCAATTTTTATTAAAAAAGTGAGGTTCTGTCAACCCACTTCAATATTGACATTTTTTAGTAAGGCTCATTCACAAACACTATCCACTACATGCTCTTTCCATTTTCTCCTATTGTCAGTAATTCGTTAGTTTATGCTAAAGATGTTCCATTCTCTTCTTATACTATCATTTCTTATTTAACTATTTCTTAAACATTTCATTTCTTGACTTTGTAACCAATTTTCGTTATTCTTGGTTATTGTCCAGGTCTCGCTATCGTAAGACAAGATTGGTAGATCTTATTATATTATTAGGTGATATAAAGTATGTAGTATCACGAGCCTTGTTCTATCCATTTGATAATTATGTTCTTGTGAGACCTGTTAGGTGGTATAACACTACTTAACATAATATTGCAACTTATTAGGAATCTTTTACACGCTTTAGGTATACCTATTATTTCACCAAATTATCACGTCACTTATTTGATCACCTTGAATGACCTCACCTAATTCACTGAAACATAACTGAATTTCTACATAAATAGGTAAAATTAACTTTGACGTTGGTGAACGACACTTAGATTGTTAGCTGGGGAAAGGGACACATTCCCAACAAATGTATGTAGAGGTACACCTTTAAAACCTTTTGGGCTTGCAAAATATGTTTCTGTATTTATTTCTCTTAAGCCAAAAGTTGCTGGGATACCAACCCAGAAACAGAAAGCCTGGGAGGAGGAGCAGCTACGTCAGACTGTGGACTTCACCAACGCTAGAATCGATCCTGCGCCCTTCCAATTGGTCGAGAGGACTTCTCTGCTGAAGGTGCACTCGCTCTTCTCCCTGCTGGCCATCAACTTCGCCTACGTCACCTCGATAGGTAATTCATTTAATTTAAGGACAAAAGTATTCCAAATTCTATATAAGCTTGTTATGCGTATAATGTTTATTCTTATTATTAGAAGGGACGTAGAAATCATAGGAGATAGCCAATAAATAGGAAAGCAGCAATGTTAAACCATGACCATAACGTAAAAGGCTGGTCATCCGCATGAATGTGTAAATGCTGCTTTAAATTTGACAGCGGCTATCTGGCGTATCCAAAGTGATCCTTTCTTCTCGGCGTAAAGAATCGATCACTACTTGTATCGATAACATCACAACTGGGCATACTACTTTTTCTAAATCGATGAAGGTCATATGTGTTTCAATGTTTTTTTTTCTATGACTTGTACATGTTGTTAAAATATGGCCTGGCTTTTATCTTTTATTACTGCGGAAAAGATTCTTAAAATTGAAGGCGTTACGCTAATTCCTCCATAGTAATTAGTTGAGCTTTTGTCTCCTTTTTTGAATATAGAGAACATGTATGATAAATTCCATTTACTTGGAATTTCTTCTCCTCCAATTTTTGGAACAACACTAGAATAAATGATACGACCCTTTCTCCTCTATATTTCAACAGTTCCATTTTTATGTTTCCTGGTCTGGGTGCTGTGTTTTGTTTTCTGCCTTTCTGAATGCTTTGTTTATATCTTCTTCTGTGATTTCGGCTGGTCCAATCATCGTTGTCGCACTGTCTTGTATGTTATATTCTGGCATATTTTGTCCATTCATTAAGTGTAATTATATGTAAGATGTTACCTCGTTTGTTACTTCTAATATTTTTTATTTTATTCCATGCTTCCGTTGATCTATTATAGCCAATCGTGTTGTCTATATCTTCAGACTATCTCTCCCAGTATTCGTTCTTCTCCTGTCCTACTCTTTGCTTCATTTGCTACCTGAGGGTAGCGGATTATTTTCGTGTTTTGAAGTTTTGTCGCTTAACCACCTATGGAAGGAATTTTTTTCCATTGAGTCACCTCTTCTAGTTGCTCACTGTATTTCTCCAGATATTTATTCTTGTGTTGTTCAATACTAAATGCTTCGTTTGCTGCTTTCTTTTAGATGTTGATACATTTCTGTTGAATACATTCTTCGCTCATCTAGTGTAGCCTGCAACCTATTTTAATGTAAGGCTCGAACACTAAATTATTGTAGAAGTTCTACTTTACACCTCTTATTTGTGATTTTTTCTAACTCATCATCTCTTTGGATATTAACATTGTGGTGATTTCCTGTGTATATAAACTCCCCCTTTTTTAAAATATACAAATAATAGTTATGATTAGGTACTTCCAACTGTTACTGTTAACCGCAGGGAAACTCGTTGGGGTTGTGGGCCTCAAAGAGCTCCGTCAAGCGATCGACGACACCAACAACGGGGAACCACCGATGGCGGATAGAGTCCCGGCGTCGCCTTTATCTCGACTGACGACTCACCCTCCAATCGATAACGGTAAACCACCCGTTTGAAGTCGAACGGCGCCGAAATTTTCAATGATATAATTTTATACGTAAGTTTGATAGACAAAAGTCGGTATGATTCTAAGTGATGAAAGTGGCGCATTGTGAAATAGTTGAAGAGTATGATCTTGATTAGGCTGTGTGAATTTCTATTTGTATCTTTCCGAGATGTGAAGCACTTTGTAGTTTTATACACTTATTTTTTGTAATAAACTATTTAGCAATTTATAGTACTATTCCGATTAAAAATCGACTAACCTTTAGTTTTACTGAATTACAAACCAAATAAAACTTTCATTATTAAGTTACCAACATAAATATGTATTCCAAAGGTACTGATCATTGTGACCCAACAAGTCGTAATAGAATAGACGATGCAAATCCTCCAAATTCTTTAAGTGACATTCCATGATGAAGGTACTGAAAATGAAAATGCCAACTGGTCACCGTTTTGTCACATGATTCAATATAAACTTTCACACCTGACGAAGACATTGTCATTTTCGGAACTTCAAGATGAAATATAGCGTAGAACTGTACCACTGATTTAATAAATCGCACATCTTTATCTCGTCGAAAAAGATATTAACTGTTACAAATTATAAGAGGTGGGATTCGAAGTTTCAACGTTACAAGGGGCGGCTTTAGGCTTGCACAAAGAAGAATTTTACGATAAAGGCATCTCGCTCCAAAAAGTATTTCAACCATAAAATATTCCGGCGTAAAATGCACATTTACATCTTGAGAAGATTTTTTATTGTACTATTTAGGTAGGTACATTCTTGGCATAACACATCCCAGTTTTCTTCACAATACATTGTTCTACATGTTATTTAAACAAAATAGATATTGTAACGCGAAATGTAAACAGCAGCGCGCAACGTGTTTACTCTTATCTTATCGGACCTCTTATCACTACGCATGCGTTATGTAAGGTATTATGTATGGTCGATCCTATTATATGGGTTGGGACGCTTAAGGTAAACAATTTTAATAAACTTTCGAAATGTGGTCCTACAGATGTTTACTTAAGATTTCCTGGACTGATACGATGACGAATAACAATGTCTTACAAAGAATGCATAAAGACTACTTACCACAATGAAACGAAAAAGTGTATACTCTGGCCACATTTTTAGAAGAGAAAAATATAATATATCCACTATCGTTAAGTTTGGAGGGCAAAACTGAGGGAAGGAGAGGAATGGGATGAAAAGAAATGTCATGGGCTCGAAGTATTAGATAATGGACAGAGATTAAATCAATTGGACAGCTTATCCACAATGCCAGAGACCGAGATAAGTTTGGTTATGTGGTCGCTTACATCCACTAATGTGGATAGGCAGTCGAAGAAGAAGAAAGGTAAGTACAATCCTAAATATCATTCATACTGATGTAGTCATACCATCCATTCATTATTAAATTTATTGGCAAGAGTTTCCTTTCTCGCCATTTTGTAGGACGCAATGGAATGGAAATGTTTAAACGCAGAAGTTTAGTTGGTTTTTTAAAGTTAATACTTTTATACGCGCGCTTGAAAAAAATAAACGTTTTTAGATAGGGTAAAATCTTCAATTTGCCTTCAGCATGAAATCTGTAACGCCGTGTGTCACCATATATCCAAACGCTTGTTATAAGTATATGCAATGTACCTATATACATATGCGGAGTATAAGCGTGCAGGGTGTTTCCTCTACGCCTCAACAGAAAATTTTCAACAGGAAAGAGATATACCTACCCTCGCGACGAATGAATTTTATGACCTTCTCCTCTTCTTCGAGGTACTCAATCTTTAGATTTATTACCAGACTATTAGCACCATCATTTTGGTAGTCAGCACGCGACACGACAATGGGCAGTACTTAGTATTTTTGCCAGGTAAACTTAAAGAGCGCCCATTACGAGCGGTTCGCAGATCGCAAATGTGTCTTTATTAACGACGTATCAAAGGGATGGTCGGTCGGAGAAAATATTTTCTTGAAAAACGAGTAGGTATCTGGAGTACTTTTCATTTACTGCAGTGATATTTAAAAAATCTTTGTGTTATCTTTTGGCTACGGTACAATAAGTAAATTGGACGTGCCCTCTTCTAGGGGAAAACGAATTTCAATTTTACATTGCGGTTCGCATAATGGTTGGGTTCCGGACTATTTACTGCTATCGTCTAAAGACATTAGAGAATGCTGTCTGAATTACCACCATGATATGTGCTCCAGTATTTTTGAAAATTGGATGGAGACCATTTTATTGCCAAAACTACCACCAAATAGCGTAGTTGTTTTAGATAACGCTCCGTATCATAGAAGAACAGAAAATAAACCCCCCAATTCGAATAGTAGGAAAATTGATAATCAGAATTTTTTAATAGAACATGATATGTTTTTTGAAGAATGCTACACGAAGGTGTAACTACTGGAGTTTTAAAAACAAAATCTTTTTCAAAAACGTATGTCATTGATGAAATATCAAAGAGGTTAGGGCACACTATCTATCTTGCGATTACCACCATACTATTACGTTTTTAATCCGATAGAATTGATTTGGTCAATACTAAAAGATTAAATAAGACATAATAATCAAAACCCGAATGTCTATATAACGATATCATAAACGTAATTGATGAACAGTGTAAAATAATAACGGCAGACGAATGGTCCGCATGTATAAGTCATACACTTTCCAAAGAGAATGAACATAAAACAATTTGGGCACACCTTATTCCTATAGGGAATGACGACAGTTCTACGTCTGACGAATAATAATTAAAATTAATCAAACGCAATGGTAAAATGGTATCATCCAATCACAACTATGTTTTCTATATGTTTTTGATCTGTTAAACATTTTTCGTAACATTCGTAGAATACTAATTTATATATAATTGCTGTTCATAAAACAAAATATACCTTATTTCAATTCTATTTTATAATTTTTTTTAATACGTCCCTTCATTTACCTTTTTCTCGGAGAGCTGCTCGAAATTCGGTGGCAAAATACCTACAATAAAAGCATTATGACACAATAGACCCTTAACTTCTTGCGATAAGCCGGTGCGTTATAAAATTCATTTATCGGGAGGGTAGGTATATAAGTATATATAGATAGAAAGAGAGGAACAAAAGGGCGCGTTAAATGAGATACGATAGTCGAACACGTGGAGACCGTGGAGTATAGAATTAAATTTAAATATGCCTAATGATAGGAATGTCGGTATAACAAGATAATATGGGACAATATATGTAGTATTTGTAAGATACTTATAGAAGTTTCATTCAAATGTATTTATCGGTTATTTTAGTTACCATAAACCGATTGTATCATTTTTAGAATATGATGTTGAAAATACAGAAATAGATAATGCTGATAGTAGTGTTAATAATCTATCACATTTTAATAACGCATAGAATATAAATTAATAAAAAAGTAAGTATTACATATTGTAATAATCCGATTATAAAAATGAATTGCATATTTCTTTACTCACCTCTTCCATATTAAAAACTTTTATTCAATTTTGCCATATAGACCGACGTTTATTGAAGTCAAATCGAACCTATAAAGTCATTGTTTATTTTGTTTATTTAGGCAGCGGATTAAAACGTTTTAATCCGCTGCCTATTCAATTTTGCCGTATAAAGTGACGTTTTATATGTTTAAAATTGTTTTCGTCGTTGTCAAGGTTGCGGCACTGAAGTTGTCATCTTGTCAAATTTTCTCTTCAAAATTGGACTTACTCCGCTAAACGTCGGTTTATATATGGCAAAATGGAATAAAACGTTGTAATACACTTGCGGATACAATGAACGTTTAACTCGCGATATTAACACGCTTGCGGCTGCGCCGCGCGCGCGTTTAAACATATCGCTCGTTAAACGTTTATTTTATCCGCTTGTATAATAAATAACTACCTTGTTGTAATAATCAAAAGAAGATCTGTATATGATTAAAATATCTATAATTTTAATAAATTATTTAAATTTATATTATATTATAATTATATTATATGTTAAATAACTTTAAAATAAATATAGATATAAAAAAGCAATATGAAACTAAGCGCAATCACATAACTATAGTTAATTTTAAATGTATTTTGATATTCAGCGAAATTCCATGTTTTTCTCAATATAAAAAGTATTTTCTAGACACGCGTATAAAAGTTTACAAGTTTCCACTTCTCTCGGCACACACCTTGAGTGCAACATTTTTTTTTACTTAAATTAATGTTGGAAATGAAGGGAGAACATTGAGTAGTTGTGGTTTCTTTGGATGTTGCGTTTGACTTTGAGACACTTGTCTAGATTGACTTCGGATTGGTTAGAACAGGGCTAGAAATCAAAAGTAACTTTGTAGAGTATTACTTTAGTACAGTGTTTGGCGATAGTACAGAGAGCATCAGAAAACGTTCCAAATTCATAACAGCAGATAAAATTGATTCAATTTCGAGCTATAGTCTGTCAAAATAACCCGTGGAGTATTAAAACGGTTATTTCGCCGGTAACCAGAGGCGTTCTTAAAGAAATGAACGGAAGTTAATAAATGAGTTATAATCGTATATTATGTAATGATAAGTTTGCTTAAAACCGTTATAATTATTTTAATTAAAGGTAGGCATTACGACCGCGAATGTTATCCACTCAGAAACGCTTCCATTTTTACCTGATTTGTTGTTAACTTGTCATTAATATGATATATTATAATATATCTCCTATTTATACCGATGTGTTGGATTTTTGACGTCTATCTTGCAAATTTGTCCATTCAGATATTGGTGATCAAATCTTGAATTTTCATTAATTAATTCATTCATTTTTTATATTATTATATATAGAGAGATTTGCATGTACTTACTAATGACTTACTGTCACTAATGTTAATTTTGTCAGAGCAGGAAGTGACTGTGAAGAGGCATAATAAATACTTTTTTCGCAATAAAGATCTTTACTAGATATGTTTTCAAAGTTTGCTTTCCAAACTATTCCAAGAAGAGACCACAACGGATATTGTCATCTCGGCAATTCTAGGTAAGTTAAGGGAACTGCAGCTTCAAATGCTTGCGTTAACATCTCGGGTGTTTATGTTAATAACATGGGCCCATTTATTTAATTTAAAATCAGTTTATCAGTATTCAATCATCATTGCCTAGACGTGCAAGTGTGTGTAATTAGACAGGAACATTTTTCATTTCAAAATAAAGACCTGAGTTTACCAGGAAACCATTAGTCCTAGTTCGTAGTGGTATTTTTAAACTACGGAGATACGTTTTGGAGTATGGAGAATTTACCAGGACCATCGAAACGACCAAAATTAACGCCTTTCTCAATTTTTCCAGTTGCTAACTATTGCGTATTTACTCATTTTCCCCGACCGTACGCCAGAGGGTGATTATTCCTTGTATATTAACAATAGTCAGAGGTACAATATTCGCACGTGTTTCGGGTGAGTCATTCAAAATACGAAGCGATTCCGTAAGACATAAAACTGCCAAAATTTAAAGAATGCCACCTTGTATGGGTTTTGCATTTACAATGAGCTTTTATTACTCCATGGGTTATTTTGACAGACTATAATAATCGTATATTCACTTTATGCACTTAGCTTAGTTTGTGTGTCTGTACCGTAGGACTTAGGAGTTTCTTCCCAACAACCGAAAAGAAGAATATGCACGTTTATTTCAGTTTCTCCGCCTCTTCCTTGGCGGCGGTGATATCGAGGAGCAGTTTACTGAGGGGCGTATCACTTTTACAGTCCACGTCTTCTATGCCGACACTGTTGTGTAGCCGTTTGAGGTGCGCCCTCATCACGTACGGCGACACGCACCTGTAATCGCAGAAATCGCACTGGATACTCGTCGGGTTGTGGGTGAAGATGTGCTTCCTGAAGTTGCTCCTGTCTCTCGTCGAGTACGGGCAGAACAGGCACCGCAACTCGCTGGAGTTGTGTATCGAGTAGTGCCTCTTCAGGGCGCCCAAGTCGTCGAACTGCTCGCCGCACACCTTACACTGCAGATTGAGTTCTTTGTCCGCGTGGACGGTTCTCGTGTGTCTGCGCAGACTGGACTTGTCTGTGGTGCTATAATCGCACGATTCGCACATGAACCAGACGGACCTCGTGTGGACGGTGTTGATGTGCTTGTTGAGGACGTAGGAACGTTTGGCGACGTACGAGCAGTGCGGACACGGCAGGAAACGTTCGTGGTAGGGCGTTCCAGGGGTTGCGACCGTCCCTGTCGAGGTTCTGGAAACGAATACGTAGACACTACATGCCAGGATCGTTCAAATGGTTTCGAATCAAATGCGAAAAGTAGCGACGAGCCAACCTAAATTAACAGTACCTCACGATGAGTGCTTCACAGGTGCAACTTCCTAAAGGAAACAAAAGATCAATACTATCCTACAGTTTACCTAAGTGTTCTACAGCCAATTACCAGGAAACGAAGTAACTCGAATCTTGATGTTGCTCTCGAATCTTGAAGATGAACCTTGATGAGAGGGAGAGAGACAGAGCGAGAAGAAGAAGAGAGAGAGAGAGAGAGAGAGAGAGAGAGAGAGAGAGAGAGAGAGAGACAGAGGGTGAGAGACTTACAGAAATCTATACGGTTTGCTGTAACATTGTAGACGCGTACTTATATGTGAATTTTAGCTATACAATATTTTTCGTTAAATTATATAGTAAAAACATGGTAAATTCAGGACGTGCTATTGAAGAGGAATCTGTTTTTATTCCTTAATCAATGTAAGTCAATGATTAATTTTAAAACAAACGCATAATATAGTATCTCTCTCTCTGTTTAGGAATGTCGGCTATACTTGCAGCCTCCTTGTTTTCTCTTTTTTCAAACAGTACTATATTAGACATGTAATTTGAAATGTGTGTATTTTGAATTTAATGTTTTCGAATAATACATACAAATTTTATAGTTGGCGATCCATAAACAAATAGAATAGTTTTTCGAAACAAGAGTCAAAAAACTGCTAGATGCTCTGTATCCAACATTTACCTTGAGATTAAATAATAATTCACTTGAGTCTACAACAAAGTGTGGTACAACCATTGATGCCGTTTTTACTTTCTCATATGGTGCCCATATGATACGAGAAAGTATTGTAATCGTGCTGATTTTCGGAATTTGAGATATTGGCATTTCTGGACGTTTCGAGGTCCCCTGAGTTCGAAAAACATGTTTTTGGAAACATGTATGTATGTATATACGGAGCTTTTCTATCGAAACGCATGGTGGGAAATCAACAACAGCAAACGAGAAACTAACAGTACCTCGTTAGTATGACAGAGAAGGATGTTTTGCAACGTTGCCGGCCGAGCAGGTAGTCCAAATCAACGCGCATCGCGGTCGCGTATCGCTTTACACTTTCGGATGTGTGCGGTATAGTGTGCGGTATAGTGTGCGGAGCGGATGAATGTGATGTTTCGCGAGCTAGCAACATCGCAAAAGGTCGTTCTCTGTTTAGCCAACGAGAAATATATGGCTCTTATGTTTATCCCATCCTGCGACTCTTTAGAAACGGTCTGTATATGTATGTATGTGTGTATGTGGTCAGCGTTTTCTCAGAAACTATAAATAGTGGAAAGTTGGTATTTTGTATTTAGGTTGGGTCCCCTGAAAACTCGCGCCCACATAAATTTCATCAGGATCAGTTAAGGGCAAAGTGCCCTTTACTATTGTGAATTTTCAGTTTTTTTTCTCCAAAACGGCTTTACCAATTCTTACCAAATTATAGATTTGAACTGACCTAACTAATAGCTACAACTTTTATTTGATACAATTTTTTCTACAACCTCCCTAAAAGGCACTTCAGTAATGTTGCCATGAATATTTGCCCATATGGGAGTCTTACGATGTTAGACATCGCCATTTTTATTATGCGTTATTAATGCGTTAATTATTATTTATTATTATCTACTAGACCTCTGTTGTTCATTGCTTCTATGATATCATCCTTCCAAGTTCGTTTCAGTTTACTAAGATTTCTATGCTTCCGTGGTGTCCAATCAACAAATTTCTTTGGTCATCTATTGGCTGGCATTTGATTTACATGCCAAAACCACTTTAATTTTATTGCTTTTATGGTCTCAACGATAATCATATCTATTCTCATTTCTTCTCTGATATCACTATCTCGAATCTTGCCCAACTGAGTTTTCCTACAGCATCATCGCTAATAGTCCATTTCCATAGAGTTTATTTTTGACTTATAATTTTTATTAATTACCTACAGTTGCGATCCAACAAACTGTATCGGCAAAGCACAAAGCAGGATAAAATGGAAAAATTTAGAGAAGGCCTACATCGAGCAACGGACAAATGGATGACAATGATTTCAATAAATATACCTCTATTTTCTTATACAAAAGTTTATTTGGCAATCTCTATTTGTTTCAGAGAATTTATATAATAACTCTCTAATAACAAACGTAGGTAATTACTCACCCATCTTGACTTTCCATGTTTCCTGCGATCAGATCAATTGGATTTTCTCCCTCAGTCACATTATCTGATATTGGTCCATCAACAGTCTCATCAGATTCCTTGCATTCATCCTCCGTTTCTTTCGGAATGTGAATCAAACTCCTAGGAATCTTAACGATCAATCTCATCTTTTGTTCTATCGGATGAATTTTCATTTTGACCTGTGTTTCCTTAACTTTCACCTCTTCCGACTCCTTTTCGACCTTTCCAGGAGTTTCTGTGCCGTTCAAGTCGGAGATATTCACTATAAGAGGTTCCACTGGAGATTCGATGGGAGGTGCGGTTGACGAGTCCCTGTTGATACTGAAAGTATTTTGGACGAACGATTGGGTCACTCTGGGACGATACGTCTCGATGAATTTGGTCCTCAGGTCGGGCGAAACGGAATATGGATGGTACTGCGACGATAATCTGGGTTGCGTCCTGGGGTTCAATATGTTCCTCAGGTAAGAGAAATCTTGACTCGGTGGAGAATTATCGATCGGCAAAGGTTGCTTCGGCTGTCTGAATTGAGGATTCGTTTGACTCATTTGACTAGGGTAAGTTTTTATATTTAAACACCGGTTGACGTTCGTTGAAAGGGGTGAAATGCACGAGTACTGTTTAGCCGGAGAGGAATTTAACGATATCTTCGTGTTTAAATGGGATGGCATATTGGTTTCAGCAACGAGACTCGCCGGCTGTGCCATTTCCATACCTTGTTGAGCGGCACCGTCTTGTCCTACGCCCGTGGCGATCATCTCCTCGACGATGTTTAACAAGTTGACCTGGCCATCTGGAGGCAGATCGTTGCGCTTCATGTACGTTCTAATTATCGTTTCGGTATTGATGCATTTATTCTTGAATAGATGAAGGTTCACTAGAGTTTGTATGCATGGCAAGCACACGATGGGATTAAGTGACACATAGATATCCTGGAAAAGAAAGAATTGTTTCACTAGTTGAAGATATACTAAAATAAAACTGTAAAAGCATTATTTTAATTTGATTATAATAACAAATAGTGATGAAGTGTATTTCATACTGAAGATATGATCCACACCATTTAAATTACAAATTCAACAATCAAAACTTATTTGAGTTTTTTTGCATTTTGTATCTTGTAGCTCATTGTTATTAACTTTGTACTTACTGTTTGTAAGGTAGCGATGAAATAAGAGACAGAATATACTAAAAAAATAATCATCTAGATCTAGATGGTTAAGTATGGTGTATAGGGGGTGATATAATAAACATTAACACTCCGAATTTGGTTGTGGTTAAACAACAAGTTGTTTTTTGTTGGTAAAATAAAAAACACTTTTGGATACAGATAGGTTGGGTTAAATCTTCATATTTTCATTTCAAGGGTATGTGGTCATTACATACACACTCTGTGTGACGAGCAATTGTAATATGTTTATTATTACACAAGTACATTCATGTGGGTACTTTAATGGTTTCCAAAATACAAACAATACCAACAAATATTTTCATGAATGCATTTCAGAATTTTCCACAATTCTATCTATTGTCTTGGTTACAGCATTTTTGGACAATGTAAAGCAAAACAAGATTTAAACTACAATACAACAATGCTGATATACAAAATACATGGCAACTATGAAAGTGCACGACTATTTTTTGACCTTTTAACTGAAAAAAAGAGCAATTCTTACCATTTCAGGTATGCAGTTCATGATCATCTCTTTGAGTGTACCAATTCGGTCCTGTACGAATCCGAAACTATTCTTGGTGGGATCGAGTACCTTCAGGCAAATCCTGCAGACGACTTTTTCCTCCATGTTACCCGAATTACCAGTCAAGACATAAATAAGGATCCTGATTCCAAAGTTAACCTCAAACGGGTTTACATGAACTTCAGAATTTAACTATAACATACTTCGGTATACCCATACTTCGCTATATTGGTTGGTAAATCTAGTTCATAAATATTGTTTAGAAATAGTTTAACAAAATATAATAGATAAATATAAAACTACTCGCAAGCCGCAAGCAGAGAAATGCACAGATCGAGAAATGAAACATAGAACATGAACATAGAGTCATAGAAAGATAGAAGCATGAATTATAAGATTATAGTGCTGGAAGCGTATAGACAACCAACCATTCAATGTGAAAGAACGTTTCGTATGTTGTATTGCCTAACTTGCTTACTTAATTTATCTCTAAAAATAAAATTGTATGAAATTAATTAACAATGCTGTAAACAATGTATCAAAAAAATAGTCAAACGTTTAATCAAGCCAATTGTCATGATTTAATGGGAATCTGTTTAATCACTGTAATAAAGTGTCTAATCCACAAACAACGTTTCATATAATGCGACACTATAATAAATCCACTGAGAAGAAAACATCCACGAAACGAGAAATGGTAGTAAAGTTAGACAACACCTAATACACGTCGTTTGCTATTGGTGGAAAAGTCATAAAACTTTTGGCGGGAATTGTTGATGTACGGAGTTGGTTCAGTAAAATTAACAAGTTTAGTTGTCTGATCTATGATTGTCTGTTTACAAGCGTTCAGGTAAGTCGTTGACGGTGAGAGTGGACTTTTAGTTGATGGTTTATTTTAACGTATCGCTATTGTAGTTCAGGTTTTTGATATAAATTTGTAAAAACATATTTCTGCGATCTGGGTAGCGCATCGGCCACACGGTTTCGACCTTCTCGGCGCTGGTTCGTTTGCTATTGGTGGAAAAGTCATAAAACTTTTGGCGGGAATTGTTGATGTACGGAGTTGGTTCAGTAAAATTAACAAGTTTAGTTGTCTGATCTATGATTGTCTGTTTACAAGCGTTCAGGTAAGTCGTTGACGGTGAGAGTGGACTTTTAGTTGATGGATTATTTCAACGTATCGCTATTGTTATTCAGGTTTTTGATATAAATTTGTATAAACATATTTCTGCGATCTATTCGCAATTATGGAAAGACACCTTCCCTGCTCGCCTCCCAAAAAGAGACCTGGAACATACTTAAGCTGCGGGGAGAAAACCATTATTTTAAATGTATACAGAAAAGAAAGAAATTAACATCCTTAGTAAAATCTTAGTAAAAGATAAACTATAGTAAAGGCGATCATTCTTAATGCGACCCTGTACTTATTCTCTAGCTGGTCGCGCGCTTTGAATTTCGACGTTTGTGTTTCATGGAAGTTTTCTTCTCGATGGATTTACTATAATATTAACTTTTTTTAACCTAACTATTAAATTTAACCTATTGTCTGATATTTGCACACGTTGCATTTTGAGTTTAGCTGCTTGTCTCGCTGATTTCTCACGATGTGCAATGTAAACAAACGGATGTCACGTTGAAAGCATACGAATCGAGGTTGCCACTTCTATCGAAAGTCAAAAGATTATGCAGATTTACTTACCTACAACGAAAACAACAAATGCAATGTACCCGCAAATCGTAATAAGAGAGAATTCGTCAATTGGATCCATGCAATTGTATAAAAAAACCTTTTAGAATGTGCTACTGATGTCTTCGCAATATATTATTTTGTAATTAGACGGGTCTATATATATCGATGGTGTTCGTGATTGATAATCCTTCACAGTAACTAAAAATACAAAATGTTCATTTTTTGATGTAGCACCGAAAGAGGTAATTTTGAAAATACGCCTCAATTGCTTTCTTTTATTCTCTGTAAAGTGTTTTGACTCCGATTACAACTTCGATGTTGCTCCTGACAGTTACGGTTAGGTGTCAAATAGCTTGACTGGTATAAAATTTTGAATTAGCCGCGAGATGGCGTCTTCTGTCATTTATCAAATTGACGCTCGTCACATGCAACGGCAATCAAATGTTTTTGGGCAGTTTCGCCTTCCGGGGTTGGTTTGAAGAAGACTAAACGAGATATGCCGTATACAAATGATAGGCATAACGCACAACATCGCAAAAAAATGTGAACAATTCCAATTCCAGACGATTCATTACAACGAAACACACGCGATACATTCAAGATCTCTCTCCCTGCCGTCCTCCCTAGGGAGCCTGGATGTCCTCGTCGGAGGAGAGCTGGCCGTCGGTGGCGATTATCTCGGCCTGCATCTTCACCGGCAAGAGGCTCGTCTCCCTCAGGACGGTCAGCATCTGGGGCGAGTACTGCTCGACCTTCTCGAGGAGGGACTGCGGGTACCCGGGCGAGTAGTACCGGACTATCTCGTCGGGGAAGCTCGAGTTGATCACCGTTATGTACTCGTAGAGGGTCGTGCCGGGCTTGGCGTCGATCTCCTGGACCTTCTTCAGCCCGCCGCTGGTCACGAACAGCCTCCTCGCCTTCGGGTCTTGGGGCAGGACCTTAGGAAAGAAAAAGATATCATCTTGGGAAAACATGTTATTGGATTGTAGATATTGGGTGAAATTAGATGATATATTTGATTCCTTGGGTCAAAGTAGGAACGACAGTTTCTATGCACGAGGTGTTAAATGTATGACCTAGAAATCCTTTTTGTCTTTTTAACTTTAAAACGGTACATCACATACAATTAAATTTCTCTTCTTCTATTAGAACAAAGTTCTGTTTCTCATCCTATTAGTTTTCATCCATCATCCTAGTTCTTTTGATCCCGATGTCCAGCTCTCATACCATCTTTTATAAGGTCTGCCAGGTAGTCTTTTGGTTTCATGTTTTTGTGTTTTCGTCCACGCTACGTTTAAAAGATATGACCTTTTGAAATTGCCACTATACATAAGAGGTTATGGGATTGAAATTTCAAAACTCACCAAAAGGTAAGTTTCGCTGGTACGGAACGGTGCAGTAACGGTTATCAAAAAGGAAATATCTGGTACCATTGGGTGTACATGCTACAACCATGGTTTTAATTGATCAACTTCTAAGTGTTCATCTGTTCAAAATATTCAGAATGTCATTTTTTAACGCTTCAGCCAAATTAAATTATTTTTTAGAAACCCTTTAAAACGTTATTCACATCATGTTTGAGATAAGGTGGGTCGAAAGGCATGATGCTATTGTTTCTTTCTTAGCAAGTCTTTTAGCCATTACTGATGTATTAGATATAATAGCAAAGTGGCAAGGAAGCAGGTCTTCATGTATAAGCACAGAGTTAGACATGATGACAGTAACAAAGAATTACTGAAATATAGATATTACAATATATTAAATAATGAAATAATTCTAAAAAAATATATTAATGTCAATATTTTAAGTGGGATAAACTGTATTTTGTTGAAATAAAACATAAATTATAGCAACCCGCCATGCAAAGTGAAACACGAATGACGTCACTCCTATGTAAACATCATTTCGTTTCATTCGAATTTTTTGTGCTAGCGCTTTTACCGATTATTTATGTTCGGTATTTGTTATTATTATAATAACACTATTATTATAATAATTATTATTATTAATAATAACACTGAAATTACTGAACGTTGACATGCACTTTACAAGTTGAGGTGGATGCTGTGGTCATAGGCGTGACGTCACACCTATGTAAACCGACGCCATGACACCAACGAGTGTTTTGGCACGAAATTTAAAAGTGTTCATAAAAGTCTCATTTTAGCTACTAAATATTTGTTTTATGCAGAGAATAATTTTTTTTTTTTGGGAACAGTACATACTTAAGAACACAACACGGTGGTTTTTCAAAATTAGTCATCATGCCTATTCTATTTCTAATTGTGAATTTTTAATGTCACCTTTTTCCATTCCTGAGGTTTTATCAGAAAAGCATTTTTTTTGCAGAAAAGCAAGTGTTTCACAAATTCTATTTCTAATTGTGAATTTTTAATCACCATTTTTTCTCTCTGATATTTTATCAGAAAAGCACAGAGTTTCAATCGATTTGTAATTGTGAATTTTTAATATCACCTTTTTGCCAATCTGACATTCTATCGGAAACAATTATTTTAAGCCGAATTCTACAGTAAAACAATTTAAACAAAATTCTCATGGTATTACAATAATGTCTCAAAGAAAAACGTGAAATTACTGAAATGTTTTTAAAACAAAATATAAAGAAGTAAGAAAACTTTTCGAAGAACTTGGTATTGAAGAAAGTGTCCCAAAGATAAAAGATAACAAAAAGGCGAAAAAATCGATCTAACCCTGCACATAGGTCTTCTGAAGAATAGGTATTATCGAATTTCAATATATATTCCGTTGATAGATACTGTCTTGAATAATTTAAAATCGCAGTTTGGTGAGGAGTATGTCAAAATATTTAAAAGAAAATATAAAATAATTCCCCCAAATTTTGTAGAAAATTTGAATTATTAACTTTAACAATAAATTAAATGAATTAATTACTGATTTTGAATGATTTTTAACAAACTCCAGCAATATATTTGCTATTGCAATTATTAATTACTTTGCCAAAAAGCCACAATCATAGAATATTGTTATAAATTATTGTTATATTCTTATTGTTGTTCGAATGTGTTACGTTCCTATGAATTCTTGTAATGTTATGTAGCATTAATTTTCCTATTAGGTATACAATAATTTCTAGTAGCTTAGCTTTACTAATCTGAAATGAAAACATGTAATGGCAATACATAGTCCAGTAAACGAAGGTCCCAACCTAGACATCACATAGATCCCGGACTTTTATTTTTTTAACTTGTAGGTATACATGGGTACATCAATTTCTGAAAAAATGTCCACCAGGAAATGTGCGGAAGGGGCTGGAAAATGTCTTCATGGTGTTAAAATCGACTATTTTCCCCGATATTGGCCAAAATATGACACTGAGGCAATTTGTGTTTAAACACAAAAGAAGAACAGTTTATTATCTTCAAAAATGATTCTTACCATTTTTGTCAAAAGTTTAATCGTTTCCGAGATAACTGGGCCCAAGCGTAGCCTGGATTTTAAGCTGCTGCGCCGCGTCTCGGAAAGCACGCTCCGTGAATGTAGACATGAGCGGGCGGACAAATTGTCCCATAACTTTAGTAAAAATGAATCTTTTTTCATGATTCAAAGTTCATATGAAAGGAGGGACCTGCAGCAATTATATCGTGTTACTTCTTCCTTTTTTTTATTTTTCTGGAATATTGAAAAATTTGGCCAAACTTTGTCTTTCTTCGATATTTGACCCTCCTTATCAATCCATCCAGATTTTTTTAATTAAGAATAGTTTCACTGAATCCTTTTGGATAATGGGGCTTTGATAGGTGGTGAATGTGTTCCGAAAGAATCAATAAATAATTCTTGTGTATTTGTATAAACAACGTGTTTTTCTTGGGACGTTTTTTTATGGATTTCCGGAGTTTTCGAAAATGCTCGGGTCTATCGAGAATTGATAAATAACGAAGGACCATATCGGTGTTCAATGCACATCATTTGAAAGCTGAAAATGTCCCCTTCGTGATGGCCTTTTTTATTTTTTTCCACGTTTTTTAGTTTTCCGGAAAATTGAGAAAATTCTCACATCAATGAAAAATCTACCTTTTGTTTTTAATCATTGTTTTCTTCTCAGGGTTGAACTTTTGGAGGTTAAGGATTGTATTAGATGGAAGATCAGACTCCCAGCTTTCCATCAATATATATATATATATATATATATATATATATATATATATATATATATATATATATATATATATCAAGTATTTTAATACGTGCACGCGAAAAAACTCTGCCTCCAAACTTCCTTGATTGTGATATACGTTTATTCACCGCGCGCGGCCACGCGGCGTCCACGTATGAAATCGTACATGCGTCTATAGTAAAAAAGGAAAAAGTAATGCGATATTATAGCTACAGGTCCCTCCTTTCATATGAACTTTGAATCGTGAAAAAAGATTCATTTTTACCCAAGTTATGGGACAATATGTCCGCCCGCTCATGCGTACATTCACGGAGCGTATACTTTCCGAGACGCGACGCAGCAGCTTGAAATCCAGGCTACGCTTGGGCCCGGTTATCTCGGAAACGGTTAAACTTTTAACAAAAATGGTAAGGATCATTTTTGTAGGTAATAAACTGTTCTTCTTTTGTGTACAAACACAAATTGCCTCAGTGTCATATTTTGTATTAATGTACAAATTAATTAATAAATTAATGTACCCATATATACCTACAAGTTAATAAAATAAAAGTCCGGGATCTATGTGATGTCCAGGTTCGGCGATTTTCCTGCCTTTATTTACTGGACTATACAGTAAATATCGTTAAATAAGTTTATTCTTCTTATTTTATTACAATGCTAGAAATTATACATATTAAATTACTTTTAACATTTTTTGTGCCTGATTTGTTGTGATAATATCGTTTTTAAGTCAAGTTAACTAGGCTCTGAGATATAACCTGCCTTGCATCAATCATAAGGTAATAATAATATAATAATGGTGATAACAATTCTCATATTATATTTTCAAATATAATACTTCGACACTTGTGTGTTGCATGTGATATGTGTTATAAAATACAAATTCACCTTTATAGCCTCTTTAGTGATCAAGGTTTAATAACAAATAAAAAATTAATAACAATAATTGTTATTAAATACAACATTCCGGACAAACTCGATAAAACGTACTAAAAAGAACTTGTTTTAAGAATACAAATCTAAGATTAAAAAATTTACGTTATTTTTTATTTTAATTAAAATTATTCATTTTGGGCTTCTTCTTCATCTTCAATGTCTGTCAAAGCACCTACGTCATTCTCCTGACGTCGTAGAACACAATGAAGAATTTGAGGTGTATGTGGAGGTCTTCCAACTCTTTGGACTTCAGGTTCAAATATGAAAATGGGTATTCCTCATTAAGTTTCCTTCTATACGATCAGGTAGGGATTTTCTTATATATTGTAATGCGAGAAGTAAACAAAGCGACACATGTTTACTCCTTCAAAAGAATAACTACGACGCGTAGGACAGGTGCATGAACATTTGCTGCGTAGGCTTCTAGAATGTACTAGAATGTTCTCGATCAGGGTTGGGGGTGTATATATAAGGGGGTTTGAGATCGAGGGAGTTAGTTAGAACTAGAGAAGCAGAAGTGAACGCGACATACGATCCGAAAGCGGAGCAGTACAAATAAATTATGTAGTGTCTAGTTTAGTGAACAAGTACTATAGTGTGTTAAATAAATTAGTGTTAATTAATGTAAATAAATTATAAAATAAACGTTACATTGGTGTCAGAAGAGCGGATCATGAAGAAGTTACGCGAATTAAAAGTGGCCGAGTTAAAAAAAGAACTCGAGGAACGGGAATTGGAAACAGGAGGGAGGAAGACCGAACTCCAGGACCGACTCTCGGCATTTTTGAAAGAAAATGGCCAGGACCCGGAAGTTTTCGAGTTCGAAGACGATGACATCACGAAGCAAATCGCCGCCCAGAGGGAAGAAATCGCCGCCCAGAGGGAAGAAAGCGCCGCCCAGAGGGAAGACATCACTGCTCAAATCGCCGCCCAGAGGGAAGACATCACTGCTCAAATCGCCGCCCAGAGGGAAGAAAGCGCCGCCCAGAGGGAAAACATCACTGCTCAAATCGCCGCCCAGAGGGAAGAAATCGCTGCCCAGAGGGAAGAAATCGCCGATCAGAGGGAAGACATCACTGCTCAAATCGCCGCCCAGAGGGAAGAAATCGCTGCCCAGAGGGAAGAAATCGCCGATCAGAGGGAAGACATCACTGCTCAAATCGCCGCCCAGAGGGAAGACATCACTGCTCAAATCGCCGGCCAGAGGGAAGACATAATTACTCATATTACTGCTCAGATAACCGACCAGATGGAGGCTCAGCGTAAGGAGATTGAAGAAAAGATCAAGCATTTGGAAGAACGACTAGAACAAGTCAGTAGCGGCGAGGGGAAAGAAGGCGAAATTAAACAGAAGACGAAGCAGTTGGAAGAACGACTAAGGCGAGTCAGTAGCGGCGAGACGAAGGAAGAAATAAAGGCGGTCGTTCAACAGAACTCGATATGCACTAATCGAGTGACGCCCCCAACGTTCGATGGAAAAATTCCGTGGGCCAGCTACAAGAAGCAGTTTGAGGCAGCAGCGGAGGCTAATGCTTGGTCCCCTCACGAGAAAGCTGTTTCCCTAACGGTAGCCTTACGTGGAGAGGCGTTGGAAGTTCTCCAGACGCTATCCACCGAAGAAGCCGGGAATTACAATGAGCTGCTGAGGCGACTGGAAATGCGGTTCGGCCAAACACATCTGGAGCAAGTCCATCAATCCCAGATGTCCAATCGCCGTCAGAGATCGAACGAGACCCTGCAGGAGTTCGAAGCGGACGTAGCCAGACTAGTGAGGTTGGCGTATCCCACGGCACCGGAACAGATGATGGAGTGCCTCGCAGTGCAGACGTTCGTGAGCGGGCTGCGGGACCAGGAACTGCAGAGGGCCCTGAGACTAGCTCGACCGAAAACATTAATGGACGCGCTCGCCATCGCACTGGAGCATGATGCAGCCATGGAAGCCTCCCGCGGTCATGGCCGTGTTCGAGCGGTTACAGAGGAAGTAGACACTGAAAAGCTCGTGGAAAGGGTCCTACAGCAGATCATGGAGATGCTGTCGGCGAAGAAGAAGGTAGTTCGCTGTTGGAACTGTGGCGAAGTGGGCCATGTGAAGAGTTCTTGCAAGCGGCCCAGAACAGCGGCGCCGGCGAAGGCCCAGGAAAACTAATGCGGGTCGATAAGAAAGGGGGAACGTCGACCCGTAGCAGTGGAAACCCCCGGGCCAGTATAGCCTCGTTTTCCCACCAATTGGGGAGCGCGTACGTCGATGGCACTATCGACGGGAGATCCCACGCCATGCTTGTGGACACGGGAGCTACGAAGACGATCGTACGCTCGGAAGTTGTGAGGGACCGTAGGAAGATTAGGCCAAGTAGGTGGCAATTAAGAACTGCCACTGGGGAGAAGGCAGTAATACACGGTGAAGCGACGGTTAGCATGACGTTGGGACGAGTAAAGTTTGACCATCCTGTTCTCATAGCCGAAATTGAGGAAGATGTCATACTGGGGATGGACGTCATGAGGAATCATGGATTCCAGTTGGATTTCGGACACCGAGTGTTGAGGATCGGTCAAGAAGAATTACTGCTACACAATCGTGACAACTTTGTGTTAGACGTAATAATGGCAGAAGATGTGATTCTCCCGGAACGAAGCGAAACGATCACCTCTACCTGTCTGAGGGGTGTTGTGGAAGAGGGAATTCCAGCCGTGATCGAACCAGAAAACGATGACAATCGACTGGCTCGGGGGGTACTGGTAGGAAAGGCGCTCGTTACTCTCTCAAGTGAAGTGCCTGTGCGACTACTCAACATCAATCAGTACCCGGTCACCATCAAGAAGGGTACGAAGCTGGGCACATGTATAGCCGCTTCGGCCATCGTAAGGGGCGTTAGTGAGGAAGAAAGGTCCAGACACACTCCGCAGGACTTGAAACAAATTCTTTCCCAGACCAGTGCGTTTCTCTCGCCCACACAGAAACAAAAGGCCAATGAATTAATAAATAAGTACCAGGACATATTTACCACCGAGAATGGAAAGCTGGGAAAGACCAAGGTCGTGACACATAAAATTGACACGGGCGAGACACGACCGATTCGACAAACAGCAAGACGACTACCCTTGGCCAAACGAGAGGAAGCCGAGAAAATCATCAAGGACCTAGAGCGGGACGGGGTCATCGAGCCGTCAAGCAGTCCATGGGCCTCGCCGGTAGTACTGGTGAAGAAAAAGGATGGGACTACTCGATTCTGTGTAGACTACCGGCAGGTGAACAGTGTCACCAAAAAGGACAGCTACCCGCTACCACGTATCGACGACACACTCGATACCCTTGCTGGATCCACGATATTTTCGACCTTGGATTTAAAAAGCGGCTATTGGCAAGTCGAAATGAACCCTGCCGATAAGGAAAAGACGGCATTTACCTTCGGTAACGGCCTGTGGCATTTTACAGTCATGCCATTCGGACTTTGTAATGCCCCAGCGACGTTTGAGAGGCTGATGGAGAGCGTGCTAATGGGTCTGACGTGGAAAACGTGCCTAGTCTATTTGGACGATGTCATCGTGATGGGCAAGACCTTCGAGGGACATCTGAAAAACTTAGAGGACGTCTTCCAGAGACTGCGAGGTGCGGGGCTGAAACTGAACCCTAAGAAATGTCAGCTCTTCAGAAGGAAGGTCTCATACTTAGGGCACGTAGTGAGCAGAGAGGGCGTCGCCGTTGATCCGGATAAGACAAGTACGGTGAAGGAGTGGCCAATACCGGTAGATAAACACCAGTTGAGGAGTTTTCTGGGCCTCTGCACGTACTACCGACGATATGTCCGGATGTTCTCCGACGTCGCTAAGCCGTTGACAAGGCTCACGGAAGAAGGACGAAACTTCTGTTGGGATGAGGAATGCCAGTCTGCCTTCGACGAGCTGAAGAGGAAGTTGACCAGTGCCCCAGTGCTGAGTTTTCCTCTGCCAGAAGGACAGTTCATCCTGGACACCGACGCGAGCAATGTGGGAATTGGAAGTGTTCTGTCGCAGCGCCAGGAGGGACAAGAACGTGTCCTTGGATACTTCAGCAAGGTACTCTCCAAACCAGAAAGGAATTACTGCGTCACCCGGCGTGAATTATTGGCCATCGTCAAGTCCATCGAGCACTTCCATAAATATTTGTGTGGAAGGAGGTTTTTGGTCCGGACCGATCATGCTGCTCTTAAATGGCTCCTCCAGTTTAAGAATCCCGAAGGACAGATCGCTCGCTGGATCGAGAGGCTCCAGGAGTATGACTTTGTCATAGAACATCGGCCAGGACAGAGTCATGGAAACGCAGACGCACTCTCGAGAAGACCATGCCCTGATGAGTGTCCTCATTGTCATAGAGCTGAGGAAAAGTCCGAGAAAGTCTATCGAACGACCGTGGTCGCCGAGGAATGGACACCATCCTCGTTACGACAAGAGCAAGGAAAAGACCCGGTTCTCAAAGAAATCCTGGTTTGGAAAGAGGGAGGAGAGCGTCCTGAGTGGCAAAAGGTATCACCTGGCTCGCCAAAACTTAAGAGCTATTGGGCACAGTGGGACTCGCTAGTGGTTGAGGATGGGCTACTAAAACGCGTACTGGAGAGCCAAGACGGGACGGAGGAAAGACGGCAGTTGGTAATTCCCTCCAGTAAAATCCCGGAGGTCTTGCGGCACCTTCACGACGGATCGTCTGGTGGACATTTAGGGATCAAGAAAACGCTGCAGAAGGTACGGGAGCGCTTCTACTGGATCAATTGTTCAGACGACGTGAAGAACTGGTGCAAGAAATGTACTACATGCTTTGCAAGTAATGGGCCACAAAGACGACCGAAAGCTCCCATGAAACAATATAACGTCGGAAGCCCCTTCGAAAGGATCGCTATTGATATAGCAGGACCCTTCCCTGAGACCGAAAAGGGGAATAAATACATCTTGGTCGTGATGGACTACTTTACGAAGTGGGTAGAAGCGTACGCTCTCCCTAATCAGGAGGCAGAGACAGTGGCCGATGTGCTAGTGAAGGAGACGATCTGCCGGTTTGGAGTACCCATGGAATTACACTCGGATCAAGGAAGAAACTTTGAGAGTGGCCTATTCCGGAGGATCTGTGAGAAGTTTGGGGTACGAAAAACAAGAACCACGGCCCTTCACCCTCAGTCTGACGGCATGGTAGAACGAATGAATCGCACCCTCAACCGCTATCTAGCGAAAATGGTCTCGTCACATCAAAGAGACTGGGACGAACACGTGCCGTTCTTCCTGATGGCCTACCGCTCGGCCGTTCATGAGTCGACAGGACAAACTCCAGCCAAAGTCCTGTTCGGGCGAGAACTTAAACTACCCTGTGATCTAATCTTTGGCGCTAGACCGGACGAGGACGTTTCGGGGGAAGATTACGTTTCCCGGATGCGGCAAAGGATGAACGAAATTCACGATCAAGTCCGGTACCAACTAAATATCGCCAGTGATCGCATCAAAGAGCGTTACGACATCAACGCTAAAGAGGGTGGCTACCAAATGGGAGACCGAGTTTGGCTGTACAACCCACAGAAGAAACGTGGTTTGTCCCCTAAGTTACAGACCAATTGGGAAGGTCCCTATGTTGTGAAGAAACGAATCAATGACGTGGTCTACCGGGTAAGCAAACTACCAAACGGCAAGCCGAGAGTGGTGCACTTTAATCGGTTGGCACCCTATGAGGGGTCGCACGATGAGGCGGAGGTTCCCCGAGTAAGAAACACATTGGCGCAGGAGAACGAACTTTCCTTCGAAGAATTTATGAGCGCCTACGGGGGTACCGGAAAAGCACGGTATGGGGTAACCTGTGAAAAACAACAGGATTTGTTCAGCGTACCTGAAGAATACTCGTTGGCCCATTGTGTGTCCGCCGACCTGGTAATGTCACGAGGTATCGCCACGGTTTTCAAGAAGAAGTACGGGCGCTCGGAACAACTCAGAGAGCAACTCCCGGAAATTGGCAAGGTTCTGGAACTACGTGACAACGTAAGACACATCTTTTATCTGGTTACGAAGGAGATCGGGTCCCTTAAACCATGTTATCACGATGTATGGCGAACCTTGCATAGGCTACGAGACCGACTGCTGGAGCTCGACATCAGGAAGCTAGCTGTCCCCAAGTTAGGTGCTGGACGAGATCAGCTGGACTGGAGGGTTGTCCGGAACATGCTGGAAGTAGTGTTGAAGAATACCGGAGTGGAAGTTTTAGTCTGCTGTTTTGGGCCTGCACCATGTCGACTCGGGAAGACGGTCCCCTGTTATTTTGACGCCACGTCTCGCTGTAAGCGGGGGGCTAACTGCAGGTTCCTGCATGGGCCTACCAGGGATACGTTCCGAGACGAAACGTCTCTAAGGCGGGGGCAGTGTAATGCGAGAAGTAAACAAAGCGACACATGTTTACTCCTTCAAAAGAATAACTACGACGCGTAGGACAGGTGCATGAACATTTGCTGCGTAGGCTTCTAGAATGTACTAGAATGTTCTCGATCAGGGTTGGGGGTGTATATATAAGGGGGTTTGAGATCGAGGGAGTTAGTTAGAACTAGAGAAGCAGAAGTGAACGCGACATACGATCCGAAAGCGGAGCAGTACAAATAAATTATGTAGTGTCTAGTTTAGTGAACAAGTACTATAGTGTGTTAAATAAATTAGTGTTAATTAATGTAAATAAATTATAAAATAAACGTTACAATATTATTTTATATAACTTTGATTTTTAAAAGATACCAAACTAAAATGGAATACAGTACACTTCTTTTTTAAATTTATCCGGCTATTATGTATTTACCTTTACGTAAGCTCAGTTGTTTAACTTTAACTGTATTATTCTGCTTTCCACATAATACCATTATTTAATTAATAGCATACTCAGTTTTACGTTATATGACTCTTTTAACTGTTGCGATTTTGCCTTATTTTGTTTTGTCACTAATTGTTATTGTCGCAAATTGGATGACGGTTTTTTAATCACATTAATAATTTTATTTCTCTGAATAGACCACATAAATTGGAAAACTATTATTTATTTTCATACGTACGTTCGGTTAAAATAAATTCGACTAGAGTCTTAAGTTGATTACCTTATTAAGTTGTTAATAAGTTAAGTTAATTAATAAGTTAATAAATAAGATAAGTTAGGTTGATTACTTTAAGTTTTATGGTAATCAAATAGGTAATAGCAATTTCTCTGATTTATAGCACAAATCAGTATTATTATCGAGGTAATATGTTACAAAATTAAAAGTGGTATAATTGATTTGAAATATTTGACAAAACTATTTTTGGGCGGTAAGCTTTACAGCTATACAGGTGGGGTTTAATGAAACATCAATTTTCAACGATAGTCCAAAGGCATCCTTTATTTCTATAAACGATGTTCACATATAAAATATCAACTTATCGGTACCGCACGACAATCCTTAAATTTTAATCAATTTAAAGGAAAGTCGGGGGCACTTTCTTTTCATTAAAACAAAACGCTTAACAATAACTTACCGAATAAGTTTATTTGAAAACAAGTTGTGTTCACGAAGTGACAGTTTCCAGTTTCATACGAAGTGATTCCTTAAAATTATTTATTTTAGGGCATAATTACAAAACACACCATTATCGCTAACGGGGGGATGTAAAGTAAATCGATCTCACATTTTATAATCCAAGCAAAAATTACGTTACATCTACGTACATATATATACAGACATCCCATTAGAATACCGAGGGGGATACAAATTACATAACAACGGACATTTCCATTAGAAGGACGTCATGTCGCGATTATTGCGTAATTGGTACGACAAAAAAACATTTTTATTAACATTAATCGTTAAAACGGTTTCATTGCGAGCGATTCGGCGGTACCTACGTCTTGGAAACTGTCACACAGAAAATTAGAAAATAACACGGTTCCTTAAATATTACGTTGCGTTTATACACTCGACATATAAAATGCGTATTATCACCGGTTCGATAAAGAAAAAGCGGTCCTCGTACAAAATAACAATCACTGCGTATATCACCGTCGGTCCGGGATCACTTGGAAGTAATTCAATTGCTGAATTTAATCGATACCAGTGGAAATTGCTTGATAACGATCAATTGTTTAATCGTGTTTAGTAACGTTTTTCGAATAAAATTCCAGATCAAGTTAACTAACTTTCATGTTTCACTCTCCATCTTCGATCCAAGAAATGCTTGTTCCATAAACTCGATTCTCAAATTGTTACATCACTAATTATTAATTAATAATTAATTGGATTTACAAACCAGTAACACACTAACCTTGAAAACTGATTTACTATTGATGATCTGAAGGGAAAAGTTTGTAATAACTTTAAAAATGATTGACAGAACCTATAAGTTTGTTTTTGGCAATATCAGAAGTTGTTTTATAACAAATAATACAGTCTGTTGTGTGATTTTCCCATTCCCAACAATCTTTGGCATTAAAACCTTGTGTGTAAACATTGACCTTATTACATTCTAATCTACCATTGGACGTCATGTATTTGTATAAATTAAAGAAATTGAATGATCAATTGTTTATTTGCGTCGCGAAAATGCTGCAAAAACAAATGTTGGGAAACGAAAGTTTATCAAGTAGGTATTGAACGAAAATAAATTATTATTTACTTATTAGTAGTAATGAAATTATTATTATTTATTATTTAAGTTATTGGGATTGGCAAAACTATATTTAATTTTTTTTATAGTAACTTGCAAAGAAACGTTTTCTGTTGTTGGTACTAAAACTGAGTACATGTATATCTTTCTGGTAGACTCAATATTGTTTGATTATTATCGATTACCTACTCAATACATACCATGTGAAATTTGAATTTAAATTTTTAGAAAGCAAAATTTTTTATCATCAAAATTGTCTTTTGTACAACAAAAATTTAAGAAAATCAAATTACAAAGAATGTTTTGTTTACATTCAAAAGTAATGTAACAGTCAAAAATATGTTCAGGATTGATTGGGCTATGGATGTATTATTTAAGTTTTCGGTGTGTTACATTTTCAAATTTTTACTTACCAATTAATATTTTTTTGTATATTTTAAATATTTTAATATTTTTGATTACACAATATCATAACAGAATTGATCTCAAAACAGGCCATTTTGTCGCACAAGGCGTTTAGTTGGAAAATATAAAAATATAGAACAGTTTTGTAAAAAAAGTAAATTTTTAATACAATGGAATGGATTTTGAGAAAATTTCCAAAAAACCGAAAAAAGGCAACTGTGATATGTCTGTAGGGAAGATTTAGCGAAAAATGTTGTCAAACATTATTATACATATCCGATAATAGAATAAATGTTCATAGTGTAGTAGAAAAGATTGGAGTGGATTTTGAGAAAATTTCCAAAAACCGAAAAACGACAAGAATAGCGTGCTCTTGATTGATTTTAAAACAGATATTTTTTGGCTCAGAAGATACTTAATTGGAAAATATACAAAAAGTACAGTTTCGCAAAAAATAAAATTGTAACATATTGCAACTTGGAAACTTTTATTATACAAAGCATATTTTGGTTCACATCACATGATCATATGTAACATTTTTTTGAAATTACGAAAGGGTTTCGTACAAATAATTGCATTACGTTCTAGCCTGAGCTATTTCGACCTGACAGGTTTGCCAGACTAATAAGTTCAGCGTTTCCCTTTGAGTCAACGTGTGACGTCGCCGGTTGTTTGCGTTTACGGACTTCTCTGCCATATTGTAAAAATGTAGTTTATGTAAATATTTGCAGATGTATTATGCAAAATACATATGCAAAGTGTTTGCATATGTATCTGGTATTGCACAGGGTAATTCAGGATTCATATTACAAAGCCAGAGGGTTTAGCCTTCAGACCTATTATTTCAGGTCTTAAGGTTTTTTTAGGTTTAGAAGTAATAATACTCATTATATAGGTCTTAGTCACAAATTGCATAAAACAGATTCGTTTAAGGATATCAGGAAATGATTGTTTAAAATTTAAAAGACAGCAAAATATCTAAATATGTTTGGTATTGAGTCTTGTGGTCTTATGGATTAACTTAACATTTTTTTGAAGTAGAACTTTAGAGTTTCAACATGCAAATCATTAATTTTGGATATTAAATCTTACTTTTAAATCAATCAAGAATAATTATTGCTTAGTCTTTTTGATACCAGAGAATGTTTTCGAGACCAAAATGGATAGATCTAATAGGAAACTATGTGGTCCAGGACGCAGGTTTATTATACAAAGATTGTGGGACCTAAACGGATTGGATGGTATCAGGAATTCGGAACCACCTTGTATATAGTATTTTGGACTGAAATATAAAAGTCTTTTCACACTGTCGCTATCGTAAATAGCTCTTATATGCATAGATACGTAGCATGAAAATGGCACATAACATTCGTGTATTATTTTTCCTTGACGACGGAATGTAAATACTGTCATTTACATTCCTAGGAAAATCAAAAGAGTAAATCAAGTTGATTTATCCCTAGTTACGCATATGTCAGACTGACATATGTAAGTCTGACGTATGTCAGTCAACTTATGTCAGAGTGACGTACGTCCAAACTAAATCAAACATTTCATTTTTTGAGGAATTTTTCAATGACAGCGTGAAAAATCTAATAAGCCACACGGAATATATCGACTGTTAACATCCTCGGCAAGTGACAAGCCTCGGCTTCGCCTCGGCTCGTACACACTTGCCTCGAATGGTAAAACGCCTTTACATTCCTTGTGGCTTAAATAACTATTAATTCAAACGGTGTGTATATCGAAGATTTTGAAACTTTGGAAAAATTCATAATAAGAATAAATTCTATTGTAATAATAGATCTAGCAAGTATGTGTTGTGACGCAGTTTATTATTTAAAACTTTGGAACCTAAATGAACTGACTCCAAGGTTGTATCGTTAATTCTTAACCACCTTGTATGTACATATTGCCCTGAAATAAAATTCTTTATGCCAAGTGGTGCGCAAATTGAAGGTTTTGGTATGGTATGTAGTTAAAGAAGGTTTATATAAATAATCAGAAAATTGTTTGGAATCGAACTCTAAATCGTCTTTCTACTCCAAATCAAATATAATCGAAAGATTTGAAATACTGGAGAAATGAGATCACATGAAATCAGAAGTGAAATCATAGCACAATCTAATGTACAATCATTTCGGATCATTTTTGTATCATACATCACCCTGTATATATATTACCCTGGAATGAAAGTCTTCAAATCACATGGATGCAATTAAAAAAATTAATATAAATAATCAGAAAACTCTAATATGGAATCTTTTTTTCCATTGTTGTATCAAAAATCTTCAATTCACGAGGTGTGTAAATCAAAGTTTTTGAAACTAACGAAAACGTCAAAATAAAAATATATTGTATCGAAATTAGGCAAAAAAATTATCACCTGATATGGTAATTAAATAGATAATCGGAAAACTGTTTGGACTCGAGCTTTAAAATCGTCATTTTAGTTCACTTTAGATATAATCGAAGGTTTTGAAATGGTGGAGAAATTAAATATGAATCACATCACCATCTAATGGTGATAAGTGATAATCTGTTTGTAACATTGTGGTACCATGTATCACCTTGTATATATATTGCTCTGTAATGCTTAAAATGATTTAATTCACGTGGTGTGTAAATCGAAGCTTTTGAAACTATCGAAAAATTGATAATAAAATATATTGTACTGAAATTATTGATCATATGGTATGTAATTAAAGATGTTTAAAATAAACTAGCTTGGAATCGAGATAAAAATTGTCTTTTTAGTTGACATTAAATTTAATCGAAAGAACTGAAATGGTGCAGGAGTGAAATAGGAATTACATCACAATTTAATATGGCATCTATTTGTATCACTTTTGTATCATGTATCACCTTGTATATAAATATATTACCCTGGAATAAAAGTCTTGTCATGCGGTGTGTAAATCAAAGGTTTTGAAACTTTAAGACAATTGTAATAAAAAGATATTCCAATGAAAATAATAAAAAAAATATTTTTATCACAGGGTATGTAGATATTTAAAAAAAGTTTAATACAAATAATCAGAAAAGTACTTGGAATCGAGCCCAATAATCATATTTTTAGTTCATATTAGATATAATTGAAGGATTTGAGAAGGTGGAGAAATGAAATCGGAATGATATTACAATCTAATATGGAATCTTTTTGTATCATTTTTCTACAATATATCACCTTGTGTATATATATATTAGCATGAAATAAAAGTCTTCAATTCAGGTGGTGAGTAAATCGAAGAAACTAAAATTTTTTTTGGTCACATGGTGTGTAATTAAAGAAGTTTAAAATAGATCATTAGAAAACTGCTTGGAATCGAGCTCAAAAATCGTCATATTAGTTCATATTAGACATGATCCAAAGGTTCGAAATGGTGAAAACACGAAATAGGAATCACATCACAATATTTTTGCATTACGTGTTACCTTACCTTGTATGTATATTGCTCTGGGATAAATGTGTAAATCGAAGGTTTTGAAACTATCGAAAAATTCATTATAAACTATATTGTATTGCAATTAATTCCAAAATTTGTTTTTGATCACATGGTATGTAAAATACATCAGAAAACTGCTTGAAACCGAGTTTAAAGATCGTCTTTTAGTTCACATCAGATACGATCGAAAGGTTCTAAAGGGTGGAGAAATGAAACATGGATCACATCACAACCCAATCTGGAATCTCATCCCACAAACGATACTATCTGACCTGATCAGGAACAGACGATCGTCTCATGACGCTCGACGAGGGAAACTCCACGGAAACGACCGCATCGGGCAACCTCCGGACCGCACGACGTCCCAGGACGCCCGAAACCCGTCCCGGCGAGCGAAGAGGCACACGACTCCCAAATCGTCCCGCGGGAACCACCGATCATTCCGACTCGCCGTCGCCGTCCTGCTTGATCACGTTGTAGTTCGACTTCCTCGTCTTGAGCATCCTGAGGAAGGAGCCGAGCGCGAAGATCGACCTGCGGTGCTTCTGGAATATCTCAGAGTAGAGAGTGTCCCGCAGGACCTTCCTGTCGAGGTCCCGCGGCGGGTGCTGCGAGGCGGCGGCGACGGGAACGTTCTTGCAGTCCATAACTGGAGTGTCTGGAGACGCTGAGCGGGAAACGGTGATGTATCACAGTAGTAAGCGAAATCAGAAAGTTGCTTGGTTGCTTGGTTGGTTGTTATTAAGGCATTTAAGCGTGTGTTATGAAGGCATTCAACGATACGTATAACGGTTCAGTACGGTTGGTGTGTCGTGGTGCGAGACTAGGTTCGAACTGTCTGGAGTGGCTCTTCTTACTGCACTTGTCGCCGTTGTGCGACTGACTAATCTCTCTATGAGCGAGCGAACGTGTTGATTAATGCGGTGATCCGTCGATTAGCTGCATGACGCAAGTTGTCCTCTAACCGCTGCCGAGCGCGTCGTAGAACTGCCCGAAGAACTCCTCGTACACCTCGTCGGCATCTATGCAGGTGATCTCGTCGTCGTACGCCCTGGACCTGAGGGAGCCGTCCGCGTAGACGTCCCTCAGGATCCTCTCGAAGTCCTCGACGCGTACGGTCTCGTAGATGCGACGTAGCCGGCCGTTCGACACCCTCGAGCTGTCGCAGTCCGAGACGTTCAGCGGTAGGGTGCACCTGCTCCTGCTGGTGGTGGACTTGGTGGTGTCGGTGTTGTTGGTGTTGTCGTAATCCTTCTCTATTGGCTCTGGCTCTTCCCCCCTGCCGCCGCGGCCCCCCGCCGCCCCTTCCAGCTCCGTGCCGTGCACCAACCTGAACCTGATCGTCTTGCCAGGCCTGCTAGGCTCGTGCAGTCTGATCCTGCTGCCGTTCACGCACCAATTGTTCACGTTCACTATTTTCTCGCCTCTACACCTTCGCATATTCTTCCGCTTTTCTCTTTCTCCGGTTTCGATCTGCACTCTTATTCGGCGATTGTCGTCGTCGTTGTCTCCGTTCTCGGTCTTGACATTTTGTTGACAAGGCGTCGCGACGCTGCGAGTCCGGCGGCGATGTCTGATCTGCGCCGATCGATCGATAACGTTCTCTTCCGCGTAACGTAGGTAGCTGATGTGTGTATATTTACTTCCGTGTTTGCCGAGACCACTTCCGCGTACGAGGAGAGATAAAGGAAAGAACGCTCGTACAATCAAAGGAACTGGAGAAATCGAACCGATGGATGTGGCGATTATAAACGAGGCGATCCGCGCATGTTCTAGCTTTTATGTATGGCATTTCGAGGTATGTTATGAATTATTTGAGGCTGGAGTTGCGGGGTGCGAATACCTACCTTATTTCCTATTGATGTAGGATACATGATGTGTATGATACATACTTTAAAAAGATCTGCAATGACAGTCATTAACAGCGGCATGCGGTACATGGAAGCAAGGGAAGCAGTACTTCCCTTATAAAAATAAAAAAAAATGACAAAACATCATCTTCTTAAATGTAATTTTTGAAATAGGAAACAATTACTTTACATTATATTAAAAATGCTAAAAATTATTTTAAACATCAAGCCCATAACAAATACGGTCTCGACTCAAACCGAGTCACAGCAGAAAGTCTGCCAGCGAGTCGTGTGCGCCCGCAGACGTAGATGCATCTGCCAAGGGGAATATCTTCAGGAGGAGAACAAACACTTAAAAAAGGTGTTACAGAGGAATGGATATACAAAACAAGAGATCAACAGGGCCGTACGAAAAAGCGAAAAAACTACGGGAGGCAGAAAAATGGAACAACGAGGAGTGTTATACCTACCTTACATAAAAAACATCATGGATAGAATAGGGAAAGAGATGACGAAGAAAGGAGTAAAACCGTTATTTCGCCCCACCCGAGGAATACAGGAGAGTCTAAGGGGCCCCAAGGACAAGAGGAACCATTTGTCAACACCAGGGGTATACAGAATACCATGCAAATGCGGAAAAGTCTACATTGGCACCACAAAACGATCCACCAACACAATGATAAGAGAACACAAGAGGAACTGCTGCCTAGGACAAACAGAAAAATCTGCGGTAGCAGAACACACTTTAATGGAGCCTGGAGACCATCAAATCTGTTTGAGGACACACAGATTTTGGCCAACACTCAACATTTCCACACACGACTACAGAGAGAGGCAATTGAAATTTTCAAACACAAGAACAATTTTAACCGGAAAGAAGAAACTTTGAAGATAAACAGTACCTGGATTCCCATACTTAACAGAACGAAAATTAAACCATTAAACAGGGAAACGTTCAAAGAAGGGACAGGTATACGAGGGACCGGACAAACGGACATCTTAACAGATAATCATGGGAGCACAAAAACAAACGCAGCAGGTCTAGGAATGTCAAGTGTCACGTCGAAGATTCAGTCGGGGGTAATTTTCGAAGCAGTCGAACGCTTAGAAGACTACCACATCGCCTCTGAAGATGTTTGCCGCAGAAGCAGACGAAACGTCAGGTTACTTAAACATTTCTGGACCACGGCCAAATAGCCCGGAAAAACGCATTTGCACATTTGACTCCGGCTGTGAAAGCCTACGCTCTTGGATAGGGTGGAAGATGTTCAAACATCATTCAGACGCCTCTCTTTTATGAAATACAAGCCGTACCCGGCATGCGTTGCAATACCACGTAAAGTTTAAAAAAAGAAGGATAAATAAAAATTATAGATGACCCGGTGGACTTCGTATCACCTACATATCTTTTTGAAAAATATGGTTAAAACTTGACACAAAATTTTTATCAACTTTAAATTAAATGCAACACAGTTATACACATAATCAATTTAAGCCTTTCTGATGTACCATATTTTTTGTCTTTTTTGCGGTGCGTAAATGTATAAAGATCATGGTTTTACGACTCTCGAACACGCGACGTATAATTGTCCATGCGCGAAACAGGGAAACTCCAAGTTGATTCCGCAAAATGTCCTTGTATCTGCAATTGTATATTATCTTTTTAAATTTTTAATAAATAATTTATCAAAATCTACCTCGAAAGTGGGCATGAATTTTTCCTCTACAATATGCGTTGCACCAAAGGACGTCATTTGAAAGAAATTATTATATTTTTGGATGTTAGTCAAGAAATGTTTAGAGTCATTTCCCACCCCAGAAACTAATGAGCGTAATGGATCTGGTGGTGGGAACAATTGTGGCAATTTTAGTTTACCACCAGCACAACATAATCCAGTAGATTCATCGTTGTATTTTAACGCTTTACAATATTGACAAATGATTGTCATTTCTCCAATCGTTACGTATTGGTCAGCACAATAATCTATTTCGTAGTGGAATGCTACTCGTTCCAGGTTTACAGGAACACTGCGCCTGCGGAATCGCTCTATTTAATTGTATCGTGCTCGCTGTTGTTGTATTTGATGTGCCCGAAGTCGTTCCATTCTAAGCCTATCTACTTCATAATTATTCACCGTTGAACGCAATTCTGTCATACCCATACAAATGTTATCATTATCTGCCTCTCGCTGGTCGTCGGTGCGATTTGCACGTGAGGTAGCTCGTCGCACATTTGATTGACTTCGACGACCTAAGTCAGGTCGTCTCCTTCTTGACATTTTAAAATCAATAAAGTTCTCGCACAAACCGATGATAGATTTTAATAATCGTCTTGATATTTATTTGACAACTAACTGACACTATACAAATTTCATTTGTTTTATTAGAAATGTCAAATCACAAAACGTTCCTTTTTTAGTATTTCCGTTACTTAATTATTATTTATGTTTCTCGCCGCTTAGACCTTCCCTGAACTTCCACAAATATTTCAAGATCAAAATTAGCAAAAACGGTCCAGCCATTCTCGAGTTTAAGCGAGGCAAACGAACAGCAATTCATTTTTATATACGGAGAGATTCGATCAATAGTATGACATAGTATGAAAGTTTTTAAAAAGTTTTCAGCAACATTCAACTAAAGCTTGCTGAAAAAAGCAAATGTCCGCCGCCACAAATAAGCTCTTGAAAACATTCCAAGAAAGTTTAAAAAAGGTTTGTATAAATACTTTTCTGACATGATTTCTGAAAGATTTCTACAAACTTTTTTGTAAGTTTATTGAGGTTCCAATTGGTCGTGCAAAAACCTTTACAAAAGGGTTGAAAATATTTTCATGAGAGTTGTTAAGCAAGATTGCTAAGAGATTTCTGAAAACTGTTTCGTGAGATTATTAAGTTTCCAATTCCAAATAACTTGTGAAAAACCCTTCAAAAGAGCTTTAAATAAACTTTCATGGAAGTTGTTATGCAAGATTTTTAAAAAATTTCTGTAACCGTTCTATAAACTTTCTTGAAATCTTTCTTAAAGCTCTATGTATTCTTTCATAAAAGTCTTTAATGCAAGGTTTCCGAAAGGTAATCATTCAGGAATTCAGGAACTCAATTCGGATGACTCGGATGCTAATTCGGATACTGAATTCGGATACCTTACCATCGGCCGATCACGCGGCCTTAATTCTCTCCGATATGGGAAGACTGGTAGAATATAATAATCGGCCGCAGCGCCCACAAGCGGAAATGAGAACAACTGCTTCGTGTTTCGGAAGACTCTTCCATGAGTTAGGAGGATTATTAAAGTTTCCTATATTTGAATACAACCACTATACGGGGTGTTTCCGGTAGAGAGGGCACTTCGTTACACAGTCGAGGTACAGACCATTGTATTGTAATGCGAGACGTAAACAATGCGACACATATTTACTCGATCCGAGCGAAGCGGCTACTTCACAGGAATTACCACGACGCGTAAAAGACAGCTCCATGAATTCTCCCGGATTGTTGTTTACGGAAAGTAATTAAGACCTTCTGAACATTTCCTACGTAAACATTATTAAAAGAACAACCGGATTCCTTCTAGAATGTTCCAGAACTATGGAGAGGGTATACGAGAAGGTTCTAGATTAGAATCAAGGTGTATATATAAGCGGGCTTGTGATCGAGGAGAAGTAGAGAAGCAGACGTGAACGCGACATACGATCCGAAAAGCGGAGCAGTACAAATAAATTAAATAGTGTCTAGTCTAGTGTACAAGTAGCTAAGTGTGTTAAATAAATTAGTGTACAATTAATGTAAATAAATTAGAAAATAAACGTTACAATACATATCTTACATTGGAATACATATTAAAAGTTAAAAAACATTTTCTAGACCAAATTTTGTAATTTTTTCTAAAAATCAAAAATCGAGAAGAATAGAGTACCTTATAGAAACAATGTTATTATACAAAGTCGTTAATAGAATGTATATGTAAAATATATAGAAAAACATTGGAGCGGATTGGCGAAAAATTTCCGAAAAGTAGCACGTGTAAAGTGCCCTTTAGAAAAGATATTCCGGAAGATATGAAACTTTTTTATTAAAAATACAAAGTTTTGAAACAAGTAGAGTAGTGGATTTTGAGAAAATTTACAAAAATTAATAAATGTTATACTGCGCATATACTGCCATCTAAAATTTTGACTTTTGGTTATTACGGAATAAATCATTCATCGTAAGTTTGATTCAATGTTTTAGTTGAAAGTTTTAGTCGATTCATATTCACAAAATCTAAAATATTGCAACTCGGTCGTTTGACAGGGTAGAACATTTTCGCCTTCGAAATTCATGACGAAAGGGGTGGTTTTTGGAATTTAACAAACCCCCTAAATTAAGTTTTGAGATTTAAAAACTTAAATTTAAAAAAAAAGTTTTAAATTTCAACTCCATAACATCCTATATAAAATGCCAATTTTAAAAGGCCTTATCTATTGGACGAATCATCCTCTAAACTATTAGTTGGTATTTTCGTACTTGTTACTTAAAGTGCTTCCTATTAAAATCAGAAAAACGTCAAAATCCGATAAAACGAACCTCAGCCTACCATACTTTTGGGAATTTTTAAAACTTGCAAAAATGGTAAACCTGCAGTTTAATTAATTTGCTTTTAATTCCACATTTTCCGTCATTCAATTCTACCCCTTCCACTCTAATCATGCAAGGTCAAATGACCCTGTGCACACCTATCTAATCAATAATAAGTACTCATCAATAATTTCCTGGCATCACACCAAACAACGTACAAAAACAGATCCACCTTAATGCAGCGATTGTTTGTTTTTAATCTCGTTTCGCCTTGAGGTGGGCCACTGTTTGCTCGCCCGGGTAGGAAACGAACTAATTATCCCACTAATTACTTTTTAAATGGTACATTATGGCGAAGCGTAATGATTCGTAATTAAGCGCATCGTTAACGCAAGCAGGTTTCATAATACCGTTTATAGGGAAACGTCTCATGGTAATTCAGAATGGCAATGTACAGTGAAGTTAATTGATATCGTTTTACGAAAATGTTTCACGGCCTGTTTAAGTTCCACATTTAACCGATCAAACACACAAACATAACAAACACAATGTTCTGTTTTTTTGGCACTCACAACCAAGATTCTTTCATAAACCAATAAACCATTAAACCTGGATGGCCTATTCGAGTCATAACTTAATCTTACTGAAACGTGTTCTAATTGTCGTTACCACTTAGTCATCATTTTTTTACAACCTGTTTTTAAGTATGATTTTGAACTAAATTAACTCATTTTCTCTCTCTCTAACATTGTAATGTAGGTGTAGTAAAAATAGAATACATCAAGGTGGATCAAAGGAATGATTTAATGGCGACCAAGAATCACCAAGAGAAAAACAGGAAGATCCCAAATGCGATGGCGAGATTTGGCTACATCTAACAAGTAGCATGGAAAAACTGGTTAAAAACTGCTCAATATAGAACCATAGAACTACATGGAAGACAATGGAAGAGGCCTACATTCAGGAGTGGATGGATACGGGTTAAGAAGAAGGAGTAGATCTATCTCTTCGGTCCATCGTTGGACATAGGCTCCTCCAGCCTTTTCCACTCTTCTCTGTTTATCGCCAATATCGCCATCCATCTAGATCCAGTGTGATTTTTAAGGTGATCTGCCCAACTCAATTATGGTCTTCGTCTCCTTCTTTTATATTTCCATGGTCTCCAGTTTATAATAAATTTGTTCCATTGGTCGTCTTTTTGTCTGATATTGTCAAATTTCCATTTTCATTTTGTTACCTCTTCAATAACATCTCTTACTGTCGTTTTATGTCTATCCTCTCGTTACTTTGTCTATCTGTTAGTTTTATACTTAACATGTGTCCTTCCATTGATACTTTTTGTAACTTTATCTATGTTTAACATTGTAAGTGTGCATGTTTGGGACCCACAGGTGAGGACAAGGAGTACGCACTAATTATATATTTTGGTTTTGAGGTACTGTGAGTATCTTTCCTGTTTTAGAATGTAGCTCAATCTGCCAAATGCTGCCCAAGTCAATCTAACCCGTGTCTTGATTTCCGTTATTTGATTTTCTTTGTCAAGTTTAATAATTTGTCCCAGATATATGCATTCATTGAATTTTTCTATTGTTCCTGCCTAATTCTGATTATGACGCCTTCATCCTGTATTCACTATGGTTTTAACATCTAGCGTAGTCCATATTAAGACCAAATCTTTTAGCTGTTGTGTCCACTTCTTCCAGCATTTTTTGCAGTTCTTCTTTCTTATCAGTTATTAAGGCTGTATCATCAGTGTATCTTAGGTTGTTCAAGTGTTGTCCACACACCTTTATGCCTCTTTCTTCATAGTGTAATTTTTAAAAACATTCTTTACGGCCTGGTTAAAAAGTTAAGGTGATATTGTGTCTCCTTGTCTTACACCTCTTACATAAATATATTGGTTTTGTTCCCTCATAAATTTTAATGGTTATTGTGGCTTCCTTACATATATTGGTTAATAGACTTGTGTATCTGTAATCTGTAGTCAATTCTACTATTAATTAAAGAGCATTTTACAGTCCAGTGTTCCACTATGAAAAGCTTTTTCGAAATCTAAACGCAATGTATAGCTTGATAATCAGCGACTCAAAATAGAGATAGAGACCCTTCCGACGGTTACAATTTCCTCATTCACTTTTTCAGCAAGGATGAAAGTTGAAATACTTAAGAGCGAACAACTGAATTGTCCACTTATAAACATTGTTTATGTATCAAGTACGCAAATTATTAGTTGTATCTTTTGGTGCAGTTATCTTCAGTTGAACCCCCAAACCCGAGAATGGTGTCAACTTGTTACAACGAAATTGTACCTATTTTTTCCAGCCAACTGTGCTATATGGTATAGCACAGTATAGTGTATACTACTATGCTACTACTACTATACATTGTATATAGTATAGTAAGTGCAAATTCGAGTACTCACCTTACTGTACTGCCCCAAAACGTACTTCAGGATATTAGGTGGCGCGTCGTACAGTAACGGCTCCAGCGCCGATAGCAGCATACACTTCTGCAGGCACAATTTCAAAGTGTTCTTACACTTAAACTTCAGGTCCTCCGAAGACCCTTCGTTCCTGTAGAGCTCTAGTAGCCTGGGGAAGAGGTTCTGAGCCGCCACAGCCTAAAACAACCAATGTTTTGGAAACAGTAGGAACCAAATGAATTCACCTGAAACCTATTGATGTAATTGTGGAACTACTCAGGAAAAAAGTTACCTGGGAATGTTCAGGGGAGTGCTTCCCGATCTGACCTATTGACCACGCGACAACGGCCAGCAAGGAATCGTCTGAGGTCTCCATCAGCAACTTGCTCAGACACGGGATCGCCTTCGCAGCGATCACAGACTGCGCCAGCTGATCGGAATGGCCTGCGGGAAGGGTAATTTTTAGATGGTTTGGTTATACAAAGACATTTTTAAACACAAAAACCTTCTAGACTTGAAACTTTATTAATTAAATTATTAAGGCTAACGTCAACAATATATACGGGAATTTTTGGGTTAGGAAATTTAATTTATGGTGAACTAAGTAGTGAACTTTTTAGCTAAATCAGTCAGAATATTAAACACGTTTTGTTTAGCGAATTAATAATCGCATTGAGCGAACGTAATTATATAGATAAAGTAACGGTTATTGTCGTAAGTACAATAACATATTATTGTAACATGATCGTGAACTCGCATCGGTAAGGTCAATTATATTATTAGAGGACGTTGTAGGATAACATTAAATAAATGAGTAATGTACTTTTGATGGCATCTAAACAGTTGTAAATTATAATAAAACCTCCCAATTATTGCAATAAATCAGTATACTTAGTACGCTCACTAAACGAAGGTGTATATTTTGGTCTTGATTCAAGTCCCCTTTGATTTAAACCGATGTATGAGACTACACACCGGGAGGCACATACTTCATCTTAATTACAAGTTCTCACGATACGCCCTGAGAATTTACTTCGGAGATTACGTCACGCCCTGTCTCTATTCTACAAGACCATCTGGGGCCTTATAATCTGTGGATCATACTCAGCACTTCAGCCACTCAACGAAGCTATGAGAACTTCAAGATTCTACATACAATCCACGCTGTTCCACCTTCGTTCACCCACTCATATAGTGGGAATTCTGATCTGATCTGACCTGATTCTGATCACCCACAATTTTTGGTGTTATTCATAATTCGTGTTGGTGAAATTGTTAATTGATATTTAATTGAATTTTGTATGAAACCATTATTTATCGGTGTTACGCTCAGGAAATTGCCTCTCCCCATTTTCAACTAACTCCACATTAAAATCTGTCGCTCAAAAGAACGCCTTGTTCCAGATTCGTGGTATTGCTACAAATTTCCACTACTAGCTCATCCTCAAGTTGGATCTTTAAACCACAAGTCGTGTAAAAAATGTATAGAACCTCTAGGTTCTTAAGACATTACCTTACCAGTTGTCTCCAATTTGTGAATCTTCAATGCATGAAACCTAATCTTTTGAAAGTGCTTTAATGCTTAAACGATCATTTTCATTAAAGTCCAAATATTTCAAATACCTCGAATCTTTACACCTCAGAGTCCTCTGGATGGGTTCCATTGTTATCGACCCCAGATGTAGACTTACACAATTAATTCTTCTGTGGATTTAATAATTGCGAATTTACCTTGAGGTTAGTGAAGATTAGGGAGTTTTCATACATAGAACAAGAATAGACAAACATAGACAACTACCCTATTAGCCTCCTTTCTCACATGTAGTAGTTTTTCTCAAGGAAAATAACGAACAGGTTAACCTAGAAGCTAGACTCGTAAGAACCAATTGAGCAAGCAGGGTTTCGAAAATGCTACAATGCCATAGATCATCTACAGATAGCTACAGTATGCAATGTTCCAATAGATCTTTCGTTTGTAGACTATCTAGCTCTTGATAGTATAGAAAAATCGTCCCATTTAACAGCTATGAACAACTCCTCAAGAATTCATTCTAGGTACTCTGTAATAATCAAAGATGAATCTCAGAACAAGACAATTCACGTCACGATTGATGAAGATTTGAAAAATTTATCTTAAAACTATATTTTAAAGAAAGACCTTATCAGATTAGAGAGAGGAATACGCCAGGGTGATATTATTTCTCCCAAACTGTTTACGTCATCACTGGAAGACGTCTTTAAGAGCGCCTCAGGTGATTGAATGAAACAGTTGATATATTATGATATTAATTAATTGTTATTTTTGTTTATATTTGTTATTTGTTAATTAACAGTTGATGATATTAAGAAGATTGCAGGCAAACATTGGATAAGGCAGATGGACGATCGAGAAACATGGAAAATTAAGAAAGATCCATTTGTCTAGGAGTGGACGAATCAGAACTGAGGAAGGACTAGAGAGTTTTCAGTGACTGAGGTATTCAACGTTTAGGAAGCTCATCATTCAAATTGCTTATTGTTGTGCAGAGCGTAGAGGTTGAATAAATTTATATATAGACTCAAGTCTAGTGGAAAAACTATAAGTTTCGATCCACAACTGTTGAACCTAGCACTCCAGTCGCTGCGCACACAAGTTGCGCCGCAAGGTTTCGCGATCGTCACATACCAGCGATGAAACCCAGTGCTGTCACTAGCGGCAACTGCTCCTGCACTTCCGCCTCCTGCTGGAGCATCTCCATCAGCGCGCCGATCCCTCCGTTGTTCACGACCAGCTGGGTCAGCTCCAGCGAGTGCTGTACGATGTCTCTTATCAAGCAGGCCGCGTTCCTCTTCACGGCCTTGCACGGGTGGCCCAGGTGCAGGAGGACGCTCGGGAAGATCTCGGCCTCGACGACCACCTCGGCCAGGTTCACGCTGTGCTTCGCGCAACAACCTGAAACACACTTCAGAAGTAGTTACACCAGGAGGTAGGTACGTGAGTCTTCAACAGGTATACCAAGAGCAACGAACTGGAGTAGAATTCTACGATCTGCTTAATTATGTACACCAATTAACTCAGAGGAGATTTATCTCGAGTAAACAAAAGACAAACCTATTAAAGAACATAGCAGAACATGAGAAGCATTCCACGATCTGCTGCATTTTGTAGGCTAAGTAGCTCAGAGGAGATATCTCAGGAGTAAACAAGAAATAACTCTATTAAAGGATAGAACAGGGGAAGCGTTCTACGATCTGCTGCTTTATGTACACCAATTAGCTCAGACGTGGCAGATCTCAAAGTAAATAAGAGAGACAAATCTATGGAAGAACAGAACAGTAGAACAATTCTGCAATATGCTGCTTAGTGTACTCTAATTTGATGAGAGGAGATATATCTCAGAACAGACAAGAGATAAATCCATTAAAGAACAAAACAGAGCAGAAGAAGCATTCTAGGATGTGCTGCACTATGTATATCAATTAGCTCAGAGGAGATACCTCAGAGCAAACAACAGACATATCTATTAAAGAACAGAGCAGAACATGAGAAGCATTCCACGATCTGCTGCATTATGTAGGCCAAGTAGCTCAAAGGAGATATCTCAGAGTAAACAAGAAACAACCTGTTGAAGAAGAGAACACGAGAAGCGCTCTACGATTTGCTGCTTTATGTATACTAATTATCTCAGAGAAGATACCTCAGATCAAACAAGAGACAAATCTATTTAAAGAACAGAGCAGAACATGAGAAGCATTCCACGATCTGCTGCATTGTGTAAGCCAAGTAGCTCAGAGGAAATACATCTCAGAGCAAACAAGAAACAAATATATTAAAACAGAACAGGAGAAGAGTAGAATTGTGCAATCTTCTGCTTAATGTACACTAATTTTACCAGAGAAGATATATCTCAGTGCAAGCAAGTGACAAATCTGTTAATGACCTACTGCCTCATCAGCTCAGAACCGAAGAATACCGTCCAAAGTAAACACAATCGCCTCTTACTCAACGCGTAGAGGATCTGCTTCTTCAGCTTCTCGTCGGAGTTGTTGAGGTTCTTCACCAGATACGGCACGACGCCCGCATCTACGACGCTCTGGGCGAGGTCGACGCCGTGCTTGGCGATGTCGGCGAGGGCATTGGTCGCGACGAACTTGAGGGACACTTCGGGTTCCTGGAGGCAAAGCAGGAGCAGCGGGACCGCCCCGCCCTCGACGCAGAGGCTCGCCAGCTGCGCAGAGTGCCTCGAGATGTAGCCTATGCCGCACGCGGCCGATTCCTTCACCTGCGGAAGACGATTCACGTTTAGAAAATCTGAAATCTATTATCACTGGGATGGGTCAGAAGAAGCTGGACTGAATAAAGATTTGGATTTGTGTGCAGAGTAAAAATATTTTGGTGTCTCACCAGATGGGCCAGAAGAAATTATATCTCCTGATCCTACAGTTGGTGATCCAGTAAGGATACTTATGTGGTTCCATGTGAAAAGTATAAAGTTAGAGCTATTTACATTCGTTTTATTATTTGAAAACTGAGCAACACCGCGTCTTTGATGACATGGATCGTTAGTTATTTTAATCATTTGATGTTTTTTTCCCAACCACGCACTTCCTCATTCTACCTTACGAATTGAGTCTTATTAGGAATAAAATTTGGAAAGTCATACAATCATATACAAAGATAGCAGAATGATAAATGGTTCGATACACGAACTGGTCTCACCAGTTTAAGCTTAAAAAGTAGAGTAGCTTGTAAACACATTCGGCATGGTTCAGCTGTAGACTGTAGACGTTAAATCCATTATTCCCACTTACCGTCACGTCGAAATCTTCCAGGGACACCAAGAGCGCCTGCAGGCCGCCGCCGCCGACCACCTCGCTGGCCAGTTGCTCGTTGTGCTTGCAGATGCTCCTCACGACGTACAGCACGGACCTCTTGTGGTACTTCTGCAAGACCACCCGAACAGGTTTATTGAGTAATGGATTCGTCTCTAGTCCTTACGCTTCCGGAGTTGATCGAGGCTATGAGTATCGGCAAGAAGTTCTGGTAGAGCAGCAGCTGCGCCATCTTGACGTCCATGCTGACCAGACGGCCCAGGGCTATGGCGGCGCCCTGCTGGATCTGCTGGCATGGATCGGTCAGGAGGGACTTAAGTAACTCTACGAGAAGGAGATTTACGAGGGAATTGGGCATCTCGTGTTGGTTGGTGGGGTTTCCTTACCTAACGAACCGGCTTCGTACAGTATCTCGACGTTCTGTGGTCTCGCGAGTTCCGCAATGGCCTGGACGAAGGCCAGTCTAGCTCTTTGGTATTGATCGAACGTTTGCATTATACTACGGCTCCTCGACATTTTGAAACTTTTGCTCTTGACGCGCTTGACAATCGACGACTGGAATGTCGAAAAGTTGTTTTAGTTGACAATTTATTTCTATATTTATTACAGTTTATTGAAATAATTCGTTCAATTTAAAACATTATTTTGTTTTGGTTATTTACCTTTGTTAAATAACTTATTTATCTAGCATCGGGTTTAATTTTATATTTTCCCTTCCTCTAAAAAAAAAACATTAGAAACGAGATTATTCAAATTCCCCGCCGCAACGACGGGAAAAATTAGTTCTTGCCTTCCTAATAGGCGTCGCTGCTACATTTCTAATCTCAATCTACAGGGTGATCAACAATGACTGTTTGAGTTGGCAATCCTACCTGGAGGATTTTTTTGCCTAAGGGTTTGCAATGCTACAACCAGACAAGGCGTATCAACTTTAAATAGGTTGCCTCAAGCGATCCTGACCTACCACAACGTCATCTACGTCACACGGTGACCGGCGATGCAAAAAATACTTTGAAAAACTCAAAACTGTTGTCAATTACAAACGAAAACGCCAGCCAAACGCCGAATTGTCAGAGTAATACAGAGCATAGATGAAACCAGAGTTAGATTAAACACAGGTAATAAAACTCAGACCTGGGTCGCCAGTCTATGTCACGAACTCCGCCTCCCCTGCGCGACCCCCTCGCCAGGAAGTTTGTTTCATTTATTTGACAAAACAATCAGCGTTATGTAAGTGGCTGGATCGACATAGCAGCGAAGGCCAAATAAAAGAAGAAGAAGAACAATCAGCGATAAGATTGTAGGTTATGTGAATAAAAATTAACGCTTAAAAATGAAACTCGAAATACAGAACAATGATTTAATTAAACCGGCTAAAGGTAATGCTCAAAATGCCCCCCATTTTGGTCCAGACATAAAGTAACTCTTCTTTTTAGGCTCTCGAAGATATTCACCAGCATATTGGGGGTAATGTTTGCCACTTCCTGAACTATTGCCTCCTGCAGCTCCTCTTCAGTATGCAATATATTCCTAAAGACATTGTCCTTCAAGAGCCCAAATAACGCAAAATCTAATGGGGTGAGATCTGGTGACCTACTTGGCCATATGCCCTGACTAATTACTCTGTCGCCGAAATTCTCTCTTAAATATCCCATAGTAGCACGAGCCGTATGTGCCCTTGCAGAGTCTTGTTGGAAATATCCAATTTGATGCTCTTCGTCTGTTAATTGGTTTATAAAAGGCCTCAAAAAGTGTTGGATATATCTCTCCGAATTGACGGTAAAATTAAAAAATATCGGCCCATACACCCGCGTCCTTGAGACTGCCAACCAAACTCCAACTTTAACCAGGTGCAAATTTGTCTCTCTGATAGCATAAGGATTTTCACCTGACCAAATTCTGTAATTTTGTTTATTCACATAGCCGTTGAGATGAAACCAGGCTTCGTCGGAAAAGAAGGTATTGTTAAGGATATCATTATTATTTAATATGTCATTGAACCAATTGCAAAATAAAACTCTCTGCGGGTGATCAGGAGGCGTTAATGACTGGACGATGGAAATTTTGTAAGGGTGATACTTTAATTTCTTTTTAAGCACAGTGGAGCAACTTCCATATGATAAACCTGTAAAACCGTGAATTAGAACAACATGAAAATGTGGAAGTCTTATGGGTAAGAATGAAAATTGGTTGAATAGGAGGCATAAGGACCAAACCTGTTTGAAGGGAGAGCTTTCTTAAGGATTTGCGAGGACTTCTTTGCGTTCGAGTTCTGATATCCTTGACAACTTCCTCGTTTAGAGTAGAAGGTCTACCAGTTGATTTTTGTTTGCTTACGCTCCCTGTGTTTAAATAACGTTCAACTACTCGCATACAATGCTGCTGAAAGACAGCAAAAGTGACCAAAGTCTCCGGAAACATTTCCTGAAATTGCTGGTATGTCGCTTCGAGAGAGTACTGCCAACCAGTAATTGGGTTATAAATCCCGCTTTGAAAGTACGCCATTCCAACGAAAATATCGTGTTGTAACGTGAAAACCATTTTAAATAAATAAATAAATTTGAAAAGAATAACAAAAATTTGAATTTGACATAGCAAATTCAAATTACCAGTTGTACCATTTAAAAATGAAATTCAGCATTGCCAACTCAAACAGTCATTCTTGATCACGTTGTATCTAAATCATCTTCATTCTGTGCTGTGCCAGCAGTCTATAATATGATGCTCTGCATTTATTGTTCTGTGCTATGGTTGCTGCCGTCGAGACTGCTTATGCTTATATCACGTTTGGAAATAATAGGAGTAATGACATGTGGCGATGGATCCCTTTTTTGAAGAAACTGTAGAGCGTTGTGTGTGGAACAAACGCATAAATTCCTGTGCCGCACATACAGATCGTGAACTTATAACACAAGCCATCCGGCGTTGTCAAATACCGACCTTTCGTTTTCTTGAATCATAAAGTTGGTTCGAAACATTTAAAAATCATCTTTTGAAATACATTTTCCACTCGGTTAACTGAGCTTTACACTCTAATAAAACTAAAGAAAAACTATAATGGTTCAACGTGTGGTTTTAAGCGAGCCACGAAAAGAGTGTTGTAGGTGATGGCGGCAACCAGAAATACACCATAGAAGAGAAGTATATTGCTGAAGATTGCTTACAACGGCAACAATGCACCAACGACCAATCCTTCCGCCAAGGTTCGTTTCATGAACCTAGATGCTGTAAGGCAATAATAATATTAATAATCAACCAAAAAGGTAACGCGCTGGTTAAGTACCTCATGGTGGCGTTGAAACCTTGACAAAACATGAATATGTATTATTCTTATTGATTTGTATATGTATCTTCTACGCACGCCTATGGAATCCATATAAGTAACCACGAAACATCAAAATCGGACTGTCAATCACTTCTATAAACTAAATAAACGGGGTAGAACTATGGTAGAACGGTAGAACAATATTGCCTGCATACAATTTATTGCACAAAAGAAAATATTGCGCAATAATATTGAGCATGTATGGCCCTCCGTCAAAATAATGTGCAACCCACATTGCGCAATAATATTGAGCGTGTATGGGCCGCTTTAGAGTAAGTAATTTTTTTGAGTAATTGCGTCATTTCCTTTTACATTTCATTTTTCTCTTTCTCCACCACAGGCGCAGCTGTGCTGAACTAAACTTTATTATATTTATAGAAGATAAATAAAAAAAAACATAAATATATCAGGCATCCCAGAACTCGAGTCTCAGAGAAAAAAGAAGAAATCTCCATCAAAAGACAAAAATTTCCAACAAAATAATTTGTGGCTTGAACGGTTGAACGGTTTTCAAGAACATTTTTATTTGACAAATCGGAGCTTTGTGAGCTATCCAGGTGTAGTTCTCAACATTGTTGCTAAGTGATTGGTATTATTTCGTTTTTAATAAACTGATTGGCTGTGAAACTGTTGAGAAACGTCAGTGTCAAGATTTCGTTCTAATTGCTTCAAATCGATTTAAATTTAAATTTTAAATCAAACCCGTGCTTTTTAAATTATCCATTCTACTGCGGATTATGTGGAAATATTAATTTCTTATTTATTTAATTAATAAAATCAACCTAACATACGTGATGTTGACACTTTAGCGGACATATCATTCTGACATTATTTAATTGTGAGTATTTATAAACTTAGCAACCGATTTTATTCGCATTAACGCTGCAGAGTTCCCTTTCTGGAATTGTTAGATCTGTCTCAATGTAGGCGCTTCGTTTGCATTTTCAGAATCAAGATTGTCGTCGGCATTTGTCTGTTTTATCTGGGACGCGAGTTCTGGGACACAGTGTATAGTGTTTTACTTTTTTCATTCTTGTACCCCATTAAAAGTACGACGGTGATGTGATTAAGAAAATCTGACCTCTCTCTTTATTATCTAACTTTTAAAATCCTTCATATTTTGAAACTACACAGATTACTAATTTGCGGAAATGGAAATTTCTTTTTACGTCTTTTAATATAGCACTTTGCTACATTAACAATTGATTTCAATTTTAGTCTACTTCATGCATACTGCATCATACTCAAATAATGCAGAATTGTAGCGCCTATTAACGTTATTTCAAAAATTTGAATCGAAAATTTGTTTTGAAACGCTATCCTGCCGGTAGGTGGCGAGTCTGGTTCACAGAACAACACAAGATAACAAGATAATTGATTTTTATAATCTTCTCGTGCATTTCACTCGGATATAGCTAATTGCGAGCATATTTTTCTTCCCTATGCCACTTAGCATTCGATTCCGTATGCGATTAATGCAAACTTTGCCAATTTTGAACAAATCAAGTTATCTCTTAAATATTTCGTGTACCGTGCATTGGTGTCATGTCGCGTAAATTCTTAACCTCATTTTCATTTCAGGTCTCGTTTTCTACCTAAAACAGGATCGTTATAACATTATCCGTGCTATAATTCCCCAACCCGGTTTATGCGAGCCTCAATAACCGTCCGGCATGCCTTCTAATTCGCTGAAATGGCAGCTGGCGTTAGGCCTGGGAGCGGTCGGTGCTGTCGGCCTCGCCTACTGGTACCTGCGGACCTCCGGCAAGAAGCAGGTCCTGCAGCAGACCCTCGAGAACGAGGAACGGGAGGAGGAGTCGGCCTTCGACAGGGCCCAGAGGTACAAGTACGAGGGCAACGACATGTTCAAGAGGGGCAAGTACGACGAGGCGATACAGTTCTACAACAAGGCGATCGAGACCATACCGGAGGAGTACAAGACGGACCTGGCGACGTACTACCAGAACAGGGCCGCCGCCTACGAGCAGCTCAAGAAGTGGAGCTCGGTGATCGAGGACTGCACCAAGGCGCTCGAGCTGAACTCCCGCTACGAGAAGGCGCTGTACAGGAGGGCCAAGGCCGAGGAGACGACCAAGGACTTCGTGAACGCCCTCGATGACATAACGTCGGTATGTCTGCTGCAGAGCTTCTGCAACAAGAACGCCCTGATGATGGCCGATCGAGTGCTGAAGGAGCTCGGCAAGAAGAACGCCGCCGATTTCATCAAGACCAGGAAACCTATCATTCCATCGAAGAACTTCATCAAGACTTACTTCTCGTCATTCTCTGCTGATCCTGTTCACAAGAAAATTTTAGAAAGCATGGAACCTTTGGGTCAGGGTGATTTGAAAGGTAACGGTAATTTGACCTATCTACATTTCTTTAATAGATCTACAAATATGTATGTTACAGTAATATTGATATACAGTATTAATAGTACAAGTTACCGCTTTTTGGGTAAAGCACCTTGTTAATTTTCTCTTTATTTAAGTACTTACACATATTGCTGTTCACAGTCTTTATTGCACAATTCGTATTTTCATATCCCAGTATAAGTATCTGTATGCAATTATGATGCTGAAAGTGAAATCAAGTGCCAGCTAGAGGTTTTCTCAAATAATTTAGTGATTATTGATTAAATAATTTAGAGGTGATTCCTAAAATAGGTTTTATCACCAGTTTTTAACATATGATAGCATAGCTATCTTTCCAAGCTTCCAACCGATGGCATAATATCTCACAACTAGCTTCTCCCTTAATTTAAGAACACCCTGTATATACTTTGATTTTCTGTTTCCCATTAGGCTTCCTAAAGGCGAAACTGGCTTTCGCACAGGAGAAATTCGACGAGGTGATCCCAGCCTGCACGGAAGAGTTGAATTTGAGCGAGTCCGAGTCCAATTATGCCATCGAGGCGCTCTTGCTTCGAGCCTCGTTTTACTTCCTGACGGGTCAGTTCGGCGAGGCCCTCGAGGACCTCACGACGATAATCGAGGCCGAGGACGCCGACGACCTGATCAAGGTGAACGCGCTGGTGAAGAGGGCGTCGATCTACATGCAGACGGATAAGTTGTCTGAATGCCTCGCGGACTTCAACAGGGCTGCCGAGCTGGGGCCGGAAGTCTCCGGTAAGGGGGCGCCTCGTTCCTGCGAGTGCGGACGATGTTTGTCAGTCGTATTTAATTCTCAGACGTGTTCCATCACCGCGGCCAGGTCAAGTTGCTGATGGAGAAGACGGACGAGGCGCGCAGGGATTTCAAGAAGGCGGTCGAGCTGAACCCGGACTTCTCCGTCGCCGTCGTCCAGAAGTGCTATTCCGACTACAGGCACGCCATGCAGGTGCAGGACTTCGATCTGCTCATGCGCAGCATGGAAGACTTTAGGGCCGCTATCCAGAAGTTCCCTAATTGCCCGGAGACTTACATCCTCTATGCCCAGGTAATCATCTAATTTTCGTTTTTATTTAAATTTTCATCATAAAATAAATGATACAGCAAAATTATGAGATAGTAAATTATACGAGGATTGGTCGCATAAATGCTGTGCTTTAATATAGGGCAAAAAGCACTTTCTTAAAAGAACAGTCGGTTAGCTTAATGGTTTCCGGATTGTATGTTCGGTGTTTGCTTCAATTGGCTCGATTGAAGTTAGAAAGTACTGTACAGTATTGTACTCGAGTACATTAACTCTTAAGAATCTAATGTACATACAGTCTAATTTGCCACATGGATCAAATCAGGCCTTTATATTCTGACGTTTATATGTGACGTCACCAGGTGACCTGCAACCATTTTTGTTTTACTAGACCCATATGTGTTACCATTTACCTGTAAAAACACTATCATTTGTAGTGCTAGGCTAGCTGGGCAAAATAAATGTCGAAAAAGGCAGGAAAAGGGCAAAAACAAGGTTTAAAAAGAGCACTAAAAAGGCAAAAATGGGAAAAACTGGAAATGAACAGGTGCGCCGTTTAACTGAAAGGGAAAAAGGAACACTAAAATATCTATTCAAGTTAAAATAAAAACAAATTAAATTAAAACTGTTTATACAACACCTGACGGTTATGACTGTCATTATTAATGTAATTTTAGACAAGTAAACTAGCAAATAACACACTAGTGTGTTATAATCCATAACTCACTATTTATATTTAAAGGTTGTCCGTGGCAACCAATCAACCTACTTTAACCAAAATGTAAAAAATCACTGTCAAGTCATTCTGACATTTATAAGTTACTAAAAAACGATTTCTTCCACTTGTTGGATAAAACATTGTATGCCACTCGCGTGTTACGTTTCCTAAGTCACTTGAGAATTCATACCACTCGGCCTGACGGCCTCGTGATATAAATCTTCTCGCGTGACTTATTTTAAACATAACACACTAGTACCATAAATAACTATTATTTAAAATAATAGCATATATATTTATAGCGTATGTATAGTATGTACTAATAATTTATTTATTATAGGTTAAAATAAAATGTCCGTTTTTGAATTGCACGCATTCTAAGGGATTGAAAATTGAGTTTAACTTTAATACTCCCATTTGAAGAAAAAAGGGGAATTTGTCTAACTATCCTAGCACTAATGATATACCAACATATAGTTTTCAGATTATATCCCAAAACTTGTATCAAAATAACAATATGGAAAAATTATTACTATTGAACTGAAATGTGACTATACATTCCAGGTGAAAGCGGAGAAGCAAGAGTACCAGGACGCGGATGATTTGTACAATAAGGCGTTGGAGATCGACCCAAATAACGCCTCGATCTACGTGCACAAGGGGCTGCTGCTGCTGCAGTGGAAGGGGGAGATCGAGGCGGCCGTGAAACTGATGAGAGAGGGGATCGAAATCGATGACAAGTCTGAGTTCGCTTATGAGACGCTTGGCACAGTCGAGGTCCAAAGGTAAAAAGGAAATAGGAATGTATACCCAAAATCCATTTCTCTTGAGACTGACGTCATACTGCAAGGAGACTGAGATTGTAGATCTTTGGGTTGTCAAGGGGAAAGGGGAATCCGATTCCAGTGGTGGGTAGAATATTGAAACACGGATCCCATATATGCGAATCCCTGCATACATGTTTATCTGTTCACTGAGAGTTAAGATATACGACTTTACCTTCTTATAGTAGGAGTTTTGTTACAGCTGGGTCCACAGTCATTCATTTTATGAGCAGTTATTTCCTGATTTTGATATACCGCAATTACCCCGAGATAACACATGATGAGATAATGTACTCCACAACACATTACTGCCTTGAACGATGATGCTAATACAACTCGCGTTACGTTTGGTGGTTACGCCTCCACATGACGTTAAAGTTTTTACAAAAGTTTGCATCAAAAATTAAAAAACAGAAATCAAATTTACATGATTACATTATATATTTTAAGTTGAACTATTTTATGTTTCAGAGGTAATCTTCTGATAGCCATCGACCTATTCAACAAAGCCCTGGCGTTGGCGAGATCGGAAATGGAGATGATCCATCTGTTCTCCTTGAGGGACGCCGCCGCCTCGCAACACAAGATCGCCTCGAGGTTGGGCATAGGTCCCGACTTGCTAAAGGGCACGTCCTAATCGTCTTGTCTTAGAAGTTACCCATGCTGTTGTTTTCATGTGTTATGAGAAATTTTTAGTACTTGTTATGCTCAAGTTTTGTTTTGTAAATACATACCATTCCAAATTATCGGCCGCATTTTCTCACCTGCCGTTATAGGCAACTTCAATACAACGGAGTAAACGAGAGTTGCTGTATAAGGAAGTAAGTGAGGTTATGGTTGATGTCGCCATTGCGATTTTGTAGCTTTTGTTGTTTGGAAGATAATTTCAGCTGCACTTCAAGCTTCATACACCAAGTATTTTGTCCACTATAGAGAGTGTTTGTCAAGCCGACTTATTCATAGAATTCGTATACGTTTGATTTGTCTTTAATATTTGTTCCTCTGTCTTCTTTCTGCTTATCATTCTCATATGAGTTTTGGTCTGACAACATCTATACTGGCGTATCTAGTAGCAGTAGCAGTAACAGTATACACTTTTTACCTTCTCACATAAGGTAATATATGAGAAGTATTGTAATGGGGTCGATTTCTTGAGTTTGAGTTATTAGCATTTCTAGAGGTTTTAAGTCCAAAAGACTTATTTTTGAAAAAAAATGTCTGTAAAAGTCATTAATTAAAAAGGTTAAATAGTTCAAACTTAGAATTTAGACTTTGGATATCCCAAAGGTTCTCATTGAAATTGGCCAGTATGTGCCGGTATAAAGGGGTACCTACTCGTAATTTTTCAGTTTTTGGAAATTTCCTCAAAAGTTCCTCCTAGATTTTTTTAAATTTCAATATTTATTCCACTGCCGAATGTATTTAATAAAGTTTAATAACATTTGTGGGGAAATGTTCTCTAATGGACACTTTATACTCGTTATATTTGGGTTTTGGGAAATTTTCTAAAAATTCCCTACAATATTTTTTTTAATGTTGAACGTTTAATGTATAATAAAGTTTAATGACATTCTTGGTTAAATCGTTTCTGAAGAACACTCTAGCTTTGTCGTTGTTTATCGAAATATTTTTGGAAATCCACCTGATGAATTGCTTTTCAACTTTGAATATTTATTCTACTTTCGAATATTTATATTAAAATATGAGAAAGTAGTCCCATGGATACGTCATTTAATTAAGTGTTATACAACAACATTGGTAATGAATTTTTTATTTCCATTATAAATTTAGATTTAGCTTCATAAATTATACGAAATTGTTTAATGTTGGTTATTAAGACCTATATAATTAATACTGTTTTGGTCTACTGTCCTGGATATTGACAAGAAGAATTGGTCATCATAAACTAAAGCTACTATTGAACTAATTAACAGGCAGGCCCGTTATTGCATTCCTACAAAAATTAAATTAGCCATTATGGGCCATTCCCATGGTTCTGGTGGTTTACCAAAAAGCATTTTTGAGTCAATTAATCGGTTCCAAATAGTACTGATGGTTGCGCGACCTGGTAACCTGCTACATTAACCGGCAAAATTTGCAATAATGGCTGCATAAAACCGTAGCCGGGAAAGATGATGAAGTTCACGAATTTCGAAATGGTAAAGAAACCAGGAAAGAAGCGAGCCAGTCGGCAGTGATTCGCGCCTCACCAGTCGAGAAGCGGTTCAGCGCGTTCTACTGCCCTGACTGACACGAGATTCGCGATAAATATACATACATATTTTAAAAATTTTAATTTTACACAAGTTTTGCACGGGCGCGCAGGGGATTTTCCTCAGATTTTACCCCTCTCGGGACCAGGTTTCATTGATCGGGATCGATTTTTATTATTTATCGTCCGCGGATTGCGGTGGAACGATCTCACCGGGATATGGGGACTCTCCTCTAGGCTGGTAAGCTATAATTATCACTTTTGTCTTGCTTAGCTTATTATTATAACCGGCCTGATGTGTATTATTATTATTATCCTCATCATTCGCGTTGTTTCGCAATTACCTAAAGTTCGCCGCCGTAACGGTTTCTTTGAATTTGCGAAATTCGCTTATTAACACAAAAAACGTTTATTGATTATTGGTGGTACCGCAACGATATTATAATTAGCGAACGTTTAATTGAGCATTTCCTATTGTAATGTCGGGCAGAACGCATCGTTAGCGAAATATTAAATACACACGCGATACGACGCTTTGCGATGATTTCAACAATTAAACGCATTTGTATTATTTTTGACAAGTTTTTAACGACCTCAATTACGTGGATTGTTTGGGTTAAGGTCGATAAAAAGAGCAGCCTCGTCTGGTGACAATTTTGGAGGCGAAAAATGTCACAAAACGTACAGCAATCCAAAAATAAATACAGTGTGATCGAGAAATATTGTTTCATTTGGCATTGGGACGAATAACTTGGAACCTGTTTATCATCGCGTTTATTTTCATGATCATGTTCTGTTTGTTCATACAGAAAATTCATGATTTTAGCTGATGATAACCCAGTCGGCGAGCTGATTAACATGAGCATTGATTCCTCCCTCTGATGAAAGCTGGTACGTTTGTTTTGTTGGTTCAAAAACACGTTTAACATGATGCAAATTGCATCAGGTCCTAACAGCACTTGTTGATGGATCTTTCCATTGGAAAACATATTTGCATAACTTCATTCTTGAGAATTTTTTTACCATTTTGTAAGTTTATTTTTTACTTTCTACAATTTTACCTTTTTTACATAATTTATCATTTTTAACTAACCATTTTAAGATACTTTTTAAAAGCATTCTCTAAGTTTTGGAATGTTATGGACATATTTCTGCAAACTGTTAATGATCATAGCGACATAAGAATTAATCTGAAGATGAATGATCCTTTTCTATATCTATAAACTTGTTCTGAAGTCATGGGCAAAAATATTTTAAAATACACATTTGCTGAATATTATATGAAATTTTAAATTGGATGCTTTAATGGTCTCTAAAGAGGTTATAGCAATATTTCAACTATACGTCTTGAAACATTTCTGAAACATTAAACGTCTTCCTTTTTTTAGTACATTAAAATATTAATTGGACTGATTGGCTGATTGACTGATTAGATACTTCAACATAATTTTTAAATTTTACAATATTTTAGCAATTCTGAACCAATTCTAAATCGATTCTATCCAATGGAATGTAGCAATTAAATCCTACTATGAATTATTTCAAAAAACAGTGTTCCTAATACAAGCTGAAATATTGCAAAATTTTTCCAAAATATTTTATCAATGCACAAATATTTTCAAAATATTCAAATATTTCAAAACTAATGTTTAATGAAATTGGGACATTCGAACCTTCAAACAATAATTACGAAATGTTTTAACGGACACTTTAAAGATATTTCAATAGATTCTTGAATAGTGTTGTTAAGATTTCTTAATGCACAATAAAGTTATGTTCAACTGAAACGTATCCGAGTATATGCACGAAAAAATGTATTAACAGAGAGTAGGTATTTATTAAAATTCGAATTCTAATTTTTGAAACTACGAACTAAATTGAGTTACTACAATTCTAAGAAATAATATTTTCGAACTTATTTTTCATGCATTCATTTTTCCTGATTGGACCGCCATTGTAGCTAACTTCAATGCAACGTAGTAAAAGAGGGTTACTTTAGAGGGAAGTACCTGTATGAGGTTATGTTTGATGGCGCCATTGCAATTCTGTAACTTTTTTTGCGGTGCTTTACCTGATCCTTCATATACTAAGTATTTAGTTTACTATACCGTTTATTATAAGAGTTTATCTAACCGATTTATGCATAGAATCCACAAATATCTGATTTATGTATGCATTTCATTATTAAACACTATACATTTACATACGATATAGTTTAAATGCTTTCACCTATGCCACTTTCTTCTTAAATTTTTGACATAATTTAGAATTCCAAATCTTCGGACAATTTTGAGCAACCCATTAAATTTTATGATAAAGAAACCTAATGCGGTTTTCAATTTTCCTAAACTACCTACTAGTAGTAGTAGTTTACTTGTTTACTAGTAGTAGTACCTATTAGTAGTACATGGGGCCCCCTGGGTGGGGGGGGGGGCGGTGGGTCCTCACGCTGGCAAAAAGTTGTGTTCTGTGGGAGGCAGAACCTGCCTATATACTCTACTAATCACATAACACAACACAAACTTTTACGAAGAGTAATTTAAGACTAAGACACACAGGCAAGCCTTTTTGAAATCACGTTTCCCTTTATCTTTTCGTTCGGGAAGGACCACCCTCTTGAGTTGTGTTTAGGTAAAATTATAATTTTTGAAAGGAATTTCAACCTTATATCACATATGATACCTGACCCATGCATATGAACAAACCTTTAACGACATGGTACAGATTATGTTTTTCGGTATGGTTTCTTAGCGCAAAATATAATTAAAAATTTGAAAGGCAGAAAGAATGGGAAAAATAGGTAGAAAGTAATACATAAATAATCTCATTCCTACACTATTTTGCACTTCACAACACATCATATTGTACCTCCCTTTAGTGCATTCCCTGGGTACGCCGACGACATTTCCCAAGTATTTCTACCAAATAAACAGCGAATGGGTTATTATAGTTCATTAGTACCCTGCCCAGTCTTTTCGCTAAAACCGAAGCCACGGTTGGAAAAAACAAAATCAGCAGGTTATATCATATTCAACCGAGTTACGTCCCTGTAACCGCTGCCAACGTAAACTTATAGGATGCTGAATTGCGTAATGTAATCTTTAGTGGAAAAGAGATAAATATATGTGTAGAATCGTAGGTGAGAAGCTTTTTACCTCAGTTTTGTAAATGCGTTCATCGAGAACACATTAAAGCTCAACATTAAACTTCTTGTGTTTTTTTAAAAACTTGATCCGGGCTTCCGCGAACAAAACTGGCGCAGTCAGTAGGATAGTCAAACGATTAAAACGACAAAAATCGCGTTCGATCGGTTCGTATCTACGATTTATTGACGAAAACTACGAACAACCGGAAGTGTGGAGAGTTTGCGAGAACTCACAAGAAGACCGTTGGAGGAGGACAACATCGCCGAGACCAACAGCCTGAGACGAGGACTGAAATCGCCGAAATCTCAGAAACCTGGTGAAGGACCACATCGCCTGAGCCAGCTAGACTAAGGACCTGGTGAAGGACCACATCGCCCGGGCCAGCTAGATTAAGGACCTGGGAAGGACCACATCGCCTGACCAGTTAGGATAAGAAGAACGAAGAAAGAAAAGGAAATCAAACAAGAATGCTGAAGATTCTACTACTACTGTAAGTCGAACTTTGCTTTCCCTAAAACCTCAATTTATCCCGCTACATATATATAAGATATTTATCATTCTCTCATTCACATCGTAAAAGTATATTTTTACTTCAAATTTAACTTATGACAGATATAGACGATCTTATTGAAGGACTAGAACAAACTTTGTCTGTTTCTGGAACAAGACCAAACCTGATAAGACCCGCTACTTTACAAATTAACGAAATTCAAAATACAAGTTCAAATTTACAATCAGAAATGCCTGGAGACAATTATCAACTTCTCAGACTGTACATTGACACTATCCCTAAATATGACGGTAACCCCCATACTCTTAACGTCTTCATCGGAAATTGCGACACATTGATGACACAATTTTCTGGAACAGATCAAGCCACAGTTAGTTTTCTTTTAAGAGCAATTGTATCAAAATTAACCGGAAGAGCGTTATCTTTAGTAGGTTCACGAACAGAATTAAACACCTGGGCAGACATTAAAAGTGCCTTAAATTTATCTTTTGGTGATCAAAGAAATTTAGATTGCTTGGTACAAGATCTAATCACTTTAAACCCTTCGAAAGGTGAATCTCCGTATAACTTTGGAATGAGATGTCAAGATGCTCGTAGTTTAGTTGTTTCAAAATTAAACTCAACACCTGAGAAAGAATTAACCAAAGAGGAAAAAACGACTATGTTAAAAAGTTACGAGAATTTATCATTAAAAACTTTTATTCGAGGACTACAAGGTCATTTGCAAAATAACATCAGACTTAGAAACCCGAAAAACTTAGAAGAAGCAATGTCATTTGTTATCGAGGAAGAAAATTTTCTTTACAGTCAGAATAGAAGTAATGCTCTAAATTTCCAACCAAATTACAGACCAGTCAATAGAGTAACTCCTACAATGCCGACTCATTCAAAATTTAATTTACCTAAGATGCAACAAAATCAAAGAATGAATTTTCCGTCAGTTAACCAACAATTTCAACAAAACTCCCCAAGACCATTCCCTCAAAATTTCAATTTCAAACCGCCAATGAATCAATCTAATTTTCCTCAATTCAAACCACCGACTAATCAGTTTAATCCCCCTCAATTTAGACCAAATCCTTTTCAGGGAGGACCTTATCAGAAACCGATGATTTTCAGAAATGGTCAATTAGTTCGATCAAATAATAACTTTCCAATTCAAAGACCATCTTTTCCGAATCAAAGTAGACAAAATCAAAACTTGAGAACCCAAAATTTCGATAAACCCGAACCCATGGAAACTAGCACTTGTAGTGCAAGGCCCTATCGTCTTTATAATGTGACCGGATATCCATCCTCAAATGAAGATTCCAATTATTATGAACATCCACAAGAACTTCATACCTCTCAATATTACCATAATTACGATAATTACGAAGAACCAGAAAATTTTGAAATTTATAATAATCCCGAAAATTTTTATGAGAATCTCCCAGACTATAACGAAACATATAACTATGAATTGAGTCAAGGACTTGAGATAACTGGAATAAATGACGAACAAACAGTAGAGACAGGATTAAATAACGCCACTGTAGACGAAGCTGTAAATTTTCCTGCAACCTCAGTAACAAAGAACCCACCTTAATACATATCAACAACGTTGAAAACGCTCGCTTACCACATATTTACATCGCAGAATTAAACGCAAAATTTTTAATCGATAGTGGTAGCACTAGATGTATAATCGACCCTGAATTAACCCACAAATTTTTCAAAAATTACATTTTTAATGAAGATTTTAATATTCAAACAGCTCATAATATTACCTATCATAACGAAGTGATTGAAATACCAATTTTTAAAATTTTTAATGTAAACGGATATCAAAAATTTTATGTTTTCAAATTTAGTAACGAATATGATGGAATTATTGGTACAAATCTGTTAGAGAAAATGCAAGCTTCCCTTGATTTCAGTAAAGGATTAATAGTCACTCCATATGCGAATGTCCCTGTATATTTCGGAAACGAAACACCAAAATTAAATTACACTATAAAATTACCACCTCGAACCGAAATAATTCAAAAAATCCCAGTCAATATTCCCCAAGGAATAGGTTATATAGACTATATTAAATTTGCAGAAAATTTAGAAACACCAAGAGCAATCGTTAATATTTCCAATTACTTCGCTATTACGACAATTATCAATTCTAGTGAGTCCGAACGAACTTTAACATTCAATGAACCAGTCGAAGTCGAATCTTTAAATATAATGGAAGTCAATTTTATAGAAAAAATGGAAACTAACCAAGAATTAGATCAATATCAAGATAACATATTAAAATCAAATTTAAAAAACATTCGATTAGGACATTGTAATCCCGAAGAGAAAGAAGAAATACGTAAATTATGCTATGAATATCGAGATATTTTCTATTGTGACCAAATTCCTTTAAGCTTTACTAACGAAATTCAACATAAAATTAATTTAACGGATAAAAGTCCAATTTTCACCAAATCTTATCGATATCCCGAAATTCATAAAACGGAAGTTCAAAGTCAAATACAAAAAATGTTACAACAAGGTATTATTGAACCATCAAGTAGTCCATACTGTAGCCCAATATGGATTATACCGAAAAAACCTGATGCTTCTGGAAAAAAGAAATGGCGTTTAGTAGTAGATTACAGGAAATTAAACGAACGAACAATAGACGATAAATATCCACTCCCAAATATTTCTGACATTTTAGATAAACTCGGAAAAGCCCAATATTTCACAACATTAGATTTAGCGAACGGTTTCCACCAAATCGAAATGCACCCTGATAGTGTACCCCTAACAGCTTTTAAAACAGAAAATGGTTTATGGCAATACAAAAGAATGCCTTTTGGATTAAAGAACGCCCCTAGTACCTTTCAACGAGTAATGGATAACGTATTACGCGGATTACAAAACGAAATTTGTTTAGTTTACCTTGATGACATAGTAATATTTAGTACATCCCTTCAGGAACATATTGAACGATTGAGATCAATTTTTGAAAGGTTAAGAAAATCAAAATTAAAAATCACCGTGGCATAAACGAAACATTAAACTATCTCAAAAGAAATTACTATTGGATAGGACTTAAACTCTCAGTAACAAATTACATAAACTCTTGTGAAATTTGCCAGAGAGCAAAGTATTCAAGGAAAACCCCGTATGTACCGCTCATGATCACTGAAACCGCATCAAAACCTTTCCAAATTGTTCACATGGATATTTTCACATACGATAACAAATTTTACCTAACTCTTGTCGATGCTTTTACCAAATTCGCTCAAGCAATACCGATAGAAGGAAAAACAGCAATACATGTCAGTGAGGCATTAATCAGATACCTCAGTTGTTTCGGAATACCAGAAAAAATTATAGTTGACAACGGATCGGAATTTCAAAATGATACCGTAAAAGAAATTTTAAATCTACACAAAATCAAAATTCACTTTTGTACCCCCCATCACCATGAGTCCAATTCTATAGTTGAAAGATTTCATTCAACCATAATTGAACACCTCAGAATTCTCAAAGAAATTTATCCTAACGATGAAAACTTGATGAATTATGCCCTCATTGGATATAATAACACAATTCACAGCGCAACTAAATTTACCCCATTTGAATTAACCTTCGGACACACAAATGCAAGAAACCCCAATGAAATATTTTTACCCAGCTTATTTTATGCCGATTACGCCGAAAATCACAAAAATAAATTAGAACAAGTGTATAAAACTGTTAGTCAAACGCAAGAAACTCAAAAAGAAAAAATAATTTCGAAATTAAATACAGCAGGAGATCAAAGTAAAGAATTTTATGTAGGACAAATTGTATATAAGCAAAATCCAAAGGTGAGAAATAAAAAGTTTAACAAATTTTTAGGACCTTACGAAATAATAAAATTATTAGAGAGAAATAGAGTAGAAATCGCAGAAAAACGAAATCCAAACAAAACAGAAATCATTCACATAAAAGAATTAAGAAAACCAATTGTTACAGATTCACTACCTGCACGGCAGCCATCTCCTACCCCAAGTTCCACGACTTAAATAATAACCCTGGGTTGCTTCCACTTAAATTAGGTAATGCTCAAAACAAAATTGATTTTTGGTCATTTATACAAATCTTTGACATTTCCAAAGTCGTTGATGAATTCTACAATATAAAAACTCAATTTCAAAATATTCAGAATATTTTCGATCATAATCAAACGAAAAACGGTTATAAAGAAGAATTTTATAATTCATATCACCTAATCTCTAATTTAGAATCAAAAATACATATTCAACTTAGCCAATTAAATCCAAATTTATTAACCAGATCAAAAAGAGGATTGATTAATGGATTAGGATCAATGATAAAATCGATAACTGGAAATCTGGACCAAAACGATGCCGAAAAATACGAAAATGCAATAAATATACTTTCCAATGACGAAATAAAAATTAAAACATTATTAAAAGAACAAATTACATTGCTTGAAAAATCTATTCACACCTTTAATAATAGTATTCAATCAATTGCACATAACCAAAGAGTCCTTGGAGCTAGAATGATACAAATAGAAAATGAATTGAAAAACAACGAACTATCTGTTGTAGACACTCATTTTTATTTTTTAACTCATGTGATTCTCTCTCAGATTCAGAGTTCCTATCAAGCAATTTATGATATTTTGGAGAAAATTTCTATTGCCACAACATTTTCAAAAATTAACACTTTTCATAATTCACTAGTCGAACCCAGCGATTTATTAGAAGAAATCAAATTTGTAGCTACGCAACTTTCAAGTAACAAATTACCATTTGAACCTAAACTAGAAAATTTATTGAACTTTGAACGATCTTTTGAAATTAAAAGTTACAGTAAAGATAACAAAATAATGTTTATAATCGAGATACCAATTGTCGAGAATGAAAAATATACTTATTTTCATTTGTATCCTCTCCCAGTTTTCCACGGCAATTCCTTTGACATAATAACACCTGAAAATAAATACCTTATCCTGAATGAGCAAAGATTCGTCCAATTTGATCAACCGTGCCAGAAGATCTACGAAGAAGAATACCTCTGCCACGAAAATGACCCAATTCACATCGACCAGACGACCTCCTGTGAAGTTCAACTCCTGACTTTTTCAAGAAATTCTTCATGTTCGCCTGTTTCAGCACAAATCAGTGTAGTGAAAGTGCAAAAAGTTGAAAATAATAACTGGATTGTAATATTACCAAACCATGTAACCGTTATTCAAAAGTGTTCCTCTGAAAAGGACACCTTCTTAAAGAAAGGAACGTTTGTTTTGGAATTAAGCCCAAAATGCGAAATCACAATTGATAACATTCATATTAGACATTTTCAAAATTCTAGAAATAATTTCAAATTAATCGAACTCCCAAAATTACACATAAATTTGGAACGAAATGAAATTAAAAACCACAATTATAAACCTCTAAAATTAGATTCAGTTAACTTGGATGAAATCAAAAACCTAAAACAAATATTGAATTCACAACTAGATAGTATTAATTCCATTTCAGAATTTCAGAAACCTTCAATTCACCATCAATTATGGATTTTACCAATGTGTGTTGTAATGTTTGCTTTTATATCTTTTTGTATATATCATTTTTATAAGAAGTATAGGATATCGAGGACCCTGCCAGTCGAAGACGGACCAGGTCAACCCCCAGTTCCAATAGTTACCCCCCGAAGCCTGTTCTAAGGGTGGAGGAGTTACGTCCCTGTAACCGCTGCCAACGTAAACTTATAGGATGCTGAATTGCGTAATGTAATCTTTAGTGGAAAAGAGATAAATATATGTGTAGAATCGTAGGTGAGAAGCTTTTTACCTCAGTTTTGTAAATGCGTTCATCGAGAACACATTAAAGCTCAACATTAAACTTCTTGTGTTTTTTTAAAAACTTGATCCGGGCTTCCGCGAACAAAACTACCGCAGCTAATGAATTTTTTTTATTTCGCTGTGTTTTTACACTATTACGTCATAATTTAGAGTACTTTAACCGCGCCTGGTTTTTTCCACGAGTCGTTAATCCCTCAATAAAAAAATGAGTATGTGCAAGCAATGCTTATTAAAGAAAAATGATATTCAATTATAACTGGAAATTAATTGATAGTCATTATAGAAAGAGGTAAGTATTATTAAAAAAATAGAGTTGATGATTAATCAAATCACGAGGTGCGATGATTGCAAACGTATTACAACATTAATCTTGAGTTAATTCAATTTGTAGAAGGTACTTTATCAGTGTTATCAGTTGAATTTACGAACAACGAACAACACTTGAGAAAGTTGATTTTATGTAAAATTTCCAAAACGTATTATTTGTGTAAACTAAATATCTAAATGTTATGAACTTGTTTTTGGACATTTTTAATTGTCTAGATCAAGTTTATTGTACATTGTACGATAAAGCCAAAGTCCGTCAAAAGAGACTACTAATTGCGACAACATCCAGTGGAACATTTATTTTGAGCAAAATATTTTAAGTAAACGATAAGGTGTTGAAATACCGATTCGATGTTCATTAATATGATGAATCCAATCTTCCGGAATTTTTCGCCGTTTATTTAAGACGACACGTCATCCCAGATATAATCCAAAATTTGTCACAGGTGCTTTAAATATGTTTGAACAAGCGACTGAGAGTACCAAGAAATTTTGTTCATGTAGTGAAAATAGGCTCTGTCACTAGGTTTTAGGTAAAATATGCAGAACCAGTGAGAATAGACTAAATATACATATAATTTTACAAGGGAATACACCACTGGTAATGCAGAATTCATGTATTACCTACCCCAGGTATCGAGAAATATTGTAATTATAGCGAAAATATGTTCTACCACTAGATTCTAGGTATGCAGAACAAGTAAGAATGGGGTAACTACCCTAGGTACCGAGAAATATGTAAATATAGCAGAAATATGTTCTATCACATGATCTTAACTATACTAGGTATCGAGAAATATTGTGAATATAGCGAAAATATGTTGTATCACTAGATTCTAGATAAAATATGCAGAATAAGCAAGAATGGGGTACCTAAATATGCAAGTGCAATGCACCTGCATATTGCATATATTATGCATATACTTTTATTTGTGAATACCTCTGGTAATGCAGAATTCATGTATGACTTACCCTAGGTACCGAGAAATATTGTATATATAGCGGAAATATGGTCTATCACTTGATATCAACTGTACTAGGTATCGATAAATAGTATTGTAAATATAGCGAAAATATGTTCTATCGCTAGATTCTAGGTAAAATATGCAAAAGAAGTGAGAATAGGCTAAATATGCATTAAATTTTACGAGGGAATACCTCTGGTAATGCAGACTTCATATCTAATTACCCTAGGTATAGAGAAATATTGTAAATATAGCGGGAATTTGGTCTATCACTTGATAATAACTATACTAGTTATCGAGAAATATTGTAAATACAGCGAAAATATGTTCTATCACTAGATTCTAGGTTAAATATGCAGAACAAGTGAGAATGGGATAAATATGTAGGTGCATATGCACTTGCATATTATAATGTGCAAAATTTTTTACTTGGGAATACCTCTGGTAATGCAGAGTTCATTTAAACTACCCTAGGTACCGAGAAATATTGTAAATATAACGGAAATTTGCTTTATTACCAGATTTTAGGTAAAATATGCATTACCACTAAGAATGGACTAAATATACCTATAATTTTGCGAGGGAATACCTTTGGCAATGGAGACATTAACTAACTACCCTTGGTACCGAGAAATATTGTAAGTATAGCGAAAATATGTTCTATTTGCTGATATTAACTACATTAGGTACCGATAAATACATATTTTAAATATTGCGAAAATATGCTCTATCACTAGATTTTAAATAAAATATACAGAACTAGTGAGATTGGGCTAAATGTGCATATGTAAATATGCAAATGCATTAATTAATTAATGCATAATGCATAAATGGCCTCTGCTTATGAAGGTTGTTAGTTTTTACCCTATGGATTAAATTCGAAATTGCAAAATTAAACATGAAAGTTAATGTTGAATAACAATTTGATAAACAAATCGAATAATGTAAAAATTGTCATTGCAGAGATATATAGTTCACCGGATTGAATAGTACTCTGAACGTGGTTGATCATGAAAAAAATTTTACTCGAAAATGCTTATTATAGCTCGTCGGGCTATCTCTCCCGCATTAATATAGTAACAGTACATCATCACCTCGCCTTTGATTAATCAGTCCACGTACATATTAAATTAATAAGAAACACGTTAGATTAGACGAGTGAAGTGTTTACACAGTAATCAAACGTTTATTCCACGCAATCTGTATGTTTGTACACACGGCGGCGGTTAATAAATTTAATCGAGTCGAGTGATTTGATTTATTCGAGATAGGAGGAGCACGTCTCGTATATTCTTAGTTGGACAGTCTCCAGGAGGAGACATGGGAATTTTTCCCAATTTTCCTATTTTCCTAGTTGCGCAACGTTTTCTGGGTTTCGAAAGGAACATTGTCAACGTGCGGATTATTTTTAGTGAGTCCGACTGGATTTGGATCAGGCGAGCGAGCAGATTTTTGGAAATTAATTCACGTAAACGTATCGCGTTTGCGTGAAAAGTTGTCAGATTAAAGCGAGGTGTTCACGGTTCCTATTAATGTCGTGTTCTTGCAAAATGTTTAAAAATTGGGTATATGCCGTGGATGAAAGGACTATGATATGAAAAGTATTTACTTTTACGTACCTAAACGTAATTATGTTATTACCAATATAATATGCATAGTACATATTAGTAAAATTGGCCCCCTATTATTTGTTATATACATGACTGATTTATTTGAAATACAAGAAAACGGTGGTGCAATAGATTCTTTTGCGAATGATACTATAATTACCTATCAGGGTAAATCTTGAGATATTTTGCAAAAAATACAATTATTTACAAATAAAATAAATGACTGGCTAGACGCCAACATATTATCTCTTAATGTCAATAAAACAGTGTGCATTACATTTGGATACTACATTGACAGCATTCCTGTAACTTTTGAAATAAAAATAGATAACTGTATACTAAATAGAGTAAGTCAAACTAAGTATGTATTTAGTAGTAGTTAGACTATTACTGAACTAATTTATATAACACACTTAACTATCTCCTAACTAATTAATTTATATCACTCATTAATGTTAATTTATTTCACTGGTCCGTTTTTCACTATTCACTCGCGGCTTCACGTCTAATCTCCTTCGTCCGCAGTGTTCACTTTTATAGCCCCCCATAATGTATTCCAGAACCTACTATTATTTGCTCGATAATTATTTTCCCTAATTATGTTTATGTAGAAACATCCCGAATGTAATAAATCATTCTTTCCTTAATAAGATGTGGGAACGTTGGGGACGGTTATTTTTTTTATTGCCCACTTAACCCAGTTTGAAGTAGCCGTCGAGGTCCGATAAGAGTAAACGCACATTTCGCTCTGCTGTTTACATTTCGCGTTACAATATTAATATTACCACTATAGTATTAATAATAGTATAGTATCATTAATAAGTTAGTAATACTTAATATTTTTGACACTATTAAAATTAGTAATGCTAATATTAATAGTAACAATAGTAATACTAGTAGTAAATTGTAGTAGTAGTAAAATAATAGGAGATTACTCCTTAGAATTCGATACATGATGTCCCATATGCTGAGATTCGGTTCCGAGACCCCCAAGAGATGCGACGATTACTGTGTACTTTTGAAAAGGTGCATGCGATTGGTCGGTAATTGATTTTCTTACGAATTATCCCTGACTGGGCCTCCACGGTTTATATCGATTTTTCTAAGACTCTAAAGTGGGCCACAAATGCCTGTGTTGTAACCATATATGTTGTAAAAAATTTAATAATAATTGGTAATCTGAGTAAGTTGGAACGTTCTCCACGTGGTCTTTATTAGATTGAAAACACGTCATACGAAAAATTCAAATTACCTAGTAAATGTTCATCAAAAATTGTATTTATTGCTATCAGGATGCTAACCAATTGTTGCTGTTGAGGAAATATTCTCTACCTCCGAGGGTGTTGAAAATAGGGGTGAAATGTGAATAATCCTGATTTTTAAAAAAATTGTAACGCTCCACTTTTCTTTGTGAAAATTTCTACATAAATCATTTCACCATATGTCCCACGAAATAACACTGCCGTTAAGGGTTGTTAATAGTGTGCAAATGGAAATTGGGAAATTTTTTCAATAATAATTGTTTAGCATCGGATAAATTAATCGATAACGATAATTAAGTACATCTTCACGGGTTAAATTGAATCCTTAATGAGGCGTGTGTTTAACATTGTCAACTCAACTTGCCACTTCTATTAAAATCCCTCTGATGGCCGTGAGTGAGCTATTTTTGTCTGGTATATGATGAAGTGATTTATTTTGGAATTTTTACAAAGAGAATTAAAGTGTTCCCACAAGCAGTGGAAAGATTACTACCAAAAACTGCTAACCGAAGACAGAGCAGAATTCCTCCTCGAAGAATTCAACGAGAATAACATCTCTAACCTAACAATACAGGACGACGACGATATTACCGTAAATGACATTAAAATAGGATTAAAAACTATGAAAAATGGACGAGCACCAAGACCAGGTCGAATCCCTATAGAACTGGATTAAATACGGCACTGGACAGCTGATGGATTTGCTTGCCTATATTTTTACTTCGTTTTTAAGAAATGACGATCTGCCTTCTGAATGGAAGAATGCGTATATATCAAACACACATAAAAAGAGTGACAGGAAGATACAATCAAACTACAGACTACAGAGGGCTAAATGTAACTAATTCTCTTTCAAGACTGTGTAGGAAAATAATATAAACAGAATGGAAGCTAAAGGAAGATGTCGAGGAACAAAGTGGTTTCTGTGCTGGCCCTTCATGTACGGATAATACATTTGTACTAAGACAACATTTAGAAAAGTGCATAGCTAGAAAGTTCTAAACTCACTTTGTCTTCATAGGCCTAAGAATAAAGTCCATGACAGTGTTCCCCTTAGCAAACTATGGCCCGTACTAAGAGAAAATGGTGTCAGTGAGATTTACATTAAGACAGTTAAAAGACTTTATACAAACGTGTCAAGCAATATCAAAATTGGTAACAGAGTATCAGAATCTTTCTCAGTTACAAAAGGACTTCGCCAAGGATGCGCGATAGCTCCACCTCTCTTAAAATATATCTTAGATATACACTTAGATGCTTAGAAGGAGAGAAACTCTTTACACTACATTTCGCAGGCTACAAAGTTATTCTCGCTGTGGATGAAGACGATGTGTATTACATGCTAAGAAAGCGAGACGAAGAGTATGGCAAATGGAGCTTAACCATAAACACTGATAAAACTAAATGTGTTGTAGCTGGAAATCTTCAATTGCCAAAAGGTGTAGTAAGGGGCGTCAACTCATACAGATATGTTGGCTCAATAATCATTAGTGATGGCTCAAATGCCCAAGTGATATAGAGCCGAATGAACCAAAGGAGACTATAGTCACCTAAATTCAGTTTTGTGGAGTAACCAAATAAAAGAAGCCCACCAAAATTAGAATACATATATAAATCAATAGTATTATAGAAAGTAGTGTAGCACACGGAGCTGAGGTTTGGGAGACAACAGAACAAATGAAAAAGAGATTGGTTGCAATGGAAATGGGATATTGGAGAAGGTGCTGTAAACTAACTTTACTAGACAAAGTAAGAAATGAACACGTAAGGGGCAGAATGGGGTGAAATCTTTTTAATAAAAAGAATCTAGATTGTTCACAATTCACCCCTACTTTCACCACCCTCGGAGGTAGAAGAGAACGTTCCTTCCACAGTAACGATTGGTTCACATCTTCCTAATTTCCTGATAACGATAAATATGATTTGTGATAAGGATTTAGGGAGTAAATTGAATTTTTATAAGGTGTGTTTTCATTCTATTAAATTTTTGGATGTGGCTAACTTCACGCCCGTTCCGTAATACGATCAGAAATGATTATGTAGTTCGTTATGCTCCCGTTGAAAAAGGTTTTTATTAAATTACACAATATTTAAATGTAATTTTTATTAAGCAAAATGTAGTAAAATAACTAAAATATCACAAAACATCATTTTTTTCCCTCAATTTCCCTCAGTAATTCCATAACTATTCCACTAACTATTCATTTTAGAGGAAAAAATCCGGAACGAAAATATTATTGTTATTATTATTAAGTTGAAAAAGTCTATTTTTGAAAAACAAGATTTTACGGCTATGAAGTTAGCCATAGATTTTTCAGCCACACATTTGGCTACTTACACTGAGAAAAGTGTAAAACAGAAAATGGCAAACCTTTATTTAAACAATAATGATGAATTGTGCCACTAACATTAAGACGGGAAACGCCTTACATTTCTCCCTAAGGTATAATAGGGTGGTTCCCAATGTTACTTGAGCCGTCAGAGGGGTTGTTACTTAGAGATAGGTTGGTTTATTTCAATTTTGACGCAGATATGCTTGTTATAGTGACCCATAAAATATGGAATGAGTTCCAATATCAGATAAGCCATCGGAAGGGTTGTTTTTGGTGAGATTGGATATTACATAAATGATTTTTTATCACTCAGAGATAGTTTGTCTCCTTTCAATTTCCACGCAGACCTGCTTTTTATAGTTGCCTATGAAATATAGTGTAGATGACAGTCAGATCTATATCTAATATCTAATTCCTCCAAAAACAACCCTTCCAACGGCTGATCTGACATTGGCACCCATTCTATATCTTATAGGCAACTATAACAAGTATAATCTTGACTGATCATTTAAGTAATATTTAGTCCCTCCAAAAACAACCCCTCCGACGGCTGATTGAATATTGGGACCCTTCTTGTACCATAGGGAGGAATATTACCATGCGTTTCAGTCTTAATGCTAGGAAGAAAACTCACCCTTATTGTTTGAAGAAAGGTTTTTCTTTTCCGTTTTATACTTTTGACGTTGAATGTCTAGGAATGTTATTGCTGAATTTAGTGAAAAAATTATTTATTGCACTTCGACTGAAATAGCCTTAGCTGAATCTCGTTGGAGTATAAAGCTAGGGGGATGGTTTTAGCAATATATGTAAGTATACTAATTAATTGCTGTCGAACGGTCTGTTTGCCCAATCCCAAAATCTACCCCGTCAACCCCCAATCCACCCCTATACATCAAAATTGATATCTAGTGGACGAAATAACATCTTTCCGTTTATTTAATTGCTAAATTATCGCTTAAAAATTGCTAAAGTGATGTGATCATCACTGATTCACGCAGCTACCCCCTTCCCCCCAAAATTCACCCCCGATACTCCGAAATTTGTATCTCGAAAACGAATAGAGATATCGCTATGATCTTAACAATGTTGGGAAAGTGGAAAGTAAAAGAAGAAAATATGAAATTATTTTCAAATATTTTAATGAAATGTTTTGTATTAAAAAAATTACTTACAGACGAAAATTACAGAACAAACATCTCGACAGTACGAGATGTAGGTATGGGATTTGCATTAAATTGTCCAAATGCATACTTAAGTATTGTATGAATTAAAATGACGTACTACTTTTTTTCAGGCATAATTGGCCCAATTCATCTTAAAAAAATCTGGTCTAATCTTACTTTAATTGCTTCTTAAATTAAAAAGTGACTTAGGTGACTTCGGTAAAGTGAAACTCAGTGTATAATATTTTTACTGATTAAGATTTAATTACATATGTATTATGTTAAATATTTAAATTGTCGTCATTCCTGTTCTGACGAATGTGGCGGTAACAAATTGGCAAACACCTACTTGAAAACATTTATGAAATGTATTACTATGCCTGTACAACTGGGTTAGGACGTCATCCGACCAAGGTGTTTGTTATTGTTTCATCCTGACCTCAATCATGTGATAACTTGTTTAAAACCCAAAACTCTAGGTTACCGTCATTGGAGATCACCTCTTACGTTGCTTGTTTACAGAAAACCAAATTCAAACAAATTAATCTAATCTGTTTTCTTTAATACTTATCAATCATATTATGTACCTACGAGATCATTATGAATAGGCAATTAAAGTAAGCCGTGGTTGGCAATTAAAGTAAGCCGTGGTTAACAATTGCATGTAGTACGTACAATATGTACATAGGTTTGCTTGAATATCGAACGTTCCACTTAGCACATCGTAGGTGTCCAATTAGTATAACGATATTTCAATTAGCGACATTTTTAAGATTGAATTATCGACGAAACGAAAAGAAGATAGACAATATTAGCGATAATATTGGAAAAGTCCCCAAGGCTGAATAATACTAGTAACAATTAAAGTCGTTGATTATATATGTGTAGGTATAAATAAGCAATTGTTATGTCTGAATTCCCAACATTAATATTGAAATTAAATGGGTACTTGATTGATAAAAAGGGATTTTACAACTTTATGTGCTATTGAGAGGGTTTTGAAGTTTCGGGTCATGTACTTGTTAATGTTTAATGTTAATGTTATCGATTTTTCGTAAGTAGATTGGTAGATTAAATGATTTCTTTTTTTTTTCAGGTGTACTGACATACATGCATACATACGTAGTATATATAATTAAAATGACAACTGTTGTTGGCGCTTGACGCAGATATGGGAAAAGCCAATACGGTCGAAGGGAAGGAGAACGAGAGCTATGGACTGGGATATCAGAATACCCTTGTGAGTAATTTTTCCGATATACGTACATAAGAAAAATAATTTAAGCTTAAGCAATCTCTCCGTTTCCGGTTAAACCCGAATCAATCATTAGAGATTTCGTTCAGCTGTTGATGTTTAAAAAATTCCCATTATGTAATCTCACTCAAGGCTAGACTACTTTACCGTGAAAAGAAACGATAATGATGGAAGTACTAGTTCTAAGAAAAATTATATGCGAATCTGATATGCTTTATGCTAGATTCCAATTCGAAATTGTGTTATTTTACACATACACGCGCGGTACAGATCAATAAAAATTATAACTGGTTAGTTTCGATCGGGCTTTGATCGTGAAGTGATTGATGTATCCAATCGAACCTTGTGATTTCTGTCACGGAACTAAATGTTTCTAATGGCTCTCGTCATTAAATTTCCGCTTATTTTGATATAATTAGTTTAAATAGAGTAGATACTTGCATTGTACAATTATATCGTACATTACATTTGTTCACTATAGCTAATGAAGGTTACCTGTAAAATTTTCAAAATTTCTTAATTCGACTTATTGAGTTATGTATAGTTTAACTTAAACGTTTGAATAAGTGGCGAAAGGGTCTATCTAACCAATGCTATTAGTGACATCACAAGTTAGTAAAGTTACAATGTATTAAATAATCGATTATTCATTCTGTAACGTTTATTTCTAATTTATTTACACTGTCCTAATTATACACTACACACTACTTAATTTATCTTAACTATCCCCTACTAATTAATTTATATCACACTCTTAATTATTTCCGTTTTTCGCACTGTTTATTCACTCGCGGCTTCACGCCTAATCTCTCTCTCAGACCGAAAGCCTGTCATTCTGTCATTATATAGTCCTCCATTATGTCTCGGGATCCTTCTTGAAAGAACTCGATCCTTCTTTTCCCTAATAATGTTTATCTAGAAACGCCCAGAAGGTAATAAATCATTCTTCCTTTACGGCACAATTAACGGAGCGCTTTGAAGTGGCCGCCGAGGTCCGATAAGAGTAAATACGTTTCGCGCTGCTGTTTACATTTCGCGTTACAATACAATAGACCTATTCAGTTTCACCTGAGCAGAGAGGCGATGCGCGCGCAGAGTGTGGCATAAGTTCATTGGTTGTGAGAGTTCGCGCCAAGCAGGTGAAAATTTGAAACATGAAATGGCAAATTGTATAGAATTTTAATGTTTTGATGTCAACGGTGAACCAAACAACCAAAGCGACCATTTTGTTTATTCGCCATCGCCACCATTCGCCCCTTGTGTTCTTTTTGCTGTTTGTTTCTCCTGGTTTGTCTAGTTTGTATTCTACTTTCTTTCCCTATTCGTCTAAAAACAGTCTTTTTCAAGACTCTTCAAAGTGGAAGCCTTTGAACTGTGAGAGGTCTTTCACCCACACACTTTCATTGGCCATCATCAGACTAGTGAGAGCAGCTACAAAAGAAGCAATGGATGATTTGTGTATTTATCTTCTGTGAATTTTAGTCCATTTAAAAAAAAGTTGGTAGTGGTACTTACAACGTATGCAAACGAATAACGACGAGGAGTCTTGAAAAAGACTGTTTGTGGAAACTTAGGAAAAACGCAAAGAATACAGAAAAACCAGGAAAAACGTAGAAAATAACCAAACATACCGAAACGTAAACAATACAATCACAGGACGCAAGAGTCGCAAACACGCAAAAGGATGAAACGTGAAACACATCTATCATATACGACTATCGCACTTTTAATCGTCTCTCTCGCACTCATGTTTGCGCAGCTTTTAAATGAGTCCACATTCGACGCACTAAACATATACGCTTCTCTTTCTAGTCAGCACGTATTTCCATCATTGTCTTACTTAAACTGAATAGGTCTATTGGGCCTCAGATCCAATTTCCCAAATAGTATGATAGCATGAGGATTTTCAATTAGTCTTATACCTACAAGATTTCTAGATAACCTCCAGTTTCTAGAATCTATAGAAATTTTAGAGAAGTTTTTGGAAATTTGGGAAGACAACCTAAGACAGCTCCCCCAAAAATAATTTTAAGCGAAGAGGCGATTGGTACGATCTACACATTATTTGTTAGGATAAAATGATTCCAGAAAATATCCAGAAAAGATATTAGTATGTGTTAATGTAGAAACAAGTAGATATAGAGTTGTATAGCTTATTTATTGAGCCATGATATTAACACCAAATGATAGCTTGAATTTCCTACTTCTAAAAAAAATTTATTTCTATATAAAAAATACTTTTTCATATTTTCTTAAAAATATCCGATGGAAGAATAAATATTTAATGTTAAAACACAATTCTTCAGGTGGATTTCGAGAACATTTCGAAAAACCTAAAAACGACAAGAGTAGAGTGCCTTTCAGAAACGATTTAGCCAAAAATGTTATTAAACTTTATTACACGAATTTAATAGTACAATAAATATTCAAAATTTAACTACAATTCTCCAGGGTGCATTCCAAGAAAATTTTTAAAAACCGAAAAATGACAGGAGTAGAGTGCCTTTCAGAAACGATTTAGCCAAAATTGTTATTAAACTTTATTATACGCATTTAACAGTACAATAAATATTCGAAATTTAACAACAATTTTTAATATGGATTTTAAGAAAATTTCGAAAATCTCAAAAACGACAAGAACAAAGTACCCTTCAGAAACGATTTAGCCACAAATGTTATTAAACTTTATTTTACACATTCGATAGTAGAATAAATACTCAAAGTGTAGAAAAAATATTATTGAGAATTATGAGAAAATCTCCAAAAAACTAATAGTGAAATGTACAAAGTGCCATTTAGGGAAGATTTAGCAAAAATATTTATCAAATTTTATTATATACATTCGATAGTACCTATAATAAATGGTCTAAGTTTAGAAGAAAAAAAATTTAAGTCCATTTTGAGGAAATTTTCAAAAACTGTAAGATGACATGGAAAGTCCCCTCCCAGCTGACAGTTTAGGTGGTTTTTCACTAGAAATTCATTTATTTCATTTTATTACATAAAAGTTTATGTAATTAGGTTTCCTTTTCAGCTTCTGTAATATCTAAATATATGATTTTTCCATCATTTTATTGATTCATATTGTGCGTTAAAACGCCGTCAATCGTATAAGGTCTTGGGTCACCTTCGAACCATAAATAGGTTCAATTTTATATTTCAGAATTTGAATTACTATAAAATGTAATCAAGTGGAAATCATTGTCAATCATATGCTTTACCAATTGAGAAATGTTGTCGGAGCACGCACGCAATTCACGTTTCATATAATCTTAATAAATACATTTTTCTCTTATGGAATACACGATTCCGAGCTGATTTCCGGGTACCTTATTTTAAGTTATACTCCAGTCGCTGGTGAAAAAAAGAGTTTTTGAATAATGTTTTTAAGTTTTTAAAAAATTTCTCAAAATTCACTTCAATGTCTTTTCTAAACTTTGAACATTTATTCTATTATCGAGTACATATAATATAGTTTAATAACGTTTTTAGCTAAATCGTCGCTGCTTTGAATTTTTCCATAGCCATTTTTAATGAGTTTCTCAGTACTTGATGATTAGTGAATAATGAGTAACGCAAATAAAAATATATTGTTGACATAAACTGTTGTGTTGATTGTCAACTACAAAGATTATTTAACGATTAATCCTCTCCGTGTTTACATACGGGGCTAAAAGTTCAACTCGAGCGACCAAAACAATCATAGTAGGCATATATCTTCTGTTCAACCCAGAAAGATAAACACTTTGAATATCTGTAATTACCTTTACATGTATAAAATCGCGAATTAGGTTTTATCGCATCGATTCAGATTCGGAACTGGTTAAACTCTTACGGATTAATTTCGGGGATTATCTTGATCGGAAAGTATCTGATAAACGATGACGGAGACGGAATAAATCTGTTGTGTAAGATACCGCATACCATTGTAATCTTACTGTATGTATTAATCTTCGAAGGTCTAGTGCGTTGGGTCTATACTCGAAAATCAGAGGATTAAACTGCATTTCAAACAATGATAAATAAGTGAATTCTTCATTCACAAGAAATATACATCGTTAGGGTTTTTCAATAATTCCACGAGTTAGCTTTACTAAAAGATGTATTTAATATTATAATACATTGTAAAATAATATAATATCAATATTGTTAGATATTATAAATATTATACTTGCATTTATAAATCTCAACCGTTGGACGCAACGTACTCTTGATCTTCCCTTCGTTTATGGCTTTTTATTATGTTTTATCTAAATCGATTTTTAAGATAGGTATCACAATAAATGACTGCGAAAAAAAGTAATCCGAATTTAATTGAAATAAAATCGAACATAAATATATTAGTCAGTTGAGGTCTAGACGGTGTAGAATTAAAAAGTACCGCGTACGATAAATTACAAAATGGACGGCGTCGAGAAATGGTCGATCTTCTCCGCGTTCTCCAGCCACGATTTCACCGATGATGTCGTCGCCGTAAGTCACAAAATTCATTTCAACCTAAGGGGAAATACACTTTCTTCCATAATTATCTTGAACCAGCTTGATTCCGGCAATAGTCACAAATTGCCCACGTTTTACCTGTAGAACCTCACAAGATCCTGCATCTCACCGTAAACCGAGACTTCCATAATCTTACTTCATGGAGGAGAGACGATATCGCCAGTACTTCACCGAAATAGCCAAAATGGCGTCGCTTCTAATCTCCAGAAACTACTGAAAAGTTCCTACATTTCAAACTGTCAAGGTCACGGCAGCCATTTTAAATTTCAAGGTCTACCGAGACTTAAATAACTCCTATTTGTTAAGACCTCGTAAAACTAACCAAAATGACGTTGCTCTCGTTTACCATAAAGTTCCACCATTTCAACCTCCCACGGTGAAGTTCGCCATTTATAAATATATTTGCCATTATATTTATAAAATGGGACCCTAGACAAAGCAGTATTGTTAATATAACACACTATCTACATAACATCCAAGGGTGATATGTTGAGTTTTTAATGTATTCAAAGTTAATCCATTCTGACTAAACCATACTGACTAATCTCTTTAAAAAATTATTCATTTTTTCAGACTCCGCTTTAAATCAAATATCTTCAATACTCAAGAAAACAGTATCATCAGCAAAAGCTGTAATATTCTTACTATATTAAACATGTCATTCCTATATGTAGTAAAGCGTAGTGGCCCTAAAACAGAGCCTTGGGGGACACCCATTTCTACATCGCACGATGGGCTGATGCGGTGAAGGAATTCTTAGGTTCCTTCAAGTCTTACTATGTTTGAATTATTAATAGTTGACACAACGAAGTTATTGAACTTATAGAAATGACTCAATACGTCCACAATGGACCGAGACTGTCCTGGTGTTATTTCTTCGACGCAAAGATGATACTAACGTATCGTTGATCGGTTCTTAATTGTGATTCTTAAAGGATTTTTGGCATTCCAGATGTATGGCCGGTACAGCCGGCAACTCGGAGAATTCGCCAAGTTAGAAGGGTTAAAAGCGCAGGAGAAGAGGCGACTGAAAGAGGACAAGGCGCGCAAAAAGGAGCTCAGCGGCTATCAAGGTTAGAAAAACTCGAACTCGCATCGATGATTGTCATTGGTCGCAATGTGACTTAATTGTAGGTAAAGTGGTGAAGTTCATAGCGTGCTTATGGAAGCACACGTTCGCCAGACTCGGGGAGGACTGGGTCTTCTTGGCGCTGTTGGGCGTGATAATGGCTGTGGTCAGCTTCGTAATGGACAGGGGGATACAGATTTGTATAAACGGTGAGTGTATTTTAAACGGAAAACCTGACGATATTTAAGAAGTGTGTATCTGTTCTGAACCGAAGTATAAATGATGGTACCAGCCATTACGAAAGGGGGAAGGAGACTCCAAGTCGAAGAACTGAAAACGAACCCAACCATCTTAACAAATCATAACAGATTTTTACCATCACAACTGCAACGCTTTAAAGGTTGATGATTTGAAAGTGTTGGTGAAAGTTTGACCCACAGTGCACTTCCCTTTTCTACTATTTTGTGGACGCCACCCTCTTTTTGTAATTAAGCTGAGAATCTTCAGTTTCAACCCAAAATAAAATCTACATCTGCCCAATTTCTCCAGCCAGATTATGGTTATACAGGGACTTAACCGAACACCCGCTGGCCAGGTACTTCGCTTGGGTATCCATGCCTGTCACTTTGGTCCTCTTCAGTGCCGGATTCGTCCAGTTGGTCGCCCCGCAGGCCATAGGTAAAGTTACAAGTTGCAGAGAATTCGAGGAATTTTTAAATGGAGTCGTTTTAGGTTCCGGCATCCCAGAAATGAAGACAATACTCAGAGGTGTGGCGTTGAAGGAGTACTTAACATTCCGCACCCTTATTGCGAAAGTGGTAGGGTTGACTGCTGTACTTGGTAGTGGGATGCCTTTGGGTAAGCAGTAGTTACCATCACTGTTAGTCCGGTTGAATTAAAAATTAAGTTGAATGCGACTGATATCCTTGATTTTTAAATGACGGAAGGAGGCCAGTCGCTTCAGTTTTTTAAGTTAAATTTGATTAGACAGTAGAATGGTTGAAGGGTGTTGTCTCCAGTAATCAAGTAGGGTAACAGTTTAAATTGGGTTAATTTAAAAGGGATAAGTTAATTATTAAGAAATTAGAAAACTGTAGGGTTGACTGCTGTACTTGGTAGTGGGATGCCTTTGGGTAAGCAGCAGTTATAATCACTATTAATGTGGTTGAATTAAAGATTACATTGGAAGCGTTAAAATTGACTGATATCCTTGATATAGTAACAACGCCAGTTGCTCCAATTCTTTGGGTTGGAGAATGGAGTGGTTGAAAGGTGCAGTCTTCAGTAGTGAAGTAGAATAACAGTTTTAGTTGAATTAATTTAGATAAGTAAATTATTGCCATTGCCATTTTTAAAGGGGTGCGCTTGCCCGATACAAAGCTCATATATTTAATATATGATCGAATCGATTTTTCGAATTTGAGTTATTTCTAGACGAAGGTCCCGTGTCTAAAAAATTGGTTTATCAAAAAATGTCTGAATGTGTGTGTTACGTTTTTCTACGAAACTAAAAATCACTACCTAACGAATCTCGATGTAACACGGATGTATTTTTAAAACCAGCGTTTTATTTTTAATAAAAATTCACAAAGAAATTCCTCAAAAAAGGGGAATAAACTATAATAAACTCTTAAAATGGTTTAATTTTACCCTACCAGTAACTACATAGGTATCCAGTACCAGTACCATCACAATAAGCTTGTTATAAAAATCGGCTGGGATAAAGGTGTAGTTTACAACAATCGTTTTTTCTGTTTTTGAAATCCGTTCTGTTTTTTTCAAAATTTGAATATTTTTTGCCAGTTAATATTTAGAATATATGATGTTCCATGAAAATGAAATATAAAAGTGTTGTTCTCTCATTGTTGACATTGTCTTTGTTCTCATGTTCTCATTGTTGATGTTCTGTGATCCCGTATATTGATAACAATCATAACAATGAATATGTTGATTTAACCGGCATTTCGCGTTTCCTCATATATTTATTAAAGTTTAGTACAGTTAAAGTAAGTAATGTTGATAAGCAATGCTCTTGTTCTTTCTTGTACGACTTGGAAGGAAATGACACCAATTACTTTTGAATATAATTTAATGTTATTTAAATTATGTTAGGGAGTCAGAGTTCATTTCTTTCCCATAAGAGCCCCTTAAACTAATATTTATTTGGTAAGACATCGCTGGTTTATTATTGCAATGAGACCGAAGGTACAAGAGAAAAGTTGGTTGAGTGCTTAAGTGGTGTGTGAATGGTAAAAGAGGGCTTGTCAGCAACTACTATCTGATGGCAACGATCAAGAGAAATTGAAGTATGTTAAGTACTCAAGTACTAATTGAAGTATGTAATTAAGAGTTGCTAAAGAGACGAAAGAAGGTTGGCTTTCATGCGACTAAGCATCCAAAAGGTCTTACTATAGTCCTCACTACACAAATTGAAGAAGCATGTTATGGGTTACTGAAGAGAAGAGAGAAGGTTAGCTTTTATGTGACTAAAAGATCTCACTATAGTCCTCAGTACACGAAATAAAGAAGCATGTTAAGGGTTGCTAAAGAGAAGAAATATTAGCTTGTAATTAAGCATCCGAAAGCTCTCACTATAGTGCTCATCACCCAACTATTATCGATTTCTTTCCTCAATATATTTAAAGTCTTAAACATGTTCTAATATAGACACGTTGCTTGCAGGCAAGGAAGGTCCCTTCGTTCATATCGCGAGCATATCGGCAACGTTACTGAGCAAACTGGTGACCGGTTTCCAGGGCATCTACGAGAACGAGAGCAGGACGACGGAGATGCTGGCGGCGGCGTGCGCTGCTGGCGTCGCCAGCTGTTTCGCGGCACCTGTCGGAGGTTCGTAGGGCACGTTATTTTAAGAGCGCCGACCGTGGCTTTCGCTTAACTCGGAAGACATCGGAGGAATCCACTTTAATAATGTGGAGTTGTATCGATCAAAAGTGTTGTGTGGAATATGTGTTGTATTAATAAATCGTATCAGTGTCAACGGACAGATTTAGACGGCTCGAACAGAGACACGCACGAGGTTTTTGTTTTGTCTGAAAGTATTTGGCAGGCTTTCAAAGAACGTTGTTTACACGGTAGTAACCACTTTTACGTTTACAGTTCAAGGCTGGGAAATAATCTCCATGAAGAGATGAAAGGGAAAGATGACACAATGATATTGCTTTGCTGTTAAAGGGGACGGCGAGATCTTGAAACACTAATTTCATAACAGGTGTTTGTAAAATAATTATAAACACAATTGCCACTAATTCAGCTTATCAAATCTTTTCTGAAATTGCTATTTTTGAATAGCTGAGATCTTATAGCTTTGTCACATTTGGATATCCATTTTCTTTCATTGTTATATCCCCCTTGGAATTTAATGGCCTCTTCCATACATACGAATCCATAATTTTGTAAAAGTGTTATCTGCAGTTGGTTCCCATAGTGCTTATATTGATCAGAATTACAGCAACATCCAAAATGGCTAAGAATGGCAGTAACATCCTAAAATGCCAAAAACTTGTAATTGCCATAAAATCCCCACTGTAGTTATAACCACACTCTTTTTGCACCTTTTCTGTGGTTCGCTTGGTTTCGCCCTATTTATTAAACTTGAATATTAGCACTGCTTCGTGACTTCCGCAGGTGTACTTTTCAGCATTGAGGTCACGACGGTTTACTTCGCCGTCAGGAACTATTGGCGAGGTTTCTTTGCGGCAGTATGTGGGGCCACAACGTTCCGTCTATTGGCCGTTTGGTTCCAGAAGGCCGACACGGTGACGGCCGTCTTCAAGACTAACTTCTACATGGACTTCCCCTTCGATCCCCAGGAGCTGTTTGTATTCGCCCTTATTGGGTAAGTGGGAAATAGTGTTTAGAGCTTATTTCAGCTAATGGAAAGCGAATATTTCACGAGAAAAGTGTTCGATTTGTTCCAGTGGAGTCCTAAATTGATTATAGGAAAGTGAACTGCAGTGCGAAACGTTTTAAAATTTGTTCTCAAGGCTACACCACAAGAATAACTAACAATCAGAAGACCAACAGAAAGAGAGGTCCGATAATCAGGTAGGTTGTCGGTCGGATTTTGGAGGAACTTGGAGGAATGTGTGCATAGGGCACAAATCGGCAAATACCAAAGCGCGTGCGTTCAGGGTCATTGAGGACCGTATCAGACCTCTCTTTCTGTTGGTCTTCTGATTGTTAGTTATTCTTGTGGCTACACTTTGTATGGTTACCCACTTGATAAAATATGTCATTGGGGCAGATTTTTTTTTTTTATGAAAATGTGACTCTAAACAGCCTTTATTGGTTGTATCTTTTACAACTTTCTGGGATTTTATGCAGACATAAAGAAATAAAATATAATTCAGATGCAAATCGGCCATTATAATAAAGATTATGACGTAACTCATGATATCTTAATGCACTTGCGATAGGGACGATGTTTGATTAAAGCTTATCTGGTGTTTTCTGAAGTTCCTGGAAAATTTTACTAACTAATGTGAGGAGGTTTGTAAATAAAGGTCCATCTCTTGGAATTAAAATCAGTATTTATCTACATTTCTTAGTTGACTTATTGCTTAGTTTATTTTTGATTTTATAAATTATAATTTTGAAAAGCAAGCTGTTAACCAAACATACATAACAATGAGATAACAAGTTTAAACACCTTTATTAATTAAAAGATTATTATTATTATTAAATTATTATAATTAAAATTATTTATAATTAAAAGATTATCATTAAAATTAATTAAAAGAGATTCTGTTCCATACCCCATTTGTTTTCGCAAAGTAGGTACCCTTAAGTTTGTTTCAAATTCTTGCGATATTATTTCTTTATTTATTTATTTTTTTAACCTCCCACATAACACAAGAAAGTAGTTGTAATATAATGTAAGAGTGCCTACTAACTAAAACATAAAAGGAAAACTTACACAACAGACTCACACTAAGATCATACACAGACACATTAAAACAACGTGAGGTATCAGACTGACCAGCTACATATGCAAATTGCTTAAAAATAATTGCCTAAAACAAGCTTTTACTGCTCTTATATTAGTGTTGAAGAAATCTATATCAGTTTTCTACTAAAAAATTACATTCATTCAGCATGTTTTGAATTGGTGAGCAACTCGAGGTACTTGTGGAAAACAGTCTCAAATCTCTTATCCTTAAAGCTACCTTGGGTACCCTAAAGTTAATCCTATTGATTAAGCATAACTCACAGTATTTGGTATTGTTTATGATACAGAATACAAATATAACACATTGTATGCTTCTTCTAATGCTTAAAGTATCAAAATTAAAATCAACTAACATTGATTTATATGAAACCATATATGGATATACATTGTACTTCTTGACATGGAGATATCTTAAAAACCTTTTTTGAACTTTTTCAATAGCGTTGGAATGAGTTTCTGCTTGAGGTGACCATATCACAGCCGCATATTCTAAGTGTGGTCTTACAAGAGAGTTATACAATTTTATCACAGTATTTATCCCAAAGAACCGACTATTTCTAATGACAAATCCAAGTGCCCTATATGCTCGATTCATAATAGTCTCGTAATGCTTATTGAATCTTAAATCTAAATCTGTTTGAAGGATAACACCCAAGTCCTTACACTCACTTTTTCTTGGCAGTATACAGTTGTTGATGGTATATTTATGGTCAATAAAGTTCTTTTTACGCGTAAATGTAATGACCTGGCATTTATTTATATTGATTGACATTCCAATAATTGAAAACCAATGAGTTACCTGATCCAAGTCATTCTGTAACTGTTGGCAGTCTTCAGAGCTCAGTACTTTTTTAAAAATTTTGAAATCATCTGCAAAAAGTAGACTTCTCAGATGATCTCACGCATGCTGGGAGGCTGTCAATGAAAATTAAAAATAACAGGGGACCAAGTACACTTCCCTGTGGCACCCCTGATGAACCAATGAAGCTGTCTGAGAGACAGTTCCCAACTTTAACTCTTTGATTTCTTGAGTATAGGTATGATTTTATAAACTTACAAGCACCCTCTGAAAAGCCAAACATAGCTAGTCTATCAATAAGAATGCCATGATCAACCCTATCAAATGCCTTCGCACAATCTGTCAAGATGGCATCAAGTTGACTATTGACCTATTGTCATGTATAGCTTCTGTAGTTGTATCTGTTAATACACATAGGTTTGTCACAGTAGATCTGCTGGGTAGAAAGCCATGCTGTTGTATTCCAAATTGTTTTTGGTATGTTTGAATTATATCATTATACAAAATAATTTCGAATATCTTTGCAATAGAGTTTAGCACATAGGTCTGTAGAATTCAACTGAGTTTAAATCCCCTGATTCTTTATAAACCGGTGTTATGATAGCCTCTTTCAAACGATCTGGAAAAATATCGTTTTCAATTGCTAAATTAAAAATAAAAGCTAAGGGTGCAGAAAGATTTTCGACACACCCTTTATAAATGTAAGCTGGAATGCTGTCACTTCCAGTAGCTTTTTTGGCTTTCAATTTTTTAATACCCTCTTTAACATTATTTTCTGTAATACTTGAAAAAGAAAAAGAGCCTTGAAAATCAGATATTTGTGTTGGACTAGCCTGACCAAATACAGAAGAGAAATAATCTGCAAAGGCATTTGACACAGCCTGGGAGCCAATGAAACACTGGTCCCCAGTGTTTCAGAGACACAGTGAAAATATATATTGATGACATACTTAATTTACTGCGCTTTGTAGAATGTACATTACCAATAATTATTGCTTTGGAGGTCAATAAAAGGTTGTTTGTTTTGCGTTTTTTTTTCTCTTTTGTCTTTTCTCGTTTTCATGTATTGCTAATATTATTGCTTATTCTCACTTTTTGTTCGATATTTTCTTGCTTTAAAATCTTAATAATGAAAATCTCTGGACATTATAATACATATTCCTTTTTAGTGGATGGTTCAAAATCCCATTTCTTGTAACGAATTTTGTTATTCATCGCACTTACATAACAGATGTCTAATTTATCCAAGTGCAATAATAACAATAACTCTTAACTTGCTGAGTATTGTAACGTTACACTTTTGTAGAGATTTATTTTTATGTTGGACTTGTTTTTAAAATAAGGAAAAGACTGAGTTTTACTTGTTACATTTATAATATTTAAAATAAGTTTGTTTTCAGCGCCTTCTCCGGTTTGGGAGGAGCGTTCTACGTGTGGGTCCATCGCCAGTACGTCATCTATATGAGAAACAGTAAAACCCTCAACAATTTCCTAAAGAAAAAGTGAGTTTCCTAACTCTAAAATCATTGCTTGTAGACTGAAAATTTCTGTCTATACAAGTTACTTAGAAATTATCAGTCGTCGACTTTTGTATGAATTACAATTCCAGAATTTAAACGAACAATAACAAGAACCGTTCCCATGAATTCATCTACTTAAAATTGCAAATAGTTGCAAAAAATCGATTCAATGTTAATCAATGTGAATAGTCGCGTTTTCCAGCCGTTTCCTGTATCCTGGCATCGTTTCGCTGTGGGTGGCTAGCATCTCGTTCCCTCCGGGTCTCGGCCAGTTCTTCGCCGGCGACCTTACGACGCACGACCAAGTCAGCGCCCTCTTCAGTAACTTCACCTGGACCAGTAGCGACTTGACAGTCGCAGAGAACGAGATCGTCAGCCATTGGAGGAGCCCCCATACCGGGGTCTTCACCAATCTCGTCTGCCACATCATATTCAACGTGAGTAATGGTTAATAATGATTGAAATTATTGTTTATTACTAGTACACCTATCACCCGATTTACATGGAAGATAGGTTCTGCACAAAACCTTGTAAATTGAAATCTTGGATTTTCTAAGTAAAATCGTGTAAAACGAAAATAACCACAAAATGTGCATGATTCAGTGAATTATTTAAGTAAAACAAAGTGAGACATCTTAGTAAACTTGAAATTATACTTGGTTTATAGAACAAAAAACATATGAAGTACATATTACATTCATCTGTGTTTCTTATTTAAGTAAAGTCGATTATTGTTATTATTATTTCCAGTTCATCACATCGATAGTATGCTCAACGGTACCGGTACCTAGTGGCATATTCATCCCGGTTTTCAAGATAGGTGCCAGCTTCGGCAGGATAATTGGGGAGCTCATGCACTTGTGGTTCCCAACTGGTAAGCCCCTTCAAATCTAATGTATTGAGAATACATAGAATTTATTGGTTTACTGGTACACGAGGAAGATGGCGACATCTCTTTGTGGCCCTATGTTCCTTCATGGCCCTTATGTTCCTATATCGCCTCCCATGATCCTCTGTAGCCCCATGTTCCTCTATGGCCTTATGTTCCTTCATGGCCCCTTGTTCCTCCATGGCCTCATGTTCCCCTATGGCCCAATGTTCCTCTATGGCCCCATTGTTCTTCATGGCCCCCACGGTCCTCTATAGCTCCATGTTCCCCTATGGCCTCATGCTCCTTCATGGCCCCCACAGTCCTCTATAGCTCCATGTTCCTCTATGGCCCCATGTTCTCCTATCGTCCTATGTTCCTCTATGACCCTATATGTTTCTCTATGGCCCTCTGTTGGAGTTTGTGTTTACATGTATTCAATTGCAGGAATGCGCTATGGGGGCAAGGTAGCCAAGATCATCCCGGGCGGTTACGCTACGGTCGGTGCGGCCGCCTTCAGCGGTTCAGTAACGCACACGATCTCTGTTTCGGTGATCGTGTTCGAGATGACGGGTCAGATCACGCACATCATACCGATCATGATCGCGATCCTCATATCTAACGCGATATCAAGTCTCCTAGCTCCGAGTATCTACGATAGTATTATTATGATAAAGAAGTTGCCGTACCTGCCTGACCTTTTGCCCAGCAGCAGCGGTAAGTTAAATTTAATTTCAGTCGTTCTTTTGTTAAAATGGAAGCTGTTTGAGATTGATGGAGCGACTTCTTACATTTTCGTAAATTTGTGTAAACTCTCAATTTTAAATACTAGATTTCCATAGTAAAGAAGATAGATTGACTGTTCAAATCCATGATATTTGCTCGAATATGGTTTTAAACATAACTTTGTCTGTTTCAGCAATGTACAACATATATGTGGAAGACTTCATGGTGAGAGACGTCAAATATATTTTCCACGGCATGACCTATGAACACCTTAAGAGCACCCTGAAGGAGAACCGGCGGCTTCAAAGTTTCCCGTTGGTGGATAGTCCAGATAGTATGATTTTATTAGGTTCGATCAAGCGAGCTCACTTGATCCAGCTAATTGAGAAGCAGATTGGACGTGAGAGAAGGCTACAGGTACCGTTTCATTATTTATCTTACACCTCAAAGTATAACCTAATAACATTTCTGTTGATATTTTTGATATTAACGATATCACCCTAGTGTGACAATTAATAGAGAAACGAAGGGAATACAACCTACAAACCCATATTGCTTTTATATACTACGAAAGAGGCTTCGATCGGGTAAATAGAGCTACTCTTTTAAAAATTGGAAACTGAGATTATCCCAGACACCTAATAGAAGTGATTCTCCTCCGAGCTGCATTCTATATTGAGATTGGCGATCAAAATAGCGTTACTTTCTCTACCCTTGGCTCTATAAATTAGGTTATTTCCACTAGTATGCGTCCCCAGTCTCATATGTTTGGCTGCAAGCCTAATCCTTGAGGCGCAGAAAAAGAATGTTCATATTATTTATTGTTCATATACTTTGGTTAATCACAATTACTATTAATACAAAATTCTTTTCCCTTTCCTCGAAGGTCGCCGCTATCAGGCAGAAGGAGGCAGAGGAGAAAGCGTTAGAGGAAGCGAGAAGGAGAGCCGAGGAGAGGAGACGAAGGCCGTCGAGGTTCCAGGTCGTGCCCGCTCCGGACGTCTTACAGAAACATATGTCTGAGAATGAACTCGATAAGGTAACTGCGCATATTTGTTTGTTTGAATTGAACTTATCTCGTTATTATGGATTCTAGCCATTATACAACCCTGTATTGGGTTCCCAGCCAAAGAAATCGATCTTGAAGAAGACCAATTCGATTACGTTGAAGAATTGGTCACCCTTTTTGGGCAGCCCGGCGAGTACGCCGTACAGTACCGTAACGGGGGCCGAGAGTAGGATGAAATTGGCGTTCGACGCAATTTTTAGGTGAGTGCTAACATCGTTGAGGATTGGTGGATTGGTTTAGCTGTCGCTTGAATTTTGAGTGTACGATTAAATTTCAATTTTTGTACAGGAAATCGTCTCAACTTCAAGATGTCGACAGTAGTAGCAACGAGCCGTTCCTGAAACGAACCGGATCTCTTGATACCAAAGCGAGAATCATTCCGATGAGTCCCGGAAGCCTGAAGAAAGTCCAACTGGTAAGGCAGTGTTTACTTTCTTTGACATCCATTAGTGTATGTATAATTTAAGCAATAATGAGTAGTATTTTTATTTTACTTATTTATAACACATTACAGGGAACACTTAGTAGGGTGGGGAGTTTATAAGGTATATGAGTGATCTTCATTACATTGAACGTAATTTTAAGTGTCAACATAAGGGTTTATTGAAGTTCTTATCCGTTTCAATAAGCATGTTTGATTACATCTTGACATTTCAATAATATAATATACATTTTAATAATATCAAACTGGCATAAATATTTTTGGAATTTAATCAATGCTGATCTTGCCATCGCTATTCTTAAGTTTATTTCCACATCAGTATCCGGTTTTTCATTTATAGTGCAATCAAGGTATTTGGACTTGTTAACTCTGTCAGAAGGTTTCTTATCCACTAATGTTTGGGCCTGATTGTGGTGTTGTGTACTAATGATCATAAACTTTGTTTTAGCGATGTTGATTCTTAGACCAAATATTTTCCCTATGCTGTCAATAATATTAAGTAGTTCCTGTAAACCCTTTAACGTACCTTCGAGGATGGCAGTGTCATCAGTGCCGTATGGCACCGTATGTTGTTTATAAACGTTGCATTTATTTTTATTCCTTTTCTTTGGATTTGTGACGCTACCTGGAATATCTCCTCTATGTAAAGATTGAATAGAAGGAGATAAGACACTTATTATTTGCATTTCTGGAGTTAATAGCGAATTGTTGATCTGTTGCTTTGCCGATTGATTCAAATATAGATTTATGGATGTGAAGCTAACCGCATCTACAAATTTTATAGTCCAGCAACATTTTTTACCATAAAATTTGTGGATGTGGTGGCTAGCTTCACACCAGTATAGAATTTAGATAATTTGGAAATCCTTTGTGTCAAGTCTAATTTTCTTGAGTGTGCATCATTTTTTGATGCCTTATGCTATCAAAAGCTTTTTTATAGTCTAAAAATGCTATAGAGACGTCTTTCCGTTGTTGGTAACTTTTTTGCGTGATCAACTGCATACAGTATATGGCTTCTCTAATGTTCTTCTTTTTCTTTAACCCGGATTCATCCAGTGTCGGATATATGCCTCTTCCATGTTCTGTCATACCTCTCAATCTCTGGCTATTCTCATCCACTCTCTTCCCGCCACCTCTCTAACATCATCGATCCACCTTTTCTGGAGACGTGCCAAAAGGTCTCCAAAATGTAACTCTGTGTCCACCTCTTCAAATCCTGTCTCGCTATATGATGACCAATCCAACGCCATTTCAAACCCGCTGCTCGTTCCATAATATCTATTATTCCGGTTTTATCTCGTATTTGACTGTTTCGCACCTATATCTCAAGGTGACGCCCAACATGACTCTTTCCATGGCTCGTTGTGTAACTCTTCATTGTTCTGCTACGTTTCTTGTTATAGCCATGGTTTCCAAGCCATATGTGATCACGGGTAGTGTAACTATCGTAAGCTTTGCTTTTTTGATGTAGTGGTACTAATTTGTCTTTAAAGATGTAGCTCAGTTTTCGGTACGCTTCCCATGCAGGATCAATTCTGCGTTTTGATTTTCTTTTCCCAGTTTGATTCTATGCCCCAGAGGTGTCGAGTTGCCTCACCTCTACCTGAGGCCGTTAAGCCAATGTTCGAATTGCCTCACCACCCCACTGTCAGGATTATTCTATTAGTTACATTAGGCATGATATTTGTATTTAGCCCCTTGCCCTTTAATATCATTTCCCTTGCCCTCTTGCCCTTTAATATTCTCGTGATAAAGATGGGATTTTCCGTAATTTGCATATTCCCTTGCCCTTACCCATTCCTAATTGAACCACCAATGTGCCAGGTTACCTGGACCCATTAGGCTTATCAGGCTGTGGTTTTCACAGCTTTAGGCTTTACTTTTTCTTCCTTTTTGGCTTTGGGCTACTAAGCCCAAACTGACTAGATTAAAACAATTCACCTACCGTTACAGATCCACATAAGGTTTATTTTAATTTGCGTATTATCTTTGCAGCCGCGCGAGCGCGTCTGCGACATGAGCCCCGAGGAGCAGAAGTCGTGGGAGGAGGAGCAGATGCAGCTGCCCGTCCAGTTCACGTGCCACATCGACCCCGCCCCCTTCCAGCTGGTCGAGAGGACGTCGTTGCTGAAGGTGCACTCGGTGTTCTCGATGGTCGGCGTGAATCACGCCTACGTGACGGCGATCGGGAAGCTCGTTGGCGTCGTCGGCCTCAAGGAGCTACGGAAGGCGATCGAGGACGCGAACAGCGGCTACCTGCCGGCCAGTCAGGAGGAGAGGGACTTCACGAAGGTCGGCGGCCTCATGGACAACAAGTCGAGGGCGGAGGAGGCTCACGTCGCGACGAGGGAGAAGGAGGAGAACGACGCGGACGGCGTCACTGTCACGATGAGGCTTGTCTCGAGAGAGTCGGAGGTCTGACTCGACAGCGACTCAAACTTACGATATGTGTATACGCTTTAAACATGTTCCGAGCCATTTATGAATTAAACAACGACGGACGAAAGTTCTGCCATTTTAAATGTTTATAATGATGCTCTTATCGATATTGTTAGTGATGTTTTTTCTATTGTGATACGTTTTTGGATAATGTTGATTTTTATGATCGAATAAATGATTGTTACTTACTCGTTTTGAATATACAGTCCTATTCTACAGGGTCGCAGTATGGTATAAACATAAGAGCGAAAGAAAGCCCATATATTTCTCGTTAGCTAAACAGAGAAAGAACTTTTGCGACGTTGCTAGGTCGCGAAACATCACAGTCATCCGCTCCGCACAATCTACCGGCCGGCAGTTATGATATGTATGAGCGCGAAAGTTACTAAAATCCGAGACGACCTGAGACCGAAAGCGTAAAGCGAGACGCGTTAGGTGCCTGGACCTGGACTGCGGCCGGCAACGTTGCAAAACTTCCTTCTCTGTCATACTAACGAACTACTATTAGTTTCTCTTTTGCTCTTGTTGATTTCGGGACATGCATTTCAATAGAATAGCTCCGTATAATATAACATACATTAACATTCATCAGAGGATAGCTTTAGAATGAAGTTATTTTGTAAAGTTTACTCCACATATTATAGGACTACGAGCCAGGGTACAAATTTTGTCAGTCATTTCCTCCCGGACGATAACTTGTAAAATGCTTTAGAGAGTTTTGTGTAATGAAGCTCTGTGTAAGTCAGCTGCGGTTCGGTGGGTGGGTTAAGTAGGGGTTGTCTCCCAAACACGTAAAAAATTTTTTTTCCAGTTATTTCATCCCGATTAAAAATTTCTCAGATTATAGTTAACCCAATACCTTAAAGAAAAAAAAAAAAAAAAAAAAGAAGTCACCTGACTATACAGTGGTGGATAATACTTCAGCTGACGTATAATATAGCACCAAATATTTATGGCAACAATAATAAAGTGCCTTTTAGGGAGGTTTTGGAAAAAAATGTTTCAAATAAAAGTTGTACCCTTTAGTTATTTCAGTTCAAATCTAAAATTAAGTAAGAATCGGCAAAGCCGTTTTGGGGAAAATTGAGAAAAACTGAAAATTCACAAGAGTAAAGGGCCCTTCTCAGAAGATCAGTGGAGATAACGATAACGGCATTCAATAAGAATTCAATAGTAAAGTAAAAGTTCAAAGTTTAAAAAGAAATACTGGACCAGTGTTTGAGATAATCCCCAAAAAAACATAAAAATCACAAGAGTAAAGTGCCCTTTGCCCCCGATTCTGTTAAAATTTATGTGTTCGTGAGTTTTCAGGGGACCCAGCCCAAGTGCAGAATTTTAACTTTCCACTATTTATAGTTTCTGAAAAAACGTGAATTTTCAGAAAATTGAGAAAAACTGAAAATTCATATTTTACAAGTTATCGTCCGGGAGAAAATGGTCATGAAAGTCTGTTGCTTTCATTTACATATCCGGCATATGCAAACCGGCACAACAGCCATTTGGTGTTGAGTTCATGTTTTTACAATCAGTTATGAACTCAAATGTCGTGTACCTTATCGATACTGTTTTATGTAGCTATCTCTTGGACTATTTGAAGTGCGCGATATGCTGAAGCCACTTTAGTCTGTGCTTTGGTCTATTTGTTCCAACCACATTTGTTACCTCCTCTCTCTTTTATCTCTATGATGGAGAGAGACAAAAGACGGACGACAGCAACGGAAACGGAATGAGAAGATTTTTCTTAGTTGGATACGGTTGGATCGGTTAGGCGAATACAAATCGCCTTTAACTTAAGAAAAATCTTGAGTTGAGAAAAAAATATGAATATGGTTTCTGAACACCATCATAGATTCCTACTCACCATTTATTGTTGCAAATGTACTTAGACTTATGATTTATGATAAAAGTAATCAGCTCTGAGCCGCTGTAACTGCTCCACGTCGTCGAACTTGGATGGTATCGGGTGTTTTTTTTTTAATTTCACCTCATAGTAGAGTGGATAGTGTTTGTGAATGCGCCTTACTAAAAAATGTCAAAATTGGCATAACCTCACTTTTTTAATAAAAATTGAAACTGCTCCAATCAGTTACTAGTGTCTTGAAAAAGACAGCTTGGCTCTATTAATTAGGCGTAGATGAGTGAGCTGTCTTTTTCAAGACATTATTAACCGATTGGAGCAGTTTCAATTTTTATTAAAAAAGTGAGGTTATGTCAATTCTGACATTTTTTAGTAAGGCGCATTCACAAACACTATCCACAGCGTACTATGAGGTGAAATTTAAAAAAAAAATCACCCGATATCATTTAAAGCAGGACACCAACTGAATCAAGAAATCGAGAATACATATATAGAGTCAATATGGAAGTGTTTATACAGTTTAAAAAAAAATTATTAGGTTTTCCTGTAAATAAATCAATAACATCAATGCCCTCGAATAGGTAGTGTACTTTCTTTGGCAATTTAATACAATGTAAGCACGTCTGTACATATTCTGCTATACTAGTTTACGCTTTCTGTTGGAACATTATAGTTTGTGTTTCAAATCGTTATCGCCGACGATTTCTCTCCACCATCTAGGTCGATTCAAGGCAAACGGTGATTGATATATCGCTTGTTGTAAGTGTTCGTATACCTACAAATGAAATCAGTGAAGCATATTGTGTAACAAATTGTTTGCACTCACGTTTCCGTCTGAAGCCCCAAGTACAGATTTAAGTAAGAAGTCTGGCGGAGCGACTGCATCGACCAATGCCACTGCATCGTCCTTTATTTCAGCACAAATATTCAGGATACCTTCTTGAAGGAAAGTGGTTAGTTGAGGTCCAACGGCATATCCTCCTTCATATAGTAAAGGTATGTGTTTCTCCAGAGAGTACAGTCCATACAGAGAAAACAATCTGGCGAGGACATGTTTGATGGAAGGGTCCGTGGCTTGTTGTGTCTTTATTAACATACGTTGGAAGAAATAGTGCTGAAGAAGACAGAAAAGTTTATATGTTGTTAAGTAGAAGTTAATGTGGGATCTTACTTGTATGTAGGCGATGGATAAAGTTTTTGCGTAATATACTTGGGTATCGTTTTTTGCCCAAAACTCACTCTTTCCTGATTTAATTTCCTGCTCTAATTTTTCGTAAGTCCTCTTCAAAAGATAACACACCAACCACTGATATGTTTTAATAATATCTGCAAATATCAAATGAAACGTATTATACGAATGTGGCCGTCTCACTTATTTGCACTTACTGCTTGGATCACTCATTTCTTCAATACCACTAACGTTAAGTCTACTTCTCGCTAGGATATCCAAACTGTTTGTTAAAAAGTCGATAGAATTCATCGGACTAGATATCTTCTCTCTTTTCAAGATCTGTGGCCATAGCTTCAACAGGTAGTTAGCAGTTTGTTGGATAAGAACATGATTTTCACCTTCGTAAGTCAAATTGGCGTCGAAATCGTTCCTGATGTCTCCAATACCAGCAACTAAAAACCATGAAATGAGATCAAACATCCAAAAATTAACCAAAATTACCTTTTAAGTACCCATGACCACCACAAGCTTCCCTACATTCCTGTATAGCATCTCTCATGATCCAACCTGCGACGGGTTTACAGGCTGAAGAAATGGCGTGAATTTCCATTCCCATTTCTGGAGCGTTTGGTTTGCTTTGGTTCATCATTGCTTCTATGGTGAACTGGTAGAACTCCAGCGAAAGGTAATCGTTGAAGATTCTTATTACGTACGCAGCAGCCAAGTAGGGCAGAAGTCTATTTTGCTGGAAATGCCAGTTATTATCAATTACGATCGAGGGAACTAAATTGTCTTATTTCAGGAACTATAAAACTTGTTGTGTTGTTTAAAATAACTGTATCAACCAACTTACGTGTGACTGGTACTCTAAGATCGGTACTTCCTCGTTTTCACTCGGACCGAACTGCTTTCTGACCGCCGCGTACCTGATTGCTATCGTCAAAGCTTTGATGCCCAGAGCTTCGCAGTACGTCGTGATATTGACCCGACCTGAAGACAATGAACCCAAGGCGGCTCCGTGCCTCTTATTCGGGTCCTTTATCGGGGTAACGTATCGACCGTCTTCGGTCACGTCTGCCAACTTATTCAGTAGGTTCTCCCGGGGGATTTCGTAGTTGAAGAACTGGAGGAACCTGACGGAAATTCCATTAGTAAAAATTCTCACACAAATATTTAAAAAACAGCAAAAAATAGCATATAAATCTATGGTGGAGATAGTAATTACGCACGGAGCAGAAGTGTGGGATGTAAGTAGCAGGAACAGAAAAAAAAATGCTAAATGCTGTTAAATAGATTACATGAGAAGTCCGCAATGGGGCTAGGTAAAGACGTAATAGATACAGAAAAGACAGTTGATATGGTTTGGTCATGTTAATAGGATGTCAAGGGAAAGATGGCCTAAGAGAATACTAAAGTGGACACCAACCGAGAGAAGACAAAGCGGACGACCCGAGAGAGCTGGAGAGACGATATAAACGAAGCAATGAAAGAAAGGAATCTAAATCTAGAGGAAAATGTCGTGCATAATCGGAGATTCTGTAAACTGGGGGCGGAGAGATGACGGTAGTTGTAAGAAGTTCACATATATGTATATAGTTTCGTCTTACCCGTTATCTATCCCGTTCAAGCCGATTTTCTCTCCCATGTCACCCACTGCCAGTCCTGGATATGGTATGAGAGTATTTGGGTTCCTGATGGGCACTACGAAAGCGTGTAGACCGTACTTCACCCCGTCTATTATCAGTTGGGCGTAGACGGTACCATGGGTCGCAGTTTGGCCCAGGTTGCCAGCCCAACACTTGGCCGCTTGAAAATCTGGGGAGTTCAATACGAAAACCTTCTTCTTCTTATCGTAAGTGGCCGTGGTCCTCATCCCCCTCGCGTTGCTCCCGTGACCGATTTCAGTGAGGCAGTAACAACCGCTTATCTTGAAGAAAAGATGGAGTTAGTGCAACGTTTTCAGACGGTCTATAGCCTGCTGAGCATCGGTGATGATGGCAACAAATACGATCTACGATCGGCCATTCATACAAACTAAAACTGGGAGTCCAAAACGATGTTGTCCAAAGAGGAGACAATAGAACTAAAAGGAGGGTTAAAAGTGGGAGTTAGGAGATCTAAATCGTAAAATCAGGACTTATATACTATAATGGTCACAAAGATAATCAGGTAGGTGGTATTGGATTCTCTGGTCTTTAACAACATTAACGACATTGCAACTAGGTACGCATCAGAAACCAGTGGTCGAAAATTACTGAAAGTATATACTCAGGTACAGTTTAAAGGTAACAGTAGCCCATGCACCTAAAACAAATCACGCGGACCAATAACTGGGCTTGTTTTACGAAAATTTAAGAACCTTGAGCCTCATAGTTGTGCACGGAACTCTGCCTCGAAGATTGATCCATATAATCAATCTTTATCCATCCTGTGTTCCATCAGTTGTACCATTTTGTCAATAGGGATCCTTGATTGTACACTTCGGGCATATCGGCGGATTGAACCGAAATGCTGATTTTAGTTTCCCCAGTAGCATCCAGGTCAAAACCGTTCTGCATTAAATTTTGTTTGTTAGGTTGTGTCGCCTTATACAGATTTCATTGTAATTGTTTTTGTAAATTTGTTATATTTTTGTGGTTACTTTTAAGGAAATGGTTTAGAGCAATGTTTGTGATGTATTGTGTCTTTAAAATAGGTAACCAGAGAATATGAAGTGAACCATGACTTACATTCTCGATAATCTCGATGTATACGAGATTACAGTTAATAATATTCATAAGGAGTTGTCCCAAATAACAACAATAGGAGAGGAGATAAATGGTATTCAAATGAGATCTCACCGCCAGAATTAGTGCCAAAAATTAGAAACATTTATTGCCAAACAAACTTCTTATCCAATCTACATAATCTAATCACTAGAATTGTAATCAACGGAGGAGTATGTTTTCATCAAAATCTCATTTTTTATCTTATCAAAGAAAACCTGCTTTTATCCAATAACAATAAGTACGAAACTGATAACTTGAATAATCAGAAAGCTATGACTTTAATTAGTGGGTTAATTATGGCACATGCTTTATTTCCCGTTAGCGCCCTAGATAAACCTTCTTTTAATTATCCGCTCAATGGTGCTTCCATTTCCAAAACCTGGAGAACGACAAACTACATTAAAACTAGTGCAGCCCCAATAAAATCTAACCTAATGAAATGCGGTGTATCAAACTAAAATGATGAGAAATGTTAGTATTCAAAGTGGGGCAATGCACAGCTTATCCCCACAGATGTGCCCTCGATGACCTGTGAATTAACAAACAAGAACGTGTGGCTTAATACTGAGCCGAGAATCCGGGCATCATGAAACAATTAGATTAGATTAGAGAAAAATCTTCTATTGGAATCTGTCCTATCCTAGAATCCTATAAACTTGTAGAGCAAGCAGACTTATCGGACTGGAGCTAATGGACCATCTGTTGGCAGTAAAATCGCATATCGAATGAATAGCAGAATATAATTGACCGTTAATTGTAACGACGATGCCTAATAAACATGGTCACTGCGTCTTAGAATACGGATTTAAGATCTGAGATGGAACAATAGAAGCATTAATATTGACGGCAAGAAATTAAATAACTTTGCTTTGCTTAATGATCATTATTCATTTTCATTACTGATAGTTTAAATGAAACTAGGTATATTGAAAGCATTAACAAATGCCACGAAACAAGTGGTTTCAAGTCAAGATGAGCACTAAAGTGGAACTATACTTGGATTATAGGTCAAAAAAAAACAGAGTTTAATTGCATCACATTCCAGTGTTGCTTCTTTAACGTACATTCACACTTCACATTCGCCAAGTTGCATTTTATATATTTATTACCCACCAATACTTCCTTTCGCCCCACTTTTATTGTCAGCATTTTTACAGTGTAATGTATTAACCCATCTAACACCTAATTCTAAAATAAAGAGTAATCGAGTAACCTCCGAACTGTTCGTTCATATTTCTCTACCTCTACCTATGACTGAAACCCAAAGTTGACCACAGAACGAAGAGAAAACGCATACTTGGGACACACAATTAAACAGTAAAATTACACAAATAGGATTAGTATCGGGAAACGGTGGTACGTGTTGAAGAGCGAAATATCCGTTAGACACGTAAGGTCTATAATCAATATGTGTATCCAGTAATGACATGGCGCAGAAATTCCTTCACTCACTAACAAAGGCATGTAGAACTATTGATTATTCAACTAAATAAACGAAGAAAGAAATGATCCCATCAGATGGGGGGGTAATATATCAAGAACTTCAGATCAATGGTTGAGACCAGTTCAGGATTGTAAAGCTTGGAATCATGCAAGGGAATCTCAAGTCAGTGGTATACAGCAGTGGACGAAAATAGTTGGCGTAAAAGAGGTCACCAGAGCAAACCCCTGCTTTCCTAAATCCCAAATCCCCAAGACTCCAAGACCCCAAAATCCCCATACCCCATTGACCCCTTGATTGCAAGGAATCTATTCCCCAAAACACTTAGGCGCCAATATCTTAGACCGCTAAACCCCAGGCCTCCAAGCCTCAAGATCCCAAGACCCCACAAGCTTCTAGAGTTTTAGAATCCCAATGAACCCCACAGACCCAAAGACCCCAAGACTATCAATTCGCACAGGATTCAAGATCACATATTTCTACCCCAGCATGAATTTGTATTGGGAACAGAATATTGGAAATAAGAATAGAAAGCAAAACATTCGAGGCTACTCTTATAAGTAAAGAGAGTTAGGCAGGGATGCCTGCTGTCACCCATCTTTTTCAACATCTACTCGGAAGCCATATTTAAGGATGCACTGTGGCATTAAAGGTGGAATCAACATTAATGGCATAATCATAAATAACCTAAGGTACGCCGATGATACGGTAATTTTAGCAAATAACTCAGCACAACGAACTACAGCAAATGATGAACAGGATAATTACTTATAGCGAGATGCACGTACTACTTATCAAGAAAACAAAAATATTAATGTTCTCAGAGTACTCGAAAAATGAGAACCTAAAGATTAATGGGTAGTTGAACAGGTTGTTTAAATATTTAGGAACCGTGATATCTCAGCAAATGAATTCAAAAAGTGAGGTTTGATCAAGAATTGAACAGGCTAGAAGTGTGTTTCTAAGCATGAAAAATTTTGTCATTAGATCGGAGTTGAGTTTAGATCTATGAGTTTGAATGCTGCGATGCTATTTGTTTTCGGTGCTTCTGTATGGTTGTGAGAGTTGGACCCTAGATCCTACATTGAAAAGGAGAATTGAGGCATTCGAGTTGTATCTATAGAGACGGATGCAAAATATCTCTTGGGTACAAAAGGTAACAAACACCGAAGTGCTCAATCGCATGAAAAAGCAAATATAAAACTTCTATTGACTATCACAGAACGTAAAATTAGATGCCTAGGCCACATATTGAGAGGAACATGATATGTGTTATTGAGACTGATTATAGAGTGCAAAATCCAAGAAAAAGATCTGTCGGCAGACGTTAGAATTCCTGGCTCAAGGATTTATGTAGATGGTTTGGGTGTAAATCCATAGATATATTCCTAGCAACAGTCTCGAAAACCATGATTGCCGTTTGGATCGCCAACCTCCGTAGGCAGACGGTGTAGCAAGAAGAAGAATTTGAACGAAATTAACCAAGTAAACTGTACCTTTCCTTCTGCGCTTTGATCGATGAACTCCGCATGTCTGCCTGTCCCCATGTTCGAGATGGATGCCCTGAAGAGCAGGTCGGCGACTCCTCTTTTCACGTTAGCGCAAGGCGACAAGGATATGAGGATCCTGCTCACGGCGGCGCCCCTTCTCAAATCCGGCACGATGTTCTCTATCCTGACCTCGTCGATGTCGTTGAGGGCGGCGGATTGCCTGAAAACGGCGTATCGCTGCTCCTCGAAGTTCCGAGATTTGTACGGCTCGGAGAACTCCTGGTGGTTATCCAGTGCGTTGTAGATGTCATTCTGGAAGGAATAATTGTGAATGTGAGGGCAAAGTTGAATGGGGAAGAAGGGGTGGTTTTGGGTTTAGGGCTCCGCTTAAGCTCATTGTAGGGATACGATTTAAACAAGTTGTTTGAATGATACTGTATGAGAAATAAAAATGTGGAGAAGGGCTGCAACAGAGCTGACAACGTGGTGATTCAAGTAGTGCTACAATGGGTATGAAGTGAGATTACGGAAAAAACGTGAATTCTTTCTACCAAATTCAGATGTATCTGACTGTAAAGCTGTCCCAACGCTACTTCATGACACACCCTTCTTTGACATTCCGAATTATGTATAAGACGTGTTACGTGTTACTTTCGTTTTTATTCATATTGTAACGCGAAATGTAAACAACCAGCGTAAGCATTCTGCTTATCGGACGGCGGCTTACCTCAAAGGGAGGCCGCTCCGTTAATTGAGTCATAAAAACAGTCGCAAAATACTCGAGACAATTCATTTAAAGGAAGAATGATTTATTACGCTCCGGGCCTTTCTAGAATAAACATTATTAGAGAAAAGAATGAACTGGAATCTTCTCGAATACAATTGAGATATGTATATAAACACGGGCTTGCGGTCGGAGAAGATGAGACGTGAAGCCGCGAGTGAGTAAACAGTGCGAAAAACGGACAAGTAAAATAAATTAGCAGTTAAGAGTGTGACAAATTAATTACTAGTTAGGAAATAGGCTAGATAAATTAAGTAGTGATAAGACAGTGTAAAATAAATTAGAATAAACGTTAGGTACAATATCTTGTTGAATATCGCCCCAATACATATGGCATGATATTACAGTTTTCCGTTCAATACTATATACATACTCTATATATATCGTATAAATATGTTTTATCAACTCATTGAATTATCCGATAATAATGTCGTACACAATAATGCAGGTAAATTCGTCAGTTAAAAATATATTTAAAATACACATTACACAGCCAATAAATACTGTAAATGTATTGATTTGATACGATCGCACTAAAGTTCGGGATTTATGACATTTGCATATTTCATTATTTCATTATTAGTTGGTTACGGTTAACTCTATCATTTTATGGTAGGTATAGATTAAGATAATAACTACGAATTAAGAATTAATTGCTTCTGTAATTTTTGCATATATTTGCAAATTTATTTTCGAATACTAGTGCGTGTATTTCAAAATTCTGAATATTAATCATGAACAGAGCAAGGCCATGCGAGTATTTGGAACAAGGTCGCATCGTGAAGTCCAGTGATGATTACTTGAAATACTTTCAGATTTGTTAGTAACAATTTTAAATTTGGAAACTCACTTAATGTCACTATTAACACAACATTATTATGGGCAATGACCCTATGGACAACTGTTTTGTTGCCTAACACAATTCATCGTGGCGGCCATATTTGCTTCTCTTTTGCGACGCGCGCATCACCTACGTTGTCATGTAAATAAATATTTTCTTATGAGAACGTCGGGTCAGTTATAATAATTATCTGTGGTTTGGATTAATACTAAGCATCGGTTAACTGTGAAGAAAAGGTATACAAAGGCAGAAAAAGAAGAAGTAAAAAATTAATGTATTACATAATGAAATTACTTAAAATATGGAATTAAACATAAAAAACTACACAAATATTAAAAATTTAGAAACTTCTTTATAATGGCACGCTTGACCATAATTCCTACAAAACAATTGCTATTTTTAATAACAGGGAATTAATTGTTGTTTTGTCTGTAACTCCGAAAGTAATAAAGTTATCGAGTGGAATATTTTACATTTTATATTGTAAATTTGCTTCCTACATCAAGTTTCAAATTCGGTTGAGCGAAATCTAAATTATAAATAGTATTTCTATCAGTAGACTTTGCCCCTCCCCTCCTGCCCTAATTTGACATTTTATAGCAACAGGTGTCAAACCAAAAAGATAAAGGATTCTAATGAAAGTAGGAGTGTTATAGATTTCTGCCAGCTTTTATAGAGATATTTTCCAGAAAAATGTACTTTTATATGACCTTAGGAATTTCGCCAATTAACGGCAGATTTAAAACTTGAAAAATGTTTGGACGAATTTCTCTCGTCCACGTTGGATAACAGGGTTTTTTCAAAGCTTTTGAATGAGTTTTTCAAATGCCTAAACTAGGTATAAATTCCTGAGATATGGTATCTTGTCGTCCTTAATAAAACATCCTATATATAAGCAAATTATGTAATAAACTAAAAGTAGACACTTATTAACATATCCAAATTAATGTGAAATGAAACGTTTGTTCACAATTAATCTAAATAAAATGTTTACCTTTAATATTAAAGATGTGTCAAAACCAGTGGATATTTTAAGAAATAAAGTACAGTTTTTAGATTTTTTGCATAAATATGCACGACTTTACGTATTATATATAACTATGATTTAAAAAATCTAGTTAATATGTCAGCAATATTTTCCACATCCTTCTCATTTCCTAAATGGATTTCTCTTATTTATAATTCGCATTGGCATTACATGTTTGGTTAAGTTGTTACCTGATATTTGACGATATCTTCGCTCTCAAGAAACACTTTCAGCTTCTTCCAGTCAAACGAAGCCTTCTTTCTGTAAACGTCCAACGGTCCAGGTTTGAAGTCGGGTATGATTGACTCCGCCATAGTACCTAATGAACGCCGTCTCAGTGAGATGTGAAAGTACTGTCGAACTACAAGTGATACTTTTGAGGAGAAAGCAAAAATCATTGAGGTTATATTATATACATGTAAGCAGCGGTGCTTTATTTAATTCAATATCTATTCGCTAATCGCTATCGCTTTTGTGTTGTTAAACTTTCGACTCGTCAGTCGACGACGTTTATAACAAAGGTCAATCAGTTAAGCGTACGGTTAACGTAATACCCAAATACATTTTATACTGAATCATTGTTGTGATACTTGACGTTAATTTATAATGCATGGATAGACGTTTAACCCAGAAGCCAGGTAAAAGAACGTGAAAAATTTTAACAGCACCTTCACACTTTTCTCATGTATGGTGAGGTTTAACTGAAGGCAACTGTACAGGCGAAACCATTGACCGAAACGTACAGCTAATTTTGGGTCCTGGGTAAATAAACAGTGTATATAAGTGGAAAATTCAGTTTTCCGCCCGTAAAATTTTCTGCTTTCATCCTAGGAAAAATAGTTAATGAAGAGAATGCAGGCATCGGAAGTGCCTTTATTTTGAGTTATTGTTCATCAAAATCGGTCAATTAGTTAGCGAGATCCTCTCGAAAAACCTATCATTTGTGCAAGTATTTAAAATGTTAATAATGCCTGAGCAAATCAACTGAAATCATATTGGTGCATTTTTCCAAGGGTCTCTACGGGATCTTTCAATGTGTTCATAATTTCAGCACGATCGATTGAACAGTTCATAAAATATCTTAATTGTACACACCTATGTTTAAACAAATGTGCAGCTCCAGGAAGTGCTCGGAGAGATATCTTACATTGAAACAATATATTTTACGGGAAATCTATTATATTGTTAGAGCAAAAAAAAATAGTGAATTTAATTCAAAATAATAACTAAAAACTGGTTGAAAGTAATGGATTTTTTTAAAGTTATAAACAATTTAATGCTCAAAGTGACAATGGTCGTAGACTTCCCAATCTATGTGGCCAAAATGATCTTAAAATATTGTTTGGTTACTACAGACAAAGGAAATACACAAATACACATGGTATCAAGAAACAGGACTGCTAAAATCAATCATTGATACTTGTTACATAATGACACAGGATGTTAAAGTGAAACGAAGTGCTTCCTGTGGATCAGACTTCAATCATTTAGTGACAAATATATATATGTAACATTTGGAAATATAATCCTGAAGGCCCAGAAAGTACATCAGAAGGATCGTTATTTAGATAAACTATTTAAATATTTTATCAAATGTAATATAGTATATTTATAGTAGGTACTTTAGTGCCATTTGTAAACTATTTAAATATTTTATTAAATGTAATATATATTTATATAGCAGGTACTCTAGTGCTTTGCTGATATGTGATATGTTTAAATCCAATAATACTATGTCAAATATGTTGTGTTCTTAAAATATGTAGTAATTCTTTGTTTAATTCAGAAAATATAATTATTCCGAAATTAAATTTATATTGCTTGGAATTACATAGTATTAGTTATGTTGTTTTCAAAATATCTAACTGACATTTTACTTAAATTACTTATGAGTCAAGTAAATTAACCTGTTTTTATTAATAGTATTAAGAGGGTATTAGAGTGGAATAATTTTGACCGCTTGGTCACAACATAAGGTGCCATCTTGCACCAATTAAGCAAAAAAGATACTTATACATTTTGGTTGTAAATTGACCACTTAATTAATAAAACTGGAAACTTCAACTTATGTTACCTATTATGTGGTGTCCGTGACATCTACTAAATGGACTTAATACTTATACGTAATGTAGCGAAAATATGACTTAATAGGTGAAACATGGCGCCGTACATATGTCACCAATTTGCTGCCAGCAAGTAGACTGTAAGCGATTAGGTGATACAAGTTATATAGTATCACTCATAGTGTTTTACTTACTTGGGAATTACCTTCTTTTGTGGCCTATTAGGTGGTCTGATATTACTTAACATAATATTGCGACCTATTAGCAATCTTTTTTCGTTAAATATTTGTTCACCTTGAACGGTCTCACCTAATTCATTGAAATATAACTCAAGTACTACATAAATAGGTAAAATTAATTTTGACTTTGGTGGACCACACCTAAGGGTACGAACATACCGAAGATACCTCGATGTCGCGGTCGACGTCGCGGTCGATGTCGATGTGAGGGCGAACATACCGAAGATGCTTTTCCTTTCAGTGTTCCTTGCAGTCTACTCGGGGAACGACGGGAACGTTGTTTATTGATTTGTCTATTTATTAAAAAGTAGTGAAATAATGTACAACAGCGATAGTAGTGACAGTGATTATGACATGTCTTCAAGTGCAAAGTGGTGGATTCTCTGTAATTCATCAAATCGCCAATTTAATGTTCATCCCATAAACCAGAAAAGACAATATTTAGGTGAATATCACCATCTCTTCAATTAGTTAAAAAACCATCCAGATAAATTTTTTGCGTACATGAGAATGACTCTTGATACGTTCCAGTATATCTATGACAATGTAAAAACAAGAATTGAACTTTGCACATATAACAACTACCATACAAACCCTATTCTTGGCGAAGAAAAACTAGTAGTAACAATACGTCGCAATGAGAAGGAATACGGAAATTCGCCCGTCTTCAGTAAATAAAATTGCCTTCCGTATCTCCCTCCGGCTAAATGTCACGTGGTTTGAAGAGCACCAATGAACATGCGAGTTACATCGCGATCAACAGCTCGATCGCGATGTAAAACAAACTATTTTGATCTGGCATCGACCGCGCTGTAAACCGCCATGATAGGCGGCGAGGGTGAATGGGTGAAACATCTTTGGTATGTACGCTTTCATAAGAAAATAAAGGTTTGTTTCGACATCGACCGCGACATCGACCGCGACATCTTCGGTATGTTCGTACCCTAAGTAACAATTTACCCAGTTAACAAGCTGGGTAAAATTTGTGTATACCATCTAAGAACTACGCGGAATTTCAAAACTACAATAATTGAATTGGGAAGGTTTAAATATTCAATCTTTAACATTTTTAACAATCTTTAGATTGTTAAAGCTTATGTTTTAAATCGCTGTCACCAACGATTTCTTTCCACCAATTTGGTCGTCTCAAAGCAAACGGTAACTGAGAGATCCCTTGTTGTAAGTGTTTGTATACCTACAAATAAATGACATAATTGAAAGTACATTGTTTAACAAATTGTTTTTACTTACGCTTCCGTCTGAAGCCCCAAGAACAGATTTAAGTATGAAGTCTAGTATAGCGACTGCGTCGACCAAGGCCACTGCATCGTTTTTTTTTATTTCAGCGCAAATCTTCAGGATGCCTTCTTTAATGAAGGTGGTTAGTTGAGGTCCAACAGTATATCCTCCTTCATGTAGTAAAGGTATGAGTTTTTCCAAAGAGTACAGTCCATACAGAGAAAACAGTCTGGTGAGGATATGTTTGATGGATGGATCCGTGGTTTGTTGAATAGTGATCAGCACTCGTTGAAGGAAGAAATACTGAAGTATATATAAGAATTAATAATCCGTAAAGCAGAGATAATGATATGATCATACTTGTATGCAGGCGATGGCTAATGTCCTTGGGTGATACACTTGGGCGTTATTCTTAACACAAAACTCACTTTTCGCTGACCTAGTTTCCCTTTGCACTTTCTCATACGTCTTCCTCAAGTATTTATTAACTTTAAACGGAACTCTCATTTCTTCGACACTAGGTACTAACGTTAAGAGGCCTAGCTGACCTAGCTCAATACATTCGAGCAAGTTAAAGTAGGGATATGACACAAGTCACACAAGCGCTAATTTTAATATAAGAAAGTGGCGTAGGCGCATCTTTCACTAATTCCAATATGGTGGAACGTCAGGTCCGGATTTAAATTAAAAATCATAATAATACAACTTTAATTCTTAAAAACATGTATTTCATTAATACAATATTATTTGTAAGCTATATCTTCACAATTATAATGAAGACAATATAATGCGTGAGAGATGTATTTAAAAACAGCTTATTTTTCATACACCATTGTTACTGTCCTTGAAACAGAACAAGTTTATTGTGTTGATGTCTGATGCTTAAATATGTATTGGGTTTATTTTTATATATATAATACATCCTTACATCTATATATTTACATGCTGTGGCCCTAATCAATAAATTTCTATGGTCTGTTTAAGCAAATTGTAACGTTATTTTTTTGAGAGGCGGCCTGAATCGACAACCTTAGCCAGTTAATTGGAAATTATTTAAGATCCCTGGATATGCAACCAACTTAGCCCTTTACTTAGTAACTCTACTTAACTTTATATTCACACATTTTACGTAATTCACGTCCCCGGGAGCCAAACTGACCTGTTGACATAGCTCGTTTGCCCCTAAGGCCAACAGGAGTCAGGTGATAAAGGTAAATGTAAATCATAACCTCTAACAGGCCACATGTAATTCAATACCAGGGAATAGGGCCGATGTAACAGGACTAGTGTCGCCAGGGGATAGGGTGTATTGTTGCCCCATTAAGGGCTAAGTTATTAGTTTCGTATCCCTTCCCTTGTGAACACATTTCTGGTTCGTGAGAGGTTATGCGCGGTAACTAGTTTAACGTCAGATAAGGCTCCGGGAGAATAGGTAGTTATACAAGAACGAAGTTATCTTAACTAGGATTGTGTGGACTAAGTAGGGAACAGGTAATCTAGGAATTTTAACCTCCAATTATAAAACGTAATAAGTTGCCAATAATAGAACTAATGTACCCGGAATGTCTTCACAGGGGATATTATAGATTATTGCGTAGTACATAATGAAGGGTTGAGCCCTCAAGTGATCTCCCATCCTCTGTGAACACATTTTTGGATGAGAGGTTAGATTCAATAGGAAGATTCGGCTTAAAATGTAGTACAAAGTATTGGCGACTTTTAGGAATACATGGTGAGACCCTATAGTAACAGTACCACAGGAAATAGGGATAATTTGATTAATTTCTATCTATTCCTAGAAGTCAAGGGTAGGCAACCAGTTATACGAGTAGTTTTATTTCGCTCATGCAGATATGTCTTTCCTTCTCTCACTTAATTCGGATTGGTTGACAGTTAGGAACATTTATTTGTATTGGTAATGAATTTTGTTAAGTTTATGGCCATACCTTCTAGAAGGTTCTTTTTTTTGTAGAGAAGGAACGATTAGTATAAAAGCGGACAGCTCCCCTGTTTTCGCTCTCTTATTCTCTCTTATTCTTAGTCTCTGTTACCGGTTGCTCTTATTCTCTTAGTCTTTTACGCTCTTACTCTCCGTTAGTTCTTACTCTTGCTCTTTGTTAACGTTAGTTATTTTAGTGATTTACTCTCTGTCAATCTCAGTGATTCTTGCCCTCCGCTATCGAGTGGTTCCTGATTCCGGGCGTGAGTGCGAGCGACAGAAAGTGGGACTCTCGCGAACATTGTGATCCCGAACCGGTTGGTGTGTGCACGGAACGACCGTTACGTGAACGCGGTGTTCCGTCGTTTCGTTTCGCGCGCTGACAGGCGACAGCGAGAGAAAGGGGGTTCCTGTTTCCTGTTCCGACGGTAACCCGTCCCGCAGCGACGCACATCCGAACCGAGCCATCCGAGGGACTTCGCATCTGTCGACAGGGGGGGCCCAGAGCCGTCCACGCCGTAGTCCCGCTACGACGCCAGAGCCGCCCTCGCAGTAGGACCAGCCACAACGACCGGGGACCTACGTAAGCAGCCCAGGGGTCAGCCCCAGGGACCTACGTAAGCAGCCCAGGGGTCGGCCACGACGCCAGAGCCGTCCACGCAGTTGGACCAGCCTCCAGTCCAGGGGTCCAGAGACGACGCCGGAGCTGCCCACGCCGATAGCCGTACCAGTCCAACCACCCCAGTCCAGGGGGCCTACGCCGGCAGTCTAGGCAGTCCCTCGAGGGTCAACAGCAGCGTCGCCCCGTACCGGTCAGGTTAGGGTTATTAGGGCACAATATTTTAGTGGTTGCATATCCGAGAGTGGGGTACTATATCAAACTATAGTATATTAAATTCATTTATGAGAGTTGTTCAAGTTTTATTTTTCGGATCTAACCTCAACCTCTCTCTTGGATGCGAATAAGCCTTCGTAAAGGTAAGTGAGACATCTGATAGCTGTGAGACGGTATCGTCTCCTCTTAACAACTAAAGGGGAGATCGAAGTATCAGTCAGGGCCGGGCTTTGTAGTTGTTGGCGCCCTTCTTTCATCGCATTATTTGGTCAACTTGTAGTTCACCCACGACCACTCACCGACGAGTTGAGTTAGTCGGGCCCTGTGAGTAAGATCATCGAACGTCTTGTAACGTTAATAGAATTTAACGTTGCAAAATTACTAAAAATATTTGTATTTAAATGTTTTTTTTAATTACTTGCAAATTAGGTAAATTGACCTGTTTTGATTAATAATATACAGGTATTAGAATTAAATAATATGGACCACTTGGCCACAACGTGACGTGTCATATTGCACCAATTAGGTCAAAAAATTAGTTTTTGGTGTAAATTGACCACTTAGTTGGTGAAACAGGAATTCTCGACTTATTTCACCTATTAGGTGGTGTTTGTGACACTAAATTAACTTAATCCGTAATATAGCGAAAACAATTGACCAATTTCCTACCAGCAAGTAGAATAAGGTAATAGAAGTTATGTAGTATCACGTGCCATGTTTTACCTATTTGATAATTATGTTCTTGTGCCACCTGACAGGTAGTCTGATATTACATAACATAATATTACTGCTTAATAAGAAATCATTTTTCACCAAATTCTCATGCCAGATATTTTATTATATTGAACAACCTCACCTATTTCTCTAAAATACAATACACTTTCTATATAAATGGGTAAAATTAACTTTGATTTTGGTAACAATGCCTAAATTGTAAGCTGGGTAAAATTTATACATATCACTTCAGAACTATGTGAAATTCTAAAACTACATTAACTGAATTAGGACAATTGATATAACATCATCCTTAGCTAATAACAAAATAATTTGTTAGGGTGGCACATTAAAGCTTATGTTTCAAATCGCTACCACCAACGATTTCTCTCCACCAACTTGGTCGTTTCAAAGCAAACGGTGACTGGTACATCGCTTGTTGTAAGTGTTCGTATACCTACAAATGAAATGATTAAAAGTATATTGTTTAACAAATGGTTTGTACTTACGTTTCCGTCTGAAGCCCCAAGAACAGATTTAAGTATGAAGTCTGGTGGAGCGACTGCATCGACCAATGCCACCGCATCGTTCTTTATTTCAGCGCAAATCTTCAGGATACCTTCTTGAATGAAAGTGGTTAGTTGAGGTCCAACGGCATATCCTCCTTCGTATAGTAAAGGTATGTGTTTTTCCAAAGAGTACAGTCCATACAAAGAAAATAGTCTGGAGAGGATATGTTTGATGGAAGCATCCGTGGCTTGTTGGATTGTAATCAGCATTCGTTGAAGGAAGAAATGCTGAAATATGCATGAGAATTAATAATCCGTAAAGCGGAGGTCATGCTGTGATCTTACTTGTATGTAGGCGATGGCTAATGTCTTGGCGTGATACACTTGGGTGTTGTTCTTAACCCAAAATTCACTTTTTCCTGACCTAGTTTCTCTTTGCATTTTCTCATACGTCCTCCTCAAGAGGTAACAAACCAACCATTGATAAGTCCTAATAATATCTACAAACATTAAACGGAACGTCATACTAATTTGGCTGTTTCAATTAATTGCTCTTACTGATTGGATCACTCATTTCTTCGACGCTACTAACGTTAAGTCTACTCATTTCTAAGATGTCCAAACTGTTTGTTAAAAAGTCTATGGAATTCATCGGACTGGATATCTTCTGCCTTCGCAATATCTGCGGCCATAGTTTCACCAGATAGTTAGACGTTTGTTGGATAATGACGTGGTTTTCACCTTCGTAAGTCAAGTTCACATCAAAATCGTTCCTGATGTCTCCGATACCAGCAACTTAAATTTGTTAAGTTAGGTTCAATGTTTCGAAACTAACCGTTTCTACCTTTTAAGTATCCGTGACCACCACAGGCTTCCCTACATTCCTGTATGGCGTCCCTCATGGTCCAACCTGCCACAGGTTTACTAGCACAAGAAACTGCGTGAATTTCCATTCCCATTTCCGGGGCGTTTGGTTTGCTTTGTTTTGTTAGTGCTTCGGTAATAAATTTGTTGTACGTCTGTGACAAGTACTTAGCGGAGTTTCTTATTACGTAAGCGGCAGCTAAATGGGGCAGAAGCCTAATTTGCTGAAAGGAATAATTATTAAGTCTTTTTGAAGAAAGTATCAAAGTAAGATTTGCTTGTAGAGACATTTAAAAGATAATATTAATCATATAAACATATTACTCAGTACGGCTGGAAAGAAACGGGACAAAGTTTTCAAAGGTAAAATTCACTTCTTTATTTCAGAACCAAAATATCGACTGAAACTGAAAATTATACTTCATGTCCATATCAGCAGAAATTGAACATTTTTACAGGTAAGTAAATGATGTGACTAAATGCTAGAGTAATGAACCAAATCCCTTATATTTTATATTAGTTATAACTTAATTCAGATAATCAAATGGATTTGTTCCATGTTACGAAACATTCAGTTAAAGTTGCCGCATTGACTTGGGTCTAAATATGGATGTTCAATAGCGCTACTTTATATAACATGTGACGTTTGTTTTTCTTTGTTATTTTTTAATTAGCATCGTTGCTGAAAATTGCTATTTTGTGGGCTTGGAATTAGTACAGTTTCTGAAGGTTTTCCACTCCGAATTCGGAATCCGAATATAGGTTAGTTCAAGGGACAAAAGTGACATAGTGCTAATATGCGCTTTTATCCTGAGAGTAGATGCCACTCCCTCTCAGGGGTGAAAATTATTTCATCCAAAATAACCGTGGCAATCGATACAGAAACAAATTCTAAGCAAAATATTATTTATAAAATTTTTCTATAAATCAACAATTTCTGAGTTATTTGTTATTAAAAACTTTTGATTTTTTCATGTTAAAAGTGCATTTTTGTCCGGTTCTACGAAGAAAAAAAAGCTATGTGGTTCATATATACAAAATTACAAATTAACACGAAGAGGTGTCTAATAAATTTTTATCTTATTAACTTATGCATTTACCTTATATTATAATGTTAAAGACGTTTGTGGTCTCTTACTAGATTTCATCTTCATTCCTCAAATATTGTTAAACTTATGCACCATTTCACAATAAAATCACTATATTTATTTATTTATTTTAGAACAAGAGGTGATTTTCAAGGGTTGAGAAGTTACAGAAAATAAATTAATTTTATCACAAGCAGTGAAGAAATTTGAATTTAATATTAATGAATAATTAAAACGTTTCAAACTATTAAGAAATATTTTTCTAATATTTATTTCAGCATAAGGGGTGGTTTCATAATATATGTATACATAATAAGCTACCATTTCTCAAAATATCTTCCCGTTATATTACAAAGTAACAAAGTTATGAATTTTTTTAAAACAGTCTATTTTCAACATTTTTCCGCTGTGTCTCGGTTGGATTGGGTTTTAAATTTTGAAGGTTTTTTTAAGTCTCTACAAATGTCCCATTGTCAGTAAAGCGATTCATTTAGCACTTCATGACATGAGCAAAAAAACCAAAAAAAGTAACTTTTTATTTAGTAATTTTTGAAGTGAAACTTCTTTGCGCACGTTATACACTTTGGGATGGGATGTTGGTCGAAAAACAGCGTCACGCGTGATAAGAAATCCGAGGACAAAGCCGTGTTGCCAGAATGCACGTAAAGTGTACCTCTTCCATCGCGTCCGCGAATCGAGCCGATCGCCAAATTGTTTCTGTGCACTACCAAAAAGGTCAACGTGGCAACACCGGAGAGCGTCGAAACTTTCGGACAGCTGACACCAAACCTAACCTCAAACGGCGAGAAACAATAACATCGAGTGGCAACAAAACGGTGAGCTGTATTGTTGAATTGCGTGACATGGACATGGAGAAAAGTGAGGAGGCGTCGTGCTTCACGTCAGATGAGAACATAGAGACATCTGTGGAGACCATCGTGAAGGCGATCGTAGGAGGACTCCAGCCATAGATGGTAGAAGCGGCGAGGCAACCAGCGACCATGGTTGCTCTGGACGTGTCGGGGCAGACAGCAATGTCCGGATCGAGCCGCAGCGAGGAATCCGGAGTGGAGCAGGTGAGTGCTCGACTTCGACTGACTTTGGCGATGAAGATGGTGGAAGTGTTCGACCCCAGCAGCCCGGTGTGGAGCGATGGATCTCCAAGATTGATCAACTTGGGGGCGATCTAAGACTGGACAGATTTAGAGAAGAGCACTCTGTTGCAGGCGCGGTTGGCAGAGGGACGGCGAAGATCTGGCATCAGCGTCTCGACAACTACGATCGACCATGGGCAAAGTGGCGAGCCATGTTAGAGGCGGCGTTCCCTAGGCAGCGAGATTTCCACGGGATGATGACGAAGATGATGAGATGGGAAAAGTTGGCCAGCGAGACAATGACCACCTACTACCGTGCGAAGCTGGCGTTGTGCGGGAGAGTCGGCGTTACCAGCGAAATGCTGTCTCCTGCATTATTACTGGATTGCCTGCAGAGCTACGAGCGAGTGCTTATGGCGTCTGTAGCACTTCCCCGGAACAGGGCAATCGAAAGCGTTTGATGCTACAACTGCCAGCAGGTGCATCTGGCTAAAGAAGTTTCACTTCCACCGTCTGGTCCGACGCAGCCTTTTTTTTGTTTGTATCAAATTACCCAAACTGAAATGTTGGTTGTAATTCAAGATTTAAACATCTACAGGATATTTTAAAAAAATTGGCGTAAATGGATTGCTGTACTTTGTAGCACGAAAATTCTCTATTACTTGGGATAGAGCTGGTGTCGTTCAAACCCACGAAGAATCAATACAATATCAATCTATTTTTATCATTACACGAGAACCACTTCTTAATTTAACCAATGTGGTGTTATGTGAAATAATGCAATTGATGAGTGTAATGTGAAGTTTGATAATTTTGATTACTTAACACACCTTGTATTGTAACATCCTTGGTTAAATATTTAAAAACTTAATTATTGGTGGTGGTTACATGATTCTGTAAAAATCTTGGGAGTATAGCATAACTTTGGAAAATTCACGTGCACCTGGCTTAATGCCTTGATTTATATTTTTGCTATATTATAAGTGACAGTGTGGGGAATTCAAAACTGAACTTACATGCGATTGGTATTCCAATATCGGCACCTCCTCGTTCTCATTCGGTCCGAATTGCTTCCTCACAGCAGCGTACCTGATCGCTATCGTTAGGGCTTTAATTCCGAAGGTCTCACATCCCCCTGTGATGCCAACTCGGCCCCCGGAAAGTGTACCTAAGGTGGCTCCGTGTCTTTTACTAGAATCACTCACCGGCGTGACGTAACGACCGTCCTCGGTCACGTCACCTAACTTGTTGAGTAGGTTCTCCCGTGGGATTTCGTAGTCGAAGAACTGGAGGAACCTAAAGAATACTTTATTACCCTAATCACTTTTGGGGTAATGGTTTCGTCTTACCCGTTGTCTATCCCGTTCAGACCGATTTTCTCTCCCATGTCGCCAACTGCGAGTCCTGGATACGGTATAAGCGTCTTCGGGTTCCGAATGGGCACTACGAAGGCGTGCAAACCGCGCTTCGCTCCTTCTACTATCAATTGGGCGTAGACTACGCCGTGGGTGGCAGTTTGGCCTAAGTTGCCAGCCCAACATTTTGCCGCTTGGAAATCGGGGGAGTTCAACACGAAGACCTTTTTGTTTTTATCGTAAGTGGCAGTGGTCCTCATCCCTCTGGTGTTACTACCGTGGCCGATCTCGGTCAAGCAGTAACAGCCGCTTATCTATAAATTTCAACGGTTTACTTCACATTTCGGTGGGTTTCTTCGACCATATATTAGGTATTTATGTACGTAGACAAGCATTAGTAATACAAGAAGAAAATAAAGAGATAATAACAGAACTCGGGTTAGGTTTGATGGTTGTTGCCGCTAGTAGAATAAAAGCCTAGCGTAGTTACGCCTCCATAAGATGAAAGTTTTTAGAAATTTTCAAATTGGAAAAAAAAATCAAATTTACTATTCGAATATACAACGTGATCAAGAATGACTGTTTGAGTTGGCAATACTGAATTTCATTTTTAAATGGTACAACTGGAGTAACATCCGGTTGGTGACACTGACAGCGTCATTGACAGATGCCATTTGCTATTTCAAATTCAAATTTCTGGTATTCTTTTCACATTTATTTATTTAAAATGATTTTCACGTTACAACACGATATTTTCATTGGAATGGCGTACTTTCGAAGCGGGATTTATAACCCAATTACTGGTTGGCAGTACTCTGTCGAGCGACATACCAGCTATTTCAGGAAATGTTTCCGGAGACTTTGGTCACTTTTGCTGTCTTTCAGCAACATATTGCATGCGAGTAGTTCAACGTTATTTGAATACAGGGAGCGCAATCAAACGAAAATCAACTGGTAGACCTACTCTAAACGAGGAAGTTGTCGAGGATATCAGAACTCAAATGCAAACAAATCCTCGCAAATCCTTAAGGAAGGAAGGTCCCTTCAAACAGGTTTGGTCCTTATGCCTCCTATTCAAGCAATTTTCATTCTTACCCATAAGACTTCCACTTTCCCATGTTGTTCTAATTCACGGTTTTACAGGTTTATCATATGGAAGTTGCTCCACTATGCTTAAAAAGAAATTAAAGTACCACCCTAACAAAATTTCCATCGTCCAGTCATTAACCCCTCCTGATCACCCGCAGAGACTGTTATTTAGCAATTGGTTCAATGACATATTAAATAATAATGATATCCTTGATAATACCTTCTTTTCCGACGAAGCCTGGTTTCATCTCAACGGCTATGTGAATAAACAAAATTACAGAATTTGGTCAGGAGAAAATCCTTACGCTATCAGAGAGACATTTACACCCGGTTAAAGTTGGTGTTTGGTTGGCAGTCTCAAGGACGCGGGTGTATGGGCCAATATTTTTTAATTTTATCGTCAATTCGGAGAGATATATCCAACACCTTTTGAAGCCTCTTATAAACCAATTAACAGACGAAGAGCGTCAAATTGGATATTTCTAACAAGACTCTGCAAGGGCACATACGGCTCGTGCTACTATGGGATATTTAAGAGAGAATTTTGGCGACAGAGTAATTAGTCAGGGCATTTGGCCAAGCAGGTCACCAGATCTCACTCCACAATTTTTCATTATTTGGGCTCTTGAAGGACAATGTCTTTAGGAACATATTGCATACTGAAGAAGAGCTGCGAGAGGCAATAGTTCAGGAAGTGGCAAACATTACCCCCAATATGCTGGTGAATATCTTCGAGAGCCTAAAAAGGGGAGTTAATTTATGTCTGGACCAAAATGGGGGGCATTTTGAACATTACCTTTAGCTGTTTAATTAAATTATTGTTCTGTATTTCGAGTTTCATTTTTTAAGCGTTAATTTTTATTCACATAACCTACAATCTTATCGCTGATTGTTATGTCAAATTTTTGTCAAATAAACATATTCGGTTGTAGTGTTGTCAAAAGAACAAGTAAACAATTCTCTAAAAAGTGTTGTCAACTCAAACAGTCATTCTTGATCACCCAGTATATAGATATTGACTTATTATTACACAACGATTATGTTTTTGTGACGTATTGTCATTGAACATATATTTCAAGAGGGCATTTTGTGTATTGTATATGGCAACGCAGTAGTAATACCGTCAGAACCATGAGAAGTGGATTTTGGAACCATCCGATGGTAGGCCTGTCTGTGTACTTTCGTTCATAATATATGGTCGAATTTGGGACCACCTGTCGCTAACCTCCTCGTTGGCGAGCCGCTCGAGGAACCCCTCGTGTCGCTTCGATCCCAAACTCCTGATCGTGGACGCGAACATGTCTTTGGAGACTCCCATCTTCACGATAGATCCGGGCGCCGTGGCATTCACGATCCTACCCATCGCGCTGGATCTGCGCTGATCTTTATTGCGCAGCGTGTGGCTGTACAACTCGCCGAAAGCTTTGACCTGCCTAAAGGCGATGTACCTCTCTTCTTCGAAGCTCGGCGATTTGAAAGGGTCGATTGCGAAGTCTGGGTGGTTCTCGAGTACTTCGTGCACTTCATTCTGAGGAATGAAAGGTAATGAAGTATATGTGTAATATTGCACATTGTGTGATATTACACAGTATGGGAGCAGATGGGGAACGTAGTTAACCTAATCTGTCATAATGATACTAGTAATATCAATAATTTTATATCATGTCTTAGAACTTCAAAAATTGTAAAAGTACATTAGAAATAGTAAATTATTTTATCTACAGCTTTCAAATAATCGCTTCACTGAATATGAAATGTTTAATAAGTAATGATATTCGTGCAATTTTCAATGGAACAATAATTATATAATAGTGGAGCAATACTCTACTAATTTGAAATACCTAAAGGTAGGTAGTTTAGTGATAGATCTTATGACAAAATCTAATTATTGGAGATTGACTGGACACACTGTTTTAGATTTTAGTTATATTAGAATATTTTGGTGAGTACCCATTAACAAGCGAGAAGGATACGTGTTTTACACCCAAATTCAGAATGTGTTGGATCGAAAGTCAATTCGTCTAAATTTTTATTAATTAACTATTTAGTGAAACCAAATGCAATTTAATAAGCAAATCATTAAAAAAATGAAACAAATGTAAGAGAATCTGTGAAAATGGAATCTGTAGCTCAGCCGGGATTTGAAACTAAACTAAACCAGTAGTTTAGTGGTAAGAATACCCGACGCGAAATTGGGAGACCCGGGTTCAAATCCCGTCTGAGCTACAAATTCCATTTTCACAGATTCTCTTTCATTTGTTTCATATACACCTTTACATTGAATTAATTTCGAGAATATATTCCAGCTAAATCATTAAAAGTAGTTTGCAAGTATTATATCTAAAATATCATCTGACTCTGTAGGTTTTAATGGAAATGTAAGTTGTGTATAGTTTAGATAAAGTCAATATATTTTTTATTATTGTTATAGTTATAATTAAGTAAAATTTTTGGTGTTAACCCTTCAGCGTATGGAAATACTGAGAACTAAAAGGAGAATAACGAAGAGAGTATCATTTGGAACGTCAGTTTGAATTATACGATAAAATGACATTTAGGGAAGGATGTCGTTGAAGAGTAATTTGATAACTATTTTCTAAGAGAATATTAGTCCACTTACTTAATAAACATTAATATTAAAAGTTAAATGTGAAAGATTTAGGACTCCCTTTATTTAGACCTTTTATTAAATTTTTCAACAACAATAATATTTATACATAATATTATATAATAATACTATTAATAATATTTTATATCAGTTACATATACTAAAACACAAGTTTAGCTAATAGAAACATTAAAAAGTAATTTTTATTTGTGGTTAATTCAAGTTTTCTGTGGTTTTATTTTCTATTCGTTCATCTTCGATAAAGCTAATGTGACGAGTCTTACTCCTGTCGATAACTCCATAAGTTTCACATCTAATTTTTTATTAGATTATTTGTATGTCATTTATAGGTTACTGAATAAACATATTTTACTGTTGAAATTTATTTATCTGCTGATAACATTTTGATTCAAAACTATATCGCATTACAGAAAATGCATAATAAACTTTTCTACTGTTAAAAATGATGAATCCAAAATCTTGCATGTGCCCTGCTTCATTCAGACTATATCTAATCTAAATTCCTTTAAAAGTAGGCTTAATTTTTAACTTGTGTTACTTTAGTATATACTAAAAATTATATAAATTATCCGTTCCTAAGATACGTTTAGAATACTAAACTTGTCATCTGCAGTACAAGTATCATTAGAGAGCATTCCGTATTTCTTACAGGTTAATAAAAGTAGGTCTTAAAACTCATTCTTTATTAGAGCTGTTTGACTTCTCCTGTCATTCTTGTTTGTCCGTTCATTTGCCAAGTTATTTCAGATAAGAAAATGGATATTCATTTCTCTTTGCTTTCGGATTATAATAATTACTGCTGTGGTTGGCACAAAACCTATTCAGCAGAACGCTCCAAGTTTTATAACTCGCATTAAAGAAATATATAACAAATCTAACTCATAAAAATAGTCTAATCTGAATCTGGTATATCTACAAGTTCCTCCTTTCAACAGCAATCAACTCACAGTAAACAATTTTACTTAAACCTCTACGATATTTGGGTGTTACGATTTTAATAAAATTGTTAACTTCACACTTAACATTTGCTTTACATTCCTACCTGGAATTTGATGATGTCTTCTGTCTCAAGGAACACTTTCAACTTCTTCCAATCGAATGAAGCTTTCTTCCTGTAAAGGTCCAATGGGCCTGGTTTGAAGTCGGGTAGTAGATCTGTCATATTCGAACCAAAGTCTTTCCCACGAAGCACGATTCGTTTAAATGGACAGCGAGAAGTGCTTATGGTATCACGATGTTAAATTGATGTTTAATTAAACTTAGTTTTATCTAATCTTGTCGTTATCGTACTCTATTCAACTTTAGACTTAACAATTAAAAAATGACAATAGAGTAATTAGAAAAATAAGCGTATCAAAGATATGATGACAAATGAAAAAAATAAATCTATCTTTGTCATTTGAGGTTATAAAAAACAATACTTGCACCAACCGACCTTTCGTGATTATTTATAAGTATGTCACGTGATTGATGTAGGTATACAATGTATACATCAATAATACGCAATAATGTATTACATTAGTAATACAATGTAATGGTTTAAATTGATCCTTTAAAACTTTTTATTGAAATCTTAATATACACTATATATATTCATTCAATCAAATTAAAAATGCTGCTTGTAGTTTTACGTTGTACTATTAAAAGTCTCATAATAAAATTACAATTTATGCTTCAAATCATGATCGACGATCTCTCTCCACCAGCTCGGCCTACTGAATGTGTCTGGTGACATGTACATCGCCTGCTCCAAGTGTTTATAAACCTAAAAAGAAAGTTTGGTTATTCACAAAATTTTGTAATTTAGTCTTCTTCAAACCTCTCCATCGGACATCCCCAGGACTGAGTTGAGCGCGAAATCCGGAGGCGCTATCGAATCGATGAGTGCCACTGCGTCACTTTTCAGCTCAGCACACAGCCTCAGCACCCCTTCCTGCACCAAAGTGGTCAATCTCGGTCCGGCCGCATACCCACCTTCGTACAGATAATGTAAGTGCTTTTCCAACGAGAACAATCCGTAAAGGGAGAACAACTTCAGCAAGACGTTCCTGATGGAATTGTCCTTCGCCTCTTCGAGCAACGCGAGCGTCCTTTGCAGGAAGAAGTGCTGGAAATCGAAAGATTAGTTTGGACGGAAAAGGTGGTCTGCGTGTGATTTACTTGGATGTATACGATACTCAACGTTTTAGCGAAGTACACTTGAGTGTCGTTCTTCGCCCAGAACTGTGCTTTCCCAGAGCTAATTTCCGCTTCCACTTTGTCATAAGTTTTCTTTAGTAAATAAGAAACTAGCCACTGGTAACAGTCGATGATCGCTGAAAACAAGTATAATTTATATGGAATGACGTTATATTTACGAATAATGTTACTATTAAGGCAGAAGTTCGTTTTATCTACTTTTGCTAAAAAATACTTTCAAAAACTACTACGAAAATACTAATTATAAGTAAAAATATTTCTCGCGAAATACCACTTTTCTCTACCTGTAAGACAGCTTTCTTGTATCTGCAAGGAGTATTAAATGGGCATAATAATTGTCATTTACAGTATTAAATCTACCTATTAACTTTCTGTTTTCTCTTATATTTTCGACCGTTGGAGAGCATTTTTACTAATCATAATGTATATTGTCAAGCGCAACATTAGCAGGGATCTAGAACAAAGACTTAAACCAGAAGCAAAACGTAAATTTCCAACACACAATTCCGTATAGTAATTTCCTAGCGAGACACGTATGTTTATTCAAATCGATCACCACGCCGCCAAAAAAATACAACAATGAATATTGGTCGCCAGTAAATGACGATCCGAATAAACATTCCGGAGAAGTAATTGAACTGTAGTGCTGCATTTGTCGCCTGTTTTGCATCTGTGGAAATGTCTGGACACGAGGTTCCGAGATCCCTGCACCTGTTGTGCTTCCAGGTCCTCTGGAGACTCATTTAAGTCACTTTGGCCATATTTATCAACTTTCTTTTTTCACATTTTTGTGAGATTTATTTTGTCTTTTTTTGACATGTACATAAGAGCTCTCTTCATCTTCCCTAAGTAATCTTGTCTGGGTTACGACCAACCCCATTTTTTGGAAATGAATGTTTTGATCTGTTTCAACCGTGTTCGTCATCTGAGCAACCACCCTCCAACCGAGCACCCCTCAGGGGATATAGTAGGTACAAAAGTATAGTAGGTTTACAGTTAAAATATATATGGAAAAAATCTATCAACACCTAAATGTTCCCTTTGGTCAAAACTACAGCCAGTTATTTTTTTCACACTTACTTTTTGGCCGGATCATATCCTCAAGACTTTCCACACGGAGTTTGCCGTTCCTCAATATGTCTAATCCGTTCGAGAGAAAATCAATCGAATGCAATGGACTGGAAATGTTTTGTCTCTGCAGGACCCTCGGCCAGACCTTCAACAGCCAATTCGATGTCTGCTGGATGAGGACGTGGTTCTCGCCTTCGTAGGTTAGGTTGGCGTCGAAGTCGTTCCTGATGTCACCGATGCCGGCAGCTAGAAATCGAGAGAAGCTAAGAAACTAACAAATACTTCAAAACCGAGGGGTGTTTTATATAAATTTAATACAATGAGTGAAATGGATTTAGTTTACTTTTATTTCATTTTTCGATCTTTAATATAAGGAAAATGCAAATCAAGAAGCAAATCTGCTCATGTTTCTTCTCTTGTTTGTTTGACTGATTGATTGAAAAAGTCTTCGTTTTTGGCTTGAACTCTGTGGTTTACGCAACATGTTTTGAATTCTTATTATTAATTAGACCTATTTGTGATTTTAGGAAAATGAGCAGTATTATATATTATTTGCATATAAACTATTCTTTAGTACTATTGATAAAAAGAGTTTTAAATAATATACTAGCTGCTTTGATTTGGTCATGGCCCCCCTGCACATACAGGCAGGGAATTAATTTCCAACCTGCTCTCTTTTTTCTTCTTCTACTATTTCTAATTTGGTTGCTCTCCACTGCCATGGCGATTCAGTTAAGGGTTCCTGTTACGGAATCAAGTTGATGGATTGTAAAATATTAGATTGGAAAAGGTACTGGAGGTATTAGGAAGGTTTATTGATGCGAAATTATACGGATGGTATCGAAAATTATATGGATGATACGGATATGGATATGAATGCATCCAGAACAAGCAGTAGCAGAAAAGACCAGAACACTCCAGACCGGATTTCCTTGAAGCAATGGCAATATTTTTGAGGATTTTTAAATATTGTATTAAAAACGGAGACAGGATGGTAGCCTTTACTTCGAAACATATATGATCATTTAAACGAGAACTATTAGGAGCAGTGAGTGGGTAAGCCAACAGAGTAGGTTCTCGGTCTTGCTTTAGTCTGCACTCAACAGACGAGAGTCTACACCTTTAAAGTTGTATAAATGGGATAAATTGTGATCCGATCTAATGAACGTAGACATAGTCGTTTCTTAAAAAACAAGAACACCTTCAGTGCTTTCCTTAACAAGATTTCCATTTCACAATCAAAACCTCAAGACGTCATTAGGTCGGCGAATGTGCTCGAGGAAGTAGGTATGTACTTCATCCCTTTCAATTAACCAATACAGGTATAAAAAAAAACATAAAAACGAAACACATTCATTTTAACGCTCATTTCGCATCATTTTGACCTTAAGACTTTGACATCAAGACCTTAGCATCTACGATTAAAAATCACTGTTTGCCCTTTCCAATACTCATAAATCACTTTTTGAACTTGTTATTATTCGATATATAGACGTTGAACAGATGTATTGGCAAAGTTTATCGTTCTGTGTACCGCTTGAATTTCTATGCATTCCTTACCTTTGAGATATCCATGTCCTCCGCAGGTTTCCCTGCATTCCTGTATCGCATCCCTCATTGTCCAGCTCGCCACAGGTTTAGACGCAGAGGACAAAGCGTGGATCTCCATTCCGGTTTCGGCCACGACGGACTTGTCCATTTCAGAGAACGATGCCATTATGGATGCATAGAAAGTCGTCGAGAAGTAATTATTGAAAATCCTCAAAACGTAAGCAGCTGCCACGTAAGGTAGGAGCCTGTGTTGCTGGAATAGGAGCAAGAGAAGGAAGTAATGAGCATGGGGACATAAAAAGTGAAAGGCATGATTACAAATATGCAAAATGAAAAGATTCTGCAATAATGGTTTGTCCTGTTGAAATTTGAAGTGCTATTAGTGAAGGGTTTATATTCTACTTTCACAAATCATTAACAACACCAAATGGTAACTAATAGGAACATAGGTACTTCCAAAAAATATATTTCTCTCTAAAGGAAGAAAATACGCCAGTACAGTAATCATATGTATTACTGGCTCAACAGTGACTGTCTTCTATATAAGGCGGACTTTTTGACAAAAAGGAAAGACAATGAGTAAGTACAATAACCTAACAGAAAGAAATCTTAATGTACATAATATCTGGTGTGATATTTTTTCTGTGGTTCAACAATTTTTGTCTATAAATGATTTTTGAAAAATTATAATGCAACTTCTTAAACATAAAGAGTAAACCCTAGTAGAAAACGTGAGTAGAATTTCTGCCCAAGTCCAAAATATAGCTAGATTCTTGCTGGTTTTGTTAACTATTATCTCTCTCTCTCTATTATCTCATATTCTGTCCAGATTTACTGGCTACAATCCGTTTACATTAAAATGGTCAGTTTCTATTAGATACCTGAGCAACTTGTGGCCAGAAAAGCTGGAAAGACTATAAGAAACACTCTTAAGTTAATTACAGTCATTCAGAACTACAAGCTACCTGAGCTATTTAAATTTTTGATATCTCACGATACGCCCTGAGAGTTTACACCGGAGATTACGTTACGGTGTGTCTCCGACGACGAGAACTTTAAGCTACAAAAATTTTAAGTCGGATCTGCAGGTTACGCCCTCAGATCCACCCCGGAGATTACGTCACGCCCTGTCTTAGATATACGTGAACTTCAACCAGGACATGCACGGTACGCTCTCAGGTCCACACCGGAGATTACGTCACGCCCTGTCTCCAGTCTTACGGACGATAGCAAACTGCACCGAAACCCATTACCGGCTTATTGGATTACGATAAGAAAGGGACGGTGCACCGACGATTAAGTCCTGAAACAGGTAGCAAAGGAATCCCATCGGATAAATGTATATTAACACCCTATATAAATAATGTAGTAACAACTAGAGCAAACCAACATTTTAATAAAAAAAATATGTTTAGAAAAATCGGCTTTTTGAGCGCTTTAAAACGATACCTCATTCGATAGAGTTCAGAGTTAGTTTGATACTAAATAAATCAGGTTTAATATTTACTGTAAATCGCATCTAAAATGTACTATATTAATTAAGTTAGTAGATGAAATTTGCAAAATATATACACTTCGAAATCGTCTTTATGAGCTCTTCAATTTAATACCACTCGACATATTAGAAATAAATTCTGGATGTTGTATGAGAATATTTCGTTATAAAATAGATTTTATTCATTAAATACCTAAATACTGATTTAAAAAAAAGGTAACATATCGTTTAATGAAATTTATTTTCAGATACAATAATTAGTATCGACTACATACTAGAGACTAGAAACTACAACTCTGAACTCTATCGAATGAGCTATCGTTTTAAAGCGCTAAAAAAGCCGATTTTTCTAAACATATTTTTTTTTTTAAAATGTTGGTTTGCTCTAGTTGTTACTACATTTATATAAGGTGTTAATATACATGTATCCGATGGGATTCCTTTGCTACCTGTTTCAGGACTTTATCGTTGGTGCACCATCCCTTTCTTATCGTAATCCTATAAGCCGGTAATGGGTTTCGGTGCAGTTTGCATCCGACGAGTCTTACAGCCTTACAAACTGTCGACAAGATTCAACACTATAGCCAGTTAACGAACTACGAGATTCAACATACAGTCCACATACAAGCACACAGACCCCCTCTCACCAGTCGTTCATTAATATTGCCATGTTTTCCTGATATTTAACCTGGTGTTTGTTACGCTTATATTATTTTCGTATTAGTATTATTATCATTACATATTATAGAATTTGTTATAATAATATGTACATGTTGTATATGTAAATATTCATGTGGTTATCAGTAAATTTAGTGTTTTATCAATGAACGCTTGTTTATTAAATTTGTGGGTAAATTGTCTCGCCAGGTTTTTAGGCTATAACCTCGACATCTTTTCTGGCCATGTGAATGTGACAGAACCTTTAAAATTCTAGCCAGGATATCTTGCACGTTTCTGCCCACCTATCAGAATAAATAGCTTGTTTATGGGCATATTCTTCTCAAATTTTCTACCTAATACTAAGTTCTCGTTGTCCCGTTTGCTTCCTTTCCTCTAAATCGAGCTGACATCAGCTATTTTACATCCTTCTGGAACATCTCCTTCATTAATACACTCACTGAATATACCGTGATACCAAAAATTATCTCAGTGTCAAAAGTTGCCATGCAATGTAAAACATAAATCAATCATCCTTTTCCTTTTCTGTCATTGTCAAGCTACGCTGCCATCATCAATAACTTACAACTGTTTAATGACTTGACAGATTTTAACACTCAAAAAAAAATGATTGACATAAATGTAGGATACGAGCTACGACAATCATTTTAAAATCCTTGACCACCTTTGATCAAGGTGATGTTTGATATCACGGTATTAACCATAGCTTCTACAGTTACTCAAGGGGAAATTTTTGATCGGGTCAATGGGTATCAATGGGACAAAACGCCAACGGAAATTAACCACTCACCTGCGACTGATACTCCAAAATCGGTACCTCCTCGTCGTCCTTGGGTCCGAACTGTCTCCTTACGGCTGAGTACCTCACCGCTATGGTGAGGGCCTTGATGCCTTGAGCCTCGCAGATTATCGAGATGTTCATTCTGCCGGCCGACAGGGTCCCCAGGGCTGCACCGTGCCTCTTGCTCGGATCTTTCACTTGTGTAACGTATCTACCGTCTTCAGTCACGTCGGCCGTTTTGTTCAGCAAGTTCTCGCGGGGGATCTCGTAGTTGTCGAAAATGAGGAATCTGAGGTAATACGAAAGGGAAGAAATGGTTAGGTGGTTTTATTTGTTTTTCAAAATTGTAAAATAACATCCACATGCTTATTAGTGTTGAGCAATGACGCGTTTCATATTATCGTTTCGATCGCCGATGTATTGAAATTGGTCCAAGCAATTCCCTCAGATGTTGGCACAGCCGACAACCTTTGAGGCGCAATTCGGGTGCTATAAGACCTATGCATTCCTGTCATTCTATTTTAATTGTAAAACTCTCACTAATAAATTCCTTACCCATTATCGACACCGTTCAGCCCTATCTTCTCTCCCATGTCCCCTATCGTCACACCCTGGTAAGGCAGCAAAGTCTTGGGACTCCTCAGCGGTACCACGAAGGCGTGTAGGCCGTGCCTAACGCCGTCCACTATCAACTGGGCGTAGATGGTACCGTGGGTGGCGGTCTGCCCCATGCCGCCAGCCCAACATTTGGCCGCTTGGAAATCCGGAGTGTTCAGCACGAAGACTTTCCTCTTCTTGTCGTAAGTAGCGGTGGTCCTCATCCCTCTCGCGTTGCTGCCGTGGGCGATTTCGGTCAGCCCATAGCAACCGGTAATCTGGAGATAAATTGGATCAAGTGTTTTGGTGCTTAAGGAAAAAGTAAAGGGAAGCAAAATTTTCTCAACTAAGCAAGGTAAAAAAAAATTGCGTTCTGTTAAGTGTAAGTTCCATTGCCTACTGGTGCTCAATTAAGATTTAATCTGAAAGAAAGTACCTACTGCTAAGTCGTTACAGCATTTTATGTCTAAATGGCGAATAAGTAAGACTTTAATATCGCCTGGAAGCTATTAACCAAATTATTCCCATCAGTTGTTTGCATCACGAAATGTCATATTAGACATTGGTTCTTATTATAGATTGTGAAGAGTATGCAGTTCACAAGTAATTGTAGCAGAAAGTGTTTCTTCGAATATTTAAAATAGGGTTATGAACCCGCCCTTTGCGCCGCCCATGCGTAACTGTAGCTTTTGTTTTTTTTACTGGTTAATACTTTCTCATATGAGGCAACCACATGTGAGACGTATTGCAAACTGGTTTAAAAAGCATTTTTGGAAAAAATGTTTGTGTATATATGTATATGTTTGTGCTACAATATTCTCGCAAATTAATAACAAAAACGGTTCAAACGTTGAATTTCGACTTGTTACCTAACCAGGACCTTCCTAGAAGCTTTTTAATAAAATCGGCGAGGATGTAGGGGTAGTCTTGTTAGTGTTATATTTCGGTTTTTGAAAATATTCTTAAAGTTAACTCCAAGAGGTTTTAAAACTTTTTATATTTTTTCCACTATTAAAAATATATGTAATGAATTTAATTTTGTTGTTTATATTTTTATTTTATTTAATTTAATAATGATATTTTTGGCAAAATATTCTCTAAAGGGCTAAAAATTCTCTTACACTTATCATTTTTCAGTTTTGGGAGATTTTCTAAAAATCCACCATAGTACCTATTACTTTATATAGTATATTGAATCTGTCTACTATCGAGTGAATAATAAAGTTTGATAACGCTTTTGGCTAAGTCTGCTCTGAAACATACTTTAGTCTTATTTTCCTATTTTCAAAATTGCCCCAGAATCCGTTCCAAGTGTGTTTTTAGACAAGACATGGCTTTAAAATGTCACATGTTTTATTGACAACTAATTTCATTATTAGTGTCCCATTTTGAAAATCAGGGGTATGCCTATGAGTAGTGTACACCCCCCCCCCCCTCTTCTCCACCAAATAACACAATGATACGAATGTAGGCAAAGTATGTCTATAGATCGTTTCTACAGAGTCGCAGGGTGGGATAAACGTGAGAGCGAGAGAAAAGCCATATATTTCTCGTTCGCTAAACAGAGAACGAAGTTTTGCGATGTTGCTAGCTCGCGAAACAACACATTCATCCGCTACGCACACATCCGAAAGTGTAAAGCGATACGCGACGGCGATACGCATTGACTTGGACTGCTTGCTCGGCCGGCAACGTTGCAAAACATCGTTCCCTGTCATACTAACGAATTACTATGGGTGGGTTGTAGCTGTAGCGCAGAGAGTTAACCCGACGTTGACTAGCGGGTCAGCGGAACCGGCGGTCAAAGTTAACCATAGATCAAGGAATGAGGTGTTGTACGTCCTCGGTTTAAACCGCGGTCGGGTGACATAAGAATGTGCATTGTTGCCAGTACTTACGACAATCTTTTCGATGGTTTATGGATCATAGCACACTGAATCGTAGCGTCACTTGTCACTCGTTGATGGGTCTGATGGGATGGGATGGGTGTTTGGCTTGGGTTTTTCTGTTGGTGTATTCCGTTTATGTTTTCCTTTTTGTTTCATTTATATTGTATAAGTAGTGGACAGTATCTTTACTTAATCGAAATCTCGCTCGAAATTCATTGTTGTCCAGACTTCGAAATGTCTGGTTTAGGCCGAAACTGCTGTGGGGCCCTCGGGAAGGCTTCCATCATTACAAGCTCTCGAAAGTCCTCGTCGTCAGTCAATGCTTCAAGTTTCGTATTATAGATTGGAATGTATCATTTTATTGTGTTATAGTCATGTGTAGGAGTAGATAATTTGAACCAGTACATGCAGAAAGGATAAGTCAAAAAATATAGTTAGATGTTTGGGACTTGAAAGTACCCTTTCCGCTTTCACTTTTTAAAAGCAAATGCTCTAATTGTACGCATTTGAATGAGACTAAAATGGTATATATAATAATCAGTATCAATCACCACATTTTATTACTTACACGTCATTGTGCTTATCCTGTCGATAATAGAATATCAATCCGAAAATTGGAGTGTGATACCTAACCTATTGTTGTTTGTTTTCTAATTTTAACGTCTACTTTTCGCTGCTGGGGCCAATCTGGACGCATACCTAACCTAATATATGGTGTCACTTTTTCCCTATTCTGTGCTTGAACCAAGGTTAACCCGCCGTTCTTGCGTGGTCAGCTTACTCGTAGTTAACCGCCGAGTTAACTCAACGTTCGCTGCGCTACAACGCATTTTTGGACTTGACCTGAGGTTGAACCGAGTTCAGGTCTGACCAGAGGTTAACTCTTGGTGCTACAACCCACCCTATAAGTTTCTCGTTTGCTCTTGTTGATTTCCCACCATGCGTTTCGATAGAAAAGCTCCCTATATCTTGGTACATAATGTATGGTAGGAGGTGATCATATCATAACTTCAATATATTTGTTTTGGGGAAAAAGAATGGACTTTCAAACTTTTGCAAGCATAGCTTTCTTATCGCGGACTTCGCTCGAAGCGCTGGATCGGTGAGACGTGTTAACATCGAAAAACCAAACGATCCGGACGGCCAATTATCGCGGCGCGCTAGCTGTTTGGTGTGGCAACTCGTGTTACAATTGTTTGTATTGTTGGTTGCCTGTTGCAGGGGTGACGACTGCGAGTTGGGTACAAATAGCCGAATATATTATAAAAAATTTACTGGCAAAACACTGCCACCAAAATTGATGAAATCATGAAATCAAAGCGAATATCGTGTTTTTTGAGCTTAGGTTTAATTATTTCGTCGCATCTGCATCTCTTTTAGTCTTATTTTTTCATATTACCCAGCTATACCGTTTTCCCCAACTACCCACCCCACTGGCCGTACCTTGTCCTCCTGGTTATCCTCGATGAACTGCATGTGTCTCTCGCTGCCCATGTTCACGATCGATGAGGCGAAGAAAGTGTACATGACGATGAATTTCACGTCCGTGGCCGGATTCGTCGACATCGTGATCCTGGTGTTCGCGGCGAACTTCCTCGGATCGCTCAGGAAGTTCTCTACGGCGAAGATTCCCATGGATTTGTAGGCGAGCACCTGCCTGTAGGATACCTTCCTAATCTCATCCAGGTCCCGGGAGCGGAACTTATCGGAGCTGAAGTCCGGGTGGTTTTCGAGCGCCTCGTAGATCTCATTCTGATAATAAGATTGAGAGGATTAAATTTTAATGGAACGTTAGGCTAAATCAGGTCTGGGTAAATGGCGGCCCGCGGTAGAATTTTCTCCTGCCCGCGAGGCTTTTTATAAACTATTAACAAAATTATTAAGTAAAGGATTGCGACAAGGCTGTTGTATATCACCAACACTATTCAAGATCTATGTAGCAAGAGCCTTACACAAGTGGAAAAGGAAATGCAAAGGAATGGGTATTGATATTGGAGAAACGTACTTATATACGCTACAGTTCGCTGACGATCAAGTCATCATAGCAAATGATAAAGATGACTTAGAATATATGGCCCGGAAACTTCAATAAGAGTATAGTAACTGGGGACTGGTGCTCAACACACAGAAAACAAAATATCTCCCTATAGGAGCAGAACTATCTAATATCCAATTGGAGTGTGGAATTTGACACTTCAGGTGGAGATGACAGAGAGATTCAGAAAAGAATAACACAAGCCAGAAGAACAATTGGGTGTCTGAATGGTATACTGTGGAGCAGCAACATCGGAAAGAAACGAAAACATACTGTAATGCGAGAAGTAAACAAAGCGACACATGTTTACTCCTTCAAAAGAATAACTACGACGCGTACAAGACAGGTGCATGAACAGGTGCATGAACATTTCCTGCGTAGGCGTTCTAGAATATACTAGAATGTTCTCGATCAGGGTTGGGGGTGTATATATAAGGGGGTTTGTGATCGAGGGAGTTAGTTAGAACTAGAGAAGCAGAAGTGAACGCGACATACGATCCGAAAGCGGAGCAGTACAAATAAATTATGTAGTGTCTAGTCTAGTGTACAAATAGTTTAGTGTGTTAAATAAATTAGTGTTCAATTAATGTAAATAAATTATAAAATAAACGTTACATTGGTGTCAGAAGAGCGGATCATGAAGAAGTTACGCGAATTAAAAGTGGCCGAGTTAAAAAAAGAACTCGAGGAACGGGAATTGGAAACAGGAGGGAGGAAGACTGAACTCCAGGACCGGCTCTCGGCATTTTTGAAAGAAAATGGCCAGGACCCGGAAGTTTTCGAGTTCGAAGACGATGACATCACGAAGCAAATCGCCGCCCAGAGGGAAGAAATTGCCGCCCAGAGGGAAGACATCACTGCTCAAATCGCTGCCCAGAGGGAAGAAATCGCCGCCCAGAGGGAAGAAAGCGCCGCCCAGAGGGAAGACATCACTGCTCAAATCGCCGCCCAGAGGAAAGACATCACTGCTCAAATAGCTGCCCAGAGGGAAGAAAGCGCCGCCCAGAGGGAAGACATCGCTGCTCAAATCGCCGCCCAGAGGGAAGACATCACTGCTCAAATCGCCGCCCAGAGGGAAGAAATCGCTGCCCAGAGGGAAGAAATCGCCGATCAGAGGGAAGACATCACTGCTCAAATCGCCGCCCAGAGGGAAGATATCACTGCTCAAATCGCCGGCCAGAGGGAAGACATAATTACTCATATTACTGATCAAATCGCCGCCCAGAGGGAAGAGATAACCGACCAGATGGAGGCTCAGCGTAAGGAGATTGAAGAGAAGATCAAGCAGTTGGAAGAACGACTAGAACAAGTCAGTAGCGGCGAGGGGAAAGAAGACGAAATTGAACAGAAGACGAAGCAGTTGGGAGAACGACTAAAGCGAGTCAGTAGCGGCGAGACGAAGGAAGAAATAAAGGCGGTCGTTCAACAGAACTCGATATCCACCAATCGAGTGACGCCCCCAACGTTCGATGGAAAAATTCCGTGGGCCAGCTACAAGAAGCAGTTTGAGGCAGCAGCGGAGGCTAATGCTTGGTCCCCTCACGAGAAAGCTGTTTCCCTAACGGTAGCCTTACGTGGAGAGGCGTTGGAAGTTCTTCAGACGCTATCCACCGAGGAAGCCGGGAATTACAATGAGCTCCTGAGGCGACTGGAAATGCGGTTCGGCCAAACACATCTGGAGCAAGTCCATCAATCCCAGATGTCCAATCGCCGTCAGAGATCGAACGAGACCCTGCAGGAGTTCGAAGCGGACGTAGCCAGACTAGTGAGGTTGGCGTATCCCACGGCGCCGGAACAGATGATGGAGTGCCTCGCAGTGCAGACGTTCGTGAGCGGGCTGCGGGACCAGGAACTGCAGATGGCCCTGAGGCTAGCTCGACCGAAAACAGTAATGAACGCGCTCGCCATCGCACTAGAACATGAGGCAGCAATGGAAGCCTCCCGCATTCACGGTTGTGCTCGAGCTGTTACCGAGGAGGTAGGCACAGAAAAACTCGTGGAGAAGGCCGTCCAGCAGATCATGGAGTTGCTGTCAGCACAGAAGACGCGGCCCAAAACAGCGGTGCCGGCAAAGGCCCCGAAAAAACTAATGCGGGTCGATAAAAGGGAGGGGACGTCGACCCGTGGCAATAGGAACCCACGGGCCAGTATAGCCTCGTTTTCCCACCAATTGGGGAGCGCGTACGTCGATGGCACTATCGACGGGAGATCCCACGCCATGCTTGTGGACACGGGAGCTACGAAGACGATCGTACGCTCGGAAGTTGTGAGGGACCGTAGGAAGATTAGGCCAAGTAGGTGGCAATTAAGAACTGCCACTGGGGAGAAGGCAGTAATACACGGTGAAGCGACGGTTAGCATGACGTTGGGACGAGTAAAGTTTGACCATCCTGTTCTCATAGCCGAAATTGAGGAAGACGTCATACTTGGAATGGACGTCATGAGGAATCATGGATTCCAGTTGGATTTCGGACACCGAGTGTTGAGGATCGGTCAAGAAGAATTACTGCTACACAATCGTGACAACTTTGTGTTAGACGTAATAATGGCAGAAGATGTGATTCTCCCGGAACGAAGCGAAACGATCACCTCTACCTGTCTGAGGGGTGTTGTGGAAGAGGGAATTCCAGCCGTGATCGAGCCAGAAAACGATGACAATCGACTGGCTCGGGGGGTACTGGTAGGAAAGGCGCTCGTTACTCTCTCAAGTGAAGTGCCTGTGCGACTACTTAACATCAATCAGTACCCGGTTACCATCAAGAAGGGTACGAAGCTGGGCACGTGTAAAGCCGCTTCGGCCATCGTAAGGGGCGTTAGTGAGGAAGAAAGGTCCACACACACTCCGCAGGACTTGAAACAAATTCTTTCCCAGACCAGTGCGTTTCTCTCGCCCACACAGAAACAAAAGGCCAACGAATTAATAAATAAGTACCAGGACATATTTACCACCGAGAATGGGAAGCTGGGAAAGACTAAGGTCGTGACACATAAAATTGACACGGGCGAGACACGGCCGATTCGACAAACAGCAAGACGACTACCCTTGGCCAAACGGGAGGAAGCCGAGAAAATCATCAAGGACCTAGAGCGGGACGGGGTCATCGAGCCGTCAAGCAGTCCATGGGCCTCGCCGGTAGTACTGGTGAAGAAAAAGGATGGGACTACTCGATTCTATGTAGACTACCGGCAGGTGAACAGTGTCACCAAAAAGGACAGCTACCCGCTACCACGTATCGACGACACACTCGATACCCTTGCTGGATCCACGATATTTTCGACCTTGGATTTAAAAAGCGGCTATTGGCAAGTCGAAATGGACCCTGCCGATAAGGAAAAGACGGCATTTACCTTCGGAAACGGCCTGTGGCATTTTACAGTCATGCCATTCGGACTTTGTAATGCCCCGGCGACGTTTGAGAGGCTGATGGAGAGCGTGCTAATGGGTCTGACGTGGAAAACGTGCCTAGTCTATTTGGACGATGTCATCGTGATGGGCAAGACCTTCGAAGGACATCTGAAAAACTTAGAGGACGTCTTCCAGAGACTGCGGGGTGCGGGGCTGAAACTGAACCCGAAGAAATGTCAACTCTTCAGAAGGAAGGTCTCGTACTTAGGGCACGTAGTGAGCAGAGAGAGCGTCGCCGTTGATCCGGACAAGACAAGTACTGTGAAGGAGTGGCCAATACCGGTAGATAAACACCAGTTGAGGAGTTTTCTGGGCCTCTGCACGTACTACCGACGATATGTCCGGATGTTCTCCGACGTCGCTAAGCCGTTGACAAGGCTCACGGAAGAAGGACGAAACTTCTGTTGGGATGAGGAATGCCAGTCTGCCTTCGACGAGCTGAAGAGGAAGTTGACCAGTGCCCCAGTGCTGAGTTTTCCTCTGCCAGAAGGACAGTTCATCCTGGACACCGACGCGAGCAATGTGGGAATTGGAAGTGTTCTGTCGCAGCGTCAGGAGGGACAAGAACGTGTCCTTGGATACTTCAGCAAGGTACTCTCCAAACCAGAAAGGAATTACTGCGTCACCCGACGTGAATTATTGGCCATCGTCAAGTCCATCGAGCACTTCCATAAATATTTGTGTGGAAGGAGGTTTTTGATCCGGACCGATCATGCTGCTCTTAAATGGCTCCTCCAGTTTAAGAATCCCGAAGGACAGATCGCTCGCTGGATCGAGAGGCTCCAGGAGTATGACTTTGTCATAGAACATCGGCCAGGACAGAGTCATGGAAACGCAGACGCACTCTCGAGAAGACCATGCCCTGATGAAGTGTCCTCATTGTCATAGAGCTGAGGAAAAGTCCGAGAAAGTCTACCGAACGACCGTGGTCGCCGAGGAATGGACACCATCCTCGTTACGACAAGAGCAAGAAAAAGACCCGGCTCTCAAAGAAATCCTGGTTTGGAAGGAGGGAGGAGAGCGTCCTGAGTGGCAAAAGGTATCACCTGGCTCGCCAAAACTCAAGAGCTATTGGGCACAGTGGGACTCGTTAGTGGTTGAGGATGGACTACTAAAACGCGTACTGGAGAGCCAAGACGGGACGGAGGAAAGACGGCAGTTGGTAATTCCCTCCAGTAAAATCCCGGAGGTCTTGCGGCACCTTCACGACGAGTCGTCTGGTGGACATTTAGGGATCAATAAAACCCTGCAGAAAGTACGAGAGCGATTCTACTGGATCAATTGTTCAGACGACGTGAAGGACTGGTGCAAGAAATGTACTACATGTTTCGCAAGTAATGGGCCACAAAGACGACCGAAAGCTCCCATGAAACAATATAACGTCGGAAGCCCCTTCGAAAGGATCGCTATTGATATAGCAGGACCCTTCCCTGAGACCGAAAAGGGGAATAAATACATCTTGGTCGTGATGGACTACTTTACGAAGTGGGTAGAAGCGTACGCTCTCCCTAATCAGGAGGCAGAGACAGTGGCCGATGTGCTAGTGAAGGAGACGATCTGCCGGTTTGGAGTACCCATGGAATTACACTCGGATCAAGGAAGAAACTTTGAGAGTGGCCTATTCCGGAGGATCTGTGAGAAGTTTGGGGTACGAAAAACAAGAACCACGGCCCTTCACCCTCAGTCTGAAGGCATGGTAGAACGAATGAATCGCACCCTCAACCGCTATCTAGCGAAAATGGTCTCGTCACATCAAAGAGACTGGGACGAACACGTGCCGTTCTTCCTGATGGCCTACCGCTCGGCCGTTCATGAGTCGACAGGACAAACTCCAGCTAAAGTCCTGTTCGGGCGAGAACTTAAACTACCCTGTGATCTAATCTTTGGCGCTAGACCGGACGAGGACGTTTCGGGGGAAGATTACGTTTCCCGGATGCGGCAAAGGATGAACGAAATTCACGATCAAGTCCGGTACCAACTAAATATCGCCAGTGATCGCATCAAAGAGCGTTACGACATCAACGCTAAAGAGGGTGGCTACCAAATGGGAGACCGAGTTTGGCTGTACAACCCACAGAAGAAACGTGGTTTGTCCCCTAAATTACAGACCAATTGGGAAGGTCCCTATGTTGTGAAGAAACGAATCAATGACGTGGTCTACCGGGTAAGCAAACTACCAAATGGCAAGCCGAGAGTGGTGCACTTCAATCGGTTGGCACCCTATGAGGGATCGCACGATGAGGCGGAGGTTCCCCGAGTAAGAAACACGTTGGCGCAGGAGAACGAACTTTCGTACGAAGAATTTATGAGCGCCTACGGGGGTACCGGAAAAGCACGGTATGGGGTAACCTGTGAAAAACAACAGGATTTGTTCAGCGTACCTGAAGAATACTCGTTGGCCCATTGTGTGTCCACCGACCTGGTAATGTCACGAGGTATCGCCACGGTTTTCAAGAAGAAGTACGGGCGCTTGGAACAACTCAGAGCGCAACTCCCGGAAATTGGCAAGGTTCTGGAACTACGTGACAACGTAAGACACATCTTTTATCTGGTTACGAAGGAGATCGGGTCCCTTAAACCATGTTATCACGATGTATGGCGAACCTTGCATAGGCTACGAGACCGACTGCTGGAGCTCGACATCAGGAAGCTAGCTGTCCCCAAGTTAGGTGCTGGACGAGATCAGCTGGACTGGAGGGTTGTCCGGAATATGCTGGAAGTAGTGTTGAAGAATACCGGAGTGGAAGTTTTAGTCTGCTGTTTTGGGCCTGCACCATGTCGACTCGGGAAGACGGTCCCCTGTTATTTTGACGCCACGTCTCGCTGTAAGCGGGGGGCTAACTGCAGGTTCCTGCATGGGCCTACCAGGGATACGTTCCGAGACGAAACGTCTCTAAGGCGGGGGCAGTGTAATGCGAGAAGTAAACAAAGCGACACATGTTTACTCCTTCAAAAGAATAACTACGACGCGTACAAGACAGGTGCATGAACAGGTGCATGAACATTTCCTGCGTAGGCGTTCTAGAATATACTAGAATGTTCTCGATCAGGGTTGGGGGTGTATATATAAGGGGGTTTGTGATCGAGGGAGTTAGTTAGAACTAGAGAAGCAGAAGTGAACGCGACATACAATCCGAAAGCGGAGCAGTACAAATAAATTATGTAGTGTCTAGTCTAGTGTACAAATAGTTTAGTGTGTTAAATAAATTAGTGTTCAATTAATGTAAATAAATTATAAAATAAACGTTACAATACTATATATGAAACTCTCATTAAAAGCAGTTTAACCTATGGAGCAGAGACGTGGAGAATAACGGAACAAAATCGAAGAAAACTTGAGGCGACTGAAATGGACGTTTTTAGAAGATCACTGGGTGTATCAAGGAGAGATAGAATTCCAAATGAGGAGGTAAGACAACGGATGGGAATAGATGGTTCACTAATGACTGATATAGAGAGAAAGCAGCTAATATGGTACGGACATGTCCAGCGGATGGAAGAAACGAGATTGCCCAAAATAGCCATGAAGTGGATACCACCAAATCGTAAAAAAACGAGGAAGACCTAAAAGAACGTGGAGAGAAGGTATAAACAAAGCCATGAGTGCTCGGGATCTGAGAGAAGACAAATGGAATAACCGAAACGAGTGGAAGTTAGGCATCGGACAACGACGAAAGACGTTTTAAACCGATACATACATACATAAAATTAAAAATATTACTGTTTGTCCAATATAGATTGACGTATAAAAAGAAATAAAAAAAAGTTATTTTAATATGTACGTTATTTGAATAAGACAGTTCCAAAATCTTATTATTAATTTTGAGTCATATGTCCGTACTAACCGTTTTTGAAGAAACTATTATCAGCGATGCTATTACCATGACTACAATTTTGTTTACTGGCTATGAAAAAATTTAGTTAATTGCTGTTAACAAATCAATTTTATATAATATTTCTCTGAAATTTTTGGATTGATTTTTAAAAATTAGAATTCACTTTGAAGGCGAATCAATTTGTGGTAATTTAACTATTGAGAGTAATTGTCCATTGACACGTAATTACGTAGAACGTACATTTTCCGAGATATTAAAAAAAAACAACAATTTACGACGTTCACACACTGTAACAATTTGGTAAATGACGTTTCCAACAAAATTCATTTTATTTTCTCATATTGGGTACCCACATAATAAGAGAAAGTATTGTAATCTTGCTGATATTCGGAATTTGAGGTATTGGCATTTCTGGACGTTTTGAGGTCCCCTGAGTTTGAAAAACATGTTTTTGGAAACATGTCTGTCTGTGTGTGGGTATGTATGGTGTGTGTTGTCGACGTTTTCTCAAAAACTATAAATAGCTGAAAGTTGAAATTTTGTACTTAGGCTAGGTCTCCTGAAAACTCGCGACCACATAAATTTAATGAGAATCAGTTAAGGGAAATTGGCACTTTACCGTTGACGTTATCACTATCTTGATTGATATTCTGCAAAGGGCTTTTTACTCTTGTGAATTTTCAGTTTTTCTCAATTTTCTCCAAAACGGGTTAACCGATTCTTACCAGATTTTAGATCTGAACTCACTTAACTAATGGCCACAACTTTTATTTGAAGCTTTTTTTTCCTAGATCCTCCCTAAAGGACACTTTAATAATGTTGCCATGCATATTTGGCCCGGCTATGAGAAAGTCTTACGATGTTACACATTCCCATTTTTTACGTAGCATTTCTCACAAAATATCCTTACTCACTTGGTATTCTACGATATCCTCTCCGTCCAAAAACACCTTGAGCTTCTTCCAGTCGAACGACGCCTGATTTCTGTAAACGTCCAACGGTCCAGATTTGAAGTCCGGTATTTTCACCATTTTGTTCGAACTCGCTTTCAGTTAAGACCTGAATGAACTGCTTGATTTACGCTTCACACTGTTCATCACTATATTATGATAAACTTATCAGGAACTTGTTTATTTCAACTAGACCCTGACCCGACAGAGATAAGTCACAGTCCATTTTGATGTAATTGTCCGATAACCGGTTTTTCGCAGGTGTAACCGAGCCATAACACATTTCGTAAAGGTAATTAGATATGCGATTGCCGAACTTATAAGGAATGGATTTTTTAAAGTGGAAATAAGGTTAATTCAACGGTGCCCGATACATGATTTTAAGTTGGGGTAAAGTGCAAATTAAACAGATGAGAGAAGAGTAAACAAAATTAACACATGGCAAGGTTTAAAACCTTAACTTTGACTCCAGTTTAACGTTATAGGGTATTTACTATTAAAATACACTTAAATAATATTTTTCTGTAAACGTATAAGCACAAAAGTGAAAAGAGACTTCATTCTTGTGCTTCATTCTATATTTAGATTCTGCATCTTTATTCAAATCTGCCAGATTTTTATTTATTACACTACTTATTGCTATATTAATCAGGATAGAAGGGATAATTTTAATAAATACAACTAATGAAGTATTAATTCGAAATAGACGTAACGAAAATACAAAAAAGAAATAGTTCCAAAGAACAAAATTGCAAAAACGTGCATGCAAAAGAATGTTCAATGTAGAAAAGTAGAAATGAAGGAAAAAAGATTACTGTCTCATCTTTTTTTCATTATCTCTTCTCAACGTGCGATATGAAAATTAGCTCCGAAAAATTTCCACATGGTGCGGACTTTTTGGTAAGCACCGTATGTAATATTGTATATATTGTAAAATTAGTAAATTTGTGTAACACTGGTGTCTAGTTACACCACATTTTTTTCCTAATTTCATTTTTCTAGATTGATCATTTCTTTGTAATTGCTAGTTTTCTGCCATTTCCTACTTTTGAATAGAATTTTTTTGTTATATATATTTCAAGTTATGCAATCACCATTTCATCATCTTTATATTCTATATTTCTATATTATATTATATTATATCGATATTATATTCTATCTTTATATCAGCTATATTCTGCCATTAAATTTGCTCCATGACTTTAATTATTCATATGCGACCATCTGTCATTCATTATGTGATTCATTACGGCCCCATAGAATTTATGTGATCCCACGGTAGGGAGCACACACTCAGAAAATAACACACAAAAGAATATTGAAATATTGCACGGAATAGGCCGTGAGCCGAGTCCAAAAAAGTGTCTCATAGGAAACCATTTCAAATTTAAAACATAGATTGCCGCGAATGACCAAAATGTGCAAGTCTGGCAGCTTTGAAGTGGGGCTTTTAATGGGGGTTTAGTTTAAAAGACACCCCTAATTGAGGGTGATGAGAAACCAAATAAAATTTGATGGGTTGGTTTGTTCGTGATGCACAATTCACTAAAAACATTATGCCAGACACATAGGGTGGGTCAGTCACCCCGCCAGACATCACCAAACAGAGCAATTTTTGCGACCCCCTTTGACTGATAGGAAACCGGCTCAAACACCCTATGTGTCTGGCATAATTTTTTTAGTGAACTGTGCATCACGAACAAAGCAACCCATCAAATTTTATTTTGTTTCTTATCTCACTTTGGGAGCCACAATTAGGGGAACTTTGACATTACACCCCTATTAAACGCCCCACTTCAAAGCTGCCAGACTTGCACATTTTGGTAATTCGCGTGAAGGGCAATCTATGTTTAAAATTTGAAGTGGTTTCCTATGAGACCTTTTTTGGACTCGGCTCACGGCCTAGAATATTTGCTGCAACGTTTCAGCAATGTGGGAGCCCAAGGCACCAGGACGTCAATGGCACCATAGATGGGACAGATTCTATGGATAGAACAAAAAGCAGAATTATTTCTCACCGCAGTGACATTAATAATAAAAAGAACACTTGTGCCTTAGCTAACCATTGCCTATCTTCAGGTCATAAACCTGATTTTGATAATACCAAGATGCAGACAATAACTTGGTGAATAAGAGAACCGATATTCTTAACTTGAGCAGTATTTATTCAAATATCATTCATTTAGAAAAAGAATATCAAAATAATCGTCAGAGGAGGAGATCAAGTTAATTTAAAACCAAAATTAATGTTATAGTTACATATGGCATCCCAAAGGTGATTTTGTTATAAAGCAATCCTCATTTTTTATGGTTTTGTCAGTTTAGAGTGAACCTCATATCTATATAACTAGTTAATGTTTAGAACAACCAAAACAAAGAGGTAGATAATATATGACAGCATAATGAATAAACATTACTGGGCGTTTTAGTCTTATTTCCACTAGTGAGAGTATTGATATTTGAGACAAGGGCTTTGATCTCAGTAATCGTTTATATCAACCTTACATTTTGTAATGTTCTGTATCAATTTGTATTTTAAAATGTTATATATACTGCCTGATTGACATTGGACAAGTGTTTTTTGTACTTTTTTGTTAACTTGCCTTTTATATTAACATTTGGATCGTCTTTTTGGAACTGGATTCCAATATTTTCTGTTACCAATTCCTGTGAATGGAATAGTGAGATTTTCATAACCTCGTTATTGTAAGTAATTTATATCACTTACTTGTAACTTCCGTATTACTTCCAAATATAATTTATAATACATCTTAATACCTAAATCTAGATATTCATCTTAGAGATTCTTTTTCAAGGACAAGGGCGCAAGGCATAAAGAGGTCTTCTCCATCGGCATTGCTGAAAACGCTAGTGTGTAACTTATATTAAAAAAATGACCTCTATAGCTGCATTACTTTTATAAATATGACGGTAGAAACGCATAAAAACCCATTTTACTTAAAATATGACAAAAAAATAGGACGAAATTTCGAAGTAGGTCTCCTATGAACCCCCGAATGACTATTGCATGCCCTGATTTTTGACTTGAAACTGTTTCAGGGGGATACTTTGCGTATAAATGAATATTTTTCGATAAAAATTTTCGGTGGAAAAATTGGTTTAGGTGGTTAAAATATTTTTTTTCGATTTTTTTTTGTAAATGTGCCCAATGTATCAACCCCAAACGACAGATAGGGTAGACAAATCGTTTCGCATACATTTGTTTAGTAATAAACAATCTCCCCGAGAACGTTTTTTGCACAAATTTAAGAATAAAAAACAGCACACAGCAGCAAAATTTTAAAATGACAATAACTGAATTATGAAAATTGATATAACATCATCCTTGGCTAATAACAGAATAATTCTTGTACGGTAGCACATTAAAGCTTATGTTTTAAATCGCTGCCACTAACGATTTCTCTCCACCAACTTGGTCGTTTCAAAGCAAACGGTGACTGGTACATCGCTTGTTGTAAGTGTTCGTATACCTACAAATGAAATGATTAAAAGTATATTGTCTAATAAATTGTTTGTACTTACGTATCCGTCTGAAGCCCCAAGAACAGATTTAAGTACGAAGTCTGGTGGAGCGACTGCATCGACCAATGCCACCGCATCGTTCTTTATTTCAGCGCAAATCTTCAGGATACCGTCTTGAATGAAAGTGGTTAGTTGAGGTCCAACGGCATATCCTCCTTCGTATAGTAAAGGTATGTGTTTTTCCAAAGAGTTCAATCCATACAGAGAAAACAGTCTGGTGAGGATGTGTTTGATGAAAGGATCCGTGGCTTGTTGGATTGTAATCAGCATTCGTTGAAGGAAGAAATGCTGAAATATGCATGAGAATTAATAATCCGTAAAGCGGAGGTGATGATGTGATCTTACTTGTATGTAGGCGATGGCTAATGTTTTCGCGTAATACACTTGGGTGTTGTTCTTAACCCAAAATTCACTTTTTCCTGACCTAATTTCCCTTTGCATTTTTTCATACGTCCTCCTCAAGAGGTAACAAACCAACCATTGATAAGCCATAATAATATCTACAAACATTAAACGGAACGTCATACTAATTTGGCTGATTCAATTAATTGCTCTTACTGTTTGGATCACTCATTTCTTCGACGCTACTAACGTTAAGTCTACTCCTTTCTAAGATCTCTAAACTGTTTGTTAAAAAGTCAATAGAATTCATCGGACTGGATATCTTCTGCTTTCGCAATATCTGCGGCCATAGTTTCACCAGATAGTTAGACGTTTGTTGGATAAGGACGTGATTTTCACCTTCGTAAGTCAAGTTCACATCAAAATCGTTCCTGAGGCCTCCGATACCAGCAACTTAAAATCATAAATTAGCTTCAATTTTTCAAAACTAACCATTTTCACCTTTTAAGTACCCGTGACCACCACAGGCTTCCCTACATTCCTGTATGGCGTCCCTCATGGTCCAACCTGCCACAGGTTTGCTAGCTGAAGAAACTGCGTGAATTTCCATTCCCATTTCCGCAGCGTTTGGTTTGCTTTGTTTTGTTAGTACTTCGATAATAAATTTGTTGTACGTTACTGACAAGTAGTTAGCGAAGTTTCTTATTACGTAAGCAGCAGCTAGATGGGGCAGAAGCCTGTTTTGCTGAAAGGAATAATTAATTGTTCACAAGTCTTTTTGACGAAAGCATCAAAGTAAAATTTGCTTGTAGAGACACTTAACATATAGTAATAATAATATAGTACACGTATTATACAGGAGACCTGGAAAGAAACCAGGCAAAATTTTTATAGGTAAAATTGGGTTAGTTAAACCAAACTAATCGAAAATCAGTTCTCTATTCCAGAACCAAAATGTCGAATGAAACTGAAAATTACACTTCATATCCATATTACAACCTAACCTAAGGGTAATCTGTAATATGGATGTTCAATAGCACTACTTTATACAATATATGACGTCTGTTTTCTCTTGGTTATTTTTGAGTAGCATTGTTGCTGAAACTTGCTATTTTTTTGACTTGGCCTTAGTACAGTTTCTAAAGGTTTTGCGCTCCGAATTCTTTGAATCCTAATAGACTGGCGTGAAATTTGGTTAGTTCAAGGAGCAAAAGTGACGTAGTACCGATATGCTCCTTTATAAACTGAGAGTGAAGGTAGCGTGAAAATTATTCCATTTAAAATAGTCCGGGAAATCTCTAATTGAAAATCTATTGAAAAATTATCTAAATGCAACATAAAGCAATTATGGCACCATGTAATTATGTAATTGATAAGTGTAATGTGAAGTTGGATTAACGCGCTAATTTATTTGTACACTTATCGCTAGTCGGCTTATCGCACATTTTCACTCATGGAGGCTCCTCGTGTACTATATCTGCGACGGAACCGGCTCGTAATTATATATCTCTAATAATGTCTTTTCGGGAACCTACCGGATTATCCTTTTTGTAATTGAACGTTCCCGATTATTCGAGAAGAATTTTTATGTTCCCTTTTGAAAAGCGCCGCCTGCGGCAGATAAGAAGGAGCACGCTTCACACTGATGTTTATATTTCGCGTTACAATATATTCGTATCGTTATATATTTTGTTGTTGCTTTCCGACAGTAGAGTTTTGTCGATTCAAAAAACGGATGTTTGACTGGGAAATTCCGTTAAATATTTGACTTTAATTCACATTTTCCCTCTGGCTTAATTCCTTGGTATAGATTTTTGCTATTTTGTACGTGACAGCATGAGGAACTCAAAGCTGAACTTACATGCGATTGGTATTCCAATATCGGCACCTCCTCATTTTCATTTGGCCCAAATTGCTTCCGAACAGCGGCGTACCTGATAGCTATCGTTAGGGCTTTAATCCCGAAGGTTTCACATCTCCCTGTGATGTTAACTCGACCCTCCGAAAGTGTACCCAAGGTGGCTCCGTGCCTTTTACCAGAATCACTCACCGGCGTGACGTAACGGCCGTCTTCGGTCACGTCACCTAGCTTGTTCAGTAGGTTTTCCCGTGGGACTTCGTAGTCGAAAAACTGGAGGAACCTAAAGGAAACTTTACTACCCTAGTCACTTTTGGGGTAATGGTTTCATCTTACCCGTTGTCTATCCCGTTCAGACCGATTTTCTCTCCCATGTCGCCCACTGCGAGTCCTGGATACGGTATAAGCGTTTTTGGGTTCCTGATGGGTACCACGAAAGCGTGCAGACCGCGCTTCGCTCCTTCTATTATCAATTGGGCGTAGACTACGCCGTGGGTGGCAGTTTGGCCTAAGTTGCCAGCCCAACATTTGGCCGCTTGGAAATCTGGGGAGTTCAATACGAAGACCCTTTTCTTTTTATCGTAAGTTGCAGTGGTCCTCATCCCTCTGGTGTTACTCCCGTGGCCGATCTCGGTCAAGCAGTAACAACCGCTTATCTACAAATTTCAACTGTTTACTTCACATTTCAGTGGGTCCCTTCGACCATATGTTATGTACTTATGTACGTAGACAGGCATTAGTTCATAAAATGATGGCTCCAACATCTCAGAGGACGGAACCTGTTTCGATGTTCCCAAAGCGACTATTGTTTATTATTATTATATTACTCAAAAATATTATTCAAGAATTAAATAAATATTTAATGATACACCAAAGAAAAATGTCGAACTTGACCAAATAACTAAACTGAACAAAAAAGAAGGCTCCAAAAAATGTCTCAGAAAAAAAAGGAATGTATTAACATTTGTCATTTTATTCGTTGCTGTGGTTTACCTATTTGGTTTCCTGTGACAGGAAAATCGTTTAGTAGTGATTTCTGCCGTTGATTTTTAATACCTTCACTACTTGAACTTGTTTTATAGAAGCGTGATATCATTGTGAAGAAGTAGTTATTGTGCCAGACATTTTTGAATTCGCATAGTAATCGTTCATTTCACAAATGACCCCCGCTTACCATAGGCGTAGAACTGGAACTGTGTAAGGTGAACGGGTAAAGATATAATATATTTACAGGTTGTATGTACTTTTCTGTTGTAATTTTTTCAAATAAGTAAGCGAGTGAAGCCTTTTGAGCTTTGGAGCAATTTTTAAGAAAATTAAATGCGTAGTGTAAATGGAAACAAATTTGCTTAAGAACAGTATTAGTCTAGTTTTCAGCGAACCAACAAAAGCCATTCCATGGCCCGATCGCAGGCTTGTAATGTCGGTCGTTTACACACAACCATTTCTGTTTATTCTAGTTTTAAATCGCTTTTCCGGATATTTATTCATATATAATGATTGAAATTTGAACGTTACCCTGTAATTGGATAGTTAAAGTTTATTATTATCGCTTAATTAACTATAATTAACTTATTATTGTTGTAATTAATAATTAATAATTATATTATTATTATTATAAATAATTAATTAGAATGTCAAAAGTGATCAATCTTACCAAGATTTTTCAGTTTTTGTTACTACTCCCAAAAACTACAGGTTCCCTGAAGTTAATATTCTTTTCCCAATATACTAATAGTGTCTGCCCACATTCACTAATTTTTTTTATAAAAAATGACTATCCGATAAGACGAACCTTTACCAACAAAAACAACATGTATTAGTGCCAATTAATTTCATTATGACAAAGTTTATGATGATCACAAGAGAACTGAATGCGTTTCAAGACCCCAAAATAATATTCAATGCGATGCACATAGAAAGGGTGACCAAATTTAAGTATTTGAGAGTTTGGTTATCTGAAATAATCCAGTAAATGAAGGAAAAAACCTAGGGCAAATTCTGCAAAGGGATGAAACTGAGGGCAATTGTAGGTCTCAACTGGGTCTTTCAAATACGGAAAGTTGTCGATTTTCCGGGTCCCGCAACAGAAAATGGTCCTCAAGTTCCAAAAATCCGTTTTCAGCCAATATCTCCGAGAATATGGCATTTAGAGAATTTTTGTTTGAATATAAAAGGAAGATCAGTTCATTAGCTACAAAAATGATCCTTACCACTTTTTACGAAAACTCGACAGTTTTCGAGATAACGGCCCGAAACAAGCCCATTACTTGTTGCACCTGCCCTGAATCAAGGAGAGCAAATTCGAGAAACCGAGACATAAGCGGGCGGACAAATTATCCAATAACTCGAGTAAAAATAGATATTTTTTGATGATTCTAAATTCACGTGAAAGAGAAAACCCATATCTATGGTATGGTATACTGGGTCTCTGGCCTCGTTTTCCTTTTTCTTTAATATTGTAAACCCAGGCTAAATTTTTTCTTCTTCGATATTTCTCGACTTTTAGAAAATTCATCCATATTTTAATAAATAATAGTAATGTTAGTCGAGTCTTTCTTGATAACGGGTCTTCAAAACCTATCGAATGAGCCTATAAAGGTTGTTTCATTTTCTTTCTTTTGCATCCCAATAAAAAGTAACTTTGAATATGTTGATTTTTTGACATTTAAAAACTGGTTATCGAATTTCGAAATTAAATGCCATAAGATTCCTAAGATTGAAAAGAGTTATTCACTTGTTCGGACTTCGCGCTTGAATTGAGACTGAGATTTTTGAAATGCTACGTTTGGTCGGTACTTCTTTATGGGATGGAAGGTTGGACCATCAAAGTAAATTCCTTAACAAAATAGGGGCATTCGAGGTGGGGTTATACCGTAGAATACTCAAAATACATACCTTGGAGAGCAAGAGTGACAAATAATGTAGACATGCTAGCTTCTGTTAACAGAGAGCGTGAACTGTTCACTACCAATATGAAGAGGAAAACTGCATACCTAGGGCCCTCATGAAAAACGAAAGATATAAATACTTCCAGTTGATAATCGAGGGTAAGGTAAGAAAGTCCAGCTATTCCCCGACCTGAAGATGTTGGAGCCAAACAATCCAATAGTAGGAAGAAGGTAAAATATTCCCACACCATTGCTACCAGTCCTACCATCTCCTAGTACTTCCTACCATTCTTACAAACACTCCAATGGTAGGCCTGCCGTGTATGTAAGTACATAATATATGGTTGAAATTGGGTCTACCTGTCACTAACCTCCCCGTTGGCGAGGCGTTCGAGGAACCCCTCGTGCCGCTTCGATCCCAAACTCCTGATCGCGGACCCGAACATTGCTCGCGAGACTCTCATCTTCACGACAGATCCGGGCGCAGTGCCCGTCACGATCCTATCCAACGCGGCGACTCTGCGCAGATCTTCATTGCGCAGCGTGTGGCTGTACAACTCGCTCAAAGCTTTGACCTGCTTAAAGGCGATGTACCTCTGTTCTTCGAAGCTCGGCGATGTGAAAGGGTCGGTTGCGAAATCTGGGTGGTTCTCGAGTACTTCGTATACTTCATTCTGAGGAATGGAAGTTAACAAAGTTATGTGTAATATTAACGTTATGTAATGTGTGGGAGCAGATGGGGAACGTAGTTAACCTAATCTGCCATGATAATACTAGCAACATCCCTAGTATTGTATCATGTGGTAGTACTCCAAACACTGTAGTACTTTCTCAAAACCATCCGTTGAACTTCGTTTAGTCTTTTATCTCTTTTAGTTTTTTATTACAGTTTAGTAACAATAGGCCTTAAAACTGTTTCTTAATTCGAGCTGTGGGACTTCTCTTGCCATACTAAGATTCTTTTTCTGCCCGTTCATTTGCCAAAGTACCTACTTTAGATAAGAAATTGGTTATTAATTTCTCTTTGCTTTCGGATCACACTAATTATTGCTGTGGTTGACACAAAACCTATTCAGCAGAACGATCCAAGTTTTATAGCTTGCTTTAAAGAACAATCTACAGATCTACCTCATTAAAATAGTTTAATTTGAATCCGGTATATCTACAAGTTCCTGCTTTCAATTGCAATCAATTCACAACAAACAATTTTACTTATATATCTACGATATTAGGCTGTTTCCATTTTAATAAAATTGTTATTTTCACACGTAAGATTTGCTTTACATTCTTACCTGGAATTTGATGATCTCTTCTGTCTCGAGGAACACCTTCAACTTCTTCCAGTCGAAGGAAGCTTTCCTCCTGTAAAGGTCCAATGGGCCAGGTTTGAAGTCAGGTATTAGATCTGTCATATTCAAACCAACGTCTTTCCCACAAAGCGCGATTCGTTTAAATGGACAACGAGAATAGCTTATGGTATTACAACACTAAAATTGATGTTTAATTATACTTCGTTTTATCTAATCTTGTCGTTATCGTGTGCCATTCAACTTTAGACTTAACAATTAAAAAGCGACTGTAGAATAATTAGAAAAATTATCGTATCAGAGTTATCTTTGTCATCTGGATTTATTAAACATATATAATACCTGCACTAACCGACCTTTCGTCTTCTTCTTCTTCTTCTTCTTCTTTCACAGCCTCATCTCGTCCACTGCTGGACATAGGCCTCTCTTAACCTTTTCCAATTTGTACGGTTTTGGGCATCCTGAATCCAATTTGTGGAGATCCTTTTTATGTCGTCTGTCCATCTGGTTGCCGGTCTGCCTCTGCTTCTGCATGATTCGTCTCTAGGGCGACCTTTCGTGATTATATATAATTATTTCACGTGATTGGTGTACACATATATCGAATGGCCTAATTGATCCTTTAAAACTTTTAATTAAAATCTTAATATGCACTACACATATGCAAACCAATTAAAAATATTTCTTGTAGTTCTACTTCGTATTCTTAAAAGTCTCATGATAAAATTACAATTTATGTTTCAAATCACGATCGACGATCTCTCTCCACCAGCTCGGCCGACTGAATGTGTTTGGTGACATGTACATCGCCTGCTCCAAGTGTTTATAAACCTAAAAAGAAAGTTTGAATATTCACCAAATTTTGTAATTTTAGTCTTCTTCTAACCTCTCCATCGGACATCCCCAGGACTGAGTTGAGCGCGAAATCCGGAGGCGCTATGGAATCGATGAGTGCCACTGCGTCACTTTTCAGCTCAGCACACAGCCTCAGCACCCCTTCCTGCACGAAAGTGGTCAATCTCGGTCCGGCGGCGTACCCGCCTTCGTACAGATAATGTAAGTGCTTTTCCAACGAGAACAATCCGTACAGGGAGAACAACCTCAGCAAGACGTTCCTGATGGAATTGTCTTTCGCCTCTTCGAGCAACGCGAGCGTCCTTTGCAGGAAGAAGTGCTGGAAATCGAAAGATTAGTTTGGACGGAAGAGGTGGTCTGCGTGTGATTTACTTGGATGTACACGATACCCAACGTTTTAGCGAAGTACACTTGAGTGTCGTTCTTCGCCCAGAACTGTGCTTTCCCCGAGCCAATTTCCGTTTCCACTTTGTCATAAGTTTTCTTTAGTAAATAAGAAACTAGCCATTGGTAACAGTCAATGATCGCTGAAAATAAATAAAATTTATATGGAATAAAGTTTTATTTAGGAATACCGTTAGTATTAAGGCAGAGGTACATTTTATCTGACATTCAATTTTGACGTTTTTCTAATTTTGCTAAAAAATCCTTGAAAAAACTAGTACGAAAATACTAATTATAAGGAAAAATATTTCTCGCGAAATACCACTTTTCTCTACCTGTAAGACAGCTTTCTTGTATCTGGAGGGAGTATTAAATGAGCATAATAATTGTCATTTACAGTATTAAACCTACATATTAACTTTCTGTTTTCTCTTTTATTTTCGACCGTTGGAGAGCATTTTTACTAATCATAATGTATATTGTCAAGTACAACATTAGCAGGGATCTAGAACTGGGACTTAAACCAGAAGCAAAACGTGAATTTACAAAAAATAATTCCGTATAGTAATTTCCTAGCGAGACACGTATGTTTATTCAAATCTATCAACATGGCGCCAAAAAAGCAACAATGAACATTGGTCGCCAGTAAATGACGATGCGAATAAACATTCTGGAGAAGTAATTGAACTGTCGTGCTGCATTTGTCGTCTGTTTTGCATCTGGGGAATTGTCTGGACACGAGGTTTCGAAACCCCTGCACCTGTTGTGCTTCCAGGTCCTCTGGAGACTCATTTAAGCCACTCTGGCCATATTTATTAACTTTGTGTTTTTCACATTTTTGTGAGATTTATTTTGTCTTTTTTGACATTACATAAGAGCTCTCTCCCTCTTCCCTAAGTAGTCTTGTTTGGGTTACGACCAATCCCATTTTTTGGAAATGAATGTTTTGATGTTTCAACTGTGTTCGTCATCTGAGCAACCACCCTTCAACCGAGCACCCCTCAGGGGGTATAGTAGGTACAAAAGTATAGTAGGTTCACAGTTAAAATATATATAGAAAAAATCTATCAACACCAAAATGTTCCCTTTAGTCAAAACTACAGCCAGTTATTCTTTTCACACTCACTTACTTTTTGGCCGGATCATGTCCTCAAGACTATCCACACGGAGTTTGCCGTTCCGTAATATGTCTAAACCGTTCGAGAGAAAATCGATTGAATGCAATGGACTGGAAATGTTTTGTTTCTGTAGGACCCTCAGCCAGACCTTCAACAGCCAATTCGACGTCTGCTGGATGAGGACGTGGTTCTCGCCTTCGTAGGTTAGGTTGGCGTCGAAGTCGTTCCTGATATCGCCGACGCCTGCAGCTAGAAATCGAGAGAAGCTAAGAAACTAACAAATATTTCAAAACCGAGGGGTGCATTCTATGAATTTAATACAATTAGTGAAATCAAGTTGTTTACTTTCATTTCATTTTTCCATCTTTAACATATGATAAATGCAAATCAAGAATCAAATCTGCTCATGTTTCTTCTCTTGTTTGTTTGACTGATTGATTGAAAAAGTCTTCGTTTTTGGCTTAAACTCAGTGGTTTACGCAACTCGTTTTGAATTCCTATTATTAATTAAACGTATTAGTGATTTTAGGAAGATGTGCACAATGTTGCACAATGTACAAATGCAGTGCGTTTTTGACTCACAATAACTTGATAAAAAAGGCCTCAGATAAATACATTAAGCAATGCAAGTATAAAAATATTATAAAAAAAACACATTCGTTTTGACGGTCATTTCGCATCAATTTGACCTTAAGACTTCGACATCAAGACCGTAGCATCTACGATTAAAAAATCACTGTTTACACCCTTTCCAATGCTCATAAATTGTTTTTTGACCTTGTTATTGATCGATGTATATACTTTGAACAAATATATTGGCAAAGTTTATCGTTTTGTGTACCTCTTGAATTTCTATGTATTCCTTACCTTTGAGGTATCCATGTCCTCCGCAGGTTTCCCTGCATTCCTGTATCGCATCCCTCATTGTCCAGCTCGCCACAGGTTTAGACGCTGAGGACAAAGCGTGGATCTCCATTCCGGTTTCGGCTACGATGGACTTGTCCAGTGCAGAGAACGATGCTAATTTGGAAGCGTAGAAAGTCGTCGAGAAGTAATTATTGAAGATCCTCAAAACGTAGGCGGCTGCCACATAAGGTAGGAGTCTGTGTTGCTGAAATAGGAGCAAGAGAAGGAGGTAATGTAATGAGCATGGAGAGACACAAAGTGAAAGGCAAGATTTCAAAAATGCAAAATGAAAAAGATTCGGAAGTAATGGTTTGTCATGTTGAAATTTGAAGTGCAATTACCGAAGGGTTCATATTCCACGTTCAAAAATCATCAACGACACCAAATGGTAACTAACAGAAACATACTACCAAAAAAGATATTTCTTTCCAAAGGACAAAAATACGCCAGTATTTAATGTTGAGCCAGTAATGATACGTATTACTGGCTCAACATCGACTATCTACTATAAAAGGCGGACTTTTTGACAAAAAGGGAAAAACAATGAGTAAGTACTTACAGGAAGCTAGCAGAAAGAAATCTTAATGTACATAATATCTGGTGTGATATTTTTCCCGTGGTTCAGCAGTTTTTGTCTATAAATGATCGTTGAAAAATTTTAATGAAACTTCTTAAACTTAAAGAGTAAACCCTAGTAGAAAACGTGAGTAGAATTTCTTTCCAAGTCCAAAATGTAGTTAGATTTTTGCTGGTTTTACTAACCATTATCTCCCTACATTGAAGCCGCCATATTCTGTTGGGCATCTGATCGTATTCTCTCCTTATCATTTCATAATCCATGACCACCTTTGACCAAGGTAATTTTTGATATCATGATACTAACCAGAGCTTCTAGAGTTACTCAAGGGGAATTTTTGATCAGGTCAAAGGGTAACAATTGGACTAAACGCCAACGGAAATTAACCACTCACCTGCGACTGATACTCCAAAATCGATACCTCCTCGTCGTCTTTGGGTCCGAACTGTCTCCTTACGGCTGAGTACCTCACCGCTATGGTGAGGGCCTTGACGCCTTGGGCTTCGCAGATTATCGAGACGTTCATCCTGACGGCCGAGAGTGCCGCCAGGGCTGCGCCGTGCCTCTTGCTCGGATCTTTCATTTGTGTAACGTATCTACCGTCTTCAGTCACGTCGGCCGTTTTGTTCAGCAAGTTCTCGCGGGGGATCTCGTAGTTGTCGAAAATGACGAATCTGAGGTAATACGAAAGAGAAGAAATGGTTAGGTGGTTTTATTTATTTTTCGATTTTGTAAGATAACATCCACATGCTGATTAGTGTTGAGCAATGACGCGTTTTATATTATCGCCGCCGTATTGAAGCAATTCCCTCAGATGTTGCCACAGCCGACAACCTCTGAGGCGCAATTCAAGTACTATAAGATCTATGTATTCCTGTCATTCTATTGTAATTGTAAAACTCTCATTAATAAATTCCTTACCCATTATCGACACCGTTCAGCCCTATCTTCTCTCCCATGTCCCCTATCGTCACACCCTGGTAGGGCAGCAAAGTCTTGGGACTCCTCAGCGGTACCACGAAGGCGTGTGGGCCGTGCCTAACGCCGTCCACTATCAACTGGGCGTGGAGGGTACCGTGGGTGGCGGTCTGCCCCATGCCGCCCGCCCAACACTTAGCCGCTTGGAAGTCCGGTGAGTTCAACACGAAAACTTTCCTCTTCTTGTCGTAAGTGGCTGTGGTCCTCATCCCTCTTACGTTGCTGCCGTGGGCGATCTCGGTCAGACCGTAGCAACCGGTTATCTGGAGATAAATTGGATCAAGTGTTTTGGTGCTTAAGGAAATAGTAAAGGGAAGTCGCATGGAAGGAAGATTTTCTCAACTAAACAAGGAAAAAGAGAGTAATTGCGTTCTGTTAGGTGGATATTCCAATACCTACTGGTGCTCAATTGAGATTTGATCTAAGAGAAATACTGTGGAAAGTAATGTTCACCGGGGTCCTCAAGATCGCCTGCGGGCATAATAGATTTGGCCTACGCGTATAACTTGGCGATCGTCACATGTAGGGAACACATTGAAACAGTGCAGAGGCACCTAAACCGTTCTTACTTGGAAGTGGAAAGGTGGCTACGTCTTTTTATAGCTAGCCATATACAAACAGCGAGGTATAAGACGCGGGTCCTGGTCCTGAATGGCCCCAGGACCAGGACCAGACGATTCAACATTACCCTGGGAGAGGGGTGCTTCAGGACCACGGACTCCATTATACATTTGGGAGTCTGCATCGCGGAGGGATAAAATTCTACCGTCACATCGAGGACGTGATCCTAACAGCCACAGAGAAAGGCACGGCCCTGACAAGAATCATGCCGAATGTGGGCGGACCGAACGGCAGAATGAGGGAGGTTATAGCCCTTGTCATACTTTCTATCTTACTGTACGCGGCACCCATCTGGTGCCAGATTTTGGACATGGGTAAATATAAGGCCAAGCTGGAGAGTGCACAGAGGAGGACCCTACTCCGGGTCACGAGTGCATACTGCACGTCGGCTATCGCTGCACTACAGATCTTGTTCCTTTTCTATCGTTCCAGGATTAGGCATGTTGCCTGTTCAGACTTCACCATCGTGTTCTCGGTCTGCCGATACTTCTACGCCCTATGAGATTGTAATGAATGATTTTTTGGGGTATTCTTTCTGGAGACATCCGCATCCAGTTCTTGTAGTTTGTTGTTAGTTCTGTTATTTGCTGTACCTTTAGTTCTTTTCTGATTTCTTATGTGGTCCAAACGTGTACAACCCTTTACTGTCCTTAAAAATTTCATTTCCGATGTTTCCAATTGCCTGTAGTCTTTTTTTCTTGGCGTTCAAGTATCTGATCCATTTATAATAACGTGGGGATTGCCATAACTTTGTAAAAATTCATACGCGTCTTTTTTGTCTTTTCTTTTAGTATACTTCTGATGGTTCAACAAATTCTTTAATAGTTATTTAATTTGTTTGAGATATCTTTATCTTCTTCGTAAGTGATATCACATCCTAGATATCTAAAATGTGATACCTGCTCTAAAGTGTGGTCACCAATTACAATTTTTGTTCTAATCGGATCTTTTCCAAGGAATGCCATAGTCTTTGTATTTTCAATAGATATTTTGAGATTATAATCGGCAGATAGCAAATTTAGTTTGTGCATAGCCAGTTGTAATTTATCTTCTATGTTTTGTATTATAATTTGATCATCGGCAAATAACATTGTATTTATAAATGTTATAAATACACTTATAACTAAATACACTATTATAAATATTTATAAATGTTATAAATTTATAAATGCACTACAGATGGTGGCAATCCCTCCTACAGACCTGCTGGCGAAACCGCGGAGGTATCTTCATAAAACATAGGAAGAGGAGACCCTCCCTGGTAGGAGAAGTATGACGGAGGAAAGAACTACCAGGGAGTAGCAAAAGAAATGGGATAACAACACAAACACACAGCGCAATGGTCCAAGCATATTATCATTATCCCGAGTATCGACAAGTGGGTGGGTTGCCGTCACCGGCAGCACAGCTACTGGTTCACTCAGTGGCTAACGGGGCACGGGTCCTTCCGGACTTACACCTTTTGGATTGACAAAACACATACAGATAGATGTGGCTGCGGAGGAGTGGACTCACCAGAACACGCGGTTATGGAGTGTAAATGAGGAAACCATTAAGGGCGAATGGACGGAGAGGAACCTTAAGTATGAGATGATGTGTGACAAAAACACCTGGGATATAGGTTTCAGGGCTATAACATCCTTTATAAAGGAGAAGTACAGATGCGAGCTAACGCCCCTTGTACTGACTGTAAGACTGGAAAGAATAAGGATATGAAGGAAAAAAAAAGAACTTACAAATGACTTTAAGCGGAATTGATTGGTAAATCTCATTTTCGTGTAAAAGTAGAATATTTTTGAGAAAGAAAGGCAAGATATGAGGCAAAAAACATCAAAAATACAGTTTTTGTCTTTTTGGTAACGTAGAACCACATAAAAAATAGGAGAAAATCATGGTGACAGTCTTCGATCATGTATTATGAACTAAAGTACATATACATGCCTTGCCTATATTCGTAACATTATGTTGTTTGGCACCAACATCTCACAGGCGGGAAGAGCGGGGACGGATACTGCTCATAGGCGTACTGCTGGTTGTTTTGTCTCTTATCTCTTTTAATTTTATTTTTTCATATTATCCGGCTATACCTTTTTCTCCAACTACCCACCCCACTGACCGTACCTTGCCCTCCTGGATATCCTCGATGAACTGCATGTGCCTCTCGCTGCCCATGTTCACGATCGAAGAGGAGAAGAACGTGTACATGACGAGTAATTTCAGGTCCGTGGCCGGATTCGTAGACATTGTGATCCTGGTGTTCGCTGCGAACTTCCTCGGATCCCTCAGGACGTTCTCCATTGCGAAGATTCCCATGGATTTGTAGGCGAGCGCCTGCCTGTAGGACACCTTCCTAGTCTCATCCAGGTCCCGAGAGCGGAACTGATCGGAACTGAAGTCCGGGTGGTTTTCGAGCGCCTCGTAGATCTCATTCTGACAAAAAGTTGGACAAAGATACACGTAAAATACTTTATAAAGGGCGGAAAAATGAACATTCCAACTAGGGCGGAGTTTGTAGCCCGAGCGAAGCGAGGGCCACTTCCGCACGAGTTGAAATTTCGTTTCCGCCCGTGGTGAACACAGTACTTTTTGCGCAACCCGCTAATAAGCAAATAATGAGAAACTTATTAATATTAAAATACTTGTCCTATGATAATGCTTTGTACTGATATGTGTATTGTGTGTTGCGACCATAGAACAATCGTTTTCACCAATCACGGTTCGTGATATTTTGCTTATCTTTACGCCGCGCATCTCTATGCCGGGCGGGAATGAGCACTTTTCCGCCCTAGGGCGGAAAAGTACGTTCGGAGCTGGTCGGCCGGCAATTCGTCGCTTTCCGCGAGGTACAGGTATATAGAAATGACACGTTTTCAACCGGGTTGCGCAAAAAATTATTAACTGTTAATAATAACTTAATAAGAACATAATTACGTTTTTCATTGATTCTAAACAAATCAATAAAATGGTTCATTTCTTTATTCCAATATTCTCTTGGATATCAAAAAAAAATCGAATTTTCCGTAAAATAGAGGAGAGTAATAGTAAGTAAACAAATAAATTACTGCTTTTGTAAAATCGATTGCTTAGTGATTCTAGGCTAATTTTTAAACCGGATTTCGAAAGTTCTAACCGAGCTAACCGTCTATTCATTAAAACCTGAAACAAATAACTGAAAATTGTTGTTACAACGTTACAAATTTTCAAATGAAATTTTTGAAAGACGCTATCTTATCACTTTCTCATATGGGGTACCCATATAATAAGAGAAAGTATTGTAATCGTGCTGATTTTCAGAATTTGAGATATTGGCATTTCTGAACGTTTTGAGGTCCCCTGAGTTCGAAAAACATATTTTTGGAAACATGTCTGTATGTGTGTGTGTTTGTGTGTGAATGTGGTCAACGTTTTCTCAGAAACTATTAATAGTGGAAAGTTGAAATTTTGAATTTAGGCTAGGTCTTCTGAAGTCGCGCGACCACCTAAATTTCATGAGAATCAGTTGAGGTAAAACGGCACTTTACCATTATCGTTTTCAGTTTTTTTTATTATTTCAAAAGCTGGTTCAACGATTTTTTAAACCTCGTATATTTACTTCACTCTTCACTTCCTATTGACTGCGGTTATCACTATTTTGACTGATGTTCTGGAAAGGGCCCTTCACTCTTGTGAATTTTCAGTTTTTCTCAATTTTCTCCAAAACCGCTTTACCAATAAAATTCTTACCAAATTTTGGATTTAAACTGATCTAACTAATGGTCATAACTTGTATTTGAAACTTTTTTAAACCTCCAGGGCACTTTAATAATGTTGCCTTGCATATTTGGCCCGGCCAGTAGAAAGTCTTACGATGTTAAACATCGCAATTTTTTGACGTGATATACGTCTTATAAATCGATGTACCGGCTACCTGCCGGTTCACAAAACATTGTAACGGTCCGCCAGACCCATGCGTGCGAGTTAGAATGAGAGCGACAACAATAGACAGAGATCGACCTTGGCGGTTGCCTTTCGACGCATCTGTCACTTTTACACGACAGCGTCCGAGTGAAAGCTCGATTTGGCGATCGGCTCGGTTCGCGAGCGCGATGGAGGGGGACGAAGGGGTACGCGCTACGCGCGTTCTGATTGCACTGTTTCCACTCCGTCGTCAGACAGCAATCAGCACACTATTATTTATAAAGTTATCTGAATATTTACTGTGCATAACATTGCTTATTACTATTACAATAACAATTGCGGCAATAAGGTATTCAATTTTTGCATTATAAGAGTTCGATTCGCTATATAATCTCATATATTTATTCTTGCATCGGTCAATGAGTGCAGCAATAATAGGATATGTTACGATTTCGACTAAAACATTATGATGAATGATCGTGTAAAAAGTCGACTGCTTTTATTTAGTATTCAATGAAAACAATTATCCTGCGCAGCAATTCATGTAAGGTTCAAGATTAATGTTCAGCTCCACACATGTCATACCAATCTGTCTAAAATGACCAGTTGGATCAGCCAACCGCAGTGCGAAAAAACCTTCTAATGATAATTTAGTGATATTTAGTGATAATAATTCTATTCAATTCATAAACGTATTCCATTTTTTATCAATGTTTTCTTATGACGTTATCACGTAAAAATTATCGTCCGTAAACCGACTTTACAGACAACCAAATTTTTTACGTTGCATTTCTCACAGCAACAATTAAAATTGTTTCATTATTTTTACTCACTTGGTATTCTACGATATCCTCTCCGTCCAAAAATACCATAAGCTTTTTCCAGTCGAACGACGCTTGATTTCTGTAAACGTCCAACGGTCCAGATTTGAAGTCCGGTATTTTCGCCATTATTCAATTTGTTCCAACTCGCTTTGAAGAACTGCATCAACTGCATCGGTTACGCTTTAAGCAGCTTATCACTAAACTATTATAAACTTATCAGAAACTTTTTTATTATTAATGATACGATGATTGTTTTGTTGAGTTCCCCAGGGTTAAATGAAACACTTTGTGTTATTTTTAACAAATGTAAGAGATATTGAAAAAGGTGTTTGTAAATATCTCTTACATTTGTTATGTATACCTCGTCCTATGATTTAATTCGAAAACCTTCATCTATCCATACTTTGTGTTATCAACAGTCGACGTTTCCTCTATTTATTGTAGACATATTCATGACTATTGATGGGATATTTTTTTCCCAGGCTGTAATATTTGAGTTACCATTGCATATCGCTCTCGGTGGAAAACATTTGATTTATTGGTATTTTTCCGAGTTTAGTGAGTGGCTTCGTTATTAGTTTTCATGTTTTAACTTACTAATAGAAATAAGCTATTCTATAATATAATAATATTCATATTGTAACGTTTATTTTCTAATTTATTTACATTAATTGTACACTAATTTATTTAACACACTTAGCTACTTGTACACTAGACTAGACACTACTTAATTTATTTGTACTGCTCCGCTTTCGGATCGTATGTCGCGTTCACGTCTGCTTCTCTACTTCTAATCCTCTCCTCGATCACAAGCCCGCCTATATATACACCTTGATTCTGATCTGGAACCTCCTCGTATATTCTCTACAGTTCTGGAAGGAACCCGATTGTTCTTTTAATAATGTTTACGTAGGAAATGTTCAGAAGGTCTTAAATTACTTTCCGTAAACAACAATCCGGGAGAATTCATGGAGCTGTCTTTTAAGCGTCGTGGTAATTCCTGTGAAGTAGCCGCTTCGCTCGGATCGAGTAAACATGTGTCGCGTTGTTTACTTCTCGCATTACAATATATTAATACTTGAATAAATATAATATATAATAAATCTCAATACCTAAATATCGATATTCATCTTAGAGATTCTACCTCAAGGACAAGGGCGCAAGACAATAGGACATCGAAAGGTCTTCTAGCACCTGACTTTAAGATGTCAATACCTCCAATGATACAACTACAATGTCAAAGAAGTGATGTCTTTCATAATACAGCGTACAGGATACAATACTAGTGGTGCAGGCTTCTATGCTGTCTGTATGTCTTCAGTGCGCGAAAATTTTACCTTCTATTGAGTCCAAAAATCCAGATCTAGATACTATATAGATAGATAAATATAGTTGGGATTCTAGAACAAGGCTCTAGAATGTAGATGGCTCATTTTTTTTTGTAAAGGATGAAAAAATCTTCCAACGAGATGAAAATGAAGATGGTGTTGGTAGTGTGGGTAGATGGCTCAAATAATAGAACGTTAGGCGGTTAGGCGGTAGAATCGACGGTCGTTACATTATAGAATGTCTCGAACTTCATTCTACGTCTAGATCTTTGTTTTTAGGATCACGGCCCAATGTTGTGATACATCAATTGAGCTTTGTTCTAGAGCAAGGATGTGTGATTCAAAAATCTAGATCTAGATACTAAATAGATGATATAAATTGATAGATAGATAGATATGTAGATAGTTGTATAAATATATTCTTTGGGATTTCCGCCCAAGTCTAGGAGGTTGATGGTTCAAATGATCGAACGTTAAGCTACAATGTTACAACGCTATGATTGGATCCATATTCTGTATTCACTGAATATACGCTCATTACTTTATAAAATATCTCTAGCTTCATTCTATATCTCGACCTTTGTCTTTACGATTATGGCTCAATGATGTGAGCAATGAATCAATAGTCACAATGGTATAGGCGTGTGCTAGAACAAGGGTGTGTGTTCCAGCGTTAATATTTTCCTCTCTTTGAATTTTCTGAATTTCTATTCTTCATGTACGTTACAATGTAATAAAATTTTCAAGCATGAAGTGCTTTTAAAGTTTATCAATTTGGATACCATTTAAATAAAAGTATGGCTCAGTTTAAAACTAATCTATTCCTGTCAGTAAATAAAACAATCACTGTCCTATACTTTCGCTGTCTTTTTTAACCTCTACGTTATCGAATGCGATGTTCTCGATCCCTTCCAGTTCCTTTTTGGGGGAAGTCTCTTCCGAGTCGTTCCATGGCTGCACTTCGCCACTTCCGAAGACGCAAAAAACGATGCCGCAGCCTACGTACACGACGGAGCCGATGTAGAAGATTATGTGCCACTCGTTAAGACCGTTCTGAAGAAAGAAATCCAAGGAAACAGTAAATATTTTTATAATTTTTTAAGTAGCGTTTGATCTTAACCAAGAGGTGGTACTGTTGGGGCATATGTTTCCTAAAGTTGTTACTGATAACATATCATCTTTCGGCATTGGATTGGGTCATTTACTTACGTTTTTCGCTGTGATGTACCCGACGATAAGAGGAGAAATAAACCCGCTGGTGCTTCCAATGCAGTTGATGATCCCGTAGATGGTACCTGCGTAGTTTGGCGCAAGGTCTTGGGCGTTCTGCAGATTCGTCAAGGTGGACGCCCCGTTAAGGCCCAGGGACATGGTTATCAGCACTATTGCCCAACTTACATCGCACCCCGTTAATGTCTGGGCGAACAGCAAGCAGCCCGGAAGAATATGTGCTAAAATATTTAACACGGAAACTCTTCAGATATCAAAATGTGGTGCGAAGTACTCACAGAACACCAGGAAGCTCTTTCGTATCCCGGTCCTGCTCATCCAGTTCTTCCTGGTGATGATGTCCCCCACTTGCCCGAATATGAACCCGAATATTAGCCTGGCTAGGTACGGAAGTGCCGCCAGGAACCCAGTGTGTCCAAGGGTGAAACCTAACACCGTTGACATGAAAATGGGTCCCGCCGTCATCAGGAAGAACAACCCCCACAGGTTTCCGAAGTGTAAGATGGCCAAAGCCCAAAACGGAACGGAGGTGGCCAATTTTCGATATGGAGGAAGCTTCTGCAAATTAATATTTTCAAATCACGAGTCCTAAAGTGGATCTAAATATCTACAACCTTAACTCCTGTTTTGAGCTTATTCCCAGCTAAACTGTCCGTTATGTACTTCCTCTCCACTTCGTCTATCCTAGGATGATCCTCTGGGGTGTCGTAAACCCATAAGAACCACAAAAGGGTCCAACATCCCACCAGGATTCCGCTGATGAAAAACGCCCAGGTCCAACCCAAAGTTTCTATCACGGCGCCCATCAGCGGCCAGGTTATCACCGAACCCAAAGCGCCACCCAGGAGCGCGCCCACGAATTTCCCCTTCTCGTCGGGTGGCGCCCATCTCGCTACCAGGCAGTGCAGACTGGGGAAGACGACGCCCTGAAGGAGACATTCGGTTAGATGATTGTACATCAAAGGTTCTCGTTGATTACCGCGAAGGCTCCGATGACGAACCTCGAGACGATCAGGACCCAGACGTTCAATGCCGCCGCCCAAGGGGCCAACAGGGTTAGCACACCGGAGACGATAAAGGAGATTGTGACGCACTTCGAGGGGCCGTACCTTTCCGCGAGGGCACCCCCTGGGATTCCGGTCAAGGTGAAGCCCCAGAAGTAGGCGCCCAGGATCAAACCTCGGAGCGTCTTACCCCAGTCGTATCTGACCCCGTACTGAAAAAGGATTTCGTGAAAGTTATTAATGGACGGATATTGCGACAGTATACAGACAGTTTCTAAAGAGTCGCACGGTGGGATCAACATAAGTGCGAGAGAAAGGCCATATATTTCTCGTTAGCGAAACAGAGAACGACCTTTTGCGATGTTGCTAGCTCGCGGAACATTACAGTCATCCGCTCCGCACACTGTACCGCACACATCCGAAAGTGTGAAGCGATACACGCGTTGACTTGGACTGCGTGCTCGGCCGGCAACGTTGCAAAACTTCTCTCTCTGTCACGCTAACGAACTACTGCTGGCTTCTCTCTTGCACTTGTTGGTTTCCCACCAAGCGTTTCGATAGGAAAGCTCCGTATAATGTCTAACAGTAACAAGGTCAACGTAATCTTCACATCTGAGCGTACGCAGTTCTATTTTGTGATAAGGTATACTTTAATATTGTAACGCTTTGACTACGCGAAAACAACTATACTACACGAGTTGTCTTAATTAATTTATTTTAACCACTAACACTAACACTTTAGCAGCTCGGCGACCTGCTATTTGTGTCGACGAATGGATGATCCAGAACAATCTCGTTCTTTCCCGAATATTCTGCGACTTCCAGGAAATCTATCAGTTCGCCAAATTCTGTCGTTTCGAAGTTCCCATAACATAAGCGACAGTTTCAGACGGGTGCTTATCTTTATGGCCAGTCGTTTCGTTACAATATCGTTTAACGTTTAACGTTATTTAAGTAAAATTATCATCATCATCATTTAGCTCATCCTGTCCATTGCTGAATGTATGCATCCCTTAACTCCAGCCATTTCTTTCTATTTTGTGCCACTTGTATCCAATTTTCAGTCACTCTTTTCATATTATCTGTCCACCAACTTGGAGGTCGTCTTCTACTTCTATAGGCCTCATGCTTTGGTCCCCAGTCCATAAGAGTCACATATAATTTGCGTTTTTTTGAGTTCTGTCATCAAATCCCCATTACCAATCACCTTAATCAACTCTTAAATTAGACTTAAAAAGGTCAGTCTCATTGATATAGCTTATTGAGACACTGTAAGATCTGTCACGTGTCAATACGACTTTGAGCCTTGTTATTGGACTCTAAGCCAATTTCATGTCATGAGCGTTCATGTCAGGTTAAGAGAAACTAGTCACGTATACCACTCCTTAATAATGGGTCTAACAATAATTCACTTAATTGACATTTGATTCAAAAATGTGTGAAATATGTTTTTGAAATGATTTTTGATACATTATTACACAGGACAATAAGTTACACATAATTTTTAGCCCCTGCGTTTAACTCAAAAATTATACACTTATTTGACCTGTCGCATCTGTGCCAAACATGAATCAAATTTTGAACTCCCTTACAAAAGGTACAAAATGAATAATTTGGTATGACTTTATCATTCATTGCGAATTTATTAGACTCGAAACTGACAATATGTAACGTATAACCTTAATGTTCACATAAGATATATATATAAATTAGTAAAAAGATATTTTTGGATGGTTGGACTCGGTGCCAAACTAGTCACTAATTACATTGAGTATGCTTATTTGATCTAATAGTAATTTACTTAATTGAATTCATATTGTACCCAAATAGATATGGATTTAATAATATTTTTTGAGATAATGTTCAGGAAAACGTATTATATATACATAACAAGTCACATATGTTGAGCTCCTAGATTTAACTCATAAAGACATCATGTATAACTTTGACTTTGATCATCCTTATTGGACTAATACTCATATAACATGATATTACTTTCCAACGGGCCAGTCACATATAACTTTGATTTTGAGCCTCATTAAATTCATAAGGACAAGTTAAATATAACTTTGAATTCACTAATTTAGACCAGGGATCGACACTAAATGACTGTTGAACTTATTATTTGACTAAATTCAAATCAATTAAAAGGATAAATATTTCTAAATTCTAAAGTAATTGCTGTTATCTGCTATTGAGACCATCTGTTCCTCTTCTGAAGACTGGTGACAGTTTTCAATAAAGTACAAAACATGATGAAAAATATATATATGCAGTAATAGTGATGAGTGTATTAGTATGTCAATTTAGATTAATTCTAATGCTGAAAATGCATGTTTATATTGATTGTATTGGTTGTTTTTTAACATATTAAATTTACAATTACAGGGTGAAAATCAAAATGTTAGGCAGATGATTGAAGTTGTTAACAAATTTCGAAGACACTAAGATATTGTAACGCGAACTGTAAACAGCAGCGCGAAATGTGTTTACTCTTATCGGACCGCGGCGGCATACCTGAAAAGAACGCCGCTACGCTAATTGAGCAATAAAAACCGTCTCGCGCCTGCCGCCAACATATTATTAAAGAAGGAATGATTTATTACCTCCTAGACCTTTCTGGACCTTTCTAAGTATACATTATTTGGGAAAGGAATGACCTGGAACTATCGCGAATACAATTGAGGTGTATATAAGCGGGTTTGCGGTCGGAGAGGAGATTAGACGTGAAGACGCGAGTGAATAAATAAATAAATTGAAAAACGGGCCAGTGAAATAAATTAACATTAAGAGTGATATAAATTAATTAGTTAGGAAATAGTTAAGTGTGTTATATAAATTAGTTCAGTAATGGTTAAGATAAATTAATTAGTGTGTAGTATAGTAATTAGGACAGTGTAAATAAATTAGAAAATAAACGTTACAATATACAGTGTGTCCCGCTTTTCATGAATACACCCTAATATCTCAGTTATTAATAATGCGACTTCCTTGAAATTGTGATGCTGATTATATGTTAGGAAAATAAAGTATTTAGCATAGTGAACATATTCATCGACCATTGGCGTGCGGTGTTGGGGGGTGAAAAAAAGCTGTTTTTTGGGAAAATGATATTAGGGCTCATTTTAGATAACTTTTTTTATCAAATTCAGAATCAGCATCCCCAAAGACCCCCCAATTCATATTTTCGAAATCTCAAGAGCTAATTTGAGCAGAAAAAAATTAAAGTCTATTTTTAATAAGTTCTTTATTTGTAACTGATGTGATAACAAAATTACAAATTACATTATTTCAGATTCTTGTGTTTTCAACATAACTACCTTCAGAAACAATACACTTTTCAACAATTCTTCTCAAACGTACATTCACTTTTCTTAAAGTTTGGGGAGTTATTTCCTGAGACGCTTGCCTAATTGCAAAGCAAAGTTCTTCTCTATTACGAGGCCAAAATAAATAAACACTTTATTTTTCAAATGCTCCCACAGAAAAAAGTCACAAGTGGTAATATCTGGCGATCTAGGGGGCCATGGTTCTAAAGCAGAATTTCTACCTATCCATTTCATAGGGAAAATTGCATTTAGAAAGTTCCGAACTATCAGAGAATTATGTGCGGGTGCACCATCTAATTGAAAGATTAAGTTTTGTCTCTGTGCTAATGTCAATTCCATGAGAAAATCATAGAGATCATTTTGTAAAAATGTAGAAAATTTTGTCCGGTCAGGTTATCCAGGAAAGAAGGACCAACAATTTGTTCGTCAAATATGCTACACCACACGTTAACTTTTTCACTGTACTGGTTTTTACAATGAATTACCCAATTCGGATTTTCAGCTGCCCAAAACCTACAATTTTGACTAGATACCACACCGTTTGTTGTAAACGTTGCCTCGTCCGTAAACATCATGTTTTTCAGATAAAGTCTGTCGTTAAGATAGTTACCCTGCAACCATAAGCAAAATTCAAACTGTCGTTCAAAATCACCATTTAACAGAGTATGTAGAAATTTTGGTTTAAATGCCCTAATCCTATTGCTTTTCAAACATCTCCATACTTTGTTTTTCGTTAAATTCAGTGTCCTCGCAACTGCCCTTACAGTACCATTTGGGTTGTTTCGAAATTCTGCTAAGATACGTTCGTCGTCTGGATAGTGTCTCTGATTTAAATTGTACTTCCCCGGTCTTGTCTTGAAAACCGTTCCAGTCCTTGCGAACAATCTGTTGATTTTGGCAACGGTGTCGTGAGAAATTGGTTCTCGATCATGATGCCTTCCATTGAATATTCCAGCAACTTGACGCGTAGATCTTTCATTATCACCAAATAAGCGGATAATCTCTACTTTTTCTCCAATTGTAAGAACTACTCTTCGGTTGTGTGCCATCTTATTAACTCTGCTTGACTTTTTGACAATTCGTACTGATTACCGAATGTCAAACAAAAACTTTTGTTTCAAAGCACTCTTTGCATTAATTTGCTTAAAAACACAAATCGGCAAGCCAACGGTAACAAAGAGCGCGTATCTTCGAAAATACCTAAATTATAGTATAAGGGCAGTTGCAAAGGATACTGAATATAACGAAAAGGGTGTGTTTGATATTCAATAGGATCAGGGCATTTGAACTAAAAAGATAGAAATAAATAATTTTTTTCTGCTCAAATTAGCTCTTGAGATTTCGAAAATATGAATTAAGGGTCTTTGGGGATGCTGATTCTGAATTTGATAAAAAAAGTTATCTAAAATGAGCCCTAATATTATTTTCCCAAAAAACAGCTTTTTTTCACCCCCCAACACCGCACGCCAATGGTCGATGAATATGTTCACTATGCCAAATACTTTATTTTCCTAACATATAATCACCATCAAAATTTCAAGGAAATCGCATTATTAATAACTGAGATATTAGGGTGTATTCATGAAAAGCGGGACACACTGTATACTGTTCAAAAAATTCCTAAATGATACATAGCATATGATAAACTGTTTATTGCTTGTGACGTTTGTTTACCGTCGCATATTAGACCAAAAAATACTTGTCATACACGATTACCATTTTGAGACTACACACTGGGCTCAAAACCAAATTGTATGTTTAACCACCTAAAATTGTAACTTCAATATGTTACCTAGGTCATTGATTTGAATCTTTCACTCAAAAGAACAAACTTCTATAAAGTTCTGATGTCTTACGTTTGGATATTGTGAAAGTTCTGAAGAGTTATCACTGGAGTTGGCTGGTTGCGCGGCACACTCCGAACTGGAAGTCACGTTTTCGACGGCAGACGTAGGTTCCACCATTGCCAATATGATTATGGATAAATTGATCCGGATCATGTAAAGGAAACAAGTGCAGGTGAAGAGCATCACCCATATCACAGCCCTCGTGGGGATGCAATCTGAAATGAAATCAAAGTTTTTAGTAATGTTACGTAGTAATCGTATAATTGGAGTTAACTCAGGAATTATTCAATAATTACAGGAAAGATTTTATATAGTTAGCGGTCGTGAGAAGGGTAATTAATTTAACGTTGTTAATTAGTGAATTCACAAACATACGTCGTGGCATTTTCGATTAGAAATTAATCATGTACTCACTTTTGATGGGTAGGAAAGCCATAGCGCCGAATAGTCACGAATCTGTAAAATTCCAAGCGTTTTACAAGAAAGTCCATCACGAATTAACGATAAAAATGACATATTTTTTGCGGCTTAGTAATAAAATAAAATGTAACATAACAGTTTCTCGGGTAATTATTAAATACCACCGTCAGCAAACCTTGAAAATAAAGACACGAAATATCAAACCACAAATACATATTTGAAGAAAAAGCTTAAAATTGTGCCAGAAGAAATATTGCTCGTTAAAAAAAAAAACGAAAACTCGATTATCAGACAAGTTCTTAGTCCGGGAAGATGTTATGACGTAAATACGCAACATTGAAACAAATACATCTTCCTATCGCATGACAAATTAGCTATATACCATGTATATTTTTTGACTAAGTGCACTGTTGCAGAACGCGCACCATTATGAACTTTACCTGATTGATTAGTAACAAAATACGAATTTAATAATTGTATCCGGCCACAAGGTCGATTAACTTCATTACATTAACTAGGTAACTTTTGTTCGCCATTGAGAGCACATTAATAAAATTTTTAGTTTCGGTCCCAAATCTTCACCATTAGCATGACCAGTTTTTTAATCCGTGATCACAAAACTACATAACAGAATTTGACGTAAGCAATAAAACTTTATATATTACAACTCAATAAGGCATCATCATTAAATAAGCCTCATTAAAATAAATTAATACAATGCGTTTCTTTAGATGGTACATGCATGGAATTAGTTGTTTTATTTGGTATTCACAGTAGATCAGACCTTCACTGGGTTTTATGACAATACCATGCATGCCTATTGTTAAATTAGTATGTCAATATTGTAGGTAGGTACGTGCTCCTGGGCAAAAAAATTGATATGTGATATGTTGGAAGGGTAAGATTTTCGTTATCGATTAGCCTTATTTTTTGGTTATCAGATTTTTTTAAATGCAGAAAGGGGAAATTTCAATCACCCTACCCCTTGTTTTTAGGAAGAGTAGAAGGGGCAAGATCTCGTAATAAACGGTTCTTGTATCATATTACCTTAGAAATCTTATTGCTTCATTCATCTGTTAAGAGATCCCATCACCTTGGAAGGTGGACACTTTCTAGAACAAATCGTCGTGATGAAGCGACGCGTTATTAACTAATATTACTAAAAAGTGAGAGTGTCATGTACCTGATCACACCGACATATCGACAGAAATCCTTTCGATTGCACACGTTAGCTAAAAATCACCGTGTACCAGATCTGGCCGAAGGTAAACTCGGAATTGTACTATAATTGTACCAGTCGCACTTTATACGAGGCTTCCACCACCATACGCATACACTTTTCGTAGTGAATTCTTACGGGAGGTGTGCGTGTTTGATAGTTTCTTTAGCATATAATACGATATACGAAAATTGTAAAATATGTATGCCGTGTCAACTAACTGAATTCGCCTCACCTACTTCGCATCATAGTCGCGTCAACCCTTGCGAACCCCTGGGAAAGTGGGGCAAAAGGTCGGATCGGGATGCGGTTTTCTGCATTCTCTTCCAAAACGATTATCTCGGAATGTGCCTGGGTAGAATTTCCCCGGGGACCGAAAATTGCATCGCTGCAGGCCAAAGTGCACGCGAAAAATGCATTATCTGGGAGGCCATTTGGAAGATTTTCAAATTTGATAAATAGGGGTCAGAACTCGCCCGGATCGGGTACTCGGGGGTTTTCGAGGCCACTGATCACGAATATAATGTTCAAATTGACCTCCGAACACCTGGTGCACCAGAACCTGACCCTAAACGTCATCTCCGGGAGTTTTCCTGACACAATCAAAGAAGGTCAATCAAAAATCATTTTGGGGGGTTTTTTGGCCCGCTGAATCCAAATGTGGCATCGGCGAGCACCCCACTGGCACCTGGTGCACCGAAACCCGGGCTAGAATGTCGTCTCCGAGAGTTTTCTTGAGAAGACTGCCAAAAACCACCCGAAAATCATAAGAGGGCAGTTGTGTGGGGCGGTGGTCCCGAATTTCACGTCGAAAAGCACTCCCCGAACACCTGGTGCACCAGAACCTGACCCTAAACGTCATCTCCGGGAGTTTTCCTGACACAATCAAAGAAGGTCAACCAAAAATTATTTCGGGGGGCTTTTTTGGCCCGCTGAATCCAAATTTGGCATCGGCGAGCACCCCACTGGCACCTGGTGCACCGAAACCCGGGCTAGAACGTCATCTCCGAGAGTTTTCTTGAGAAGACTGCCAAAAACCACCCGAAAATCATAAGAGGGCGGTTGTGTGGGGCGGTGGTTCCGAATTTCACGTCCAAACCAACCTTCTCGACCCCTGCCGCGCTGGGATTTTTATCTTTACATCTTGTGGAATTATTGATTCTACTTACATAATGCGAGGAGGAGAGAAATTAATGTAGAGTAAATAAAGAAGTCAATATATATACAATTTCGGATTAAAAACTTTTTATTTAATTCAGATCAAATTCAACCCAACTCAAACTTTCTCTCCCTCATAAATTAATAACATCAATGTTTATATACGTTGCTGAATATCAACTCCATCATCAAATGACCCATCAGAACTCTTCTCATTTTCTTCCTCAACAACTGACATATTGTGAAGGGGACAATCTTCTTCATCTAAGCCCTCTCTCTCCGCCGCTATAAGGGTTTCTACTGAATATTTGTCAGTGTTGGTGCAGCTAGAGCCTTCACAATTTTTACATGCAAGATTACAAGGGAGACCGTGCTTCCTGCTACTGCATGACATCCGATCACAATTTCCTGCGCATCCACAGAATATTAGTTCCAAAATATCATCAGGTGCAGGTTTTTGTGTCATTTGTACAGGGACCAGTGTGTCGTCCTTCGTTCTCATTCACCCCCATTCTGATGGGTCCATGGTCACCTGGTCTCCGTGCAGCCAATTTTGGACTTGCAAATAGACCCTCTTTAGATGCTGCTGGATGGCGTCTAGTGTGGGGAGAATTTTCCCTAAATTTACTCTCCCCTTTACAGCGCTTTTTAGATACATTCTCTGCCTGTACGTGTGGAGTAAGTTCTCCCATGTTAGCTTGTACTCATCAGGTATATTCGGCTTCCTGAATGAGAGTGGGGCACCATACATTGCCAGGATCAACTGCGCCCCATTTTCAAAAATTTCCTCGGTTGACAAACCAGGTTCCTTGAACTTCGCAGCATGAGCTTCAAGGTCTGGGAAGTTTTCGAAGGTGTTGAAAAATTTCATTTTTCCCTGGTAGTACGTTGCGGATACCGTATCGCAACCCGTTATTGCATGAAGCAACAAAATATTATCCGCCAATCGTGGCACATGAGACAAGCTACGTGAAGAGTATACTGCTTCCGGTTTATTGGCCCTCGGAGGTTTCTGGAGAAATATTTCATTATCTGCCGGGCAGAATGCGGTTAATATTACGGCAACGTCTATATCTTCCGCGAGATGACGTTCTAGCCAGTGTTTCGGTGCACCAGGTGCCAGTGGGGTGCTCGCCGATGCCAGATTTGGATTCAGCTGGCCAAAAAACCCCCAAAATGATTTTTGATTGACTTTCTTTGATTGTGTGAGGAAAACTCCCGGAGATGACGTTTAGGGTCAGGTTCTGGTGCACCAGGTGTTCGGAGGTCAATTTGAACATTATATTCGTGATCAGTGGCCTCGAAAACCCCCGAGTACCCGATCCGGGCGAGTTCTGACCCTTATTTATCAAATTTGAAAATCTTCCAAAAGGTCTCCCAGATAATGTATTTTTCGCGTGCACTTTGGCCTGCAGCGATGCAATTTTCGGTCCCCGGGGAAATTCTACCCAGGCACATTCCGAGATAATCGTTTTGGAAGAGAGTGCAGAAAACCGCATCCCGATCCGACCTTTTGCACCACTTTCCCAGCATGATACCCATTTCCGCAAGGGTTGACGCGACTATCATAGTAAGATCTACACACGTACATCTAGACGCTCTGATAGACTTGTTAAATTTACTGTGTATTTCAATAACGTTTTCAGGTGTTGGCGATTTGAATTTGCCGCTAAAAGTAGAAAGGACGGAACGAAGGTTTCGATGATTTTAGTTCGGTAGAATTCCGTCAGAACGGTTAACGGTAGCGAGACAGGATTTTATTTTGTACCAGATTTTAGTTTTGAGGAATCAACACAATACCTCTATACGTGAGGAAAGTGTGATATCAGCATTTGGAGAGGGGATTGTCACCCATGGCAACTGTTTCTACACTATTTTTTTGTCTTATGGGAGATTAACATTGGAGAATTTTCAAGCGGCTGGTAATCTACGTAAACGAAATTTCTTAACTACCACCTATGAAAAATAAGAAACATTGAAGTATGTAGTTTTCTTGTATATAAAAGAATATATGATACGTTATGGAGGAAGGAAAAAGTTATTTATTTCGGAGGTGACACTTCACTAGGTAATTCAAATATTCGTTAAGTACCTAATACTAATAAAATATATCGTTTTACTAAGAACTCAGATAGCACAATGATGCCTTTAAGACGTCTTAAACACACTCCCGTCAGGCATAAGGGATGTTTTTAAAGACATCCAAAGGTATCTTTAAGGTGACAATTGCTATAAAACCGTAAAACCGTACATCTTCAAGACGTATTTATATGCCCATGGGCGCCGCTAAGAAATAAGTCAGGGGGGCATAAGTTAGTCAGGGGGGCATAATTTTTTTTGATAAAAAGATTTGTATTAAATTAAAATGAAGATATTTCTCACCAGTCACCATTCTTTACTAATAGGAGATAATTATTTAGGGGATGAATACTATGAACTCACCTCATTACTTTGGGATAGCATATGACTATTCGTAGAAAAGGTCTTGCCTAAAGAACCTGATGGATCTTGCACAACGATGGTTGTGCAAGGAATGATCCCTTCTGAGCTTTTAACATCCATTGCTTTTAGATCCGTAAAACCAAGAAAACGGTCAAATCCAGGGGGGGGGCAACCGCCCCCCCTTGCCCTTATGTAGCGGCGCCCATGTATATGCCTTGTAGGCATAAAATGCACGTAAATAAGACGTCTTTAAGATGTCCATTTATTAATAAACACAAAAAATGTATTTCTTTAATTCCATAGAGAAATATACCATGATTCTTTTAGACAATAACCGCTCCTTTTTCGATAATGCATGATCAAAGACGATTACCAGTAAATTTTAATTACAAGTAGAAAATGGACGATCAGTACACATTAATAAAGTAAAACGGATTAATATCAACGGAACCAATAAGGTGTAACCATCCCTTCTCATCCTGCACTGTTTATTTGTTACATTCTATGGGAATACAGAGTATTCAATACGATAATTGGACCTGATCTTATATTATATACATATATAATAAATATTAATAGGCAGTAATTTAAAATACCTAATCATTCATAATTGAAATTCGAAAAATATGGATACATTATAAATGTATTACACTTAACAGACACTAATTTCTAATCGTTAAGAATAAGTTTTTGTTAGCAACCTATTTTTTGTAATAGCAGTATTACATTACTTCTGTGGGAAACGTTTATATACATACAAATTTAGATACATTTGTCCGATAGAAGATTAATCTAAAATGACAGAAGGTTGTCCAAGTTCTCGAAGTTGGCCATGGTCATGTGTATCCGAAGAAAAACACAAAGTCTTCGCCAACAATTAATTTTTTTTTGATAAATTTGGTAAACTTTTAGATTTGGTAAATTTAACATTTACATTGGACAACTTTGCTGGTCGAAATACTGAAACCCAAATGTTTGTAAACATTTTCTATTACAAAACGCCTCATTTAAACTTCCTTGACACGAAAAATGCTATTAAAATTTATAAACATAACTAATTTTTTGAGTAATTAGTGCCACTTTACTTTTAAATATTATAAGGAATGAATTTTCATAAACAAACTTTCAACTTTGTGTGCAACAACCACAATGAAAATGAACGGATAATACAAGTAATTATAAATAATTAAGATAGGTTTGTGATTAGTAACAATAAAATTATTAAATTATTATACACGGCATGTTAACGGCAATGATTATAAATATTGTAATAATAAAGCGGCAAAACCAGACACGTACGTGAATAATCAAGAGAAAAAACAAAGTAATTATACATTATAATTAAATCACAATCATCAATTAGAGTAAGCCGCTCGTCGGAGATGGATCAGGTGTCAGGTACTCCATGGAATCGTCATGAAGCTATTTTCAACTAACATCGCATTTACTGCAGACTCAAGGATGGCTCGAAATTGAAAATAAATTGCGGGTTCGATGTAATGATTTTTCTGTAGGTATGTCTTACATATAGAGTACTTTAAATATAATACGTAATAATATGGCACGTTCCTCTTAATATTTGGAGCGGGTACTGTTAAATAAGTAAGTGCTAGAAATAACGCCTATCATATCTAACGAATTTTTTGCCTGCAAGAGACATAAGTGGTGCAACTGCACTAACACACATTATTTGTAATTTGTGAAGTAATATATGTTTATTACAATTGTAACCACCATGTATTGTTGCAATATGCAAATAGCCATGAGGATGTCCTGTTATTATAACGAAACGTCGGTGACATTAAAACCCCTCTGAATCGTTTTGGATATGGGGAATCCTTAAAATCTATCGTCTTATGTGATAATTTACGTTTCTACGTAAAGGTAGGGTTGGTGATTTACATTTACTAAAAAAAAAATGCCGTTGTAATTCGCGAAAACCCAAGAACCGTCAAGCTGTCAAACACAGAAGTCGTTTCTGAAAATGAAGGTGTTCTGTGGTTTAAGTCGTTTACCGTTCCGTGTTGATAAGTGACACTTGACAGATGACATCACTTGCCATTGTCGTGGTAAAATGTCATAATAATTAGAAACCTGAAAATTCCATTCCGATATTAAAAAGAAATCAAAACACCGAACAACCGCTCCCAAGTGTCAGAACCGATAATGAGCTTTTAAGCGAGGCGCGTCCCCCGCCCAGTGCGCCGCGGTAAAGATGTAAACATCCCTCTCCGGCTCCTTTGACGTAGAATGGTGTCAGAAACATGATAGAGATATTACAAATGTTCTTATTCCTATTCAAGTCCAAGTACCGACGAAAATTCCTCTCGGAGCGGATATCGAAGTGTTGTCTTGTGATTTTCGGTGCTTTGACATTCGTGTCGACGGTCTCCGCCAAGTGTACCGACTCTACCTGCGGCGGCAACGGTTTGTGCAGGAACGACACATGTGTGTGCTACGACGGATGGCAGGGGCCGCAGTGCCAGTTTTGCGGGGGCAAAGTCAGGTAAAGTGTCCTCCCTGCGGCAGGTAGCATACCTGCAGATTGTTGCACTTCGGGATAGTTTCAAATTCCACCGTGAATTGTGGACGAGTTCCAAACGATTCGTAGCTAGTAGGATTAAGACACAGGATAAAGCATTCCGTTTGATTGAGCATGTTCAGTATATCTGCTGAACATGTTGCTTTGGTAATTTTATACTAATCGGTTAAGTAACCTGATACTCTCCAATGAAATTGGTTCTCGAGTTATTCCCCTGCCTTTCTTTGTTTCACTGTTTATTTCTCCTTGTCGCACTCCAGGTTGGGAACCTCGACGGGGACGATCTTCGACGGTCCCGGCAACTACTCCTTGACCAGCAAGTGCAGTTGGCTGATAGACGCGCCGAACTCGACGATAACGCTCCACATCGAGGAGTTCGCGACCGAGTGCGGCTGGGATCACCTGTACGTCTTTGATGGGGACAGCGTCGATTCGCCGCTCCTCGCCGTCTTCAGCGGGCTGATGTACAAGGACTCGTACAGGGTGAGGCGGATACCAGAGGTGGTCGCGACGTCGGGGGCGGCCCTCATACACTTCTTCAGCGACGACGCTTACAACATGTCCGGTTTTAACATCACATACAGGCTGAATTCATGTCCCACGACGGTGAGTTAATAATGTACTCATTTCAAGTGTTCGGTGTTGAGGTTTGTTTCATCGGATGCTAAATTTTGACTTTTTTTATTTCACTAGAACTTACTCTGAATAACTAGTCCGAAAATACCAATTATTAGATTAGAAGATGATTCGTTGAAGCGATAGGCAATTCGAAATTGCCATTTTATGTAGGAGATTACCATGCTCGAGGACCGTGGTTCAGAGCCTACGTTAAACTGTAGGTCCCGTCTAGTTTAGCCTTGTAGCAAAAAGCAGACGTTAACTACTCTCAACAACAACGTAGGAGGTTATGGGATTGAAATTTAAAAACTTTTTTCGCCTAAACTTTTAGTTTTTTTAGCAAAAGAAAATGTTTTTTGTGAATTATCACTTCTCTCTATGTAGCACATTCGCAGAACTGTACCTCTTATAGCAATTATTGGCGGGCACTGAGTTCTATAATACCTTTAATTTTTTTATACCTTATCTAAAGGTGTTTTCGGGTTCTTATTTTTAGGACCGTTCTAGGATAGTTCTTAACTTGCGCAGAACTGCTTGCGCGTAGAAATTGTGATGAGGACCGTTCTGTTACAGTTCTAATTTGTATGAACCCGAACATCATCACTGTCGTGTTGCTACTTTAAACTTTAATGTCGTATGATATGACCAGTGACAGTAAATTGTCGGTGGCCTGTGATGTTTTAGCTTTTTAACCTATTTTTTACATAAAAAACGTTTGAACACGGTTCAATTGTATATTATGTTGGGAAGTTCGAGAATTCAGGCAGCAAAAAAAGACATTAATAAAAAGACAACTTCGAGGATTAAACCATGAGCGAGACATGTAAGAATAATTGAATATTTCAAAATGTGTACAACTGCACTATACTATTATTTTTTAGACTTGCAAGAAATAACAGGATGTAGCACCTCTATAATACACCCTGGATGTAGCCAATCCGGATATATGGAAGAAGTTTTCTTTAATAGGGAGAAAACGTTGCAATTAATTGAATTGTACAAAATATATAAATTAGAACTGAATAGAGGCCATGTTAAAACTATAAGACGTCTGTGGGAGTTAGTGGCCAGGGATATGTCTAATATATATAAGGTAACAGTGAATGCATCCAAATGTGAAAATAAATGGAAGGTATTGGAGAGACATTACAAGCGTGTTGTTGATAATAATAATGCCACTGGGCGTGGCCGCAAAGGCTTCGAATTTGAGAGCCAGTTCGATGAAATTTATGGTAGGAAACACAACATCTCGCCTAAAATATTGCTAACAAGTAATAGTGTTATACGGCAGACTTCTTCAGATGGGCCTTCACCACACGAAATTATGGAAATTGATATGAAGTTAGAAAACCATTGTGGGCAGATTACATCAGAAAGAAATACAATTCAAGAAAATAGAAAACAAGAAGAAGAGAATTCAAAACCAGCAGAACGACAAAAAAGGCCAAAAAGGAAGGGAACACACACCTATCAACGAAGAAATGAAATATTGTCGGAAATAAAAGACGATTTAAAACACTATTACAATAGGAAAATAGAGAATGAGAAACGAAAGATGACTTTGAGAGAGAAAACTCTTGAAGACCGAGAAAAAAAGACAAGATTATTAGAATCATATGTGAACCTGATTACGGAACAAAATATTGATGGGTAAACTTTATAGGATTAGTTTATAGGTTTTGTGTACCTAAATATTTTTTGTTATATATTTAAGATGTACTATTTTTTGATCTCAGAATATTGTTTTGTTTTACCATACTTGCGTTACTAATATTTAAATTAAATGAATAACTATTCAGTGTTGCTTTTTAAATTTATGAATTACTTAAATATGACACAAAATAGTTATTGTGGAAGTAACTCAGCGATATAGTTGTGGTAGGCTTGTCCATTTTCATTATAAACTACGTCGACATTGTTTTCTAAAACATCATTATCAGTCTCTTCATTCGGAGTATCCAAATTTTCATCCTCTTTCAATGTTAAATTATATAATATACAACATGCCCGAATTAAATGGCAAATCGTTTCAATATCCCTCAGTTTTATGTGGTATAGAACTCTAAATTTTTGTTTCAGGATACCAAAAGTATGTTCAATTTTAATTCTTACTTTGCTCAACTTTATATTATAATTGGTTTCTCCAGCGGTTAACCTGCCATTGTCTTTGTACGGGGACATTAAATGAATTATATGAGATTAAACGGAACTTACACATCTGGGCATTAGAGATATATGTTTGTTTCTTATTCAAAGATTTCTGTGAATTAACTGTTGATAACGTTAATGAGTATTAAGGATTAGGTTATTTTTTTGTTTAATTGCCAGACCAAATATTATGTATATTGATTGTTTGCAAGAAATAGAAAAGAAGAAGCCAAAGTATAATGTTTCATTGTCACATCTGTAAACATAACAGTTACTATAATACTAAAGCAACAGTGAATAAGAACAAAAGTAAACAAACCTTGATTAGGGTACCATTTTTTACTAAATTGATAACATTGCAGCTACATAATTTCTATAGTTCAGACCAACTTCATTTCTTGCTTCAACATCTATTTCATCATATGCTGCACCTTCCATATTTTCTTCGTTTGGAGTCTCCCCTAATACGTTAAGAATTGCATCATTCATGCACATATTATGCAATACACAGCAAGCTCTAACAAAATGGCAAATAAATTCAATTTTCCTACTTTTCAAATGGTATAGTTGCCTAAATCTTTGCTTGAGGAGCCCTATTGTATGTTCAATTAATATCCTGCATTTGGACAATTTTTTATTATAGGTTTTCTCAACATTTGTCAAGTTCCCATTGTCTTTGTAGGGAGTCAAAAGATTTCTTAGGCACGGGTAGGCACTGTCTCCTATAACAATGTAATTGTGGCATTTTTGTGCCAAAGTTTGTGACAAAGGGCTGGTCCTAAAGACTGGCATCATGGACGCTTCCAGGATACCCGATAAATACATCCCTTATTTTCTTAGACGAGTCACAAACTAGTTGCACCTGAAACAAATGAATAATTATAGGATGCCCTACTATAACGAAACATTCGCACAACTTTTCATTGGATGAACTATTCTTTTCCATATTTCATGAAAGTCTCAACAAAGCGGTGCTGAAATACGTTTACGTGTTGATCTGTGGAAGACGTGATGTGGATATTGTACGTAAATATGGATTACGTAGAGTACGTACGTAAACCGTACAGTTTACAACGATAAATCTTACTGTTTACTACAGTAAAATGAATAAATCTCTATCTTCTGTCCAGCACCGGTGGTGACGTCACAGAGTTTTTGGCAGGCAGATTCGGCGAACTGAGCAATCCTGGTAGTAGTCTATAATCGTTGACCGAGTACTGGTTTGGATAGTTCGAGAACCGTCCGAGAACGATTCAGTTAAAACTCGAATACAGAACCAGTTAGTTCGGAATCGGTTCAGTAAAACCCGAACACGACGCTGTCAATTGCGCAAACTCCTGACAGTCCTAGAACAGTTCTTGCGTGAACCCGAAAACACCTTAAAATATCATACTTTTTTATGGTTGCACATTCTGATCAAAGTCATGCGATATTTAACAGGGAGCATAAAAAAATATGTGACGGCACCTCAGCCCAACGGTTATAGACTACCAGGATTGCTCAGTTCGCCGAATCTGCCTGGCAAAAACTCTGTGACGTCATCACCGGTGCTGGACAGAAGATAGAGATTTATTCATTTTACTGTAGTAAACAGTAAGATTTATCACTGTAAACTTTACGCTTTACGTACGTACTCTACGTAATCCATATTTATGTACGATATCCACATCACATCATCCAGAAATCAACATGTAAACGCACTTCAGCACCGGTGGTGACGTCACAAAACTGTCCAACATTGGTTAAATGTAAGTGAGCAATCCTGGTTAGTCTAGAATCGTTGACCTCAGCCTATTTCATAGAACAGTGACAATTTGGCGGTGGGTAATCGAACGTTAGTATGATTTTATATTGTCTATTTTAAGTAATATCTAGTTATTTATGGTACTAGTAGTACGAGAGCTAGCAACGTCGGGAAAACAAGAATTTTAAGAAAGCTGATTCTTTAATATATCTTTCCTTATGCTCTCACAAACAGCGTGTGGGGCATCTGGCTGCCGGCAGACGTTGCGTTCACTACTGCGCAGCTCACCTGTGCAGGTAAAAATATAGATTTGAAACTGATTTTAAGAAGATTATTATTTTTTCCACTAACTTTAAAACACTATGCAAAACAAAAAAATATTATTGCCAGACATATTCAATGTTGCTAACATCGTGCCAGACTTAATTTTTTATAAACAAAAAAAAAATAATTTCAACTCATTTTAGTATGGCTGAAATTTTAATATTAGTTTATTTACATATAAAGAAGTACAAAATTAATTTGCCAGACATTAATTCGGTTGTTAAGTTACTGCCAGACTGATTTAATGTTGTAGAGTACCGCGGAATTATGCCGACTGTTAAAGAGAGATGGCTGCCAAGTAGATGGGTGGAAAAGACACAAGAATACATTACACAGTGTGAAGCATTAAAAGTAAAGTTTTTTAACTTGAACTCTTCGATTATTACCCGCGAGAAATAGACGAATGCAATATTTTTAAAAGACATAGTCCAGGACGCATCTGTTTTGACGGAGATGTAAGAGGTAACCGCAATGTTTTTACATGAATACCTCTGGATAATGCCTAGAAGAAGGATTGACATATCCTCCAAAGCGCAGATGTCGGGAACATTGTTTAAAATGCAACAATTTAAATAAAAATAAAAAAAACGCGTTTTTTCCGACTTGTCTTGCTTCTAACTTTTGAAGTATTGAATTTAGAAGAAAGTTGAACAGAGAAAAAAGTTGCAGAATCGCTTTTTACATAATATGGCATAGGTTAGAAATTGAAAAATTTATTAGCGGTTTTGCAAAATAGCAATAAAAAAAGAATCGGCCCAAAAAAGTGCTTTTCTTACTTTATTATTTTAGGCACTTTAAAATGTAGTTGGGACTTCCATATCACAGGTAGAAAATCTTGAAGTTATAGTAAAAGAATTCTGTAAATTTCGTTTCGATCGGTTTATTAGATTTTGCACAATAATTTTGCAATCCAGAAAAATAAATGGAAGAATATTGAAAATTTTCAAAATTGGTTAATTTTTTTCTTGATTATTCGATTATAACAAAACTGGCTGAGCATATATAAGAGGGAACAGGCTTTCATGTGCTTTTTTCAGAATTAAAAAATATTGATTAGTACGGTCACAGCAATTGTGTAAATTTGGTGTCGTTTTTTGCTTATAAACAAATAGATTATCTCGGCGAATTTTTTGTTAAATGAAATTCTGAAAATATAACCGAAAAGTACTCCGAACAGACGCTTCTCTTCATATGATAAGTTACTATTTTGTTCATTAGCTTCTGAGATATAACTCGTTAAAGTTGATTAGTGTTTAAATCACTGGTTAATAAAATTAATATTTTTTCTCACATCTTAAGAAATAATTGTTTCTCACAGGAACCACTATAATATTTTTGTTGAAATTTACATTAAAAAGATTGAAATATACATTAAAAAAGTTTTCGTAGCGAGAATTTTTCTTGTTTAAATAATCATTGTTTAATCAATATTAACGTATAGCAATAAACATGTTCGCCTTTACATGACCACAGTATGAAAGTAAACGAAGTATGAGATAAATAAATCGAATAGTATAATGTCGAATATGCACTGAATATTATGCATAAACAAACTAATTTGTTTGTAACAAAATGTATGCATATTACATCGTTGGCATAGTGACATTAGTTTTTAGCTCGAGTTACCCCAGTTAAAAAAACAAACATAACGATTGCTCCATTAGAAGCTGAGATAATAAATTTTTTTCGCGCTTCACCGTTTTGAAGTTCCGATCTCGGTTTCGTAATCTTGATTCGCCCCACCCTTTTTTAACGTTTCGCTGTATTTTTACGCGCGAGGATCACTATTTTTATTATTTTTACCTATCTTGCCGATAGCTTACGCATTTGCAACTATTACCTCGCAAAGAACTCGGAACAACAAATGCAATGGTGAAAAAAAAAACTTGAAATTGTTTAAACATTTGCCGAAAACACTAATCAACTTTACCGAGTTATATCTCAGAAGCTAATGAACAAAATAGTAACTTATCATATGAAGAGAAGCGTGTGTTCGAAGTACTTTCCGGCTATGTTTTCATAATTTCATTTAACGAAAAATTCGCCGCTTTTCGAGGCGAAGAAATTCGCTTATTTGTATATAAGCAAAAAACGACACCAAATTTACACAATTGCTGTGACCGTACTAATCAATATTTTTTAATTCTGAAAAAAGCACATGAAAGCCTGTTCCCTCTTATATATGCTCAGCCAGTTTTGTTATAATCGAATAACGAAGAAAAAAATTAACCAATTTTGAAAATTTTCAATATTCTTCCATTTATTTTTCTGGATTGCAAAATTATTGTGCAAAATCTAATAAATCGATCGAAACGAAATTTACAGGATTCTTTTACTATAACTTCAAGATTTTCTACCTGTGATATGGAAGTCCCAACTACATTTTAAAGTGCCTAAAATAATAAATTAAGAAAAACACTTTTTGGGCCGATTCTTTTTTTATTGCTATTTTGCAAAACCGCTATTAAATTTTTCAATTTCTAACCTATACCATATTATGTAAAAAGCGATTCTGCAACTTTTTTCTCTGTTCAACTTTCTTCTAAATTCAATACTTTAAAAATTAGAAGCAAGACAAGTCGGAAAAAACGCGTTTTTTTATTCTTATTTAAATTGTTGCATTTTAAACAATGTTCCCGACCTCTGCGCTTTGGAGGATATGTCAATCCTTCTTCTAGGCATTATCCAGAGGTATTCATGTAAAAACATTGCGGTTACCTCTTACATCTCCGTCAAAACAGATGCGTCCTGGACTATGTCTCTCTTAAAAATATTGCATTCGGCTATTTTTCGCGGGTAATAATCGAAGAGTTCAAGTTAAAAAACTTTACTTTTAATGCTTCACACAGTGTAATGTATTCTTGTGTCTTTTCCACCCATCTACTTGGCAGCCATCTCTCTTTAACAGTCGGCATAATACCGCGGTACTCTACAACATTAAATCAGTCTGGCAGTAACTTAACAACCGAATTAATGTCTGGCAAATTAATTTTGTACTTCTTTATATGTAAATAAAGTAATATTAAAATTTCAGCCATACTAAAATGAGTTGAAATTATTTTTTTTTGTTTATAAAAAAATAAGTCTGGCACGATGTTAGCAACATTGAATATGTCTGGCAATAATATTTTTTTGTTTTGCATAGTGTTTTAAAGTTAGTGGAAAAAATAATAATCTTCTTAAAATCAGTTTCAAATCTATATTTTTACCTGCACAGGTGAGCTGCGCAGTAGTGAACGCAACGTCTGCCGGCAGCCAGATGCCCCACACGCTGTTTGTGAGAGCATAAGGAAAGATATATTAAAGAATCAGCTTTCTTAAAATTCTCACTCGAAAACGTTGCTAGCTCTTAGACTATAGTGTGTTATGTTGAAAATAAGTCACGTGAGAAGATTCATACCACGAGGCCGTCACGCCGAGTGGTATAAATTCTCAAGTGACTTAGGAAAAATATCAAGCGAGTGGCATACAATGTTTTATCCACAAGTGGAAGAAATCGTTTTCTTTTATGAGATAATATTTAATAAACTTTGTGATCAAATCAAAGCTACTTGTGTCTCAGTACCCTATAAATGTCAGAATGACTTGACAGTGACTTTTTTACATTTTAGTTAAAGTAGGTTGTTTGTTTGGTAAATATAAATACTTTAAATATGAACGTGAGTTATTTGATAGTTTACTTGTCTAGACAGTCATAACTGTCATGTGTTTGTTAAACATTTATAAGTAGAAGTCATCTACTTTTCGGGGCCGGGTACTTTCATCCCTGTCTAAATCTATTGTGAATACCTATTCATTGTAAACAATGGTTGTGGAGCTTTGAAGTTTGGTTAGTCTTAACGAGCTGTCAAAAGTGGGTGTTCCCCTTATTCAATTTAGCACACTAACCAGGAATCTCTTCTACATCTCTTGCTGTTAATTGTACCCTGAATTATCAGTTGTATTCTTATTTGTTTCCGCGCATGGTATGTCCAAAGTACTCCAATTTTCTTTTTTTGATGCTATAGAGAAGTTCTGTTTGAGTACTCATTCTGCGCAGTACTTCCTCATTCCATATCTTGTCAGTCCTCGAAATTTGTAGCATGCGCCGATCTGCCCACATCTCAACGGCAGTAATTCTTTTGGGCAGTGTTTCTGTTAGCGCCCAAGCTTCTATTCCATATAAAACCACCGACAACAATGGTAAAAAAATTTGCAAAACTCGATATTTTTGAGTTACCAAACGGAGAAGGAATTAACAGTTAGTGGTTAGTTTATTCAAGTAGGGTAAATAGTTTGTTTTTGGTTTAATGCATTAAAATGAAGTGTTTAAATTGAATCATAACCGTCGCTGTTCTGGCTTTAGGTATTTATCACTTTTATCGAAGCAATAAGGGGCAATTCTTCATTTACATTCTTGTCAAAAATTGTTTGAATTAAAAACGGCTTTAGATAAGAAACCCACTGTTAACAAATAACAATAGAATTGATGTTCTGTTGTAAAAAGGTTCATTGTCGTTATTCAATTTTCAATATGAAAATATTTATCATTGTATATCATCAAATAAACAAAATAATGGAAATTTCTTGAGTCTTTGAAATGCTAGTAGAAAAGCAAATTCAACCCTATTATACATACTATATGAGCATGTAAGCAGAGTTAGCAACACCAGAAAACTGAAAAAATCTCAAATTAGAACCCAATATCTAACATCCATTGCCAAAATGATATTATTAGTTTACTTTCAAGAAAAATATTTCCATGTCACAGATTTGTTACAAATATTTCTCCAATATGTTAGACATCACTTCCTGTATCACAGGTAAAAAAAACACTTGTAGTAATATTTTTAAATCACCTCCAAAGTGTTAAAACTAAAGGATTTTTGTAGCATTTCGTCCAATTTAAGACACCTCATTGGGTGTCGTTATTTCCAAATTTAACTTTACCTGTGACCGCAGGATCTGGATCTGGATTCTCTACTTATGGTGTTTTATGTCACGTGAAAATCAGGAAAGGTTTTCTTTATAACAGAGTTAGGAAGTTTTATGATTTATATTTTACATTACAACTACTGTTTTTGTAATTTTAAGTTTATTGCTACTTTAAAATTTATTTGAAGATCATTATATTTGCACTTTCCATATAACTTGTGATATTTTGATGTTCCTATTCAATAAATCACATTTTAAATGTATTGTATGTTGATATTGTACGTACTATTAACTTCATGTTTGTAAATTTTTCTCGCGTAAATAAATAAGTTATACGCATTGTTACAACATGAGAGTAACATCGAAAACTGTTTGTTGTTAAATCTTTTGAAATTAAACTAATTTTAAAAGATTACAAATTGAAATAATACCATTGGTTCTACTTATAGTGCAATTTTGATGTGAGACCATACCTTTTATATATTTCCATTGTTTTAGATATCTGGTACCAACTGCTCTGGTAACGGTATCTGCATTGAAGGTGTGTGCACGTGTAATGGTGGTTGGGGCGGTCAAGCTTGCCATATACAAAATTGCCCTAACAATTGTGGTGCTGCTGAAGAACGTGGGATCTGCGAGCCTGAAAGGGGGTGTTTTTGTTACGGGAAGTACAAGGGTGATGATTGCAGTCAGGTGATTAATGAAGGTGCGTTTTTAGATTAATATTATGCTCATTATTGATTTAATTGTGATTTAAATATTTTTTTTGAAACACTGTGATTAGGGTATTGGGAGACGATAACCGTGCAAGGTTTCACCCCTCCTGGGTCGGCTTCGCACGGTGCGGCTGTTTGGAGAGATTCCATGTATATAATTGCTGGTCAAAGCTACAGTCCCAGATCGCTACTTTACGTATATGACTTCAATGGTAAGAATACAAATCAAGTCAAATTTTTTAGATTAGGTTTCTTGGTGAAATTCATCACTATGATCTGGCCTATCTGGAGATATACCATGGTCCTCCTTAGGATTTAATTTATAAATAGCCCCATTGTACCCTTCTTTAGTGGAGCGAAAATGGCATGCACACTATTTTCACAGACAGAATGTAATTTTCATGCTTGGGATTTTTTAAATACCTCATTTTTTAATTTGATAAAATAACAGAGTAATTAATAACAGCAATAATCTTGAATATAATTCATTATGGATTTTGTTCCCTTCATAAATAAAAATTATATTCACAAAATTTGTTGCTCTTTTACTCATAATTCTGATAACACCTAGATTATTGAGAAAAATGTAATAGATATAACAATTAGTGGACTAATGGTCATTTGTGTTGATAAGTGAGTTCATGTTTGTGAAAGTAGATGAGCAAAGGATTCCAAATTCACAATACTTTCCAAGAATTCCAAGAAAAGGTTCACGAAGTTAATAACAAAATAAGACAACAATTTCTAGGGTTTTTGAAAAGTAATTAGTGTTTCGTGTATTTAATACCCATCATCAGTACAGTCACTATTCGGAGCTGTACTCAAACCAAGTTAAACTTGCAAAACAACAGCCAATACCAAAAGTTCAAAATGTAGGATCGGAGGACATTCCAGATATAACCATCAGTGAGATCAAATCAGCCTTAAAAAATATGAAAAACAACAAATCGCCTGGTGATGATGACATATCAATTGAATGTATCAAAGAAGGAGGACCAACCTTGCTATATGTAATCCAAAAACTATTTAATGCTTGCCTTCTAAAGGGTACGACACCTTCCCAATGGACAAATGCTGTCATTATCATTATGCATAAGAAGGGCGACATTACAGATCTGAGAAATTATCGACCGATCAGTTTGCTGTCCCACATATACAAGCTATTCATGGCAATAATCACAAAAAGGCTAACCAACAAACTCGACAGCTATCAACCCTGTGAGCAGGCTGGTTTTTGGTCTGGCTATGGCAAAAACGATCACCTACAAGTGATAAAATCCCTAATAGAAAAATGTGTAGAGTACAACAAACCACTAGTACTTACCTTTGTAGATTATGAAAAGGCGTTTGATTCTGTGGACCAGCACAAGCTATTACTGGCTCTAGCGGACTGTCGTATCGATCATCGGTATATAACACTCATGAAAAACATTTATGACACTGCCACAGCCCATGTTAGACTACATGCCGATACCGATAAATTTAATATAAATCGCGGAATTCGACAGGGCGATACAATCTCCCCTAAATTATTTACTACATTGCTACAGTATATGTGCAAACGGATAGATTGGAAGAATATGGGTATAAATGTCAATGGGGAAAATCTCAGCCACCTCAGATTCGCCGATGATATAGTTTTAATTTCAGATAGTACTGATAAAGCCACAACATCTCTTGAAAGACTTTACCAAGCATCAGGTCACATTGGGCTAAAAATCAACATATCAAAGACCCAATTTATGACTAATCTAGTAGTATCTAGAAACATACCTTTAGGTGACACTGAAATACAGCAAGTGACGTCCTATAAATACTTAGGTCATGAAATTCGCATAGGGCGAGATAACCAGACCTGTGAAATTTTCAGGAGATTAGGCTTGGCATGGGCAGCATTTGGCAATCTCAGAGATTCATTTAGGTCTGACCTTCCTATATGTCTGAAGCGTAAGCTTTATAACCAATGTGTCCTGCCTGTCATGACGTACGGAGCCGAAACCCTAACACTAACCAAAAAGTCTATTAATAAAATAAGAACAACACAGGCAGCAATGGAAAGATCAATGCTGGGAATTTCGCTTAGAGATAGGATACCTAATAGAGAAATACGGCGAAGGACAGGAGTTATAGATGCAGTAAAGAAAATAACTTCTTTAAAATGGAACTGGGCGGGGCACGTTGCGAGAATTAAAGATGAACGATGGACTAAGAAGATTATCGAGTGGAGGCCAAGACAAGAGGCATATCGAAGCAGAGGGCGACCCCCAACAAGATGGACGGATGACATTAAGAAAATTAGGATGAACTGGATGCAAGCTGCACAAAATAGGGAGGAGCGGCAAAATTTGCGGGAGGCCTATGTTCAGCAGTGGACGTTACAATAGGCTTATTGATGATGATGATGGTGATCAGTACACTCTGTGTAACAGGTGAACACCTAAGTCGAAGTCCAAAACAAAAGGAAACTTACCTGTTGTAAATTAAATACGAATATGTATATAAGTGTGTTTGTACTTAAATTTTAAAAAACCCCCAAGGGTGAAATACAAAATACAAGATCAAAGACAACTGAACAATTAAACAATTACATCCCTGACATGAAACATATATAATACTTTATTAGAAAGAGGTATTCTGTTATTTAATTTTTAATATTATTTGTTATACTACTCTTTGGTACTGTATATGTAATTTTCTGATCTATTAAGATATTTTTACTTATTTTGATTGACTAAAGATCTATTTCGAAACTGCTGTAATCGGATTAAACTTTAAATAATTAGGGAATTCTTAGCGTGGCATTTAAGGGTGACTGCTTTGCTATACCTGAATTTCATGTGTACCTCATTCTTGCATATATAAATATCGGGTGTTTTTTTAATTTCACCTCATAGTAGGCTGTGGAGAGTGTTTGTGAATGCGCCTTACTAAAAAATGTCGTTATAAAAAGTCAAATCGTTCCAAGCACTTCGAAGACTCTCCTTCCGTGGGAGAGTTAAGAGTTGTCAAGTTTGTTTTCACAGAGGTTCTCGCATTTAGATTTTTATATTCTTTAGTCTCACTCATCTACGCCTAATTAATTGAGCCAAGGTGTCTTCAAGACACTAGTAACTGATTGGAGCAGTTTCAATTTTTATTAAAAAAGTGAGGTTATGTCAACCTAATGTCAATATTGACATTTTTTAGTAAGGCGCATTCACAAACACTATCCACAGCCTACTATGAGGTGAAATTTAAAAAAAAAAAAACACCCGATACTATATGTATATGCATATACAGACCGTTTTTAAAGAGTCGCAGCATGCTATAAACATACGAGCGAAAGAGATGCCATATATTTCTCGTTGGCTAAACAGAGAACGAACTTTTGCGATGTTGCTAGCTGGCGAAACATCACAGTCATCCGCTCCGCACACTGTACCGCACACATTCGAAAGTTTAAAGCGATACGCGACCGCGATACGAGTTGATTTGGACTGCCTGCTCGGCCGGCAACGTTGCAAAACATCCTTCTCTGTCGTACTAACGAACTACTATAAGTTTCTCTTTTGCTCTTGTTGATTTCGGGACACGCGTTTCAATAGAAAAGCTCCGTATACATATTTTGTATACAATCCGACACCTTAATTCAAATAATTGTTTCACCCATAGTTTATACTTCTTATACATATGATGTTGTAGCGGTACATAGAGAAATGTTCCACTTTTTACACATTTTTTTGTATAAATTAGGAATAAATTGTCACCCGACACCCGACTGTAGTGTCCATTTTAAGCTAGTTAATTTGTTGTAATTGTTACAGAATATGAAATAAATAATTAAAAACTTGGCAGAACAAAACAGATTGACTAATATTTAAAGGTATTTTTACTTTATTAATTGGAAATAGAAAAAAAAATCAAAATAATCTTCGACAATGTTATTAGAAAGATAAACAACAAAAGTCAAAATTTTTACTCTAGTTTTATAATGCAGGTTTAAAAAATAAAACCCGTCATTAATAATAAATAAAATAGTTTACATATTCTCTTAAACAAATTGATACAAACCTTAGAAAATCGAAATAAAGAACTAGTGGTTTGTCATTTGAAGGCGATAGACATAAACAAATGTCTTAACTCTTACCCAGTTCACGTCTGTAAAAGACATGTTTGTCAATAAATATTTTACACATATTTTTTTGGAACACTGCGTTCTTTAATATATTTCTTAAATGTTGTAAGTGTTTTCTGATGTTGGGACGATTGTTCTCTAAAAGATTCTGTAAACAAATAGTGAGCTAGTGAATTTTCCAAAAAAGCAAACTCATCCGACATTCTAAATATTACATTAGAATCCGCATTCGCTTTTATTTATTGATTTTTATAAAAGTTATGCATTTAAGGAGAATTTAAAGTGTAAAGGGGCCTCTTAAGCAGTCCATATAAATTTCTGGACAGGCTATATACTTTTCGTCCGTGTCTGAATAATTTTAATAGGCAGTTAGTATGCAGAAAAAGTAAAAATGATTAAAAACGCCTACCAAGTTTTGTTTCATATGGTTAGTATTTATTAGGTGATGAGGCGCTAAACCCCATTTTCGAAATATGAAAATTCTTCTTGCAGGCAACGTTTGGGAAACCCCCCAAATAACGGAGAAACCCGCCCCGCGTTACGGCCACTCTACCGTGCTCTACGGAGACAAAATGTACCTATACGGAGGGGTCCTGGGCAACAGGGGCCCAACTTCGGAACTGTGGGCGTTCGACATCAACGCCAAGACATGGGAGAACATAACTGTGAAAGTGGCAGCCTGTAACGTAAGTTTTCTGATCTGCGGCCCTTTAAAATTGTCTGGTCATACGGCTACTATCGTCGTCAACAACATAAACAACAAGGTCGATAGGATGATCGTGATATTCGGACACTCGCCCATTTTCGGATATCTGAATACCGTGCAGGAATATTACTTCGGAACGAGGGAATGGTACATGACCTCCACGTACGGTTATCCGGTTAAAGGAGGGTATGGTCACTCGGCCAGTTGGGATCCTTTGACTTCGAAGATTTACGTTTATGGAGGTGTCATTTCAGAAAGTGAATCCTCTCAACTGTTAAGCAGACACTTGTATTCGTATGAACCAAATGAACGTATTTGGACTTTATTGAGTGACGCTCCTTCTGCGAGGTTCTTACATTCCGCCACTTTCATATATGGAGGATTAATGTTGGTTTTCGGTGGTAACACCCACAACGATACATCACATAGTTTTGGAGCGAAGTGCTATAGCTCGGAACTGCTAAGTTATGACGTGTTATGTGACACTTGGAATGTTCTACCTGTGCCAAAAGATTTACACGCCGATCTAGCACGGTTTGGTCATTCAGCTGTGGTCTTCGAAGATTCATTGTACATTTATGGCGGTTTTGATGGACAAATGCTGTCAGATATGTTGAAGTATACTCCGGGAGATTGTTCCTTTACTAATGAAACTGCCTGCTTGAACACCAGACCAGGCGTGAAATGTGTTTGGAACTCAAAGACTAATGTCTGCAGTCTACTGATGCAAGTATCAAAGGATCTAGTGCTGAAGAAAGAGGATTCTTACATAGTGCGCTGCCCGAAACTGAACAGATCCATCGCTACCTCCGCGCTAATAAACAACAAGAAGAAATGTGAGGAAATGGAGGATTGCTCAAGTTGCATTCACACCTCCAGCGGATGTTTATGGTGTGGGAACTCTTGCAGCTTGGCGAAGAAGTGCCCAAAGGTTCCAGATAGTAATACGACTGAAGTACTTGGGGGTCAATGTTTGGATAACCCGACGCCGTTGTGCAAGCAATTGCATACCTGCAAGGCTTGCAACTCGGAACCGTTTTGTTATTGGCGCTTCGAGACTGCCAAGTGCTTACCGAGAACTCTGAACTTCACGGCCACGACATTGGAGCACATCAATTGTCAGCCCGTCTGCTCTTTGTACAACTCCTGCCTGAACTGCACCCAGGAGGAGTGCATCTGGTGTCAAAACGAGGGCCGTTGCGTCGACAAGAACGCCTACACCTCCAGTTTTCCGTATGGCCAATGCAGGGAATGGACGACGGTGCAGGCGAAGTGCCGAACGAGGGGCAGCGACGAGAACTCACAGTGTGGGTTCTATAAGACCTGCGCGAAGTGCAGGGACGATCCGGCTTGTGGATGGTGTGACGACGGGTCCAGGACGGGGCTGGGGACCTGTATGCCTGGAGGTTATGCGGGTAAGCTTTATTTTTATTTATTTTATTTATTTAACGAAGTACATGTAGTATATTAATACATGATATCGAAAGATACATATGATTCAGATTCATAAGAGGTGAGTTTCACCTGTGCACCATCTTGGTGCATACATAAAAAAGAAAAAAGAAATCTTATGTCTAGAATCTTAAAACTAAGATTATAACGAAATTCTTTTAAATCGTATATGAGGTCTGGCTTAACTTGCCTGTTACGAATCCAGAATAGTGATGTTTACAAATGGTAGAATGACAATTAACATTACGGAGTTACAAATTATTCTGAGAGAACCTAAATCATGTAGTTGTAATCGTACATGGTTAACATCGTAAGTCGTCCTTAAGTAACTTTTCAGTAACTTCTAAGTAACTCTAAGTTCTGGTCGCCTGTAGTCTTATTCTTATAATACTATATTTGGGTAAGTATGCTTTACCACTACGTAGGGCTAGTAACAACTAAGGGCACAGCGTAAGGATTATACAGGATTGAAGCTCTTAGTCGGTCTATATCATTTTTCTCGAACCATTATGGCAAACATTATTTTTTTAATTTCTAATGATTTATTTTGATGATGTTTAATGTTGATTCTAATGATTTTGATTTACTGCGCGTATAATGTTATTGCAAAAAAACAATTTTGGGATAAACAAATACGATTTTTTAAAAACTGCTTGACGGATCAGTCTGAAATTTTATTCCAATTTAAGTAGTAAAAGACCCAACTTGTCACGCAATTACGAAGTCGTAGGTTGATTTTTGCAACATTTATTAATATAGATTTACTATTAAAATTATTAAATGCCAATGTTGACCTTTCCTGTTGAGTTTTCTAAGCAATAAGTTAGGATATGAACTTTCAAAAACCGCCAGATGACGAGTATACTGTATATTGTATACTGTATAAAGGTTCACAGATTCAGTCAATTTAAACTTTAAAATGTTTCTTGTGGGTTATCTGGCCGGTTTTTCGTATAGGCAAGACATAAACAAACATTGTTAAACATATACTATTCAGATCCATTCTTAGTTTTTACAATAACAGTTCTGAACCTATGTAATACCTGGTATCCAATTTACTTTAAGTTTTATGAATGAAAGTCTACAGGGTGCATTGGCTATAAACTGCCTATTAACATTTTAAATGTCATTCTTGAGATTTCTAAAAGCATCAGGTCGGTAATCTCTACTAAAATTTAATTCGTTGGGATTGTCCAATATGTAAATAAATTAATTTTGGATGTTTATCAATTTGTTCATTGTTAAATACGGCAAAATCTTGATTAAACCTTATGGATACTTTCAGGACCGACTTTACATACGGAATCTCTTCCATCGTCGACATGTCCACCAGAACGTTGGCATTTTACGACTTGCCCGGTGTGTCAATGTAACGGTCATTCAAGCTGTAAAGGTAACACAAGCATATGTATAACTTGTGGTAATCTAACGACTGGTAATCACTGTGAGTTCTGCCAAAAAGGTAAGATCGTCGTCGTTCGAGTAATCATTTTATTATTAAAATGTATTTTTTTTATTTCATATAACCAGGCCCTAATTACAGAAGTAAATATGCATTTCGTATTTACTGTATTTAGCCGACTTAAGGAGATCGATTGTTTTTAATATAATTCGGTTTGAGGAAAGTCGCTCCTTATATTCGGCTAAATACAGTAAATATATTGTGTGCTATACAAATACAAAAAAAAAATCTGTATGCAGCTCGGCCTTTATGACAAAATTTAAAATGAGAAATTACAAATAATTAAACAATATACTTTTATATCATATAATTATAAGGTACTAATTGTCAAATATTTGTTGATCTCTAGGTTTCTGGGGGAATCCTGTAAACGGTGGCAAGTGCAGCCAGTGTAATTGCAATAAGCAAGCTGATGACTGTCATAGGGAAACAGGAAAGTGTTATTGTACCACGAAAGGCATCATTGGTGATCAATGTGAGAAATGTGACACCAGCAACCACTACAACCAAGATCGTAACAACAAGCTTTGTTATTGTAAGTGATAAAGTTCTTAAACATTAGTCCTCTTAGGGATAACTTTCTTTTTTAGATGACTTGACTATCGATTACCAATTCACCTTTAATTTGTCGAAAAAAGAGGATCGGCACTACACGCAGATAAACTTCAGGAACTCCCCCTTGAAAGCGGATATAGACGCCGATTTCCTGATCACCTGCTCTGTTATGGCGAAAATGAACATCACGGTCAGGGAGGAGAACTATCCGGAGCGAGAGTTGTTCATCGAGCACAACTGCACAACGTTCAGGACAAAGTTCTCAAAGTCGAACTATCACTTCGGCGTCGAGGACAACATGACACTGACGACTTTCTATGTATACGTGTATGACTTCCAGCCACCGCTCTGGATCCAGATATCGTTCAGTCAGTATCCCAAATTGAATCTGCAACAGTTCTTCATCACATTCTCTTCGTAAGTACTGACATCACAAATCTAGTTGTTAGTATTTTCAGGTTAGTTTTCCCATCACAAATTTTGGACATTTATTTACCTCAGAACTGATTTAGTTCTTTCCTGAATTGAGAAAGTGGTCGAGGCCACCTGCGTGGATTGAATAGCTTTAATGCTCTTTGCGCTTTTAAACATCAATAGGCAGTATAACATAAATCTCATCCATTGTAGTAGAAAGAAGATTAGCATTTATTTATGTTCCTAAATTTGTTGAAATTTAACCATGGTTCTTATTTAAGGCGGAAATTAAGATATCGCGTGAAAATTTGTGAATAGAAATTTAGTTTGTAGGGTGTTTTGAGGTGTTTCTCATTGTGACAATATTTTTACTTGTCTTTGAAATCTCGTTTTGATGAAACTACAATAAAATTTTTGTAAAGAGTTACTACCACATCAATAACTATTTAACTGAATTAATCTCTAGTTTATTTCAATTTTATATTTAAAATCTCGCATCCCTTATTACTCATTTCATTTTCTGATTCAGACTGCCCTGCTCCCTTCCATCATTCGCCTACATATATCTATTCATTTGAAAAGAGTTCCGGACATCTCATGATTTGTCCTGATTGTGCTAGAATTTCTTTCTTCCACTGATCATTAAATCGTCACACATTTTGTTCCGCGTACATTTTCTTTGGAAAAGAAAAATGAACTGAGTGTATCAATTATAGTGGGTTCTCCCTAAGTTGTTATTGTGATGAGTCGTACTAGTTTGATTTTGTATTTGATCATGGAAATATAGTCTGGAAACGAAAATATAACATCATACAGTTTTCCCATGTATTGTAACTGTTAGATATTAAAAAAAATGCAAATGCAAATTGGAAAGTTAAGTTAAGTTTAAAAGTCATGATGTCATTAGGTCTTTGGATTTGCAATTTGGAAAATTTTGATCAGTAATAGTTTACAGAATAAGCTTTCTTATCTTTGTAGTTCAGTCCATGGACAATTAGTTTATTAAGTCATATATGATATCAATGTATTGCCTCAATTACATTCAGTAAACATTTGTGTCTTTCCACGAACCTTGTCTGCTATTTGTTGGTATGTTTCTGTATTAGAAATGTCCATCTTTATCGTCTTGTCTTCTTTAATTATTTGATGTTCCATGCTCCAATCATTTTTCCCTCTTTCAAATCTACACTTATGTTTGGTCCCTATTTCCACAAAATATTAATTGTATCTACTCTTATCGTTTAATTCACATATCATCATGTGTTGACATCACATATCATATTCTGCAGTTGAAATGGATACATAAAATTCCATAAGTTTCTGTTAAGAAACATGTTCGCACTATGTAAAAATTAAGTAACCATTTTTCTGTACTATCAAATAATCACGTTTGTTTTCACTTAACATTAATATCATGTGTCATAACTGTCATAATCAAGAGCGAATTGCAAGCTCAAAAATTATGTTAGAACATGATCCAGATTGCAAATTCAGGATCGGTTGGAGCTCAACATTTATGTCGAAAAAAGCATCTTGTGATAACTACCAACAAATATACGGATTTTGAAAAACAATAAGAATACGCTTAATAGCAATTTTAAATTTATAACCATGTCATGACAACATAACATGACAAATGACAGTTAACTCAACATTTTGGGTTTGACGTTATTTTCTGCTAAGTAAAACAGTCAATTGTTGATCTTCACTAAATATTTCGAATGTGAGATTGTGGAAATATAGATAACATTGATGGGTATAGAAGTTACTAGTCGTACCAGTCGATTTGCGCTGACAGTGATGGACCCCAAAGTGCTTCAGATGTATGCTGTGCAGTTATACTTGTCAGTAGGTTTGTTTCACCAAGCAGCAAACTTATTATTTTTGACCACTCACATATCTTGTCTCTCATTTTATCTTTAACATAATTGTCGGCACATAATGCAACATGTTATTTCTTGTCACCGACATATATCTTCTCATTTTTTATCTGTGACGTAATTGTCACCACATAAATGGGTGACTAGAAATAATATGTGTGTAACATAGTTGCTCTCTGTTGAAAAAACCGTATTAACTCATTGAAAACAAGAATTAACAAATGTTTGATGGTGAAAGATCGTGATACTGGGAAAACATTTGTTGTGCAGTTACAGATGTCAGTAGGTTTGTTTGATCAAGCAGCAAACATGTTAGTTCTAGTCAGTTACATATCATTTCTCTTTTTTTATCTTTAACGTAATTGTAAGTTCATAAATGCGCGACTAGAAATAACATGTTTGTAACATATTTGCTGCTTGTTTGAAAACCCCTATTAACTCGCTGAAAACAAGAATGAACAAATGTTTGGTGGTGAAAGCTCTTGGTACTGAGTAGAACATTCCCTGTGCAGTTATAGAAGTCAGTAGGTTTGTTTCACCAAGCAGCAAACATGTTGCAAACATGTTATTTTTGGTCACGCACATGTCTCTTCTCTGTTTTTATATTTGACTTAGTTATAAATGGGCACTGGAGTTAACATGTTTGTAACATACTTATTTGCTGCTCGTTAGAAAAACCATATTAACTTACTAAACACAAGAATGAAGAAATGTTTGGTGGTGAACGCTTTTGGTACTGAGAATACCATTCACTGTGCAGTTATATACATGTCAGTAGGTTTGTTTCACCAAGCAGCAAACATGTTTAATGAACATGTTATTTCTTCTTCTTCTTAAGGTGCCATATTCATTTAATGAATGCTAGCAATAATTCTGGCATACTCCTGCACTTCTGAATATGTGACCCAGATAAGCAGCCTTCCGTCTTTTCAGTACCTACTTGTAATAGTTCTCTTTCTGTTCCCATTCGGGTTATGACTTCGGCGGTCGTTATATGGTCTGTCCACGGAATTTTAAGTAATCGTCTGAACACCCACATTTCAAAAGATTCAAGTTGGTTCATGACATTGGCCTTTATTATCCAGGTCTCCACTCCATACAGCAACACCGAGTAAATGTAATATTTTATAAAACGATACCGTAGCATTAAATTAAGGCTGTTGTTGCTGAGAAGAGCTCTCATATTTATAAATGCTACTCTGGCCTGTTCAATCCTGCTGCATATCTCTCAGTCTGGATCCAGGTCTTCTGTTATCCAGCTTCCGAGTGCCTGAACTTGGAGACATGTTCTATATGTTCACTGAAATATTCATGTGCACATTTGGTGTTCATCTGAACAGCATAGCCTTCTTTGTCTATGTTAATCCTTGAATCTAGATATTCTCCTTCGGTAGTTATTCTATCTGTAAGACATTGTAGTGCTTCCTGACTATCAGCTATTATGACTGTGTTATCGGCATAGCGAAGTTTGTTAACAACCCATGATACTATAACCTATCACTTTTTCAATTTTTATATACTTACATTTAGTTTTTATAGAGCTTGTAAAAAATACACTATCAAATGAAAATCAAAGATCATGACGTATTCAATGACATAAAACTCATAATTTTAGTGTTCTCCATTTAAAATTTAGGTAACAATTTTCGTCATTTTGCTCTTTCTTGTGTTAGACCTTTCTTTGAGAGTCCTGTTAAGAATCCTCATTCTAAAGTACATTTTACATCTAAAGAATAAATTCTTGGCCTTCTCACTTAAAACCACATTTTCTGCCTGTTTAAATTTTAATGAAGTTGGTAAAACTCGTTGGTAGGCGTATGTAATCCACCCTGTCAAATGACTGACCCAAGAAAAGATGTCCCATTACACTCAGGAATAAACCAAGCTTCTCTTCATTTCTCAGTTTAAACGTAATGAAACCCGCAAAATTTTCCAGGCAGTCCCAGCGCAATTTGGGTTGACCATTTTTTGCTTCTTCAGCTGTTTCGTCCTCGGCCTCCTCATTGTCCAAATCTAAAGCACTAAATATTTCTCCAGTGAGAATCTAGAATTTAAATCACAAACTACATATTCAAAACAAATTTTTAACATTATGCTTACTACCTCTGATTTTGAACTTCGAACCTGGTTTAGGATGGTTGAAGTAGTGCTTGTTTGGACAAATGTGGTAGTTGGAATGGTACATTGTTCTTGAATGTTTGCGGATCTCGATATGATCTCGTCATTTCGACCCACCAATTCATTGCGTAATCGGTATTTAAATCAAATAATTGCGTAATCGGTATTTAAATTGAAGCACACTGGGGTGTAAACCCCCAACCGTTCTCATAATTAAAAAGAAACGTTCCAGATGATTTTGATTGAGGTGGTCACCACAATTCCACAAAATATCTCGAATTATATTCACACCTCACAGTCACAAAAAACAAATTAGACTCGGTATTTGTCACGCTCTGACGTCACAGGAGGAAGAGAGGGAGATAAAGAGAGAGAGAGAGAGAGGGAGAGAGTATATCGTCCGCGTGGGTTTATCTTGGGAGTCTAATCAGAAGGGGAGGTAAAACACAACCCTGCCTCACACCTTCCTCTATCGGCAAGTTTTTGTAGTTTTATTCCACACCCTCACTGATGCTGTTATGTTATTTCTAGTTACTCACATATCTTTTCATCTTTGACGACTCGAATTGACATGTTTGTAACATATTTGCTGCTGTCGGAAGAACCGTATTAACTTAATAATGAACAAATGTTGGGTGGTGACAGCTCTTGGTACTGATGCGACCATTAAACGTTTCGATTTGGTCCAGCAGATGTTTCCTGCTCCTGCTCCTGGTCGCCGCGATCCTGTGGAAGATAAAGCAGCGCTACGACATGTACCGCAGGCGGCAGCGCCTCTTCGTCGAGATGGAGCAGATGGCGTCGCGTCCCTTCTCGCAGGTGCTCGTCGAGGTCGAGGTGAAAGACCCGTCGTCCTCCGAGCCGAGGGCGGCGGACGCGAAGCGCAAGAAGAGGGACGCCCCGAGCCCGATCGCCCTCGAGCCGTGCTACGGCAACAGGGCGGCCGTGCTGAGCCTTCTGGTGCGGCTGCCGACGGGCGGCTCGCCCTACACCGTCAGGGGGCAGTCGGCGGGACTCGCGATAGCGAGCGCCCTCGTCACGCTCGGCAATCCGAGGAAGATGAGCATCGATCAGGTGAAGACGGAGACGAAGGGCGGCAAGCTGAGGAAGTCGCAGAGCCAACATCCGGACAGCTGCCTCTAGAGGGGCGGGCGGCGGGTGGGCGAGGAGAGAAATTATTGGCTGTACCTTATTTGATTGTTGACTTGTTTGATGGTTTTATTGTTTTTTTGATATACATATGTTTAGAGTATTTCGGGAAAATGGAAGAGAGATTATAATTTATGGTTTTGTAATTTTACCTAATCTATTTAGAGGACTGGTAAATATCCATTGTTAACGTTACGGTTAGTAAGATACTTATAAAGTGTATTTAATTGTTATCTGACAACCAAAAGACCATACTCTTTTTCCCAACAAGATAGACGCATATTAATGAGATGGTCGTCAACAGAGGGATTTTTCATGTACCGGAGGAAAAAAAATCGTAGTTATCCTAAACAGTATACCTGCATTTTCACCTGTTTTTGTATAATTTTGCAGGAGCAACCCTATTTAGTGGTGCCAGAACAAAAGGTCCGAAGGCGAAGAAGAAGGTAGGAGATAAGCAAAAATCCGGCCAGCGAATATTGAGATGTCAGTGGCGTTTCACGTTTTCGACTATATCCCCTCTACATATATTTTTCCAGGAAGACAGGGTCACTTATTACAAATTGCCTGCATACTCCTATTATTTTTAATAATTCTCGTTAATATTAACCCTACTCCTAAATAACCTTATTTCAACGAAAAATACCGTAATTATTGGTACTCCGTTATCCTAAATGATATTGTTACCTGCCTATTACCTTGACGGTCAACTCATTAATATGCGTCTATCTTGTTGGGAAAAAGAGTATAATTCTAGTGCAGTATTCTGTAATATGTGGTTGTACACTGACCCACACAAACGTTTTTAAAGTTTCAAATAGGAGAAGAAATTCAAGCATAACTCCGGATTTTTTTCTGTTTTATTTGTTACCTGAATTCAATCACATAGTGGTAAGAACTTTCGAAAACAATTTTATCAACCGAAACTGAAATAGTGATCTTTCTATAGTAGAATAAAATACGTAACGCGTTTCGCAACGGAAGTTTTTTAAAAATTCATTATTTACCAGTTTCTCGACTTTTAACAGGAATTATTTTCACGCTACACTTATATCCTATTTTTTAATACATATTTGAAGTGTAATTTAAAAAAAAAGAGCAAAATATGTGTAATCAGTAAATACTTAGATATTTCTGAAACCGTTTATATTTTATATTATTAATCAAACAGTTTAAAATTTTTGAAAGCTAGTTTATTCAATTTGTGATACAAGTTCTCCAAGGTAGATCAAAAGGAATCAATCCAGATATATTTAACTATTTTAATAGATCTATATGTTGTATATGTCGTATATTTGATAATATCTTGTGCAGTTTTCACTTTCTTGTGATATTTTCTAGTCAAAAATCCGCATCCCTCATCCAACTTCCATTTTGTTCGGAAACTATTTTTAACCCTCATGACAATTCTTCCACCGGAAGGCTATTATCAAATATACGTTTCTGTCCAATAATAATAGTACTCGACAGCATACTAGCATTTAAAAGTGCTCTCCTTATGAGTTGTTTTACGCTTCTTGTGCCAGAATTTCCAAGCTGGAAAGATGTCTTTTTAACGTTAATGTTAAAGCGTAAAGCGTGCTATCGTTTTGTATTTTTTGATGCCTTTGGCGGTCCTGGGTTCTTTTCACGCAAAACATATTTTTTATTGAGACTGAATATAGTTTTCTCGTAGCAATTTTTGTTTTTAATTTAAATAGCATTGTATAGCATAACCTACATGAAGACGATGAACTAGAGGTGGGCGTTCCTCGTGCCAGACGGTTGATTTGAATTTTTACGTCATGTCCACCTTTGATATGTTTGAAACGACCGTCTGGCACAAATAAGACTTAACTGTATTAATATTATTGATAAATGTGTAACATAGATCAGTATTGACTTTCCCTTCACAGTTTGAAATATTGGAAAACAGTTATTAACCGCGTAATTATAGCAATGGTAATACATATTAACGAACTCAATTTTGTAGGAATATCAACACATTTCTTTTTTTGTATAAAATAGATTCCAGTTATTACTAATTCGAGAGGAAATTGGTAGTGAGGGTTCACCGCCTTGCCTAATATTTGCTCTCTCCGAAGTTTTTCTTATTGACAATTGCATGACATTCCTATTCGAGGAAGTTCGAAAAGTACAGAAATGGTACCGATTGAAATCATGATCTCATGCTATTTTATATACTTAAATGAAAATTACGAAAGATAAAATGTATTCTACTCCATAGGGAAAAGACATTTGTAGGTACTCACATATGATGTCCGCTGGTCATGTAGGTTCTAATTACTTTTTAATCTAGGTATGTTTTAACATTTTTTACTGCCATGTATCTATGTTCATTATTTTTATTGTAAATATAAATTCATTTTGATTAAAATTTATTTTTTCTGTCACCTTTTCTAAACCTTACTGGTCTCATACCAGCCAAACAGTGTACTGTAAGGTCAGCGAGAGTATCGAGAGGTAGCCTAAGCAGCAAATGAATTAATGAGATGCGAATTGGCTAGAAACCAAATCAATTGATTTGTGATTAATTCATTAAAGTGTATTTTAATCTCCGTTCTTCACGTTTGAAGTGGAAGGAAAATTGGGTTATGACGTGGGGTGTAAGTAAACGTTTTAGTTATCCTACATATTCAATATGAATTCAATATCATTGACATATTGATTATTATTAAATAATTTGTATGTCACCGAAAATGCCTAAATTGAAATGGGTCAACAAATAAAAATGCTATTGTAAAAAAACATGAAAAATGGGATTATTTCATTATTGTTATAACTTATAACTTTACAAAAAATGTTTAAAATTAAACAAACGAACGTTTTACTGTGGATTTTCCAATGCTTAAAAAGATTGTTGCAACAGTTTTTGCAAAATCTTATTCATATTGCCAGGTTGAAAAATGGTCATCTTTGATAACTTATACAGTTACCAGTTAAGATATTTTGGAAAGAGTCGAACAGTAGGATATTCCGTTTCCTTTCAGTACCGCAGAATCGCAGCCGGTTGAATCAATATTTGATTGTCGCCTATGACTATCTCGAGTCGAGCCCTTAGAGAAGTCATTCTTCAATTAACTCGACCCCATACTGGTAAAACTGCTGCCTTGCATCAGGATTGGGAATGTTAGGAGGGAGATAGTTGGTGTGGACAGGAAATTTGGGAATGGGACAATGGTTTCCCCTGTATGATCTTAGGAGATAAACCAAGGCTCGCGTGGGCAGGGGTGCGCCTCTGAAGTAGATCTATCACCCATTGGGATCATAGGTGAGTATCTATACCCTCTACCCGCAATACCACTTATAGGGAGAATATACTCCAGAATACTGAAAAAGCTGATTGAAGAAGAAATCAGCGATAAGGAGACAGAAGAACAGGCAGATTTTCGAGCTGGTCAATCGACTGTTGATAGTGCTTTCACCCTAAAGATAGCTCTAGAACGTCTAGAAAGAAGGGTCCAACGAAACCGCGAGATCCATATGTAGCTCTAATAGTGCAGGAAATGGCATACGACATTGTATCCATTTCCAGACTATGGAGCGAAATTGAAAACGTGGAGGTCAACTCAGTCTTGAATCAGGCTACACAAAAATATTACGAGCAGAACTCAGCAAAAATTAAACTAGGAAATAAAGTGACCACCTCATTCGAAACAACAAAAGGACTAAGGCAAGGATGCTATCTATCTCCCACTATGTTTAAGATTTATTTGGACAGAGCCTTGGTGAAATGGGTGAAAAATGTAGAATTATTGGCCTAAGGGTGGGAGATGAGACGCTATTCACGTTGTTCTTCGCAGACGACCAAACAGTATCCCCGAAGATGAAGAGGATCTCAGTTATATTGCCAAGAAACTTAAATTAGAATATGAATCTGCTGGTCTCCAGATGAATTTGTCTAAATGTGAATAGCTAATAGTAGGATATGAGGAAATAAAAGACGTTACTTTAGACACGGAAAAAATACAAGGAGTAGAGACTGGCAAATATCTAGGAATAATTTTTAATAAGAAAGGCAACAGTTAAAACGAAATCCAAGTAAGTCGACAAAGGCAGAACAGTCAGATTGAGTTCCCTTTTTTGAAATAAAAAAGAGAAAAATACGAAGAAATATGCATATAAAAGTCTAGTTCAGATATTACCCTATACCTACGGTTCAGAGTTCTGGGACGTTACAAAGGCTACAAAAAATAAACTCATGGCAACAGAATTGGACTTTCTAAGAAGAAACTGTGGTCGATCAAAGCTAGAAAGGGTTAGAAAAGGGGACATCGGAAAGGAGATACACATTGTATTATCTATCTTTTGGTATAAGAACAAAAGTGTAGAAAGTTATATTTCCGGAGTTACAGCGTTTTAAGTAGCTCCACTACTTTACAACTTTACTACAAGCAAATAAAAAGATTTCTTGGAGTGTTTGCTGGGAGTTTTCACCATAAACTTTCAGTGCAAGTTGACCGAAAGTTTACTGCACACTTTCTTCGAACTTTCGATGTCTCACAAAATAAACCTTCATAAATTATTTCAGAAAACGTCTTAAAATCTTGCCTGAAAGTTTTCAGTGTTACATTATTAAGAGCTTACGATGGCAACTTGCAGAGATAGTTTAAGAAATCTAGCTAACAAGTTTTTAATAAAAGTTTGAAAATTATCTTGCAGGCAACTTTACTGCAAGCAAATAAAAAGATTTCTTGGATTTTTTTCTGAAAGTTTTCTTGGAAACATTCCATGAAAGTTAACAGAAACTGAAACTTCTGAAACCCTTTCAATGAAGGTCTTTATTGCATGTTTTCAACATGTCTTCAAACTGTTTTAGAAAGATTTTGAAAATATTTCTACGAAAACTTTCATGAAAGTTTTTTTGAAAACTTTCATGCTATGTGGGCTATGTATGTTAACTTGCAGAACAGATGTGTAGGTATAATGAACCCTATGGTTCCAATGTTACTGTTTAAATATTTCTTTCAAATGTTCACATCTGTCCCTTTGATTCGTAATCAAATTTGGGAAATATGCTTCGTTGTCTGCGTCGAGGAGAAACTTTTAGCTTTCACTTTCCCGCATATTGTTTCGTTTTCATGTATCCGTCAATTCCCGCGCGGGGAACGTCTAAATGAGGGATTACGGGCGCGCCATTTGAAGTGAGTCGCTCTTCGCCTGTCGCGGAACGGATCATCGGGGATAAACTTTAATTGTTATTTAGCGTCACTCGGGTGCTTCCTAAGCGTCGGAGCTTTCTCGCATAATATCGGCTTCGCCCTTTTACGGGTTCGTTTCCGTTTTATATATCGTCCGGAATGGGATTACGAGACGTTTTACTTCTCCTGCCCGTTTTATTAGTTTATTTATTTTTCGAAGATGCCCCCGAGGGGGAGCGGCGGTCCCGAATCAGGCCCTGCCGTGAGTACATTTATCCGCCCTTTTGATTCAATGATGAGGGTGCGCGTGAGGGGGGAAGGGACGGCGAGCTAATGCATTACAGTCATTAGTTTAATGAAGTTTAGGACTCTAAACTTAACCCTATCTTGGTTATTACTTGTCTTTGCCATATGATGCTGGTGTTTCGGGGGAATTTATGTGAGGAGGGGTGGAATTTCCCGTGCGGGGGAAGAAGGAAGGTTCTGTGATCTGGTGATTCTCGTGAGCTCGCATCAGTCTCGGAATTGACTCTAAGTAGACGGAGTAGTTGGAGAATTACTTGATAATTATAACTAAATATGAGGCTTTATTAAATTGTTTCACGTTATTGCGACGTAACACTTGAATAATTGGTGCCTCGGGTATAGTTTATCAAGAAAATGTTCATGAGAAATTATTAAAAATTGTTGCATGTAGTAACAAAATTCGAAAACATCGTCTCAAAGAATACATGCCCTCAAACTTTTGGGGATCTAAGTTTTTGTATAAATTTCTATATAAATAGAAATAAATATAGGTTTTACATTCAACTTATTTATTTATCTATTACGTTTTATTATTTATTATTATTATTATTATTTTGGACCTAAAGCACGAATCTACGACTTACGAAACATGTTTACTGAGTCGTGACGTCACTTCAGCCGCCATGACAGCTATGACCGTTTTGGCGCTGAAATTTGAAATAATGTGAAGAATGTGAAATTTTGGATTTCTACTTTTTTTGGCTACAGTAAATGTAGAGGTAGAGTAAGGAATTGCTTTCCAAAATAAGACAACGACCGCATTGTGTATTTTCATTCCTGAACAGTTCCAAACAATTAATTGTACAAAGCATTAGATCTTAGATACACGCTCGATAAACCTTTGGAAACACTATCTACTATCTCCAGGCAGTTTTAAACTTTATAGGAGATTGATTTGAAAAGGAGGAACCGAGGAGCCTTCCTGGAGTGAGTCCGAGTGTAATTCTCTTCTCGAGAAATATCCGACATCTGGACTCTTCCATTACTCGAACTTTGCATCGATATTTACCCAGCTTCAATTCCCGCCTGTCCATCGACGATTCTAAAACGTATACGAACAAAGTAGAAAAATATTACAACACGGAATTCATCCAAACTATAACATCTGTAGGTGTACGCTAAGCACGAATCTACGACTTACGAAACATGTTTACTGAGTCGTGACGTCACTTCAGCCGCCATGACAACTATGACCGTTTTGGCGCCGAAATTTCAAATAATGTGAAATTATGGACTCCTATTTTTTTGGATACAGTAGATGTAGAGGTAGAGTAAGGAATGGCTTTCCAAAATAAGTCAACGACCGCATTGTGTATTTTCATTCCTGAACAGTTCCAAACAATTAATTGTACAAAGCATTAGACATTAGATACATGCTCGAAATGAACCTTTGGAAACAATATCTCCAGGCAGTTTTAAACTTTTTGGAGATTGATTTGTAAATGAGGAACCGAAGGAGCCTTCCTGGAGTGAGTCCGAGTGTAATTCTCTTCTCGAGAAAGATCCCACTTCTGGAATCTTCCATTGCTCGAACTTTACATCTAAATTTATCCCCAGTGTCAAATCCTGCCGGTCAATTTTAATATACCGGTCATCGACGATTCCAAAACATATAGGAACAAAGTAGATAAATATTACAACACGGAATTCATCCAAACTATAATATCTGTAGGTGTACGTTAAGCACGAATCCACGACTTACAAAACATGTTTACTGAGTCGTGACGTCACTTCAGCCGCCATGACAGCTATGACCGTTTTGGCGGTGAAATTTAAAATAGTGTGAAGAATGTGAAATGTTGGATACCTACTTTTTTTGGATACAGTAAATGTAGAGGTAGAGTAAGGAATGGCTTTCCAAAATAAGTCAACGACCGCATTGTGTATTTTCATTCCTGAACAGTTCCAAACAATTAATTATACAAAGCATTAGATATTAAATACATGCTCGATGAATCTTTGGAAACAATATCTCCAGGCAGTTTTAAACTTAATAGGAGATTGATTTGTAAAGGAGAAACCGAAGAGCGGACTCACCTGGAGTGAGTCCGAGTGTAATTCTCTTCTCGAGAAAAATCCGACATCTATACTCTTCTATTACTCGAACTTTGCATCGATATTTACCCAGCTTCAATTCCCGCCGGTCCATTATAATATTATACCTGTCATCGACGATTCTAAAACGTATACGAACAAAATAGAAAAAATATTACAACACGGTATTCATCCAAACTATAACATCTATAGGTGTACGTTAAGCACGAATCCACGACTTACGAAACACGTTTACTGAGTCGTGACGTTACTTCAGCCGCCATGTTAGCTATAACAGTTTTGGAGCTGAAATTTGAAGTAATGTGAAGAATGTGAAATTTTGGTTTCCAACTTTTTTTGGATACAGTAAATGTAGAGGTAGAGTAAGGAATGGCTTTCCAAAATAAGTCAACGACCGCATTGTGTATTTTCATTCCTGAACAGTTCCAAACAATTAATTGTACAAAGCATTAGATCTTAGATACACGCTCGATAAACCTTTGGAAACACTATCTCCAGGCAGTTTTAAACTTTATAGGAGATTGATTTGAAAAGGAGGAACCGAGGAGCCTTCCTGGAGTGAGTCCGAGTGTAATTCTCTTCTCGAGAAAAATCCGACATCTGGACTCTTCCATTACTCGAACTTTGCATCGATATTTACCCAGCTTCAATTCCCGCCGGTCCATTATAATATACCTGTCATCGACGATTCTAAAACGTACTTATACGAACAAAGTAGAAAAATATTACAACACGGAATTCATCCAAACTATAACATCTGTAGGTGTACGCTAAGCACGAATCTACGACTTACGAAACATGTTTACTGAGTCGTGACGTCACTTCAGCCGCCATGACAGCTATGATCGTTTTGGCGCTGAAATTTGAAATAATATGAAGAATGTGAAATTTGGGATTCCTACTTTTTTTAGATACAGTAAATGTAGAGGTAGAGTAAGGAATGGCTTTCCAAAATAAGTCAACGACCGCATTGTGTATTTTCATTCCTGAACAGTTCCAAACAATTAATTGTACAAAGCATTAGATATTAGATACATGCTCGATGAATCTCTTAAAACAATATCTCCAGGCAGTTTAAACTTTATAGAAGATTAGATGAAAATTCCCGAATGTAAGAAAATGTAAGAGATATTGAAAAAGGAGTTTGTATCTCAGCCGGGATTTGAACCCGGGTCCCCCAATTTCGTGTAGGGTATTCTGGACCACTAAACTACCGAGATACGTACCAATTTCATTTCTGATGTTCGTGTTAAACGCTTTGAGAGGATAATGCGGAGGACGCATTGGTTGTACGTAACAACACCGCACTTCCTCTTACGTTAATAACGTGATCTCTTACGTGTACCCATTTATAAATGCAAATGTGAATAGATGAAAATTCTCGAATTAATCATAAACCAGATGTACCTAATAAGCAAATGTAAGAGATATTGAAAAAGGAGTTTATATCTCAGCCACGGTAGTTTAGTGGTCCAGAATACCCGACGCGAAATTGGGAGACCCGGGTTTAAATCGCGGCTGAGTACAAACTCCTTTTTCAATTCTCTTACATTTGCTTATTTATAGAAGATTGTTTTGTAAGGGAGGAACCGAAGAGCCTTCCTGTAGCCAGCCGAGTGTAATTCCCTTCTCGAGAAAGATCCCACTTCTGGACTCTTCCATTGCATCTAATCTATTGCATCGCTCGATGGGGAAGGGGCAGACGTGGCGACGTCGTCGTCTGCCCGTAGATCACCCGGTGCATTACGGCGACGTCGTCGTCGTCGCCCCCCCAGTGACCGGCGCGTCGCGACGCGAGTCTCCCATTTTGCCGCCCCGGGATCGATATTGCAGTCTGACACGAGGGGGAGAGAGAAAGCGGGAGGAGAGAGAGAGAAGGAGAGAGAGAGAGAGAGATAGAAAGGAGAACGTTCCCGACATATTCCACATCTCTCGACGTTCCACGTAGAAATCATCGGAGCCCGCGACCGTCGCATCAAAAATTTATTTTTGGGGGATGATGTGGGGACGGTGGCGGTGGCGACGGCGTCCTTCGCCGCTCCCATTGATCTGCGGCGTGCACGCTCCCTAGTACTACTACTACTACTATTACTATCACTACGACGACGACGGCGGTGGCGGCGGCGGTGGTGGGGGTCACGGACCCTAAATTAGCCCTTAGGCGTTTGACATTTCACTAATAACAACATCATATATTTCGTGTGTACCGTTGCGCACTTTAACCCGGTCTGTGTGTCAATAAGGGTTGTTTTTGGTGGGGGGGCGGTTGTTTCGCGGCGACGGGCCCCGCGAAATTTTTTCCTCGCGACGTATTTTGAGGTTATACGTACGGGACGAAATCCGAAGTCCAGATTTTTTTACCACGCCGAAGAGAAAGTGGAAAAGGACGTGGGATGGCTTCGGTGGCGGGGGTGGTGCTCGTGATCGATTTGGAGGCGGTTATTCTTCCAGGTCTTTAAACTGACAACTTAAGGTAAGCACTTTTCATTCATTAACCCACATATTGAACTTTACTGATAGCAATTATCGCACATATCTGTCGCTAAAAAGATACTTGCTTATAAATATTGCAACTGACAGTTCTAAATTCCTATTGTAATAATTACATTGGGATTGTAACAATATGTAAACATATTGACATTTACTGTGCTCGTTATCACCGTAATAAAGGTCGCACCTGTTATTGAATCAAATAGAATTATCATTACACATCGATGAACGATTACAGTTGAAATAACTTCAATTACATCAATTATGCAATTTACGACTATTTTACCCAATACAGTTTAACAGGAAAACTCTTAATTTGGGGAGAACTGTATTAATCATAGTAATTGAAACAAATAATTGATAATATCTAGTAGAAACTTTTCTTGTTTAATTTTTTTAACTATCATCATATCTTTAATTGTCTTTGATGCATATATTTTCATTGTTAGTTATAATTATTTCCTATTATAAATCAACTAACGTTAAAAATTTATATTTTAAATTCTTAATATTTATGGAAAGTTTTGATTTATTTAATTAAGGGGTTATATTCATAAATAATATTCTTGCCCTGTTCAAGTTTTCCAAATAATATGATATTATATGAATAGGTAATCCACTTATTTATTTTTCGATTTTCATATCATAATCAAAAAATACTTTCTAACTAACAATTCTTAAAAGTTTCAATTAATGTCACAGTTACTTGTTTTTTTAGAATTCATCATCCCAAGGAAAACCAATTTTTCTAGTCATCGTCAATTTACCCTAAGATTGTTTATAGGTAGAGTAAAGAAACGCTACATATTTATTCAATGTATAAGTAATTGACTCTAGAAAGTATCAGCTTAACTGATATTTCTTCAGTTCTAATTTCCTAGTTAAGATCAAGACGAATCTACTTACCCTCGATGCCTTCATAGAGAGTTTAACGAAACTGTGTAATTAAAAAATACTGAATTCGTATCAATTACAATGTTTTAATTTTTTTTAAGGTTATGTGAGCTATCACGGGAATAAAGCCGCACCTGTTATTTAATCAAGCCGAATTACCAATACATATCGATGAACGGTTACAATTTGAATAACCTCAATTACACAATTATGCAATTCACGCAATGACAAAACTCTATATCCAATATGGTTTAATAGGCAAACTTTTAAGTTGGGGAGAACTCAACTGAGACAAGTGTATTGATTATACTAATTAGATATATTAGATAAATTAAACATATTCTTGAAAAAAATTCTAATTTCATTTTTTTATCTATTATTATATCTTTAGTTATCCTTGATATATTTATTATTATTATTATTATTATTATTATTATTATTATTATTATTATTATTATTATTATTATTATTAGTATCATTTCTCCATTATTATTAATCTAAAAATAATTATTTATACGTACTACAATTTCTCAACATTTTTGCAAAGTTTGATTTATTTAACGAGTTTATTATATTCATTAAACATATTCTTGTCGTGTCCAAATTTTTAAAATAATATGGAAGTAATCCAGTTATGTATTAAGCGGGATATTTCACAGTGTCATCAGGGCAGGGCTAAGGGTTTTTGAGTTGTAGTTCTTTAATCTGATATGAATAAGTTGTCGATGTGAATATTTTCTTGGACCGACTTCTTGAAAATAGAAATGTTGAGCTCATAAAAAGTGGGACAAACATATTATTTTCATAAGAAAGGAAAATTATTCATGTATTGTTTCCACTCTATATATATCTGAGTATACACGCTATGAAGTGCTCTAGCTCTAAAACAATTTTTTTACATCCTCGCGGATATAGAAAAGAAAGGTACTTTCTTGCAATTTAATAGGCGAGCTCCATTGATACGATAATGTATATAAAGTTGGCGGACCACCTCCTCAGGCCGGCAAAACAAAACAGTGGAGATTTTGTGTCTTTTTTGTAGCGAGAAAACCAATTTTGTAGCTTTTGAATTGCCGGAGCTACAAAAGGTGAGCTAACTTAATATTAAGTTAGCGGCCACCGCTATAACTCATACACGGAATGTAATAGGATTCTCCGGTTTACGCAGGAATTTGTGTCTTTAGAAGTACTTTAAAGTCAATGGGCCAAAAAAAATTTTTGGCCACATTTGGCCAATTTTGGCCAAAAATGACAAGATGTTCAGTCATCACTGGCGGTTCAATTTCATGATATAGTAGGGATCTTAAAAATCATTTAGCATTGAAAACCTTCTGTTAATTGGCCGAAAAAGCGGGCAAAAATTGCCAGAAATGGCAAAAAATTCAAAAATTACTTATTTCAGCCAAAACATGGGAAACCCTGTATATACGTCGACAGGTCGAACATGTGGTGCACAGAGAGCTCAGAAAAGCTAGCAGGGGGTCAATAAAAAATACCCAGAAATGGCCCCAAAAATTCTAAAATGACTTATTTCAGCCAAAACGTGCTAAATCCTGTAAATACCTGAATTGTTCGAAAATGCGGGCCATGGGAATTCCAGCAACAATGTGGAGAATTTAGGAGACTCTGTCAGACACTAAAAGTCACTTTGCACAGCGGGCCTGTGGAGCTACAAATTCTCAAATTACTAATTTCGGCCAAAACGTGATAAATCCTTTATATACTTCGACAGTTCGAAAACGTGGGTCCCTGAATTTTCAGACACACTGTCGAAGGATCCAATGGATCTTTCTAGCCACTAGAATCCTCCTGAAACTGCGGGCCTGTGGAGCTACAAATTCTAAAATGACTTATTGGATCCTTCGACAGTGTATCTGAAAATTCCGGAGCCCACGTTTTCGAACTGTCGAAGTAAATATAAGATTTATCACGTTTTGGACGAAATTAATAATTATAGAATTTGTAGCTCCACAGGCCCGCTGTGCAAAGTGACTTTTAGTGTCTGACAGAGTCATCTAAATCCTCGACATTGTTACTGGAATTCCCATGGCCCGCATTTTCGAACAATTCAGGTATATACAGGATTTAGCACGTTTTGGCTGAAATAAGTCATTTTTGAATTTTTGGCCATTTCTGGCAATTTTTGCCCGCTTTTTCGGCCAATTAACAGAGGAGTTTTCAATGCCAAATGATTTTTAAGATCCAACTATATCATGAAATTGTACCGCCAGTGATGATTGAACATCTTGTCGTTTTTGGCCAAAATTGGCCAAATGTGGCCAAAAATTTTTTTGGCCCAGTGACTTTCAAGTACTTCTAAAGACACAAATTCCTGCGCAAACCAGAGCATCCTATTACATTGCGTGTATGAGTTATAGCGGTGGCCGCTAACTTAATATCAAGTTAGCCCACCTTTTGTAGCTCCGGCAATTCAAAAGCTACAAAATTGGTTTTCTTGCTACAAAAAAGACACAAAATCTCCACTATTTTGTTTTGCCGGCCTGAGGAGGTGGTCCGCCAACTTTATATACATGATACGATAGCATCAAATTGGGCTACTTAGACCTGGAAAATACGTTAATTATATGTAATGTTTTTTTTTTGAAATAGTATTGGAAGTGAATATAGTGTTAAATACAATTTTAAGTTTCGTTGATGTGTCGATTACGAAGATTCATGTAATTGTCGGCAATATGTGTTGTGAATTACGCAACACTGCGCAGTGAAGTGAGAGTCGGAGCGGGATAGTTTCCCCAAATTCATAGACTGAATATCATCGGATCTCAATTTGAGTTTTATGTTAACTACAAACTTATCTTTTAGCCTAAAGTGCACATAACAGAAATGATTTTCGTCAGTCGTCACTCGATTATTCTTTGATGGGTTTCTCCTTAGAGGTTTCATTTAAGAGTTGTGTCTTGCTGAAATGAACCTGAAGAAAATATTCCCATTACTGTTTCAGAATTCATCAATTTTCCATATATTACAACTCGGGTTATAATTGGGAGTGTTATCATCTTGGTAACTGAAGCTATTTTTCTTCATAAGCAATAATTCTGAATGACTACAATTCAGCTGTAGTGTTTTACTTGAACTCCACATAAAATAGGCTACTTCTGGAATTTTTCTTTTAATTACGCAATAAAGCAGCTATACACTTCATTTTTTCTTAATTTAAGTCTGAAACTAAACTCACAATAGTACACGATGACAGACAGTGTTAGAAATATATAATGTTCATAAAAACAAAGAGAAACTACAAAATACCTAACGCAAATGGCAAGCCATTTTCTAAAGACTTAAAAAACATGAAAGTAAAAAGAAATCTGGAACTTCTAAAAGCCAAATCTGTTGTTTTATAGTGCGCCCTATCCTTGTTATTACCATGTGCGCTTCTGAGGCGGTGTTGCGAAATTTACTGAATTTTCTCCAATTACTTGCCCTAGTTGCATATGATCTATTCCGAACTTCATGTGAAAAATACCAACAACAAAAAACTTGCAACGGTGTAGCAAGAAAAGACATTCGAATAAATGCAATTTTATATGTCGGTTAAGAAGATTCCTGTAATTGTCGGTAACATGTGCTGTAGATTATATAACACTGCACTATTGAGTGGGAAAGGGAAGGGTTTACTCTTCGAATTTACCGATGAACGCGTCAAAAGTTGTTTCCACATCATAAATTATATACGATCAAAGTTTGCATTAATATTGGTTACGCTACTCGTATTTCAGAAAGTTGTTGGTTAATTAATTTTTCACATTTCCTGCAATTAACTCTAAACATAATTCTGACGTTATCGACAGTTACACGATTTGACCGTCACGAATTTATACGAATTACCATTCGAGTGTATAGTGTTTCTGGCAGAACTCGTCTATACTTAAAATTACCAGATAAGTATGTGGGAGGACTCTTTGTTTTCCCTTTAAAAGTAATGGGATTGTTTTAGTACTACAAACTACAACCATATACTGGGTGATCAAGAATGACTGTTTGAGTTGGCAACACTTTTTAGAGAATTTTTGTACTTGTCTATTTGCAACACTATAACCGGATATGTTTATTTGACGAAAATTTGACATTATAATCAGCAATAAGGTTGTAGGTTATGTGAATAGAAATTAACGCTTAAAAAATGAAACTCGAAATACAGACCAATAATTTAATTAAACAGCTAAAGGTAATGCTCAAAATGCCCCCCATTTTGGTCCAGACATAAATTAACTCTCCTTTTTAGGCTCTCGAAGATATTCACCGGCATATTGGGGGTAATGTTCGCCAGTTCCTGAACTCTTGCCTCTTGCAGCTCTTCCTCTTCTTCAGTATGCAATATGTTCCTAAAGACACTGTCCTTTAAGAGCCCAAATAACTAAAAATCTAATGGAGTGAGATCTGGTGACCTGCTTGGCCAAATGCCCTGACTAATTACTCTGTCGCCAAAATTCTCTCTTAAATATCCCATAGTAGCACGAGCCGTATGTGCCCTTGCAGAGTCTTGTTGGAAATATCCAATTTGACGCTCTTCGTCTGTTAATTGATTTATAAAAGGCCTCAAAAGGTGTTGAATATGTCTCTCCGAATTGACGGTAAAATTAAAAAATATCGGTCCATACACCCGCGTCCTTGAGAGTGCCAACCAAACACCAACTTTAACCGGGTGCAAATGTGTCTCTCTGATAGCATAAGGATTTTCACCTGACCAAATTCTGTAATTTTGTTTACTCACATAGCCGTTGAGATGAAACCAGGCTTCGTCGGAAAAGAAGGTAGTGTCAAGGATATCATTATTATTTAATATGTCATTAAACCAATTGCAAAATAAAACTCTCTGCGGGTGATCAGGAGACGTTAATGACTAGACGATGAAAATTTTGTAAGGGTGGTACTTTAATTTCTTTTTAAGCACAGTGGAGCGATTTCCATATGATAAACCTGTAAAACCGTGAATTAGAACAACATGGAAAAGTGGAAGTCTTATGGGTAAGAATGAAAATTGGTTGAATAGGAGGCATAAGGACCAAACCTGTTTGAAGGGAGAGCTTTCTTATGGATTTACGAGGACTTCTTTGCATTCGATTTCTGATATCCTCGACAACTTCCTCGTTTAGAGTAGAAGGTCTACCAGTTGATTTTTGTTTGCTTATGCTCCCTGTGTTTAAATAACGTTCAACTACTCGCATGGAATGTTGCTGAAAGACAGCAAAAATGACCAAAGTCTCCGGAAACATTTCCTGAAATTGCTGGTATGTCGCTCGAGAGAGTACTGCCAACCAGTAATTGAGTTATAAATCCCGCTTCGAAAGTACGCCATTTCAATGAAAATATCGTGTTGTAACGTGAAACCCATTTTAAATAAATAAATTTGAAAAGAATACCAGAAATTTGAATTTGAAATAGTAAAAGACGCTGTCAGTGTCACCAACCGGATGTTACTCCAGTTGTTCCATTTAAAAATGAAATACAGTATTGCTAACTCAAACTTTAATTATTAACTTATTAGATTATGAATTATATTTGTTCGTTGATGACAAGTTAGGTGATTGGGGTTGAAACGTATCCAGCTTGAGTTTTATTGATGAAACAATACATACAGTGAACAGCTCCCAAGATTTATTACGTTTAAGTACAAATTACACTTCTGCTATTATAATCCACTTATTTGCTGTGTGTATTTCTCCCTTTGTAGGTACACCCGGCCCTTTACGCGTCAGCGAACCCGAAACGTATTAAATTAGAATCCATTGTTTCCAAAACAATAAACGTAGAAGCCTCTTCGAGATGATAATACGCATCAAATCCAATAAATTATATCGAATTTTATATCTTCATTTGGATTTCGGATTGTTTAGTGGTGTTAGTAGGAAGGTATGGTGTAGGGAGTCATCTCTTATTTGGGAAGAACAAAAGGGGCCTGGACGGCCTTCCTGCCCCTCTCTCTCTATCTATCTTTCTTTGAATGTCTCAACCCCTTTTCCTTTTACACAAGAATTGTTTCTCGCAGAAAATGCCACGCATTTATCATTATTCTGTCTATTAATTTCGAGCTGGAGCGCTGATGATAATGGAAAGGTGACGTCTCGCAGATCTGAAATCTGAAGAATACTCGTTAAGATTATGAATAGGAGGGGGGTGGGGCTGACGTTGTTCTAATTGCTTTCCCGAATTAAGGGATGATTCATTACGATGAGCCGAATCCGATAAGCCCGGAATATCCGTGACGGAATCTTCGTTTTAAGTGTTTTCATAAATAAAACAATAATCTCGACGGATAGACCTAATACGCGCGATAAAATTCCAATTAACGATCCTCATGGTATAATAACGGGATTCTTCGCCGCCATCACTTGCATATCACCAGCTCATACAAATTACAGAAACAACAGCCAACGGCTCGGCCATTAAATTAAATTAAGAGCTGAGATTCCGCGATCGAGCGCGGTTTGTCGACAACAACAATAACATAAACAGCGAAATGACTCAATCGAAATTAATTAAGACAAATGTTTTTTTTTCTTCTCTTTCTTTATCTCGACGTTTCCATCAACATAAGAAATAAAATTAATTGCGCGCATCGTGGAGCGGAGTAATGTTATGGTCTCATGTAAAATTTAAAAGCTCTGCTTTATGCTGGGTGATCATTTAAATTTCATGTCGAGAAACGTACGTGGTGGTGACTCGTCTCCGTGAAAATTTAAAGTTACTCTCCGACCTGAAAAGTGATTGGTTTAAATGTTTGTTAATCATCAACACCAATAAACAAATAATAAAGAAACTGAGTTTTCACAGAAATGCGCTACTCACTACATAACGGAAATTTGGTATGTTATAAAAAAATATTGACTTACCCATATCTTTTAAATCAATATTTAACGACCCGCTAGGAATTGCACTTAAACTTTATGTTCTTCAAGTGCTACGTCATAGTTTATTTACTTCCTCTCATAAGTCTTAGAGCAATTTTCCAAAATAATAAAACTAACTTATCGTAGAAACACGTTACACATCTCATGGTGAAATTTTAACCTAACTGTCAAAATACGTCCATTTATACGAGTGTAATTCTTTATATTTTGTTCCTATTTTCTTTGTATATAAATAGCAACATCTTTATTCACCCTTTTATTTTGATCTACGCCACTGTATACTATTATAGTCTTCTATATCTTTTTGGACCCTTTTAGTTCCGAAGTCAATAGTCACTGTTTTTTAAACTTGAATTTTAGTCCAGTCATTATAGGGGGTTCACCTAGGAAAATCGACATACCCAGTATATTAACACGTAAAAAATTCTATCTTGGCATCCTAAAACTTTCCTCAAAATTCACATATAATTGGATGGCTGCAAGTTTTAAAGTCGGGGGCCAAAAGTCACAAAAATCGATTTTTTCTTTCTTTCTAATAATTCTAAAATTTATCAATTCAATAACACTCATATTCTCTTTCTGTAATTGAAAAATTATTAAGAGGCATACTTTAATTACATTTTAATTATATTCTCATTTACACTAATTGCATTTGAAGTAAAAAATAATTAAGTATGTATATCTTGTTTAAAATCGGTAAACTCTTAAATATTAAATCTATCAAATGACACTTTTAATAAAAACATTAATTAAAAATTTATTTCTTTTCTTCTTTATTTATTTAGAAAGTCATTACATTGGTATAAATTAGATTGGAATTAAAATATAATTTAAGTATTTTCCTCAACAATTTTTTAATTACATGGTCAGGTAAGTGTTATTAAATAAATTGACACTTCATTAAAAATAGATAAGTAACCAAAAAATGAATTAATTGTAAAAGTTAATAATAAATGCTAATTGAATATTTAGCAATAATTTATAACCTGTAGCTTTGCTCGGTTGAGAGCTCGGGAGTGGGGGGGTCGTAAGGCCCAAAACAAACTCGGAGAGGGATATACTAACTATATTTACACAACTATTTACAAGCGAATCTCACGTTGGCGGCGCGGTGCCTGTTACGCGGAAGTACTATTCCTGGGGTATGGGGTATACGCCGAGACTCGGAGATCGCAGGGCTATCGGCGAAGGAAGTTGACCCACCTTAGGGTGCAGACGTTCCTTCCCTTAACCAACGTTCCGAAGTCCCAGGGACTCGGAGATCGCAGGTCTATCGGCGAAGGAAGTTGACCCACCGTAGGGTGCAGACGTTCCTTCCCTTAACCAACGTTCCGAAGTCCCAGATAGTCTCTTACTCTATTCAGTCCAAGACCCACCTTAGGGTGCAAGGAAGAGGCGAGTTCGAGAAGGAAGAGCGAACTGGCGTTTTGGCTCGCGGCGCGGGCTAGTCATACCTCGGCGCCGCGGGTGGTTGTCCTTAAGGGTGAGTGTCGCTCCGCGCTGAAGAGTAGGGGATGCGCGCACCTCGGGCTTTAGGGTTTGGAGTGTAGCTCCGTCTCTGCGACTCGTAGCGCCCCTTGTGATGGGAGAGGGTACGGCGGAGCGCAACGGAACTATCGGAGGGTGACTAAGAGCGCGTTACAAACCTTAATATTACGAGTTTGTGATCGGGAATACCAGTTGACCTTACATGATTCTCTGACCAGCGCTCTCCGCCCTCTATCTCGAAAACAGTTCGAGGTATGAAGAAATGTTAAAGACAAAAGTTGTAGAGAATTTGATTCTCTACAATATCGATAATAAATACAAATAGCGTAAAACCCGTAGAAAACGAGATATTTGCCAAAAATATAGAAAAAATCGATTTTTGTGAATTTTGACCCCCGACTTTAAAACTTGCGGCCATCCAATTATATGTGAATTTTGAGGAAAGTTTTAGGATACCAAAATAGAAGTTTTTACGTGTTAATATACTGGGTATGTCGATTTTCCTAGATATTCACCTAATTCAACCTAAGATGACTGGACTATTTAACTGGCTATAGTGAAACTGCGTTCAAATTGGTACTCAAACTTTGCCATGGTTATCCGACGTCACGTTTTAGCTTATTTGTTTGTTTGTGGTAAGTCAGTGGATGAATCTGCTAAAACAAAGTAAACGAACTTATAGAAACACGTTTCTCATTACATGGCCCATATTTCGTTCATATTTTAAACTTGACACCGAACGTTGGACGTAACTTGCCATAGTACAACACAAATCACAATGACTTAAATTCGATTGCTGACCAAGGAAGTTATACATTTAAATTTATCTTTAAGTTCGCCCAGGCGTTACGTCGTTGTTTATTTGTTTTACTAAGTTAACTTATATGATAGAAATACACTACTTACAGTAAGCTCCATATTCAGTTTAACTTTTGAAATATTTGTAACTTGCATTACTTCGAACCTTACATTTTATTGCCAGGAACTAAGAAAGCTAAGTTTAAAGCTCTCATTACTTTCTCTTCGGTGAGTGTGAATTAACCCGCCAAAGTAATATAACAAACTTGTTGAAACACGTTACTCGTCGCATTATATATGTTTTTGATATATGACACAAATTTATATATAACATTCTAGATTTTAGATTCTAGATTCTAGATTTGAAAGAAACTATTTTTTTGCCTTTACATACGTAAATATAAAGTGTTTTTGGTAGCATCTTTCTCTATTTTTTTTAAATTTAATTAATATTGAGACAAATCACCCTGTTAAAATCATGACAGGAACATATTATTCCAGATAACAGATATACCGCTATGAAAAGTTCAACTTCATAAACGTTGTTTGAAAGGGAAGGCATAGATTGTTATCCATATAATTGCTTATTTGTTAAACAATTTACAATGCTTTCACTGGAATCAATAATCAATCACGTTATTAATTTATAAAACTTATATAATAAAAATTATGAGTTGCGGAGCATTTTTTTAAATTGTGACAATTAGCTCACTTGAGTTTAAATATGATGTAATTTTTTAACATTAAAATTTTTCTCTCATGTTTCAAAATTGGAACAATTTCTACAATTTCACTGTTGAGAATTAAACACATTTCATGATTTCCACACATTGTTTTTAACAATTTGGCAAATCAAATTTTGTACTCACTTTGTATCATTTTGTTTTTGACTTGGCAACGACTTTTGTACTAAACACACATCTTACAAAACAAGAAAACGATTTAACTGTGTTTCACGTAGTAGCGGGCTCGAGACGAGTCTTGGTCTCGAAAAATCCCTAAAAGTTGTATCTCGTCTCGTCTCATCTCGAACTAAAGCCGGTCTCGTCTCGTCTCGATCTAAGACCGGTCTCGTCTCGTGCAAATTACTATAGTAAATCCACTGAGAAGAAAACATCCACGAAACGAGAAAAGGTAGTAAAGTTAGACCACACCTAATACAAGTCGTTTGCTATTGGTGGAAAAGTCATAAAACTTTTGGCGGGAATTCTTGATGTACAGAGTCGTTTCAGTAAAATTAACAAGTTTAGTTGTCTGATCTATGGTTGTCTGTTTACAAGCGTTCAGGTAAGTCGTTGACGGTGATAGCGGACTTTTAGTTGATGGTTTATTTTAACGTATCGCTATTGTCATTCTGGTTTTTGATATAAATTTGTATAAACATATTTCTGTGATCTATTGCAATTATGGAAAGGCACCTCCTCGCCTCCCAAAAAGAGACCTGGAACATACTTAAGCTGCGGGGAAAAAACCATTATTTTAAATGTATACAGAAAAGAAAGAAATGAACATCCTTAGTAAAAGATAAGTTATAGTCAAGGCGATCATTCTTAATGCGACCCTGTATTTATTCGCTAGCTGGTCGCGCGCTTAGAATTTCGACGTTTGTGTTTCATGGAAGTTTTCTTCTCAATGGATTTACTATAGTTTAGCATGGAAAAATAAGACATGAACCCCAATTGACCGCATGTCGTGCGTTGTCACGTATGTTTCCACTTAAATCTCTCTCGACTCTCACCTGTCATACCTTGTAGGTATTTTTATTGCCAGAAATAATGGAGCACCTCTCTCGAGCGGTTATACATATCGATTCCGATACTTTCTTGCATTGTCAGTCCTTAATGTAATTAATGATTAAATTTGGTATTGTAATTACTGATTGTCACGCGAATTCCGAGAAATTATTCCGCTGGACTGAAAACATTCCGTGATGAATTATGCCGGGGAATTAATCATCTCCTGTCTTGTTTACATATCAATAATGTGCAAAAAGTCACTCTCGGAACTCTTTGATTTAACGGCCACCTTACGTATACACACACTTTCTTTCATTAATTATTTTTTACGAAATCAGATCGATACGATACGAAGTATGAGAAAAATGTGCGTGATTGTATATGTAAAAAATTAAATGCGAGTTATGTGGGCACCATTCCCACATTCAATACAAGGTAAAGTGCAATGCCGACGAATATCTAGTTGCACTGTATTGTCTTTCATGTAAAAGATGTACTTAGATAAATTAACTAAAGATAAATTCTGTGTCTACCCACAACGTACTTAACATGATGGAATAGTTACGCTTTCGTTTTATTTTTATTAACAAATGTCCACCCTAAATTTTCAATTAAAATTAAAGACAATTGAAATTGTATATTGCTTACACGTGTAATTTTTCACATTACTTGTTTCAGTATATGAGAATAGCTTAAGTTGAATTAAGTTCGATATGTAACGTTTATAAATAGTTAAAAAAACTTATATTACAGTATTTCGTAAAGAAATATTGTTATATTGTATTTATTAATGTTTTTAGTGTAATGTTAATGTTATAGTCAATTCTTTCGCGGTAAAATATTGTGAAACCTCAGAATTTTACAGAACCACACCGATTTTGACGAAATTTTGCATGTGAGCTTGTCTTACCATCCTTTTCAAAAGTTGTATGATTAAAATGCGTGCGTTTTGTTTTTGAAGGGTGAAAACTACCCCTTTTGCATTTTATAATACTACATAACTATTTTTCAACCCTTAAAAACTACCCTTTAGGTCTTCAAATGTCAATTAGTTTTCATCGTAGAAAACTACAAAAAAGTGGAAAATTTTCAACTAAAAAAAACTACATTTTAGTACACAAAATTTTTATAAAATTAAAAAATATGATTTAATACTAAATTTTATTAAAGTTTCAAATGTAAGCATTTCAAACTGGTTAAAATTTTAGGACAAATTGTTAGTACATAAATAAAGCTAATTATACATGGATTCAAGGTAATTTTCATTTTTGTGGATTTATTTTCTTTTTTTTTTAATGATATAGGTAATCCTATATCCTTTTTCTGATGAGACACAAGCATTGCTATGTGTTTCCCAAATAACATGAAACATTAAAGAACAAAATAAGTTTTATTTAAGCTATAGGTATTGTCACGCGTAAAGCCCCATTAGGTTGTAAAATGTGCTCGATTTTTTGGAGGAGGGGGGGGGTAGTAACTCAGAAGCTGGGGTAGATTACCACATTATTACTACTGTTGTGAAGTATTCTGAAGAAAATTTTGGAGGGTGTGGCTTATAAGACCTGAATATCAGACACAATATCATCTATTTGCACGCCCAGGGGGATACTGTTTCCTCCCTAAGGTTTACACCTATGGGTGCGCATGGGGTAACTCTAGGTGGAGAACACCGGTGGGTAAATTGGTTCTCGGCAGGTATGAAATTAAAAGGTTCTTTTTGCTTTTCTTAATGCCTCTTATCTATGTACAAATTGGTTCCTGCGACCCACACAGGTTTTTCCTGGCCATATCAATTGCCTATCAGGTTTTCCCTTGTCCCTTCCAATTGCCTATTTTCCACCACAGTAAAAAAATATTTCATTCTACTTACAATGCAGAGACGCAAAAGAAGCTACTTAAGTTTTTTTGTAAAGCTGAGGTAATTGAAAACGTTGGGAACCAATTTACACTTACAGGTCAGGTAAACCAAAAATTGTGGGAACCAATTGGTATGTTATTTTTGACCCTCCTTAACTTGGAAACCAACTTACGTGTTCCCGTGGAGAACACAATAAGGTTGAAAGAAATCTGCGTTTATTATCGCATTAATAAAAAGTGCAATTAAATTTAAATTGGGGGTATATTCATAAGAGACATTTTCAGAGAGGAGAATAATTAATTATAAAGAAGAGGGCAAAATAATACAAGTGACATCGTTACATAAAATGGGGGTTCTCACATAATTTTTCAATTGTTGATCTCAAAACCATGATCAAAATTTGATCATGATCAACTGATCCTAATACCGATTTGATCGGCTACATTTACACTGCGTAGATCGGAGATTCGGCGATTTTGTTTGATTAGAGTCAATAACTGAATTGCGATATACACTTAGCAGCAGATAAACTTGTACACCCGCGCATTGGTCTAAGTACCTAGGTATTCTTTAAGCGATTGATTAATTAGTAAGCGATATTAATTATTGCATACTTGCAATTGTACACGTCGCAGCTAACTGGTGTTAATTAATAATAATAATAATTATTGCCGTCGTAATTGGTGGTGGAGATTACGATTTTATTCGTAAGTTAAAAATCGCCTTGTGAAATCGATAAGTATACGACGGTTTCCCAGTCGAGATAATTCGTCAGTTAGGCGAGTAGCTCCCATTGTTCCGCCATAACTTTTCGTCAAAGCTCTCTTACCCTACCCGGTAATTAAACAAAAACTTACCATCGCCATCAATCCACGCGGCGAAGTTTCGCCCAGAATGCGAATGCCATCAATCGTCGAAACGACCCGCTTTTCAGCTCCTGCGGGCTCGTTCGGAAACGTGAGCGCCAGTCAAAATAGCTCGGAATAGTTCTGTTTGTAAACAAATTACGAGCACCTGTTTTGGGGTTTACGCATAGGGAGAAGGGGCCATATTACAGGAGGATTAATTGCAGTTGGGTTAACTACCGCGATAAATCCGGCGATCATCGAACTTGAGCTACAAAGTCCACAGTCGATGTTGTTTTTCATGAATTATCAATTAAAATGAGCGTTTTGTCACCCCCGCAAGTTCTAAATAAAGTGGTAGAAGATTAAGGTGGAAATTATGTAACTTTTTTAACTGTACTAGTTGCGTTCTTATTACTTACGTGAGTTATTACAAAGTATTACAAAAAGCAACTGCGGGGGCTGCACAAGCGTCAATTTTAGGACCAGAGCTAGGGAACATATCATACGACGATATTCTCAGACTAGAGCTGCCAGACGGATGCTATCTTATAGGCTACGCCGATGACATTGCGATCGTTAACACTGGAAGGACCAAAGAGTAGAGTCAAGAGAAGCTAACGAGCGTTATGCGAATTTTGAGATGATGGCTCAACGATCACGGACTAGCGCTTGCGGCAGAAAAGTCTGATCAGATTTTCATGACTAAGAAGCACAAGACAAGTTTCGGCAACATCCAAGCGATGCAAATACAGCATCACGTTATAGAGACAAAGGAGGATATCAAATATTTGGGATTCACCGTGGACTCATAGATGAGCTTCGGTGAACATATCAGAAAAGGAGCAGATAAAGCATCGACTGTTACACAATCGCTCAGTCGATTGATGAGGAATATCGGTGGACCAGTTGACCTACTAGCACTGGAACGTAAGGCCGTCTACGAAAGAGACGCAAAGCTGAAAGAGACGATGAAGGCACCGGCAGAGCCAAGATTGCAGAAGAAGAAAGGGCTAGGACCATGGAATAGTGGAAACAGAGGTACGACGCGGAACACCGAGGCAAATGGACTAAGCGCCTCAAAGGCTGGATAGAGAGAAACCATGGGGGGGGTAAACTATTATCTAACCCAGTTGCTGACTGGACACGGATATTTCCGCTCCTACCTATTCAAACAAGGAAAAGTAGGAAGCCCTACGTGTCTCGCTTGCGGACATGCCGTAGACAATGCAGAACATACACTGTTCACGTGCAGCCAATGGAACCTGCAACGACGGGCACTCACAGAGAAGATCGGAGTTTTTACGCCCGAAAACACAGTAGAAGTGATGCTGAAGAAAGAAGAAAACTGGGACGTCGTAACTGAGTTCGTGGAAACGGTTTTACGAATGAAGAAACGAAATGGTCTAGTTGATGACCAAACCACGTGAAGAATGGCAGCACTCTTCGCGTTTAGCCTGTCCCGACCGAGTGGCTGAAGACATTCGAGCCAGTGGTCAACAGCTAAGCTATATAAGTTGTATTGTCTTAAATCGGCAGTTGTCGACGTACCTAGTAAAAGGTAAAGACAGAAGAACGAAGAGGTCACACAAGCTCGGAAGAGACTGTGTGACACACCAGTGAGAAATCCCTCAAGAGATTACTGAACGAAAGCAAGAACAGAACAGACGCCAAACAGGCGAAGAACTGCCATCTTGAGTGATGATAACGCGGGTCCAAGATGGAAACCTCAACGAGGTTAAGATAAAGGAGGTAGGGTTTTAGTGGGTCGTACAGGTGAGGTACAACTCCAACACCGGTCGGTCTCGCATGGCCACTGATGGTGCGGATGCGCATTTCCCCCCTCTTCGGTTAAAAAAAAACTTACGTGAGTTTCAAAAAGATAAAGAAATGAATGAGAGTATGGCGAATAAATTAAATTTAGATTTGCTTTACAGCAGATTTACTTTTATAGACATTTAGGAAACTGTAGACATATACTGTTGTATTGCTACGATTACATAATCGACCTAAATTACCGGGGTCACGGCACTTAACACAAGCTCGGTACGTTGTGGAGAATCTTAAGTTCTCTACTTTTAAATTTATGCTTCACGACAATCTAATTAGAGCGCGGGTGCACGAGTTCACCTGTTGCTAAGTGTGTATCACAATTCGACTATTGACACTAGTCAAACAAAATCGCTGAATCTACGATATACACAATCCTCGTCTCTCTGGAAATTATGCGAGAAACTCTATTTTTCGTAACCAAGTTACTTATGTTATGATTTTTCATGCAATTAATTATTTCCTTCCCTTAAATTGTCTCCTATGTATCTTCTCGTATTTTGCATTTGATTGTACTTGTTATTACTGCGGTAATAACCGAACATTTCCTTCAACCTTTGTGTGGTCTCTACCTAGAGTTACCCCAAGCGTACACTGAGGGTAACCTCAACCCCCTAGGCGTGACAATATCACGAAGAAAGGTCCAAATGGAGAGTTTCCATTTTGAAGTCGGACTATGCAGATACTCGGTTCTAATAGCAGTGCAAAGTATATTGAAACTTATATAAAACGTGATGAAACACATTTCCATAGTGTGATTCAACTCCAAGGGGGATTAAAGGGGAGAATACTCTGCTCAAGTTCAAAATTCTCGAATTTGAAATGGTTGAGTGGTTTTATTTTTAGTAATATTGAAAAGCTCATGAAATTTTCTATGAAATATAGTGATACAAATTTCTATAGATAGTTTAAAACGATTTTGGGAAAAAATAGTGTTAAAATTTGCTTATATTGATAAATACCCTTTGAACCTACTAATTACATTAACACTGCAATGCTAATTGAATTCTCTACGAAGTTTATTTAAAAGTAATTCCTTAACTAAAAATGCAGAATGTGCGTAATTATCTTACGATTTACGAGATACATATGTAAAATAGTGTTATAGAACACAATTAATAAAGTTAGAAATAATTCCGTAGCTCTAAGACACTATTTGAGATATTTCAAGAAAAGTGTCACTATGTCGGAAAAAATGTGTTTAGATTTGAGGGTTTTCATTTTAAACGAGGTTAATTCGGGGAAAAGGCATTGAAGGCATGTTTATTGATTTTTGGAAAGTTAATTACATTTTCTACAAACCATTTGGCATAATTTTTGAGAAGTTCAAAAAAATGGAAGGAAATAATATATCAATACAAAACTATTGATTGGAAATGCACATACCTCGCCTGAGATTCATGATTGTATATGGGCATAGGTATTATCGGAAGTCATATTGAATTTTGTATTAAATATAGTCAGTAAAATTTCTTAACTTAAACATTTCTTGAAATACTTAAACACTTGTGTTGCCATATTTACAATCTTCAATTTATGAAATTAAACTCAAAACAGTTTTTAAAATATCTTAAGAAATGTGTCACCTCGTTGAAAAGCTGTTTTTGAAAGTTTCTAGTTTCAGTTCAGGTAAGTAATGCTCATAACCATAACAGTTATGTACAACAGTTATTTTCTCGAAAAGAGCTATATTAGCTAAATTAGCTACAAATTATGCCATTTTGATTATATAACAAAAAGTAACGTTATCAATTTTAGGCTAGTTTTGAAAATAGCGAAAATTTTGAGAAAAAGTGGTGGGATTTAAAAAAATAAATGTGTCTCATATGAAAGCTACAAAATAGCTACAGCCCGGTCGATATCTGATGAGTTAGAATTCCAAGAACCTACTAAGCCAATAAAACCCATTCTTATCGGAACTACTGTAACAATATACCGCGACAGAGGCGTGCCTTAAAAATTTCGACATTATTGTTAATGTCGAATGCACGCAAAAGTTACTATGGTAAGTACTACGACCGCGCCGTCAATGACTTTCTAACGCTGCTCATACTCCGTCGATTGTCGGATACCGACAAAGGTAGCTACGCGTTTTCTTGGAATTTTACCTCATCACATTTTGAACAAGCAGTACAAATTATGCTACCTCAAAAAACTCTATATATCTCCAGCGGTTTCAGAGATAGTATGCCTACTTCAAATTAAGACTTAAGTTGCACTAATCGGTACAAATTAGCTGCAAATCAGCTACAAATTATGCCACCGTTACTATAGTGGGGATATGAAATGGCTACTGGAGTTTAATTGAGAGGCATTTTATTTTAGTATTGGAAATCAAACTAAATTTTCAAAAAACTGTGAACGAGAGATTAACAGATGGTAAATTTTTGAGAAATCAATAGTAATTGGATGTTGATGTAAAATTTACATACTGTGCTTAATAGGTATTATAAATATCTAAGTTAAGTCATATTGACTTTCTTGTAAAATAAAGTTAGAAATAATTCCGTACCTTAGACAATTTTTGAGACATTAAACAATATGGAGGAAAACGCACATATTTTTCCAAAAACAAATATTTCCATTTCAATCGCCATTAATGCTAATGCACGTACCAGAATTACTATTACTGTAAAGCTCATTCAATTCAACCGCCCAATCTACTTCCAAAACATAACTTCCCATAATTTTTAAACAATCTGACGGAATGTGTTACCGTGACGGAAAACCGCATTCAAATCCGAAAGTTTGTAATTTGAACGTGCTTAATTCGCTTAATTCTCATTTCACACACTTCAGTTTAACAAAATTGAAAAGCTCATTTAATTCTCCGGCAATTTCGTTGCGAAACATTTTGATAGGTGAAATAGTTTCCAAAGTATTTACAGGGAAACACCACCGCGTCGAAAAGCGTTTCCCAGATTCGAATGTTTTCATTTTTAACGAATAATTTACTTAATAGCCACTGCAATGATTTAATTGTAACAGTAATAACTTATCTAATTACGTTCCGACTTAATTGAAAAATTAACATTTTCATAGTTTAAATAGTTTCCAAAGTATTTACAGGGAACACCACCGCGTCGAAAAGCGTTGCCCAAATTCGAAGGTTTTCTTAATATCCACTGCAAGTATTTCATTGTTGTAACATTGGACAGCTCATTTGATGTCCTTCTAAATTTACTAAAAAATTAAGATTTTTATAGTTCAAATAGTTCAATAACTATTTAAAGGGAAACACCACAGATTTGAAAAATGTTTTTCAAATCCTAATGTTTTCATTTTGAACCAATAACTCTCTTAATATCCACTGCAAAGATTTAATTGTTGTGGCATTGGATAGCTTATTTAATTTCCTTGTGAATTTACTCAAAAATTAACATTTTCATAGTTCAAATAGTTTTTTATTTATTTATTTATTTATTTAAACTCTTAAAAGCACCATAAGTAATTACAGAATAAAAGTAGAGTGTATTACCGTATGCTTACTTAAAACTAACTTAACTTAGTGGTTGAACATAATACATAAAACTTACAAACAAGATAATATAAACATATATAAATAATATAAACATTAATAAGACAAGACACGATATTCACAACTACAACACAAAGTTCATACCTGTTTAGATACAATAAGATGCTTTATTTCAAAGGGACTTATATTAAAGATATCTATCTATCTATCTATCTATCTATCTATCTATCTATCTATATTTTGTGTCTTAGAGTGGCACGATTGCATTCCATTAAAAGTTAATTGAGGGGTGAGAGGCTTAGTGGATCAGTATGAAAAAATAATGGATTATTATTTCTTAAATTAATTTTAGGAACAACAAACTTAATTTTATGTACAAGAAGACAGACATTGCTTGCCTCCTACTACTCAATCTTTCGATATTAAAACCCTGTAGCATACTATCATAGGATGGATAAATATTGTTTTTCTTTAAATACATATTTTTTATAATTTTTTTCTGAACTTTTTCGAGCATATCACAGACTACTTCAGCTTTTGGTGTCCAAATCACAGATGCATATTCCAAATGCGGTCTAACTAAAACACTATAAAGCTTAATTGCACATTTAATACTAAAATCCTTTGCATTTCTAATAATGAATCCTAAAACCCTATAAGCGTTATTAACTATTTGTTGACAGTGTACATTAAATCTCAAACTGCTGAAAATAAACTCCAAGGTCCTACAAGAACCTACTCTATTCAACACAGAGTCATCAATATGATACTGATCTCTATATATATAAAAATGAAATGCTGTTCGTTTGTCTGGGCTTGAACTCGAGAACGGCTGGACGGATTTTGCTAATTTTGATCTTGAAATATTTGTGGAAGTTCAGGGAAGGTTTTTGTGGCGAGAAACATAAATAATAACTAAAGGAAATACTAAAAAAGGTACGTTTTGTAATTTTGGGGACAAATCGCCAAGGCAACCAATCATACTGTCAGTTGGTTGTCAAATAAAAAATTATTACAATCTGTCATCAGTTTGTCAGTGCGCGAAAACTTTATTCATTTTAAAATGCCAGGGAGAAAACGATCTGATTTAGGTCGTCGGAGTAATTCAAATGTGCTACGAGCTACCTCACGTGCAAATCGCACTGACGACCAGCGAGAGGCAGATAATAATAACGTTCGTATTGGTATGAGAGAATTGGGTTCAAAAGTGAATAATGATGAAGTAGAAAAGCTTAGAATGGAACGAGTTAGGGCACATCTTACACAGTAGCACTTAGATCGCCGGGAGTCTACAAATTCTAGAAGTTCGAAAAAACGGACGCATCGAGTCACTGCAGCCGGAAGAAAAACCGCCAGTGATTTCAACTTTAAAAACTTCAAGAACTTCGACGCCAACACAAAAGCGGAAAGTCAAAAAACCAAGAAGAGTCCTGAGTAAGTCAAAGCAACTTCACCAGGACACCGAGTCTACAAATTCTACAAATTCGAAACGACGGACACATCCAGTCACAGCAGCCGGATGAAAAGCCGCCAGTGATTACAACTTCAAAACTTCAAGAACTTCGACGCCAACACAACGGAGGGAAGTCAAGAAGACAAGCAAAGTCCTGAGTAAGTCACAGCCACTTTTTCCAAAGAACTAAGTTACAAAGTTAAGAACATCAACTACGACAAGATAAAACAAGCAGATGAATTGATTCAAGAACAAGAAAAAATAACCCAAGAAATCATATAACTACATAATAATTTCAACAAAGACGGAAGTGCAAGAAAAACAAGGAATACCTACAAAAAAGGATTGATCACCTAGAAGCACTATGGGGGAAAGCCCAAGAGAACAACGAGGCGTTCCATGAACTTGGGTTTGGCGATCAGCACAATTTTATAAAATCACACTATTTCAAAGGGATGGAGGAAAACTACAAGACATTTCGACTGTACCTGACGTCACACGAGGAATATAAAACACCCAAGAAACAAGTCTACGAGGTACAAATACAAGACCCAAAACCGGAAGTGAAGGAATCCAAACAACAGAATTAACAGGATTACCGACGAATCAAACTAAAGGTAAAAATAATAAACAAAAAAAACTACTTAGACAAGCTGGAGAAGACATGGCAGAATCAACACCAAGATGGTGTTGATTCTGCTGTACACGTCTGATGTACACGTACTACGAGCAACAAATATCCAAAAATGGAGCGCAATTCAAGACAAAATGGAATAGAGCGATTCCGGAGACGCAGTGTTCCTGTAAACTTGGAACGAGTAGCATTCCACTACGACCCGGAAATAGATTATTGTGCCGACCAATCCGTAACGATTGGAGAAATGAGAATCATTTGTCAATATTGTAACGCGTTAAAATACAGCGGTGAACCTATTGGATTATGTTGTGACAGTTTGCGGAAGCAACTTGGAGTTTCCCTGTTTCGCGCATGCGTCGCGTGTTCGAGAGACGTACAATCATCATCTTTATATATTTACGCACGCAAAAAAGACAAAAAATATAGTACATCAGAAAGCTTTCAACTGATTATGTGTATAACTGCGTTGCTTTTAATTTAATGCAGATAAAGAATTTGTATTACGTTTTGACAATATTTTTCAAAAATATATGTAGGTGATACGAAGTTCACCGGGTGATCTATAATTTTTATTTATCTTTCTCTTTTTAAACTTTACGTGGCATTGCAAAGCATGCCGGGTACGGCTTGTTGTTAATAAAATTTACTTTTCGTGTGTATGTGATTAAGTGACACTTATTAATATTTAGATGCATTTTGTTATTTGTAAACCACCCAAAAACTTGAGCTATATCGCCTTGTAGCAACTGGCAGTATTCCCTACATTTTATTATTTTAAAGAACTTAAAATCATTAGCAAACAAGAGACTTTCTGATGACCGAAGACAGCCCGGAAGAGAGTTTATAAAAATCAAAAACAGAAGTGGGCCAAGGTCACACCAGATGTAGGTGTGAAACTTTTGGAATACCCATTCCCAACTTTAACCCGTTGTTTCCTATCTGACAAGTATGATCTAATAAATAATAGTGATCTAATCACAGACCATTAATATAACTAGACACGGTGTTCCCATTAGAAACTGATGTTTGTTTACATGCCAACATAGCCGATAGGCGCGGTGTAAAGGGGGAAGGAAATATGGCTGCCGTTGACGAATTTTGACAGCGTACAAAATAGCTATCCATAGGCGTATCAATAATAAGGGGCAAAACGGAAACAAAATTAAGAAAATTATTGATTTAGATCAACGGGCAATGAAGCCCTGTACATGCTAGGTAACAAAGGTGCGAAATAAGAGACAAATGAAGTATAGAAGAACATAGATTATCAAAATCATCATGACAGTAATAATGCATACAATAAGTATAGTCCAAGACCCATCTGTCAGAAATTTGCTTTAGATTGACATAAGTGGTAACCGCAATGTTTTTACATGAATACCTCGGGAATAACGTCTAGAATAAGGATTGACTTATCCTCCAAAGCGCAGAGGTCGGGAACATTGGTTATAATGCAACAATTTAAAAAGAAATTAAAAAACGCGTTTTTTCCCAAAATATTTTGCTTGTAACTTTTTAAGTATTGAATTTAGAAGAAAGTTGAAGAGAGAAAAAAGTTGCAGAATCGCTTTTTACCTAAAATGGCATAGGTTATAAATTCAAAAATTTATTAGCGGTTTTGCCAAATACTAATAAACAAAAAAAATCGGCCCAAAAAAGTGCTTTTTTAATTTATTATTGTAGGCACTTTAAAATGTAGTTAGGACTTCCATATCACAGGTACAAAATCTTGAAGTTGTAATAAAAGAATCCCGTAAATTTCGTTTCGATCGGTTTATTAGATTTTGCACAATAATTTTGCAATCCAGAAAAATCGAAAAATATTAAAAATTTTCAAAATTGTTTAAATATTTTTCCACTATTCGATTTTAATAAAACTGGCTGGGCATATATAAGAGAGAACAAGCTTTCATGTCCTTTTGTCAGAATTAAAAAATATTTATTAGAACGGTCACAGTCATTGTATAAAGTTGGTGTTGTTTTTTTTGCTTATAAACAAATAGATTATCTCGGCGAATTTTTTGTTAAATGAAATTCTGAAAACATAGCCGGAAAGTACCCGGAAATACGCTTCTTTTTATACATAATAAGTTGTTATTTTGCTCATTACTCATTAGCTTCTGAGATATAACTCCTCAAAGTTGTTTAGTGTTTAATAAAATGGTTAATAATGGTTAATAAAATTACTACTTTTTCTCATATCTTAAGAAATAATTGTTTCTCACAGTAACCAGTATAATATTTTTGTTGAAATTGACATTAAAAAGATTAAAATTAAAATTTAAAAAAAATGTCACGCTTCCAATTTTGACAAATTCATAAATTTGATATTTCTATTAAACACAGTTACAGGGTAGAAATTAATTACCTCGTAGTACTTTTAGGTTCAAAAACATGATGCATCGGTGATGGAACAGCATCTCTCTTTAGCATTGTCGGTTGCACCTATTTTAGACACAAAATAATCTTTATTGAAATGTTTTGAGCAAACGTATGACAAGTTTGTTATGTTATCATTTTCGCTAAGTTCCAAAACAGAAATCCAAATATTTCTTTTAAGTGGATCTACTAGAAACCTAAAATAATAACACTGATAGAACGCCACTGAGATGATACATAACCTCAAAAAATTTCATTAATAAATCTCTTTATTTACCTATGGAAAGACAATCCCGAGGCTTTCCCTGCATCGCTATAAACGTTGCATATCTATGTTTTCTATTTTTATCAAAATACACACACAAACCGCGTACACAACGAATTCTATTAGGTGAAAGACTAGGACTCGATGTTGCCACTTATAACAAAAGTCTATATTATTTTAGATTTACGTACAACTGACAAACCGCAGGTGAAGTAGGCTGGATGTATACGCAAATCGTAAGCGAGAATTCGTCATCTGCATTCATGCAACAGCGCAAAAAACGCTTAGAATGTGCTAAGATCTTGGCAATACATTATTTTGTAAACAAACGGATCTAGTTATATTAATGGTCTGTGGATCTAATAATCTAGTAATATTGATCTAATAATAGTTGCTAAAGTATTTATAGGGAAATACCACCGCGTCGAAAAGCGTTATCCAACTTGAAACGTTGTCATTTTGAGGAAGTAACTTTCTTTGTATTCACTGCAAAGAATTTGCACCAGTGACCCTTTAGTTATCGCATCAATGGATGCTAGCTCATTTGAGTTTATATACTCACAAACTACTTTCGAAAGTGAAAATGCTGCTGGTTTATATATTTTTCGGAATATTCCCAGACGTACCATCGTAAGAGAAAACAGTGCCTATAATTAAACAGAAATGCATAAAACTCGTTAGAAGTCATTTATTTTAGTTTCACTTACTTAACTATATTTTAAAGATTTTGAGACATTTCAAGAATTTTAACATTTTTCAAGATGCTGCATGAAGAAATTACAGAGAGCAGAGACTAATATTATTATCCATTGCACTAACTTGACTTTAGTAGCAATGCTTATTCTAATTTTTTCACCCCTGAAATTGAGTTAATTAAATTATCAGGAAACAGTATCCAAATAAGTGAAAGTAATTTCCTTAAAATCATCAAGCTGCGACTATCTCTTAATAAACGTGCGTCTTCGGCAAATTGCTTTGATTAATGGCGTATCGCGAGACGAACGATTTACAGTAATTCATTTCGTACCTATTCGAGTAAAGTTATAATTATAACAATACTTTACCTCTGATTCCGTGGACAAGTAGAAAACGCCTTGTTATGCCTACGCCATATTTAAAACAGTCGTGAAATATCAAATCTGCGACTTGTCAATAAGTGAGGTTTATGAGCTAAGAAGGCAAAAGGTGTGATTGAGGCTATAAGCGTTGTAATTTTCAGAAATAGCGATGCGTGGATAAAGTAGTTAACGAACCCTGATGTAATAAATACCCAATGGCAGGAGTTAATGATAATTTAGTACAAAAACTGTTATAATAATAATAAAATATATATGGGTGTTTTAACATTTAACGACGTAAGTGAATAATTAGACACCAGTATGATTCTCATGGAAAAATTAATTCCACGACGCGTACGTGTTATTAAGTAATCAGTTATTTAATTCACGTTAGTCGTTAGTATCGCGGCCAATAAAACACATTATATACTCATTTATATACGGCAAGAGAAACGTTTCCTCTCGTTTCCTCTCCCTTTCTTTCTCCCGTTAATAAAATGATCAGGGAATCCGTTCTGGCAGGCCGCCTTCACCTCACTAATTAAAAAGTGCGCCCGTAAGAAAGACTTCTCAAAACTCGACCGAACTTTTTGATAAACTTCCTAATGAAAACTTTGTTTCAATTCGGGGGAAGCTTGCCAACCTTTTGTCTCGTCGGGAAATTAATTACGCGAGTTGCAGGAAGCCGGCGAAGGAACTGCCGGGGAAGTTTTCTCTGTGTATATATATACGTGTATATATATACATGGGGATGTTTGGCGTTTTACTCAGGGAAATGCACCGCATAAATTGATCCGTAATTAGTTCCGAGCGTAAAAACATCGAACAAGACCGGAAATGTAATTACGCTCTATAAATTAGGGCCTTAATCACCGAGTAATTGTCCAAAGTGAATTGGGTGCTACGCAGCCATGCAGATTTGCAAAAAACACTCTTCTTTTTTTAAATAATTACCGAAATAAACATCTTCGCCAGACTCATTAGTAACAATAATTACACGTCTACGAAGGGGACAAGAAGCGAGAATTCATTAGCCGGAATTGAAACAAATATTGTGTTAACGTTGCAAGGGGGCATATTTTAATTCTTCCGGACTTTTCCGTCTGACTCGAATAATTGAGTTTGAAGAGCTTCCGCATTAACCGAGTTCCACAAATGTTTATCGTTCTATTTACGTTTAAATGGAAACTTACAGCGAGAGGAAAAATGGGTAAAGATTTTTCTTATTGAATGGATTTGAAAGAAAAATAAAAATTATATATAGGAAAAGGGCCGTTTGGAGGTACTGGGAAAAATAGTTTGTAGGTGAGGAAACGCTTATTTTTTGAGAAAAAAAATAAAATGTTGGAAAAAACACCGAAATTGCCTATTTTCAGAGAGGAATTTCTCAGTGATTTCGTTAGTAATTTTTACTCACTTTAAGGCCTACACGTAGTTCGATACTTGAACTAAACGATGACATTAACTTCGCGCCGAAAAATACCGAAAAATATGCAAAATCACGATTAGAAACGGAGCCGTTTTCGCGCCTCCGCCATATTGAAATACTGTTGACAGACACGCCGAGAGCACTTTTGGCAGTGGCTAACCGGCCGCCGACATGACGGACGGTAGACGGGGGGGGGAGACAGAGAAAGATAGATAGAGAGAGAGAGAGAGAGAGAGAGAGAGAGAGGGTTTAAATGTTTTATTACTGTACAAGCCATACCAAACCAACCTAACCTCCCTGACTGAGTCGTAAGCCCAGAAACGTACAAATATTTTATTACTATACAAGCCATACCAAACCAACCTAACCTCCCCGATTGAGTCGTAAGCCCAGAAACGTACCTCCCAGACTGAGTCGTAAGCCCAGAAACGTACAAATATTTTATTACTATACAATCCATACCAAACCAACCTAACCTCCCCGATTGAGTCGTAAGCCCAGAAAAGTACCTCCCAGACTGAGTCGTAAGCCCAGAAACGTACAATTGTTTTATTACTGTACAAGCCATACCAAACCAACCTAACCTCCCTGACTGAGTCGTAAGCCCAAAACGTACCTCCCTGACTGAGTCGTAAGCCCAGAAACGTACAAATGTTTTATTACTATACATGAAAATTGCTCTATATTGGTAGCGACGAAAGATCACACGATATCATTTAAGGGTATGAAACACTTGTAATAAGCCGTAAAATTGCTAATTATAAAGTTAGTAATGGAAGTATGTGTGGTTGCCTATGAGCAAGCTGTTTATATTATTGGATATTCTTTGTAAGAAACGCTCGTATTGTATTATAGTAGTTAGAGGAATGATACCAAGAGTATTAGAAATGCGAGAAAGGTGGAAACATGCCAATTTAATCGGAAAATAGTTTATTTAAAGAACCGACTTGTTGGTCGCATAGCCACGATAGAAAACTTGTCAAATGTCCTTCTTACACATCGCGTGTTCTGTGCATAATTTCATCAAATTCTGGTGTTATCCCCGAAAATTCCCATTTACCATATTTTGCAACGAGTTTGAGCGTGAATAATAGTGACAAATATATAAAGAGAACCACAAACCTGTGATATGGAATCAATTTGATGTCCGCCCTGTAACCACGAGAAAATAACGAAGAGTAAAAGAGTGCCATCCGCCTATGTAACCTAAAAAGTGAAATTATTTTTTTGCAAAGAAACCAGAAGGAATTTTAAAAAAAGAAGTGGACTATCATGTTCAACACTATTTTATGGCGAAAGATGATTTTTTAATTTTTGACGATGTAGCCTCTTATGGAAAATCACATTTTGAAAGTGCCATAACTTTTGGACGGATCGTTTCCTCACTATAAGACTGGTGTCTTTGAAACACGTCTTTGAAATACTTTCGATTGATATATGTCTTTTTTAAATATTTTCCATTCAATAAGGAAAGGCCAGCCGAAAAATGTGGCGAGAAACGTCAATTTGGGGAATAGCGGCCTTACATTATTACGTATTCAAATAGGCCTACGATCGTGTTATCGCGCGAAATATCTGGGCGAGATTATGTTGGTCCCCGCACACACATAAAAATGCCGGTGTTATTATTTCGAAATCGGGAAAAATCTAAGGTTATTAACGGATAAGTTGAATTCATTACGATGTCAATGCGAAGGCAGGGAAGTCGTGACGGGAAATATCTGATTTAACGCTATATCTTAGCGGAGAGCTCGTAGAGGCACGCCGTATGCAAAAACAAAGAGAATAAAATAACGTAGCAGAGATGCTAATGTCCTGCTGCATGATCCTCGTTTTCGATTCCTACCGTTAATGTCTGTATTAGCGGGGTCATGGCCCCATACATTTTTCCCAGTTTAATACAAATGGTACTGTATTACAGAGTCTGATTGTTTTTGTGCGATTTGCGTGAATTTTGAATTTGCGAATTATGGGAGTAAAGGTAACAATCCACAACTCGAAATAGAAAGTGATTTTCTTTTGAAAAATGGCGATGTTTACATCATAAAACTTTCTCATTAGTCGTAATGTAGAAACAAAAAAAAGCTTGAATAAACCTATACAAATATTTTAAGGTTCTAAAAGGTATTTGGAGGGTACTAGATGACGAATCCATGGACTATGCCTTCACGATACCACCGGCAGGTCTCGGTATCGTCTCGGTCTCGTTGAAACTAAATTTTTCCACTCTCGTCTCGGTATCGCCGAGACAAGACAAAGGATTACTATCGTCTCGGTCTGGGTCTCGTCTCGGTCTCGAATTACTCTCGTCATAAGATAATGTCCATTTGTGTTTTTGTTAAGAAGATTGAATCTTACCGGCGTAATATTTTAATTAACAATTTATAAGTGGTGAATTATTTAATTATATAGGATATATTTTTTAAAACCTCTTTTTACGATTACATGGCTAATTAAAAATATTTACGTATGAAATTTGCCAAAAAATTTAATCCAAAAGAGAAAACTTGTGGGTAAAAATTTATTTAACCTGGTATGAACGATGCTGCTTATGGAACGAAACGTTTGTAAGGATTTTTTAAATTTTATAGAGGTAACACACAATTCGAAATGGGAACAAATAATAAGGAAAGAACTGCTTTCAATGAACACTCTTTCCTAAATGAATTGAAAAAGAGCTTTAGGAAGCTATAGGTTTTTCCTAATTTAGTGCCTATCACTGGTTTTCCCGAAACCATTTTTAAATATAACCTGATAACCGATTAACACCACCATAGCGGTTTTTATACACAGCTTAAAGCGTATTCATCGTTATCTTGTCTTCATTAGACATTTCTAATAGGATTCCTTATTATTTTTATATTAGAATCCATACAAAATGTTTCCAGTAACGGGTAAAATCTAACTAAGAGATTAAAGCAGGTAGTTTTGACCTGCCTACCTGAGGCATTATGAATGAAAAGTATACCACCCGCATATGTATAAATTTGGATAACATATGGAAAAATAATAAATTATAACGAGACCGAGAGTTTTCCAAATTTAGTATCGTCTTGTCGAGACTCTCGGTCAATTGTGTCTCGATATCGGCCTCGGAAATTTTTACCACTCTCGACTCGGTATCGGTCTTGGTCTCGTGCGATACCGATACCGAGACCGAGAGTTTGTCTCGATATCGTGAAGGCCTAATGAAGAGGTACAGACAGCTAATTTAGCTTAGTTTTTTTAAACAATGGTAAAAAGTAAAAAAAACAGTTTTTGTTCATAAAACGTTTCCTTTACATTTTTGGGACAAAACCTTTAATTTGGCGTTTTATACATTCAAAGCGGTTACAAATGCCTGAGATAATGGCAAAAACCCCTTGTTTTTGAACTAATTTATGAATGTTAATAAACTTGTTATTAACATAACAAGATTTAATACAACTTTCTGAAAATGAGGCATTTGACGTGTTTTTAAGGTGTGCTAAATTTCAGCCAGATCGGTCAAATAGTTTATAAGTTTTCTAATTGTTCATTCCAGAAGGCAATTGTTTAAACAATTGCCGTTGCCTAAATAATAAATCTAGGTAAATTTTGAAAGTTGAAATAGATTTTTTGTGGCTTTAGCTGTATGATATACCAATAAAACTTTATATACTTTTTAAATGTGTTATTAAAAGTATCGTTTGGAAAAGGGGTTACTTTTTAGCTAATAACTATTTATAATAACCACATTATTATTCAGACGACAAGCTTGTAAGTGGGTGCATTTAGTAGCTGGAGTCAAAATGACTAATAATACGACAATATTATAATATTATAATAAATAATAATAATATGAAACCATGAACTTCGGAAGTTCTTGCCCTATTAGCGACTACCTTGATTGTTTATTTCGTCGGATATTTATTAGTGACGGTTGTTCATGATATTCTCGTTAACGGTCAAATTTGGTCGGCTTTAGAACGAATTTGTTAAGTTGATTTGTTGATCAAATTTATTAATTTGATAAGAAATTCGTTTTGACGTTTAAAGTAGACAATTCACCTTTTGCCCCTGGCTCAATTGCTTGGTCCATATACTGCCGTGTGTACGTGACAATATTATAATATTTGTGCAAGTGCAGTGCAAGCATATGTATTGCAGTAAGATATTTCCTGGTACCCTTATGTTTCCTAACACATCGATAAACTAAATGACGACACTATTATGAAAATTCCAACTTTTAGTCCACATATTAGATCATGAAATATTTTCGAAAACCGTAAAAATTATATTACTCGTTGAAAAATTAAGCAATGTATAATGAGAAATCAGACGAAGGTAGAAGTGACTAACGACGATTATGTTTATTTGTTAATTTGTTAATTTCTTCTTAATACCTCCTGAGCATTTTTAAATAAAATAACACAAACGAGTCATGAAAATGGCGAACAATCTATTGTCCATTCACCATTATGTATAGTTTCGAGAAGGGTGTAAAATTATAGATATTTTAACTTTCGGTACGTTAAATTACATGGAATTTTCAAAGTTTACCACTCATTTTGAATAACATAAATTTATAAAGAGCTGCCAGACGGTCGACATTTCTTAAAAAAAAATAAAATCCAAAAAATTTCAATGAGCCCAATCTGCAGTCAAATTAAATAAGAAATATTAATTGAAATGATACTAGTATATTTACAATAAACATTTCTTATGATTTTTTTAATTTTTTTAAATTTGTATATATTTTATCTACAATAATAAACACTTATATTTTCTATTTATTATTATTTCCATTATTCAATTTACCGGTCAGTGACATTTTCATAATTATTTTGTATTTCTTCAATAATAACTTCAATTTCATTATCACCCTATTCTAAAAATGGAACTGTTAGTTTATGATAACTGAAATACGAAATAAAACTCTCGAACAAAATCTTTCTAAATATCTTGCAAACACAGCATGTATTGTTATTTGATATCTTGTAATTATTTTTTATCGTTTGACATTGTTAAATTAACTTAATCCTTTAAAACGTCAGTTTATGGTATCGATGATTCTTCAGCAAAATTAGTATTGAAATCTTCTCTCAAGATTATTGGCATTTCATGCCGGTCTTCATCAAGTATTCTAGAGTTTCTTTAGTATAAATCAAGAAATTTCCATGAATAAATTTTATACATAATTTCTTGAAATAGAGATAATAGTATATTATTATATTAGTTTAATAAGACGGATATTGTCACACGAGAGTTTTAAAGCACGACAAGCGAAGCGAGGAGTGCTTTATAGAAAGAGTGTGACAATACGTCTTATTAAACGGGCGTAATATACTATTTTATCTACTTTGTGAAACACAGTATTTTTATTACTTACTGATTATTTTCTTAAGAATCCTTGGGCCGGCTAGCATCAGAATAAAACACTCAGGTGTGCTTGAAAAGAAATATTAAAAATCTGATTATAACTGTATTTTAATTGAGTATGTCAGTTAACTAAAACAATAATCCAAAAATGTCGAAATACAAATTCCAAAAATACTTATTACCGTAATTTACACACATACCAAAATACTAAAATACCTAATGTAAACTTAGTAATCCAGACTTAATTAATTGACCCAACGAGAGTGTTCTGTTTACAAACTTCTAAATTACTAAGGATGTTTTAAGTTAATGGAGTACCAACACATAATTTACTAAAAATTGTTTATCGTTTATGAGGAGATCGATTGATTGAAACGTTTCGAATCAAAGGTGTTTAAGTGAGGAATACACCTAACACTTCGCGCTAATCACCACACACATGACTGGAAGCGGAGAGGTCCTTAGAATCTCCACGTCACCGGAGGCCTCGGTGAAAGTCGCCGGATGGCGGAGGTCGTCCGGGTGGATCGAGGTGGATCGCCCTGTAAGTTGGCTGAAGTAAAGGCGGATTGCCCTTCACGTTGCAAACCGCGACACTCTTGTGGGCGATTTGAGCATTTTCTCAATCTGATCGGCACCCGAAATCAACGCACTGATTTAGCACTGATTCTATTTTAATACGTTACCACTCAAATTGTAGGGGTTCGTTAGTTAAAAGATTGTCAACAGAACTGATCAACGCGGATTTCGATGTCTAAGCTGACCAGACAAATACACAAACAAACTCACCAATGCCAACCAAAATACTAACCAACATTAATTAAACTCAAAATGGGGCGGCCGAACCCTCGAGGGTTCAGCCGTCCTGCCTCGCTCGAGGCCCGAAGCTAACTTCTCTCTTCTTTTCTCACTTTCCTTCAACTGACCACCACTTATGTCTCAATATAAAATCCTGACCTATGACTGAGTTTCCAATTTCCCTTTCTTCTAATTTCCAACCTATCATTGACCGGTCAAATCTCAACGTGGCGTTAACAATCTCCCATCTTCACAAGACATTTCCATAGCATGTGATTCTAACCGTCTTCCAATTCCAAGAAATAGTTACCGTAAAGTCAATAGTGAGATTAAAATCTTCCGTTTACTATTATTCCGCAGATTGATAACTACCAAACGGATTGGAGATTTGTTCTCAAATTCACCAGATCTAATCACACACTTTATTCCTAAATTTGTTCGAAATTTCAATGGCCTATCTTACGTACTTTTCGAATTAGAGCACCGGCGACAGGATGGCGCGGACCTTCAGAAAAAAATGATCAAAATCCAGGTCGCCTTTAAGACCAAACCAAATTGACGGAGTGAGGGACGTTGTTCGTTAACCCGGGATATTTGAAAATCGTAACGTAACATTTGCTTTATTAATTCATTAAATTTCGGCTGTTCAAGTTTTCGTATTACATTAGGGAATTTTCCGTGGGTTGGTTACACTGACTTCACTGACATTGACGTTTCGTATTTGAATTTGAAAATGTAGTTGCCCTAGGAGAAATTTAATAACTACTTACTTACTTGTTCTAAATGCAAGACAAAAATGTAGAATTTACCTGTACACCCCCAGAAATACGCAAAGTTGCTCAAGAAATTTATTGAAATACTAATAATTTAACCTTGGCGTCTATGCGTGTCTCCATGACAGGCTGATGTACCAATTTAACAAAACTAAAAGTTACCAAAACTAGTGTAATATAAATATTATTACACTACTTTCGATGTAATAATGAGATCATTAATAACGCAAAGTAGATAAAGTAAATTTTATAACCCGTAATTAGTCAATACCTACTAATTATTGCAGAATCGCAGCTCCTCTCGGCATCATTGTCGGTCATATTATTCTTATGATAAAATAATTCTCAATAAAATCGTCAGATTTAACTAGTGCACCCGAAGCCTCCTCTAATAATTTCCATTTAACGACGCATAAAATCGATATGTCCCACACATATAGATACACATGCGGGTCTCGGGCCGCTTATATACATACAAAACTGTTGTTTTTCGGCCATAACTCCCCGGCTGCAACTTTAATTCAGTTTCATTTTCTTTTATGCGCCCTCTGCGGTTCCGGCGCAGATTTCCTTCCACTTTATGCCCGTAAAAGAGAACTAAACAATTTTACGCGCATAAAAGCTTCTTCGGCTTTTACGGGAGCCCCACTTTTAATAACTTAAACCGAAATATAAGGTACGGGCGTGTTTCTTATTATTATTAAGCCGTATTCGAAAGTGTAAAACGGGAGGAAGGGCATTCAGATTTATCCGCACCTGCTTACAGTCGGAATGTTTATGCGCCGTACCTGCTTTTAACGTATAGGGGATCGTAAAACGAAAATGGCGACGATTACTTTTCGCGCAGTAAAACTGCCGGGAGGAGTGCTGATAGCGAATTAACGCTTTGGCGTTACTTGATATATAGCTGGAGCTTGGAAACTTTGTGAGCGTACAGGGCGATGTAACGTATAGGAGAGACTCATTTGGACGCAAAAAGCGAGAACGTTCATTAGTGAAAACGACCTAAGCCTGAAATATTGTCCGCCATCTTTGGTCGTATTGAAATGGTCAAACGATTGGTCAAATGCGAAAGTTAAAATCCTCATCGACAACAAGGAGGTTTGGTGACGATGGCAACTCAACGCAGAAAATGTGTTACGATACAGGATCTTCACTAAAAATATCCCAATTTTCTCTGGAAAGTTCTATCACGTTGCTTTAGTACTCCCTTGGCTTCCACCCCATGGAACTCTAACTACGGTTATTCTGGTGTGCTCAAAATGTTTCAGTTGTTCTATAAAGTTTTAGAATTTGTACAATGTTAGTTTTTAGGAAAACACAACGTTGAGTGTTACATTTATCTTTAATCCTCGTCATACAGTTTCTATCATCTGGATATAGGCTTCTCTCAGATTTTGCTAGCTATTTCTATTTTGTACTAGTTCAATCCTGCTGTAGGTTTGATGTCATTGTGCTAACGTTGCTTAGGATCTACCGACTCTTCTTCGTTCCTCCATAGTCTCCATCTAGTCACCTTTCAACTCCAGTTGTTGTTAGTGTTTCGTGCTACGTGGCCAGACCGGTAATCCGAAAAAAGTCCCCGAAAAAAAAGATACCCGAAAAAAAAATCCCCAGAAAAAAAGTCCCCGGAAATACAGTTGCAACGTTAAATTATCAACGTTACTAAAAAGTTAGACGGTCTTAATAATGGGGCCCGACTAGCTCAACTCGTCGGTGAGTGGTCGTGTGTGAAATACCATACGGCCAGACACTCGATGGTAAAGGGCGCCAACAACTACAAACAAAGCCCGGCCCTGACTGATATCTCGAGCCCCCTCTAGTTGTTGAGGGGAGTCGATCAATGTCTCACAGCTATCAAACGTCTCACTTACCGTGACGAAGGCTTAAACGAATCCGAGAGTGAGGTTGAGGATAGATTCGTTGAATGAAACTTAAGCAACTCTATTTAATGAATTTAGTAGCCAGTACCCAACTCTCAGATATGCAATATGCAACCAACTTGTCGTACAGTCGATTTTCCCTAACCTGACTACCGACCGAACGGCTCCTCCTGCCGGGACCGGATGATGGCTCGGTCCCCCCTGAACTGATGAGCCGTGTCGTGTCTGGGACTCCTGGGAGGGGTGCTGATGACACCGCAGACGATACCACGGAGGCTGGCCTTCCCCGGAACGGAGACTAGATCGGGTGAAGACTCGAATCCCCCCGGACGACTGATACTCGGAAGTTCGGCCTCTCGGACACCCGGCTGGAACGGCTGCTCTTGGCCCCCTTTGGTTGGAACGGTGGAGTCTTCGGGTTGGGAAGAGGACGCCGGACGGCGGAGATTTCTTGACAACGGAACGGTCGGAACGGAGAGACTTCACTTTGCTGTCGCCCGTCAGCCCACGAAACACTGTTTCCGTGACCGATCGTAAAAGGGTTCCGAAGTCCGCGCACTCACTGAACTCAACTATACCAAAATCCGTTTTTCTTCACGAGTGACTCATCGTCACACCAAGTTGCGAGTGGCACACGCAAAACTCATAAAGTCACATACCTAGTTAGCGCGATTTGCCGCTTTAGCAAATTTCCAACGTACAGAGAGAGACAGGGAAAAGCGTAGTTGCCAAAATTTAAAAATCCGCTCTATAAAACATTAGTCGAAACCCGTAAAATGGCAATATCGAGAAACTTGTTTACACACTGAGCAGGTGGTCGGAACACAGTGTCGGTGCCCGGCGAAATACGCGCTAGTCAGTACACGTGTGATATTCGTTTTTATTTTTCATTAGGCAATATTTCTTCCAGTCATCTGATTTCTGTAATAGCGCTATAATTATTTCAATATTATAGTTGCAAACTAACATTGTTTCATTCCATTAAATGATATAACTTCGATTATTTATATTTCGAAGACAAAATGAAACATACACGCCCCTGTTTCTACTTTCCCCTCACTTCTTCATCCCGCGGAGGACTAATTGATTCCAAGAATTTACTCCGAATTGAATCGACACCCGGGTATAGACTTAACTCAGAGATTGAGACTGGCTGATGCTCACTCGAACTAACGATAATACTCTCCGTAACACTCGGAATTACACTCGGAATGATAACAATGATCGCAATAACACTAATACTCCTATTAATACTCGGAATCGGAAATCACCCAAAAGAGAGCGAGACAGGGGAACCTGTCCGCTTTTATACTATCCGTTCCTTCTATAAAAACCAATCGAACATTCGAGAAGGTATTACTGTAAACTTAACGAATATTCGTTACCAACACAAATAAATGTTCCTAGGTATCAACCAATCCGGATCAAGTGTGAGAAAGAAAGACATATTTGTATGAGCGAAATAAAACTACCTGTATGAATGGTTGCACACCCTTAACTTCTAGGAATAAATAGAATTTAATCAAATTATCCCTATTTCCTTTGGTACTGTTACTGTAGGGACTTACTATGTATTCCTAAAAGTCGCCCATACTTCCCACCTGACTTTGAGCCGAATTTTCCTAATAAATCTAACCTCTCATCCAAAAATGTGTTCACAGAGGAAGGGAGATCAACCTAAGGGCTCAACCCTTAGTTATGGACTACGTAATAATCTATCATATCCCCTGTGAAGACATTCCGGGTACATCAGTTCTATTATCGACAATTCATTACATGTGTTATAATTGGAGGTTAGAATTCCTAGATTACATGTTCTCTACATAGTCCACACAATCCTAGCTAAGATAGGTTCGTTCTTGCATCACTATCTATTCTCCCGGAGCCTTATCTGACGTTATTCGTGTCTACGCTAGTTCGCTCACATAACCTCTCATGAACCAGAAATGTGTTCACAAAGGAAGGGAGACGAAACTAATAACTTAACCCTTAATGAGGGACAACATGATACCCTATCCCTTGCGACACCAGTCCTGTTACACCGGCCTTATTTCTGGTATTTAATTACATGTGGCCTGTTAGAGGTTATAATTTACATTTACATTCACTACCTGACTCCTGTTGGCCTTAGGGGCAAACGAGCTATGTCAACAGGTTATTCTGGCTCCCGGGGAGGTGAATTGCATAAAATGTGTGAGTATAAAGTTAAGTGGAGTTGCTAAGTAAAGAGCTAATTTGGTTGCATATCAAAGGATCTTGAATAATTTCTAATCATCGGGCTACAGTTCACGCCTCTTCTCAAAAAAATAATGTTACACAGTGCCTAGGAAAAAAATCCCCGGAAAAAAGTACCAAAGAAAAAAGTCAAAAAAAGTCGCAAGGAAAAAAGTTCCCCGGAAAGTAAAAGTCCCACATAAAATACATTAAATATGAAGTATCTATGTATCTGCAAGTATATATTACGTAAATACCTACATTATAATCTTGTAATTGTAACAATATAAGCAAAGACAAATACGTATTGTCTTTGATATAAGATACGTCAAGAAACTTTGAAATTATTGTGTACAGAATTTCTAAACGAAGAAAGAGATATTCCTAATTTCTTAGGGGCGATATGTTATAATATCAGGTTTAAACCTTTATAAAATTACAAGATAATAAAATGTATGTAAGGTATATATCATAAATATGTATGTATGTTAGCATATAATTTACTGTTTTCACTTATAGTGATATATATAAATAAAATATTTGCCCCTATTTTGAATTTTATTTTGGGCTTTTATTTTCCGGGGAACGTTTTTCCTTGTGACTTTTTGTGGTACTTTTTTCCAAGGACTTTTTTCTGGGACTTTTTTTCCGGGATTTTTTTCTTTGGAACTTTTTTCTGGGACTTTTTTTCCTAGGGACTTTTTTTCCGGGGATGTTTTTCCGGTACTTTTTCTCCGGGGACTTTTTTTCCTAGATTCGGCCAGACCAGTTCCATTTGAGGGAACATACTCTCTATATTATGTCTTCGACCTTTGTTGTGTTTCTTGGCCGCTCGTTGGTTCTACGATCCTTTAGTGTGATGCCTATTATTCTTCTTTCGATTACTCTCTGGTGTACTACTTGTAGCTTATTTAGGATATTTTTTGATAGAGTCCATAGATAACCACTGCTTTTTTCCCCGACTTGTGTTTATTTTGTGACGAAACTTTCCGTTACAATATATTATATCTGTGATTTATTCGATTAATTTGCGGGACACTACGTTAATAAAAATAATATTTAAAAACAGGATTAATGCTGTTTTTAACCTGTTGGTAGGTGTGAGCTGAGCGGGTAGTTGTATATAATGTTTCGGCCGTTTTGCGATACATTTGGGAGCAGATTTTACTTCCTTTTTCTTCACGTGCGTTTAGGAAACCTCTGCCTATACTTTTAATAAAGAATAAGCAAAACCATATTAGGTTCTGTTTTCCAAAAATTTGGACACCAACTCAAAATCGCTACAACTGGCTCAGATTTTAGTTTTCGATCAGTTGAGGATGCTTAACAAGGTTGTGCAAGTTAAAGACGACACTTCTTGGATTATTGCATTTCTGGAAGGAAAGAGATAAGTCGAGAAAGAGCACAAATTCCTGGAATTCCTACTTCGAAGCGTCCCTCGATCAAAGCATTTTCCGTCGGAAACCCCAACTTTCCCCATCTGTAACCAAATTCTAAGTAAAACTCGTTCCCGCGACAGCTCCAGCCTATTAGCGCACGCCGGCTCAAATATTCAAAGTGGATCGTTCCACGTACGTATACACCTTACCCGTACATATCCATCCCTCACGATTATGCGCTTTCCCGGCAATTACTCTGTCGCACGCCATACCCGAATGGAATATTTCATCTCTCCGTACATAAACACAGACACACACGCTTAAAATATGCATACGCTTCGAGAACGAACGAACATCTTTCAGGCAGTCTGCCGTTTGTATTTATCCTCTCCCTCTCGATGCACTCAACAAACAATTTGCTTCTGGGTTTTTCTTTATTTATTGCCAAAGTAGCCGGGGAAGTCATTAAGGGAATTGCGAAATGATGGCAAAGGGGAGAACACAAATCAAAAGTAGCTACGCCAGGCAAGACTGGAACGGTATACTTATGAGAGTTACCCATACTTTCCACCTGAATCTAGATAGATTTGGATTATCACACCTTTTGTAAATTAATGGAAATTAATGGAAAACTACAAAAAATCCCAGAAAAGATAATACAGACAGTAATAACATCACACTAATAAAACTAAACACATTACTGAAAGAAGAGTGGCTTCAGTTTATGACAACGTCAATATCGGAAGAGGAAAATTTCAGAGATAATTATAGAGAAAATCAGTGTAACAGAACTAAAAAAATGGCGATGTGTAACATCGTAAGGGTACGAACATACCGAAGATACCTCGATGTCGCGGTCGATGTCGATGTGAGGGCGAACATACCGAATATCCTTTTCCTTTAGGTAAGCCGCGAGGGTGCGATGATGAAAGCATCTTTGGTATGTGCGGTCTCATAAGAAAGCACTGTTTTGTTTTAGACATCGACCGCGACATCGACCGCGACATCGACCGCGACATCTTCGGTATGTTCGTACCCTAAGACTTTCTCATATGGCCGGACAAAATATTCATGACAACATTATCACCATTTTATAAAATAAATTTAGTATTGAATATTGACATTTTCTTGTATTAGTAAGTTTTTCTTTTGGTTGTTTGTTAGATGACAAAGTTTTCTGAAAAATGTTTTTGGATACAACTAACTTTATCGAAACGATAAATAAATTTATTTATGTAATCTCCGGACAACCGGGGGAGCAAAAATTTTGTTCAGATTAGGGAGGTCTCCACATCAGGGAGTTAAACTATTGTTAATACAGTGAAACTCCTCTATATGGACACTGACCGGATAACAAAATGTGTCCATGATCGAATGGTGTCCACATCATATTTACAAGGGATATATACATACGCATAAACATATAATTATATTAGAAAACTGTCATTTTTGTTTGTTTTTCTTATGAGCAGTAAAACAATTTTCGAATTATATTTCTAATGTGGATGTAGTATTTAAACTGGAACTAGCATCTTCTTTTGATCATATATTTTTTTTTAATTTTTGACCTAGGCGAAGAGCCTCTCCGTAATTTTGAACGTCTGGTTCAGCTGTGTTGGTGAAATTTTCTTCTTCTTCTTCTTCTTCGGTATCCTCCATGTGGTCTACACAAAATCTTGTAACACAAAAAAGTGTTATTGAAACAATATATTTTATAGAAAGGTTCTTATACTCCAACATTTGAGTGTGAGGAATTTAGTAAAGATCGCAATATTGCCATATCTAGGTCGTCTTCATTTTCAACTTCTTCTGGATCTTCTACTCCTGGACTTATTTTGATTTTAGCTATCTTGAAACCATTAGAGATTTAATGATTGTTACATCTGACCACGCTTTTGAAATCCAAGCTCCAGCTTGCAGGATGTTCATTGATTTTGATAAATCTTGGGCGTTTTTTGAGGATTTAATATTTGCAATTAAATGTTTCAGGACATATTGCCGGTACTTAGCTTTGATTTTGAATAAACCCCTGATCAAGAGGTTGCAGTTTGATATTTTAATAAACACAGTTTGATATTTATTAACTGTCCTTAATGGAGGGTTGAACCATGAATTTTTCTCCGAGTTTTAGTGTCCATGTCCATATTACAGTGTGTCCCTTATGTAGGGAGCAGAGCTCTATGTATTCTAATGGTGGTTTACCGGGATATTAGAAAATGTCCATAATACAGAAATGTTCCTGTTAAAAGGGTGTCCCTAGCTAGAAGTTTCACTATATAACAATAACAAATTTAAAGGTCCATACTTCGGAATAAGAATCTAATCATCGACTTGGACTAAACAGAAACAACTTTTCTTGGAGATGTATCAGTTAGACTGAACAATTACTCTACAAACAGATGCATTTAAGGAAGTGCCCTTTAGGGCAATTTTAGATAAAAATGTTTCAAATAAAAGGTATAGGCATTGAACAGCTAACGCAAGTTATGAGATGTGACATAAATCACCAAAACCGTTTTAAAGAAAATTGTACACCAAAATAAAAATTCTTACGAGTAAAATGCCCTTTAGGACAGTTTTAAGAAAACATGTTTGAAATAAAAATTGTGTAATTTTAATATGTTAATTCAAATATGAAGTTAAGTGAAAACATTCAAAGCCTTTTTGAAAAAAAAATTTAGAAATTGAAAATATTCAAGAGTAAAGTGCCCCTTAGATAGATTTTAGAAAAAAATGATTAAAATAAAAGTTGTAGCCATTAGTTAGATCAGTTCAATTATAAAGCTTGGTAAGAATCTATAAAGCCGTTTTGGAGAATATTAAGAAAACCTGAAAATTCACAAGACTAAAGGGCCCTTCGCAGGAGATCGGTCAAGATAATGACAACGGCAATCTGTATTAATTGATTAGTAAAGTATACATATGAAGTTTAAAACAACCGTTTGACTAGATTTGAGATAATAAAAAACACCCTAAAAATGACAAGAGTAAAGTGACCTTTGCCTCCTAATTAGTTCTGATAAAATTTATGTGGTAGCGAGTTCTTACAGAACGCAGCCTATGTACAAAGTTTTAACTTTCCAGTACTTATAGTTTCTGAGGAAACGTTGACCACATACACACATACATTTATACACACACAGAGACATGTTTCCAGAAACATGTTTTTCGAATTCAGGGGACCTCAAAACGTCCAGAAATGTCAATATCTCAAATTCCGAAAATCAGCACGTTTTATGGGTACCCCATATGAGAAAGTAAAAATGTAAGTACTAAAACACATGAAGAATGAAAAAGCAACTGGACCTGGAAGTATTCCTATAAAGTTGGTGAAGACATACTGCTAGAGAAACTGGTGGAAGTATATACCAAATGTCTTTTTAGAAAGGGATCTCCATATGATTGGAAAATACTATATCTTAATCTTAGTTCCATATACAAAAAAAGGCAATAGAAATAATGCTCTTACTGTAGAGACATAGCGGTAACCAGTTCTACAGGAAGACTGTATGGTTGAATCCTGAAAACATGAATAGAGCACGACTATGAAGGAATTGAAGAGGAATTAAAAAAATATAGAAGATTGGACTGGCTTAGACCCACATACACTATTTCGAGCTGCACAAGATAGACATTACTTTGCCGAAATTGTTGCCAACCTTCTTTAGAAGGTGGTACCATAAGAAGAAAAAGATAAGATAAGATAAGAAGAATGTGATTGCCTCTTACATGAACAGAATTCAGCGTTCTAATGACCACTATTTGAAGTGGATCTGTCTGTCGGTAACAATCGACAATGATGAGTCTTCTCATGAAATGCTTACCCACTGATTTCAGCACTACTCAAGACTATTCCAAAGTGAATCGTGTTTACGACGTGCCTAAGTAGGCCTAACATAACCGCCACTTGCGTCGCCTCGGCTAGTTCGCCTTGTCGAGCTCTTCCGTTTTCTCCGTTCCTTCTGCCGACAGTTCGGATGGTCCTCCTCGGGCCTTCCGCCTTTCGTCACCATTATTATCCGGCTCGAAGGACCAAAATTACCGGAAAGCTCAGAGGAGCGGCAGCCTAACTTTCCGGTCGCCCCTACGGTAGCGTAATCTTTTAGTAGGGAGCAGAAGCACGGCGAGTGGGACAGAGAGAGATAGAGTGAGAAAGAGAGACAGCGAGAGGAGAGGAGTGTGTACGCAACCGCGCCGTCTGGTTGTTACCGTGTCTGCGGGGATCTCCCTCTTTCCTTCAAAACCGGCGAAAACGTTTCCAGGCGCGGACCGCCTCGCTCGCATTCGATACCGAAACGTCAGCGACGTACGTGGAAGCGTAAGGTTACGTGTGTGTGTGTGTATGTGTGTCTGTTGGTGTGCGTGTGCGTAATGCGGCGGTAAAGTTTGGTACGGAAAGAGCGCCACTTCCCCCCGCACGCGCGCACGAGAAACGAGAAAAAGAGGAATTTTGAAAACATGCGTGCGTTTGTTGTTGTTGATGTTGTTGTTGTTTGTTGCCTGTGACAGTGGTTGGTGATTCGGCGTTCGCCCCTCTCTCCCCCAGCCTCCCACCACAATCAGCCCAGGTCGCCCCACCACCGGCTTTAGATCGAAATGAGGAGAATCAGTGGTAAGGACCATTTGATTTTCCCAACTGAAGCTTTCCAATGACCTAAACCTTGACACTGTCGTTATGCAGGTGACACGTAACATTGTCGTATTATGACGCGTCGTTTAAATTACTCGTGGATTACACCGCAAATACAATCCGACAGGGACTTAGTCTATTCCAAAATTATCATTAAATTTTTTGGTTTGCGCCACTTGCCCCTAATTTACATTTGGTTTTTTATAATTTATTTGTTTACGGTTGTGAAAATCCAATTTTTTAATTCGTAGATATTCTTCAAAAATTCGTCATTAATTGATTAAACCGATACTAACCAACTGCTGTTGGTAAAAAAATTTATTTGACGAATTAAGAATTCAAAATTTAATTAAGGTTGTCACACTACCCCAAATCTGAACATTTGATAAAACACATAGATTAAAAAAATAATTTCAATTAATACCATAAGACAAGAAAGGTAGGGTTTGTCCTACCTCTTCTATCCCCCTGACAGCAGTGCGGTAGTTTTTCCTTGTGGTATATGAATAAATAATTGATTTGGGAATCTTTATCAGAGAACTAAAATGTGACAAGCTTTAATACAAATATAAAAATATAAAAAGTTTCATCCCTACTCAAATAATAACGCTAAATGCATTTTGGGAAAATGGATCTTTAATAAGGCATACGTTAAATTTTGCGGAATTATGCCACCCCCCTTACCACACCCTAATGGCTGTGCAGGTTTTTTTTTCGTATGGCACGCGAGTAAATGATTTATTGGGAAATTAAAAATAGTAGGTTGTGTAAAACTGCAATAAAAAATTAGATTCCTCATATTTCACCCCTATTTTCACCACCCTCTAAGGTAGAAGGGGAATTTTTTTCCAAAATATCAACTGGTAACAAAACACGATTGCATTACTATTCCCAGAATAAATTGGATCTCTAATGAGGCGCAGTTATAGTAGAAGTAATAACTTCCCAACCCCCAATTGCCTTTGCGAGAGTATTTTCGTGTGGCCGGAGGTGTCGAATTGCCTCACCGCCCCACCGTCAGGATTATTCTGTTACTTACATTAGGCATAATATTTGTATTTAGGCTTAATATTTGTATCTTGGTTGATTTTTCTTGCCCTCTTGCCCTTTAATGTTTTCGTGATAAAGATGGGATTTCCCGTAATTTGCGTATTAAAAAAGGGGCTGAAGAAGTTTCGACGGGACCTCGTGTTTTACGATGGGTTGATGTCAATTTTCGACGGCATGACCGAAAAGGTGGTTTTATTGTACAGGTATTTTCGACTGTAAAGAAATTTAACAAGCCCGCCTATTGATAGTTGGATTAGGAATGAAAATAAGGGGATATATACCTCAAAACAATTTATTTGTTGCTACAGGGCAAGAGGGCAAGGAAAATCTACGTGAAATCCCATCTTTATCACGAAAATATTAAAGGGCAAGGAAAATGGATAAGGGCAAGGGAATACGCAAATTACGGGAAAACCCATCTTTATTACGAGAATATTAAAAGTGCTTAAACTTGAACCGTTCCTACCGATACACTTCCTACCTATCGGTCTTAAGCCGACGTCGAAATTTCTTGTAAGATTATTTGACCCTTGGATTAAAGATTAAAGCAGGTACCCTCAATATTTGCCCTCGAAAGTTCGCCCGCCGTAAAAAAGGGTTCGTAAGGAAACTCGCACGCCCTACGTGTAGCATATGATTAAATAATTAATTTAGGAAATAAAATAAATACAGTGAAAAATTGTAAAATAAAAAAATTATAGCAATTATATTGCACCACCCACAAAGGTAGAAGGGGGAAATTTTTTTCATAACAATAATTATCTAGAATCCGCCGCCCAATCATTTGATAATAACACAAGTTTGAATTAGCATTCACAGCACATACTGAATCTCTAATGATACGTGGTTTTTGAAGAAGTTATAACTTGTCACCCCATAACGCACGCCCAAAGGTATTGTCGTGTGGCATGTGATTAAATAATTAATGTAGGAAATTTCATAAAAAATATAGTTTGAAGAACTTTAATGGATTATCTAGATTGCTTTTTATTGCCATATTTCCATCACCCTCGGAGGTAGAGGGGGATATTTTTTCGATAATAATAATTTTTTAGCATCAGGTTAATTAAGCTATAAAATAAATACAATTTAAAACTAATATTCACAAATATAACAATGAATAAAATTTTTTGACAAGTCATTTTTTTAATTTGTGGACGCCGCCATCTTCACACACTTTTTAAGGGAAAATAGTTATTAAAACATAGTGCCGTTTTTGATTTATTTTTCATATACATTGTGATGAAGGTCAATAGGTCAATATTATAATTATTATATTATATATTATAGATATAATAGGTCAAAATAATAACTTGTAGACTACGTTAGTTACTTGTATAAAACTTAGTTGTGGTGGGTTTAGTTTTAACCAGTTGCTTCCCAATTATCGTCGCCTTGATATCTTATATGGAAAAAATGATACGCCACTTCAAATACCAAAATTTATTTAATTAATGATGCTTCATTTTGTTATATAAAAACCCTTGACACTTTTTGTATCGTGAACTTTCTTTCTTTCTGTAAGAATATGAAGAATAATGATTATCTACGTAGAAATAATAGTTTTGCACTTAGAATGTTACGTACTGTACTTCGAGTATGTTTACATAAGTAATGGAATGTAAATTAGTGTGCTTCAAAAGAAAATAATGGTAGTTGGGGCTAGCAGAGTGAACTTATAACATGACAATATGTCCTACAATTTTTATTGAAATAATTCTTTAAGAAATAGAAAACTAATACCCATTTCTGATTAGCAACCTATCTTCCCGACTATCTATCTATCTTCCTAGACAAACTATCTTCCCGAGGTCGGGAAGTTACTTCCCGACCTCTCAAATATGAGGAAGCTCACGCTTTTAGCGCTCGATCCATGGTCCTAAAACAACTTTATGTAGTTAATCTTGTTCGTTGTGTGTTAATATCTAAGTTTTATTTATTTTAACTGTGTATGTCAACGTATTCGTTTTGTATGTGTGACGCCGCACACTTCGAACAATAGGAGCCCTAAAACAAAACAACTTGTTTGCGAGCCTGAAGATGGCTTCTAGGAAGCCGAAACCGGTCGCTCATCTTCGATAAATCTAACAGTTGGTTAAGACTTGGTGTTTTCCTTTGGTTAAATTACCATGGCCAACTTCGAGAAGCTGGACAACCTTCGGTCGTTGAAGCAACCTATCTGTATATACTCTTGAACATAGGCTTCCTCTAGAATTTTCCATTTCCTTCGATCTTGGGTGAACTGATGCCCATGATATTTCATCTTTGTCTTAGTAGGTACTGTCTTACCAGGGTTTTGATGATCCATTGCACAATTGTATTCGTCCATGGATTGTTTTCCTGTAGAGCTACATGTCCCATCCAGCTCCATTTTATTTTGTGGGTAAACACTCCAAATGAGTTTTACAACATGTGGAACTAGTCCCCATGTGTATGCTGGTTGAGTTGTATGAGCTATGAGTTGTAGAATCCCACATCTCTAGGAAGGTCTGCCACGTGGAATCTGGAGGAAATAGGCACTCATTTACACTCATTTCCTTCGATCTTGGGGTGAACTGATGCCCATGATATTTCATCTTTGTCTTAGTAGGTACTGTCTTACCAGTGTTTTGATGATCCATTGCACAATTGTATTCGTCCATGGATTGTTTTTCTGTAGAGCCACATGTTCAATCCAGCTCCATTTTATTTTGTTGGTAAATGCTCCAAAATGTGGAACTAGTGTCGAGGTGGATGCTGAATGAGATGTAGAATCCCACATCTCTAAGAATGTCTGCCACGTGGAATTTGGAGCAAGTAGACACTGATTTACACAAAAAAGAAGAAGAGAATATGAATTTGATTGGAAATACCTCCATCTTTAACCATACACACTTCAGCATTTCTTGTCATATAAGCGCGCACTTTTCGAAAAATGCCTTATTATTATTATGCCTCTAATTATATAACAGGAGACTTTTGTTAGGACCTTCAGTTTTATACAATGCTAATTGAGTGCTGTAAATCAGAGTTTTAAGATGAGACCATTCAACCCAAATCTAGCGACCTTATAGAGGCCAGAGTCCACCACGACTTAACCATCCATTATAAAATGAATAACATAATAATAATATTTCAATGTTCTCTTGCTTCTACACTAAAATAAGTTGGTGCACCACATGCATGAACCACATTCTATTTCGAATTCAAATTGATACATTTTAAGCAATTTGGGTAGGTTTATGTTCTAGAAATCTGCGATTCCTATTGGCATTTATCCGGTCTGGCAGAAAAATGGCCAATTTAAGTGATTTTTCAATAATTGAAGTCCGGGTTTTTCTGGAAATGATTTTATCAAGGAACGGATACGGGATGAGATTAAATACATCGCAGTAAGAGAACAAAGTTAATTCCAACTATGGGATGGACCGTTTATCGCATCTGATAGTGTGCGACTCCGTACATCGCAGCGGTTACCAGAACTAAATACCCCCATCTATATCCATTCATCCGGGTTTCTTTGTCCATGATTCTTTTCGAGAAATGATGTCCTGAATAATTGTATTAATTCGAATGTAATTTCTTCTATTTATCACCATTAGATTATAATGGTGATACCATCGCACCTTTGTTATGGTTGGTGTTTAATTGTAAATTCATATATAGCCGTTTAATTGACCATCGTGGACAATCAAAAACAACGTGTTCTGCATGATCAAAAATATGATTACAGTACTGGCTCTCAATGTATTACTTAACTTGTGTTCCAAATGTAACGCAATGTTGACTGAAATAACGTTTGCCTTACCTTTAGTGCCATAACGACAAATTTTATTTTTATTACGTATCAGGTAAAACCTTACACCTGTACTGCTTCGCAATTACTCCTATCAATTTTCGTTTAAAGTTCATTCCTTAAATTCTAAAAATACACTTGTCGTCATAATTGGAAAAACACTCTCCGAACAATAACTAATTATACTTTAAACAAAGTTCATTATTAACGCCAGGAATATTAACCGTCCAGAGAATTCGAGAATTTAATTTCACGAAACATTTTTGAGCATCGATGCTTAAGGTTTTTTTACTAAAATTTAATCAATCGGATGAGTTGATCCTTTGAAAAGCGTGTTAACTGCGGCCAATGACGTATTAAATTTTAATTAGGATTAAAGTCGTCGTATAATCCAAAATTGAACTATTAGAGAATAGTGAAAGGGGGAACTATTAATTGCCGCCTAATTAATTAAAAGGTTAGTGCCTAATCAGGGCAATAGAGCTCTTAAGAAACTTCCTGTGTTAGTTGGTTACGAAAAAAGAAATGTCGGGAACCTTGAGACCGACGAACATTATTTATAAACGTTATTCAGTTATTTTTGTTAAAAAGTGAATCTCCATTTCACAATGAACGCCAAGGCCGGACGTAATCCTTTGCATAATGGTAAAAGCACAGCATAGAGAATCTCTATGCTGTGGTAAAAGCGTTTGTCACGTCTTCAGGAAATTCGTCTCGTACAATCAGATAAATCGTAATTAAGGGAAAGTAATTTTTTCGTCGATGAGAGATGCATCATCCTCCGGAGGTCTTCGAGATTAAGATCCGCACAGTTCATTTGAATAATAAAGCCATAAACATCGATTGGAGTGTACTCTGCGAGCGTATGTACTTGAGAGTTACACGCCATTGCCCCCCCCCTCGAGTCTTTCTGTGGATTTAATTGAATTCGAAGAAGGATCGCAATGCAGTTAGATAATTATTATATCAGAAGTGGATGAGCAACAGGACGCCAAGATATTTTTTGGTTTTTGAATGATTCACAAAATATCGTACAAATAGGAGAATTACACAATATTCTTCCAAATTTTAATTGCTATAGCGTGTGGTGCTTATAATTGTACCTACATCTCATAGGTCCTCATGCTCTCATATTTCCAAGAAAAAATATGAAAGTTGAATTAATGGATGGAGCACATGTTGGATCTGTGGCATTTACCCACGAAAATGGTTACATGACAGTGACATATTTCCTAAATGGTTGAAGCATTTTGCGAAATATGCCAAACCATGAAAGCAAAATAAAGTCATGCTGTTATTGGATGGACACACTAGCCATAAAAACTTAGAAGCACTTGTATATGCCAAAGAAAATGGCATAATTCTTTTTTGTTTTCCCCCATATTGTAACCAACCGTTGGATGTTAACTTTTTTGATCCTCTTAATGCTTACTACAATCAAGAACTAACTAATTGGCTTAAAAATAACTCAGGGCGTGTAGTAACTCATTTCCAATTAGCATCTTTATTTAACGCAGCATATACCACGGCAGCAACCATTCCCAACGCTTTAAGCGGATTTTCGGCGACTGGCATAGCACCATTCTGCGACATCTTCCCCGATTGGATGTTTGCTGCCGCAGAAGTAACTAACGCTGAGGAGGATGACATCGGGACGAAAATCAAATACAAGATGGTCAGTTAAATGAAACAGATAAAGTCAACGTCATGACGAACTCGGTACCAAGTGCCCAGTCTACGAAGGTCTCTTACGAAAAGATCAATGAATATTTAGTTTTGCCAGGTCCTTCATCATGTTCTCAAAACATTTCAAAGAATAAATCTCGACCTATCAATTGAGGAAATTTCGCAGAGATAGTGCGACGAAAAAGAAGAAAAGGGTCATATGGTAATCTAACAGCAACCCCTGAAATTTAAAAATTGAAAAATGAGGTAGCACAAAAGAAAGAAGTGATGTTGAGGAAGGCGGCAAGAATTGTTAAGAAGAAAATTGCTAGAGAGATTGAGCAGGACGAGGATGCACAAAAAAAGAAGGGATGATAAGAAAGTCGGTGAAAACCACGAATAAGAAATGTGATATGGAGGATGAGGATGAGCAGGTCGAGGGTTTTGACGTAGGAGATGACCTCGATGAGGAGACCGCCTTGTATTTATTGTAATGAACTTTACTCCTGGTCTCTATCAAGGGAATTCATGAGATGGCATACCATGTTTCTTTTTTATCACCGTATCACCAGACGGTGATACGGTGATAGACACTGGTGATAGACGATGATCGAGGAAAGTATGCCCTTTGGTGGAACGACTCCTTTAGACCCATTAACCATATTCCGACATTTGCATACGATTCCGGAGAGGGCATCTCGATTTATGCCAGCATCAACAAGAAGTGGAGGTCATAGCAGGTGCTAGGATTGGGCACAGACGCTCACAGTTACTTTTTCCCGGTTTCCCGGGCTGTCTGAGTATGTCCCTAAAAGGGTATACGAACACAGATTATCGACACTTTTGGTGTCATGGGCCCACGGTCTATTAGGGCAAATTGACTTATTTCTGAGTTTGCGCAGTAAATAGTTTATTAAGCGCGATATTGCATCGTGTCATCAGGGCAGGACTAAGGGTTTTTTACTTCTCGTTCGTGAATCTGATTTGTGATATATATCTGCAAACCTAACATCAAAATGTGAAGATCCTCTATGGTACTGTTAACTTTGCAGGTTGTTAAATCTTCCATAAGTACTATTAATGCTGAGTATATAATCTCCAAACTGCCTGAAGTTTCTGAACTCAAAGTAAGTCTAACAAGCTTGTTTGTGTGTATATTTAATTGCACATATTATTCCTGAGATTAAGGTTTTGGTCTTCTTGTTATCTAATTGTTGAATTGTATAACACGTACGTACTTGTTTACGCTAGTTTACTTGGAGCTGAAATATTCTAGAATGTAAATCTAACGTATCAGTACTATATACCCTGGAACACCCATAATTTATTGAACGTGCATGATACTACCTTATTCCAATTATATAGTATATTATTTGTCATTCGAGAGTATCCTAGCAGAAAGATATAAATGATATATAGCCCAGTAAATGAAGGGGGAAAAATGGAGAACCTATTAAAAATTAGTTACCATTTTTATTTGCCATTTAATGGGTGACATTTAGCACCCCCTTTAAAATGACCCAAAGTTTACATAAAAATATTGTGCGACAGGGGGGGAATGGCCCCAAAAGACACAGAAAATCGGTTTTCTGCGAATATCTCCCAAAATATGGCACTTGGAGATTTTTTGTTCAAATAAAAATTAAACACCAGTTAATTCTCTACAAAAATGGTACTTATGATTTTTTTTGCAACATTAATATTTTTTGCAAAAAGTCGGGTTGAAAAATCCAAAATTGTGAGACTCATAAAATATGCAAGTTTTTTTTACTAAATTTGAGATGGGGGGTGTTAAAAATACATTATTTTCAATGTTTTGGACTGTGAAAACCAATTGTAGATGGCGCCTCCACATTCTATCCACTGGCTAAATCCTCGGAGCCATAAATGAAAAACGCCGTAAACCATATAATTTTTAAGGATTTTCATGTTTCCGAGCGTCTTGTTTTTCTCGGAGATAAGGGCTCAATGGCTCAAGCTATACCTACCTATTAGGAAAGCAGACCATAAGATTAATCACAGCAGGATGGACCCCACCAATTGACCCGAAACTCAATCAGTTTTGCACATGTGGTAAAGTATAGAAGTACATGAGGTTTTTCCTAACGAAAACTATAATCTCCAAAGAGTTAAGAATATTTTCTCATAATACTCACCAACAATTTCTTGCAGATTCTCGGCAAAATGTTGCAATTTTTTTTTCAACCATCCGGATCGAGGCTTTTGGAATAAAGAGTTATAAAGTTTCTTTAAATTTCATTTATTATAGAAAATTATATAAAAGCATATTAAAGTTATGATATGAACATGTAAATCACCAGTCCCCGTCACATGAGTCTAATGATAATTCTCGGTCATCAACATCGTCCTCGCCAACAACTCCTTCGGGCTCTACTTCTCCCTTTATTTCTCCTCTTATTTCACTCGGGTCTAGAGTTCCTCTATTTCTACCTCTTCTGATAACATTATATCTTGGCTGTCTTTATAATTGGAACACTGGCGGGACTCACATGAACCACAAATAGATGAGCATGGTGGCCCTGCTTTCTTGCATGAACACGTTCCCTTACATTCTTTCTTATTGACAAAAAATTATCTTTAAGAGTTCCGGAACCGTTGGATCTAGTGGTTTGGACCGGCATGAGTATCTCCCCTACACGTTTCCATCCCCATTTTTCTGGTGACAGTTCGTTTCCGAGCCACTTTATATATATATATATATATATATATACACTTTTAATTATATATATATACACTTTTAATTATATATATATATATATATATATATATATAATAAATATAAAAATAAAACCAATATAAAAAAGAAAACCAACGCATTTAATATACCCAAATATTAAACAACGAAATGTTACCGTGGCCGCATGGACTGTAGCAGACGATCGACACCAGTACCGCAAAACAGCACACACGCGACGAACGACGGAAAAAATGACAGTAATGAAATTATAGCATTACATTTAAAGACTCGGGTTTCTCCCCACGTACAAATGAGATGACTTTATATACATTAATGGAAAGGTGAGAATTCATCCTTTACACTAGTCAAGGTGTTAAAATGTCAGAAATGAAGAGTAGGGAGAAACAAGCCATAAAAGGAAAAAGTGCGCTTTTTTCTTGAGTACGCGTTTTTCGAACTTATTGAAAAATTGACGATTTTGCGAAAAAAACTAATTATACAACCGTAAAGTAGATCTTCTCGGCCTTCAAATGATATGTCTAAGAGACCAATCCGATCATGTATGAATTTTTTATTGGTGGTTGTTTACAAAATTTCACCACACTCCAAAAACAGCAAAAAATTGAGATTCAACAAACAAAGTTTTAATCAAAATGCAAGGAAATTAGATTATCCAAATTTCACAGATGACAATGGACCTTCCGAGGACCCATAATCAAGAAAATTTGAAGCAAATTAGTATAATACAAAAAAAAATAGGAACAATTTCCTTGCAGGCTAAAAATGCACGGAAAAACAATATTTGGCTCTTTTTTTCGATACGGCCAAAGATTAAAAACGTGACTCGAGTCACAGGATATGGTAGCGGTAGATTTTCCCTTCCAGGAGAACTTTAAATAATGACAAAATTCGCATTTTCAACAAAGTTATTAAATAATTTGTCCGCCCGCTCATGTGTAAATGCACGCACTGTGCTCTCCGGCATACAACAAAACAAGTGAATATTCTGGGTGCGCTTGGACCCGTTTATCTCGAAAACGGTCAAATTTTCGAAAAAAATCATAAGAACCATTTTTGTAGAGAATTAACTGATCTTCAATTTATATCTGAGCAAAAAATCTGCAACTGCCATATTTTGGGAGATATTCGCAGAAAACCGATTTTCTGTGTCTTTTGGGGCCATTTCCCCCCCCTGCCGCACAATATTTTTATGTAAACTTTGAGTTATTTTAATGGTGGTGCCAAATACCACCCATTAAATAGCAAATGAAAATGGTAACTAATTTTTGCTAGGTTTTCCCCTTCGTTTACTGGACTAATATAGCAGTTCGCTTGTGCTAGAATCTTGAATTCACATGTACCTAGAATAAGCTAGTTCTAACTGAACAGTTCCTTAATTTATATATTCAGTGCTGAGTAAGAATATCCCAGGTCATTTTCATCGGGAAGGGTTCTGTTCACATATACTCATCTCTCACAGCAACTTAATAGCAAGTGACATTTTTTATACATATAGTGAAATTGATCGAATTGAATTAAATATTAATTAAACCCCAATAGAACGGACAATTTCGAGTTGTATTTAGGATACCCTGGCATTTTCCCTAGTATGAAACTCACCTGAGGCTTTAGGGAGTAAACCCCTCAAATCTGGCGCCCGAGGTACCGCTATTTAATCTTTACATACATAATACATAACGTATTAGAATACATTTTGATAAAATTATAGAGAAGCTAATATTTTTAACAAGTTGTAAATAATAATTTAGCGTATGATCAACGACGCTGTGTATCAAAGCATGATAAATACAAATATGATACAAATCAATAAATGTTCGAGACTGAGACGAGACTACACCTGGATAAAGACTAGACGAGACATAACTTTTATGGATTTTTCGAGATCGACACGACATCATGTTATTTCTCGTAAAAGGATTTCAAGTTTTTTTTTTGTAAATTTTAAAGATAGCTTTCTGCTTTCTCTCGCTATCGCCATTTGTTATGATTGTTAACATTGTTATTGTTAATTGTTAACACGACTTCATTCATAGGGACATTCCAACATTTTGTATTCATTGCAACGGTATGGATTTGGGTTTAGCAGGAACTCTGCATTTCCCTTATTTCTGTTTAACTATCTAACTGTATACAAACGTAATGACTTTGTTAAGCGAGACGATTATATTTCATAGCTGTAACGTGAGTCTTGAGAGGTAATTCGATTGTTACGTATCTGTTAAAACAAGATAACAATTTGCTTACACGTTAAATACGTCCTTCTGTTTAAAAAAAAAAATTCACGACCGGTTGGTCATGAAAATTGAATTCTAATGCGTCGTCGGTTGAAAAAATATTTTCATTGAACGTCACAAAAAGTTGAAATTAGCGCCTCCTCTCTGTATGGACTTAATTTGATTCCAATGGAAAACGTGAAAAACAACACATTTAAATAATTAAAGCGGGGGGCTTTTGTTAATTTCCACCGCACGCACCCCGAGGATCATCAACATCATTATTCTGCGAGTATCAACGGCTCTTAATGCATTACGCGCTCCGTTGGAGGGACGTCTTTACGAGAGGGATGCTTCCCCTCTGTTTCCGCCATTTTGAATCCGAGGGTAATAATTAATTGAAGACAAACACTCACATACCCACACAATACGGTCGTTTTCGAATTTCGAAAAAAATCGAAAATAAACATTGTCGTTGCGTGTGATTTATCGAACCGGCGCTCTTTTAATTTTGCGACCTACGGCACCGCTCTCCCTACGAATCGCATATTATATGTATACGTATTCAGTTTGCCACCCGCGAGAAACCGCAATTAATTTTGCGAAACACCGCGATTTATTATTTATGATAATAAAGACGCTGACATTGTCCCAGGTACGCTTAAAATATGACGACGTAGTGTGTATTGCGCAAAGCTCCAAAGTCGAATTGAATCTCGTCTCGCCGAGCAGCTGATTTATAAATGCCGAACGGAAGGACAAATAGGTGTTGCATAAACGAAGACTTTAGTGAGCGCTCCCAGGAGCTCATTTGCATTCTTATTAAAGAAATGCAATGACTTTGTATGGATTTTTACGCATTTAACTTCACTCGATCGGCTATTAACACGACTTTTTGTTATCAATTTCATAAATGGCGATGTGTTACATCGTAAGACTTTTTCATATGGCTGGACCAAATATTCATGGCAACATTATTAAAGTGATTTTTAGGGGGGATTTAGACACAAATGTTCCAAATAAAAGTTGTAGTCATTAGTTAGTTCTGATTAAATCTAAAATTTGGTAAGAATCGGTAAAGCGGTTTTGGAGAAAATTGAAAATTCACAAGACTAAAGTGTCCTTTGTCCTTAACTGATTCTGATAAAATCGGTCGCAAGTTTTCAGGGGACACAGCCTAAATACAAAATTTCAACTTTCCACTATTTATAGTTTCTGAGGAAACGTTGACCACACGCACCGTACATACACACACAGACATATTTTCAAAAACATGTTTTTCGAACTCAGGTGACCTCAAAACGTCCAGAAATGCCAATATCTCAAATTCTAAAATCAGCACAATTACAATACTCTCTCTTATTATATAGGTATATGAGAAAGTAAAAATTATTTATGTATACCTAACATACGTACTTACCAGAAAACCAAAAAATATAAAACCCACTCGCAAAACACTAAAAGCACCACAATCCACGAAAACTTTTCCGATTTTCCCAATGGAAACCATGTCGGCAATGACCAGATTTGCTTTGAAACGTCAAACGATATTTTAACAGTAAAGGCGCGTCCATAAGGAAATGTGCACCTACCTGAAAATAAAGAAGAAAGTCTATTAGAGTTGGAATTAAAAGAAAATTTGGATTCATTATACCTTAAGACCCTTACATCTCTTCCATCTCGGTTGTGTCAGAAGGCGCTCTCCGATGATCATTTTCTGTAAAGGGGAAACTGAATTGAAGAATCAACAACCAAACTACTCATTTTTGTAAATTAGACTAGTTTAAAATTACAAAATAACAAAATTTCCATTATAAAGTGACAAATATTATATAGTCAGATTACAAATACATATCTTCCTTTTTTGAAATTGTATTTTAAATATCTCATCATTTCCAATAATTGTTCTAAGTAAATTTTATCTTATCATGTGAAATTGAAACAAATTTAACAATCCTTAAATGTAACAGACACCACAAACTCAGATTAACCACACTCCCTCATAAACAATACTAAAAGGCACAATTATGTGGTTACTTGTGTTAAATTTATAAGATTCACTAATAATGATGGAAATTAATAAGATTTCAATGTAACTTGTAAATATTTTTCTGGCGGGATACTTTACCACTTACCCAAGGATTCCCAAGGCCCGAATCCCATCTCTCCTCTCATGTGTGGATCCTGGAGGCACGTCTTCTTTTTCCTCGCCATCCAAAAGACATCAACAATCTAAGACTTCTTTAAGTGATCAAAAATCAACCCTAACATTCAAAGTTTTGAACTGACGTTTCAGTGTTAATTTAAATGCCACACAGAAAAGATTTGTGTGCTTCCAACATTATATTTAGGAGCCATTAGGAAATCCGAGAGCCTAGACGCCAGTGATGGGAGTCGTTTTATTCACAAAATTCACTTTCACAATCACAAAGCATTCGATGTTCGACTAATTTTTCACATCCTATCGTGACCGAACGGTATAAGTAACTAACCCTACCGAGAGGTACACAATTAATCATCTCGACACCTAATAATGCTTATCTTAACGATTTTATTTTAATGAGCCTTTTTGCACACTTATTGATTTCGATAGTTTCTTATTTCGTAATATTATATTTTTGCTTCTAATAACACTTATACAACAGATATTTAAAAAACTAACCACTTTTTGAGATAATCCAAAAGAACCTAATAAAAATGACAATTACAATAGCTCTGTAAAAGAAAGAAATTCCTGATATTTATACTAATTTACAAGTGCATTAAGGGCCAGTTTTCTTAGAACGGATTCGAAGTCTATGTCATAAGGGAAGTTTACCGGACGGCATTCAACTACCTGGAAATCCCGTCCGAAATAATTTGCGACGGACTATACAATACCTTCTTTTTTATGGGTACCCCATTTGAGAAAGTACAAAACTACTATGATTTTTTATTTCCAAATTCTCAAGAAATCCCAAAAAACCCATTTTACCATTTTTCCAAATATTTTGCCAATACTGGATTTTTGACGGGACCATAAATCTGGCTTGTTTGTTGGGACTTCTTTACTACCTTATTAGGTATCTTCTCTAATGAGAAATCGACAAAGTGTCGTAAAGTACGGTTTTTGCACATAAAATAATAATTAGGGGCGTTTAGCAGGTCGTAAACGTCACTACAAAAGGCGTCACTAATTTCAGGGCACTCGGAATCACCTCAACCTAATGATAGTAATTGGAATATGTTGTTTGGGTCTCGTCAGGAAATTAATAAATTACTTAATATTGCTATTAAGTTTTGAAGATTTATTAGGTGGCTTTATTAGGTAAATATATTGATTAATCACGTTTTATAGCTCGGAAACCAGTGCACTACTTTTAGGGTCCCCCTTAATTAGTCGGTTAAATTAAAACAAATAATTCTGATACAGTTTTATTGAAAAGTCATATTTGAGAGCTTATACTATAGTAATGTGTAGTTTGCCGCCGGGTAACTTGGTCCCAATATAAATATATGTAGTCTATTATAAATATGGAAAGGTATATCTATATCGTATATGAATATATGGTACTTATATAAATATTTCTTCTTGTTCTTATACCATGTTTTTGTTTCAGGTAAGTAGTATAGTATTCGGTATTAGTCGTCGCTAAGGACACTAAGCACCCGACTAACTTGCAATAAGAGCCCGAATCATGTGGAAAAGCAATGAGGTTAATTTTGTGGTAAGTACTTGCCTTAACCTGAAATTTACGTTATTCAAAATCGGCATAGTTAACTTTGACTGTTCCTGTTGTCAACGTTCGACATTCTTTACTTCCAGCTGTTGCATGCCGTACTATTTTTACCTAAGAATTCATAGGGCGATGATAATATTTTAAAGAATTTGTGCTTACCGATACTTTGAAACTTTATAAAAATTTATCTTATGATAAATAGTTTGTTTTCATATCATTTTCTCCATAACGTACTTATATTGATATAGTTACTTGTTGGAGAATTGAACAAGGGAAAATATTATTATTGCTCTCTCATGATCATCGTTTTCAATTCTGCCTGGCACAACCATCAAAATTCACAGCAAAAATTATATTTTCCTTTAAAGTACTAAGAAACTGAAAAGTTTATAGATAGATTTGTAACGCGAAAAGCAGTTGTTCATTTATTATTATATTTAATAAAAAAAGTTGAAAAATAAAAATAAAATATTAGAATTAAAATCAGGTAATAATAAAATAATAATAAAAAAGTAATAAATAAGGTAATAAAAAAACAGTTTTTTTCTAATAACGTTATACCGATCAAAAAAATAGTACGATCCAGAATAATTAATAAGAATACTTAATTATTAATAACAATATTTAAGAATACAGCTGTAGGAAACCAAAATAAGTGAAATTTTTTGCAGAGGTGTTACGAATAATGTCGGTAAAAGTATATAATACGTTCCTATATTAAATATAGTCAAATAAGTGGTTCTTGTAGTCATAGCTTAGAAAATAACTAAAAATGAGATTTTTGATGCTTTTAAAGGTGTTTCAAAGCTCCAATTGTTCAGTAAGAACATCGAGTAGTTTTCTACTACATATAATACTAAGGAAAAGCTGGTTTTTCGGACTGCGGTTGGCTGGTCCAACTCGTCATTTTAGACACACTGTTATGACATATGTGAAGTTGAACATTAATCTTGAACCTTACATAAATGTCTGCTCAGAATTGTTTTCATTGAATACTAAATGAAAGCAGTCGACTTTTTACACGATCATTTATATCATTCATCATAATTTTTTAGTCGAAATCGTAACATAATCTATTATTACTGCACTCGTTGACCGATGCAAGAACAAATATATGAGATTATATAGCTAATCAAACTCTTAGAATGCAAGAATTAAATACCTAATTGCCGCAATTGTTATTGTAATAGTAATAAGCAATGGTATGCACAGTAAATATTCAGATAACTTTATAAATAATAGCCGACAATACCGCTAACGTCCAGCTGTGTGCTGCCGCCGTCGCCGCCGACGGAGTGGAAGGGAGCTAGATGCGTCATCTCATTCCCGCATGGCTCACATTGGTTGTGTGGTGCCGGTCTCTCTTTCACTCGGACGCTGTAATGGAAGAAACGGGATGGTTATGGACAAAAAATACTACTTTGAAGAAAACGATAAACTTATGTGCAATTTAAATTTATTTATGCAAACTTTTCCCATAAAATCACCTAAAATCAACTTTAAATGATCTTCAGCCTAAGGGTACAGTCCAACAAACTTTAGATTTAGATTCAGCAACCCCAAACACCTATATAACGTATGATTGGAACGTACTCTTCGTCATTTAGAATTTGTGGACTATAAACCACCTAAAATGACTTTAAAATGATCTCAAAAAAATAACCTTTCGTGATGGAGCTAGGCGGACCCCAGATTCAGACTCAGCGACCCTGAAAACCTATATAACGTATGGTTGGAACGTGCTCTTCGCCATTTAGGAGTTTTGCATAACAGACACCCCTAAAATGACCCCAAAAAAAACCTTACCGGAGGGAGCCAAATGGACTCTGGATTCGCACTCAGCGACCCCAACAACATAAAGTCTATATGGTTTGGTGAGTGGAATCGAAAATTATTTTTTTGTGGGCCTGTGTTATGGGGAAAATTTTCGTTACAATATATTTTCTGTAAACTTGAGTTATGCCTTAAACACATTCTCAAGGAGACTTCGTCCCCCTTGGGCGTGACAATGGTATAAAAATTTTGCGTGTTATCAGTACACATTTAATGAATATTTGCAAGAGTTTTCAGTTCGTATTTTCCGGTCCCGATTAGTTATCGTTATCATATTACGGAAGATGTTAACGATCACATGAGTGACTATTTCCTGCTTGAACCTTGTTATGTTAAACAGTTCACAGAATGTTTACAATTCGTTACGGTTGTGATGACTTGTGCGGTTTCCCCATCCCCCAAAGCACCACCTTTATTACTGCTAATAGCTTTGAAGTTATCCCCAGGAAGTTTCCTTTTCTCCATCTGCCTGTCTCCTCTTTCCACGCGTCCCCTCATTAGAAACAACCTCAAGCCCTCCATGGCTCATCATTAATATTTAACTGAACGACCTTCATTAACCCCAGTAATTACACCCCACGAACGTAAATAATTAACCCTCGATGACTGAGAATCTCGGAAGGCGAAATTATAAATAGTCGGAGAGAGTGTAAATCCTTCGGTGTGCGGTGGTTCGTCTCTCTTTCCCTATCTCTATCTTACGCACATACTCGTTATCACACTTTCTCCGTTTTCGGGATCCTGCCGCGTTATAGGTGTACGCGTACGGGGGAGCAGTTTGTGATTCCCCCAGGGGCCGATTCCGAACCGACCCCTTACCGCACTGGCTGCCATCTGTTAATACCTCCCCTGTTATAACGGTCAATGCGTGCGTTCGAGTTAAACGCGGGAAATATACGACGTGTCCGGAAGAAATATATGTACAAGGAATGCTGCATGTGCGTCGCTGTATATAAGGGTGCTAGATCGCTAGGCAGGGACTTAACGGGAACTATGGATGGCTCCGCCGTAGCTTTCGCTGCCTTTGGAGGAAATTTAATACGGTCCCGTTAGATTTACACCGGGGAAGATAAAAATATTCCAGCGGAACCGTCGGATATTTTGTCGCGGGATCTGCGTGCCGGATAAGAGGGAGGGATTCGGATTCGAACGTTTCGAACGATTTCTTTTTTATCTGCGCGGGTTAATGCTGGGTTTTTAATGGCGGACTCCCCTACGTTCTAGATTTTTATCCACGACCTCGTACGTCATGTGAGATGTGAGTCTACGAGGAAGGGTGAATAACCAACGAACGGAATTTCAGGCTGATCTCGGTTCCAGATTTCATAAGTGACTGACGGATCTTCTTCAATAAGTTGATAATCAAAAGCAGGAATCTATATCACTTTATGCGAAGCTAGTTCAAGAATGGCGTATGCAATCGTTCAGAATGAGAACTTTGTAACGTTTCCTTGAGATCACCAGTCAACATCCAAACTACACATCTTTCTCTTGAGTTCTTTTGAAATAAATAAAATAATAATAATGAAATATATATACCAAAAATTATTACTATTATAATACCTATGTTACGTCACGTTTTTTTAAGTATCACGAATTAGCAACGAGTTGAATTCTCGTTCGTTAATCTAACTAATTCTGAGTAACGCAGCGCTACGTCGTACCATGTGAGAATAAGTCGTGTAAATTTGAACGCTATTCTCCGATTAGTTTATTCATTATCAATCTGTACATTAATTGCACAACTCGAAAATCTGTCTCGCTTTGGCCGAAAACCATTTACGACCGGCTTCCGGTCTGATACATTTTTAAAGAAGAAGACAAGACGCCTACGTGACCCAAAGCCATCATGTGGTGGGAGATTGATAGTTGCTAAATGGGGAGTTTAGAAGGCCCCACCAAGGTAAGTATGTCACTTCCGGTTAGTTTTATATTTGTTTGATTAGTTTGAAAATTAGTTGGACATTAGCGAAATTCAAATCAGTTCGGATCAGTTGTCTTGACAAACTTTTGAGAAGTGAACCCCAAAATTTGAGGGGCCCCGTTGTTCAATTGGAGTCAACGATAAATCTGTGCGTTAAATTAAGTTGTATGTGTAAATAGGATTGGTATTACGTTGTTTTTTTTTATTGGACGTTCCTAATTAAACTGCTATAATAGTAAATTTGAGTTTCTTTCAGCCAACCCAATATTCTTTATAATAAGTAAGTAAAAATAATACGTAACAAATATATTATTAATTATAACAAAAATAATGAATAAATAATTCTCAGAATATTTCAGACAACATTATTCCAAGGCTGATCTCAGTTCTAGATCTCATAAGTGATTGACGAATCTTTAATTTATATGTATATATGGCGGGGGTCATAGGCCTGCTGCCGCTTCCCTCACTTCAATCTCCATTCTCTTGTATTTTCCTAGTCTCCTTCATTCATTTTTTTTTTCTTCGTGGTTAAGAAACCACGAGAATCAATAGAAGACTATTCCTTTTCTCCACGATGTTCTTGGTCTGCCTTTCTTTCTTCTCTTGGTTGGTATGTACGATATCAGTTTTCTTGGCCATCTTTCGTTCTTCATTCTCATCATATGGGCATGTTAGATATCAGCTTTCTACACAGTTGTTTTCAAACGACATGATTAACAAAATTACAAATCGTTGTGTGGCACATGTGAGGAACCGTACTAAAATAAGTTGTAATTTTACAATTTTTATGTGGTAATAATACGCGTATTGTAGTTTTACTGAACTAATCGTCGATTTCCAATGAAAGGTTTTTGAAAATTACATTGTTTGTAATGTTTTTAGTAAAATTACAAAAAAAATATCGTAACTGCAATTACCATGCTACCATCGAAAGTTAATAAATACTTTTAGCGTTTTTACAACTTTTCTCTGAAAAATATAAGTTACTTTGTAATTTTGTCAAAAAGTTAACTTCTTTTAAACGTATTGTACTTTCACTAAACCATTAGTCAATCTCAAAAAAAAATGTTTTAAAAAATTACAAATATTGTTTGTAATTCAATTTACTGCAGTTTTTTGTAAAATTACAAGAAAATGTCAAGCTCTTGTATCGCAGATTGCCTGCATATTGGTCCACCCATTTCGAGCGAGCGTTGCGTGCCGTTCACGTCAGATGTCGCTTTTTGCGAAAAGTGCAATCAACCCTATTCCGTATATCTGGTAGGTAGATAAGGTGGACAAACTGATTTTAGGAATCTCTCGAATAAAATCAATACAAATATTTGTTTTGTATTTGTTATCTTTGAAGTTTTGACAACAAAATATCAAATCTTTATTTTTCAGTGAGTAATGTATGCAATATTACTAAAACTTCCCTGAACAGTCGGTTATCTCCGTTGTTTGTTAAGTAGTTATTTTTAAATTGGAATATTGGGAGGATTTTCTCTTTGTACGAAATTATGCATTGAAGTAACGACAAAAATCGCGCGTTGAAGCTAATTCGTATAAATCGTCCTGTTTGTGATTTTAATTTCACACAATTTGTTGTGATAATTTAGTTGAGTTGAGATGAACCATCGCTATAAAAAATTGTATTTTCTAGAATTGCTTCATTACATAATCGATGGTGTCGAGGCACGTCATAAATTACTAATTTTAAACTACGAATAACCGTCATTAACTAATATTTTATTGTCATCGGCTTGTCATATTCTAAAAATAACTTCGTGGTGTGCACTCCGCGCACATATTAACAAACACATGCACTTAACCTTTCGCAGTGCCTTTCAATTAGAATTTTATACGGCGAGAAGAGAGGTACCGGCTTTTTATGAAAGCAATTGATTCCACATTAACGCTAATTAATCACGAGAGTTGATTTATTAGTCGCAGGAAGTCTGTTTTAAATCATAATTTCAAAGCCACGTTCCGATGTTTAATGTCTTGATTCGGTCCGTACTGGTAATGAATAATGAAAGTACGTGATTGTGCATGGAAAGCGTGGAATCGTCGTGTTTCAATAAAAATAATTATAAGCGCATCTTCTTCTCCAGGCCTCCCTATCCATCCAATCTTGTTCTCCAATTCCTCTTCTCTCTATATCCGTTCGAACTTGTTTTGTCCATTCCTCTGGAGGTCTACCTCCTTTTCTTCTATATGGCGGTTGCCAATTGAAAATCCTATTGGCCAACGATATCATGGAGGAAATCAAAGCAAGGATACAGAGTGGGAATAGGTGCTATTTCGCTCTGAGGAAACCAATGAAATCGCAATTGTTATCACGAGTCCACAAAAGTCAGAATACACCAATCGGTGATTGGACCAGCAATCTGCTATGGCTTTGAGACCTGGACACTTACACAACGCAATAAACTGTTCCTCCAAAGATTGGAGCGAATGATACTAAGAAATATGGAAATGGAACAACTGTACCAAAGCCCAAACATAACGAAGTATATAAGTCTCATCGACTATGATGGGCTGGACACCTCCAGAGGGCTTCCAATGACAGGCTTATTAAAAGACAGTGTGGGAGCACAACCCGGTAGGAACAAGACCATTAGGGAGACCGAGGCTCAGATGGAGACACAACATAGTCAAGGACCTAAAAACTACGGGAATCCGACAACTGGAGGGAAGCCATGATGGACAGAGATGTATGGAGGCAGGTCGTCTTTGCAGCTAAACCCGATGAAGGGTTGTAAAGCTACTGAGAAGAAGAATAAATTAGTTGGCGAAGACTTTGTGTTTTCTTCTGGTTTACCATGGCCAACTTTGGGAATCTGGACAACTTTCTGTCGTTGAAGTCAGCTAGTCGAGCGCATGTTGTCCATTTCTACAAAGGTTATTACTACGTAAGAAGAGCCTCACTAAAATATGGTTCCTCAACGAGCATCTAACCAACAATGTCTTTCCACGCCCGATCTCTCTGAAAACCAATACTACCTTCAACGTGATGAGGAGATCTCTCCAAAAGGCGAGGGAGTTCTGGATACGAGAATAAGTCTACTCCCTTTACTGCCGACTGAACTTCATCAATTTGGAGTTGAAGATGGCTTTCTTCATGCTCACTTCTAGACTGAACAACCTAGAATTCACCACTGGGGATATCGAGGCTCAGATGGAGAGACAACATAGCCAAGGACCTGAAAACTACGGGAATCCGACAACTGGAGGGAAGCCATGATGGACAGAGATGTATGGAGGCAGGTCGTCTTTTTGCAGCTAATACCGACGAAGGGTTGTAAAGCTACTGAGAAGAAGAATAAATTAGTTGGCAAAGACTTTGTGTTTTCTTCTGGTCTACATTTACCACGGCCAACTTTGGGAATCTGGACAATCTGTCGTTGAAGTCAGCTAGTTGGGCGCATGTTGTCCATTTCTACAAGATAAGGCTATTACTACGTGAGAAGAGCCTCACTAAAATATGGTTCCTCAACGAGTATCTAAGGAACGGGTACAATGTCTTTCCGCGCTCGATCTCTCTGAAAACCAATACTACCTCCAACGTGGCGAGGAGATCCATCGAAATGGCGAAGGAGTTCTGGATACGAGATTAAGTTTACTCCCTCTACTCCCTACTGAACTTCATCAATTTGGAGTTGAAGGTGTCTTTCTTCACGCTCACTTCTAGACTCAACAAACTAGAATTAGACACGTTAGAAAGGGATCTCAGCGGTTGGTGGGAGGACGTAGGTAGAAACATCATCAACCAATACAGAAACAAGTTATGCTTGCTTAAACACCAAGCTAAGCACGCAGGGCACACAGTTAAAAAAACTAATTAGTTTGTGAAGACTTTGTGTTTTCTACTGGTCTACAATTACCACGGCCAACTTTGGGAATCTGGACAACCTGTCGTTAAAGTCAGCTAGTCGAGCGCATGTTGTCCATTTCTCCAAGACAAGGTTATTACTACTTGAGAAGAGCCTCACTCAAATATGGTTCCTCAACGAGTGTCTAAGGAACAATGTCTTTCCACGCTCGATCTCTCTGAAAACCAATACTACCTCCAACGTGGCGAGGAGATCTGTCCAAAGGGCCAAGGAGTTCTGGATATGAGAAGAAGTCTACTCCTTCTACTCCCGACTGAATCAATTTGGAGTTGAAGACGGCGGTCTTGACATTCACTTCTAGCCTCATCAACCTATAATTCGACACATTAGATAGGGATCTCAGAGATTGATTGGAGGATATGGGTAAGAACATCTTCAACCATCACAGGAACAAGTCACGCTTTCTTAAACACCAAGCTAAGCCCGCAGGGCACACAGTTAAAAAATTAATTAGGTTGCGAAGACTTTGTGTTTTCTTCTGGTCTACATTTACAATGGCCAATGGCCAACTGTGGGAATCTGGACAACCTTCTGTCGTTGAAGTCAGCTAGTCGAGCGCATGTTGTCCATGTCTACAAGACAAGATTATTACTACGTGAAAAGAGTGTCACTAAAATATGGTTCCTCAACGAGTGTCTAAGGAACAATGTCTTTCCACGCTCAATATCCCTGAAAACCAATAGGTACTAAGAACGAAGGTTGTCCAGCGACTTGAAGGTGGCCATAGTAGTTAAACCATAAGAAAAACGCCAAGTGATTACCACCCATTTATTACCAAAAGAGCGACCGGTTTCGACTGTCTAACAGTCATCTTCAGGCTCGTACTAAATACATGAGGAACATTAGAAATTGGAAGGTAAGTATCTTATAAAGCAATACTCACATAAGAAATCATTTTAGGGCTACAGCTGAGCAATATGTGAACAACATTGACCATCTAGAAAGTATTCTAATGCGATGTGGAACAAAAAATTAGGGTCCCAACTAAAACGGCGGGGGGGGCATGCGCAATATTTCAAAAGTTTCAAAATTGGCGGGTACCAGTAGAACACCAACAACCAAACACAGAAACAAGAATATTCACAGGATGAAGATAAGTGACAAATCAACAACAACATAACCTTAAAAGATGTTTAAGATGGAATTTTTACTTAAATAGGTTAAGTCATTCACGCAAACCACGTTGTTAATTTTGCCAATTTTACCAATTTTGAAACTTTTGAAATAATACCCAGACCCCCCCCCCCGTTTTAGTTGGGGCCCCAATTTTTTTTGTACCACATCGCATTTGAATACTTTCTAGAAGGTCAATATGTTAGTCCTCTCCCACACCCGTGTGGACTATCACGTAACAACCTCTTAACGATGAGGACGTTATTCCTATTAGGGCTCTTTCCATGTTTCCTATGAGTGTTCCTGGTCGATTTGTGAAGGAAAATTGTTTAATTTTTAACTGTTTATGTCGGTTTTAACTGTGACGTCTTACATATTGTTCAGCTGTAGCCCTAAAACGATTTATTATGTGAGTATTGCTTTATAAGACACTTACCTTCCAATTTCTAATGTTCCTCATATATTTAGTACGAGCCTGAAGATGACCGCTTGAGAGACGAAACCGGTCGCCCTTTTGGCAATAAATTGGTGGTGAAGACTTGGCGTTTTTCTGATGGTTCAATAGGTACTACCTCCAACGTGGCGAGGAGATCCATCCAAAAGGCGAAGGAGTTCTGGATACAAGAAGAAGCTACTCCCTCTATTACCGACTGAGCTTCATAAATTTGGAGTTGAAGATGGCGTTCTTCACACTCACTTCTAGACTCAACAACCTAGAATAGAATTCGACATGTTAGAATGGGATCTCAGAGATTGGTTGCAGGACATAGGTAAGATCATCTTCAACCATCACAGGAACAAGTTACGCATTCTTAAACACCAAGCTAAGCTCGTAGGGCACACAGTTAAAAAATTAATTAGTTGGAGAAGACTTTGTGTTTTCTTCTGGCTATAAGAAGAGGTAGGATAGATAGTGATATTCCGTCGCATTCCTTTCTTCCTTCAGGACGGACTCCTTCGTGAAAGGCAGTTAGGTTTTCTCGCGGTTCGGTCTACTTTTTCGACGTTCCGACGGTTCTAATCCGGACCGATAGCTTTTTCCGCGCCGCGGCCATGCATTAATCAACGTCACGGAGTTTTTCCTCCTGTCGCACGGAGGCACGATGTCCTGCTGGGATCCGTTTATTTTCCTGCATAATTTAAAATTAGTCATCTCGCATCGCTCCGAAGACGACGCGTCTCCGTCGGATTAAACGCGACGCGCATAAAATGTAACAGGAATTAATCGAAGTCGAGTTCGATGAATGTTCCGATGGTATTTTTGTGTATGATCGATAGGAGTTCTGTGCCAACTTTTCGGTCCAAGAGGAGTAAATCTCACGTCTGCTACGTCCATTTTATAGTACTTTTGTATAGATATTAACTTTCTTAGTTGAGAAACAGTTTGAAAAACGTGGCATAGTACCTTAAAGGTAATAACTAGAGCCCGGATGTTCATGTATTAAATTTTTTTAAAATATGCAGACAAAATGGCACGAAATAATCTTAAAATAGGCAATAAAAAAATAAAATTCGCTTAACATTTGACATACGTGGTAATTACAGCCCTTTTCTAAGTAAAAGTCTGGTATTAGTTCAATTTAAGAACAAAAAGGCACTTAAAGATAAAAGAGGCATTTATAAGAAGAAACGGCTCAAAGAAGCTTTTTTGGTATTTTAGGCATTTTGTCTGAACATCCGAGCCCTAGTAATAACCATTAAAAAGGTTTAGATGGGCAAGTCCTCTATCCCAAAATCGTTCTCTTCATCCCCGCCCCCGCATACCACTTATTCTAGACCCTTCGACCCTAGACCCAAATCTGCAGTAATATTGATTTTCGATAGAAGTGGCAACATCGATTTATAAGCGTTCAACGTGACATTTGCTTTTTTACGTTGCACTTCGTGAAGTGTTTTAGATAAAATCAAAAAAAGACACAATGGTTAATAACTGCTTGATATGCAAAATGTATAGCAATGAAGAAAAGGTGTTTGGATAATTTTTTCTTAGCTAAATCTGACAAATTGATAAGGAAATTTATAGTTATGTATCTTAACCTTAATAAATAAACAAGTTAATAAAATTTTAATAAACTATTGTCGCGATGTGGCCCAAATTAGCGAAAATAGGTCGCCGTCTAAGCTTATACAGCACCGAGGCGACCTTAAACCGAAGGACGATACGACTCTCGGACAGGTACGACATCACGTTCGTAAACATCCCGCGTGTATGTATACAGCTCGATCATAACGATCAAGGGAGTCAGTCTGTCACCCTGTATCACGTCACGCTGCCCGTCTGAGAGCCCGTCCTTTTCGGCATGCCGCTAATTAGAGGAGCCTCGCACCTGCTGCCCTTCGTCACTCTGAAGTAAGTAACCACCTCCCTTTTGACCTCTTTTCTCATTTCTTATCATTTGCTCATTTGCCTTAATTTTGTACGATGTTCTCTCCCCTATATTTAGTGTCCAAATAAATATTGTTATGTGTTACCATGCTTTCTTTTTAGCTTCTACCTAGCTACACCCCCAACCAGAGCACTCCCTTTGGACCCTAGGTCCTCAGGCGTGTGACACTATTACACGATTAGAATATACCATGATATGACAAAAAAGTTGAATATAGTCGCAACAAAATATAATAAGATGCATTTGGACAATATTAAGCTTTTTTCGTGATGAGTAGAAACTAAATATCTTGGTTTTCCAATTTTGCTTCCTTTTGACCATTATTATTATTGATAGGCTTATGGATAACTGTCTTGTTAGCTGTCACAATTTGTCGACGGCGGCCATATTTTCTTCCCTTTTGCACCTCGCTCATGTTGTTGGCATGTAAACAAATATTTTCTTATGAGGAACGCCGGGTCTAGCTTTATTAATGTATTTTAATTTTGAATTATTTATTAATTCATTAATGTATTATATGTGGTTTTTTATTAATATTATTAATATTTATTTTATTTATGTATATATTTTAATATATTAAATATATTTTTAACAATTTTTATTGATTGTAATGCAAAACATTTCTAATCTATTTTTTTAATATTCAGGAATGCATATTCTAAATTAATTTAATATAATTCGACCAAAATTATACTGTGACAAAATAATAGTCGTTCTTCATTCCTGGTGTTCAATTTTTGAAATGAACCTATGAAACAGATTTAGAATAATACAGTAGTTACGTAGTTTAACAACAACCATGTGTATTTGGAATAGTATAGGAAAATATAATATAAAATAAGTGTTTCAATAAAAAAAGTGATGAAATGACATATCATATAAACTATTATAAACACACCAAACAGTTATTTGACAGTCAGTCAAAGTAGAAGGTAAAAGGGCTGCACTTTACCTTAAAAACGTGTATTGAACATGTGCATACATGTAATACATGTGTTAAACACTTGTATCAACGTGGGTGTTCCGTAAAACACGCAGTACACAAAATTTACCCATAATCATTATTTTATTTCCACTTGATGGTTACGGTTCCAGTTACTCGTGGCATGGTACAATAATACTCGTCACTTCATCAGTCATAATAATTTTTCCTACCTTCTATGTCTATATCCAAACTACACATAAAACTCTATTGGTCATTATCGCCATATATGCCCGATTTGGTTGTAGATATAAAATGCAGAATGTCTTAAGTGGTTACATAAATTTGCTGAGCTGTTATCTTATACCTGACCAGACAGTCAAGAGTGACACGTTTCACAAGTCATGGGAATTTTTTTTGAAATTTCAATTTCGATGAAATTATGTAAGATGTTTGAAATAACTTTTATTAAAGATGAAACTTTTAAGAAATCTCATACACAACTTTCCAAACACAATATAACACAGAATAAGCACGTTTCAGTGTTTGTATAGATTTTTCTGAAACCCTGAAAGTAAACCTTAACCATCCACTTTTAAAATTTAAAGCTTGAAATAATTTCAAAAATGAATATGCTCAGAACATTTAACAAGTAAGTCATTTTTAATTAATTTTACTGTTTACTTATTGCCAATGACGTGGGCGTTGACTGCTCCAGGACGAATTTTGAATCTTATATCCTTTTCAGTAATCAGATTTGAAGTGTCTTGGCCCAATAACTGAACTAATAATACACATGTACTAACTTTGACAAAAATGGATTAGGTTTGCTTATTAGTAGGATTTGCTGACTTTTTATCTCTTGTCATTCAGAATACAACAAGCGAGTGTAAAATCTGTGTTTATTCTCACAAAAAAAATAAGTACAATTAACAGAAAAGTAGTGCCATTCACAGAATTGCGATATACACATCGCAATGAATGTATGCAAAATTCTGCTCGTTGCAGCTAACTTGTGTTAATTAGGGTAATTTGGAATATTATTACGACTGCGATAATATCTACTTTAACTGGTGACTCGTTTAGTATTATGGTGAATAGTACCGAAGATTGCCTGGCGATAATTCTTCCTTAATTTCAAACTTTTTAAATGTTTTCATGTTAATTCTGATAGTACCGGTGCCTCTTTCCATACACTAGCTCACTGTCATTATTGGTCTCTCTCTACTATCGTCTTCTAGGATCAAGCTAACTATCACCCATTGGATCTCCTTGGCTTAATCGTTCCTCAGACTCTAAACTGTTAAAATGTTCTTTTGTCTACTTCGATTGAACTGATGGTGCTTTTTTCGACATATCAATGTCTAGATTCTGGTGGAGCTTAAGTTTAATGGACCATTCGGCCATATTAGAACTATGCTGAGGTAATTGGGAGTTCTGAGTGTGTATGTTGAGGTAAGGGTTCTGCTGAAGTCATTCAACTGTACTGAATGGCACCAACAGGTCATTTCTTCATTTGTCTTTAGTTTCAAACTGTTTAGGTCTTGTTTTTGTTTATTCATACATCACTTTCTTATCCTCTTATGTTAATGTACTGAATAACATAAGTATCAACGAAGAGGGTGAAATAATAGACTTTTTTCAAACTGGTCAGTCTCGTGCCGGCGTTCACGAGCATTCTGGATTGATCTAGTTTCCATGATTGCAACTGGTTACAGGTTTAATGGGGACGCTTGCAATCAATACAAAACGGTTTTATTTTCACTCACTGCTGTTAACAGTAATTTGATTTTTCAGTAAATTTAATAGAAGCTCGCTTTTAAGAAGAGTGGATTGAGTTGTTCCTTATCGAGCTGATTACTTCTGGCCGAGGAGATGTTTCCGTCCGCGTGAACAGTCCGCTAGCTTTACAACTGCACTTTCGTGGTCTGGCTTCGTCCGCGGCTAAGGGACTGAAATATCGACCAAAGAGTATATAAGTTTCCAATCTCCTTAGGCCTGCGTGCCTCATCGCGTTAGAGCCGAAAAGAGGAGAAAAAAGTTCTCTCCTCTTCGTATAGAAGCGAGAGGCACTTTAGCTCGACGGGCACGTACGCGGGCGCGTATATATATATATAGGAAGATATTAAGTTTCGGATATGGTCTATTGTTACCTTCTTGCGTTTCCTTAACAGAATCAAATGGTAATTTAGTCCCTCCTGAAACAGACTTAGTAGATTAAATTCGAGACGCTCGGATTAGGTTCTATCGCTCTCTCTCCTCTCCTTCGTCCCTTCCCTCTCCTCCTCCGGGAGAGATGGGGCGAGGAGCCAGTTTTCCGGACCTCACGTTCCCCGCATATCGCCATTGCGTCGTTTATAGTTCGTGACAAATCATTTTTACACGTTTCTTTGGAAAGTCGTCAGATACAGAAGACAATCAAATTGAATGAGAGTAGGTGACAGTTGACGTGGCCGCCTGTAATTTACGAACCATGAAACTACTAATAGTCTAGTCGAGAAGTGTGTTTTCTGGGAAAAATAGTTAGAAATTTCCTCCTATTTAAGGATCTTTTTTGTGATTTCCCCTATCGTTTATGGTTTTTGAGTTATCATGAAGATATTGAAATAGCCTTTTTTTTTCGTTTTTTGTTCCTCAAAACGCCTTTCTCAGATTTGCATTTCGCTTCTAATGAGCTATCGCTCATATTTTTCGAAGCCTTCTAACTATTTTTCGCAGAAAACACACTTCTCGACTAGACTATATTAAAATAATATTTCATGAATTATTATACCTACTCCTACTACAAGTTTGTTGTGTAAACGAATGGATTCTTGTGATGTTGGGCATTGTTTGGTAGATGATGGGTAAAAACAAAGAACAAAGATTTTTCCAATAGTTTCATGATTGATTTTAATCCCTAATTGATTCTGTCTTATTTATACCTGAAAGCATAGCCGTTACGATTAAATAACAACCGGTTCTCTAACGTACACCTTTTTTTCGTAAATTATCTATAAATCAATGCAAACCACTAATGCAATTATTGGGCACACTATTACGACTTATCAATCAATCAATAAACAGCCTTTTTTTGAAAGTACTCGTACGACAACTATAAAACATAATGTAACACTTAGGAAATACAAAGTTCAAGCGGTATTTGGCTAGAGTTAGACTTTTTCTTTATAATCTCTGGGTTTTGCTTTAATGAATCCAGAATATCATCATAAATGTTCATTTATTTACGCACCATTTGAAAAATATACGCTTAAATTGTTGTAAAGAAACTGTAAAAAAATTGCCAGCAATTAATTTTTTTCCTAATTTCCCTAAATAATTAGATAAACTGTTCATTTTAAAGAAGAGATCATTAGAGAAAACAGTTTAAATTGTACACTTTTCGTCATCGGATGTAAACAGAAAAATATGTTTAATCCAAAAATAGATATTAGTATTAACGAATTTATAGTGAATTTATAGTTCCTACGTGCTTTATAGTGAACAAAATTTTTTGGAAAATTTTCTAGAATACTTATCTCTGCATAGCACCTTCAGATTTTGCCTCGAAGAACTTCTTATGGGTCATGTACATTCTTTAGCCCAATTACTCGTTGATGATAGCCCAGTAAGGGTGGCAACAGGATTCTATATTGATTTCAAGTCATAGCTAATTAGAAATTTAATAACTTCAAAAAATTGTATTACAGTGATTTAGAGTTTTCGGGATTGTATGAAATAAAAAAATGAAGAGGGCTCATTGTGAAAAAAATACCCAAAAATGGTTATTACGTCCTGAAATAGGGCAATTACTATCAAAGTAATTTATTCTTCCCTTTTCACTAATTTTTTGAATAAATTTTCATTCACTAATTTACTATTCATGTTGCTGTGGAATTGGCAGTTTTTAGGTATCGAAGCTTTGAAGAAAGCGCAATAATCTTTAGGTTATAAGATAATAATCGTCGTAAATGAAATCTGATCAAAAACTTCTTCTAACCTGTATCATTTTTGAAAATTTTCTAAAATTATAGTGCATAATACCATTACTGCTAAACTAGTAAACTAGCTACATGATGTTATTTTTTTTAGGAAATAGTGTTTAAATAGTGTTTCCATAATATACTGTAATGCGAGAAGTAAACAAAGCGACACATGTTTACTACTTCAAAAGAATTACTGGGACGCTTAAAAGGCAGCTGCATGAATTCTCCGGGATTGTTGTTTACGGAAAGTAAATTGGTGACCTTATGAACATTTCCTGCGTAGGCGTTCTAGAAAGTACGAGAACCATCTCGATCATGGTTGGGGTGTATATATAAGGGGGCTTGTGATCGAGGGAGTTAGTTAGAAGTAGAGAAGCAGACGTGAACGCGACATACGATGCGAAAGCGGAGCAGTACAAATAAATTATGTAGTGTCTAGTCTAGTGTACAAGTAGTTAAGTGTGATAAATAAATTAGTGTTCAATTAATGTAAATAAATTATAAAATAAACGCTACAATACTATTTAGTGATTAATAAATAGATTTAGTGATAAATATAATTTTAATGATCGATGGTGTGTCGGTCACTAATATTACTGTAATTATGTGTAATAATATGTGTACTCTAATATAATCCTAGGCTGTGCCGCAATGCTCGAGTTTATATTTATTTGCTTAAAAAATGACCATTACAGCAACGAAACATTGAAAGCATTTTACCTATTTTTCAAGCATATTTAACGAAACATTCAATCTTGTAATTATTATTAACCTTCGTGAGTAATGGGCAATATTTCTAAATTAAAAATAAATGTCTCGATGACAGTAATCAATTCTTAGCAGCAAATCTGTGGCGTCATATTTAGCTAATCCATTTTATCTTTTGGGAAAGTAAAGTCAAAATAAACAAATTTGGAGCATTTGAGTTCCACCTACATATTTAATGGATCTGGTAAAATACAAAATTTAGGAGTAACACTTCTATGAGTCTCTCCATCTTTTTACAAATAAGTTACAACATATAAGTAATATCTCTCATTTTCTCGTTTTAGTGCTTTTTTGTACGTCACAAAACGTCACTACTTTTCATGATCCGTGGGTAGGCCACACGCCTTACCGTTCTTATAACAAATGTACCTCGCCCAAAGTTAACCAAATTCCAGCCAGATGGCGGAAAATATGAAACCTGCAATCCACCTCTATGCATTTACACTGCTGATAGAAAGCAAAGTCGCTTGGGAGATGATGACGGTTCCACTGAGTCAGACATTTCACAAGGTAACAAGTCAAGACTTGTGATTCATGAGTCTATCCTGTTCGTTCCTTCTTAATGAAGAGAGACGATGCTCCCTTTCTGTCACTGTGTTTTCTGATATGCGTTGCAATATCGGATCGTTATTGAAGCCTGAGGAAGGGGCACATAAGTTTAGAGACTCGTCTTGTTCTCGACCGTTCTCTTCGCGAACTCATAAGACTGATCCCTACTTTGCCAGTTTCATGAAAGAATTTTAATTATTTGACTTTCTATCGCTTTCCCGCCTTTAGAAAACCACCTTGCTATATCACACTGCAGGTTTTCCTTACTACAAACGCATTTACTAAATAGTCGCTCTTCCTGTAATTGTAAATAATTGCTTCAGTTATGAAGTTTCCATCTTCTTTATTACCAACACTTTGTTTTTGTTAAATTATACACCAATTTCTCCGCAGCTATTAAAGTGTGTATACTTTGTTGTTAAAATTACTAAATATATTTGGAACGTATCAAAATATGCAAATCTCCGCCCTTCACATAATTAAAATAAATATTTCATGTTTGCCGTTTAGCATTTTCCAATGGTTCGAGCTTTAACATTGTGCCTGAATTTCTCCATAGCCAGAAACTGTTTACTTATCTCTATTGTTACTTACGCTTAAAAAATATTTAAATTAACGAACACTGTTTAAATTATAAATTTAAATATCAACCTCGTAAAATAAATCCGGTCATTCACTCTGCTCCAAATGAAATGGTATATAAATCGTTTTTATCGCCCAGTTCGGCTGTTGGAATTACATCTCTTGTAAAAATTACTTTCGAGCTCGATCCGAAATGTCATAACGTACTGGCTAACGAATAGTTTTCTTCCTTTCCGCCTTTAACGGACGTATATATTATTTTATTCGTATATTGTTGCAGTGTTTAGCGCAAAATAAACCAATTTAAGTATTTTCCGACTTCTGCGTTTTACTTTTACGCACACAGTGAGCTTTAATACTCATTTTCCCGAGTACTAAAACTACGTAGGGGAATTTTAAAAAACTGGCGCCCGAGGTATCCGACCCTTTGAAACTGTAAAATCCTGGAACTTCGTATATTGCCAAATTTTACCAGTAACTGTCTCCTTGTCTATTTCTTGCCGCGGACGACGACAAAAATACTAAAAGGGTTAAAACCATTAATACTAGATTATAACAAAGTAAATGTTTAATATAACATTAAAATGTGGCCATTGTGTAACGCTGTTCACTATGCCCAATTCTTCTCTACTAGGCCATAAGTATAGCCTCGTCTTATTGAACCACACCAATACTAACGATTTTGCGAAATAGGGCACTACCGGTATATTAGAATATATACATCACTTACAATAAAAGTAGAAGTGGGAACAACATGTAACCTGACCCATAATTCGGCTTAACTTTTCGACACCATCGATGTGTGAATTTTTTTTGGCTTCTTAAATTTAGTGTGCGTGGATACTTTCGTACGAGCAAGATATTTACTTTCCCTCGCAGGCATAAACTTATGTTTTAAATCATCGTAACGGATTTCGTTAAAGGAATCAAGGGAGACTTCATTCGAACATTTCATACTCCGCTGATTTCCGTTCCTGCAACGAATTCCTTTGAACACGCGCTCGGCTGCCTCACGTCATAACGCATCATCGACCGTACTCTTATCATTTAAGGTACATATATATATGAGAACCTCTTTCCTTGATATTTTTTCAGGAGGGGCAAGTTCCGCGTGTTCGTATTTCTCGCATTGTCCGGACCTCGTAGCGCCTTTGAGGCTCCTTCCAGCTTCTCCAATCCTATTGTCCTCCTTTTTTTGCGATTCCGAGGGAAACTTTCCCGAGGCGAAGTAATTGCCGCACGGAAATCACGGACAGACGTAAGTTTAAACGCAGGAAATGAACGAGTAGTTTTTCACGAGAGGTACGTATATTGTGGATGTTTCGAAAAACACGACGTATGAATAATCGTTCAGAAACAACTGTAGCTCTACGATTTTAGTTCAAAATTTTCGTGGTCCACTAAGGAAGAACACCTTCTTCGAAAAGAAGTCTTTCCAATTTAGCCATGAGTTCGTTACACAACACGTTTACTTGCCAATGGGGGATGAACTTTCTACATTTCTCGCAAGTTAAACCTTGAAAAGAAATACCTAACTCGTGAACTGGTTTATAAAATAATTTTCAATTATAGACAATAACCTGATTCTATTTTATGAGGATTATAATGCAGATAGCTCCTGGTACCTATCTCTTGTGTGTGACCAATTTCGTTTTCAAAGCTGTGCTTTATGCCTCTTGCTTCTTTTCCCCTTTTTTTTCCTTGATTTTTACCTCTGGTCCCCTTTCATGTTCTTCTCTTTCCCTCTTCTCTTCTTCTATTTATCTCTTCGTGTCCTCATCAAGAGCTTATTTTTCTTCTTCAGTCTTCATCTTCTGTTGGTGGTAGCGCTACTCTTGGTCTCTTTTCTCTTGATCTTTCTTCCTTGTCGTAATCAATTGCCTTCCTTATTAGCGGGTTCATGTGCATCCCCAATCTTCTTAGCGTCTTCCTCGTCCTGTCCCTGATTTCCTCTTACATGGTTTTGATTCCTAAGTCTCTCCGTAGTTGCTCGTTTCTTGTATACCATAATGCGTCATCCTCATTGCCTGGTTCTTTATCCTCTTTAATTTTGTGATGTTGGTGTCTGATGCTTGTCCCCATGTTGCTGTTCCATATAAGATGATTTGCTTGTTGCTTGTTTCGTAGATCCTCTTCTTTATCCTCCTTCAGTGTCTTCTTGATGTGTTTTACCACGTCATTCTTCTATCGATGTGTATCCTTAGGTATTTTACGTCCATGCACCATTCGGTTCCTTATCCTGCTTTAATGTCTCTTCGATCCTGACGGGGAATGTCCTCTTCTTTAAGTAGTCCCATATGATCAGAGTATGCGCTTTTTCGAATCCTAGTTGGTCCATTTTTGCTATCAATGTATTGTGTCATATCCTGTCGAATGCCTTTTCCAGCTCCAGTAATATCGTATACGCCATCCTCTTCTCGTTAATGTATTGTCACACGCCTGAGGGCCTAGGGCCCAAAGGGAGTGCTCTGGTTGGGGGTGTAGCTCGGTAGAGACTAAAAAGACGGCATGGTAACACGGACAATATTTATTCAGACTTTAAATATTATAGGGGAGAGAACATTGGAAACAAAGTGTTAGGGCGAACGAGCAAATACGTGTTGCTTACGTGTGGACGGGGGGCAGGTACGTGGCTTCCCCAACTAGCGACATGTCGAAGGGCGGACTCTCAGACGGGCAGCGTAAAGGGGTGCTCGATGACTGATCCCCGGATCGATCTCATCGATCGGTATAAATACTTACTGTTTGTTGATAAACGTACCCGCTGCTTGTTTGCGAGTCACGTATCGTCCTTCGGTTTTGGGTCACCTCCTTGCTGATTTAGCTTGGGTGGTGACCCAGTTGCGCTAATTGGGGCCGTATCGCGACAGTATGTTTTGTTCCTTTTTCCTTTATCCTTCTTATTATAACTTTTCCATAATTTTCCCTATACTGCTCAGCAGTGTGATGAGTCGGTAATTTTGTGGAAGTTTCTTGCCCTTTCATGACTTCAGTATCACGATGATTTCTTCTAGTTTCCATTGTTTTGGGTATATCCTTCTCTTCATTGCCGTGTTGACGGATCTCGCAAATCTTTTCATGTATAATTGTGTTTCTTCCATCAGTGTCCTATTCATTATCCTGTCGTGTCCTGATGACTTCCTGGGGCGTATAATCTTGATAATTTCCTTAGAATTCCATTCCGGGTGTTTGGTGATGAGATCTCCTCCTAGTATCTTTGGATTGGTGTTGTTGCTAAAAATTGCGTTTAAGTTCTCGTCTTTGAGATGCTTACATGGTGGTCGATATACGCTTATTATCTGGAATCTTCGGTTACACTTCATCTTCACTTCGATTGTTACGTTTTCCGTTTTGTCCACGTAGTAGCCTTCTTACTCTTGGTGCGATATATCCTCCTCTTGGTAGCGATTAGTACTCCTCCTTCTTTTCCTAGTCTGTCACTTCTGTATATCTTGGAGCTGCTGGTTTCTTGTTTAGTCATCTTTCCTGTATTGTTGCGAGGTAGATGTTCGGTTCTTCCAACTGTTGCTGTAGTGCTTTATTCTTATTGTTCGTGATTCTGTTGGCTTTCATGTCATGATTTTCAGGGGTTCCTATACATATGTGGGTTCTATGAGTTGTGCTCTGGCTACAATTTCCATGAAGCTTTCGAAAGTCCTCTTCATCTTTGTTTCGTCGCGTCTGGCAATTTATGTGATGTTATTCACGTCTAAAGTTAGAGCAACGTTCTTAAATTTAGAATATGGCTATTTATAATTTTTCAGAAACATCCCTTAACTTATAAGGGTAATTCACAATTAAGTTTAGGGTGCTTTATATTTCTTCACACACTTCTATTATTATTACATTTTTACATTGCAAAGTTCAAGATACGACGGGAATTGGTTTATTCTAAGGTCTATCTGGTACTTGAAAAAGGTATTATAGTTAGGTGCTAAATTCAGGAAACTGCGTATGACCGTTGTTATTTATGATGATGGTGGTCTCAAGTCACTAGGTACACTTGACAAGAGGGTTTTAGTAAATTACTTGATGGATCATTATTTTCAAAAATATGTTAAAAACAGGGCCTGGGAGGAAGATAATCGTTAACCCCTACCCTCCCAGTTATATTAAGCTATCCAATCACTGTCTGTAAGGGTGTAGTATATTTCCCCAAATACGGTATAATAAGAATGGGGATACAGGCAAAGTGACGGACTTACGACCATTAACCATCTCGATTAGATAACTTACACTCTCTTAGAAGTCTTAGAACATTTGGAAAATCCATAACTTTAATTGTTACTTTAGCATTTGTAAATATCACTATTCTAGAGTCACAATAAACAGGTTAAACCAAACTTGGTATCATTCGTTGCCTGTTGAAATCAATCACTCGCCATCAATTTGCCGTGTGGCGTGGGCATATCAGAAAATAATGTTTCAAACCCTAGTTGAACTTTTATCACGAACAATCTCTTCCCAGTGCCATTCTGATTTGTATCTTCCGGTAAATGGCATTGTTGGTGAATTGCAGATTCTAAACTTTGCGCCATCTGTCCGCAAATTGATTAACTACCACCACAAGGTTAGGATGGTGGCCTAACTCTCAGCAAGTAAACAAGAACGTTAAAGTGTCCTACTGTTCAGATTAGAGATAATTTTCCTTAATGGCTCAATATCAGTTGAACACCCTGTATATGCCTTGTGAACAATGCGAAATTATTTTCAAGGACCGCCATGTTCGTACGTATTTCTGCTAATTTTTTCACTGGAAATATGTAAATAATGCTTTTAAAACGACACCTTTGCCGAAGTTCACACGCTTTACACGCACGGCCGATAATTGCTTCTTAAAAGCGTTAAAAACGCGAAACAAAGTAGGGGATTATTCGGTAAAGAAGTGCTCGAGCGTAGAGGGAATCTTGGAAGTATTAACAAAGTGTAAGTTGTCTCCGTTCGAATACAGCGAGAGTTATTAACGGTTCTCCGTGTGATTTGACTTTATGTACGTTCCGTCTGTTTTCCCCGACTCGAAGCGATATTTACTAACAATCATTAAAGCTCGTAAAGGAAATACGATAATTACGGCATAATTTGTTTATTTGTTTATTACAGGCACCTCGCTAATAACAATGCACGAAGAGAAATAAACGTTTGCGTGACCGATTATTGATTTAAGATTAACGGTAATTGTAACACGATAAAAAGTATACATAATTCGAGATATTGACAAATTCCAAAACGACTTTTACGTCCTGTGACAATTTACGCTTTTACGATTTAAATCCTGAGGTATTTACTGACCGATTAACACTAATTACCTACACTCAACAAAAACCAATAGCTCGTTAATTAATCCCACCTAAATAACTTTTCCTTCTCGCGTAACTAATATTAACGATCCTCTCGTTTCTGAAGGATTTGAATAATCTTATATTCCGAGAAGCTTAGTTTAATTCCCGCTCTCAAACTGTCAACAAGTTGTTACACTCCTATTGCGAATTCATGTAATATTCCTCTTATTAAGTGTCATTACTTATTTCTAAAAAGAACGACTGTAACGATTCCGATATATCGCCAGCGGGGAGAAACGAGCAAGGCGACGGATTCGATTCTGTAAGTTTAATTGACGTAAGTTTCAGATATTCTCCTCCGTGGAAATTCACCCAGAGTTTCACCTCCAATTACGAGCCCAAGTTCTGTTAACTACGGTTTAGTAATACTTCATTTTGAATCACTATATTAAATCAATATTGGACTCTGCACATTGGTAAGTTTACGAAATTCCCTTACTGATCCAACTTTACAACAACTTTGCTGCGAGTTGACCTTTTCGATAAAAACGAGAGTTTTAAGTATTACTCGCAACTTAATAGGGTTTAATTAAGTATAAAATTAAAATCTCTCTTCGACAAAAATTCGAGTGTAAAAGTTTTAACATCCGCCACACAATGGGGATTTATGAAACTTGGTTTAGTGGTTTGTTATATAAATTAGTTTTGCTAAATGCTAGATTTTATAGTTATTTATAATACTAGTGTATTATGTTGAAAACAAGCCACGCGAGAACATTTAAACCACGAAGCCGTCAGGCCTCGTGGTATAAATTTTCAAGTAACTTAGGAAACATAACACGCGAGTGGCATACAATGTTTTATCCAACAAGTGGGAGAAATCATTTTTATGATATAATAATGAATAAGCTTTGTGATCATATCAAAGCTACTTGGGTCTCAGTAGCCTACAAATAATGTCAGAATGACTTGACAGCGACTTTTTTTACATTTTGGTTAAAGTAGGTTGTTTGTTTGGTTGCCACGGGCAATATATAAATAAATAAATAGAATACTACTTTAAATATGAACTTGGGTTATAATCCATAACTCACTAGTGAGTAATGGATTATGACACACTACTGTGTTATTTGATAGTTTACTCGTCTAAAATGGCATTAATAATGACAGTCATAACCGTCACGTGTTGGATAAATAAATTAATTCAAAATTTTATTAAAACGTGGTTTTTCAACCCAATTTTTTGAAACTCTACGTATAATTTTATGAAAACCGAGTGTCATTATAGGGTTCAATTGACATATGATTCATAAATTCTCTTCCGTAGAAATTCGTTTTCACCTCCAAAAACATTGTATTAACCACAATTTAGTGAAACGTTATTTTAAATCGTTATATTGCACCAATATTGGGCTCTGCATATTGATAAGTTTTTGAAATCCCATTATTGATCCTACATTATTTTTTTGGGAATCTCAAAATTTGAAATATTACTAAAAGTTTAAAGCGAGGCATGTTTGAAAATAACTTTAGAAACTCTCATCGATCTAAATTCATACAAAGTTTGACATCCGCTACGAGATGAGGTTTTATTAAACTTGGTTTAGTGAAATTTGCAGTTTGAATTAGTACATTAGGCAAAAGCCACTTCGAACAACGTGTTCCACTTTAAGCATACTATACCGGAAAGTCTCGCCACAAAATAAACATAAGTTTCATCAAAGTTCGCCGAAAGTTCTATACCCTTTGAGAGCGACTAGAATATTCGTGAAGCGGCATGTAACATAAATAAAAGGGGACGCCGTCGGACTAAGAGTAGTCATAAACAGCCGAACGGGTCGACTACCTGAACTGACTAGGATTCAAGACGGCGACGACCCAGATGATACAGGACTACCTACGAGACAGGAACTTCAGAATCAAGGACAAAGGGACGACATCTAGCAGCAGGAAGATGGGAGCAGGTGCACCACAAGGATCGGTATTGGCACCGGTCCTATACAACATCTACACTAGCGACATACCAATTGGAAGAGGGAACAGCCACACGAGGACCTATATCTACGCGGACGACACGGCGAAGGCGGCGACATCGAGACAACCCAACAAAGCGACGGAGTACCTACAGAGAGAAGTGGAACAAATGGAAGAATGGACGAAGAAATGGAATATCAAACTCAACGAGGAGAAGACAGAAGCAATATACATAGAACCGAAGACGAGACGACCAACGACCAACATCATAATAGGAGAAAAGGAACTGGAATGGAATGAAGAAGTAAAATATCTAGGAATCCACATAGACCGAGGAATTACATGGAGAAGGCACATGGAGGAGACCGAGAAGAAGGCAAAAGACCGACTGAAGAGACTGGGACCACTAATAGGACGACGGAGTAAGCTGAGACTGGAAACCAAGAGGAAGATCTACCTGGCAGGAATAAGACCAATAATGACATACGGAACAGCAGCGTGGCGACAAGCAGCAAGGACGCACCTGGAGAAAATGGAGAGGATACAAAACCAAGCGATGAGAAGGATGACGGACGCACCATGGTATATGAGGAATGAACAACTACGACGGGACCTACGCATCGAAGAGCTAAAGAAGACCATCAGGAAGAGGACGAGGAAGACGATAATCAAGGCAATGGAGCACACGAACCCACTAATAAGGAAGGCAACGGACTACGACGAGGACGCAAGATCAAAGAGGAAAAGACCCAAGACGACAATGAAGGAAGACTAACCACGAAGGACATACCAGGAAGATAATAATACATTAGGAGGACCACCAGGACGACCAGGACAACCCAGGAAATACCATCACGCAGAGGAAAGAAGAACCAAGAGGGAGAAGTAAGGAGCCAGGCGCTCAACTTTAGAAACATCCAGGTCAACATACGCTACCTGAACTGAGCGGCCGTGCGCGGAAGATAACAAAACAACTGTGAGATATAAATAAATTAATAAGTGTTAGTTATTAGTGAAAAATAAAATAGTGAGTTATTTTAGTTATTTAGTTAGGCTTTCAAAAAATACGAAACTCGAACAATTCTCGTAGCTTTTTACACATCACGTAAATACTAAATATTTCAATGGAATCATAAAACAAAAATATTCATTTATAACGTATCAAAATTTCAGCTCTAAATAAACAATGGTTTATCGGTCATAGAAGTTCTTTTTTTATTGAGAATGTGTGTTTTGACTTCAGACACCCAATGCACCACTTAGAAGCTTGTACTATGAATAATAATAAAGTTATTCTACATGTTCATTACCTAAAAATAACCCCTCTTTTAAACGATATTTTTAATAACAAATTTACAGTTAAAGCCACAAGAAATCTATTTCAACTTTCAAAATTTACCTAGATTCATTATTTAGGCAAGGACAATTGTTTAAAGAATTGTCTTCTGGGATAAACATATAGAATAACTTATAGATTATTGAATCAATCTTGCTGAAATTTATCACATCTTAAAAACACATCAGACGCCTCATTCTCAAAAAAAGTTATATTAAATGTTGTTCTCTTAATCACGATTTTATTAACATTTATAAATTAGGTCAAAAATAATCGTTTTTTGCCATTATCCCAGGCATTTGTTAACCGATTTAAATTTACAAAACGACAAATGAAAGGCCTTTTAATGGGCTACAACTTTTATCTAAAGTATTTTTCTTAAAATTGTAAAGGAGGCGTTTTATGAGCAAAAACAGATTTTTTCACTTTTGACCATTGTTTAAAAGAAAACTAAGCAAAATTAGATGTACGTCTTCACGGATTTGTCATATAGTCTCCCCCCCCCAATACCTTTTAGAACCTTAAACTATCTGATGTATAAATTTATACACTGGGCTGCACTGTATTAAATTTGGTTTGCTTAAAATTCTACTCGATATCTCAGGAAGAAATATGCTAAGTTTCCTTCAATTTCAGAGGACTATAATACACCAAGATTCGAACTTATGGGATGCACTTAAGGTAAAAGTTACAAACTGTGTTTCATGAAATTTATTCATAATTAGATTGTGGTGGTAAGCGTTCTAAACCCGGTTTAGGGAAATCCCTTGATTAAACCGAGATTTGACTCTATCGAGAGTTTAGTTTAGATCTATAAATTCAGTTCGGCGAGCTGTTGTAAAATTAGCGTGCTTAATCCCGACAGCTCAATATCGCACCACGTTACATTCCAGGATCCATTAAATTCACACGGAGTTTTACTTTCGTTTCATAAGCGAAAGTTTTAAACGTAGTTTAGTGAAACTCGCAGTTAAAAATGTCATTTTTTCGACTTAATCCGAGCTTAAGTTCCCGTTATGAAATTTTTATCGAAGCTTTTAATCCTGCAGGGCCCGTCCGTGGAAAATTTCTCCTCGTTCGTTTAAGGGGCCGTTTAGAAAACTCTCCCGTAATCAGGCCGGAATCGTATCTCTCGGAAGGGGAGAGAAGGAGAGAGAGAGAGGAAGAGGAGAGAGGAGGAAGAGTGAGATGCCATTTCTGGAAGTTGAGCTTTTTACTGCTAAACACTGAGCTTTCGCTCTCTGCGAAATGTTCGCCGAGAGCGAGAGGACTCGTAAATTATTCTTTAAGACCCTTCCCGGGCCACTCCGGGACTCCGGGCTCCAATTTTTTTGCCTCCGGCCGGATTATTTAATAATGAGGTCGTGATTGGGGCGATACACGGGATAACAAACTTGTAATATTTGTCATAAAATGATGATAAGAAGCGAAATGAATACGGAGCGAGCGAAATATTATTTGTACTACTTGTTTCCGGGGTAGACTCGCCTTTGATCTCATATTTACTTTCCCTTGCTGCATTTATACGCTCTTTCTTGCTTGCAGCCCTCGTGAACCCTCCGAATTCATTTAAATATTGCCCGACTGACTACGCTCAAAGCTCTAACGAAAAGCGACGTCTGCAGCGATTGTTGAATCCGACTCTTCTCTTATTTCTTATAGTTTAGAGATAAAACGCATTCAAGGCGATAAAAGTCGTGTGATGCAGATTAGCTGTGATCATGTTTATCAGTCAAATATTGTCGTTAGTCGATTAAATCAACAGATTCAAGTACAAGAAAGCAAACAAAGTATTTGTGTTATACGAAATTTCCAGCAGACGTCAGAGATATGGAGCTTAATGTTACTTATGCGACAACAGTTGATTGTAACAGGATAAATAAATGTAAAAAGGAAATTTACAATAGTATAAAATTTGGTATGGAGCCCATATTATTTTAGAAAAATGACACGCACTATATAATGTAATCTATATATATATATATATATATATATATATATATATATATATATATAAATGAAATGCTGTTCGTTTGTCTGGGCTTGAACTCGAGAATGGCTGGACGGATTTTGCTAATTTTGATCTTGAAATATTTGTGGAAGTTCAGGGAAGGTTTTTGTGGCGAGAAACATAAATAATAACTAAGGGAAATACTAAAAAAGGCATGTTTTGTAATTTTGGGGACAAATCGCCAAGGCAACCAATTATACTGTCAGTTGGTTGTCAAATAAAAAATTATTACAATCTGTCATCAGTTTGTAAGTGCGCGAAAACTTTATTCATTTTAAAATGCCAGGGAGAAAACGATCTGATTTAGGTCGTCGGAGTAATTCAAATGTGCTACGAGCTACCTCACGTGCAAATCGCACTGACGACCAGCGAGAGGCAGATAATAATAACGTTCGTATTGGTATGAGAGAATTGGGATCAAAAGTGAATAATTATGAAGTAGAAAAGCTTAGGATGGAACGAGTTAGGCACATCTTACACAGCAGCATTTAGATCGACGGGACACCGAGTCTACAAATTCTACAACGGACGCATCGAGTCAAGAAAAACCGCCAGTGATTTCAACTTTAAAAACTTCAAGAACTTCGACGCCAACACATAAGCGGAAAGCCAAGAAACCAAGAAGAGTCCTGAGTAAGTCAAAGCAACTTCACCAGGACACCGGGTCTATAAATTCTACAAATTCGAAACGACGGACACATCCAGTCACTGCAGCCGGAGGAAAAGCCGCCAGTGATTACAACTCCAAAACTTCAAGAACTTCGACGCCAACACAACGGAGGGAAGTCAAGAAGACAAGCAAAGTCCTAAGTAAGTCACAGCCACTTTTTTCAGAAAACTAAGTTACAAAGTTAACAACTTCAACTACGACAAGATAAAACAAGCAGATGAATTGATTCAAGAACAAGAAAAAATAGCCCAAGAAATCATATAACTACATAACAATTGCAAGAAAGACGGAAGTGCAAGAAAAACCAAGGAATACCTACAAAAAAGGATTGATCACATAGAAGCACTATGGGGGAAAGCCCAAGAGAACAACGAGGCGTTCCATGAACTTGGGTTTGGCGATCAGCACAATTTTATAAAACACACTATTTCAAAAGGATGGAGGAAAACTACAAGACAATTCGACTGTACCTGACGTCACACGAGGAATATAAAACACCAAAGAAACAAGTCTATGAGGTACAAATAGAAGACCCAAAACCGGAAGTGAAGGAACCCAAACAACAGACCAAACAGGATTACCGACGAATCAAACTAAAGGTAAAAATAACAAACAAAAAAACTACTTAGACAAGCTGAAGAAGACATGGCAGAATCAACACCAAGATGGCCATACACGTACTACGAGCAACAGATATCCAAAAAATGGAGCGCACTTCAAGACAAAATGAAATAGAGCGATTCCGGAGACGCAGTGTTCCTGTAAACTTGGAACGAGTAGCATTCCACTACGACCCGGAAATAGATTATTGTGCCGACCAATCCGTAACGATTGGAGAAATGACAATCATTTGTCAATATTGTAAAGCGTTAAAATACAGCGGTGAATCTATTGGATTATGTTGTGCTGGTGGTAGTAAAATTGCCACAATTGTTCCCACCACAAGATTCATTACGCTCATTAGTTTCTGGGGTGGGAACGCATATTTTACAGGAAAATTTCATGCCTACTTTCGAGATAGTTTTTGATAAATTAGCTATTAAAAATTTAAAAAGATAATATACAATAGCAGTTACAAGGACAGTTTGCGGAAGCAACTTGGAGTTTCCATGTTTCGCGCATGTGTCGCGTGTTCGCGAGTCGTACAATCATCATCTTTATATATTTACGCACCGCAAAAAAGACAAAAAATATAGTACATCAGAAAGCCTTAAATTGATTATGTGTATAACTGTGTTGCATTTAATTTAATGCAGATAAAAAATTTGTATTACGTTTTGACAATATTTTTCAAAAATATATGTAGGTGATACGAAGTTCACCGGGTGATCTATAATTTTTCTGTATCTTTATTTTTTTAAACTTTACGTGGCATTGCAAAGCATGCCGGGTACGGCTTGTATAAAATAATATGACTATTTTGAAACGTGACGTGTCTTTACCTGCTTCAGTTTAATAATTTTCGTAACTGCAGCAACTTTACTGATATTTCATAGTATTTTTTTTTAATTTTCGATACAAAATACTTTAAATATTTCTTGAGAACTAACTACCCGAGATATATGAATCTTCCTGGCTTCAGTTTAATAATTTAACAAACTGCATGAAAGATATTTACATTGCAGAATAGAAAGTGTCTACCGGATTTAACCTAATAATTTCTAAAATTACTGAACAGTGCAAATATGGTTTGTAATTACCCAAAATTCTGTCATCTATGTCAAAAGGTACTCGTATTTTTTAACGGATCAATAAATATGTTTGAAATTTTGATTAATATGTATGTCACATTTTGGTCAAATTTGCTTCTTGTGCGATTTGGCTCTCTATTAAAATTGCACTAGAAAAAAAGGACGACGTGTCTATCAGACTACGTTTTCATATTTCTTTGTATATAATTTGATCACAAAATTAATATTTAATCTCTAAAATCAAGTTGGATCTCGAGAAAATTTCGAGAAATCGATAAGAATAGAGTACTCTTCAGTAACGATTGAGCCAAAAATGTTAGTAAACTTTATATACACATTCAAGATTAAAATAAATATTCAAAGTTTAAAAACAAATCTTGAGTCTGATTTCGAGAAAATTTCGAAAAACTGAAAAACGACAGGACCAGAGTACCCTTTAGAAACGATTTAGTCAAAAATGTTATTAAAGTTTATTATAGATATTTGAAGGTAGATTAAACGTTCAAAATTTGAAGACAATTGTTAAAGTGAATTTCGAGAAAATTTCGGAAAACCGAAAAAGGACAAGAATAAAGTGCCCTTCAGAAACGATCAAGCCAAAAATCTTATTAAACTTTATTATACACATTCAAGAGAAAAATAAATGTTCAAAGTTTAAAAACAATTCTTAAAGCAAATCTCGAAGAAATTTCGAAAAACCGAAAAACGACGAGAGTAGGTACCATTCAGGAACGATTGAGCCAAAAATGTTACCAAACTTTATTATATGTATTCAAGAGTAGAACAAACTTTCAAAGTTTAATAAGGATTCTTGAGTCTGATTTCGAGAAAATTTCGAAAAACCTAAAAATGACAGGAGTAGAGTACCCTTCAGAAACGATTTGGTCAAAAATGTTACTGAACTTTATTATACACGTTCGATAATAGAATAAATACTGAAAGTTTAGAAAGAAAAATTGTAGTGGATTTCATGACAATATCGAAAAACCGAAAAATGCTACGTGTAAAGTGGTATATTGTTATATTATGAAATGTTAATGAACATTATTATATATATTGGACAGTGGAATAAATGGAGAATATACTTCAGTAAACATCTTGGAGCAAATTTTGAGAAAATTTTCAAAAACGAATAATGACACGAATAAACTACCCCTTTATCCCAGCCAGTTTTAACAAAAAATTTATCTGGAAAAGCTGGTACGGTATAAAGTCTAAATACAAAATTTGAACTGTTTGTCATTGTTAATTTCTGAGTAAACCATAACAAACATTCTCAGAGATTTTTCAAAAATACGTTTTTTTGATTCACGGGACCTTATAACGTCTAGAAAAGCTTATTATTCATATTCGAAAAATCGACCCGACTGCAATACTTCTCATAAATGAGTGCCTCATATGAGAAAGTAATAACAATTATGAACATGTTATAGCCTACTTGACATTTTCAACTGAATGGCTTTCAATTGTTTTCAATACTGTTACAAGGCTAATAATTTATTCAATTAATGTTAATATCGATTTCTATGAAACTTAGCAATGCTATCGATTTCTTTTCTTACATATGCCATCGGCTATAAATAGTTTCACATTTAATATTAAACTATTTGTTAATACAAAAATACATAGATAGTAATCAAAACGATTGAAATACAAAACATTAACCAGAGTACAAAATAATGAATAACAAATATTTATAATAAATAATATTGAACATTACCACTTAAATAACGGTTAATCCTGCGCAAGAAACTGTTATACATTATTTGCAAAGGTTTTAAATGTATTAAAAACGTTCGTGACTATTTACTAAATACTAATATTAATACTTACTAATACTATTTTTCATAATGAAGTCACTGGTGTTATTTACTGTTTTTCATTTTACTGTTTTTCAGTTATTCTCTTCCCCTAAAATTGTCTCCTATGTATAGTTTGTACTTTTCGTTTAATTGTACTTGTTATATTACATTATTATATTAATGTTATATTAAATTATATACACGAGATTAAGCTCATATTACTGAAGCCTTTTTCTGTTCTCCACCTAAGCGCAGACTTAGGGTGACGTCACCCCCCTGGGCGTGACAATATAGATTCTCTACTCTGTCCTTGACAACAACCAATACTAGTACTATTACAGTTATTTCTGCATTGGAATAAAGCTTAGCCATCATACATTGAGAATTGATAATCTAATTAACTAATACACTTGTCAACTTAAGTTTATACACATAAGGAAGTATTAAAAGTAAGATGTTACATATTGAAAATATTTAGTAGCTTATGACATATTTTTTGGCGAATGTTAAACTCGTACGAAATAGCAAAATATGGCTAAAATACTATTAAATACACTTAGTACAAGGAATTACATATTTGTCATCCATTTTGGGTATTCGCAATTTGGGTACTTGTAAACTTTTTTTCTCCCAAAAATGCTTATACAAAATATTTCTCTGTGTATTGAAAATATATACCCCGAAGTGTAAGTCACGTGTAACTGTTAACTGCCAGTGATTTTTATTCGAAAACCATATTTTTCAATTTAAAACTTTAAAATCGAAGAGTGGAGTAACGATTAACTTCTGAATAGAGATGAATCGGATTAAATTGTCATATTATCACCTTAGCAGTGTGTGATATCGTTTAGTATAGTCGTCACAGAGACACCCTGTACAGCATTTATTTGAAACGATGTTTTGTCTATATAAACTCCTGGACAAAATTGACGCACCACACAATTAAACTTGTAAAATTACAATACCGAAATTAATATTGCAGTAACATTTTTAAAAAAGCTTATAGTTGGGTACTGTCTAGTAGCTAGTAAATGAAATTAGCAAATCAGGGCGTTATCTCTAATAATTCTTTATTAAAGAATTTTTTTTCTTGGCAACAATGCAAACAGAAAACAAAGGAAAACAATAGAATTTTCAGACTTAGAGCTGTTCTAATATCGTGTATGTCCTCCTCTACTCCTAATTACTGCTTCCATGCGTCTTGGCATACTGGAGATCAAATTTTGAACGACTTCTTAAGGAATATTTTCTCATTCCTGCATTGCTGCATTTACCAGTTGATTGCGGTTGGCAGGTGGAGGTGTACGACGTCGAATCCTGTTTTTAATATCGTCCCATAGATGCTCTATTGGGTTCATGTCGGGACTTTTCTCTGGCCATTCTATGAACGGAATAGCTATAGCATTTAAGTAGCGAATAACCTGCCCAGCCACATGAGGACGAGCATTGTATTGCATAAACAAGAAAGTCGGTCCCACAATAGGAGCAAATGGCATTACATGGTCAACAACAATATGTTCCAGATAAGAATTCGCATTCATTGACCTACCACGTATGGTGACCAATTCTGTGGGGCTATCGAAACAGATGCCTCCCCAAAACATTACAGAGCCAAACAGAACTCTTGGAGAGATATTGGCTCTTCTGGCCTTCTCCAGACACGCTCACGTCCATCAGAAGATTTAAGGCTGATTCTCGTTTCATCTGAGAATAAAACCCTCTTCCAATCATTACGAGTCCAATCTTGATGTTGTCTCGCAAAAAGCAACCTCTCTGGTGAGCAGGAGTTTCTTGGCAGGTTTTCTGCTGTCTAATCCAGCTTCATTTAAGCGCCTTCTAATCGTTCGGGAAGATACAAGAAGATTGCGAGCAGCTACGAGTTCATTTTGTGGGATGGTACTAGTCGTTGTCCTGTTTCTTAGAGCGGATTGTCTAAGAAAACTTTCATCTATTGGATTAGTACTCCGTTTTCGCCCATGTCCCGGCCTTCGTAAAAGAGAACCTGTCTCGTTAAATCGTCTAACCATGCGACTTATGCTGGAATGGTTTCTTCCTATCACATTAGCAACATGACGCATTGAATATCCCTCATTCAGCAAAGTTGATGCTCTTACTGCTTCTTCCACTGAAAAATTTGTTCTGCGATTCATTATTCAACTGGAGAACACTCGCACTTACACTATCAATAACAAAAAACCTTGTTTTTTTGAACTGTCGAAGCATATCCAGAGCCTACTTGTAAGATTGCTAAAGAACTGAAAATCATCATTATTTTGGCTTAGACGTGACATGTATTTCTGTAAACTGTATTTTAACTAAATTTTTGAAAAGTGCGGAATTGGAATCGACTAATAATTTATTTAAGGTGTAGAAAACATTTGAAAAATTGGTTCATACCTGTTGAAGACATGCCAATCAGAAGATTAGGTCTTGAGATGTGAATTTATAGGAATTCAATAATCAGCCCAATCAGAATTGTCCGTGATACGTGCCAATCAGAAGGTGATTGACTAATAGATAAATGAAGAAATTTGAGTTTGATGATCAATGCTGTCCCGTAGTTCAACTAAATTTTTGAAAAGTGCGGAATTTAAATCGAATAATCATTTATTTGAGGTGCAGAAAATATTTCAAAAATTGATTCATACACGTGTTCGATTTGTAAACAACTTTCTCCATATTGCCATTCTATGAGTTTCAACCAATGTTTTATAGAGCGGATTTTTACATTTTGGCAACTCCGCTTCTCTCTGTCTCTCTCTTTACGTTGAAAATTTGCTAAAGCGGCGAATCGCTCGAACTAGGGATGTGATTTTATGAGTTTTGCGTGTGCCACTCGCAACTTGTTGTGGGGATGAGTCACTCGTGAAGTAAAAGGGATTTTGGTATAAATCTTTGAAAAGTGTTGGATTTAAATCGACTGATAATTTATTTATAGTGTAGAAAACATTTCAAAATTTGATGCATACCTGTTGATGGCGGACTTGACAGCATGCCAATCGGAAGATTACGAATTGTGATGTATATTGATAAGAATTTGATAATCAGCGTAATCAGAATTGTCCATGATACGTGCCAATCAGAAGGTGATTGACTAACAGACAAATGAATCAATTGGAATTCGATAATTAACCCTGTTCTGCTTACTAAAATTCCATAAGCAAGATAGCCACGTCACTATTGCAGGTTGAAATTAGTGAATGTGCGCTTGTAAAATTTTGCTAATCAATATGGCGGATTTGTAAAGTGTCAACTAGACATTATTCGAGGAGGTCGTAGTGTCTGGGGTGCATAATTAAAATTCTGGCGTTAATACATTTTTCTCTCCGTAAATAATGAAACTGCAATTAAGCTGAGAAAACCGTTTACCCAAGCAAGATTGTTGATTTTACCCGTGCCGTCATCCCTCTTATATTTCAGGCACCGGGGATATTTTAAGAAATCCAATCTTCCAGTCCCCGCGTCTTATTCAAATTCCCGTTTTTTCTCATCTTCATCGACCGCGACCGAGGAATGAGCGCGAGAGAGAGGGAAAGCTGACAACGTCATCACTCATTTGCTAATTAATTCCATAAAATCCCCGAGGGTGCATTACCATTCGAGGAGGAGGAGGAGGAGGAGGATGGGGGAGGTGGACGTCCGAGGAAAAGAAGGAAAACGTCGCCGGAAGGGGAGCTGTTCGATGGTTGCCCGGCAACTGCATGTATGTTCTTGACGTCTTATGATTTAAGGTCAACGTGTATTATGGTGCGTCTCCGCTTTTCCTTCTCCTTATATTAGCTTCCAGTCAGGCTCGATTTATTTGTGCATTTGCCGGTGACGCGCGTAAATCATACGGACCCTCCGTCCGTACAAACCAGAGGTAGTCTTGATTTAATCAATGTTAAATGTACCGGACATGTATAATACAGTCGAGCTCATAACGGCTACCGGAGCGGAAAGATAGACTAGAGAAGCCTCGTGTCACGAGGAGGACGATTGATAATTCACTTTGATCGTTATTATAACCGCTACGTAAAATAACTGACCGAATTTGACTGGAAGCTGCGTGCTCCAGGATCGGTTATTGTGATAATTCCTCAACCCAGTTCTAACTGTTATCAAATTAATGGAAACTACGTTATTCGGTGGTTAGTAATTGTAAGGTATAGTTTTAAGCAGAACATAGTAAGGATCTAGATCAATCAATTAAGCAAAACGGGCAAAACGCGACATTCCTAAAATGAATTCTGAACGAAGTGTGAAGTGGTCTCTATAGAGAGTGGACTGTATGTAGATATCTCTCGTAACTCGTGGGTGGCTGCGGAGATAAATCTTGTCTCCAGGTTGTAAGGCTGAAGACGGTCTTGTAGATTGAAGATCAGGGCGTGACGTGATCTCGTTGAAGTTCTTGAAGTTCTTGTAGGCGGAGATCAGGGCATGACGTGATCTCTTGAAGTTCTTGTAGTTTGGAGAGAGGGCGTGACGCACTTCTCCGGGTTTGGATCTGAGGGCGTATCGTGCAGATCCGGGGTTTGAGGTTCTAGTAGTTTGGAGAGAGGGCCTGACGTACTCTCCGGGTTGAAGTTTGTTAAGTTTTGGGTTGTCGGGTTAAGTGGCGTGAAGAAAGATCACAACACACTGTCGTTTTGAGAATACTAGGGTATACTAAATTTATTGTGCCAAATTTCAGGGTTTTTATACATCTTGTGTTACATTGATTAAATGAGATATTATTGTTTTTGTTACCTTGCACCCAGACTGACCTTCTCGAGAATCTTTTGTTATCAAGTTACCTAGACGTCGTGTTATGCTTAGTCGGCTGAGTGTGAGAGTTGAACTTGACCGCTTCACGTTTAATCGTAATTGTTTTCCTCTATTTAGTAACGTGAAATGGTCGCTAGTGTTATTGATTCGTGTGCGAACGTTAAAACAATCCAATAATATTGTTCACACTTATCCTCGTTCTTAATTATGAATGATTTTTCTGTTTTGTAAAACAACGCGTATTAATTTCAATGATTAAATTATGTCAAAAGTTCCCTAAATTCGGTTACAATAAATTATGATTTCTTCACCTAAAATTCCCTTAAATAATGTTGACGCTAGCGTCAACAAATTCCGTAATGTAATTTTTTTAGTGAGCCAAGTCAAATCAAACCGCCAAAGAAGTATGGCAATCAACTTTGATCTCCAATAAATGACGATGCGAATTAACATTCGTGGAAATGCCTTTTTGTCATATTTATTTTGTCTTTTTCATCGATATTGGAACATCCTTAAGACTTCTAATTCGTATTGAGTTAGGTAGTCCCGGCTCATTGATTGGAAATGATCAAATCTACAATACAATAATTGTTACTGCTCATGCATTTATTCTAATTTTTTTATAGTAATACCTTTTATAATTGGAGGATTTGGAAATTGGTTATTTCCACTAAAACTAGGAGCCACAGATTTAGCTTTCCCTCGAATAAATAACACAAGATTTTGATTACTTCCGCCTCCTCTAACTCTTCTCTTAATAACTAGAATTGTAGATGGTGCAGGAACTGGATGAACATGTATCCTCCACTTTCAACCAGTATTGGCCATGCATGATCATCAGTTGATTTGACAATTTTTAGACTTCATTTAGCAGGAATTTCCTCAATTATAGGAGTAATTAATTTCATTTCTACAGTAATTAATATACGACCTCAAGGTATATTAACAGATCGAACTCCCCTATTTATTTGAGTCCTATTAATTACAGCAATTTTACTTCTTCTTTCTCTTCCTGTATTAGCAGGAGCAATTACCATACTTTTGACCGATCGTAATTTTATTGTCATGTACATTAGAGCTTTCTCTCTCTCTATCTCTCTCTCTTTCTGTCGCTCCTAAGTAACGCCCAGAATCGCTCCATAGCTTACGTAAATTATCCAAAACACTTGGGAGAATGAAGCCATCCCCAATGCATCAGCTATCAGCAAAGCATAACATCCTAACATGTTCCACCCTTAAGACGGTTATGACCATATGGTCTAAGCGCAATACGTTGGACACCTTATCACGGTCCATCATAATAACTTAGGGTTACTTAAAGGAATGTGACTTTCCCAAAGCTATCGGCGATGCATAATACGATGATCACCTGTAATGACTCACCGTTGAGACTCTGATACGCTCATCGAATCCAACAGAATCATATACATTTGTTACATGACTTGGTATTGTATGTACTTGTTCTCTGGCACATTCTAGATCCTTTGATAACACGTCGTAGTTATAGCTTCAGTCGACGTACATCGTAACCCACTTTGCGTATACTTTACTATTGTCACACGCCTGAGGGCCTAGGGCCCAAAGGGAGTGCTCTGGTTGGGGTGGTAGCTCGGTAGAGATGGTAAAAATACAGGGCAATGCTAATAAGGTTTTTTTAAGACCAACATACAGGGGAGAGAGAGTGGGCCCTTATTAAAGGGCGGTAAGATAAGGAGAAAGGATAAGAGTTAACAATACAAAAAAGGGCAGAATTAGAATGGTGCAAAGATAAAATGCTTACATTAATCCCTAGGGAGCCTGGAGAGGGACGAGGGTCTCCCAATGGCGAACACCAGGGGGAACAACCCCCCAGTAGGGGTGGCCGACAGGGCTACGGACGGCGACACGTGTTGCGGGTGCTTGATGGACTCCCCCCGCTCGATCTAATCGATTCGTATAAATACTTACTATTTGTTGATAAAAGTGCCCGCTGTCTGTCTGCGAGTCACGTATCGTCCTTCGGTTTTAGGTCACCTCCGTGCTGATTTAGCTTGGGTGGTGACCCAGTTGCGCTAATTGGGGCCGTATCGCGACACTATTTTTCTACCAGCCACATACAGCACCGCAGCCTTGAGAACAGTTGTAAATCGATCGTAGCAGGAATAAAATCTACCTTGCGTTCGTAAAGGCCGATGTATACTTTGGAGACTTGCACAATTGTGACATGGTAATATCAACCCTTTTACTACTCCATTGTGAAGATCCTCGACATCAGTCGTTAGAACCTATAAGTTATACAAACAAGTTGTATTTTTATGGGATAATTACATATTTTAGTTTACTATCTGGTTTAAATTTGAAGTCGCAATATCTAAACATGTTCCTTTCTTGCGATACTTGGAGTCATTTATGAGTCGTACAAAATCTGTAGCTACTTTTTCAAAGTTTAACGTAAAGTTGTAATTAACGTGGGTAAATTAACCTCCCCTAACCTATAAAGTTTACCTTCGATTTGATTGATATGACTAATCACAACACATCGAAAGGAATCTTTCCTTTCACATTTCAGAATATCTTCCATTTATATATCTATTGATATTTCTATCAGAATATCTTTTAACTTTTGACAAATATCAAATGGGTTAGATTGTAAGAAACAAATGTTCGATGTTCTCGAGTTGTGCTCGATTCTGACGCATGCACTAATACCAGCCTATGAATACGTGTGTAATTCCTTCGAATTTGTTCGATTGCGATTTGATATAAGAGTACTTTATTTTAAGTTAGGTTTATTGGAAAGCTTATAACACAATTTAGCTAGAATTTATTTAATAATTATGCTGTTAACCGCACAAATGTTATTAAGACGTCACAACTTTTAAATGAAGAGAAAATGTGTTTTTAGATAACTTAATGAAATATGTTGGGTATTTTCCAAAATTTTTAGACCCACGGTTTAAATGATAAGGGTTGCTACCATATGATGTTTAATGCGCTATAACTTGGTTAATATAAGAAATAAATTAGATATGCTCGAGTACATTGATTTATCGATATCTTTCAAATGATGGAAAATATGATATGAATATGAAATATTGAAAACAAATATGAATGATACAAAATAACCATGAGGAATCCTCTCCCATCGTCCATTTTACTTGAAAGGCACATATATCCACAATATCTGCTTGGGTAACATTAAGTTAACGTGTATTTCGTATTGTAAGTTCTTCATTATTCAGAGTAACTTGGGCTATCTTTTTGTTTTGACATCTAGCAACTCCTACACCTGTAACATGTTCTTGTTGAAATTACTAGACAATCGGAATTAAGTATTTCAATGTCTTTTTCAATACAAGACCCTCTTACTGATAATAATGAACAGTCCATGTTTTGAGAAACAGAATCTTGAATATTTGATACATTTTTTTTGAGACTTTGACATTAGTCATGAAAGTAGTAATAATGTCTTAAAAAGTATGAATGCAATTGAAAGATAAATAATATCTTTAATTAAGCCTTTAAAATTCTTTATTGTAAAGACAAAATTGATGGATGAATTTTTCTTCCACGGTAAAATCTTATATGTCTATTAAGCCACATCATCCACTTCATAAGTCAGCATTTACTATAGGCTCATATTTTATTCCTGATTTATTGCTAATTTATTACGCAAACCACGATTTTATTGCTCCACTCCTTAGCGAGAAAAAGGGGATAATGCGACTTAGGCTTAACCTAGCTTAAGCCACTGTTCTTAAGCTACATCAGTTACACCTGTATCCCCGAAACCGCAGCAGATATATACATAAACCAAGCGAGATACAGGTATAGATGATGTCTTTTAAGTCAGATTATCCCCTTCTACTCGCTAAGGGATGAAGCAATAAAATCATACTTGTCTTGAATGTTGAGAAATTAAATAGTAATAGAGAGCCCAGGCTGTATTTAACGGACATACATTTATTTTATCATTTTTCTGATATTTTGTTGGTGAGTTTAATGCTAAGGGTTGAAGGGGTGATTCTGGGGTTGCGCTACTAGTGCCTATCGTCAGCAATAAAATATGCCGCTTGGTTTATGTATATATCTCTTGCGATTCCAGAGATACAGATGTGGATGATGTGTCTTAATTCAGATGTGTCTTAAGTCAACCCTTTTTTCTCGGTAAGGGTTGGAGCAATAAAATCACACTTTGCTTAAAAGTTGAGAAATTAAATAGCAATAAAAAGTTCAGGCTTTATTTAACGGACATACGTTGTTTAAATATTTTTCTGATATTTTGTGGGTGAGTTTAATGCTAAGGGTTAAAGGGGTTGTTCTGAGATTGCGCTACTAGTCCCTATCGTCAGCAATAAATTAGCAATAAAATATGCCTCTCGGTCTATGCATATATCTCCTACGGTTCTGGAGATTCAGGTGTGGATGATGTGGCTTAAGTCTTAAGTCACATTATCCCCTTTTACTCGCTAAGGGGTAATATAACTACTACTAACTGCTAACTAGCAATATATTAGCAATAAAATATGAGCCTATTAGTAAATGCTGACTTATGAAGTGGATGATGTAGCTTTAATAGACATGAATCTTAAATCAATATTATTTTTACAGATGAACGAACCTTCAATGCTATTAACTCGCTATAAATCGACATATAATAATTGAGCAGAATAAGTTTTATTATACTCATAGAGTATCTAGTCAAATGTAGTTCCTGGAGACTTATGAATAGTCATGGCACATTTTGATATCATAGTGAAGTGATTTATTTTCCCACACAAAGGAAGCAAATTTTGAGAAAATTTACAAAAACCCAAAAATGCCAAAAGTGTACTACCACTTTATCATAGTCAATTTGAATGAAAAGCTTAATGGGAGATCCTGGTGTAGTCTAAATTCAAAGTTGGGACCGTTTTACTTTCGGAGAAAGCGTACCACGGACACACATTTTTTCTTTCTTTCAAGAACATATTTTTGGTCTTCCGGAAACTTAAAACGTCTAGAAATGCTAATAATTCAAATTTAAAAAATCGACCCGATTACCCCGATAAGTGGCTCACATGATAATGTGCATAAAAGCATCCTTAAAACTAACCAAAAGTTTCCACGATCCGTCTCATTCCAAGACAGCAAAAGTTACATTAATTTAGTCTTTCTCCATAAAACCAGGTTGGATTTTAAAAATATCTCACTGGATATTTTGGGGAAGAATTCAAAATAAGACATCCTAACAGCTTACCTAAAGATTCCACGATCAATCTCCGTTCCCCCTTCCCTTTCCCTCGTGTTGTTTTAAAACTTAGTGACTACATATTCGCAGCGAGTTCAACAGTACATAAACCCTCTTTACGGTCGCAATAAATTATTTTTGGTTGCTTTTTAAGAGAGAAAGGCTGTCTTGCGCAAGCACGTATAAACGATCCCAGTCTCGGTTCGTCAGAGTTTTTCCCTAACAGGTGTAAGAGATCGCATTTAGAGCATTTCTACGTTCAAAAGCGACACGAAGGTGTTAATAACGAATTATTTATTTGCATCTTGTAATGGCGCTTAAGTAAGTGCTCTATATGCAAATTGGAAAGGTATCAGTCCCTCTCGCTCTCAGTCTCTCTTTCTACGTTTTGAATAAATCATGAGTGAAGGAGTTGCGTCACACGGTTCTCCGCTAGATTTAATACTAATAATTATCAATATTTTTTCCTGTTCGATATTTGTTTTGACGGCTAGAGGCGCCAGCAAACCATCCGGTCGTGTGTGTGACAGAGAGATTAGAGAGAGATCTGTGACACATTTTTGTATAGATTAAAACGTTACCGAAGATCGCCTACTCGCGCTAAAAACCGTTACTCGCGGTCTAATGGACGGATTTGAATATTTTCGAGCCTCGTGTCCGAACTACCGGAAGAAAGTGCGTAAGACAGCGATCAACAAGCGTATTACACAACGATTCCGGTAATTGGTTCCATTAGACCTAATACGTTCGATAAGAGTGCCTTACGACTGTTTTTCTGGTAACTAATTAGGGTGTTAGTAATGCTCCGCGATTGTATGAAGTGCGTAAGTTATCTCGCTGGGCGAGGAATTTTAGGCGCCGTCTTAGGGACGATATCAGTAGAGAGAAATATATGTGTGTGGGGTCGAGACATTATGCTTACGCATTGACTGGCTTAAAAAGGGATCTGCAATAAAGAATGAGGGTCGTCCTGGTAGATAACCTGAAAAATCCCTTAAATGGCACTTTTTTTCGAGGGAAGGTTCACAAAAAATTATAAAATATATTTTTCTAAGGTCAACAACACATTATTATAGAGTACTTTAACTCACTAAACACGAATCTGATATATATTCGAATATATTCGATTATACTCGAAATATTCGTTCGATTTTATTCGGATATAACCGAATATTCCATACATATTCTTGGAAGTAAATATTTAAAATCTTGCTCCACCTGATAGAAGCTTAAATACAAAATTTGATCAAAATCAGTTCATCCGTTTTTGATGAAATTTTATTTTTCCAATTATTTCAATTAATTTTTGTTTAGAAGGTTTAAATGGAGGCTTTTTAAAAAAACCTGGAATCAAAAATATTTAGTTCAAACTTCATTTGAGATATGTATTTTAATATAGCTCAAAAACTCTTTTCTTTATAATAACGTCTTTGTCACCAAAACTTTGGCTATAAAAAGGTCCCAATAGAATACGAATACTATAGACTTTTTTAATTTGATTAGACAATTAGAGTAACGATTATCATAGTGTGCTTATGAAATACCGGTTTCTTGGGTTATAAATTTTGCCTCGTATTACCTCGTAGTAAGTCTCCATAAGCATTTTGTGCCCTGCGTACATCGGCGGCGGTCAACTCGTAAGGAATTTTAATGCCCCGCCCTAAGATCGATCATCTCGTAAGCGAACCGGCAGGTAAATTTGTAAAGGGTAGTTTTGGATGAGTCAACTCGTAAGAGGATTCTCAGAAGTAATCGAGGGGATGATGATTGCAACGAAGTAGTTCGGATATTTGTTGAAACTAAGAATATGATATAAGGGGGTGGTTTGTTACGTTCCAACTAATCGGTGACGAGCACCGAGATAGTTGTGAATTTTATTAAAAGTCGGGTTCCGCGGGGTTTTCCTTGCCCTCTCGCAAGGAATGCCATAATTCCCCTTTTGGAATTTTTTTGGTCAACTCTTACGAGTTGACCGATCTGAGGAACGGCGTTCACTTGCGCGCCACGGTCTCAAAATATTTAGGTTACTATAAAAGCACCGGACAGTTGCGCGTAAGGTTGACTTGGCCCTTTTGCAAATTAATCACTTGCGCGCCACAGATAGAAAGTTGCGACCACATAATTTAAATTAGAAATCAAGTGCGCTGTACAGTCAAACTTAATTTTATTCATCTTTTCACATAATGCACACAAACACTTTTAACAAAATCAATCCTACAAATAGAATTATTATTATATAAATCAATTAAATTATTGAAGTAGTCATGCCGGTTGTTACTTCTATTGTTTTTAATTTTTTTGGTAATATTAACGCTATTTATTTTAATATAAGTATTCAACTGAATATCTTTCAAGACATCCATAAATTTAAAAATATCAGTACATAAAAATTACTATTAAATTGAGTGTGAAAAGATTCACATGCATTGGTAGTACGTTCAGTACTACTGGTACAAGATGCCCATATTTGTGGTGCAAAAACAGAATCACTCGAAATATAATTTTCAACTAAGTAATCCGCATATTGGATCACTCGTTGATCATTCGGAATTACTGAATATAAATCATCGACAAAACAGTCTTCGACATCTGCGGCATTTAGAAATATTAAACCAAATGTCCATTTCAGCCATTGTCCTATCTCTGAATTAATCTTTTTATATTCAGTTACCAACCCCGAATTTTGAATTTTTCTATACCATGACTGAGATAAATTGACCATCGCGCGCAAGTGATTGGCGACCTTTTCATCCCTTTGGTTGTAAGCAGGTAATAAGTAACCGCGGCGCGCAACTGATTTCCCCTGGATCTGAGAACCATATCCTTACGAGTTGACCGTTCTCGGCGAAGGTCAAATGTGGACCGGGATAAATTCTTACGAGATGACCCGTGCCCGCGTACATATATGTCTTTTGCAAGTTAATCGTTGTTTTGACATACTTACCCTCAAGGTTGTAAATCCTAAAGAATATAGAAGAATAAGGAATAAAAATGGAAAGTATTTCCTTTACAATAATTATTACCTACATTAACCATAACATGACTTCCACTATGTGCTCCTAATTCTCTAAGTTGTCAGAATCGTTACTTTTAAACATTGGTATTTTTTTATTAATAATCTTTACAACATGCTCACAAACATGGTCTCGACCATAGAAAATGTATTTTTTTCGTCAGGCCTTTAGGTGAGACAGCGTTTTAGGGGTCTTTTGAAGTTATCATCAAATCAAACTGAGAAAACCCTCATTGTTGATAATGCAATAAAAATATGTAAGAATAGTTTCGTCTCAACCAAGGAAGAATGAATATACATACTTATTCTCTTTTAAAAGTTATTCCATGTTTAATACTTTGCCTTAAAAAGCTGTTTGTAGCACCCCCCTCCTCCCCCTGGAAAATCGCAATAAATCAAAGGATTATTGTTAGGGGAAGAGCCGGCGAAGTCCGACTCGAATGGGCCGTATTAAGTAAATTGAAACAATCATTATAGAGTAAGTACTTCGCTTAGCATTCTTTATTGGAATTTTACTGATACCAAGAAAATGTATTGGCTTTTGTTGATTTTCACAAGGCTTCCGATAGCAAAGAACTAGAAAACATCATCGAAGCTTTGAACGAATGCCGCATTGATAGTCGATATACCAAGCTCATATATAACATCTATAAAAACGCAACGACAACTATACAGCTACATGAAACCAGCAAACCCATAAACATTGAACGCGGCGTTAGGCAGGGAGACACCTTGTCACCCAAGTTGTTTATAACAGCACTAGAGTATGCATTCAAAAGACTAAAATGGGACAATAAAGGCATCACCATAGATGGAGAAAATCTGAATCATCTTAGTTTCGCAGACGATATAGTTCTGATCGCTGATGAGCTTGGAGGAATAAAGGAGATGTTAAGAGACTTGGATGAAACATGTTCAAAAATCGGTCTTAAAATAAATAAAAAAATCAAAATATATGACCAATCTCGTCCCAAGTGAGAAACTCTATATATCAGACCAATGTGTGGAACTTGTAGAAAAACACGTATATCTAGGACATGAGATCAGAATAGATAGAGACAATCAAACATGCGAGACGAGGAGGAGAATAACACTGGCATGGGCAGCATATGGTGCTTTAAGAGATGTATTTAAGAGCAACATCCCAATAAGCATGAAGCGAAAAGTCTTTGATCAATGCGTACTTCCGGTGATAACATACGGGATGGAAACATCAACCCTTACTAAAAAATCAGCCTCAAAGCTGCAGGTAACACAGAGACGTATGGAAAGATCAATGCTCGGGATAACCCTTAGAGATAGAGTGAGCAACGAAGATGTTAGGAGAAGAACGGGAGTTACCGACGTAATAGTTCGTATAGCCAAACTAAAATGGAACTGGGCGGGTCATATCGCTCGACTATAAGATTCTAGATGGACTCGCATACTCCTAGAATGGAGACCCAGACTAGACAAGCGCAGCAGAGGCAGACCACCAACGCGCTGGACGGACGATATAAAGAGAGTTGTTACAAACTGGTTACAATCAGCCAGGAGCAGAGACGAATGGAGAAAACTAGGGGAGGCCTATGTCCAACAGTGGACCTGAAAAAGGCTGGATGATGAAGAAAATGCCGCTTACCTTCTTACCTACGGCTAATCGTGCCTTCTAATTATCCCCAGACCTCGATAATTCCTATAATATAAACTATCCAAAGTGTCTATCACAGATGTTCCAGTCAGCTCTAAACATTTCATTAGAGTACTAGGTATTAGAGTACTCATGAAGTTTAGTGACGTATTTTTCATTAATATGAAGAATATTTTTTTAGGTTATTTCCAGAAGTAGCTAGTGAACCCAATTGGTTTACCGCAGTATCATTTTTTTAATTCTTAGCCAATCCTTGAAAAAAATTGTTTTTTTGTGACGTGATAAACGTCTTATAAATCGATGTACGAGCTATATATCCCAGGAAACATTGTAACGTTACGCCTGGCCTGACCCATGCGTCGAAGCGAGAGCGAGAACAAGTGACAGAGATCGACCTTCGCTTGGCTTGCGACGCATTGTACGCACACGTATGTTAGCGTTTCGCTTCTGACGCATCTATCTCCCTTCCATCCTGCCTGCCGCTTGGGTCCGCGTGAAAGAGAGACAGCGGCAGCACACACCTTGACGTTAACGTATTGCCGGCTATTCATAAAGTGAACTGGATATTTCCAGTCAATACCGTTGCTTATTACAATCACAATTGCGGCAATAAGGTAATTGATTCTTGCATTCTACGAATTTGATTAGCTATATAATCTCATATATTTGTTATTTCATCATTAAAACAAAGTAGCATCCGTCAGCGAGTGCAGTAATAATAGGTTATATTACGATTTCGACTAAAAAAGTACCACCAGTACTGTCCAGGCGAAACCCAGACTAGAAAACTATTTATGTATCTCTTATATCGTTCACGAGAGGGCGCACACACGGTTCACAGAAATATACTTTGAGCATAGAAAAATGACATGTAGGAATCTCCCGATTTCGACATTAACATTATTATTATTATCGTTGTTGTCATTGTAACATAAGAGGTTAAGGCCTGATGGCTAATGAATTATTAGTAAGTTCTCGTTTATGTGCATCTAGACTACATGTGGTAGCGGTAAGTGTCGTGTGCCTTGCCTCCACTCGCCCCCCCTCTCAATCAGTCCACCGAGGACATAATCAATCAGTCCACCGAGGACTCAATCAATCAGTCCACCGAGGACACATTCAACCACATTAATCCGCCGAGGATACGTCTCACGAATCGGAGTCCAACGAGGACATTAATCCGCCGAGGACGTATCTGACGAATCGGAGTCCAACGAGGACATAACCTACAATACTACAATACTCAGTCCGCCGTGGACTTAACATACGATTCGAGGTTCGCCGTGAACCCAACGTATGAACTTTCAATCTATAACATGCATACAATCTACACACGTTCATGGAGGAACTCGCAGGTCTGTCTTATGTATAATGATTCCTAATCGTCTGTAATTTGTGTAATTATTTACCAATGTAATCGTAACATTTGCATAACAAAGTTCAGGGGGTTTTTTTCCTTGTCAGTCGTCATACTGGCCGGGTTTTCCCCCTGGGGCTAATAAACAAATCGAATAGCCCCAAAAACGAGTGTTTTATTGTTAACCCTAACCATAATTTGATAAATTCTTGAAACACGAGATCTCGACAAATAGACGAGGTTTCGACGATACATTTTGGTGCCTCCTGTGAGGATTGAACTCACGACCCCTGGTTTACAAAATCAAGACTGCGAGCTTCCTCCCCGTAGCAAAGACACGGAGCCCAACGGGGTTACGTCCGTGTTCTTACTTTTGAACGGCTCCCGCGCAAACCGGACTTGTCAAAACGGTTGCGTGAGGACGCCGAGATAATTCGAATGATCTCGACACGCATATGACACATCATATAAACCTTAACCTCACTTTAAAACGAGAAATTCATTCGTGATTCATTCGTAATCTGTCAACAGCATCGACACATCGTTACTGTTAACGCATTTTATCGAATTCATTATCGAACTAAAACCTGCCCTAAACCTAAAACGTTCAAAATCGTGAACCCTGCACACGACAATCGTCACGAGTGCCGCCGCCTTCGACTGCGAGGAGCGGAGCGTTTGAAGAAACACCGCTTCCCACGTGGATTCGTCTACTCGGGCTCGATTGCCGCCGTACCACTCCTCCGAGGAACACGACGGTTTCGAGAGCATCGCAACACGCACGGAGGCCCGCTCTACTGCAGCCAGATTGCCGCCGTACCACTCCGGGGAAAACGACATCTCCGTGAACGTCGCTTCCCGTCGAGATCACCTCACTCCCAGCTGCCTCCACCGCCAGGGATAAACACTCCTAAATCGAGATAAGTAACCATTTTCATTGCATCTCGCCTGAATTTCATTTCGCTACTCAACGTCTTGAGTTATTTAATTCGCACTACGCGAAAGACTTTGAGTATTTTGATTCGATTATATCTTTTTGAAATCTCCTAATCATGGAAGATATGGACGTTTCGATCACTTCGATCACAGGGAAGCGTACAACCTTGAAGGAACGCATAGCGACCTTAAATACGGCCGTCACAGACGGAAAAATCAGCGGAGTAAACGCAAAACTCCGTTTAAAACGACTAACCGAATTGTTCAAAGAATACGAGGCGCTTCACGATCAGCTTGCCTTGTTAGATCCAGAAAACGACGGGTTGAACGAAATGGATGATATACAAGACACCTACTACGAAGTCGCCACGAAGGTCGAGGCCATAATCTCGACAAGTATTCAAGGTGACAAGGGCAATACGACTGACATTCGCGAGTTGGGTATAGGAAATCCGCTTGGAAATTCAACCATTATTGAAAAACAACGTCTTATCAAATTACCTATCGCGAATTTGCCTAAATTCGATGGTAATCACGATAATTGGCTTTCATTTAAAAACACTTTCATGTCCATGATCGACGTTCGCACCGATATTGATGACTTAAACAAATTCTTGTATTTGAGGGACAGTTTGACTGGAGCTGCCTTTCATAAAATATCCCTTTACAATGCTAGTACTGAGAACTACAAGAAGGCGTGGAGTATTTTACTTGAAACCTATGAGAAAAAACGAATCCTTATCGCTAAGCATTATGATGCTCTGATTGACATTCCTGTCGCGCGTCAACCGACAGCTGAAGGTTTGATTAAAATTGTTGATGACGCACGTCAACATATCAGCATGCTCGAATCCTTACAAGTGAACCTTAACGATGGGTTAGTAGTTCGTTTACTCGAAAGAAAGTTGCCAATAGAAGTTAGAAAAAGGTGGGAAGAAACTCTTAACTTCGATACTTTTCCCAACTTACAGCAATTCTACAAATTCGTAACCGATGTTGCATTTCGACTGCACTCCTTCGATCAACCTTCCACTCTTCCAAATCGAAACATTTCATACGGCAAGCGACGCGCAGACCACTATGCAAACGTGCATAAATCACGCAAGATGGAATCTAGCGCACGCGCGTTTGTTACTAATTTTCGTCTTTCTTGCATTCACTGTAAAGGTGAACATCCATTATACAAATGTAATGGTTTTAACGGCATGACTCTCGATCAACGGCATAAACTGATACAAACACACAGATTATGCAAAAACTGTCTTCGCTCACACTCTGACGCATGTGGTTCCAGACGGTGCAAAACTTGTGACAAATTTCATCACACACTTTTGCACTACGATCAGACAACGCAACGTTCTGCACCCAAGGCGAAATCAAACCCGTCAGCCAAGGGGGCATCGTTGTGACTAGTATCGCACTCATTTGCTACAGTTTCTCGCACACCTCGTGCCCAATTAATGATGAGTGCAATCATTCACGTAAAATGCGGAAATGGTAACTTTATTGAAGCACGTGCTTTATTGGATACTTGCGCAACTGCAAACTTTGTTACAGAAAGGTTCGCTCAGCTGTTAAAACTTCCGTTACACAACTGTTCTATTCCTATCGGTGCTGTAAACGAAATGAAAACCACATCCAAACATCTCGTTCAAATTCACTTTCAGTCCACTAACAGTGGTTTCCAAAAAACATTACCATTTTTGACGATATCCCAAATTGCCGACTTTGTTCCCGAAGAAGCTTTTCCACGTGAATTAATATCAATTCCAAATAATATAAAACTAGCAGATCCACTATTTCATGTGCCAAGGTCAGTTGACATGTTAATAGGATCTGGTGCGACGCTGTCACTTTTATCAATCGGTCAAATTAATCTATCACAAAACAATTGCGATTTGATTTTACAAAAAACTCAACTTGGATGGGTCATCGCTGGAGGAGTAAACGACACAACGGATAGATCTGTACTCACGTGCTATCTAACTGATCTATCTAATCAATTAACTAAATTCTGGACGATCGAAGACACTGGGTCTAAATCTTCTAAATCACTTGCAGAATTACTATGCGAAGAACATTATTTAAAAAACACGAAGCGCGATACGAACGGCCGATACATCGTACGATTACCTTTTCGTACTGAAACCTTTGACCTCGGCGACTCTCGCACACAGGCAATGAGACGATTCGGTTCATTGCAACGAAAGTTAGCATCCGATATCACTCTCAAGACAGAATATAACAGGATAATGCAGGAATATATCGATCTAGGTCATATGAGTCTCGTTGAAGACGAAAGCACAAACGGTTACTACATGCCCCATCACGCGGTAACCAAGCTCTCCAGTAACACAACCAAGATACGAGTCGTATTCGACGCATCGGCCAAATCCAACAAGGGCCTCTCTCTAAACAGCGTGTTGTTAGTTGGTCCAACCATCCAAGATAAACTTTTCAATCATCTTTTACGCTTCCGTAAACATGTATATGTTCTGACAGCCGACATAGCGAAAATGTACAGGCAGATTTTCGTTGATCAAGATCACCGCCGATTTCAACGCGTGTTCTGGTATCACAATCATGAGGTAAAGCCATTCCAACTCAATACAGTCACCTTCGGAGTTTCGTCTGCTCCGTACTTAGCGATTCGTACGATCCAACAACTCGCAGCCGACGAAGGCGCTAACTTTTCTCGAGCTTCACGAGTCCTAAAGGAAGATCTATACGTCGATGATCTATTAACCGGCGCCGATTCGCTCGCCGAAATATTCAAAATCCGTGATGAGGTAATCGCTTTACTGAGACGTGGAGGTTTCGATATACGACAATGGGCGTCTAATCATCACCATGCATTCGACAACATTGATGAGAAAATCTTGGATTTAGATTGTGCTATTGAGGAAAATTCACTTCTGAAAACTCTCGGAGTTGTTTGGAATTCCCAACACGATCAATTCATCTATACAGTCAATTCCATTGATTTGTCAACAAAGGTAACAAAACGTAATATCCTATCCAACATTGCAAAAATCTTCGACCCGCTGGGCTTACTCGGTCCTGTTGTCTTGGCAGCTAAGGTACTAATCCAAGAATGTTGGAAACTGAAAATAAACTGGGACGAATCAGTACCTCAAGATTTGCATTCTAAGTGGAACATTTTTGTAAACGAATTAAACCTTATTCGTGACCTATCCATTGATCGTAATTTCTTGATTAAAGGTCCTACGGCCATTGAAATACATGGGTTCTGCGATGCAAGCAAAACAGGCTATGGCGCATGTATTTACGTTAGATCAACTGATAAAAATGGGCAGATTCATACTCAGCTTGCGTGCTCAAAGTCGAGAGTTTCTCCGCTCAAAGAAACCACCATTCCTAGACTCGAATTATGCGCTGCACAACTCCTTGTACGACTGTACAACGAGGCTAATTCTTCATTCCAGTTCACAATCACTCGCACGATATTTTGGTCCGATTCTACCATTGTCCTCCATTGGTTAGAGAAGTCACCTCAGGTACTTAAGGTATTTGAGGCTAATCGAGTTGCAGAAATTCAATCTCTTGGTAACAAGGTTGAATGGCGCCATGTTCGCACCAATGACAATCCTGCCGACGGGTTGTCAAGGGGCCAGCTTCCATCCGAATTTTTGAAAAACCAACTCTGGTTCCAAGGACCCACTTGGCTCAGTCAACCGAATAAACATTGGCCGGCTCCGGTCGAAATTTCCATACCTGACTTACCCGGTCTAAGAAAAAACATATGCCTGGTACTAAATTCAATCGATATTTTTCAACGCTTTTCCTCATATTCCACTCTGGTAAATTCGATTGCGTATTGCTTGCGCATGAGTCCTTCCAATCGATTCAGACACCATGGTATGAGCGTTGTAGAAAGAACTGAAGCAGAACGGAAAATTCTGATGCTAATCCAGGGTGATCAATTTAACTATGAAATCGAACACATCAGGGAAACAGGTGAGGCTAAGAATCTTCGTCTGAAAGGTCTTAATCCATTCATTGACAGTACTGGTCTTCTTCGAGTCGGCGGACGTCTTAAACACGCTCCAATTACCTTCACCCAAAAACATCCAATTTTATTGCCGTCACATCACTATGTGACAGATTTGATAATTCGCCAAATTCACCAGAACACATTCCATGCTGGTATCCAAACCACATTATGTAACATTCGACACAAATTTTGGTTACTTGATGGCAAAAATCAAGTTCGTAAGGTTGTAAGACGATGTGTTGATTGTATTCGACATCGACCAATCACAATACAAGGTAAAATGGGTGACTTACCACCCTCGCGTGTTGACAAGGCGACTATCTTTTCGCATACAGGCGTAGACTTCTTTGGACCATTATACATCAAAGAAAAGAAATTTCGAAACAAAACTCAAATTAAAACATATGGATGCGTATTCATTTGCATGACCACGAAGGCTGTGCATATTGAAATTGTCAGCGACTTGACAACCAATGGATTTCTCGCTGCCTTCGGCAGATTCATTGGTCGAAGAGGCATTCCCGCTCACGTCTACTCAGATAACGGCACAAATTTTGTAGGCGCAAATCACCAGTTGCGCGAATTACATGCGTTATTCTGCTCAGATCAAAACCAAGGGCATATCAAGGATTATGCCGTACGGAAAAATATCTCGTGGCATTTCAATCCGCCACTAGCCCCACATTTTGGTGGGATATGGGAGGCTGCAGTCAAGTCCTTCAAACACCATTTCAAACGTGTACTTAAAGATCAGCTCCTCACCTTTGAAGAACTGAACACACTAGCCATTCAAGTCGAAGCAATTTTAAACTCTAGACCATTATGTTCATTATCGGCCGATCCGAATGACCCACTCGCTTTGACACCTGCCCACCTTTTAATCGGCCGACCTCTCACAATGCTGCCCGAGGATAATTTTTTATCTGTTCCAGAAAACCGACTTAAAGCCTGGCAATTTATCACCAAGGCCCGCCAAGACTTCTGGAAGCGATGGCATTTAGAATACCTAAATGAGCTACAAAGGCGACAGAAATGGGTTAACAACAAGGGTGATCTCAAGCCAGGCGAAGTGGTTATCGTCATAAACAAAAATCAGACGTGCATGCGGTGGCCGCTGGGAGTGATCACCGAGGTGCATCCGGGAAGCGACGGAGTCATCCGAATCGTCACAGTGAAGACTGCCCAAGGCATCTTCAAGCGCAGCGTCACGCTTATTTGTCCACTACCAAACGTAATTGGACAACTCTAATTCCACTGTAAATGTGCAATCATTACATACATTAATCTTACTCATTACTCATTCGCAACGGGGGGAGAGTGTCCAGGCGAAACCCAGACTAGAAAACTATTTATGTATCTCTTATATCGTTCACGAGAGGGCGCACACACGGTTCACAGAAATATACTTTGAGCATAGAAAAATGACATGTAGGAATCTCCCGATTTCGACATTAACATTATTATTATTATCGTTGTTGTCATTGTAACATAAGAGGTTAAGGCCTGATGGCTAATGAATTATTAGTAAGTTCTCGTTTATGTGCATCTAGACTACATGTGGTAGCGGTAAGTGTCGTGTGCCTTGCCTCCACTCGCCCCCCCTCTCAATCAGTCCACCGAGGACATAATCAATCAGTCCACCGAGGACTCAATCAATCAGTCCACCGAGGACACATTCAACCACATTAATCCGCCGAGGATACGTCTCACGAATCGGAGTCCAACGAGGACATTAATCCGCCGAGGACGTATCTGACGAATCGGAGTCCAACGAGGACATAACCTACAATACTACAATACTCAGTCCGCCGTGGACTTAACATACGATTCGAGGTTCGCCGTGAACCCAACGTATGAACTTTCAATCTATAACATGCATACAATCTACACACGTTCATGGAGGAACTCGCAGGTCTGTCTTATGTATAATGATTCCTAATCGTCTGTAATTTGTGTAATTATTTACCAATGTAATCGTAACATTTGCATAACAAAGTTCAGGGGGTTTTTTTCCTTGTCAGTCGTCATACTGGCCGGGTTTTCCCCCTGGGGCTAATAAACAAATCGAATAGCCCCAAAAACGAGTGTTTTATTGTTAACCCTAACCATAATTTGATAAATTCTTGAAACACGAGATCTCGACAAATAGACGAGGTTTCGACGATACAAGTACTACCAGAAGTAACTAGGGAGCCAAACTGGTTTGCCGCAGAAGCTTTCATTAGCTCTTAGCCATTCCCTGGAAAACTTTGTTTTTTATGCTATTTCTAAAAGTTACTAGGGAACCCAATTGGTTTACTGCAGTAGCATCTTTTATTCTTAGCCATTCCTTGAAAAACCTTGTTTTTTTAGGTTATTTTCAGAAGTAACTAGGGACCCCAATTGTTTTACCGCAGTACCATTTTTTGTTTTTTGTCATTCCTTGAAAAACCTTGTTTTTTAGGTTATTTCCAGAAGTAACTAGGGAACCCAATTGGTTTACCGCAGTAGCTTTTACTTGTTCTTAGTCATTCCATGAGAAACTTTGTTTTTTTTTAAATTATTTCCAGAAGTAACTAGGGAACCCAATTGGTTTACCGCAGAAGCTTTTATTAGCTCTTAGCCATTCCCTGGAAAACTTGCTTTTTAAGTTATTTCCAGAAGTTACTAGGGAACCCAATTGGTTTACTGCAGTAGCATCTTTTATTCATAGCCGTTCCTTGAAAAACCTTGGTTTTTTAGGTTATTTTCAAAAGTAACTGGGGAGCCCAATTGTTTTACCGCAATACCATTTGTTGTTTTTTGCCATTCCTTGAAAAACCTTGTTTTTTTAGGTTATTTCCAGAAGTAACTAGGGAACCCAATTGGTTTACCGCAGTAGCTTTTACTTGTTCTTAGCCATTCCATGAATACCTTTGTTTTTTTTTAATTTCCAGAAGTAACTAGGGAACCCAATTGGTTTACCGCAGAAGCTTTTATTAGCTCTTAGCCATTCCCTGGAAAACTATGTTTTTTAGGTTATTTCTAAAAGTTACTAGGGAACCCAAGTGGTTTACTGCAATAGCATCTTTTATTCTTAGTCATTCCTTGAAAAACCTTGGTTTTTTTGGTTATTTTCAGAAGTATCTAGGAAACCCAATTGTTTTACCGCAGTACCATTTTTTGTTCTTAGCTATTCCTCGAAAACCTTTGTTTTTTTTAGGATATTTCCGGATCTAACCAGGTAACCCAATTTTTACCGCAGTAACAGTTTTTGCTCTCAGCCACTCCCGGGAAACCTCTTTTTTGAGGTTCTTTCCAGAAGTTACTAGCGAACCCAGTTGTTTTACTGCAGTAGGCTTTTTTATTCTTAGCTATTCCTTGAAAAGCATTTTTTTTCAAGGATATTTCCAGATCAATCTAGGGAACCTATTTTTTTACAGCATTAGTACATTTGTTTTCAATGAGTCAAATTACATAAAAACAATTGGTAATAATAAGGTCTCGACATAAGAAAAATATACTTTTTCTAGTAGATCTACGCAATGGGGATCGACCGTAATGCACTGATTTACATTCCTCACAATGTGTGTCGATAGAGGTTGAGCGTAATTTATTTACAATGTGGAAATCAGTCACTAAAATGGTAATCCGTCCATTTATTATAATCGTGTCGTGATTATAACCGTCTCGTAAAAAATCCTATTGCGATAATTCATATCTCGTAATAACTTGCACAACGTCCAACACAAAAGCGCCGTACATAAATCTTATTTAAGGAGTTGAATCGGGTTTGAGTTATATTTTAATAATGGCGTTATTAATAAAATTATATCGTTAATAGGTCGAGCTTGCTTAGAAAGTGGAGGTATTTCGCGTACAATGAAGACTTTCGGGATCAAAACGATCCGTCACATCGGCCTTTCTCTTTAAAATTAGTTGCGTCACCGGGACCGGATTAATGTAATTAATGTTAGGTGCCATTAACGTGCTGCTCTCGTTCCCTTTTAAATTTCTTATATCAGAGATGACACGCCATTGACAGATTAGCTCGCAGCGTCTCGCTAACTCACAAAAGACTCACTTTATTACAAATTCCCGCCCGCTTCCCCATTAACATTCCTCCAGGCATCAGTCTCCTGTACTTTCGGGGCATTAATCTTTTCCTCGGGATGAACGCGGAAAAAAATAGAAAGGGGGTAAAAGAGTGAAAGAAGGAGCAAGCCGGATAATTACCGAATCCTACATCTAGTTATAAAAGAGTGAGAGTGAGAGAGAGACAGAGAGAGAGGGTGGGTGGGTTGATATATCGACGTGGGGCAGGGTCGAAATAAGTCCGTCGCGCGTTTGCATAAAAAGCACCATTAATCCGGGCGGGAGTTTTTGTTTCCAGATCCTTATCCCGTAGGGGTAGTCCTGCAGGCCGGATGGGACTGCTGATGCGGCCGTTAGGATTCTATTAGGGGGAAGGAGAGGGTTCGCCTGGAAAGGTCCCGGGTAAAATCTCATTTTCGTCAATTACCGACGTTTAAGTCGTTTATTGTTTCGTATCAGATTGCCGGAGAGAGGAGGATTCCTACTCGAGGAGGCTGAAGTAAGGGCAGCAGGACAATGTAATTACTTGCTCGAAAGATGACCCATTTTTTTCGTTACCAGGGTGATGGAGAGACGTACCTAAGGAGACCCGAGGATTATTTAACATCCAATATCGTATTATATAACGTAATTACATCTTATATAACGTAATAGGGGGAATTTCATTAAATAACTCAAAGATAACGAGGATATTATCAAAGTTTACAGATCTAAGGATCTAGTTGGGACACTCTTTTGATCTTTGTCGAATACCACCCCCCCTACCTTTATTATACCTTTATTACCACCCATTACTAACCCCATATCTATGTAGGTATATACATATTACTTCAGCCACCTGGCCGGGGAGGATGTATACAGATTGTCCCTAGTGAAGAAACAAGAAACGCGAGGCGAGATACAGTGTGTCCTTGTCCGGTGCGCTCGAACTGCGGCCGGTTCTCAAATATTAAGCCGGGTCATCCATTTCATAAGTCAGCATTTACTATAGGCTCATAGGACTAGTCATAAGTTTTGTATCTTCCTCCATCTGTAACAAAAATCAATATAGTATGGTATTGTATATCTGATACAAAACTGAAGACATTCTGGTTACCAATGTGAATAGATTGTCGAAATCCACCACAATGGTTTCGGGCTACCATGTACTATATCCCATTTCCTGACACTTTTAGCAATTGAAACATTTTTTCGTAAGCTGTATCCCGGCTGAGCTACAAACACCTTTTTCAAAATATCTCTTACATTTGTTACACATTTTTTCGTAAGATTTAGCAGATTTGTTTCTCAATAGAAACAAATAATATAAAATAAATGAAATAAATAACAATACCGATATATGAATAGTGTTTACATAAACATGTATTACGAACATTTGTAAAAAATACTTCACTGAGTACTCAAATGTACCTTCAACCCACCATAATTTCTGTTTGTCAATATTTTCTAAATTTATCTGGCAAGAACATTTCATATTCTTTGTTATCAGTAATGAGGAAGTTTTCACCTTTGGGACTTTTGATTTCAAAAGGAAACCCAAATGTTCTTGAGTTTCTCTGGCACTTTTAAGAACTTTTGAAAAGTTTTCTAATCGTGCATAACTAAATTCGAATAGAGCAGAATGCTGGTGACAATCCAAGCTACAATATCTTACATCTTTTTGAACATAAAAGAAATCCACCTTCCACCCATCCAAACTCACTTCCACAATGTAAAATGCAAATACGTTTGCCTCTTGAGGGAGGAACTTCCGCTTTGCATAAATTGCTGTCGTTAGTCCAACACTTTTTGGTAATGTCATTAGTGTCAATCCAGCTTTCATGTTAATAATAAATCATGGATATTTTTTCACCCCGAACTTGTTTAATATCTTTAAGATAAGTATTTCTTAAAGATATTAAACGACTAGATTCCAGAATAATTTGCAGCTTGTTTATAGCTTTAGATTTAAAACCGTTATACTTTAAATACCTCCATAGTGTTACCTGAGTTACTACAAATTTCCAAGAAAATTCAGTAATATTAATTAAAAACTCCTCATACTTTAAGCCCTTACCTGTAAAGGACGGGTACAACTTAAAATGTTGAGAACACGAGGTATAGAACGTAAGCAATGGGCACCTGTATGTAAATTTCTATATAAATAAAAATTTAAGTCTCGCTTAAACTCGAGAATGGCTGGACCGATTTTGCTAATTTTGATCTTGAAATATTTGTGGAAGTTCAGGCAAGGTGTAAGCGGCGAGAAACATAAATAATAAGTAACGGAAATACTAAAAAAGGTACGTTTTTTAATTTGACATTTGTAATCAAACAAATGAAAGTATAGTGTCAGTTGGTTGTCAAATAAATAAATATCAAGACTATTATTAAAATCTATCATCAGTTTGTCAGTGCGCGAGACCTTTATTGATTTTAAAATGCCAAGAAGAAGACGACCTGACTTAGGTCGTCGAAGTCAATCAAATGTGCGACGAGCTACCTCACGTGCAAATCGTACTGACGACCAGCGAGAGACAGATAATGATAACATTCGTATTGGTATGACAGAATTGCGTTCTACAGTGAATAATTATGAAGTAGATAGGCTTAGAATGAAACGACTTCGGGCACATCAAATGCAACAGCAGCGAGCACGACACAATGAAATAGAGCGATTCCGCCGACGCAGTGTTCCTGTAAAGCTAGAACGAGTAACATTCCACTACTACCCGGAAGTAGATTATTGTGCCGACCAATCCGTAACGATTGGAGAAATGACAATCATTTGTGGATATTGTAAAGCGTTAAAATACAGCGGTGGATTATGTTGTGCTGGTGGTAAAGTAAAATTGCCACAATTGTTCCCACCACCAGATCCATTACGCTCATTAGTTTATGGGGTGTGAGATGACTCTAAACATTTCTTGGCAAACATCCAACAATATAATAATTGCTTTTAAATGACGTCGTTTGATGCAACGCATATTGTACGGGAAAAATTCATGTCCACTTTCAAGGTAGTTTTTGATAAGTTGTTTATTAAAAATTTAAAAAGATAATATACAATTGCAGATACAAGGACAGTTTGCGGAATCAACTTGGAGTTTCCCTGTTCCGCGCATGGGCAATTATACGTCGCATGTTCGCGAGTCATAAAACAATGATCTTTATATATTTACGCACCGCAAAATAGACCAAACAATGTAGTACATCAGAAAGTCTTAATTTGATTATGTGTATAACTGTGTTGTATTTAATTTAGTGTACTTATATAAAAATTTTGTATCAAGTTTTGACCATATTTTTCACAAATATATGCAGGTGATACGAAGTCCACCGGGTCATCTATAATTTTTATCGATCTTCCTTTTTTTAAACTTTACGTGACACTGCAACGCATGCCGGATACGGCTTGAAACCACGCGAACGGTATGAAAATCAATAGCGGATCAATCTGGCAATGTTACAGATGATTTTAATTGAAAAAAAATCTGGATATCTTCAACTATCTGCCATACGAATGCATTCCGCAGTATCTGGAAAGATTCTATTTTGAGTATGTATGTGTATCAGAATTCAAAATGGTAGAAATACTGCCAAAAACTACCTTTCTTCATTTTCGGTATAGAAGTGTTAGTTCGTAGTTCATTGGACTCCAAAATTATTTGTAGACTGGGTATTTTGTGACATAATTTAATCAATAACATACAGTTGTAGATCTTCACAGAAAATTCCCTCTGTTTGTGTAAAAAAAATACATTTCACACGTCACGGCATCCAAGAATAAGAGATATAAGAATGGGACATTCAGTTCTAAGGCATAAACTACATGCAAGCACTATATAGACAGGGAATGGGAAATCCCGAATCGACGAGCGTGAAACGAACTATATGTGGTTAAGGGGGTTTTGAGGTCACCCATCCTACAAAAGATAATCTGTTATAAATCCTTTTGGAGAACGTGAACGTAGGTAATTTGATTTTTGACTGATTACCATTACGGGAAAATATTGTTATGTTTTCCACAAAGCGACGTCCCACGATAAATCATCCGCTCTGGCGAGTACGAAATCAATGAGGGATCGCCTCCCGGAGCCCCATTAACGAATGAAAATCGACCTATCTCCCTCCCGCCTATTATCTCCGCAGAGGAGATTAATCCGCCGCACTCGCAGCATCCCCCGGAACATATTCATCGGTTAGTTTAATAGTTTCTACGTGATACACCTTCAACTTTCCTCCCTCCTTCCAACCGAAGTTCGGAATCCCATAACGCCACCTGTTTACATGACAGACGGTAAATATATTCCGGGTCTATAGGCGGATCCCTCGTCGATATATAACCGCCGCGCGTTCGATTTGTTGCTGCCGCGTGTATAAACAAAGCGGGGGGCGACTCCTCGTGAGAAACGGAGATTTCTCCCTTACCAGTTCCCATCGGAAAGAATGCCCCTAATCCGGAGCCTTAAAAATCCATTAAAACCGGAGCCCCGGAAAATCTCCCACGTCGTTAAAAAATAATTACAAATTATACAGTTCATTATCGCCGTCACACGTTATGCCACAAATAAAAAAGGTCCCATTACGGAACGGGCTCCCCCGTCTCACTCACGCGCCTTTTTCGGGGTAATTATGAAGCATTTAACCCCCCTCCCCCCCTAACCGCCCCTCTCGCAGTAAATAACAAACCCTAAGACAAATTGCGCCGTTACCCTCGGACCCTTTATAGGCGGGAACGTTGAAAATTTTTCGTTTTTAAGCGAACGAGGGAGTTAAACGGGACGTGCACGGCAAAACCGAAACGAGCTGGATCGCTCATGAACGCATTAATTCGTAGAGAGAATAATATAGTACTATATAGTATACAGGGTGATTCAAAATTGAGTGCAAAGATTTTAGGGCGTATTTACCAGCCAAAAATAAGTTTTTTTCTTCATATAATCGTATGTCCTAACTTGCTTCGTTTTCTAGATGCAGGGTGTTAAATTAAAAAAAAAAGGGTTTTTATCAATTATTCAAAACCTTTCCGCCGATTTAAATAAAATTTGGTAGGCTGATTTGCCGTCATAATGACCTTCCTTTGGTGGGAATAAAATAAATTTATTAATTGGAGTAGCGTCTTAGGGGGCTACCTACTTGATACTTATAGGTAAAATTATGGTACGCCACCGCTTTTTTGACAATTTAGTTTTTTTTTAGATTAAGCGGTCAATAATGTAACTTTCTTACCTCTTGAGCTTTACTCATATCTAGCTTTGTTTCCAAGAAAAAAATTAAAATCATTGCCTGGCCCCATTAAAACAAATAATACATTGGAATCGATTATTGAGACTTTTTAAAATTTAACTTAGCCTAAGTAACAAATACATAGAAAAGCAGATTTTCATAACAAATGCTGGAAATGGCTGCCTCCTGCGGCGATATAACCCTCCATTCTTCGCCTCATGGACTGCCGAACGCGCTCCAAAATTCTGGGAGTGTTTCTGACTACATCCAAGGCATGAAATATCTTTTGTTGTAGGATTTCAATGGAAGGAACTGGTCCTGCATCATAAACCAGGCTTTTAACATGGCCCCATAAAAAGAAATCTAACGGGGTACAGTCTGGGGAACGCGGTTGGCCAAGCTATTGGACCTGCTCGGCCGATCCAGCGTCTGGGGAATTCAAGGTCTAAATGTTCGCGGACAGTTATTCGAAAATCATGCATAAAATAAAGATTTTGGCTAATATTCAACGGCACATCCTCCAATAAACCGAGTATATGATTTTGTAAAAAGTCCAGGGATGTATCGCCATTTAGAATTCGGGGAAAAATAAATGGACCAATTTAAAAGTCCCCAACAATCCCTGCCCAAACATTCAAACTGAACTGCTCTTGGTGGTTCGACTGTCGAATTTCGCGGGGATTTTCAATTTCCCAAACATGAATGTTATGATAATTAGCGACCCCATTGCGGGTAAATTGGCCTTCGTCGGTGAATAGGATGCGAGATAGAAATTTCTGATCCCTGGCACAATTATTTAGTATCCATCTTGCGAATTGTACCCGCTGGGGAAAATCTCGTGGGAGCAAACCCTGCACGCGCTGGATATGGTATGGATAAAGACTATTTTGGTGTAAAACCCTCCAAACTGTCGACTGACTAAGGTTTAAATCCCGTGCAATTTGCCTCGTGCTTTACGCAGGATTCTCCTCAATAACTTGCAGAATTTCCTCTTCCGTCATCACGTTTCTGACTTCACGTGGCCTACCAGCATTCATTCTGGTAGTTTGGAATCTTCCAAATTCCCGGAGATGCTGACGAGAGTTGCTGAAAGTTCTACAGTTGGGCAGCCGACGATGAGTAACTCTTAACGAGTACATCCTACGAGCTTCAAGCGCGTTTTCACCAGCCAGACCATAAACAAAATGAATGTCTGCAAAGGTGCTCGAATGAAAATGGTTCATCTTGCATTGTTAAAAGCAAAGAAAAATGAAAAATAACCACACAAAAAAACTAAACCGACTGTAAACACCAAAACGTAAATAATAACAAATGTGTCATGGTTACCAAGTGCTAACAAGGGTCACAGCACCCTGCTTACTTACATGTTTTAATAGGACCAGGCCCAGATTTTGATTTTTTTCTTGGAAACAAAGCTAGATACGCTCAAGCTCAAGAGGCAAGAAAGTTACATTATTGACCGCTTAATCTAAAATAAAAAAAAAATTAAATTGTCAAAAAATCGGTGGCGTACCATAATTTTACCTATAAGTATCAAGTAGGTAGCCCCCTGAGACGCCACTGGAACTAACAAATTTATTTTATTCACACCAAAGGAAGGTAATTATGACGACAAATAAGCCTACCAAATAGTATATAAATCAGCTGAATGGTTTTTGAATAATTGATAAAAACCCGATTTTTTTAAAAAAATTTAACACCCTGTATCTAGAAAACGAAGCAAGTTAGTACATACGATTATATGAAAAAAATATCTTACTTTTGTCTGGTAAATACGCCCTTAAAATCTTTGCACTCAATTTTGAATCACCCTGTATAGTATATAGTACTATAATATATTACTTCTTCTTCATGTACCTTGTCAATATTTTTTCCTCATCCGACGTTGGCGATCACCTTAGCGAATTTTCTGCCATATGTAAGAGTTGTCCTGCATTTCGAATCCTGGTCTAATATTTATGCTTATTAAGCCAAGAAACTTGTTTTCTTCTTACATCTCAACGTTAGCCGTATGAGATATATGAAGAAAACACAACGTTTTGTTAAATAATTTATTATTTGCCAACTAAATTAGTTGGCAAGACTTGTCTTTTCTTTATACGTATTGATGTGTTGTATATATCTAACGATATTAGACAAGAGGGTGCGCTTGAATTGCCGCCCGACGCACGAATCGCAGCCCGGATCTCTTATGAACTGGTAATCCCTTGCACGAATTGTGTCCCAGGAACGGCGCACACGATCTCCCGTAAAGGTTTATACCGAACACGTTATAGCTGGATTTGTTATAATCCCCGACACGAGTCCCGTAAGAGTTCATACCGTACAAATTTATCCCTGCGTTTGTTATAATACAATGTTACACCTCACACATAATTAAATATCATTAAATTGATTCGCTACACATTTTATAAAGTTATACCTTGTAATATTTCCTTTCTTATATTGGACAATTTTATCAGATATAAATATGAATTGAATTTTGTACTTTGGGGTCAATAGGACAACCTTCCATGAAGTCGAAAACAAAATTGTCTTCTACTTCTTCAGGTATGAGAATACCTGAATTCTCTTGATACTTTAGGAAATCAATTAAATTATAACTTAAAACTATAAATAGAAAGGATAGTAAAATTAAAAATAATCTTACTTCATATGAAATAGTCTGAGCTGCCTAACGTAGTCTACCCAAAAGTGAATAATTAGAATTAGAAGATCATCCAGCTAACATAATACAATGAACACTTAAGTTTGATACTCTTGATAAAAACATTACTGATAAATTAAAACTCAATAAATAAGTATAAAAAGGCATTGTACACCACAATAATTAAGATAACAATAGCCTTAATACAGGAGATAAATAATACAAATTAAAATTTGAATAATAAGGGTAAGTTTGTTGTTTACTAAATAACTTAATGGCATCCCTAAAAGGCTGTAAAATACCAATTAATCCTACTTTATTCGGCCCCTTACGAATCTGAATATACCCTAAATCTTTTCGCTCAAATAAAGTTAAAAAAGCAACAGAAATCAAAATTCCTACTACTAAAATTAAATTTGTTAACAAAAATAAAATTAAATCTCTAAAAACCAAGTGTTGTCTATAGCTTTATCTATATATAAAGATTCTAAATCAATTGCACTATTCTGCCAAAATAACATTAATATTCAAAATAAAAATTATTAAATATAATAATATTAAATAAAATAAAAAACCAAATAAACCAAATAAATTGTGTAACCATCTTCCTACACTTGAATTTACATCACCCACCACCCACTCTTTACCGGAGTTCAAGTGCGATTTTAGAACTACCAGAAAATCCTTACAGGAGTTTATGTGAGGGATTACCGTCAATATTAACTGTGACGGGACCTCGTATGCGGCCCCCAGTAACGGGTAGAGCAAGTAAGGAAATTCAGAACAGATAAAGAATTCTTGTGCAACGCAATGATCTAATTTATAATTATTTATATCAATGTAAAGAATGCATTACTATAGCTATTTGAAATACATTATATGAGGTGTAATGTATTACATCTTCCATCTTTTTACCTTCTCACTTTTTCCTTTTTCCTGACCTGGACTGGCAGAAAAGATAAGTATTCTTAACTAGCGTGTTTATGTTAAGCTGTTTTAAAAGCAGTTTTCGTTAAGTCAATCAAAAAAAAAATCGACAAAGAAAGGAATATGTCTTTTACACACTTGCATCATAAAACTAAATCTATAAAAGTGTTGTAAAAGCATGGGTAAAAGCAGTCTTACAGATCAACTTTTGTCCTAAAACTACTCGTACACAAAATTAGCTTATGTTATACATATATTATGTTTACCAACTATATACAATATACACACATATATAGGTTATAAGTACCGTTTTGTCAAGCAACTATGGGAACCAACTGAAAATGTTTGAAAAAAGTCAACCAAATCAAATTGTTTGCTTCGCATTTTTATGTATATTTCTCATTGGACGTCTAGAAAAGCTTCAATGGAATATACTTGGATTAACAGAATAAAATTTCATATTAAATTTAGAGCTAAAAGCTTTATAACCATTAGTTGCTCATACAACTGAGGAAGAAAGACTAGCTTAGTTGACAGGTGGAAAAGTTGTGTCGTGTGTAATATAATTTTTCTATAAGAACAAATATATGAGATTATATAGCTAATCAAACTCTTAGAATGCAACATTTAAATACCTTATTGCCGCAATTGTTATTGTATTAGTAATAAGCAATGGTATGCATAGTAAATAATCAGATAACTTTACAAATAATAGTCGGCAAAACCGCTAACGTCCAGCTGTGTGCTGTCGCCGTCGCCACCGACGGAGTGGAAGGGAGATAGATGCGTCATCTCACTACCGCATGGCTCACATTGGTTGTGTGGTGCCGGTCTCTCTTTCACTCGGACGCTGCAGTGGGAGAGAGATAAATGCGTCGCAAGGCGAACGCTAAGGTCGATCTCTGCCTATTGTTCTCGCTCTCGCTCTCGCTTGCACGCATGGGTCTGGCGTAACGTTACAATGTTTTCTGGGACGTGTAGGTAGCCCGCACACCGATTTATAAGACGTATACCACGTCAAAAAATGTCCGATTTCAGAATTATAGTATTTTCAGTATTATTGTAGGTAATAATGTTTATGTAAATATAACAAGTTTAATTACTAATTTTTATTTAACCTAACCCCAATTCTTAAATATTCCACCAACTTTGCCCTAGATGAAAACGACAACCTTTTATTGAAATTTCTGGAAAATCGGTTGTTATTACCAAATGAAAATGTAAAATCTAAATGCATTCCTGCTGTTAACTCCTAGAAGCAAGACAGTAAACATTTGCAGATTTCCCCGGAAGCAGAAAGAAAACCGAAGAAATGTGCCATCAATTAACATTTCAGCAGGTCAACATAGAAGTTTTAAATTTAAAGGTGTAGAAAATATGACAATATTTTAATTCTATCGTTTGGTTGAAGAAAATGTTCCCCTTTATTAGTTGTTGCACAAAAATCACCTACTGCATTGTGATGTTCAGGTAAGCTGTGTGGCAGTTTACGCATATGACATCTCCTTGCATGATTAATATTATTTCTAATGAGATAAACTTTTTATGATGTGTCGATTTTAAGTTTAAGTTTCGATATTTGCATGTCTTAACTCAGAATTTAACAATTTTGAGGGCCTATAAGACATGTTATCGATTACCTTTAATTTAGTACAGGGTTTTTGCCTTTTAACAACATTTTCATCTAGAATATAATTATCAGCATTGAACTTCTCACTAGTTTCATTCCTCTCATTCATTTTCAAATATGATTTGCACTGTTGAAAGTGCTAAACCAGCGTTGAATATTAGTTCTTAATTTTTAGTGGAATCTAAATTTAAATCCATCAACTATCAATAACGTTTTACCCCTGTTCACTTGTTATTACTTCCATCTTCACAACAGAAAGAATTTGAAGAACTCCAACACAGACACACAACTACGACTGCGTCTAAACTGAAGTTGTTGATCTACCTATTTTTTACATTTATTACACATTATTAAGCCGTCGTGAGTGAAAAAGTGCGATAAGTTTACATAAAATTAGCGCGTTAAGTGTGTAATATAAATTGATTAGTTAAGGAATGGACTAAACAAATTAAGTAGTAAGGAAGGAAGAGAGAGATTGTCTTCACCACGTAAGAAGTTTATTGGGGAGTAACGGTGACCGGTTTCGGTGGATCAGACTACCATCATCAGACCTAAATTCAAACAGTATAAAAACACAGTATACAGACCTCGATAGGTACATAATTAAGTAGAGTTTAGAAGTGTATAAATAAATTAGAATAAACGTTACAGTAGTTTTCTGCAGAGGATTAACAGAGGGCCCTTACCTGTTCTCAAACCCTCTACCAAATAATAAGAATAAAGGATGTTCCGTCTCAGATAAGTGACATTTTTAAGTTATTGTTGAACCGATGATGATTTACAGAGGTCCATATTGCTGTCACCTCGAGTACCCATTACTTCTTAGAGATTTATTTGCTATAGACACAAGTCAAGTCCACAATGATCCGTAAGGGCAACAAAGGCCCTCCCCGGAAAGTAATCGAGCATTACATTTCGAGGAAGTTGGGTACGCGATTTCTAAAACATGTGTTTACCATCTGTATATGAGATGAAAGCGAGGATCTTCAGCAATGGTTAGCACGCCCTCTACTCATTACCGGGGTGATTTTCAACCAATAAGCGACGAGTAAAGAGGGATGCAATGCAACCGGCCAATAAGCGGAGATCGCGTTTCTCGTCTCTAATTTTGAGTAATTTAATTTTAAGAAACACTCTTCGTCTAACTACCAGAGAATTATTATCTATGTTCACCTATTCCGTTGTATTTTAAGTTGTTGCAGTTAAATAGTTTAGTAAATCCGAAGTTACAATTACGTGTTATCATTTCCCAACTGTTCACGCAATATTAAGTTGGCGCGTGAAGTGTGCTGGTCAGTTATAACGATCTAAGACAATCGAAATTTCTGATTCGTACGCGACGTTACAAAGGATAATAAGATAACACCATTATAGATATAATCTTTTTGTCTTAGTTCTGAAAAACGTGATGTTAAGTTCATAACTTAAGATAGATTTCACTCCAATGTACGAGAAGAACACTGTTGACGGCTTGTTTCTAAACGACTAAACCAAAGTTATTGAAATTTAACACCACGAAGCGTAATGACATTCACATCGAAGATTGACATTTTGATTGAAGGTGTAAGTGAAAAAAATATAAAAATCAATACATCAGATCTGCAAGTAAAAATATAAGGGCGAAATATATCTTGACTAGCCGTTATAAACCTTAAACTCTCCTCCTTAAATTCCATTCATGACTCAAGTGCCAGTGGGTAAAAGTGTGTTATGTGATGAGAGCTCGGGGATGGAATTTAACCCCCGAAACGATCCTCGTATCCATAGAAGATACTCGTCGACGTAGGTGGGTTCCATGAGGTCTCCATTGGAAGTTTCCCGGAAAAATTCCAGTAACGAACTGTATCTCTCCCGTATGACCTCGGAGGGAAAAAATCCAATTTGAACATTCCGTCGAGTTAACGTCAATCAGGGGAAAGGGGGTAGAAAAATGGCGTCGTCGAGAAGAAAGTTCCGCGGAGAGGGGCGGGAGGACACTTTAAGTATGATGGAATGTCGTTGGAAGGGCATAAATTGAAAAAGGTGCGGTTGCGTTTTCGTGATAATGGAAATTTATGGGTCGCTTCAAAAGTGTAATTTTTCATTCTTTCAGCGGACACGTATGTAGGCAGGATACATGGGATGTATTATTAATTTTGTCAAAGGCTCGATCGCTGGGAGAAAGGAGCTGAGGAGAAGACAAACGCTGAAATAATTTTTCACTCAGGTATCGAGCCATAAAAGTGACCATAAATATACAAAAGGAGAAATATTTATGAGTGTCGTAATAATTGTATGTTAATTGGATGGGTTCCGTTTTGCTTATTTTTATATATGTAATTCTATTGTTACCCTGCGAGTTTACTACAAATGACATTTTTCATATAAGGAGTAGGTGTCGTAATACATTTTACAACTCAACATAATAACACTCTACCATTATTACCTCAAGGATAGCTTTTAATTTTTACAATTCCCCTCTTCAAACATTTCCCCATTCTTTCTCACGGACGGCATTTGCAATTTACTTGTACAACTGTAAGGAAAGTTCGTTATCTCCATTAAAACCATTAGAGTTTCATTAGAGGTCCTAGCAATTTTTAAAACTACTCGCAGCGACCATAAAGATGAGAAAACGACGCCTGGACCGTTCGCCTCCCAAAAATTCTTCACTTTCCGGAGAGAAACCGGCAATAAAACGAATTTACTTAAAATTTTACCGAGCATATTTCCGTAATTTATTGCGGCGGAACGAGAAAACAAAATCACTTTGTTCGGGAGCGAGATAAAAGTAATTTATTGTGTACGTGTGTACATGTCGCGTTTTGTTCCCGGGAAAGGGCGAAAACGTTGTGTTTTTCGAAGTTGCAGCGCCAGGAATTAAAGTGTTTTATGCGGTGGAATAATTAGGGAACTTTACGGTGATATGCCCAAATCCTGGGACAGCCATTGGACCCTACGCGTACAGGTTAATTTACTGCGTTTAATAATGTACTTATGAACTATCTGTACGTAGAAGAATCGAAAATCTGATCGTCCCATTGATAGCTTAGTTAGGCCAAAGGGGTTCAGCGAATGAAGTAGATTTGAATTGCAGGTGATCTCAAAATGGTCAATTTGAAATGTTTACTTAAAGCAACAAGGAGAAAATTTATACATATTGTAACGTAAACATCAGTGTGAAGCGTGCTCCTTATCTGACGCAGGCGGCACATTTCAAAGGGGGGGCATGAAAACTCTTCTCGAATAATCGGGAACGTCCAATTAGAGAAAGAATAATCCATTAGCTTCTCGGAGACATTATTAGGGCCATAAATTACGAACCGGTGCGGTCGGAAATAGAGTAGACAAGGAGTCGTTGTGAGATAAGCAGACTAGCGATAAGTGTACAAATAAATTAGCACGTTAAGTGTTTAACATGAATTAATTAGTTAAGGAATAGGCTAAATAAATTAGGTAGTGTCAAGAAGTGTAAAAATAAATTAGAATAAGCGTTACAATATGTACTACATACTGTATCTACCTATATTGACGTTACAATATTCTTCTAAATTTTATTCGAGAACATCTCGGTTATTTAAGCCCTAAGTTTAAAATGTTTTTAGACATTTTTTTACTTTCTCATATGAGGTACTTATAATAGTAGGGGAGCCCAAAGGGGGATTTTTGGATTTACTCGAGCGCGTCAGATTAATATAAGGGAGGATACCTTATATATTGATAAGTACCTCCAGCCAGTATGAGCCCTTAATATGGGGGGTTCGCCAAGTGGAACCCGTCAGATTAGTAATAAAAATCGATCATCTGAAATACTCGAGCGCGTTAGATTAAGATAAAGGGGGTTAATTACTAACTAACAAGTGTCCATTTTGCTAATCTGACGATTTGAGCGTAACCTAAGGGAGTGGGAGGGTAACAAAGTTGCAAAAAAAACGATGTGTGGATTTACTCGAGCGCGCTCGTCTCCTTTATTCTAGAGGTAATTATACCAGAATAACAGAAAAAGTATAATCTGACAATTTCCGCAAGCCGAAAGTAATCAGAATCGTTAATTTAAGAGCGTGCAGCTGTGGTAAAACATGTATTTCCCACTTCACGCCTCTATGTCCCTTTCCCTTTCCTTCTATCTCTGTCTGTCTCGCACCCACGGTTGGATTAACCCCATCAGGGCCACTAGGCAATTCTCGGGGCCCCATTTTCTTTACCGTTTTCTTACCTTTTAAAATAATTTTGTTTTTATTACGCCTTATGGATTAGGCTACCATGGCCACTGTTGCTACACAATTTTTTAATTATGTCGGAGGTGACACTTCACTCTAATTCAAATTTGATGTCATCTGTCAGAGCGTATGACAGTGACAGTTTGTAAACCAATTAGAAGTGCAAGAATAAGAGGCGTGTTCGTAAGTAAAAGCCTGACGCCCGTTTGCACCAACTTTTTTTTAAGTGTCAATTAGGCTAAAGGCTCCTTAACGTGGCATTAGCGTTTTCGGTGTGTTGCACCAACATTAAGAGACTCTTAAAGGTCTCTTATCCTCTCATTTGCTAACTGGCCAAATTTCCTCATTTAAATGGTATTTAATCATACTTTAACCTTAAATTGCATTCCTTTTGACAGTTGGAGTTGACACCAAAAGAGTCAGAATTTTTTTTAAAGTGATAAGTAGCACCTTGATATCGGACCCATACTTTCATTTCAATGGAAAATTTGGATATTTTGGAGAATATCCTGATGGAGGATTTTCTGGATGATAATTTAGAAGTCCTTGATTTTGTAGATATGGGATATCCCAGACGATTTTTTCTTAGACCTAACCACTATCAGGAGTTGCCTGAAATGGACTTTTTCAAGAGATTTCGGTTAACAAAACCTACAGTTCTTCGACTTCTGACACAAATTGAAGATCAATTAGAGTACCCCGATGATAGGTATGTAGATATTACACATTACTGCAGCTATACGTTGCATTCTTAAACAACTTTGATTTTTTAGAAATAATAGCCTGTCTCCAATGAACCAATTGCTCCTGACACTAAGATTTTATGCCAGCAGTGGCAGTAAGTTTTCAATAACATTTTTATATTTCAGAGCAATAATAAATATACGGTTAACCTCCCTGGGGCTAAAATTTAACCCTCTCTTCCGTTTGTTGCCTTGATTTTCTTCTTGCTCCATCGCACACGAACAAAAAAACTCAAAAGCACTACCCTACGCACACACACTTCCGCCTGCAGCCTGTATCACCCATCAAAAGATTGACGTTATTCAAAATTCAAACAAAAAAGCACAAAATGCTGTTTTTGAAACGTTTGGAACCTCCGTGTCCGTGTTCTACCAAGCAAGAAACACAAAAATTGTTTGAAAGATACGACGTTGCCGATTGTAAAACAACTAAATGACCATTAGTTAAAGTACTGAGAAAATGGTTGGGTGCAAATGATTTAAAATTAAGTTACAATTAAATTTTAAATGTCCCTTTGTTAATTGACACTTAAAAAAAAGTTGGTGCAAACGGGCCTGAGAGAAGGGAAAAGCAAGGTTAAGCTATTTTGTCGCAATCGCATCTGATTGGTCACGTCTGTGTGACCAACCCAAGCAAAATTCCCTAGTGTAATACCAAAACTTGAACAGCCAAAATTTAATGAATTAATAAAGCAAAGTAGATAAAATAGTATATTACACACGTTTAATAAGACGTATTGTCACACTCGTTCTATTAAAGCACTCGTGTGACAATACTCCGTCTTATTAAACTAGTATAATAATATACTATTAAATATGTACCTAATACTTCTATTGTTATTTATTAGTACAAATTTGTGACTTGTAGATATAACTATTTTGTCTCTTAAAATTGTCACAAAACAAATTTAAAGTAAATTACATAACGTAAGTTTCTACAGAGTATTTATCAAATAAATTGCTGATAGTAACGTTACCAAAAATGTGGTCCTTGATCGCAGCAATTCCGCCTATAATTCAATTGTATAAAGTTTGCTACCTGTTCCCGTGTCCTAACTACACTACTAAAGGCCTTTTATTATAACAGAGTTATAACGAGTTATACAGTTAACGGAGTTGAGTCGGTAGTTAATTACTAGAGGGGTTAGGGATTATCTAATATCCAATATCTGAACGCCATAAATAAATAACCAAACAGAATGAAATAGGAAAACATATATTTGTGAACTAGATACGTATGTATCAAGTTTAGGTAGATTAAATAGGGGAATGTTTTATGTTGTAATACATTAGGTGCATTATAATTACCAAAACAAAGTTGACTAGATAAATAACTGCAGGACGACAAATATCTTGAATTTACTTTTTATGTGTGTAATTATCGATTTGTTTATTAATATAATCTTGCTGTATGCGAGTTTTGTATAAATACTTTCCTCTAATTTTAACATATTATTGATCTGATATACTAGTAGGGTAATTATAAATGGTTGTATGTTAGGACGAATGATGTAAAATTAACTATTAAAAGAAGGAATGAATATACACCAATTATTTATTTTGTAAATATGTTTTTGATGCTCATTGTTTAGTTGGAACAATTGAAATATCAAGCAGAGCTTTTAAATACGTATATTTTCAAAATTCCACAATAGCTAACACCTTGGGACAAATTTTGCTCAATGTAACAAAATCTGTGAATTCAGGAGCGTCTTAATGTTATATTACAAAATATAATTTCAAAGATGTAGTCAATGTTGAATCTGTTTTATATTCAGAAACAAATTTATTCTAATTTTATTTATTTAAAATTATTGTTATAATTGTAATTAATTAATTGTAATCATGAAATTATATTAAATTTTTTATTTTTTTATCAGTTTCAACCCAAATGGAAATGGTAACAATTAATGTTATATTGTTATTATTGTTATTGGTTATATCTATTGGATTGATCTCTGAAAAAGAAATCAACAGCAAAAGTAACAATACGAAACAACAACTTAATGAAAGGCACTGGTCTCAAGTTGTTCAACATGCACTTTCTTTTCTTCTTTTGTTTATCGTGATTGTTTATATTTCGCTCGTCTTATTACCTATTATCTCTATTATCTACTTAAACTATCTTTATATGTACCTTATACTACTCGTGAGTATTGTTTCAATTTATGGGTTGAAATAGGATAAGTAAATAATTCAGCATGCAACACAATTTCTGGAGGATAGAATTTAAATCCACAATTTTCATAAATTTTGAGAATTTCTTTAAAAATTATTAGTAAGTGTGTTTTGTTGTTTTGGGTACTTACTGTGAATATGTGGTAAAAATATTTTTGATAAAAATTTAACAGTCCCTCTCACAGAAACCTTAAACTCAGCTGACCCCAAAAATTCAAACTTGACAAACACAAAATAATAGGTTATTTATCCTGCCAATCATATTTTCTTTTTTAAATCATCTTAAGGCTACCTATACATGTCAAATTGTTAACCAACATGTGGTTAGGAATTGATTGAAGAATGTTGAGACAAAATTTGGGAGCTCGGAACCAAATGAAACTCCCTTAAATGAATTTCCATTTTGCGGACTTTGGTCCTCTGGTATTTTCTGGAGTCAAATTTGAGAGAGTTGAAGGCAACTTTGAGACTTTATTGTAAAATTGCAAAATTGATCTTCATATTTCATTTAAAATATGTAATTTTAGCCCCGAAGCGTAATACTTTGTATAGTAGACTAAATTTGATAACCCTCAGACAAATTCAGGAAACAGATTCCTCAAAAGCAACTCAATTTTAAAGAGGTGGTGATTATTGCTGCTGTAGTCTTTTAACTCTCCGGCCGAACTGTGTGGCACAACTAACATACAAAGAGGCCAGAAAGAAGTCCAAATCTTCAAAATTTTCTTTTTATCCACAGTGTTTCTCTTATTTGAACGGAAAGTCTCGCCACAAAATAAACGCAAGTCGGGAGAGTCCGTTCGGCAAATCGATGTGAGTTCTTAGTTCTGGAATTCGATACTGAAACGCATAATTTTTACTACTTACGTATTATTTTCTTACGGTCAGCCAGCATCAGAATAAAAGACTCAGGTGTGGTTGAAAAGAAATATCAAAAATCTGATTATAGCTGTTTTTAATTGAGTATGTCAGTTAACTACAACAATAACTCGCAGATGTCGAAATACAAATTCCAAAAATACTTATTTCTGTAATTTTGACACATACCAAAATACTAAAATACCGAAGAGTACGCGAGGAAATAGCATGAATACTTAAATATTACTACAAACAAATCCATTAATTTAATCTTAATAACCTAGACTTAATTAATTGACCCAACTAGAGTGTTCTGTTTACCGACTTCTGAATTACTAAGGATGTTTTAAATTAATGGAGTACCAACACATAATTTACTAAAAATTGTTTATCGTTTATGGGGAGATCGATCAATTGAAACGTTTCGAATTAAAGGCCTTTAAGTGGGGAAAATACCTGTCACTTGGCGCTAATCACCACACACATGATTGGAAGCGGAGAGGTCCTTAGAATCTCCACGTCACCGCAGGACTCGGTGAAAGTCGCCGGATGGCGGAGGTCGTCCGGGTGGATCGAGGTGAATCGCCCTGTAAGTTGGCGCTCGCCGTAGTTGGCTGGACAAAAGGCGGATTGCCCTTCACGTTGCAAACCGCGACACTCTTCGTGGGCGATTTGAGCAGTTTCTCACTCTGACAGGCACCGATATCAACGCACTGATTTAGCACTGATTCTATTTTAACACGTTACCCCTCAAATTGTTGGGGTTCGTTAGTTAAAAGTTTGCCAACAGAACTGATCAACGTGGATTTCGATGTCAAAGCTGACCAGACAAATATCTACACAAACAAACTCACCGATACCAACCAGAATAGCAACCAACATTAATTAAACTCAAAATGGGGCGGCCGAACCCTCGAGGGTTCAGCCGTCCTGCCTCGTTCGAGGCCCGAAGCTTACTTTCTTTTCTTTTCTCACTTTCCTTCAACTGACCCCCACTTATCTCTCAATATAAAATCCTGACCTATGACTGAGTTTCCAATTTCCCTTTCTTTTAATTTCCAACCTATCATTGACCGGTCAAAACTCAACGGGGCGTTAACAATCTCTTCACAAGACGTATCATTTCCTTAGCACGTTATTCTAACCGTCTTCCAATTCCAGGAAATAATTATCGTAAAGTCAATAGTGAAATAAAACCTCCCCTTTACTATTATTCCGCAGATTAATAACTACCAAACGGATTGGAGATTTGCTCTCAAATTCACCAGATCCAATCACACACTTCATTCCTTCATTTGTTCAAAATTTCAATTTCCTATCTTACGTAGTTTTGGAATTAGAGTATTGGCGACAGGCTGGCGCAAACTTGCACAAAAAAATGATCTACCCATCTTCTCGAGTAAATATGCGAGCGCTTCCTTCGAATTCGGTTGCTACGCGAAATTCAAACCGCTTTTAAGACCAAACCAATTTGACGGAGAGAGGGACGTTGCTCGTTAACCCGGGATATTTGAAAATCGTAACGTAACAATACTCTTCGAAGAACGACTGGAATATTTGTGAAGCGATATGCGGCAGAGATAAAAGGAAACGCAGGACCGAGACGGAGTAGTCATAAAACGGATAACGCGACGAAACGACGAAAGATAAATAAACAGCTGTGATATGTAAATTAAGTAATAAGTATTAGTCCGTATTGAGAAATAAATTAGTTAAGACACTTGGCGTAGTGTAGTTGTTTTGAGCCCGAAAACGTTACATTATTGTATAAATTAATTGACTGTGTGAAACCCATTCTATATCTCTCCTAGCCCTCGTAATAAATCGATTATTTCCGCTTGATTAGCTCCAAATTGGACCGATTAATTATTAGCCAGAAATTTATCCGCTGATGAGGAACTTTTACGGTCCGGATCGATTTGTGTCCCTTGAAAGTTTTTCCGTCGTTTTATTGCCGTACTCGTTTTTGAGAACGCCGCGAGATTTACGGTCAGGTTTCCCTTTTAATGTCCGATAATGGTTTTTCTTTAAGATATTCAATTTTTAATTTATTATCATGTTATCGATGCCTCCGTATCCGAATGTATCAAGGACGTCGGCGGCCGTAAATAATTTAATTTGTCGTAAGAGACCCAAAATACGATGTCGAGGCTCGTATGCAAATTAATCGCCGCAATTATATCACCGGTGATAATGTACGGCGGATTATTAGCTGGAAGTCTAATTTATAGGCACATCTTTTAATTACGTTTCCAGACGCCGCTTTAAACTGCATTCTTTATATTCTAGTTTGACGTTAATAAGTCGAAGCAGCGTGGGGCATTATTATAAGAGTTTTCGGGCGTCCTGCGTTTTACACGTTGTTATAAATGTGCCTCGCGAGCATATAATGGGAATGAAATTGATATGCAAACATAGATGATAACTGATAATGGTAACAGAAAATTGTCAATCCAGGTGATAAATTTCACTCTCTTTCTACAAATCGGAGGTGTCGAATTGCCTCACCACCCCACCTTCAGGATTCTTCTATTACTTACATTAGGCAATAATCTAGGCATAATATTTGTATCTTCATTGATTTTCCTTGCCCTCTTGCCCTTTAATATCTTCGTAATAATGATGGGATTTCCCGTAATTTGCGTATTAAAAAAGGGTTCGTGAGGGAACTCGCACACGCTCCTACAAATATATGCTGCGTAAGCAGTGGCTTAGCTTTTAATTCAGCTGCCCAGGGTATAACTACGCATTTTCAGTAAATATTTCATAGAGGATTTTTTGTAAAGAATGAAATTTCTTATCGAAATGAGACCTTTTAAAGTCCTAATTATTTTTTTCCAACAAAATAAATCAAAAAAACAATGTTAAAAAAATCAGAAAATTTCCAAAATGTTCCTTTTTTCTGAAACAAGGGTCTGAAATTAGGCGGTTTTTCAATTTTTTTTTAAATTTTTCTTTCAAAACGTATTATTTGGGATTTTTCCATGAGAAAATCTATTTTTATGCAAAAAATAATTTACTATCTAGCGTTGTACAAGGAGATGCAGATGTGTTAATAGTGAAGACTGTAATAGAGAAGGCAAGCTGTGAAAGAGATGTTCTTTCTTTTTTAGTCAGCCCTCTGTTGTCCACTGCTGGACATAGGCCTCCCTCATGCTTTTCCATGTTGATCTGTCCTGTGGTATCTGGAACCACCTCCTTCCCGCATATTGCTTGATGTCATCGAGCCATCTTCTCTGTGGTCTTCCTATGCTGCGCTTTGTCAGTCTTGGTCTCCAGTGTACGAGCTTGTATGTCCATCTTGACTGATCTTGTCGTGCGACATGGCCCACCCATTGCCATCTCAGGTCTGCAATACGGGCTATAATATCTACGACCTTAGTTCTTCGTCGGGTTTCTTCGTTTCTTATTTTATCCTTAAGACTGATGTTAAGCATTGCTCTTTCCATGGCTCGTTGCATTACCCTCAATTGATTAGCGGTCTTTTTTGTCATCGCCATTGTTTCCAGGCCATCAGTAGCCACTGGCAATATGCACGTGTCGAAAACTCTTCTTTTTAGGTTTATAGGAATCTCACTGTTTCTAAATATAAATTTCTGCTTTCCGAAGGCTATCCAAGTTAGTCTTATCCTTCTCTTAATCTCTGCTGTTTGATTTTCTTTTCCTATTCTCATTGCGTGTCCCAAGTATATATATTCCTCCACATTTTCGAGTTTTGCACTGTCTATATATATTTGTTCTGTGGTGTTGTTCATTAAGGTTTTGGTCTTCGAAAGGTTCATTTTCAATCCGATCCTCTTAGAAGCATCATTTAGTTGATTTAACATCTCCCTCAGCTCCTGTATGCTGCTAGTTATAATGACGATGTCGTCGGCGAAACGTAGGTGACTCAAGTACGATCCATTTATATTTATGCCTTTGGTTTCCCACTGCAATGTCCTAAAGACATTCTCTAACGCTAGTGTGAACAGTTTTGGAGATATGGTGTCTCCCTGTCGGACTCCCCTATTTACTTTTATTTTTTCTGTCTTTGTATCCTCGTTGATTCTTACATGTAGTGAGGCATTTTCATATATATATTTCAGTAAGTTGGTGTAGCAAGAATCTATTCTTGCATCGTCCATTGCCTGTGTAAATGCCCACGTTTCAATAGAATCAAACGCCTTATGGAAATCTATGAATGCCATATACAGTGGTACATTGTACTCGGCTGATTTTTCTAATAGCGTTCTCATAGTTTGAAGATGGTCAATGGTGCTAAACCCCCTGCGAAACCCCGCCTGCTCCACCGGCTGATACTCATCGAATTTGTTGCTTAGCCTGTTGGTGATAATCTTGGTGAGTAACTTGTACATGTGAGACAGAAGGCTGATTGGTCGATAATTCTCAATATTGCCACTGTCCCCTTTTTTGAAAAGCAGAATTACTTCTGCATTCTGCCATCTATCTGGGATTTGGCCCTCCTGAAGACATTTATTTAAAAGAATCTGTAGAGGCCTCTCGATCAATTCACCCCCCAACTTAAGCATTTCACTAGTGATTCTGTCCTCACCCGGGCTTTTTCGGTTTTTCATCATCTTCAGAGCAGCCCCTATTTCTTGTCGAGATATCTCTGGAATATCCTCAGATCCCACATCGCACACAGTCACACGTTGCGTTGCTGAAGCAGGTCTAATGGAAGTATAAAGGGTGGTATAAAATTTTTGGGTGTGATCAGCAATACTCTGTTTGTCTGACACTACGTTACCATGTTGATCATTCATTTTCGTGATCTTGCGGCTGTCTGTGGATAATTTCGATCTTAAAACCCTCATATTTGCATTATTCTCAATAGTGTCCTTGATGATTTTGGTGTTATATGCTCGGATGTCGTTTCTAACCTCTTTCTTTATGTATCCGTTTGTTCAATTCATTATAGTCCGGTGTACTCCTGGGGGTGTTTCTTCTTTGTTCCATAAGCCTCAAAGTGTCGGGGCTCAGCTTGGGATCACTCTTTTTCTTTGGTCTCGAACAAATCTTTCTGACCGAGGAATAAACATCATTCGTTATTTTGTGATTCAGTTCGTTTATATCCATTTGATCATAGGTATTGACTGATCCCAACCTCCTTGCCAGCTCCGTCTGATATTCCTCCTTTCTCTGTTCAAGTTCTTCTGCTGCAGAAGATTTACCTCTATGTATAAGCTTGTTCCTTTCGATTCTCTGCATGAACCTAAGAGTTGCCCTTACCAGCCTGTGATCGCTGCCGGTGTCATACCGGTTTAGCACTGAGACGTCTGTGCATATTTTTTTGTTGTTTGCGAGGATGTAATCGATCTCGTTTCTTATTATTACATCTCGAAAGAGATGTAATAATTGGCAAAGATATAGATCTGCTCATTTTATTATCTATGTTACGTGAGGAATACTCAAATATATATTTATTAAAACCAAGTATTGGGAATGTCCTGTCTAACCGCAACAGCTTTTATTTTCGCAAAATCAAACATTTGTTGGCTTTATTCACGCTTTTAGTACTTTTGAGTACTAAGAAGAGGTTTATGAAATTTGTTTGCAAAAATGTATTAATTTTGTAGAAAAAAAATGGAAATATTTTTGCAAGACGATGCGAATTCAGAGGATATTGCTGCGGAAAGCATCGTTATTGCTTTATATTGTGTGCAAACAGCTTAAGCTACTGCCGTTATCAACTATTTCAAAGATTATCAGAAAATGCTAAATTTCCTCTAGCTCAATTATGCCCCTACTGCTAATGCCACTAAACAGCATGTTTATATAAACCACCACTTTAACTGAAATTGCTTAAGCTTACTTTTTTGTGAAGCTATGCCTATACCTAAATATGCCCAATTGAAAAATGTAAAGATAATTTTTTTTTCAAGTTTTTCGATTTTCTTAACAGGGTTTTTCGATTTATTTGGTTGTAAAAAACAAAATTTCGACTTTAAAGAGTGTTACTTCGATAGGAAATTTAATCCTCTACAAAAACTCCTCTATAAAATATTTACTAAAAATGCATAGTTTTTGAGTTATAGCCAAAAAACCAAAAAGAGGACAAAATTGCTCATGGTGAGACCAACCAAGCTTGAAATTTGAAAAAGTTGAAAATGCTACTCGACTTAAATTGGAAGGTATCAAACAAGCAACTTACATAGAAGAAGACTTTTTGGAGGTGGGGGCTTCTTCGAGAAATTGTGTATAAGTGGTTCAAGTTGAAATATATTTAATACTAACGGAACAGGCCTAATGCCAAACAGGACCTTGAAATGTAAGTAAGAAAAGTGCTTTTGTGGTAAAACTTTCTCAAGACACGCTGACGGTTTCATAGAAACGGGTAATTTAAGTAGAACGTAAAATCGCAAATTGTTGGTTATTGGAGTCTCTAAACCAGGTTGCTGTAAGAACGTTAAATAATTTCCTGTACTTTATATACAGGAGCTTGACGTCTTTAATTTTCTGGAAGCATTTGCTTTCAATGACTTGAACGTAAAAAATGTGAGATTATGTTGCTATTTGGTACCTGTAGCGCTCATCCAGATATGGAATTGAAAAATATATACGCTTCATTTCCTTCTGGGAGCGCTATACCAAAATTAATACTTTTGGATCAAGGCATACTTAAAAATTGGAAACGCTATTACAGACATTTTTTTGGAGGTTCGATCTGTTATAAACTTATCATAAATTTGTTTCCATGCAAAGTTTACTACTGTGACAAACTATTTAAAAATTAATTTCAATTTATTATTTTTGTCAAAATAATCATACCTAAAGGTCTTTAGCAAAAGATTTACGAATTTGTTATTCTCAAAGGGGTGTGGGAAGGAAGATAAAGTAATTGAAGCAAATTTAATTTAGGTGATCTATTGAATTAAATACAGACAGTTAATTAAGTTACCTGACCACAGGTCACATGGTCCTGGGTTCACAGAAACCCGGCACCGTCGACAAGGAAGTGCTTTTGTTAACACTAAGTTAAACCTTAGTTAAAAGTTAACCATTCAATGTATTAGTTTCTAGATTTATCTAGCCAGACGTTTAAAAAGAAAACAAGAATAACCATTGACCTTTAATCTAGTTAGACCCGGAGAATGCACACTACTTGCAATCCCAGACCTCGAATGATAAATGGATTCTCCCACGGGGTTGCCAGGTGAACTCTTAGCTCTTCAACGACACGATATAACGATACAGGACGTATTACATTTTTTACCAAAACTTGAGTTTTTAGTGAAACAAATTACTGAAATATGTAGGTATACTTCCAGTAATTTTTCTATGTTTACAGTTTTCCCTACATAAAAGGTTTTTAAAGAACGCGAATTTCTCCGAAATGATACTATTCCTATGACAAAAGCCGCCTTTGGCGCGAAGTGGTTCACCTTTTCATTATATAATACAAAATTATCTGTGTCATGGAAATATTTTCCTATTGTAAATAAGTAAACTAACAGAAAGCAACGGAAGACACAGTACGACAATACTTAACTAGCGAAAATAGCGGAAAAGATAAAATGGGTTTTGGCAACGTTACCCTACTACGGCGTACCTCTTTTACGTTATCTTTACTCCGTGTCGAGTGGCAGCTTCTTTACTCATTCATATTAATTCAATTTGTTTGTGCATTGTTGCCAATAGGATACACGGCATTATTTTGCGGTTTTCTTGTTTTTTAAGAATTCTTTACACACTTTCGGGACAATATCTTCATCCTCATCCTCATTTCACCAATACATAAAATCGATGTTAATTCGCACATTCCAAGTCAATAAAATGTACAATTTAATAGATAAACATAACGAGCCGCACCACCTGCCACTTCATAATTTGTTATGATAAAGCATGCGTGCGCTGTTGCCAATGCTATACATTCAATTTTTCCTGAAAACTTATGACTGATTGCTTTCGAAAGCGATTTATGAATGACTTGATCCGTCTAACTAGATTAAAGGTCAATGAGAATAACCTACACATGTGATCCAAAATATAATGTTTACCTGTAAAGTTACCGGATGTACTACTAGTGTGCATTTAAATTACTCTGCAAGCGCTGAAGGGTCGAGATCTAATTTATCCAGACGAGAACTAGTAATGTTTTAATATTAACTTGTAATTTCTACGTAAAATGCCCATCTCCATCATTTGTCAAGAAATAACCTTATCAGTTTCGTGAATTTTAAGGTTAAATACGATTTACCATTGATCTGTTTACTACGTAGACGTTGTGCGAATCAAATAGATTTTTTCAAATTAAATATTTGCGTAAATGATTGATTGGATAATGAGGAATGTAATAAAATTAATGTAATAATACGCCATTTAGCGAGCTTTTCTCACCGCCCCTTTCGGATTATTATAGACGAAGTTTAAATATAGTTTGTCATTTTTATCGATGCACCAAGGACAGTAAATATTTATTACGCCAGTCAAGTTGTAAACCAAAATCCGGACTGATATTTTGACGCTAGCGAGGAATGAATAAAACAACCCACGAGTCAATAATAAACATATCGATAAAATAAACGGGCGATATATATTTCCTAAGGTTGACAGCGGCTAATAGAATTCGACCCGGACAAAATAAATTACATAAATCTCGAACGGAACGACTTCAATTAGTGTTATTTCGGTTTTACTCTCGGACATTAATTAACGCCGTACCACGGAATACTGATACCAGATACGGTCACATGGCCTAGTTGGTCAAAGATTTCAGGACTCACGCTGCATACGCAATATGGCATGCGAAGGGGTCATAGTTTTAATGTATGTAACGTTCTGTGATCCCATAAATCAGACGTTCTGTGATCTTACAAATCAAACGTTCTATGATCGTGTATTGTTTATATTTACGTATGATTCACCAATAAAATGGGCATAGATCACTCCAATATGTCGGTTGAACTTCATGGGCGCCTTTCAGAATCTGCTTTATTCTGTGGCCTACTAGTCCAGTCATCTTAGGTTGAATTAGGTGAATATCTGGGAAAATCGACATACCCAGTATATTAACACGTAAAAGCTTCTATTTTGGCATCCTAAATCTTTCCTTAAAATTCACATATAATTGGATGGCCGCAAGTTTTAAAGTCGGGGGTCATAAGTCACAAAATTCGATTTTTTCTATATTTTTTTGCAAATATCTCGTTTTCTATGGGTTTGACGCCATTTGTATTTATTATCAATATTGTACAGAATAAAATTCTCTATAACTTTTGTCTTTAACATTTCTTCCTACCTCTAACTGTTTTTGAGATAGAGGGCGGAGAGCGCGCGATCAGAGAATCATGTGAGGTTATGGTAGTCCCGATCAAAAACTCCTAATATTAAGGTTATAAATTATTGCTAAATATTTATTTAGCATTTGTTATTAACTTTTACATTAAATTCATTTTTTTGGTTACTTATCTATTTTTAATGAAGTGTCAATTTATTTAATAACACCTACCTGGCCATGTAATTAAAAAATTGTTGAGGAAAATACTTAAATTATATTTTAATTCTAATCTAATTTATACCAATGTAATGACTCTAAATAAATAAAGAAGAAAAGAAATAAATTTTTAATTAATGTTTTTATTAAAAGTGTCATTTGATACATTTAATATTTAAGAGTTTACGGATTTTTAACAAGATGTACTTAATTATTTTTTACTTCAAATGCAATTAGTGTAAATGAGAATATAATTAAAATGTAATTAAAGTATGTCCCTTAATAATTTTTCAATTACAGAAAGAGATTATGATTATTATTGAATTGAAAAATTTTGGAATTATTAGAAAGAAAGATTGAATTTATTGTAAAATTTAATAACAAATGATAATTATATATTTAGCAATAATTTATAACCTTAATATTACGAGTTTTTGATCGGGACTACCATGACCCTACATGATTCTCTGATCGCGCTCTCCGCCCTCTATCTCGAAAACAGTTAGAGGTATGACGAAATGTTAAAGACAAAAGTTGTAGAGAATCTAATTCTGTACAATATTGATAATAGATACAAATAGCGTAAAACCCATAGAAAACGAGATATTTGCAAAAAATGTAGAAAAAAATCGATTTTTGTGATTTTTGACCCCCGACTGGGTATATCGATTTTCCTAGGTGAACACCCTATAATGACTGGACTATACGGTATCGCTTGATAAAGGCAACGTTACATAAATTCCCCGTCTAAATTTTAACGTCCGGTTAAACACGTGTTTATGGCGGTTATAAAAGGAATCTGATTCGGGGCCCACCTTGTGGAACCGTAGTCTCCTGGATACGTTTTATATTTATCGCGAAGGTATTATATACAAACACCCAAAACCAGAATCGACGTCGATAAAGCCGTAACGTTCTCGGTCTCCGTCGATGTCATCCAATTATATATATCGTTTTGCGGTGCAATAAACGATAAATTTTTTTGTTGTACTCCCAATAAGAACGTGGGAAGATTTCACCATTTTTACATATTAAACATATGTAAGATTGGTAATTCAAAAGTAAGTAATGTTTGGGGTTTTTGTAGGTTAAGATCGAAAGAGTTAAGCAGTTGTTCTGTTCTTATTACATGTTATGAACAAACACATTTCATACCCTTTCTAGATGTTTTAGCCTGCCAGGAACTAACTTCTAGGCGGTTTACTGTAGAAGTTTATAGGACGCCCTATAGGTAGCGTTATACTATTTGACTCTTTCCACCCTTGGTCCCATAAGTTAGCCATCTCTAACTCTTTGTTCCACAGAGCCATGTTTCCACCTTTTTGATTCTGCTTTTTCTAAAGAAATAAATATCAATAAGCAGTTAGTTAGTACTATCTATGATAGTACTAACTAACTGCTAGGGTAGATAGTACATGTTAGTACTATCTACCCTAAATGTGTTACACAAAACTCTATTATAAGCAATTTATCACGCACAGGGTATCTTCCACCGTGATTTCTAATCAATTTTTGGAAAATAAATAATGTTAGTAGATCTTTAAAATATTTTGGATACATTTCTTTAAAATTAAAGAGAATCTTAGCGAAACTCGACAATATTAGGCCCTCACGATACCGAGACGATACCGAGACCTGCCGGTGGTATCGTCTCGGTCTCGTTGAAACTGAATATTTCCTTAATTTAGTGCTTATTACTGGTCTTCCCGAAACCATTTTTAAACATAACCTGATAACCGATTTAACACTCTCATGGCGGTTGTTACACACAGCTTAAAGCGTATTCATCGTTATCTTGTCTTCATTGGACATTTCTTAATAGGATTCCTTATTCTTTTCATAGAATCCACACAAAATGTTCCCGGTAACGGGTAAAATCTAACCAAGGGTTTAAAGCAGATAGTTTTGACCTGCCTACCTGAGGCATTATGAGAGAAACGTATAGGTACCACCCGCATATAATAATATGTATAAATTTCCAAAATGCATATATGGAAAAATAATAAATTATAACGAGACCGAGTGTTTTCAAAATTTAGTATCGTCTCGGCGAGACTCTCGGTCAATTGTGTCTCGATATCGGTCACGGAAATTTTTACCACTCTCGTCTCGGTATCGGTCTCGGTCTTGTGCGATACCGATACCCAGACCGAGAGTTTGTCTCGATATCGTGAAGGCCTAGACAATATGGTGATATTTCAGACTACCAATACTTCCATAGATTGTTAGTTAATAGTTAAGATACAAAGGGCATTTCAAAATAAGGTTCCACTTGTTTGACTTTTTGTTCAACAATCTAAGTTGCATATCTCCCGAGTTTTCAGTTTCTGAATCTGTAAATAAAAAAAGTTAACAACGACAGATGCTACTAATTTTGAACATTACTTAGAAAATTTTGGGTCACCCTGTACGGCACTGAAAAATTCGTTTTTTAAATTATTGTTACTTAAGTAATAATAATGCCGTGTTCACCCACCTACCTTTTCATATTGCGCAGGTCAGCCCATTAATTTTAGGAACATTTATGACACAATATCTTATAGAAAACCTTATTTACAGATCAGGATGTTTTCTTGGGTTTAATTAAATTTAAACTACACAATAAATGTCCCGTTAAGTGTTCACTGTGAGCTTGGCAATCAGTGTCATATAGGTCCTAAAAATTAATAGATAGGTTTAAATAAGTAGATAATTTTGGGTTGCATTAATTTCTATTAAATTTCGTAATAAGACATTAAATCCTCTGCCCGACCACAATTCAAACGGCTGGCTGGAGTGGCTAGACTGTACGATTAGGTCATTATTTATGAAGGGCGGCGGCTTACACTTGTAAATCCGGCGATTATAGTTTAGCGCTAATACCGCTGGAGATTAACTAACAATGATTTATTAATTAACACTTGCGCGACGAACTTCGGTAGATAACGAAGTGCGTGCGCGCCTTGCAAAGTTAGCAAAACGATAACGAATGTCTCGGATTTGTCATCCCGTCAAGAATTGCCAGGAGAATACTGGAATTATTTTTTCTCTCCTCCTCCAACTACATTAGCCGTAATTAATCTAAGAACTCTACGGATATCCCCATTAATACCAACTTCGCGAGACGAGGGTGTATTAATCGCACCCACTTACCCGACATATCTCGGGCTCTTGATTATAATACATAACATTCAGTACTTTATAATCGATCGAGCATCGAGTTATTCGCGCCCCGAATTCGAATTTTCGGCATACTCCCGAAACATAAACAAGACGAGCGCGTATTCCGTTTGATTAAAAGAGGTTAAGCCGTTAATTTAATTCACTTCCGGGGCACGGAAAGGGGTTTAATTAAAGTCCCCATGACAAGGCGACAACTTCAATACGGGACCGCTATCGAGAGGGAGGGATTGATTGTTGCCGAAACCGCCCCGAGAGAGGGTTCGATTCTTAATTGCCTCGGTTTAAGAAAATGGAGTGAGGGCGAGAAAGTTATTCGGGGAATGCTTCCCATTCCAGAGCGTTCCCAGATGAAACGCTCTGTTTTAAATTTTAAAAGAACACTCGTCAAGTGATCTTTATAGAGCAGCTTAATGGTCTAATATTCATAATATCTTTCCTCCATTACTTCCCGGTAGCTTCTATAGCACCTTCTTCTTCTTATTGCGCCTTCTCCTTCCGGAGGTTGGTGATCCAAATGGCAATTCTACTTTTGGAAACTGCAGCACGGAATATTTCTGTAGATGAGCAGTCAAACCATCTCCTCAGGTCCTTCAGCCATGAATTCTGGGGTCTTCCTACTGATCTTTTACCCTGTACCTTGCCTGCTATTATGACTCGAAGTAGCTCATATTTTTCACCCCTCAGCACATGACTCAAGTATTGATTTTTTTTCTTTGATGGTGTTTAGCAGCTCTTTTTGTTTTTTTTTCATACGTTGGAGTACTTCGTCGTTAGTGATCCTTTGAATTCATGAAATTCGTAGCATCTCTACGTAGCAACTATAGCACCACTAATACATATACTGAATAACTCCTTAGATACCAGTGATTTCCTATAGATCATTATACAAGTATTCTAAGACTTCCAGATTATCTAAACATCTATAGATTAGTTCGACCCATCTGGATTATCCTCATATCCAAAAATTTATGCATGATTTTCTTATTTAGTTTCGTGGTAGCCTTTAGAGCCAAAAATTGACCAATAATCCTTTGAGCGTTCATTACGTTAATAAAATTCGTGAAGAATCGATCTATATTTTTCCAAATTGTATTATAACGTGCTGGAATTTCATGAAGTATCTACTTTTGAGTAACTTTGATGTTTCCTGTCTTTCTCGCCTGGTCTGATCTAGCTGCCTCTGAAGCACCAAAAGCTTCAGAGGATTCAGAGGTGAATACTGAATAACCATCTGAATACTACCCAGACAGCACATACAGATCCAGTGGACTTACAATGGACATCCCTCACCTGGACGTGGCTGACATCCATTGGACGTCCACGCAAAGACGGTTGGATGTACAATGTACGTCCATGGGGGAGCCAAAGTATAACACTGTGGACGTTCCATGGACGTCCTTCTGGACATCCAATAGTCGTTCTTTGGGACATCCAATGGACGTCCATTGGATATCCAAAGGACGTACATTGGACGTACAATTGATATCCAAAGTCCAGGAAGACTTCAATTGATGTCCAAAAGACGTACATTGGACGTACAATTGACATCCAAATGACATCCATTGGATGTCCAGGAAGACGTACATTGGACGTTCAATTGATATCCAAAAAACGTGCATTTTACATACAATAGAGATCCAAACGACGTCCGCATTGTACGTTCAATGGACGTCAGTCGGATGTTTTCAAGGCGTTCATTGGCTATTAATAAAAGTAGACCATAAGATTATTAATTACGAAAAAAATTCAGAAAAAATATATTTGATACTAAAAATTTAAAGAAAGTTAACACAAAAATAATAAATATATACCTACACAAAAACACACATAATATAAACGTAAAAAAGGTATAAGATTATAGTATATTAAAGTATGAGTGGATATTGAGCTCTTTCAAACACGAGCGAGTTTTCGAGCACGACGGCGTAGCCGGAGTGCTCGAAATAGAGCAAGTGTTTGAAAGAGCAGTTATCCACGAATACTTTACCCGATTTTTTTTATTGGTACCTACCTTTGAAATCATAAATAGTGTAAAATTACCCAAATACCCAATATAATTAATTTGAACGACACTCGGGACGCTTCGTGCCGGCCCGTCGCACGTCGTGTCACCAATCAGGTCGCCCCGCTACGGCCAAAAACGCTCTGTAATTGGTTGATTTCGTCGTTGTTGACACGTTTCCATGGCGACTTTAAAACACGTGCGATAAAGCCCGATTTACGCACGCCAAAGCATGGTTTAAATAGGCAAAACAGCGTACCAATAAAAAAAAATATTATTGAGCCCTGTCGTTGGCTCGTCGTAGCCACTTCATGATGCAGGCTTCCACGTCTTTTTTGGTCACATTCCTGCTGACTCTCCCAGCGTCTGAAAAAAAGGTTTTTTCTTGATTAATGACTTAAATAATCTTAATTGCATATGGTTTGGTTTCTATGCCCCACATTACAAATTACTTTTCGCTTAAACCGGAAGTGATGTCATTTTGCAAATATATTGGGATAGATAGATCCTTTTCTCCAAAATATTCCTGCAAATTTTTAAACCTTATTTTATCTCTTGCTGAAATAGGGATGTACATTGAACGTCCATTTCATAGTCTTTTAAGGACGTCCAATTGATACTACAACATGGATGTACATTGGATGTCCATTTCATAATCTTTTGAGGACGTCCAACTCATGCTGAAATAGGGATGTACATTGGACGTCCATTTCGTGGTCTTTTAAGGACGTTCAATTGATGCTGCAACATGGATGTACATTGGACGTCCATTTTATGGTCTTTTAAGGACGTCCAATTGATGCTGCACCATGGATGTACATTTTACGTCCATTTCATAGTCTTTTAAGGACGTCCAACTGATACTACAATATGGATGTACATTAGACGTATATTTCATAGCCTGTCACGAACGTCCAACTCTTGGTGGAAAAGGGACATACATTGGACGTCCTCTGCAGGTCCATGGACGTGTGTACGTTTAATGGACCTGTAGTGGACGTCCATTGGATGTCGTGTGTTTACTGAGTAGTGAAGTCCTAGTATAAACATTTGCATAAAGGTACTAGATGATAGAGGTACTATCGCTTTTCTTTGGAATGAGTTTTAGTGTTTAAATCGTCTCATATTTCTCATTTCTAAACATTTGGATACCCTTCGATAGCCTTCGGAGATACGAAGTACACTTCTTTAAAAAAATCACTGAATTACATATGAAGTCATTTAAATCACATACGAAAAGTTAGACGTAGACCGTCTAACGTCTACGTAGTTAACGTAGACCCACATTATACACGGAACGTGTTCCTCATCATGCAAGGACTTCTGAAAAACCATCAACTATTTAATACGTTTAAGATGAAATATAATATTTTAAGCTCCATTTTTTTCAGTTTTGTGGTGCGTTTGGAAAACCTACTTGAAGTCACCTATGAGTACTGAAAAATAATCTGCAATACTAGTACAATTCTACCAATCTTTGTATAAGTCATCCTAGAACTGTGTAAGTAATTCAAAGCTTTCTTGATTCGTACAAATCATCCAAAATACGCCGTAATACCCAAAAGGCCTTTTAATTTTCTATCTTAATGATTTCCCAGTAGCCTTTCGAATTACAAAATTGACCTGTGTAATTTTTTGAACATACAATTCAAGAAATCTTTCAAATTCACGAACAAGTGGTGTTCTTTCTATAGTTTTCCATACTGTGAATTTTGTGGAATTATATAAACGATTTAGGACGTTTGGGGCGAGTTGTAATATTTATGATGACATCATCTCCATTCTATTTCTTTCTTGCCTTTACCAGTTAACTAAACCTAAACCCAACCAAAAATCGCCTGTTAGTATGAAAAATCACAGTAGATCGTTGTGAAGGCGCCCTCCACTTTCTAGCATATCCAACTTTTCTAAATTCGCTCGAGTCATTTGGAAGTAGTTTTTATACGTTCAAATGATTTTATATTCCTCTTTCAGATTTTCTACTAACCGTTGAAATTCCAATCAGCACCTTTTAATTTCTCTTGACACTCTTTGAAAGTTTCTTGGTTTTCCTGGAAACATTCTTCCAGAATCTATAGAATTTAATCGAATTCCATAAATTATTTAGAATGGGCTGAAATATATTGAGTATCTCGATTCCGTCTTACTCCAATTTTCCTTAAAATTTGGAGTTCATAATTATTCACCTGAAACTCTCTGAACACTTGTGAAATCCTATGCATCAAACGACGTATTTCCTATTTTCAAATTTTATGACGAATTTTAGAATGTACATAACATCACCAAACCTCATCTTATAAATGATCTTTCCAGACCATTTAGTTTCTTTTGAAATCGAATGTATGGTTTAAAATTCTTTTCTTTCTGATTTTTCTGATAACTTCAAAATATATTTGAAAATCCGCCAAGTCTTGTGAATCCTCATGGATGCGTCCTAGATTGCTCTATATTGAACAGTCTTCTAGAATTGTATTAGTCAATTAGAGCTCTTTGAGTAAGTTCTGATATGTAAAATAAATACCATGAGATTCCTTTCTGGCCAATCTTCTGCTAGTATCTACGTTTCGAAAATGTTTCTGTAATCCTCTAAAGGAGTGTCTTTTGGAGACGTTTATATGCCTCTAGATCATCTAGAGCATTTGCATTCACACGAATTGTTCAAAGTATTCAGAATAGAAATTTAGAGTGCCTTAGAATAACTTTTACCCTTCAATTCCTTAGCAACAAACGAACTATCTGAACTGTTCTTAAGTTCTAAGGGTCTTAAATGAAACGCTCCAGATTTCATCTGGGTATATGCAGCTTCCTCCATTCGTATGGATATTCTAGTTTTGATATGTGTAGTCCATTATGTCTTTCCAACTCATTTTCTGAGAGTTCCTACAATCCATAAAATTATCTGCGACTTTCTAGAAAGTTGTAAAATCCCAAAGGTTCTTGTAGAAAGATTCTTTATTTTTCCAGATTATTTACTGCTTTCTTCATAAACCATACAACATATTCGTATTGGATTCTAAAACCTAGAATGTCTTATATACTTTCTCAACAATTTTCATTAGTAATCCACGGGAACGATTGTGAAGTTCTACAGGTCCTTGTGGGACCTAGATTATTGGGGGTCGGGCTTGAAATGCACCAAGCCAATTATAGACCCCCCGTGGCGTTAGGGATCGTACCTGTCGGCCCGTTCGCAGGTAGTGGACAGGTAGTCCGCACTACGAAACAGTATAAAATTGATTATAATTCAATATTATGTTCCGGCGAATTTTGATTCACGCGAATATATTTTTATAAAATCGTTGTTTCTTCCTCTACAAATCGATACCAAACTTCAATAATTTCCAAGAATATCAAATTGTTTTATGGTTTAGGGCCTATATTCTGTGAAAATAATTATTATATTAGAAGTATATTTCTCAACGTATACGAAATTATAAATGCGTATCTACTCACTGATATAAAGACGAAATTGTTACATATTTGAGAAAGAGAAATCTTGACCTGTAATCTTTATCTTGATGAAAAGGGAACTTGTTATACCTCCTTAATATTGTTTACCACATAAGTTGTGTAAAGTTCCAGGAATGTGCTCTGGTTTGATCACAGTCTATGACATATATCTCTCTATGATATATATAAACTGTGGTTTGATCCTTGAAACAAGTGTGTGTTTGGTCGGCCTTTATGGTTGTATTAAATATTAGCAAAATATTATGGTCAACTATATAAAAGGTTGGTTTTAACCGATAGTTACGTGCCTTGGTACGGTTATTGGTGCCTGGTTCTTTTTCTCAAATATGTAACAATTTCGTCTTTATATTAGTGAGTAGATACACATTTAAAAACATAAAACAATTTGATTTTGTTGGAAATATTATGAGTTTGGTATCGATCTATAGAGGAAGAAACAACGATATTAATAAAAATATATTCGCCTTAATCAAAATTCGCTGGAACATAATATTGAATTATAATCAATTTTATATTGTTTAGAGACGCATTTAAAACCATAAAACAATTTGATTTTGTTGGAAATATTTTGAGTTTGGTATCGATCTATAGAGGAAGAAACAAGGATCCTAATAAAAATATATTCGCGTTAATCAAAATTCGCTGGAACATAATATTCAATTATAATCAATTTTATATTGTTTCGTAGTGCGGACTACCTGTCCACTACCTGCGAACGGCCGACAGGTACGATCCCTAACGCCACGGGGTGTCTATAATCCCGCTGGTGCATTTCGAGCATCACCATTATTGAGATACTTCGAAAGTACACTAGTTAGGTACTTATCTGGTTTCTTATTATTTATAGTGAACATCTGTAAATCCGTTTAGGTATGTCCTAAGTTAAGATTGTATAAATGAAGATTTTTAATATCTTGTAGAATCGTATGAAAGATTTGATGTTTAGAAGGAGACTTAATGTTTAGAACGTTTTTCCTTTTGTGTATAGAAGGGAGTTGGCTCTCTTTGAAGTATGTACCAAAATTATCTCTTCATGCATGTCTTAAAATTATTTAAACTTTTTCAAAACACGTTATTTTTTTGAGATATTTTATGTATCTTTGGAATTTATGTTTTTCTTGCATTAATATGTTTGTGTATGGTTTTGTTGTGTTTCGACAATTTTTTTGGATTGACGTGTCCTATTAACATCTGTGGAAAATAAAGATACATCGGTTAATAACTATTTATGCTATTATGTTGAGATCATCTTGCTTCCCGATTTTCTGATAGTGTTGGATTTCCAAAAATTACCTGTAATCAAAAGAAAACTGTTGTAGTTTGTAGATCTTGTTAAATCTTCGTAGATCTTCTCGGATTAAATATCTAGAATTGCAAGAATCAGGTAGAATGTAACATGAATATAATTTTGAAATTGTCTCGTAATCCTCGTGGCAAAATTTTCCGTAGATTCTCCATATTATTCGGAAATTTCTGGAATCTTATGAATCCTTTACAGTTTGCAATGCGTGGTAATATCTGAAATATGTTTCACTTTTCTAATTTTGTGGCAGGACCAAATTACTCAAAATTTCTTTTGACCTGTAACCATTCGGAGTCCTGTAAATCCTGTCAGAAACATCGCAGGCCTTTAGAGATTACATGGATCCATTTGAAATCTATTCCTTCTTCTTCTTCTTCTGTAGGGCCATGCCCTGTTCTTCTTCACGATTCAAACTTTTGTCAAATCCTCTTCCGAAGATAACCAACATTCTTCCTGCGCTTCTTTTTCCTGGAGTCTGGTATCATCTGTACTTGACACATGTTCATTCAAAAATCTTGTACTTTGTCTTGTGAATTTCATGTCTTATTGAATTACATGAATTACTCTGTCCAACTTGGCCTTTCCCGCTATTGCTCTTAAACTGTTCATTCCAACTGTACGCAATAGTTGTTTTGTCCTACTTGTTTCTATCTAATCTATTCCAATTTTCTATAATCTAAAATATCTTATACTTCTCCCTTCTTCCCTAATGAAAATCCGAAAAACTGACAATCCGACCAGATCCGCGCGCCTAATTACGCGTCGTCGTCGCTTAATTAACCGGACGGGGCGACATATGCGTTTCTCCTAATCAAAATCTCGACCACGACAAACACAACAACTACATAATTACGTTTTCATTGTTCCGGTCGTTCCGTGCGGGCGAAAGTTAATTATCCTGCGAGATGGAACGAGAGGAGTCGTGGAGGTGAAATTGAGGTCCAGGGGCGGAGATAGATGGACATATTTTTGCCAACAGAAATTTGATCGATCCGTATGTCTCTACAACTTTATTCTGGAGTAAAGGGCACTTTTATAAGTGAGTAATTGTCGGTATAGGAGGTTAGGGTAATGTTAAAGACACTTTCCATGAGTCCATTTCTTTTATCTTTTGCATTGTAGTACATTACACTGATAATAAAATATGATTTATGTTATAAATTAAAATAATGAGAGCAATGTGCTCGGCTGCATCAGCACTTAAAACTATTAATACATTTGGATTCAATGGTGGTGTGTGATGAAAGAAACAATAGTTTGTTAGTGTACTTGAACTGATAAAAAATATTTTTGGTAATCAAAGTTTAAACAGAAAGTTAACGGAAGTAAGGAAAATAGGCTGAATGTCTTCTACTAGACAAGGTTTTCTCGGAATAGGGCAAGAAGTAGGATGACTGAAGAGCCCTGGAGAAGCCTGAAAGTGTCTCATGATTGCTGAAAAAGGCTAAATAAGCCCGTCGACAATAGGTCGTCATTTTTCTCTTAAATTGTGTAATCTTAATCTACATTAAATTTTATGAAAGCCTTGTGTTTTCGTTTTTCTGAAAATCATTCTGTGACACCATGACAAAATTTTCATCATTACAAAATGCACAGTTTATTTCCAATGGTCGTTTTTTGTCCCAAGTCATCCCTTCAAAACGTCTTTATTTCAAAGTATACGAAATTTATTAGCTTCCACATTATTTTTTCAAAATTCCGTGTTCGATTTTCATCAATTTGGGATATTTTTTCAATGCCAAATAAGCTAGCCCTCAAACCAAGCTGCAATGTTCCATCTTACTCCATTTGAGAGATTGCGTTAAAAAGGGCAACGTCCACTTCTACGTTTACGTTTAAGCTCGTATGCTTTATGTAAAGAGAAAACGTCTTATACTCCAGTAGAGCTTATTGCACTTTTTCCATCTATTCGTCGATAAAATCGAATTTTGAAGGGTCGTTGAAAACTTCAATATTGATATTCCTTTACAGTTTTCAATTTTCCGCAATTAATGCTCGGCTAAAGAAGAAAATCAAGGCCACTTGAACTCTAACAAAATTTGTAGTACATTTACATTGAACTTTAATGAACCCTAAACATTTTCTATTAAATGAATCTTAAAAGTTGATAGAGTTGATAACATTTTTCCCGACGTGGTCTTAGGTAATGAGAGAATCGTATAAAGTTCCCAAAAGGTTTAGTTTTGTATTTACTGTACAAAAAGCGCAAATTGGAATTAACTTCCTCTTATTCCTTCAATAAATAGAAAAGTTTTTAAAGCTCAATTGAGTTTATTGTGCTCTTTCTTAGATTTGGAATTTGGAAGAGTTCTCAAATACATCAATTTCAAAACTTCCTCTACTCGAGAGTCGAAGCCAAAACAACTTTCCGCGAGTTATCTTTGGCTAAAGACCAAAATCGAAGCTCGTTAAATTCTGATAGAACTTGTAGTAACTTTTAGTGGACTTCAATGAACGACAAAGTAATTACACACAGATGGAGTTTATAATTATTTTTTGAAGATTTGGTACTAGACAAGTACTATTATTAAAAAAAAATTCCTTGAACTCTGCGTTTATATAATATAATAATGCATGATACATAAAAGTGCAGAAATGGCTTTCGTGAGACCATATCTCTTAGCATAGAAAGACAGCTTATTTAGCGATGTAAAAGTGTCCTAAATTGTCAAAAAACGGGGATGGCATTTCGAAAAGAAATGACAATTTTTAGGATTAACCGATTATCTTAGAGAATTTTAAAGCAATTTGAATTTTCAAAAAACGTGAGCCCGCTAATGAAATTATGCACATTTTGGAGATATACACATATACAACGTGTTTAAAAATAATTGTCATCTAGTCGGCTGTGGAATTCCCATGTAAAATAAAAAAAACCCGCCTTGCGAAAATAGGAGTTTCTACTAACTATACATAACCTCAAAATAACCTACTTAACCTCTTTTACAATTAGGCATTCCAAACCACGTGATATCCAATATGGCGCCTGGGGGCAAACAAAGTTTGACAGTTTGACAGCGCCATAAGAGTGTGTTCATGGTTGTATTGTTTGTTGGTGAAAAGGTGATTTTTAGAATGTTTTATCGGTTTTGTTAGTGCTTATATACTTTTTAAGATGCAGAGTGAATATTTAAAGACATTATTGTTGGAAAATCGCCATGTTGGCGAACGGTAAGCTCGAAAATACTTACTAAAGTTTTGTGTCTGCATTTCTATATATATTTTTTACAGTTATCTAAAGAAGCTGAAGGTAATCAATAATGTGGATCCATTTACATTGAAAGTTGAAGATTTGGACTATTCTATTCACGGAGTTCCGCCTGTCACCTGTCACCAACATGCATGCCAACATGGATATCGTTTCATATTTAGTTTTAACCCATAGTTACTACAGCAAAGCACAAATGAAGGCATACAAGAGCACTTTGTTCGATAAAACAATACAGTACACTTTAAAAATATGAAAACAACTTAACTCACTCTCAAAAACATAAAATGGAACACTTTTCAATCAATAGTCACAGATGACATAACCAAGTTGTTTGCCCCCAACGGCCATATTGGATTTACTTTTGACAGGTCGTTGGAATGCCTAATTACATGCACAGAAATTCCAACGCCAACTAGATGACAATCATTTTGAAACACGTTGTATATACACTTCTTTTTGTCTGTTCAGTCTCTTCTAATTGTCTTTTTGTCATAGCCGTATCCACTCCTCCACCTCTTCTCCTGTGTTGTGTTGGTTTCTAATTCCACATCTTTTTTTAGCCACCGAACATCTGGCATTCTTTGCAAGTGACCAAACCACCCTAACCCTCCATCCTCAATTGTATCCATTATAGTAATATCTATGCTCATCTCTTCCCGTATTTGTTCATTTCCTACACAATCTAATCTGGTGTATCCACAACATCTACACCGATAATCCTTTTCCATGGCACTGATCTTTGACATATCTGCTTGATTGACAACCCACAATTCCGCTGCATAATTACTAATACTTTCGGCTATAACTTTATATAATCTTCTCTTTGTGTTTTTCCTAATTTCTTTGTTCCGCAATAAGCTGTTCCGTTGACGTGTGGCAGTTCTACCGCTGCTTATTCTACTCCATTACTATCAGCTGTACTAGTAATATTTACCCCTAAGTATTTGTACGTAATAGTATGACAATCAATCTTCAGATCTCTCCCTACACCTCCCGTCACCAAATATTTGGTCTGTGAACTGTTAATAATGAGGCCTCATTTAGAATACTCTTCATTTAGTTTCCTCAACACTGGAGTGTGTAAGACATATCTTCTGCCACCAAAATCTGATGATCTGTGAAGAGCAGTGTAAAAAAATTGTCATCTCTAACTTCTATTCCCATACTACCACATTTCCTTCTCCACTAGTATCAAGCAGCATTTAAATAAAGTGAGTGCTATGCAACACCTTTATCGTGATCCTTTTGTTACTCTTATTTCCGATGATGAACTCCGTCCTACCTTCACTGAGCTCGTCATATTGTAACTTAATTTACGAACTGCTTGTATATAAATCCTACTAATGCCCTCAGACTCTGCTTAACTTCATGCAACAAAACAACTTATATGCGATGAACAACTTCTTTGAAAAGGCTCCCCAGAGAAAATGGACATGGGCTAGCCCTGACGGAGTGACGAAAAACGAAATCGACCTAATAATTTCAAACACGAGAAACATGGTACAAGACGTCACAGTTCTTAATAATTTCTCTATAGGTAATGATCACAGAGCAGTCAGAGCAAAAATCTCAATAAATATGAGGAAGGAAAGGTCAAAGCTAGTAAGGAGAACAGCTTGTGGGACATGATTGACAGCGCAAAATGCAGACCAGTACGCACAACTGCTAAATTCATGCCTTCATACATCAGGAATGACAAAAGATGAGAACATAGACATCGAGGAGACAAATAGACAGGTAATAGCAGCAATGAATGAAGCGGAACATAAATGCAAATTAGCTAGAACTGAAAAAAGGGAGAAGCTGAGTAGTGAAACTAGAAACCTGATGATGAAAAGAAGAAGTTTAGAAGAAAAACATTTAGGGAACGCCGCCCAGCTGAGAGACATTATCAAAGAGATATCCAAAGCAATCCGTAGGGATGTAAGGCTACATAACACTGAAGAAATAACCAATGTAATACAGGAGAACAAGGGAATGAAAGTACTGAGGAAAAAGTTGTCCGAAGGAAAAAACAGATATGCAAGGTTACAGATAGTAAAACTGGACTAACCACGACTAATAAGCAGGAAATTCTGAAAGTTGTAAGATAATTCTATGTGGATCTCTACAAGAAAACGACAGTACCGGAGGACAACACAAACATTCCTAAAATACAAAACCAGGGGTCGGAAGATATCCCAGATATCACACTCGATGAAATCAATAACAGCTTGAAAGACATGAAGAAAAACAAATCGCCCGGAGACGACGGAGTTAGCACTGAAAACATCAAAATGGGAGGAGCAGCATTACTAAAGATACTGTGCAAACTATACAATGCTTGCCTGAGAAATACTACAACGCCTGAACAATGGGACAAGACCATCATAGTATTGCTGCACAAGAAGGGTGATATAGCCCAAATTCAAAACTACATTCCAATCAGCTTACTTTCGCAGATTTATAAACTTTTCATGAGAATCATTACCAAAAGGCTAACAACGAAATTTTATTTCTATCAATCAAACGAACAGGCAGGATTCCGTAAGAGTTATGGCACCAATGATCATCTCCACACAGTGAAAATTCTTATTGAAAAATGCATAGAGTACAATAAGCCTTTGGTGCTCGTTTTCGTGGACTACGAAAAAGCTTTTGATACAGTGGATCATCGAAGTATGCTCCAGGCCCTCGCGGATTGTAGAATCGACCATCGTTACACCAAACTTATCGAGCATATTTACAAGAAAGCGAAAGCTGTTATTAGACTCCATGAAGATACTCCCGACTTCAAAATGGAGCGAGGTGTGCGGCAAGGTGATGTCATCTCTCCCAAATTATTCAGTAACCTTCTGGAGTACATGTTTAAGCGTACTAGGATCGACAACTTTGGTATTAACATCAACGGCGAGAAGCTGAGCCATCCTCGCTTCGCCGATGACGTAGTATTAATTGCAGACAAATTTGATGAAGCAAAAGGGATGCTAAAGGAACTGGAACTAGCATCCAAAGAAGTTGGGCTGAATATCAACATCAGCAAGACCAAGTTCATGACAAATCTAACCAACACTGAAAATCTAAAAGTAAACGACTCGAATATTGAGCAAGTGTGGTCCTATAATTACCTGGGCCACGAAATACGATTGGGGAGAGACAATTAAACCTGTGAAATTGGCAGAAGAATTGGTCTCACCTGGGCAGCCTTTGGAAAACTGAGCTACATCTTAAGATCCAATATTCCCATATGTCAAAAGAGAAGGGTATATAATCAGTGTGTTCTGCCAGTGTTAACATATGGAGCCGAAACAATGACACTAACAAAGCAAACGGCAAACAAAATAAGAGTGACACGTAGAAGCATGGAAAGAGCTATGTTGAGTCTCTCTCTGAAAGACAGAGTTCCGAATGCGGAGGTGAGAAGGAGAACCGGAGTGACGGATGCCATTGAAAAAATATCGAATCTTAAATGGAACTGGGCAGGCCACGTGGCTGGAATGAACGATGGTAGATGGACAAGAAAAATAACTGAATGGAGACCTAGAAACCATGCACTTATTTTAGAAAGCACTCTATTTTAGAAATAATAATGTGATACAATACAGCTCCAATAGAGTCAGTCTCTCATGGAGTTCCACCGAAATTGTATTTCCAATCCCTCTCTAATTATTGCACTTGAAATGTCATTCAGTGTGAGGCAAAACTGTTATGACAGATTGAGGTATTGTTTAATCCAGTAACTGGAACCGTAACCATCCTATCGAAATCGATTGTGGGATTAAACGGTATGCATTGTGTACCGGTGAAAAGCGAAGGGTGCATCTCTTTTCAATTCGTTTGACGCATTTGAATGCGTCAATGAACGCAATATCGCACGTTTCCATCTTCTCTCTCGCAATCACGAATTCTCCTGTACAATATATGTTTACACAGTACGCGTTTTTGATTATTTTTGTTTATAATCCTGTAATGAAAAACAAGATTAAGAGATTTGACCTTTCCATGTTCCCAGCCTTTGCTCTCCGGCAGAATTAATTTTAGAGTGGAAGTTTTATGCGTCCGTCGTTTCACGGTATGATGCTCCACGTCATTGTTTTCCTAACGCCCCTTCAACTCCCTTCGAATTGTCTCTGTGCAAGACACTTTTTGCCTGCCAGGAACTCACTGCCGTTTCGTTCGTTTGCCAGGCGCTTGTTCTACTTTCGTCTGTTTTATGGGCTGCAATTTCAGAACTAACGGATTTATGTGTCGAGTCTCGAGACGATATTAAAGTATCAAGTATCCGCCTTTCGGATACGTCCCTGCGTTTCGTGCCCGTAATTCCATTTTTGTTTTAAAATCGCGAAGTACTATTATACAATGCAACGGGGAAATCTACGAAGCCAGCGATTGGCGATCCGTTACGTCGATTCGTCATTACGGTGAGATTGTATGTAGTATGTAGTATGACTCGATATAGATCCATGATAGACTCGATATTGATTTTCTCTATATATTCTGGTGTAGGTTTCCGTTTTATTTGCATCTTAAGTCTCATTCTGTATAGTACTAAGAGGTGGTCACTTCCTATAGTAGCTGAGGTAAGGGAGCCGACAACAGTTATCTGAGTGGGGTGTATTGCTCTATTTGTTTTAATATAGTCAATGGCTGAAGACTGCTCTCTCGAGTTCTTTCATGTTATCTTGTGTTGTGGTTTGTGATGGAAAATGTGTTATTTATTCTGAGTTCATTATTGGAGCAGAAATCAATGAGCAATTCACCATTGGAATTTATGTGGTCCTCATTAAAACGATTCATGACTGAAGGGATGACCGTATTTGCCAATTCTCGCATTTAGGTCGCCAAGGATCATGTATTTCCTGTTTTTGAGGATGATGTCTGTCTTATTTTGTAACGTTTTATAAAAAGCTTCTGACTCCTCTCTCGGTTTCAATATATTGTCGCGATGCGGCCCCAATTAGCGAAAATAGGTCGCCGTCTAAGCTTATTCAGCACCGAGGCGACCTTAAACCGAAGGACGATACGACTCTCGGACAGGTACGACATCACGTTCGTAAACATCCCGCTTGTATTTATACAGCTCGATCATAACGATCAGGGAGTCAGTCTGTCACCTAGTATCACGTCACGCTGCCCGTCTGAGAGCCCGTCCTTTTCGGCATGCTGCTAACTGGAGGAGCCTCGCACTTGCTGCCCTTCGTCAGTCTAAAGTAAGCAACCACCTCCCTTTTGACCTTTTTCCTCATTTCTTATCATTTGCTCATTTGCCTTAATTTTGTATGATGTTCTCTCCCCTATTTTTTGATGCTCCAATAAATATTGTATGTGTTACCATGCTTTCTTTTTAGCTTCTACCTAGCTACACCCCCAACCAGAGCACTCCCTTTGGACCCTAGGTCCTCAGGCGTGTGACAATATCTGGCACGTTCACGGCTATAATGTGTATTTCATCCTTTTCCAGCTGTAGGGATATATATACGATTCTTTGGTTGGTATATTTCATGTTGATTATGTTGTCGTCATATTTGTTACGTATGATTAGTCCCACTTCTTCTGAAGCTCTTTGGTGTTTCTCTTTGCCGCTGTATATTATTCGGTATATTTTATGGTTCCTTTTCCTTTCCTTTTTGTATCTGCCGGAACGCATATGCCTATTTGGTGTTCTTTTAGTTCTATTAGTATTTCCTCTTCTTTCTTATTACATGAGTTGATATTCCAGCACCCACATCTGATGTTGCCTTTTTCCAGTTTTATCTTATGTTTAGTCCGTGTTCTATTATCATGTCCGGTATTCTTTGCAAGGTTCGTTGCAAAGAACGCATAGGTATGCGTTTTTGCACATTCGTATGCAAAAAATGCAGGACGATAATTTTACGTGATAAAGTCATAAGAAAACGTTGATGAGAAATTGCATTGAATTATTATCACTAAATTATCAGTGATGTTTTATATCACAGAAGGTTTTTTCGCACAGCTGTTGGCCGGTCCAACTGGTCATTTTAGACACATTGTTATTATATGTGTGAAGTTAAACATTAATCAAGAACCTTACAAGAATTTCTGCGCAGGATAATTGTTTTCCTTGAATACTAAATGAAAGCAGTCGACTTTTTACACGACCATTTATATCATTCATCATAATTTTTTAGTCGAATTAGTAACATAACCTATTATTACTGCACTCGTTGACCGATGCAAGAACAAATATATGAGATTATATAACTAATCGAACTCTTAGAATGCAAGAATTAAATACCTTATTGCAGCAATTGTTATTGTAATAGTAATAAGCAATGGTATGCACAGTAAATATTCAGATAACTTTATAAATAATAGTCGGCAATACCGCTAACGTCCAACTGTGTGCTGTCGCCGCCGCCGCCGACGGAGTGGAAAGGAGATAGATGCGTCATCTCACTCCCGCATGGCTCACATTGGTTGTGTGGTGCCGGTCTCTCTTTCACTTGGACGTTGTAGTGGAAGAGAGATAGATGCATCGCAAGGCAAACGCTAAGGTCTATCTCTGTCACTTGTTCTCGCTCTCGCTCGCACGCATGGGTCTGGCGTAACGTTGCAATGTTTTCTGGGATGTGTAGGTAGCCGGCACACCGATTTATAAGACGTATATCACGTCAAAATCTTGTGTTGGTATGGAATAACCCAGTAGATCGTTGTATAGTAAAATACCCGCCTGTCGGGTACGTCCATGCGTTTCGTGCCCGTATTTCCATTTTTCTTTTAAAATCCCGAAGTACTATTATACATTACGACGAGGAAATCTACGAAGCCAGCGATTGGCGATCCATTACGTCGATTCGTCATTACGGTGAGATGGTCACGAGGCAGTCGTCGAATATCTCCCTAGGTTACTAATTGCGAGGAAAAATATTTACTTATTCACTTATTACACAAGTTACGAATACGCCGTCGTGCATCCTAAGAGCAGAGGAGAAACTCCGCACAACTACTATCTCTCGTGGTCATCATCGATGCCGCCCCGGGGCGGATAAATATTTGACAAGACCGCAACTCTTAATTAACCGACCGCCCTCCCCATGTCCAGCGTTTATCGCCGGGATAAGGTTACTAAGTGCCCAGTAACGTATATGTGTACATGTATGGGACTTTGTACGTCGGCCAAATGGGCCGAAATAATTATCCCTCCACGGCCCGGATTAGTCGTAACTGTACGCTAGTTCGATAAGGGGGTAGGTATCGATTTACTCCCGAACGCCTATCGTTTATTATAACGTTTAAACGGAGCGCAGGCCGGCTTATCAGAAACGTATAAATCACGGCGAGGGCTTTGGCAATAATTAATATTCTTATGGAATGTTTGCGATTGACGGTGTTCGTTAGTAGCCGGGGTAATGAGAGTCGAATACTCTTCTGGATGCGGACGATGTTTCTTTAATATTTCGAGACGGTTTGAGGAGCTTTTAATTCCACGTCAAAAAACAATATAAACTAATTCACAAAAGGTCTTCTTTTAAAAGCATTAGTTACAGCCCAAAAAGTTCAGTTATTAGGTAATCTAAGCTGCTTTAAAAATGGTAGAATAATATTGAAATGACTTTTGTCATTTCGCTTCAAATTTTCAAAGACCTTCTTATACCAATATTTGAAACCAGTTTCTACGCTCAGATGGGTTGGAAATTGGAACCGTCACGACCAACGAAAGACAGACAATGTTAACATTCGTATTGGTATGACAGAATTACGTTCCACAGTGAATAATTATAAAGTAGATAGGCTTAGAATGGAACGTACTGGTGAGTAAATAGCTTTATAATTTGAGTATGCCTTTTTGGTAATAATTAGCTTGAGGGGGTGAGTCATCCAAGGTTCATGTGGCTTGATTACTTTTTTAGTTAGTCGCTATTGCGTGTCATGTATTTTCTTAAAACATTGCTTCATATCTCTGAAACACCATGAGGTAATCACTTGAAACTTCGCGTTGTTCCTAATGAAACACCAGTTAATTGTTGTACAAAGTTTCACTAAAATCAGAGTTTCAATAGGAGTTGTGCAGATTTTTTTAGTTAGCCGGTATCGCATGTTCTGTAATCTCTTAAAACATTGGATCATATCTCTGAAACTCCACGAAACAATCACTTGTAACTTCGCATCGTTACTAACGAAACTTCATATAATTGTTGTGCGAAGTTTCACTTCAATTGGAGTTTCAGTAGGAGTTGTGCAGACTTTTTATTATTTAGCCGCTCTCGTTTTAGGTCATCTCTTAAAACATTGAGTCATATCCCTAAATTTCCTCGGATTAATCACTTGAAACTTCGCTGAATTCCTGACGAAACTCCAATTAATTGATGCCCAAAGTTTCACTAAACTGAAGTTTCAGTAAGGGTTGTGTATACTTTTTTATTTTCCTGCTATTGGATGTCATATCACTTCGTAGAACTTGTGGTCGTATCTCTAAAACTACGCGAGTTAATCAATTGAAGCTTTATGTTATTCCTAACAAAACTTCAGTTAATTTCTGTGCAAAATTTCACTAAAACTGGTTTCAATAAGAGTTGTGTAGACTTTTTTAGTTAGCCGCTATTGCTTGTCACGTATTCTCTTAAAACATTGCGTCATACATCTGAAACTTCATGAGTTAATCACTTGAAACTTTGCATTTTTCCTAACGAACCTTCAATTAATTGCTGTGCAAAGTTTCACCAAAATCAGAGTTTTAGTAGGAGTTGTTCAATTTTTTTTATTCAACCGCTATTGTGTGTCATGTAATCTCGTATAACGTGGGGCCATATTTCTGAAACTCAGTTTCAGTTAATCAGATAATTGCTTCGCAAAATTTAACCAAAATTGGAGTTTCAGCAAGAGTTGTGCAGACTTTTTTAGTTAGCCACTATTACATGCCACGTATTCTCTTAAAACATTGAGTCATATCTCGGAAACTATCTCAGTTATATATTTCAAACTTCGCATTTTTTCCTACGAACCTTCAATTAATTGCTGTGCAAAGTTTCACCAAAATTAGAGTTTCAGTAGGACTTGTCCAAATTTTTTTATTCAACCAATATTTAGTATCATGTAATCTCGTAAAACGTGGGGCCATATTTCTGAAACTCCGCGTGTTAATCACTTGAAACTTTATGTTGTTCCTAACGAAACCTCAGTTAATTGCTTCGCAAAATTTAACCAAATGTGGAGTTTCAGTAAGAGTTGTACAGACTTTTTTTAGTTCGCCACTATTACGTGCCACGTATTCCCTTAAAACATTGAGACATATCTCTGAAACTCTATGAGTTAATCACTTGAAACTTCACATTTTTCCCTAAGAACCTTCAGTTAATTGCTGTGCAAAGTTTTATCAAAATCAGAGTTTCAATAGGAGTTGTGCAGATTTCTTTTAGTTAGTCGCTATCGCATGTTCTGTAATCTCTTAAAACATTGAATCATATCTCTGAAACTCCGCTAGTTAATCACTTGAAACTTCGCATCGTTACTAACGAAACTCCAATTATTTGTTGTGCCAAATTTCATTTCAAATGGAGTTTCAGCGGGAGTTGCGCAGACTTTTTTAGTTTGTCGCTCTCGCGTGTCATGCAATGTCTTAAAATATTGGGTCATAACTCTAAAACTCCACGAAATAATCATTTGTAACTTCGCATCGTTACTAACGAAACTTCATATAATTGTTGTGCGAAGTTTCACTTCAATTAGAGTTTAGTAGGAGTTGTGCAGACTTTTTATTATTTAGCCGCTCTCGTTTTATGTAGTATCTTAAAACATTGAGTCATATCTCTAAAACTCCTTGGATTAATCACTTGAAACTTCGCTGTATTCCAGGCGAAACTCCAATTAATTGACGCCCAAAGTTTTACTAAACCGAAGTTTCAGTAAGAGTTGTCGTTACTTTTTTTATTTACCTGGTATTGGATGTCATATCACTTCGTAGAACTTGTGGTCGTATCTCTAACACTACGCGAGTTAATGACTTGAAACTTTATGTTGTTGCTAACCTAACCTCAGTTAATTGCTTCGCCAAATTTAACCAAAATTGGAGTCTCTGTAAGAGTTGCGCAGACTTTTTTATTTCGCCACTATTACGTGCCACGTATTCTCTTAAAACATTAAGTCATATCTCTGAAACTCTATGAGTTAATCACTTGAAAATTGGCGTTGTTCCTAACGAAACACTAATTAATTGTTGTGCAAAGTTTCACTAAAATCAGAGTTTCAATAGGAGTTGTGCAGATTTTTTTTTAGTTAGTCGCTATCGCATGTTCTGTAATTTCTTAAAACATTGGATCATATCTCTGAAACTCCACTAGTTAAACACTTGAAACTTCACCTCGTTACTAACGAAACTACAAATAATTGTTGTGCGGAGTTTCACTTCCATTGGAGTTTCAGTAGGAGTTATGCAGACTTTTTTTCTTTAGCCGCTCTCGTTTCATGCAATCTCTTAAAACATTGAGTCATATCTCTGAAACCCCACTAGTTAAACACTTGAAACTTCACATCGTTACTAACAATATTCCAGACAATTGCTGTGCGAAGTTTCGCTTCAATTAGAGTTTCAGTAGGAGTTGTGCAGACTTTTTTTTATTTAGCCGCTCTCGTTTTATGTAATCTCTTAAAACATTGTCATAACTCTAAAACTACTCGAGTTAATCACTTCGCACTAATCTTTGACGAAACTCAGATTAATTGATTTGTAAAGTTTCACAAAAAATTGGAGTTTCAGTAGAAGTTGTGTACACTTTTTTAGTTAGCCGTTATCGCGTCTCTTGTAATCTCGTGAAACCGTGGGTCATATCTGTGAAACTCCGCTAGATAATTACTTGAAACTTCGTGTTCTTCCCAATGAAACTTCAATCAATGCAAAGTTTCACTACAACTGGAGTCAATGTTTACATCAATAACGAGGAACGAGAAATTTTAATACTCTCTTTTTGATGGAAGTCCTAATGTCGTAGAGATTATTAATCATTGTCAATCTATGTACTAAGGATCGTCATATTATTATGAGTCAAACAGGTAACATCAATAATTTCTGAAACATTTTGCTTTTAAATAGTTTTCTAAATAAATTAGGGGGCAGAGCTATGAAATCCTTGGAATTTATTTGAAGACATTAAATTGTGGCGATCAAAGTGATGAAAAGTACTCGAATCAAGATTTAATTAACTTAAATCAAACACACGTTCTTTGAAACAAACTAATTACCAATAACTTTATTAATTAATTAAAGACAAATATCATCACTTTTATGGTAAAATAACTCATTTACAAATCTACTTTCTTTAATTTTTAAATTTCACTTCGAGACCACGGGCAACAGAGATAAGGCAGCCCTTTTTTGCCTAGAGACAATCAGTTGGATTTTTTGCTGTGAAGTAACAGTGACGGAAAATGGAACCGTCCGAGAGGGGCGTCCGGTACTTTACATTCAGTACGAATGTTCCTCCAGGACCTCCTGGATTCATTTCCGGTACCATCCTACGGCTCTTCCCTAGGGATTATGAGTTATATGCCGTTCCTGGGGTTATTTTCCCCTTGATTTCCCACATTTCTTCCTACTTTGGGACACATCACCCCCCCCCCCTCCTTCTTCGTCTGGTTACTCGGTTTCCTGGTTATGAATGAACTGGTCATTCTCTTACGGGATCGTTGCCGGTATAATCGTTCGATTTTCCGGGAAGACTCGTTCGATTGGACGGGAGTGACAGTGCGTTTTCCGTGATTTTCGCGAATTTTCATCCAAGTGCTTTCAGGTGTACCTGTTGAGACGTCGGAAGAGTGAGGTTGGTGCAGTATATTATGACTGGAGGAAGATGGAGGTTAGCACAGTGTATTATGACCTTTATGGCCCTTATTGTTAATGTTGTTTGTCGTTTATTGGGAAATGCACATAGTGAAATGACTTGATGGATAATTGCGATTTCGTATGGTAGGTGCTTTCATGATTTCCCGTAGGATGTTCTGGAATGGTCACGCACAGATCTTACAGCAAATGGATTGGGCGTTGCTATACAGAGCCGGGTACCAACATCTGAGGTAATACGTTTGATCAGTACGTAATGCACTTCGAAATCGTACGAGCAGTACCCAGAAATGCAGTTATAGTCCAGTCATCAGCCATTTTCGCGTGGAATTTTGAGAAACAAGGTCGATTTTTTTGAAAATTGGGATTTAGGTAGTATGTATAACGTTCCTCAAAGTTGAACTTGTGCCGAAGCGTGTTATTTCCCTAGGGGGGTGGAATCCACCCCTTCTAAGTGGTAAGAAATTTTTTAATCAAAATAAGCCGGGCAATCGATAGACCGACCAATTCTAAGTAACTTTTGATCTATAAAGTTTTTTTGTAAATTTGATATTTTTAGAGTTATTCACGATTGAAGCTACACATTTTTCATTGAAAAAACGAATGTTTTTTAACCGTTTTTCACCAATAGCTTGAAAACCTCTCATTTTATCGGAAAAAACAATCAGAACAAAAATGTAGCTAATAAAAAAACAAAGAGATACGTTCTTTTATGACCTCTATAAACCCAATGAGGACTGATTTATTGCTCGTTGAATACTGGTTATTTTTCGAGAACCGCGAAATTGAAAATTTTCAACCTTCAATAACTTGAAAATAGTAAAATTTTTGGAGATAACTCAATAGACCTTTTTTAAAGTCCATAAAATACCCTTTAAAATGAACACTGACATAAGTCTGATGCATAAGATTTGACTGATTTATAACAAAAATAAAGTAACACCTTTCCTGTTTTTTTAAAAATTTAAAGTTTACACCCTCGTCATTACCACCCTGATAAAAATTAAGTGTAACCCACTTGCCTTTAACTTTATTTAGGTATTATTGATATGATCTATGTGGTTTAACCGATTTAGAATACTTATTCTAGAAAAAAAATATTGTTTAAAATAAAAATTGCATTTTCGTAATTTTGGAAAAAAATGCATTTTTCTTAAATACATCAAAAACTATTCCAGATATAAAAAACTGTTTCAAATGTTAATTGCAGGGTTTGTCTCACTGATAATTCAGATTTTTTATTTATCTTTGTATCATAAAAATGAAGGAGATAGGCCGTTTCGAAGTTTGCATTCGCGTACTAATTATAACTCAATCAAGTCCTTCGAACTCAACCCTTTTCAAAACTACGCATTGTAAAAACTTTTAACTAATTTGATGTTAAAGCGCTTGGAATTCTCTACAAAATGCATTTTTTAAAAAGTTTTTAGCTATATTTTCCCAATTTCATAATTTGAAATGGTCTATCCCAAGTAGCACACCAATACTGTACCAATATTATGACAATATTGTGTTATAATGGGCCATTATAGGTATTAAATATTGGGCCAATAATAAATGTGACCATTTGACAATATTGCCCCAAGGTTGTGAAACAATATTGGTTAAATATTGTATTTTAATATTGTTACAAAATTGTTTATCAATATTGGTCCAATTTCGATATACAATATTCTGCCAATATTGAAAAGCAACATGGGACCAATATTTTTGTACATGCTTGGCGCAATATTGCAAAATGGTCAAATTTTTATTGGCCCAATATGTGCAATATCCTGCCAATATTGCAAAATTGAGAGAATATTGCAAAATGTTCTCAATTTTTATTGGCCCATTATTTAAAAACAATAATCAGTCTTTATTGAAATGTAACATTAGAATAATATATTTATGACATGTTGACATGCACATGACAATGAATATCAGAAAGCTTTCAATATTTCCTGGAACTTGCGTAACAATAGGTATTGGTTAAATTTTGGTAATTTATCTTAAGTTCAATATTTCCTGGAACTTGCGTAACAATATTGGATAGATATTGGCAATTAATCTTAAGTTAAATATTGCCTAAATCTATTAAATCGATGTTGGTCCAATGAACTGGCTTTCAATGTTTACTGGAACTTGCGTAACAATATTGGTTAAATATTGATAATATATTTTTGGTTCGATATTGGCTACATCTACTTTGCCAATATTGGGTCAATAGTGGTACAATATTGGAATAACATTCTTTATTGGACCAATATGTTCCCAATGCTCTGCCAATGTTGTGTGCTACTTGGGATATGATACATTACATTTATTTTTTTCGTGAATAACTCGAAAAATATCAACTTTCCAAAAAAACTTTATAGGACAAAAGTTACTTAGAATTGGTCAATCTATAGATTTCCGGGTTTATTTTGATTAAAAAATTTCTTACCCATTAGAAGGGGTGGTTTCCACCCCTAGGGAGAAAGCACACTTCGGCACATGCCGAACTTTGAAGAAGAGGGTAAGTAGAGTTTAAGTCCAAATTTTCATGAAAATCGACGTTTCCCAAAATTCCACACAGTAATACGTTATTTTACCATTGATAACTGGAGTACGAGCAATAACGCAACCCTTATTAGGTTTATAGTTAGAGATCATTCAAAAACGAATCTCTTTGTTTTTTTATTAGCTACATTTTTGTTCTGATTGTTTTTTCCGATAAAATGAGAGATTTTCAAGGTATTGGTGAAAAACTGTTAAAAACATTCTTTTTTTCAATGAAAAATGTGTAGCTTAAATCGTGAATAGCTCGAAAAATGTCAACTTTCCCAAAAACTTTATAGAACAAAAGTTACTTAGAATTGGTCAATTTATAGATTTCCAGGTTTATTTTGATTAAAAAATTTCTTACCCGTTAGAAGGGGTGGTTTCCACCCCTATGGAAAAAGCACACTTCGGCACAAGTTCAACTTTGAAGAACGTTATAAATACTACCAAAGTCCCAATTTTCAAAGAAATCGACCTTGTTTCCCAAAATTTAATACGTTATTTTACCATTGATGACTCGACCGAACAATAACTCAACCCTTATTAGGTTTATAGAGATCATTCAAAAACGTGTCTATTTGTTTTTTGATTAGCTACATTTTTGTATTGATTGTTTTTTTCCGATAAAATGAGAGATTTCCAAGGTATTGGTGAAAAACTGTTAAAAACATTTTTTTTTAATGAAAAATGTGTAGCTTCAATCGTGAATAGCTCGAAAAATATCAACTTTCCGAAAAAACTTTATAGAACAAAAGTTACTTAGAATTGGTCAATCTACAGATTTCCAGGTTTATTTTGATTAAAAATTTCTTACCCCTTAGAAGGGGTGGTTTCCACCCCTATGGAAAAAGCACACTTCGGCACAAGTTCAACTTTGAAAAACGTTATAAATACCTACTACCTAAATCCCAATTTTCAAATAAATCGACCTTGTTTCCAAAATTCCACAGTAATACGGTATTTTACCATTGATGACTGGAGTATTAGAGAAATTTTAAGTTTGACACTATAAATACGTCTTTCAAATTTAATGCAAACCTTACGATCCTCGTAATGACGTCGCATCCATAGCCATTAGGAAATATTTCATTCCGACCCTGCATGCTGTTAAACGTTCTGAGAGCTTGGCGGCCATATTGATATTATTTACGCACCGCAAAAAAGACAAAGAAATATGGTACTACAGAAAGCCTTAAATTGATTATGTGTATTACTGTGCTGCATTTAATTTAATGTAGATAAAAATTCTGTATTAAGTTTTGACCATATTTTTCAAAAATATGTGTAGGTGACACGAGTTCACCGGGTCACCTATATATTTTATTTATCCTTCTTCTTTAAATTTTACGTGGTTACGTGGCATTGCAACGCATGCCGGGTACGGCTTGTATATTAATAGGATTCTAAAATATCATTTTCATCAGAAAACGTCATCAGCGTACAATTCGAGAGAAGACATTTTTGGACATTTTCGCAATACTAAAATGATCGCTGCATATTTAGAAATTGAACAGGAGAAACCGATTTATTAATACCGATAGATTTGAGGTGGAAAAACCACACCTACTGTCATTACATATAATTGCACAGCCTCCGTCGATATTTCAAGAAAACATTAACATTTAATTAATCGCATTACCATAACTGACGTTCTATTTCCATTATTTACCGTAACCGGGGATCGTAATGGATTTGCTATTTAAAACCTCGCCGCCCTTAACATTCGACAACATAATTCACTCGACAACTGTTCCGCAATAAAACACCTGATTCACTGTTTAATCTCCCTTTTCACACAAAAGGGAAATCCTCACGATAACTCCGCACATGTGACGATTATTCCCTGTATTTACCGGAGAAAACTTTGACACAGTCCGGAGATTAGGGCGAAAGCCTATGCAGCTGTCACGGGCACGTGCCGTTCCCGCGGTAAAAGTAATGACGGTTAGCTGCAGGACCTTCGCAGGGCAATGTTGTCGGAATGTTAGATGCACGGAATGATTGTAAAGGAGAGGACTTTTAAGCGAGGGAGAAACACGAGAAGGAACGACAAGCTGTAAGAGCTTTTTACGAATACGAAAGAAAAAGTATTCTTAAAAACCTCCTTATCCTCTTTCTGATTCTTCAAGTTGACGTTCATCATGGCAATTTTGGAACTTGTCAACCGCGGCTCTGAAAAGGTTATAGCGTTTTACGCCCTCAGGTCTTTCAGCCAGCACCAGGAATCCTGTCAAGTCCTTGTTCCTTCTCATCCATTCTATTGTTACAATCCATAGGTGTAGTTTCGGCTCCTGGCTGAAACTGAATTCTTTTATAGGTTATTTATCTACTTCAAATCAATAAAACTTCAATAACTTTTGAATACGTTTCTAAAGCATACTCATTTTAGTTAGTTACTTAGTAGTAGTTAGTATTACGTAGCTAATTAAATTTCGCCACATAATTAAATTAGTATTATACTTAATAATTGACTATAATTGGAATAATAAGGAACTAACGCGTTCAAGGTATTTTATTGTTTCATACGGTCAATTAACCTCTAAAGAAATAAAACCCAAAAGCGCTACTAAATTGAACCATGCGTTTTTGAGAACGTGGTAAGTTTGGCCACTTTTCGGTTTTTCGGCTATAGCGCAAAAACTATGCATTTTTTGAAGATATATATGCCGTTAGATTTTTTGTAGAGAATTAAATATCCCATAAAAATTATATTTTTTGAAGTAAAAAAAAAATTTCTTAATAAAGTAAATTCAAAAAACAAAATTAAAAAAAAATGAAAATTTTCTATTTATTTTTTATTTTTGACTATAACTTTTATTCTGAGTGAATTTAGGTATAAAAATTGCTTCATAAAACAGCGTATGAAATTCTCTTTAAAATGGTGGGTTATAAGACTTTATATGTTTAAAATTGACTGAGATATAAACGTTTGTATTTAGCCATTTTTTCTGTATTTTTACTTTTTCTTTAAAAAACGTTTTTCATATTTTTACCTGAAAACATGATTTTTATACAATAATAATTTTATGAACATAAATTTATCAATAATATTGGATATTATTCTACTAGACATATTTAATTTAAATGGTTGGAGGCTTAGAATTGAAATAATAAATTACAAATGGTAACGTTTTTTAAATTTATTTTTATATAAAATAAGTATATATGCAGCAAAATTTATAGTTCCCGTTCTATTGAAATATTTTCAAATGCAATCCCTGTTTCTGTATCAATATCAGTAGCTATGTCTTCTTCAGAAATATCAGTAACATCAACTTTTTCACAATTGATGCCCATGCATTCCTTGCAAAACATTGAGCAGTTTATACTAAATTTTCGACATCCACAGTTTGATTGACAGCTTTTATCTAACATAAACATAAACAGATAGACAGTTTATATCTTAGTCAATTTTAAACATATAAAGTCTTATGAGCCACATTTTAAAGAGAATTTCATAAGCTTTCTTTTTTATGAAGCAATGTCTATACCTGAATTCACCCAGAAAAAAGTTATAGTCAAAAATGCAAAAAAATCCCATTTTTTTAATTAGGTTTTTTTGAATTTATTTTATTAAACAAAAAGTTTTTTTGATTTCAAAAAATATACTTTTTATAGGAAATTTAATTTTCTACAAAAAAAATCTTACGACATATATCTTCGAAGAATGCATAGTTGTTGCGCTATAGCCGAAAAATCGAAAAGTGGCCAAACTTACCCCGTTCTCAAAAATGCATTGCTCAATTTAGTAGCACTTTTGGATTTTTGTCTCTTTAGGGGTCAATTGGACATATGAAACAATAAAGTACCTTGAACGCGTTATTTCCTTTTATCTCTGTTTTTTTTACATAATCAACAACCTATAATAGCGTTATTTCCTGCTACTCTCATTAGTAATAATAATAATTCTCCAAAAACCTAGAAAAATTTCTTTCAAAAATCTTTCACTTGGCATGAATGAAAGTGAACTGTAATATCAAAGCCATTTTTTTAATGTCGATGTTGGTTGCATTAATTCTATTAATTTATGACAATAACGTTTCTTTTTGACTTGCTTTCAGATTCAAATGAACTTTATTTCGGTACTGACAAAAGCAGAAAACCTAAGTTAAACGAGTCAAATCAAACACAGCTACAGACTAATTTTCATTTGTAGTTTTTCAAAAAGTTGGAATTTCGATGAACTTTTTACAATTTCTTAAAATGAGTGGTAGCGAGTTCAAAAATAATTTTCAATGTAAAATCAGTTGATTTTATTTCATCGAAATTTCATTTTTCTGATTGAAAACCCCATCTGGTGGAGTTTATTTCGAGTCTCTTATTGAGCATCAAGTAAAATTGTGATAAATTCTTGAAATTATACGTTTTATATTAAGTTAATTACGAAACTCATTTGTATGATTAGTTTCCTTTTACCAATTTCTTTACCATTGTAATATTTTTTTTTGTCTTTTCAGGTAAGTACTGCATGCTAGAATCACCCACATCCAATGACAATGACTTCACCGGGTAAGTTACAAATTCTGCACATTCCTCCGATATGCCCGGCCCGTAAATTTTTATTCCTTTGTCGTAATAAGCGAATGGAATGAAACTTTCGTTTTCCTCAGTACTATTACCTCAAAAATCACATTGTAGGCAACACACTGTGAATAACTATGGCTGAATTACGTCATCGACGAGGAAAACTAAAAACATTTAAATAAATTAGATAGGAAGTCGTCTAGAAGTCTAGACGATGATCATGTGCAATATACATCACACACATACTAAAATAATCTATTGAATATTGTCACGCCCATGGGGATGAAGTCTCCCTTTGAGCGCGTTTGGGGGGGGGGGGTGATTCAAGGTGGCGAACAGAAAATGGTTAGAAAAATATGCACTTTCGCTCTTAACAAATGAGTAGAATTAAATGCAAAGTGCTGGAATATACATAAAACATTTTTAGGGAAGGGAAGGAATATATATGTGTGTGTGTAAAGCAAAAAGAAAATATCGGCTGTATTTATACTGTATATATTGCAGATTCGACAATTTTGGATTTTGTGTGACTAGTGTCAATCACTGAATTGCGATATACACTTAACAGATTAACTTGTACATCGGTGCTCTAGTTAGTTACTTGTGAAGCGATTATTAATTATTGCAAATCTTCGCTGCTACCTTGTGTTAGTTACGGTAATTTAGGTGGAATATTGTTGCAACTATTTTTGCAACTAGTGTTAATCACCGAATTGCGATATACACTTAGCAAAAGATGAACTTGTGCATCCGTGCTATAATGTAGGTGTCCGGTTCTCTCTGACCTATGTGTTTTTTCCCATGAATCGATAGAGGGGAACGTGGTGTATCTAACGAGACCATTTTGACGGCATGGAATTAAAAGGGCGCTTCAAATTGTGAATTCGAAAACGTGATGACTCATCCGGTTATTTCCCTAGAAAATTTGTTTTTATATATGAGCTGGCAATACTGCACAATATGACGGAACAATCAAAGCGCTTGCAAGTTGCAAGGTGGGTAAAATGTAAACACAAACATAACCTAACTTTGTTATTTGTTTTGGTGAAATCGTTCCCTTTTTTTTTGCATTCATGGTATATTTCCTGGCTACAGTAATATCTGCATTTTTAGGTGTACATTTACTTCGGTTTTCAACGAGAAGATGATAATTATGTTACTTAAAATAAATCACATCAGTAGTAATGACTACTCCTCTGATATTGTGTAGATCATGGAAGTTAGCTACGTAAAGGCTGATTCTAGCAAGCTGCCTATGGTGGCATTTGGAATGATCCACGACTTTTATGTGGCTAATCCACATAAATTCACTATACACCACACATTTGACGAAAAAACAGTGAGGTTGTGCTTTCTAGTGTCTCGCACGTACTTAAAACATAAAACTTCAGAAGTCTAACTGTCTTTTAGGTTTGTTTGAGATCGTAGGAAAACCGTTTAACAACAGGTATTTCAAGTCGGCCTTCTCTCCTATCGACTTTAAGTTGCTACGATAATTGACAAGTTTAATTTGACTAACTGGGTCCACTGGGTCGATACAAACTTTTATTACCCCAGTGTGCACTGTTGCCGATACACGAAAATATTCAAAAAATGACCGGGTGATTCATCACGTTTTCAAATTCGAAATTTGAAGCGCCCTTTCAATTTCAGAGCGTCAAAATAGTCTTGATGGAAACACCACGTTCCCCTCTATCGATTTATGAAAAAATAATAGCTCACAAAAAACCGGACACCCTCATTAGGTATTCGTGAAGCGATTAGTGATTATTTCAAAGTTGCAATTCTGCACTCAGGCGTTAATTATGGTAATATTATTGCAACCGTGACAACATCTACAAGTTTTGAGATATGTGTTCAGCTGTACTTTTGGTAATTACGGCTTCGCGATTAGCTTGACATGTAATGCAAATGAAAACATCAAATCTGTCTTATATGAGCTTGGTTTGAGAGCAATTCGTAAATTGAATTTGTAAGCCTTCACAGGGGTAACATGGGTGGGAGAGGGAATTGCTACGCAATTAAACTCCCTTCGAGGATATCCTTTGCCGATCCTCGCAATCAAGTTACCCAGTATTTTATCGTTGTGGGTCGATCTCCGTATAATTTCGCATTTCTTTTACCGGAGGCGTTCGTAGATAAAATCCGGCAACCCCGTGCGGTGTGTGGCGTTCTGGGGTCGGGATTTATCGGGCAGCTGATAGGGCACAATCGCCGTACGCGTGTGATCCATTTGTCCAAGATGATGTCAAGATCGGCGCAGCAGGTGCGCCGAATTTCGGGTGGGGGAGGGGGGACAAGGAGAGGGGAGATTGAGTGTTTTATGCTGTCGGGCATTTTTATTTGATCATCTGCCAGAACTCCCCCTCCCGAATCGTACTCGACTTTACCGTGTGTGCGTATGAAATCGTAGGGGTGGGGATGTAGCAACGAGAGATGTAGTTTAGGGATGCTACGATCCCATGAAAGTATCGATACGTCATATCGATCCGTATCGTCTTAACAAGTATCGATACAGTGAAGTATCGTTTTGAAAATGATCGATACTTGGGATATCGATACTTTTTCGATCAGAGTTAGTACAAATCAGAGGAAATCCACGTAAGTATACCCCTGTCTAAAGCCTGCGTCATTAAACTCGTCAGATGAAAACAGATCTATGCTTAAATCTTGCGTATATGTCGTATTTTGGGTTTTAAGACATTTAATTAGAACAACCTTCAAGAACAAAACATTTGTCTACTAATTGTACATAATTGTACAGTAGTGTAACGTTTATTCTAATTTATTTACACGCTGTCTTAACACTACTTAATTTATCTAGTCTATTTTCTAACTAATTAATTTATATCACATTTTTAACTGCTAATTTATTTATACATTTTCACTTGTCCGTTTATCGCACTGTTTTCACTCACGCGGCGGCTTCTCGTCTAATCTGCCTCTTCGTCCGCAGCATTCGCTTTTTATAGTCCTCCATTATGTCTCTAGAACCGACTCGATAATTCTTTCCTAATTTGTTTGTTCTAGAAACGACCCGAAAGTAATAAATCATTCTTTCTTTAAATGGAACTGTTTTTATGACCCAATTAGCGGAGCGGCCTCCCTTTGAGGTGGACCGCCTCATCCGATAAGGAGTACGCTTACGCTGGTTGTTTATATTTCGCGTTACAATAGAAAAAAATATGTAATCATAAATAAATATACATTATAATAACAACAAAACAAGAAATCACAGGACACAATAATAAGTAATGAAACAATAAAATAAAAGTAAAAATATTTGCTATAAACATTAAAGCAAGGGGTCTCATTCAAGAGATGCTTCTTCACACTGTTCACACGGAACATATATTATTAAGAAACGCAAGTACCATGTGATTTGAAGGCGACACCGATGACATTTGTCGCCATGTTTTTGCTTTGCCTCCCACCACTTACCATAGCGGGAAATTCAAAATCGGCGGGAAAATTTGAACATTCGGTATATTGACCTATTCGTAGAGGTCATTAACCTCCTGCGGGTATTAAGTTATTATTAGGTACTTATTATTACTATATGTACCAGACTTACCCACAAGTCTTCCTTCCAATATTTAAACTATTATCACACTAATTACTCACAGGTTGCCATAATCTTTAAAAACATACGTAAAATTCCTCATATTTAAGTGGTATGACCACTTATTGTGGTTAAGACCACTCATGATTAGTGGTCGCCATCTTTTGGAAGCATAGCTTTCCTATCGCGTGCTTCGCTCGAAGCGCAGGATCGGTGAGAAGTATTAACATCGAAAAAACAAACGAGAGGGGACGGCCAATTATCGCCCCGAGCTAGCCGTTTGGTGGCAACTCGTGCTACAATTGTTTGTATTGTCGGTTGCCTGCTTCGACAGTCTTGCTTGTCGGTCGCCGTGCTAGCTACCAATCGTGCTGCACCTGACGTATATGTATCATTATAGCATATCATATAGCACCATATTATATCTATATAGCCACGTTGTGTTAACATGGCTACAATTTTCGTAGATTGTCCTGAAGCACGGTATGATAATACTCAGAGCGCCTCATTTCATATTTTGTTTTACAATGCTTTCCAAAGGAAGTAAAAAGTCATAAATTTGCCTACAAAATCCAGCAGCATTTGGTGTTTCATGGTTAAGTCTAATGTGGGACAGCAGAATATCTGACATCACTGTATGTCAGCCATGTCACCGATATGTAAATGTAACTTTCCCCAGTGTCGCTAGAATTACACAAAAGTGGTGCATGCGCAGTAGCGGACGAGTAACGTAATTGGTCGAATATCGTCGTATAAATTCGAAAAGTTTAGGTTCGCAGCACAGTTTGTGCCAACCGGGAACTGGCTTCCTCTCTGCAACTACTGTGCATGCACCACTTGCGTGTAAACCTAGCAACTCTGACTTTCCCCCTCATGACTACCATTCTACCAGTTCTACCATTGACACTGAGTTCTAGCATTGGTCTTGACTGTTGACTTAGAACTTAAATTAGATCTGGGATATTTGTTATTTATCTTTAATGGGTCGATCCGCAATCCGCTGATATATCGAAGAGAGAATTATCGATGCAAATCGATGCGTATTAGAACTCAAACGATCGATACTCACAAGTATCGATACTAGAGCTGTAGTAATTTTTTAGTAATTTAATAACGACAGAAGGAGAGACAGAGAGGTTAATCGGGGTTCGTGTGCGCGTGGGATACGGCGCACCCATTTTTTCAGCCCCGGGCAACTCAACGAATCAACGTTTAACTTTATTAATAATAATCACTGTTGACCTTTGAGTGTCGTTTGTAATTGATTTTGCGGAAATAATTATTAGAATGCTCGCAAGGGAGAGAAAGAGACGCGAAGCCGTTGTTGGCAATCGCAGTAGTTAAACACATACAACTGCAACGGGAGTTGAACGGCACAGCTCCTGTGCAAGTTTTCCCAACTCCTTCTCCCAAAAGACCGTTTTAAACGGAACCTCCTTAGACACTCCCATATAATAGCAATCAAGATACGGCCGACGTAATAAATACGGCTAGACGCGAGTAACCTTTTCATCTGTATGATATATCGTTATCGTTGTCGAATTGAGAGCTGCTTAGATAGTCATCGAAATGTCAACATGAAAGCGTGTCCTCTTAAAGCGTTCCGAACGTGGACGCGAAGCGAAAGGTCCCGGACTAATCAGCCGGAGAAGTAAATTGGTCCGGCGCCTTTTTTGTAACTTTTCGCAATTTTCGCGGATTACATTTTTAACGCGCAACGACTCCAACGGAAAGTTCGCCCCGCTGATTACTTGTTAACGTATATTTCACCTCGGCAAATTGAATTTAGAACATTGCGGATCGCCAACTTTTCTCGTAAGCTCTTGTTTCTGAATGAATATAACGGATTAAATGGGACGTGCGGAACGGTACTTACGAGAAACTTTCCTGGGCGCGAAACTTTTCTTTCCTCCTTTTTTTAAGAAATTTACAATGAGACGAGGGGAGTATTTCACGACTGCGACGCGTCCCCCCGGAGCTTAATACTTTCCGAGGAATGTCGCGTCATTACTTAACATGTCGAAGAGGGGAAAGGGAAAGTATCGCACTGAACACCTTACAAGTAACACACCTAAAGCCCGTATTCATAGTCGTTCCTTAAGGAACAAGGACAAATTCTTAGGCGTCCTTTGTTAAGACTTCCATTTCACAATCAAACTCTCAAGGTCGGGGCATGCGCTCGAGGGAGTATTTCATCCCCTTCCCTAAGGTGGTGGTGCTCGAAATGCACCAGCGGGATTATAGACACCCCGTGGCGTTAGGGATCGTACCTGTCGGCCGTTCGCAGGTAGTGGTCAGGTAGTCCGCACTACCAAACCATATAATATTGATTATAATTCAATATTATGTTCCAGCGAATTTTGATTAACGCGAATATATTTTTATTAAGATCGTTGTTTCTTCCTCTATAAATCTATACCAAACTCAAAATATTCTCAACAAAATTAAATTTTTTATGGTTTTAAATGTGTATATACTCACTAATATAAAGACGAAATTGTTACATATTTGAGAAACAGAACCAGGCACCAATAACCGTACCAAGGCACGTAACTATCGGTTAAAACAAACCTGTTATATAGTTGACCATAATATTTTGCTAATATTTAATACAATCATAAAGGCCGACCAATCACAAACTTGTTTCAAGGATCTACCCACAGTTTAGATATATCATAGAGAAGAGATATATCATAGACTGTGATCAAACCAGAGCACATTCCTGGAACTTTACACTACTTATGTAGTATACAACATTAAGGAGCTATAACAAGTTCCTTTTTCATCAAGATAAAGATTACAGGTCAAGATTTCTCTTTCTCAAACATGTAACAATTTCGTCTTTATATCAGTGAGTAGATACGCATTATAATTTTGTATAAGTCGAGAAATATACTCCTAATATAATAATTATTTTCACCGAATTTAAACCACAAACCATAAAACAATTTGATTTTCTTGGAAGTTATTAAAGTTTGGTATCGATTTGTAGAGGAAGAAACAACGATCTTAATAAAAATATATCCGCGTTAATCAAAATTCGCTGGAACATAATATTGAATTATAATCAATTTTATATTGTTTGATAGTGCGGACCACCTGACCACTCACTACCTGCGAATGCCCGACAGGTACGATCCCTAACGCCACGGGGGGGGGTCTATAATCGGCTTGGTGCATTTCAAGTCCGACCCCTTAAGGTACCGTTAGAGACTACTTGACGATGTCTTACGTCTTTCTAACGTCCAACCAAAAACTATCAAAACCAAATTAGTCGTTAGGAAACGGTTTTGTTGTTATTTAAATTTCAATTGTGTGGTGATAAGTGGAGTGGGATTAGTAATTCGAAGATGTTGAAGGAGAGAAGAAGCTGTTCGTCAGCCGAAAATATAGGTGAGGTTGGGAAGTTGCCATTTTACATAGGTATGAAGTTATGGTATTGAAATTTAAAAACTCACCAAAAAATCTACATTTCGCCGGTGCCTACGAAGAGTATTATTCCCAATAAATTGCCAAAGAAAAAAATAACTTTCGGATAAAAGTCATCGAAAAAAAATATTTTTCTCTTTATGCCCGCGGAGTATAATTCCCAGAAAATTATCCCCGAAAAAAATTACTCTTCGATAATCCTCAGTAAAAAAAATATTTTCCTCTACATGCCCGCGAAGAGTATAACTCCCAAAAAAATTTAGACGAAAAAAATAACTTTTTGTTAAGAGTGAAATATTCTTCTTCTCAGTTGTTAATTGCGTATTGTATCCGCGAGTGTATTACAACGTTTTATTCAATTTTGCCATATATAAACTGACGTTTAGCGGAGTAAATCCAATGTTGAAGAGAAAATTTGACAAGATGACAACTTCAGTGCTGCAACCTTGACAACGAGGAAAACAATTTTAAACATATAAAGCGTCACTTTATGCGGCAAAATTGAATAAAAAACTATTAATCCGCTGCGTACGTAAACAAAATCAACAATGACTTTATAGGTTCGATTTGACGTCAATAAACGTCACTTTATATGGCAAAATTGAATAAAATAATTTAATTTGTCGTTTCTTGGGCGACCTATAATGAAGTTATATTATAATATGCAAAATTCATTTCAACTGAGCTGAATAACTCTACTAGATTGAAATGCTTTCCAAACCAAACTTACCAACTTGGAATATTTATTCTGCATCTATGTACCTCTCTTCTGAATTCTAGAATTCAAGAGATTCTTCGATGGAACTATATTGAGAACCTGTGAGCTTATACTAAAATATGCAATGTTTATTTCTAGAAAGGTAAAGAGACTAAGATTAATATGATCAAGGAGGTTAGAATGGTTAAATTAAAATTAATTTTTTTTTGATTCCATTGCTTAATTCGATTTAACTCGTGTTGAGGCCTTATAGAACTTGTGATCGGAGATGTTATAACCTCAAAGTTATTAACTTTACTTCCTGAAATTGCTGCCGTTAGCAATGCCATCGTGAATATTATGCTTTGTCCAGTCCGAATTGGAACGGCAACAAAAACATTTAATGTCATTTTAAGTGGTGAAAAACCATGCCGCCTGGTCGTCCATAGGCGTATGATTACGGATAATAACTCTAACAATGAATTCATTTTCAAATAGCATAAGTAACTGGCACACACATACACACACCACTGGTGCTTTCTCGAGTATAAGTGCCGAAGAAGACTACACCTGCTCCATAGAAGGAGAAGAAGATACAAACGAAGTGCCGCTGTCGCAAAAAAAATTGCGACCCAATGGACCCTTTATTTCTTGATCTGTAGATATTCCATACATCCACATATACGATTTCACTTGGGCGACTGCACGAATACGAACACCTGCATGTTAAAATATACCAGTGCGTTTCTGAATAAGCAAAGAAATAAGTCCCATGGTTTTGTATTGAGATAACGGGCTCTTTTCGAATGTGTTGGGTAAATTCAGATTTTGCTGAGTGTTCCAATTGCTACTGGTTAGAGTATACCTGCTAAACTGTAATGATAGTGAAGTTTGTAGGGTATATCATCATGGAATGGCGTATGGAAACGGTAATGTCACTTATTCTCATAGCTTTAGAAAGCTTCATTCCTTAGGCCGGCAGTGAAACGTCTTCGATTCGGCTTGCGTTTCTTGGGCATTTGTTTATAGTCAATTTATTTTACTCTCCTTGATGGTTCGGTGCGTGCGCACGTGGGGGGGGGAGAGACTTGATTAAATGGTTTACCACCTAAGTCGTAAAATCGACGATAAACCGCACCCCCGCCCTTTAATCGTAAAATCTTTTGCCTAGTAATCTGCTATCGGTCACGATTCCCGACATAAACCTACTTTGGCGCATCCTCCTCTCTCTCTTCCTCCTTCGTCATTTATTTCTCACACGCGACTCCTCTCTCGTTATTCATTACCTTCGTGAATTCGTGGGCACCGGGACGAGATAAGAATATTCGCGGGATTTATGTGCAGCATCGTAAGTCGAAGACTTGCAGCGCCGTTATGTGCAAATGAAATTGAAATCCTCATTATTATTCCGCGCTGTCAGGGTGATTCATTTCACACGCGGATTCGGGTCAGCAGAGGAATTAATTTTAATATTAAAACGTCGACCACCACCACCGACGACAACAACAACAACAATGGCAACGAAGGAATGAATCCCCTCTTAAGAGGACTCTTTACTCTTCGAAATCTTCTTACATGCATAACTTTCCTAAAGGTCTATAAAATTGATTGAGAGATGTATAGTCCGTTGCGAATTATTTCGGACGGGATTTCCAGGTAGTTGAATGCCGTCTGGTAAACCTCCCTTATGACCAAGCCTGGGCAGATATGGATTAAAAAATGTCATCAATATGCATGCAATATGCATATAAAAATGGCACTTACATGCATGTAATATGAACATATATGCTTAAAATATGCTGTAAGACTGTATGCAATTATATAGATGAAGGTTCTTGAATTAAATCATAGGACAAGGTATACGTAACAAATATAAGAGACATTGAAAAAGGTGTTTGTAGCTCAGCCGGGATTTGAACCCGGGTCTCCCAATTTCGCGTCGGGTATTCTGACCACTAAACTACCGAGCTACGTAGCTACTAGCTACAATGAATTGTATTCCGCACTTTATGCGCGTACTGTAAATAATTAGATGGTACTTCTTATTATTCGGCCGTCTCCATCAATGAAGGTTGGCAATTACATTGGCAAAAGCTGTTCTGTTCAGAAAGCCTTCTGCTGTTCTGATGAGTTGCTCAAAATGTAGACCTGTTCGGTGTCGAATGTTCCTGATCCACGATCATTTTCTCCTACCTACTCCTCTCTTTCCCTCCATCTTTGCTTTTATAATGTGTTGAGCATATCGGTTTTTATCATTCCTCAGCAGGTGACCCATGTAAAAGCCGTCTTGCTAATTTTTATTATATGGTATATTACTCTATCTACATACTGTTTCTCTGTTCACTGTGCATAGTACTTCTTAGGACATAAGGAGCCATAAAGATAAGCACCCGTCGTAAACTGTCGCTTCTGGGAACTTCGAAACGACGAAAATTTGGCGAACTGGTCGATTTCCTGGGAAGCCGTAGGAGATTCTGGAAGGGACGAGATTATTCTGGAATTCCCATGCGGAAAAATAAATAAGCATTTCGATATAATTATTGGGGAGCAAGGAGGAACCGGACGCAATAAAACGGCAAAATGAAAGATATGCAGGAAATCGCGAGATTTTGCGAGACTTATTGCGAGACGAGACTCGAGACGAGACTTTCCATTGTTTTTGCGAGACAAGACGAGATTTTTCAAAGTCTCGTTTCGTCTCGTAAGCAACACTATATAAACTAATTAATCTCTATATATATAAAAATGAAATGCTGTTCGTTTGTCTAGGCTTCAACTCGAGAACGGCTGGACGGATTTTGCTAATTTTGATCGTGAAATATTTGTGGAAGTTCAGGGAAGGTTTTTGTGGCGAGAAACATAAATAATAACTAAGGGAAATACGAAAAAAGGTACGTTTTGTAATTTTGGGGACAAATCGCCAAGACAACCAATCATACTGTCAGTTGGTTGTCAAATAAAAAATTATTACAATCTGTCATCAGTTTGTCAGTGCGCGAAAACTTTATTCATTTTAAAATGCCAGGGAGAAAACGATCTGATTTAGGTCGTCGGAGTAATTCAAATGTGCTACGAGCTACCTCACGTGCAAATCGCACTGACGACCAGCGAGAGGCTGATAATAATAACGTTCGTATTGGTATGAGAGAATTGGGTTCAAAAGTGAATAATTATGAAGTAGAAAGGCTTAGGATGGAACGAGTTAGGGCACATCTTACACAGCAGCATTTAGATCGACGGGACACCCAGTCTACAAATTCTAAAAGTTCGAAAAAACGGACGCATCGAGTACTGCAGCCGGAAGAAAAACCGCCAGTGATTTCAACTCCAAAACTTTAAGAACTTCGACGCCAACACAACGGCGAGAAGTCAAGAAGACAAGCAAAGTCCTGAGTAAGTCACAGCCACTTTTTCCAGAGAACTGAGTTACAAAGTGAATAACTTCAACTACGACAAGATAAAACAAGCAGATGAATTAATTCAAGAACAAGAAAAAATAGCTCAAGAAATCATATAACTACATAATAATTTCAACAAAGACGGAAGTGCAAGAAAAACCAAGTAATACCTACAAAAAAGGATTGATCACCTAGAAGCACTAAAGCCCAAGAGAACAACGAGGCGTTCCATTAACTTGGGTTTGACGATCAGCACAATTTTATAAAATCGCACTATTTCAAAAGGATGCAGGAAAACTACAAGACAATTCGACTGTACTTGACGTCACACGAGGAATATAAAACACCCAAGAAACAAGTCTATGAGGTACAAAATACAAGACCCAAAACCGGAAGTGAAGAAACCTAAACAACAGACCGAACAGGATTACCGACGATTCAAACTAAAGGTAAAAATAACAAATAAAAAAAAACTACTTAGACAAGCTGAAGAAGACATGGCAGAATCAACACCAAAATGGTCATACACGTACTACGAGCAACAAATATCCAAAAAATGGAGCGCACTTCAAGACAAAATGAAATAGAGCGATTCCGGAGACGCAGTGTTCCTGTAAACTTGGAACGAGTAGCATTCCACTACGACCCGGAAATAGATTATTGTGCCGACCAATCCGTAACGATTGCAGAAATGACAATCATTTGTCAATATTGTAAAACGTTAAAATACAGCGGTGAATCTATTGGATTATGTTGTGCTGGTGGTAGTAAAATTGCCACAATTGTTCCCACCACAAGATCCATTATGCTCATTAGTTTCTGGGGTGGGAACGCATATTTTACAAGAAATTTTCATGCCTACTTTCGAGATAGTTTTTGATAAATTAGTTATTAAAAATTTAAAAATATAATGTACAATTGCAATTACAAGGCAGTTTGCGGAAGCAACTTGGAGTTTCCCTGTTTCACGCATGCGTCGCGTGTTCGCGAGTCGTACAATCATCATCTTTATATATTTACGCACCGCAAAAAAGACAAAAAATATAGTACATCAGAAAGCCTTAAATTGATTATGTGCATATCTGTGTTGCATTTAATTTAATGCAGATAAAAAAATTGTATTACGTTTTGACAATATTATTCAAAAATATATGTAGGTGATACGAAGTTCACCGGGTGATCTCTAATTTTTTTACCTTTCTTTTTTTAAACTTTACGTGGCATTGCAAAGCATGCCGGGTACGGCTTGTTGTGAATATAAATTAAGTATTAGTAGTTAAGTGTTAGTGTAAGTGGTTAAAATAAATCAATTAAGACAATTCGTATAGTATACCAGACGGGAACGTGTGGAACTCCTCTTACGTGTGGCTGCCATTGATCGACACAATCCTAGATTAGACATACGTTTCTCGAACCGCGTATAGTAAAAGACGACAACAAAATGTAAGGATAAAAGGACTGACCGTCATGGATTATCGTTTCTTGACGTAGTAAGCCGTATTTCGCTTGCATTGCTCTACTCCTCCTCTCAACTTTCGAATTAATTTCTCGCCGCTGCTCTTCTCTCGTCAACATCGCTAATATCTGACGCTCGTACATTAGCACGGCTCCATACGCCGAACGGGCGCTAATCAAAACGTTATTGATTATTTACAGTCGAACGGACTTCCAGTCTGGCCGGAAATTAATTCGCGGTGAAATAGGAAGATGCAGAAGAGGCCGAGGGCGATGCATGAAAATGGTAATTAGGGCCTCGCCCGGATCCGATCCGGGATCGGGGGAGTTTTTCCGTTATAAAGCGAATTAGAATCCGGTCCCGACATTAAGAAGGAGATTCGTTAGTTCGACATTCGACCCACGTTCGATTTCGTTACAATGCCGTCTTCAATTCGAGATCTAATTGCGTGTTTCGCATGGATAATTACCCGACGGTGGACAAGTCAAGTCAGAGTTACGCTCCGTAATGAAGCGACCGTCGATTTGAATCAGAGGTGTTCAATGTCCCTGATTTACTCGAAATTAGGAGGTGCGTAAAATTTTACGGAAATGTTCTTTTTTGGAATTTATAGAACGACGCCTCATTATAAATTCAACGGCGTGTTGGAAACCCTGTATAGGGTGGTTCAGAAGAGTAGACGGCGTTGTCTTTGGCGTTGTTCCATTAGAAATGGCTACTTTATCCTTTATCATTTGCTTTAGGTAATAAGCCCCCCTTCTTTCGAGTATGCATTTTAACAGCATTTTGACATGTTCCTCACGTATGAGTGGGTTTAATTGAACATAACTGCGTTAACAAGTAACAGAAACCTTAAAGAAGAAGTCCGAACACACACGATAGCAGCAGCTAGGGTATCAGGATACATACGGGACGTAATATGGAGAAACAGACACATGAGTATTGAAGGTAAAACGCGAATTTACAAGACGTGCGTAAGACCTATTATGACCTACGCCACAGAAACACGAGCAGGAACAGCCGCTACTAAGCAACTGCTGAGAACAACCGAAATGAAGACGCTAAGGTCAATCGCGGGCAAAACGCTTAGAGACAGAGTGAGAAGTAGCGATATAAGAACCCAATGTGACATCCTAGACATTGTAAGATGGTCCAGAATAAGAAGACGAGCATGGAGAGACCACGTCGACAGAATGGCTGATAATCGGCTACCCAAAATCGCAAAAGAGGAGAAACCAATCCATCGTAGACCTCCAGGAAAACCCCCCAAAACGATGGTACGAAAGCTGGTCATCGGAGTCACAACTTTAGGCTACAGCTTTGAAAAAACAAGACTTTGTCTTAAAATAAGAAGAAGAAGAAGAAGAAGAAGAAGAAGAAGAGATACCTGCGTTAATAGATGCAGCAAATTTTGCAGTACTGGAAAATTAAAGATATTTATAATTGGAAAACTCAGTTTTTCGCTTATAAAATTTCCTGCTCTCATCCTAGGTGAAAAAGTTAAACCAGGAAGTTGTGGACATGGTAAGGATCTTTATTTTGAGTTGTTGCTAATCAAAATAGGTCAGTTATTTACTTGCATAAAACACCCTCAATTGTACAAATTTTACTCTCTCTTATGGGGTAGGTACCCATATAATAAGAGAATTTCTGATTTCTCGACACATAAAGAATACATTACAAAGGGAAGAGATTTGTTATTTAGCACGTAAAAAATTCAAAATGTAAATACCAGCTCAGAATTCAAATTGGTAAAAGATTTCTGACAAAAGAAACCGCCAAATCAGGAAACTGCACATTTTTCCCCAAATGTTTATTTGACAGTTAAGAATTTCATGATTTATGACAGGATGACAGATCAAATTATTAGTTGATAGTTAACTGAGGTATTAGATGTACTCTTTTTGTGAAAAATCCAGAATGTGATATTTCTTGAAATAAAAAGTAATATTCTAATTACTGTTACATTTATTTACATGAGAGTTATATCTTTTGAAAGAAATATATAGGTGTGCCGTTTGGCACAAGGAAAATATTGGTATTAGTATTATTTTACAAATATGTAATTGCTTTTATTGGTAACTTTTGAACGAATTCCACCACAAACGATTCACGCCATCTCAGTCATCAATCTTCCTTCTAAATTTTCATTGTTATTATGTCATTCTAATTTTATATACTTATAAAATTTGAATTTCAAAAGTGTTTTAATTCCTCTAAATGAATGGGTCTCAGATATATTGAGATCATTTGTAATTTAGGTTTATTTTAAAATATACATGAAATGTAGGGTGATTTAAATATATCAAATTTCAATATCTACTTCTAAACCGAATCTGGAAAAATAAAATAAATTTACAATAAAAAAGTTAATAAACTTCTATTTAGGTTTATTACTCTCATTGTTTAAACGGGAATTGGGATTAATTTACATCCCAAACGGCACAAAGACATCTAAAAGTGATATTCCAGACGTCGATCTTCGGACGTTCGGTACGTCTTAAAACGTCTACAAATCCGTAATGGCGTCCTAAAGACGTCTTTTTTAGGGCTTTTGTTACAAAACGGTTCGTCTTTAAGACGTCTCTAATACATCTGATTTACGTCTTGTTGTAATCCAATCATTCGGTACCTACTTCTAATTATACTTTATTCCTTTAATATTACTATTTCCACTTAAATACTTAAATTCATACTTTGGTTATATTGTAAACCCTAAAAACCATCGGTCCCTTTGAAGATATTCCTCTTTTGTTAATTTAATCTTCCCTCGTAATGTACCCTCAGTCATTAGTAGTTAGTAAACAACCCCATAACCTTTATTACCAATTTCCTTTACAATAGTTGTTATCATACTTCCACTTAAATTGTACATATTTGAACCTAAACTTTTATGATAAGATTCCGATGGTTATTTTTATCAAAGAGTGCCGAAGGTCGGATTACGGGTGGTCCCGGATAATAGAGGGATACTCCCACCACCACCATATTTTTGAGTACACGTAGTTTTAAGAAGACGGCATTCGATGATTCTATTCGATTCCGTCAATAGCTTAGTACCGTTCAATTGTAACAATATTTTATAAAATAAAACTAGTTAAAATTAAACAATCTTTTAAAATTCATTTTACAAAAACTCGGACGCGACGTGAGCGCCCATAACATTTTGGTGGCAGCAGCAAGCCCATAACATTTTGGTGGCAGCGGTAAAGCCGACGGTTACTTGGAGGAGCGTCGAGACGCAGATCATCGAGATCCAGGAGCACTCCAACTACCCCAACAATAGTATCACCACTACGAGACTACGACCCGAAGTTTTTGAAGGAGCGCCAAGTACGCAGCAAGAACCAGGATCTCTGAGGCGGTTTAAAGGAGCGCCAAGACGCAGTGGACCCCAGAGGAGAGGAGGACACGAATCATCGCCAGCATTTCAACTTCCGTATTCCCGTTCCAGACGGTCGAGCTTCGGCAGCGGAAAAGTGATAGTGACGATGAAACTGTAAGTCTTTTCCTCGTTTTCCGTATGGTGACACTATTCCCTTAATTAACGAAGTAAATAATATCTAAATAATAATATACAATACGAAAAGGCAACAAAAAGCAAACCATTCATGCTAATAGGTTAAAACAATTTTACGATTAGAACATTTTCTTAGTAATTAAAATTATTATAATACATAACTGTATAAAGTAACACCATTCCCGAAATTGTTCACTACAAATGAATTTATATTCATCCAGCCAAGTTCGAAATACATAGCTATAGATGAAACCAAACAGCAATTTATTACATTTTCGGAATTAGACTATTTAAAATTTATAAAAATCACCGAAGATATAATTATATGCAAACAAGAAAAACCTGTTTCCTTATCTCATTTAGTTAGAAATTGTGAAGTAGAACTTTTGCAAGTAAAGAAAATGATACCTGATGTTTGCGATAAGAGAGTTATGAATTCAAAAAGATGTGTATTTATTCAATTAATTACCAGCAACACCTGGCTCTTCTCAACACCGCATCCTGAAAGTTTAACTATTTCCTGTCAAAATTCAAAGAAACCCGAAGACGTTATATTACGAAACTATGGTAGTGTCACAATAGGTAAACGATGTAAAGCTTACAGCCCTTCATCAATGCTTGTGCCTCACGGTAATGTGCTTCAATCCGAAATTTTTAGTGAATTTGTGCCCCCGTTTAACATCGACGATGAATGTTGTGGTAATGTTAAAGAGAAAAACTTAAACTTAACCGAATTATTAATTAACGAAAATTACAAAACACTAGCAAAACACATTCCCGAATTAGATATTGCTAGCCATAAATTAGACGACATAGAAAAATTAGCAGACGACATACAAAAAAATAATGTAACATCAAATTATACATTTTCTTCATCGGTATTAGCATACATTATAGCAATCATTGTCGTGATATTTTTAATATATAAAATGTACAAGAGGTTTTCACGAACCTCTTCTTGCTGTGGTATACCCAACGTTTGTATAAGGGTAAACCAAACTGTTCAACCATCCTCACGTAGAGGAAGTTACATTGCCCAATATACCTCTCGTCAAAATCGCGAAAATTCCAGTTCGACGGAAAATATCGAACAGGAAAGCGCTGCCGTTGAACAACAGCGCAGCACAATTAAATACATCCCGCAAACTAGGCGACAATTAAACAAATGAGTAATTATCTATTAAAAGTGGGTTTCTAAGTAATTACATTAAGTATAAGATGCATGAAAACGCATCGTATGATATATGTCTTGATATTTCTTGTAAACGATTGTTAAGCTTAAAAGTATGTTTAAATTATAATCTCATTATAATAATTTTTATGCTATTCTTTAGGTATTATACTAGGTATTCATTATACATTACTATATATGTTATTTTGGTAAAAAATTTTCCTCGCCTTCATCTTATCATTTTTAGATATATATTGTATTAGGATTTTATTTAAATTTTTCAAAGAGATTTTCTAATAATTCAATTTAATTATTATAAAATCTCTCCTCAAGGGGGGAGGTGTTGTAATCCAATCATTCGGTACCTACTTCTAATTATACTTTATTCCTTTAATATTACTATTTCCACTTAAATACTTAAATTCATACTTTGGTTATATTGTAAACCCTAAAAACCATCGGTCCCTTTGAAGATATTCCTCTTTTGTTAATTTAATCTTCCCTCGTAATGTACCCTCAGTCATTAGTAGTTAGTAAACAACCCCATAACCTTTATTACCAATTTCCTTTACAATAGTTGTTATCATACTTCCACTTAAATTGTACATATTTGAACCTAAACTTTTATGATAAGATTCCGATGGTTATTTTTATCAAAGAGTGCCGAAGGTCGGATTACGGGTGGTCCCGGATAATAGAGGGATACTCCCACCACCACCATATTTTTGAGTACACGTAGTTTTAAGAAGACGGCATTCGATGATTCTATTCGATTCCGTCAATAGCTTAGTACCGTTCAATTGTAACAATATTTTATAAAATAAAACTAGTTAAAATTAAACAATCTTTTAAAATTCATTTTACAAAAACTCGGACGCGACGTGAGCGCCCATAACATTTTGGTGGCAGCAGCAAGCCCATAACAGTCTTTAAGACGTCTCTAAGGCGTCCAATTAAAGTCTTAAAGACGTCCGAATTACGTCTTAAGGATGTCTTAAAAACGTCCGATGTACATCTAAAAAACGACTCCAAATCCGCAATGACGTCCCAAAGACATCTTTTTTAGTGATTTTGTTGCAAATCCGTACGCCTTTAAGACGTCTGTAATACATATAGATTTACGTCTTTAAGACGTCCGATTTACGTGTCTTAAGGACGTCTTAAAAACGTCCGACGTACATATAAGAGACGTCCCAAAGTCCGCAATGACGTCCAGAAGACGTCTTTTTAGGGGTTTTATTACAAAACGGTACGTCTTTGAGACGTCTCTAAGAGATTTTAAAAACGGCCGATGTACATCGAAAAGATGTCCGCATCCGTAATGTCCTCCAAAAGACGTCTGTTTTAAGAATTTTTTCAGGCATAAAGAAGGCCAGGCATAAAATGGACATAAACTGGACCTCATTAAGTTGTGAGCCTCTTAACATCTTAGAGACATCCAAAAATAGACGTCCTAAATAGGTCCACTTTCGGCATACAAAAGATCAGGCATAAAATTGACGTAAATTAGACGTCATTAAGGCGTTCGCCTTTTCACATCTTCGGGACATCCAAAACTGGACGGTCTAAAGAGGTCCACTTCAGGCATAAAAAGGTCAGGTATCAAATCGACATAAATTGGACGTAATTACGACGTCAGCTTTTGAACATCTTAGAGAGATTCAGAATTGGACGTCATAAAGACGTCCATTTCTGGCATAAAAGAGAGCAGGCATAAAATTTACGCAAATCAGAAGTCCTTAAGGCGTCCGCCTTTTAACATCTTACAGACATCGAAAACTGGACGTCCTAAAGAGGCCCACTTTAGGCATAAAATAGACGAGAATTAGATGACATTGAGACATTCCGTTCTGGACGTCTTAGAGACATCCAGCAGTGGACGTCCTAAAGACGTCCACTTCAGGCATAAAAAGGTCAGGCTTAAAATCGACGTAAATTAGACTTCTTTAGGACGACCGGCCTTGGACGTCTTAGAGACGTCCGGATATGACGTCTTACATATGTACTTTTTATGTCTTAAGGCGTCCAGGCATAAAAAAGGCGTAAAATGGATGTCTTTAAGACGTTATGTGCTGTCTGCGATGCTTCATTAATTCTACTATATTATCCCTCATGACTATTATATCCTTGATATTTCTGGAATGGTAGGCGTGAAACGAACATTACTCACTTCTAATTTCATATATATTTTTTACGACGGACTACCTCTTATTGCTAAGGTTATATCCTTGATTTAAATTATTCCCCATTATAAATCCCCAACGGTCCGTATAATATTAATCAGGACCACTTTCAGTACCCGAAAGTTTCTTTTATTTACAAAGTTCGTAATCGTTATAGGACACGTTCGACCCTTTTCATCATCAGGTATGATTTATCTCTGGACCTGTGAACAATGGCTAGTTGTCAGCGGGAGGATATCACGAGAAGATGTCCCGGAGAGAGAAAGATTTTTCGTCATTGTCACAAATGTCAAGGAAGCAGCGAGCATTTTTTGGAGAAGTGGTTACGATGCTTTTTTTTTCACCGCAACCAAGGGCAGTCAATATTTTATAACCACCGTGTAAAGAGGAGAAATAATAAATAATAATAAATAATAATATAAAGGGTCGTTTTCAAATTGGGTTTTTACTAAATTCGGAAATGAAGGCACTAAACTTTCTAAAATCATAAGGCATTTAAGTCATTACAAGAATTAATAGTGTACAATAAAAGTGAGCAGTTATATATTTATATGCCTATTTAATAACTATTCCAAGCATACATTGAAAAATGTAAAATAATTACTATGCTATTACTGTGGCATATTTAGAACACATGTATCTTATACGAATAATGTTCTATTTAAAAAATGTTTTAAAACTGTAACTGTAAAAGTGTCAGTGAGCGTTTATAATAGGTTACACCAATTATACCATATAACCAATTATACTGGTTATACTTTTCAAGATATTTGGATCAAATCAAATTTGGATAAAAACTTATAAGTAGAAAATATAATTGAAGTGTTTTTATATTTCTTAATTTTTTTGATAAATTTAATTTGTCGATAATGTTGGGTGTAATATTTATTTTTGTTGTAAAAAAGGTCATTTTCTCGAAGATAAAGAAAGAATTGGACAAATTAAGTCAACCCCACTAATATTAAACTTTTTATGACTTCTGGTCATATGATTCCTAACTGCATTGTGAAAAAGCAATATTTTTATATATGTTATTAAACTGTATTACACATATTGGATAACAAAGAATCAAAGGCCAGGAAAGAATATTTGAATGGGTTTTAATTCCAAAAACAGAGAAATGGCATATATATATATATATATATATATATATATATATAGTGCCCTTCAAATAATATTTAGCCAAGAATCTCATTAAATTTTATTACATATTGTAACGAAACGGCTCGCCGCGATATAAACACGCCGGGAGCAACACAAGTTCGCCGAATTGCGATCCCGAGAAGGACGGGTCGAAGCCGACGAGAAGGTTCGACGCGATAACAAGTACCGCGAATTCTAGAATCATCTCCCGAAACTTCGGGAATATCCCGGCAAACTCTAGAAGGCTTCTACCTGGTATATAAGGAATGCCGGACCCAAGGCGAGCCAGTTGAAGAATCGTTGTGTAAACATTCAGGCGAGAGACCGCGCGCGTTAAATAAATAAACATCTCTGTGTGAAATAAATTAAGAGTTAAGAGTTAGAATAAATTAATTAGGACAAATAGTGTAGTGTTTAGTTTTAGTAAATAGTAAAAACGTTACAATATATTCGTTAGTTAATTGAAGGTTAGAAATTGAAAAAATCTAGGAACAAATTTCGAGAAAAATTCTAAAAACCAAAAAATGTCAAAAGTAAACCCCTTCATCTCTGCCGATTTTATCGTAATAAAAACATGTTGGGAAGTATTGGATATATATACTACATAGTGTATACAGAAAATTCGAACAGTTGTTTAATTTCCGAGTTATGTTCAGCGTCAAAAATAATAATGATCCTCAAATTTTGGACCCAAAATATTGGCACATAACTTCAAAAAACTTAAACCGCCAAAACCGCTTCTCATCTATAATTTTGACAATTTTTGGTTGCAGATATTTCTTTATTGTTTTTTTAATGAAAATATTTCTGGTATTGACCAAAAAATTTTTGGTGAGAAATTCAAATTATGGAAAGCAATTTTGAATCCTTGAGCTTTTGCAAAAACATAAGAATATAACATCTTAGGTTTCACAATTTCCACATCCAAATTTTTAAAGACTTCTGTAATATTTTTAGTACTTATTTAACATTCGACAAAGTTCCAGTGTCTGCTTAAAATTTAGGAACTTATTCTGCTGCAATATCATTTTAGTTTTTGTTGTCTCAACTTGTTTTTTTTAGTCAATCTATATTTCCAAAAATTTTTAAATTCTGTTAATTTAAGTTTTAAGTATTTCTGTTTAATTTAATGTACATTTTAATAGTTTATGAAACTGTCCCTGAAGTATATTTTTACCTTTATTTTAAGAGGTAACATTTTAAAAACATTCCAATTCATTATTATTAAATGCTATCGGAAAAGGACACTAATAATAATTATTATAAGAATTCGTGGTGTTGTGATTTAATTCTGAATTATTTTGTTTTAACTAAAACTTTAAAATTTTACCAAAACTACTTCTGATAGTACCTACAACTTTTATCAATTCGAGTTAAAAAATACCTGAAACGTGTCGCGGGACACGCGTTAGGAACTTTAGTTCCTTTTAATTAATAAGCAATATTTTTTAATTATTTCTTAATAAAACTTTGTAATGTTTAACGTGAAACAGCGACAGTAAGACGGGCATTGCATATAATACACAGCATTGATTCTATAAGCAAGGCAATGGAATATCGTTGCCTCTCCCCCCCCCTCTCTCCCACTCTCTCTCCCACTCACTCTCTCTCTCTCTCTCTCTCTCTCTCTCTCTCTCTCTCTCTCTCTCCCACTCTCCCTCACCCCCCACTCTCTCCTCCACTCTCTCCCACTACCCCCCCCCCCCCCGAGCCACTGTTCATAGTACAATCACTGCGGCTCGGCAGCGTTCGTAGCGGCTCGGCAGCGTTCGCTCCGGTAACGCTTTCCGGTAACGCATTCCATTTAACGGTCAGATTTTTTGCGGCGCGACCACCCTCGCTCCCCAATCCCTGGCAAAAGGAACTAAAGTTCCAAAAATAGTCCTAAACTATGGGATAGGTATTTGTTATTTTTGAAGTCAGTATATAGTTACCATCATCATTTTTCATTAGTTGATTAAAATGTTATAATTAGAATTTCATATCATTTTTCCCCCCAAAGAAAAACAGGGTGCAGTATCATTTTTTATGTTTTTCGGATTTCTCCTTCACAATTTTAAATCAATCAGATAATTGGAAGTAAGACTCTCAGACCTACGTATTAATCAATAATAAATTAAATCAAAGCTAGAACTAACGGGTGGACGTCAAAATGGCAAGAGATCGAGTCGAAGTAAGTGGAAGTCAATACGGAATCGAATCTAAAACTTTTAAACTTCATTGTATGAGAAAGAGAGGGAGAGTAAGGGAGACATAGACATCATTGAGAGATTGAGAAAAATGAGACATATTACCAGAATTTTGAATTTATTTCTGTGATAGAATTTTACCAAAATTACTTCTGAAAGTACAAATTTTATCAATTTGAGTTTTTCAAAAAACTAGTCAAACTCTGCGATATGTTATTTTTAAAGTCACTAGTTATCATCATCAGTTATCATCAGTTGATTAAAATCTTATAATTAGAATTTCATATAATATTTTTCAAAAAAAAATAAAAAAATACAGAATGCAGGAACTCAAGTCGATAAATCTATACAAGAAAAATCATTTTTCACGTTTCTCGGATTTCCCTTTCCATATTTTTAACTCAATCAGATAATTGGAAGTAAGACTCCCAGCCCTACATTTCAATCAATAATAAACTGAGTCAAAGCCAGGATTAACGAGTCGACGTCAAAATGGCAAGAGATCCAGTCGAAGTACCTAAGTGGAAGTCAATACGGAATCGAGTCTAAAACTTTTAAACTGTATTGTATGAGATAGAGAGAGACACAGACAGAATTGAGAGATTGGGAGAAGTATGTATTACCAAAATTTTCAATTTATTTCTGTAAATTTTTTTGCCAAAATTGCTTCTGAAAATACAACTTTTATCAATTTCAGTTTTTCAAAAGAACTATTCCTAAACTCTAGGATATTTGCTATTTTTGAAGGCACTTATCAGTTACCATTGGTTGATTAAAATCTTATACTTAGAATTTCATATATTTTTCCAAAAAAAGCATAATGCAGGAACCCAAGTCGATAAAGCTATTCAAGAAAAATCATTTTTCACGTTTTTCGGCTTTCCCTTCCATATTTTTAACTCAATCAAATAATTGGAAGTAAGACTTCCAGACCCACGTTTCAATCAATAATAAACTCAGTCAAAGCCAAGATTAACGAGTCGACGTCAAAATGGCAAGAGATCCAGTCGAAGTACCTAAGTGGAAGTCAATACGGCATCGAATCTAAAACTTTTAAATTGCATTGTATGAGAGTACACAAGACTAATTGGATGTCTTGCAGTGCACCTGCGATCGGACGTCTTCCCCGAGCCGATAGATCACCGACCGGAAAATCCTCAGGGCACTTTTCCGAGTGAAAGATCGCAGATATTTAATTAAACGTCTTATAAAAGTCGCGTTGAAAACATAAACGGGTATTAATTGTATTTACACCTTTACGTGACTAGCTCCCGAGATGCCATCGAAGTAGGAGCAACAAGTTATTGCCGACGAGCTAATAAGGCTCGCACACATATACTTTCCTCTTTCTCTCTCTCTTTTCGTCCTTTACTGAACTGGAAAAAACTTGTACGTTCCCGTTTCCGATCCTCCGGAGTTTTAATCCAGAAATCAACGACTGAAGTAATCCGAATAACGTTATGAGATGAGTAAAGTTAGGATAGTTAGGCAAAATAAAGTCTCGAAAAAGGCAGGCAAAAGGACAAAAAAGGGTTTAAAAAAGGAAAAAATGAAGCAAAAAAGGCAAAAACGAATAATCTAAAGTTAAGCCGTTTAACTGAGAGGGAAAAAGCAAAAACAAAGCATATAATTTATTGAAGTTAAAATAAACGCAATATTAAATTAATAATGTTTATTGAAAAAAGTATCATGCATGCCTATATACAGTAATCACAATAATCAATAATAATTTGTTTATATAAGTACGCACATTATTAGTGTTATTATTTTTATGAAAGTTATTAAAGTTGTTATTAATGTTATGCTGCCAACTAGTCACCAAAAATTTCTCTGTGTTGTCCGAACTGCAACAAGTTCTCCTTGTTGTGGTGACAGTAGATCAAACATAGAGTCTCAAGTAAAAATCCCCTGAAGAATTTTTGGAAATTGTTTTTAAACTTTCTAGGGAAGGATTTTTTTCCAAAACAGCTTTCAGTTTTTCCTTAATTTTTATTCTTGCTGGTCCTGTGGCCCTCGATGTTAGAACCACTGCCTTTTGCACAATTTCTTGGGATTCCGTAAGAGAATCTTAAGAATTAAGATAAGAGTTTAAGGTAAGAATTTCCTAAAATTTCAACTAAACATACCAACTATTCAACTGTATCATAATAGGCGCAAAAGGGCAAAACAAAGATGGAATTCCTCAAATAGGCAAAATCCTAAAAAGACGCCAAAAAGGCAAAATCAGGCAATTTGCCTAACTATCCTAGCTCTAGTTATGAGTAAGTACCTCGCACCATTATCGAAGGTGCGCGAAATACCGCGAGGGTCGCGACGATTCCTCGGTAGAATGATTAAATTATTATTCCACAAGTATGTAAATTCGACTAACGACGAGAGCAAACAGACATCTCGCCAGTTGGCACTCCTTCCCAGAACTACCGATGGTAATCTAGCTCTCGTCGTATTTGCTCGAAGATTAATACAGTCATCTTAAATAAAGTACGTCGGCAAGGACGTCGATGTTTACCTTTTCCTTTGTGATCCGAACACGCGGAATCCGAAGCAGTAATTACATAATAACGCATGCGTAAGTCGAATAATTTAGAATCTAATTATAGTCTAAAATAGTAATACTACTCCACTAGTAGTGCGTTTGGAAATAACTAAGATTTTTGTAAAGCGAAGCTTTTTATATTAGTTTTGCCTTAGAAATGAATAGAAAAATGGACTACAGGCAACACGGCATTGATTCTCCCTCTCTATCTCTCTTTCGTTCGTATTGTGCGCGCATGAGCACTGGTGGCATGTGTGCCCACATGAGCGAAACGTGGGCATCGCGAAGCGAACCTTCACAGCCTAAGGAACGCCTACGTCGTAGGGTATACCCACCTGTATTACTAACATATTTGTGGTTACTATTACCGATCGTTCCCTAATCACAGTGTGCTATATGGTCCATCCTCCTTACGCTATTAGCAAAGACAATACGGTTTTCACAAACAGTATTTGTCTTTGCTATTAGTAACTAATACAGTTGCTCAGTCATTTCACATAATTGCTATTTAAAAAAGAAGTTCTCGCTGTTATCTGTCATTTTCTTATAAATAAAATAGGTAATAGAAAAATGAACAGTAATTAAAAATTAAGAGAACAATTAAAAGTTCTTGCCAGTTATGACATATTAGAGTTCGACAGAGCTCATGTAACAAGCGTCGCTCCTGTCGGTAATTTCCCGAGTTTCACATTTGTTTAGGATTTTGTTTCAGTTTAGAAACTGAGAACATTGTGGAGTATGAATGCGTAAGGTGTTACTAATTAGGGAGGTTAGATGCCATACCCATCCGTGGTAAAAATAAAAAATTTTGTCATAAAATTATTCAAATCGTCCGCAGAATTTGCGGCCATTGCGACCCTTTTGTGAATAATTATACAATATATTTATTATGTACACCTTACACCACCTTGTTTGGACAAGATATACGATAATTTTGATAAAATGATAGCCAGTTTAATATGTTATAAATTATTTGAAACTGGAATTGTGGTACGATATTCCAGGATCGTGAGTTTAAAAAGTCATTAATGAAGATTTGTTTTCAGTATACTTTCAGTATATTTCAGTATAATTGGACCGTACTGGTTCAAGTGATCTAAGAACTCTAGAACTTACCATTCATATTGCCACACGCCTGAGGGCCTAGGGCCCAAAGGGAGTGCTCTGGTTGGGGGTGTAGCTAGGTAGAGACTAAAAAGAAGACATGGCAACACGGACAATATTTATTCAAACATTAAATATTATAGGGGAGAGAAGAACATTGACAAAGGGCAAAAAATAATGATTAGAGGGTGAAAAGAGAATATGAAAGTGGAAGAAGTGGTTGCTTACTGTGGTGTAACGAAGGGCAGTAGGCGCGAAGCTCCTCCAATCAGCGACATGTCGAAGGGTGGGCTCTCAGACGGGCAGCGTGACGGGGTGCTCGAAGACTGATCTCTCGATCGATCTGATTGATCCGTATAAATACTTACCGTTTGTTGACAAACGTGCCCGCTGCCTGTCCGCGAGTCACGTATCGTCCTTCGGTTTTAGGTCACCTCCGTGCTGATTTAGCTTGGGTGGTGACCCCGTTGCGCTAATTGGGGCTATATCACGACAGTATCAAAAAGGTTTGTTTTTACACATTATGCCGCCTGCAAGTATTGGAATATTGTTAATAACCGTATTTCCGATAAAAATAGAGATTAAAGTTTAAAAAAAATAAAAGACAACAAAAGCGCCACTTTGTGCCAAACTGAAGTCACATGACTTCATGACGTCACATGCCAGTAATACTATCTTCATAATCAGATTCACGAAACAGATCGACATAGATTTATTTATGTTGTGAGAAAATGTCTAGTGAAAATTGCTCTTTTTAATAATTGTACTTAAAAGAAAATTACTTACAAGTGAAATATTAGGTACATGTCTTTTACACAGCATCTATTTTAGGTAGACTTCTGCTATCTGCTTTCACAACAACACTCTCCATTATATATTTCTTTGATTAAGTTGGATAGATATGATAGTAATTCATTTATCGACAAGCATGAAACAACTGGTCGAAAATAAAATTTGTGGCTTTGTTATTTTGCTACACAACACACAACTATTAGCATATAGAACACGATCTTCATGGTTATATCTCTTGCCGAACTTTAACGATTATATGCTATTCCATCCAAAGGTGACAAAAGTAAAAACAGTGCTTTACTATAATTGTACATGAATAACGTTGAGTGCTAACGTTATTAAAGTAGACCTTATCACAAAATGATGTCTATTCAGGTACTTCATAAGTCAGCATTTACTATATGCTCATATTTTATTGCTAATTTATTACGCAAACCACGATTTTATTGCTCCACCCCTTAGCGAGAAAAAGGGGATATTCTGACTTAAAACCTAAGCCACATCATCCACACATGTATCTCCGGAACCCTAAGGGCCTTGTCCCACCAAAGCGGAGCAATAGCGACGCGACAGCGACACGATAGCTTGGGTGTTCGTTTGCTGTAGCGTTGGTGGGTATGCTGTGTATAGAAACTATAGGTTCAACACGAAAGAAACACGGGGGCGACATCGTGTCGCTGTCGTGTCGCTGTCGCGTCGCTATTGCTCCGCTTTGGTGGGACAAGGCCCTAAGAGATATGTACATAAACCAAGCGGCAAATTTTCTTGTTTATTTATTGCTGACGATAGGGACTAGTAGCGTAATCGCAGAACCACCCCTTCAAGCTGGGCTTCAGCTCAGGCTGCATTTAACAGACATACAATTTTTTTTAGAATTTTTCTGATATTTCCGGGGTGAGTTTTAAGAGTTGAAGGGGTGGTTCTGGAATTGCGCTACTAGTTCCTATCGTCAGCAATAAATTAGCAATAAAATATGCCGCTTTGTGTATATATATCCATCTTCTGCGGTTCCGGACATACATGTGAGAATGATGTGTCTTAAGACAGTTTATTCCCTTTTTAGTGCTAAGGGGTGAAGCAATAAAATCATACTTTGCTTCGAAGTTGAGAAATTAAGTAGTAGGAAAGAGCCCAGGCTGTAATTAATGGAAAACCCCTTTTTAAGGTTTTACTGATATTTCGGGGGTGAGTTTAACAATAAAGGTACGATCAGAGTGCGAGCGACCGGCGACGCGACGCGATAGCGATGAGCAGCGACGTCCGGCTGTCGCTAAGCTCGTCGTTGCCACGTCGCATCGCTGGTCGCTATCACTCTGAACGTTTGCATTTGGTTACACAATATTGTTCCGTTCTGCGGCGTCGCTCGTCGCATCGCTATTGTGTCGCGTCGCCGGTCGCTCGCACTCTGATTGGTACTGATCGTACCTTTAAAGGGGGTGGCCCTGGGATTGCGTTACTAGTTCCTATCGACAGCAATAAAATATGCCGCTTGGTTCATGTACTATATATCTCCTGCAATTCAGGAGATACAGATGTGAATGATGTGGTTTAAGTCTTAAGTCAGATTATCCCCTTTTCTCGCTAAGGGTTGGAGCAATCAAGTTGTGGTTTTAGTAATAAATTAGCAATAAATCAGCAATAAAATATGATCCTGCGGACTTATGAACTGGGCGATGTGGTTAATAGACATCACAAAATGTAACTGCCCACGCTCACATGTCAAAATAACGTCTAACTTATTACTGTTAGACACTATGTACTTTTTCAATATCTCTTTATTTATCATTATATTGTTTCCTGTTGTGTTAGATGTTTGAACCACACCATCGTCACAGCATGCAGTTTCATAAGTACACGTATTTCAGTCAGTCTCATGTTTCTACTTCATATGGTTTAACTTGTCGCATTGTCTCCTATAGTGCTTTATTCAAGATATTAAGGATAACGATGGATTCCACGATGAATCCTCGCCTTGAACCAAAGGTTGTCTCAAATAAGTTCGATGTTTCTCGTCACGTTTAGGTTTTTAGTTTTCCTGTTAGATCCTAATCTCCGTTGAAACTGAATGTGGTAAAGTTGTGTTAGTTTATTGTGTATTGCAAACCGGTGACATCCTTAAGGCCGCCTCTTTCTGCGTTTACTCCTAGCTGTTTAGCATGATCCAAATTAGGATTTCCCTAATGTAGCTATACAGCTATCAAAAGTGTGCGTTTCATAGTCACACAAATCGACCGGCCTAACCTGAACGAGGATTTCAAGGGAAAATCTGTCGTAGGTCCCTTGTCCTAATTTTCAAATCTACACCTGTCATCCAAGATGAAAGCTCAATTCTGTGTTATCCTTTTACTGTCATTGTTCCACTGTTGGGAATTAAAGACCGTTTGTACTCCGATGCGAGCTGAACTACTTCAGCAGACGGAACAATAAACACGAGGATGCCCTGCCCTTGTGCTTACCGTGTAATACTATTAACAAAACAACTGGAATATCAGTCGAACAATCGCGTGACTAAAATCCATCGCCACGATCTCCGTGGCGAGGCTCCGGGCGCGGAAAGAGACGGAGGAATATGGAGGCAGAGTGGCAGAGAAAGAGGACGGAATTGAATAAAAAAAAAGTTGAATTCCGTATCTGTTTCTGCTGCAGTAATAGGTTGTTTATGGCGATTAATATCAAACGTACGGCGCATTGAAAGCTGAGAGAGCCGAGCGCATCCTGCATTCCTTATCGGATCCGCTTGTAAGGAAGTCGATCCTTATGGGAAAATTATTGTAATTCGTTTAAGGTATTTTCTATTGAATGATGATAACGAGAAAGTTGCACTCGCACAACCGTTTCATCCTCTTCTCCCTCGCATCGGCAGTTCAAGTTGTATAACTCCCATGTATAACTCCATACCTTAGGTAATTTCCAAATAACTAACTATTAGTTCATAGTAACATGATAACTTTATGGCCCGGATATTACAGCTATAGATATAGACAAAATCCCTCGTTTGACGAGAAATCTGCTGAATTACCTTGTCCCTTACCCTTCCTCCTTAAGCGAACCGTTAAAAATTCGGAACAGTCGATTAGAATTTAACGTCGCGTTTGACGAATTTCCACTCGTCCGTCTGATCCTGATTGGACCGACGTCGGCGTAATTAGCGTAACGCGAACGGGATGGCCGTCGATTCGAATATTAATTAGCGACAAATTCGTTTTCAATGAACCATATGGCATTTTATTATTGCAACAATGCCGCTCGTAAATGGGATTGTTATACGGCCAATAAACAATCAATTGTCGCCAATTTACGACTTCATTTCGTCACGGCGATGAGAAACAAAACAAAAAAAAAAACGACGGCGGACACACACGAGGAGAAAGCGAGATTTGATGATTAAAGCGTTGAAATGTAGCAATTCGAGACGCGTCTTCTGAAATACATATTTAAATTAACCTCCGGACGAAACTGGTATATAAACATTTTTTAATAAATTATTTCTTTGTGTATGTTTGTAAAGTGCCTATTGTGAATTTAAATTTTTAGCTCAGATGCCACCTATGTTATGTTATAATAATATTTTTGTCAGCCAGTTGTTATTCTAATTAACCTACAATTGATTAAAGTTTAATTGCTTGCAAAATTTTATCAACCATTAGGATCAAATATAGCTTCTTAATAAACTTTCACACAATTCCAAGATGGTCATTTTTCAGAAGAGAAATCAAGTAACCCAACTATTTTTTTGCACATATACAAAGTACAGTACGGCTCGTCATCGATATACATCAATTTGGTCAAGAAAAGTAACTTTTCGTGGACAACCCATTGAACAATTTATCCCGAATTTTTCAATAAAGTCCTCCAGCAATCAAGACAAGCAATTATAAAAATTTTAATTATTCAGATTGTTCTTGCAACAGTCGAGTAAACCAGTTCTAAGGGTCTTTGTTTCCTTCTGGAATGTTCATTACTGTACTGCAAAAATCAAGCTAAGCAATTCTAAAGGTTTTTGGAAATAGAAAATAAGTACAGAATTGTTCATCACTGTCTTGCAACCATCAAATCATGCAACTCTATAGATTTTTGGAAGTAGATCTCCTATCCTGGATTTGGATTTTCTATCATAGCCTTACATTGGCCAAGATAGTAAACATTTCTTGGACTCACTGCAGAAAATTCCATCTTATATTTTTCAACATCGTCCTGCAACAATCCATTCAAAAAATTCAACAGTTCTTGGACACACTACAGGAAATTCTATTCTGGATTGACCCTACAGCATTTATTTCGACCAGTTCTAAAGGTTTTTGGGTGCAGGTAGTTTCCTCCTGGATTTTTCATAATCGTCCTGCAACAATCGAGTCAAAAATTTCAACAGTTCTTGGACACAATACAGAATATGATATCCTGCATTGCTCATCATTGTTCTGCAACAGTCAAGACAAGCAATTCTAAATGTTTTGAAAGCAGCAAGTCCATCATTGTTCTGCAACAATCAAGACAAACAGTTCTAAAGGGTATTGAAAGCATTAAGGTTTCTCGTGGATTGTTCATCATTGTGCTGCAACAATCAGCTAAGCAATTTTAAAGGTTGTTGGATATAGGAAATAAGTACAGAATTGTTCATCATCGTCTTGTAACAATCAAATCAAGCAACTCTACAGATCTTTGGAGGTAGATCTCTTATCCTACACTTGGATTTTCCATCATAGCCTTACATTGGCCAAGGTAGTGAACACTTCTTGGATTCACTGCCGAAAATTCCTTATTGTATTTTTTACCATTGTGCTGCAACAATCGATTCAAAAAATGCAACAGTTCTTGAACACACTACGTGAAATTCTATCCTGGATCGATCCTACAACATTTAGGTCGAGCAGTTCTAAATGTTTTTGGATGCAGGATGTTTCCTACTGGATTTTTAATCACCGTCCTGCAACAAACGAGTCAAATATTTAACCAGTTCCTGGACACAATGCAGAACATGCTATCCTGGATTGTTGTTCATTGTTCTGCAACAGTAAAACAAGCAATTCTATAGATTTTGAAAGCGTGACGTATCCTTCTGTATTATTTATCAATATGCTGCAACAGGCAGGTATATAGATAATAGATACAGAATTGTTCATCATTGTCTTGCAACAATCAAATCAAGCAGCTCTATAGATTTTTGGATACAGGAACAGCCTGTGTCATACTCTTAGATTTTTCACTATAGTTCTGCAATCAGGTAAGATAGGTCTTGGGTGCATTACAGAAAATTTTATCCTGAATTTTTCATCATCATCGTCCTGCAACATTCGAGTCAAAAAATTTAACAGTTCTTGTACACACTACATGAAATTCTATCCTGGATTGCTCTTTATTGCCCGGCAACAATCAATTCGAACAATCATAAAGGTTTTTGAATACAGGAAAATTCGTCCTGGATTGTTCATCGCTATGCTGCAACGAGCACGTAACGCAATTCTAAAGGTATTTGGATATGGGAAATATATCCAAAATTGTTCATCATCGTCTTGTAACTGTCAAACGAAGCACTAATCGAAAAAAGCTCTATGGATTTTTGGATACAGGAAGTGACCTGTTCTGGACTTGGTTTCTTCGTTATAATCCTGGAATCGGTCAAGACAGAAAACATTTCTTGAACGCACTACATTAGCAAAACTTCATTATCGTCCTGCAGCAGTCGAGTCAAAAGACTACAGCCTTAAACACTTTATACAGGAAATTTCGTCCTGGTTTATCATCGTTGTCCTGCAGCAATTAAAAGAGCAATTCTAATGGTTTTTGGATGCAGGAAATTTTCTCCTAGGGTGTTCATCTTTGTGCTGCAACACGCAAGTGAAGCAGTCCTAAATGTTTTTGAATATTGGAAATAGCTACAGAATTGCTCATTATTGTCTTACAACAATCGAGTTAAAAATTCATCAGTTCTTGGAATGTCACAGGAAATTTCTTCCTGATTGTTCCTCATTGTCCTGCAATGATCAAGTCGAACAGTTTTTAAGGTTTTTGGATATAGGACGTTTCCTCTTGCATTGTGTTTCATTGTGCTGCAACAATCAAGTAAAATGTGTCTAAAGGTTTTTGGATATATGAAATGTAACTGTATAGATTTTTAGATACAGTAAGTTTCCCTATCCTGGTCTTGAATGTCTCATTATAGCCATGCAATCAGCCAAAAAAGTAAATAGTATTTGGATATACTACAGGAAATTTCGTACGAGATTTTTCATCATATTTCTGCATCAACCAAATCAGTTGATTTAGCACTTATTTAAACACATGGTAAGTTCAGTGCTAGAGTATTCATCATTATCCTGCATCAATTAAACCTGGAATTTTGTTCCGGTTTGGACTCGCTCATGAATTCGCGTGGAAGGGACGTGGCCGAGTAAATATATAGTCGATGCCAAGTATCGCGACCTGGCGAAATCCTCTGAAAATTATACACCGAACGTTTGGCATTTCCTCGGCTTCAGTATTTTTCGGTAACGACGCCGGATAATAAACAAATCGCGAGTGTCGCTTAGCTTATCGCGATTTTATGCGGCGGAACGGTCGTTTGTTTCACCGACGATCGTGAACGGCCTCCATGTCTGTCGATTTCTGTGGCGTACACACGAGGAAAATCGAAAAAGGTCAAAGATTGAATACAATAGTCGAAAATAATGGCGAAAGAGTGATAGAGGGAAGCCATCGCGCCGGAACAACGGGCCATGATGTATATATCATACACGGTAGGGAGGAATCGCAGCGGCACGGTTTCCACGTCTCTACCAATCGGGAAATAATGGAAAATGAGGTTTTTCCAATGAGAATCTCTCGAGCGTGAGAGATGAATCCGTTTTTCTTCGCAATGAATCCACCATGAATAACGTTTTCATTTGTATGTATTAATATGTATAGGAACCACAATAGAACCCACTGAAAGGAACGGGTCGCTTTGTAAGTATCCTAATTGCTCCAGAAATAACTATGAATATTGAGAAAGTCGTTGGATAACGAAGATTACCCAACTATCGAAGATTTCAATGGTAAAGTGATTACCTGTTAATTGTGTGTCAAATATGAGTTTCCATTGCACTAGGGTTATTCCAACAAGCAGAAAACTTGTAGACTTGTTAGTCCTAGTCACCCATTTATGCCTTGACAATACAAGTTGTCAGTAAATATGTACAGTCCTCGAAGATCCTCTGCCTATGATTAGTTAAATCTTCTGTCGAGTCTGCTAAAGCCAGAAATAAAAGAAAATACGGCGAATTTTTTAAGGCCGATTTGAGGTTACGAACCAGATAGATTCTAATGATCCTGAGCTCTGCTAAATTCAAGATTAAAAATGGGGATATGTCCATCGGACTACTTTCTCATAGTTTAATAAAGATGTTCAAATAGTAGAATAAGTATTCAATGTTTAAAAAATTGTTGGATCAGATTTCCAGAAAAATTAAAAAGATGTCTTGAGGCGGATATCCAGATTTCGAAAAACGACAAGAGTAAAATGTCCTTTAGAGAACGATATAGCTAAAAATACTATTAAAGTTTATTATACATATTCGATAAAACAATAACCGTCCAAAATTTAAAAAAATATTTAGATTCATTTTGAGAAATTTATCAAAAACTGAAAAGTGACAAGAGTAAAGTGCCCGGTCCCTGAGACGATTTAGCTAAAAATGTTATTAAACTTTATTATACCAGTACGTAGTGAACAAAACGACTAAAGTTTAAATGGAAATATTATGGTCAATTTTGAGAAAATTTCCTGAAACCGAAAAATGATAGGAGTAAAATGCCATTTACAGTAAATTTAGCCGTGAATGTAAATAAACTTTATTATACTACTATTATACAGTAGACAAAATGTTTAAAGTTTAAATGGAGATATTATGGTGAATTTTAGGGAAATTTCCAAGATGACACAACTAAAGTGCCATTGAAAGAAGATGCCAAAAATTAGCCAAACATGTAATTAAACTCTGTTATATATATATATCTATATTCGACAATAGATCAAATAATATAAGTTATTCAGATTCAGACATTCATGTTATAAGTTTCACGAATATTTTAAATTCTTGAATGTAATTTTGATAAAAATTTCCAAAAACCGAAAAATGTCCATAATAAACTACCCCTGTATCCAGGCATATTTTTTGGACTCAAGGGATCTATTACTCAATTTCAAAAAAATCGACTTGTTTGCAATAGTTCTCATGATGTCTATGTGAGAAAGTAAGAAAGGTTTAAACAATCCTGTCACGACATTAAATTATTTTAAATGATGTGTGAGGTCAGATTAAAGGATTTCAGAGCTTAGTTAGATTCAAGATTTAAAAATAATTTTTAAAAAGTTGAGTGTTCGAATAGAAGAGTACAATTTGAAAAATTCTGTAACTTCTCTGGGAATCCACGAACTTGACATTTTCAGACAGTGCTGTGTATGATTTCCAAGCCCATTTAGATCCTACACTAAATAAAATATGTTTTTGAAACATGCGACAAGTCCAAAAAAATAAAACGAAAGCCTTACACGTCCTGTAAGAGGCATTCTAGCTCCTAATTCATAAGAAAGTAACAAGGCATTTGAAAAGACCTGATAATAATTCCAGTGTTTTAAAGGATTTACATTTTCTGAATACTTAGAAAGACTTGAATAGCTGCGAAAGGAAAGTATCTTAAAAGTTTCTTCAGAAGCGAACTTGCCAATTAGATTTAAAGACATGTGAAACTCAATTAAATTCCAAAACCAAAAATCGTTTTTAAAGGAAGATAAAATAAGCCCTAAATCAAAAACTATTTTTAAATTAAAAGTTTAAAAGGGTTTTAATTTTATGAATATTTAGAAAAAGTTGATACCTGACGATTTTCTCAGAAGTAAACGTATACTTTGTCCAGTCCCAACTGGAACAGCAAAAATAACACTTAATGGCTTTTTAAGTGGTGAAAAACCATGCCGCCCGGTCCTCCATGGGCGTATCATTACGGATAATAACTCTAACAATGAATTCACTTCCAAATCGCACAAGCAAATGACACACACATTCACACATCACTGCTTTCTGGGGTATAAGTGCCGAAAGAGAGATCACAAGGAAAGTACACGTGTCCGCTGTCCAGTGGACCATCCAGTATCCGTAGAGTCTCGCGTACTTCCTCGTACACGATTTCACTGATCGACTGTACACCTGCACCTTAGAAGAAGATGAAGATACAAACGAAGTGCCGCCGCCGTAAAAAAATTTTTGCGGTCCAATGGAACCTCTAGTTCTTTATCTGTACATATCCATACATTCACATATATGATTTCACTTGGGAAACTGAACACCTGCATTTTAAAAATACCAGGGTTCCCAATGGTATACCAAGTCCCATGGTTTTGTATAGAGACAACGGGCTCTAGAGTTTTAGAGCCCGTTAGGGTTAGAGTATACCAATTAGGTTAAAGCAAACCTAGAACTTTAATAAATTGCAAAACAAAAAATCATTTTAAAAAGAAGTTCCAACAAGCCATAAGGAAAAAACTAATTTTAAATTGTCGAACGTTATATACAAACTAGGTGGATTTAAAAGAACCTGGCAATATTTGTTTAAATTTAAGGTTCAATAATGATTTTGAAACCTGAAACATTGTCCCAACATTGTCCTAATGTGTATTGCATGTAGGCGAAAAGGGAAACGTAGAATTAAAACGCGTCATATATTTTAAAAGAGCAATTGCAGTGGTTTTCAATCAAGTGGCTTTGATGTCCTGAAATGTCAGTGTTGGTAGTTACTGAATGTTATAGTGCGAATCTCTGCTCTATAAAGTCTGCCGTTTCACCCTTTCTGCACCATTCACGGCTATTGATTGAAACTATGGAACAGAATTTCGCATCTTTACCTTTGACAGTTTTATATTCCTGGCTTGGACCTTCCAAATCCAAATAGTCCGGGAGGCAGTGACAGTAGGTATTTGGACAAGCTTCAGATTATTTTCATATATTAACAATACAATATTAAAAACCCCATGGCATGCCAGGCTGAAAGGTAGATTTATGGGTAAGATATACAGTAATATAACACACGATGTGTCAAAAAAATGCATACGAGGTGTGAAAAAATACAAACGTCAAAATTTTAAAATATTTGCAAGTAACTTTTTCTCTGTACATTTCTCAAAGATATATTTTATACAAAAGTTGTTCGTCTCTATAAGGGCAACAAAAAGGCTAAGTAACATTTTTCTCTCAGACGCGAAATTAAAGTTTTTTTATTTTTTAATTTTTTTGACAAAAATAACTTTATTTTTGTAAGTTTCTCGGCAGATTGTTTTATACAAAATTTGTTCGCCTCTATAAGAACAACAAAACACCTTAGTAACATTTTTCTCTCAGACGCAAAATAAAAGTTTTTATTATTTTTATTTATTTTTGAAAAAAATAACTTTTTTTCTGTACATTTCTCGAAAAAATGAAGTCGTTCGTCTCTATAAGAGCAACAAAAAACTCAAGTAACATTTTTCTCTCAGACGCGAAATAAAAGTTTTTTGATTTTTTTTTGAAAATAACAAGCCGCCATTTTGAAACCGCTAGACCGATTTGGCCCATTAACGAACTCGACCGAGATTTTCGGCCAACTGATTTTTGTACCAAATTTCGTTGTGATTTTTCAAAAAATGCAATATACAATGCAAAAAATACATATATATATATATACATATATATATATATAAATTTTTGGGAAATGATTAGGTATGATCTCTAGATACCAAAAAACTGAAAACCGCATTTTAATTTCTATTTTTTCGACTTCGTTAACGAATGCAATACTAGATATAAATCTACCAAAAAGAGTCATGAAGGTCTTCCACCGCACCGTCACAAAATGTATTATTTGGCCAAGCCTTAAAGTGGTCAGTTAAGTGTTTATAATCAAAAAGGAGAGAAGAGTCGTCTTTCGTTTGGGATATACGATTAAGGGCCTCTCTTCCCGTTTGACAGGTGGTCCGTATCTGTCATACATTGTTATAAACAATTTGAGCGTTAATCAAAACAAAAGATTTACTTTTTGAAAATGTCATGGAAAATAGAAGAATAAACGTCTTCCCACGATGCACTAACACGCTAAAGCTGCGCGCTGCAACTTAAAATACCTCTAAGATGATTTTTACAGACCTTAGGTTTAATATAAGGTAATTGTTGTATTTTATATTGAACGCATAATATTAGATATACTAGGCGGGTTCGGCCCGACATAACCTCACTTTTTTCCACTTTTGTGGAAAATTTGACACGGAACATGAAAGTCATCGACAGTGTCTGAAACACGGAACACAAAAGCACGGAACGCGGCTTTTAAAATTTTGACAGCGGTGCCACATATCGTACAGTGGCGGAACGTTATTATAGGTATCTTTGAAGAGAGAATACCCCATCAGCAACAACATTATATATAACATGAAATATTTTTTAGACATTTCATGTAATACATCTACCGGAACTAGGATTGGAAGCTAGGTCCTAATGTAATGTAATTATTATGTATATAATTTCAAATTTAACCATACAAATGAAGAAAGTGACTGGAAGATGCCCTTTATGTTACACTCCAAGTTGAAAATAGCTTTATTTTATTCTGAATTGGAGTTAAACAAATTTAAGCCTTAGAACAGAACTTTCTACTTTTTTTTGCAGATTTTCGACCCTTACTGCCACCCCCTGCTGTGTTTTTTCAACAGATCCATCAGGATTCTTTTTTATATCACACATCGTAATATAAAAAATTAATATGAAGCTTGTCCAGACCCTCCTGACACTTAAAAAGACAAAATGACAGTTAATTCCAGTCCTCCTGTACTAGAAGTGTGTAGGCCTTAACCGCTGATTGAACGGAACACTCGTTATTACTCGAAACAAACAAAAATCAGACATTTCGTATTATCCAAAGCGCAGTTCCATTAACGGACCCCTCTCGCTTTTGGCACTTCAATTTCGGCTTCGTTAAATTACAACACGTGACGGGGGTCCCCGGATTCGGAATCGATGACCTGCACGCCGTATGATCGATATGAGTTAATTGAATCCTGACGGGCGAGGTATTAATTTTCTGTTCCTGGAGGCGCGATTCGGTTCTTGGTCGTTAAGATTTGGTGTGATAGTGCTCAAATTGGAGCAGAAATTTTTAAGGATATTGTAACGTTTATTCTAATTTATTTTTACAGTTCCTAACACTACCTAATTTATCTAGTGTATTCTTTAACTAATTAATTTATGTTAAACACTTAACACGCTAATTTATTAGTACACTTATCGCGAGTTTACTCTGCTTTCGACCGTCGGCTCGTCATTATATATCCCTAATGATGTCTTTTCGAGAGCGGACCAGATTACTCTTTCTCTAATTGGACGTTCCTGATTATTCGAGAAATGTTTTTAAGGTCCCCTTTGAAATACGCCGCCTGCGTCAGATAAGAAGGAGCACGCTTCACACTGATGTTTACATTTCGCGTCACAATATTTTCGGTAGCCAAATGTGTATGGGACGTGCAGCTGTCTTTTATTGTATAATCAAATTCGCATATAAATGACGTTAAGGGCTGCAAACTTATGAGTTGTAGGTAACCGAAGTCAGTTATTTCAAAATTTACAATTTTACAAGCAAAAAACTGAATTTTTCGATCATAAACATCGTTAATTTATACAAGACGCAAAATTAACTCTATTTTTGACGAAACTATGTTTAGTTACCTCCCCCCCCTCCAAATACTAGTCAGAATGTTCTTAAACTTTTTTTAAGTCTTTTTTTCCTGGCTTCTGGGATATACGAGCATTTTTGTCACATTTTCTGTCCTACGTAGGTATATATATTGTCACGTTCCCCGTGGCTTAGGGTCCAGAAGGGTACTGGTAGCTCATAATTATGACGAAAACAGCTGAAATAAATCAAATACATTTAGTTCCAAAAAAGGGGTTGGTCGTAGCTCAGACAAGGTTACTCAGGTTAGAGAGAGAGAGAGAGAGAGAGAGAGAGAGAGAGAGAGAGACGTTATGTGCATGACAAAAAGACGAACAATACAAAGTTAATAAATATGACTAAAAGGGTGAAAAATAACAAAGTTAATAAACATGGCCAAAAGGGCTTACATGAGTCTCCAGATGACCTGGAAGTATTACAGGTGCTTCTCCCGAATGTTTACTCGCATCGTCATTTATTGGCGACCAATGTTCATTGTTATATTTTTCTGGCGGCCGTGTTGATCGATTTGAATGAACATACGTGTCTCGCTGGGAAGTTACTTTGCCGAATTATTTTTAGGAGATTCATGTTTTGCTCCTGGATTAAGTCCTCCTTCTAGATCGCTGCTAATGTTGTGCGTGGCAATATTTCATTTAACCGTCACTGGCTCGCACAGATTTTTCTGTGACTTACTCAGTCGGATTGGTTTGTTTCCACTGCCTCGGGAAGCATCAGAAATACACATGTGGCTGCCCAGTTACGGTAAAATTTTTCCACGTTACCTGTTCGCGCAAAACTCAATTCTTCCTGCCCCTCACTTGCGACCCGGGCCAGACGTCTCCCTGTATTGTGCGAGGTAAATGAGGTGTCACAAAATTAAATGTTTCCGTAAATCAGCGGGCGATACGTCCCCGTAAATACAAACATGTCGTGAATCTTGATTAAGTACCGCGCGCACATGCACACGTAGACTTTCGCTTTTTTCCCTCCCGTGAACTGGGCGAGGGTGGGAGGGGGGAGGTGGAGGAGGATGCTGCGACAAAGTGGGCAATTTTTCAACGTTCGGTTAAAAAGGTCGCGTCACGTGACGCGGGGAAAAATGATGACGCCAGGTCGACGTCGAGGGTGGAAATGGAATATTCGGTAATTAGATGCGAGATGAAAAATGACGACGCTTAAAATGGGAGCCGGTGATTTGGGGGTGTCATTTTCGTGTGGGCTGGTTCGACGCATTTAATTTTCATAAGGAAAAATTTCACTCAACAACGCATCCTCCTTGCAGGCTATACAATACTGAAAACTTGTATTCAAAAAGTACTTAATACTCCTCTCAGCAGTTCCTAAGGGTTCCAGAACCTTTCCCAAATGCCCTTCCAGAAACAAATCTTAGACACATTTGCGCTGAGTTGTGGTCAACCTATGCGCAATTTGCCTTTTATTTACAGATCATTCAGTTATTTGTAAATTATGAGGAAATTTTGGAAATTTATTACAACACTGTTAATGCCCGGTTTCTGAAAGCATAGATATGGAACCAATAAGGCTGTTGGTTCCATAAAGTACCAAAAACCGTTTCTGAAACGTTCGACAGAGATTATCGATTCAATAAGTGCTCACACAAGTTATCGGGGCATTACGGTGCGATAAATTATGTTACGCAGGCGCACTGTGGAGTGTGGAACAACGACGACCAGCATCATTTTAGGTTAGAATAATAACTGCTCGCTAACCTTTATCTGTGCCACTTGCCATAAGTGACACGTGAAACAGTTGTGAAAATTAGCAATAAATATGAATTATTCAAGTGGGAGCAGCACTTATTCAGATGAAGAAGTTATTTAATTCCTTAATGCCGCCGAAGTACGGGGACAGTTCAGACAACGGGCGCATCCCTTTGGAAAATACGACGAACAAGAATTTCTGGATAGATCTCGTTTGTCAAAAGATACTGTTATCTGTGGACGAAACTGCATTTTTGACAGTAACCGTATTTTCTGTCATTTACAAAACGCGCATTTCTACGCAAATATGACGTTCCGAGATTATCGCCATCTGTGTTACAATAGAAAAATGCTTGTCGAACCAATACTTATTAAATCTATAACTTACAGAACGAATGCTTTCAGAAACGGCACTAGACTTTATGTGTTCAATAACTTTATGGAACCTATAGTTATTGAATCGATAAGAGAATGTACCAGAAACCGGGCATAAGTCAAATATTGGTACACTCAGGACAAACCACAAGTTTTACTTAATGGTATCATTTTTGAGTTCAATACAAAGCCATATACTATTCTGTTAATATCACATCGAAAACAAACTCCATGGGCTATCATCAACGTAAACAGTGGATTGAGATACGTACACTGTTAAATGTTTTTGTAAAATTACAATTGTTTTCAAACGAAATGATTAACAAAATTACAAATCATTGTGTGGTAATACAGAATTCGATACAATGCAAGCAATTCTGCAACACATATGAGGAAACGTACTAAAATAAGTTGCAATTTCACAATTTTCATGTGGTAATAATACACATATTGTAATTTTACTGAACAGTTAGTCGATTTACAATGAAAAGTTTAAAAAAAAATTACAAACATTGTTTGTGATGTGACCTACTACAGTTTTTAGTAAAATTACAAAAAATATCTGAACTGAAATTACCACGCTGTCGTCGAAAGTTAATAAATAGTTTTAGTGTTTTTACAACTTTTCATTGGAAATTACATATTGCTTTGTAATTTTGTCAAAAAATTGCAATCTCCAAAACAATGTTTTTAAAAATTACAAATATTGTTTGTAATTCAATTTACTGTAGTTTTTTTTTGTAAAATTACAACAAAATGTCAAGCTCTTGTATCGCAGATTGCCTGCATATCGGTTCACCCACTTCGAGCGAGCGTTGCGTGCGGTTGACCTCAGATGTCGCTTTTCGCGAAAAGTGCAATCAACCCTATTCTGTATTTCTGGTACTTATAACTAACTATAACTACTTTTAGGGATGTGTCGAATAAAATCGTCACTTTGTAATTATTTAAATATTTAAAACCCAATCGAAATAAATTGAGTATTGTAATTACAGCACAATATATTGAATTTACTTCGAGAATGATTTGTTTAATAAAATTACAAAACTGTATAGGAAAATTACCTACCATTTTCAATAGAATTCGTTTAGTAAAATTACAATATCTATAATGTAATGTTGCTAAACTAATTTCTGTCTGTGCTTAGCAAATTTTAATAAATTGTTTTGTAATTTTCCTAAACTGAGTTGGAATAAGTCGTGTAGGAAAATTACAAAACTAAATTTTGTTATTACAGTTTTGTTGTGCGTAAAAACTCCCTATGTTTTTTTTGTGAAATTAAGATAGAAATTTTTAACAGTGTACGTTTGGAGTCTACTTTAAAATTTACGAGCTAAGTAGTGGCTAATACAATACTTCTATAGTTATAGTTATACTTCTATACATTGCCATCATCCCAACGCTACCGCTTAATATTTTGAAATTTAACGTGCATTTTAAGATTAATTGCATTTTCAGTCAGATTTTTGTATGTATTTTTTGTGATGTCAAAGGAGACCTAAAACGCGGTCTACTTTTATATTGTGTAAGAAATTCTTCACTTCTCACAGTAACTGCTTTGCTCTGCCTATTTCGGTACCAAAACATTATTTTTGAGCAGCATTTAATGAATTTGGACTACTTATAGCCTAGAGAATATTTCTTACAATAGTGATATTAGTTGGGAAAAATTGTTAATTCGCGGTATTGAAGTTATTTTCTAAAATGTTTTCTAATTTGGTATTGTGCTTAATGCACAAGCATTAAGCATTAAGCTTAAATTCGAGGTTTAAGAATTGAGCATTTGAAGGATTTTGAAGCTTTGAATTGAGCTTAAGAGGATTTTAATTATGGGATATTGTGTTTATTACGATTGAAGATATACCTCGTATTATACAGATATGGGGCATTTAAATAATTCTTACTGTAGGTTGTTTATTTACCCTAAATCTTTATTTTGGGCTGAGCCAAGTATATCATTGCTGCATTAGACTTACATGTATAACATCAGGACATCTTCATTATTGCAAAACATATTGTGCCTAATGCACATGCATTAAGCTTTAAGCGTTCTCGAATGACTTCGTTCCCTAATGGAATTTTATGATTTTAGATTTCAGAATTATGCTTTAAGATTTTAATTATTATTGCCATTGAAGATATACCTACTATTAAACAGATATGGGGCATTTAAATATGTACTTCTTACTGTAGGTTATTTATTTACCTTAAATCTTGATTTTGTATTGACGTAGGTATATAATTACTACACTGGACTTACATGTACAACATCAAGACAGCTTTATTATTGCAAAACATGTGCCTAATGCACAATCATCAAGCTTTAAGCGTTCTCGAATCACTTCATTCCCTAATGGAATTTTATGATTTTACATTTAGGAACTATGCTTAAAGATTTTAATTATGGGATATTGTGTTTAGTATTGTTGAAGATATATCTCCTATCATACAGATATGGGGCATTTAAATGCTTCTTACTGTAGGTTGCTTATTTACCTTAAATCATAATTTTGGACTGACGTAGGTGTATGATTGCAGCATTGGACTTACATGTACAACATCAGGATATCTTTATTGTTTCAAAAACATATTGTGCCTAATGCATAAGCATTAAGCGTTCCCGATTGACTTCGTCCCCTAATGGAATTTTAAGATTTTAGACTTAAGAACTATGCTTTAAGATTATAATTATGGGATATTGTGTTTAATATCGTTGAAGGTATATCTCCCATCATACAGATACGGGGCATTTAAATGCTTCTTACTGTAGGTTGCTTATTTACCTTAAATCATAATTTTGGACTGACGTAGGTGTATGATTGCAGCATTGGACTTACATGTACAACATCAGGATATCTTTATTGTTTCAAAAACATATTGTGCCTAATGCATAAGCATTAAGCGTTCCCGATTGACTTCGTCCCCTAATGGAATTTTAAGATTTTAGACTTAAGAACTATGCTTTAAGATTTTAATTATGGGATATTGTGTTTAATATCGTTGAAGGTATATCTCCCATCATACAGATACGGGGCATTTAAATGCTTCTTACTGTAGGTTGCTTATTTACCTTAAATCATAATTTTGGACTGACGTAGGTGTATGATTGCAGCATTGGACTTACATGTACAACATCAGGATATCTTTATTGTTTCAAAAACATATTGTGCCTAATGCATTAGCATTAAGCGTTCCCGATTGACTTCGTCCCCTAATGGAATTTTAAGATTTTAGACTTAAGAACTATGCTTTAAGATTTTAATTATGGGATATTGTGTTTAATATCGTTGAAGGTATATCTCCCATCATACAGATACGGGGCATTTAAATGCTTCTTACTGTAGGTTATATATTTCCCCTAAATCTTTATTTTGGACTGAGCTAGGTATATAATTGCTGCATTGGACTTACATGTACAGTCTCAGGACATCTTTATTATTGCAAGACATATTGGCGAAGTTATCTTTATTCAATAGTTGAGATCTTAAGCTTATCAACGAATTTTTGTACTAAGTACACTCTAATAACATGGCCAAAATGATTAAATACATGTTTTTTGCATGAAATAAATAATAACAATTTTTATACTGCCAAATTGTAGGATTGACCAAGACTTTTTTAATCATAAATGCGTAAAACTGAATGCTTTCTTCAATGGTATGCTATTGAGTATCCAATCAAGCGTCTTTTTAAGCAATTAGTGGCAATTGTATTACAAGTATCAATCAAATTGCTCCCTAATTTAAATTCATTTTATGTACCTGAGTAATTGCATGCAATAATTTAATCGTTTTAATTGCTACAGTTGTTATGAGTCAGTGAATAAAATCGTAACATTTTTATATCAACTCAGGTCTCTTCAGTTGTGGTTATACATAACAATTCGTTAGTTACACTATTAGACATTTCAATTGTTGGTGTTATTGTTATGTAGTCTGGTTTAGTTATGTATGTATTGGTTTGTAGTTATTATAGTTATTTGTTCTTTTACTTTAGGTTTATGTACCTCAGGATATCGATAGCTTTTGGTGTAAATAGGTGTATCGTCTGTTAAGTTGATTTTGTGTCTTATAATAGCGAAAGTTAGTGGAATTGCGTCGCTATAGAAAACGTCCCTATGTTCTAAACATAATTTACAAATAACACAATATTCAAGTGTAATATTTTGTAAATTTGATTTGAGGATGATGCTACAGTGTTTCTCAAAAGGCGTGTGAGCGTTTGTTTCCTCGCAAATATTAACATTGATGAACCGATTGTCCAGCAATGTTTATTCTGAACTTCAAAATTTTCCAAAGTATTTAAAATTATGCACCACGTTCACTAGAGTTTCAACGTTATCCATAAATTTTTTGTACTTAAATAAGCCTGCAATTGTTGTGGTTAGTATGTATTAAACAATAATTTTCTTACAGAATAGTCACCTTTGGCCTCCTTTTTCTAATAAAACCAATTTCGCTTCCCATGAAGTTTAGATATGTACCTATGCCTGCAATTACCAGTGAGATTTCGAGAAACGGTCGTTTCGGTATTCGATTCGTTTCTGTTTCGATAACCTTTCGTTCCACGTTTTACGTAACCGGACAACACCTTCGGCCATTCGATATACCCAGAAATTAACCTATCTCGATGTCGTAACGTACAAATACTAATAACAATACTTTTGAGAGATGCAGTAATCCACTTCCAACGTGGATCGTTTTACGACACACACTTCATTACTGATGCGGCGTTGTCTATGATGAATTATACACGTACGGCCGGCTGTATTATCATTATTAAAACCTCGCGTTGATTACCATTAATTTCAATGAATTAGCAAGTCAAATCGTCCCGAAGAAGAGTGGAACGTACACATACGTACACTATTTCGTCCCGTGGAACAATGGAGATCGAGCGAGTCTGCTCCATTTTTGATTTATGTACGTACGCGTTGCGCAGGCCTCTCGGGAATGACATACGATGTTCGAACTCTAGTCCGGAGCTGGCCTTGCAGGATTATTTAATTAATCCTGCAAGTCTGTTAAAGTAAATAAATCTTAATTAAAGAACACGTCGGTCTAGTAACGCGTCTTTTTTCCAACAAAATTTTAATTAACGCTTTCTGCAATCTGCGGATTGCAACAAGATGAAAACGTCTGTAGCGTTTCCCTCGCCGCAGGAAAACTGATGAAAATCGAAGTGCGTTTCAATGTCTCCCGTGGAGGAATTGCACCATTCGATGTGTAGTAGCTTTTAAGGCAAGAATACCGTAAAATGGTGTATGACAATGTACCTACCAATTTTGATATATTTACAATTCACAAACAAGAATCTTTTATAGAAGCAATTTTTTTGGGCTGTCAGTTGCACAACATATCGAAATTTTTCTTCTTTAACCTTCTTATTCTTAGTCCGCCGTCTCCCTACGGAGGTTAGCGATCCAACTGGCTATAATGGTGCGTGAAACCGCACCCCTGAATATTTCTATGGAGGTCCGTCCGAACCATCGACGCAGAACTTTAAGCCAAGAGTTCTGCCTTCTTCCCACAGATCTTTTGCCCTCGATTTTTCCTTCAATGACAAGTCGGGGGATGAAGTAACGCTCTCCTCTCATGACGTGGCCTATGTACTTGAGCTTTCTTTCTTTGATAACTGCCATAAGCTCTTTATTTTTGCCAATTCGTCTGAGTACCTCTTTATTGGTTATTCTGTCTACCCAGGATATACGTAAGATACGACGGTACACGTACATCTCAAATGCATTGATGCGGTTTTCCATTGTGCTGTTGAAGGTCCAGCTCTCGCAGCCATAGAGAAGGACTGAAAAGATGTAACACCGCAGTAGGCGTATGCGAAGCTGCAGATTCAGGTCTCGACTGGTAAAAAGATTCTTCATAGAAGTAAATTCTCGCCTGGCCTGTTCGATTCTTGACAGGATTTCTTTCTTGGGGTCGCCGGGCTCGTTGACAATGGCGCCGAGATATTTCACAGATGTCACTTGTTCCACCCTCTCGTTATTAATTCAAAGTATTGCTCGAATTGTTGGTGTCTTGGAGAACACGACCACTTTTGTCTTGGTAACGTTCATGTGAAGACCGTCCTGTTTGCTATACTCGACTATGAGGTCCGTCATGTGCTGTAGGTTTGGGAGACTGCCGGCGAGGACGACTGTGTCGTCGGCGAAGCGTATGTTGTTAATAAGGGTACCGTTGATCTTAATTCCCACATTCACCTCCTCGAGTGCCTCTAGGAACACTGCTTCGGAGTAGATATTAAAGAGGAGGGGGGACAGGACACATCCCTGTCTGACGCCTCTCCGAATTTCTATTTCGTCAGATGTTGACCCCTCTACTCTCACTTCTGCCGTTTGGTTCCAATAGTGATGATGCGCCAATCTCCCGCATCTACACCGGTGGTCTTGAGGATGTCGGCAAGCTTCTGGTGTGAGACACAGTCGAAGGCTTTACGGTAATCAATGAAGCAGGCATAGACGTCAACATTCATGTCCTTGCATCGCTGTGTGAGAACGTTCAGAGAAAAAAGAGCCTCACGCGTACCAACTCCGTTCTTAAATCCGAACTGCGTATCACCAAGCTGCCTCTCACATTTGGAGTATATTCGGGTGTGAATAATGCGAAGAAACACTTTGAGAACATGTGAAATTAGACTGATCATGCGGTAGTCGTCATATTTGGAGGTCACATTTTGGTCTTTAACCTACTTTTTCGAAATTCGCGGAAGAAAGCAAATGAACCAAGACAAGCCCAGATAAGACTGGGAAGATCGTGTCTTGCCCCAAAAAATTCTTTAAAAAATAAATCATGTCTTGTCTCCAGCTGTTCTTATATTGTCACGGTCTTGGATTCTAGAACTGGAACTATGAGAGGAATTAGGAAATAATGTAATTGTCGCATAGCTGCAACTCACATTTTTTAGTAATATTTAAGTTGTCAAGTGACACACCATTTGAGAATTTCTCATACTTTTTCCAAATTCGTAGAATCACAATACTAATACAAGTATTGCTAAAAATGACCTCAGTCGACCTTTGTTGAATTGACTCGACTTTCAAATCCTTCTCACAATCAGACTTATCTATTATTTGGTTGGCATATTGGTGACTCACGTTTTTTCCCAGATGATTGTTATAAAGAAACCTCCATGCAGCTTTGGCACGCTTATTATTGCATCAGTGAGTTAAACATTTATTTTTTCTATCGCAGAGTAAATTGTTTTGATACACGTTGACAGGTCTTAAATCAAAAGAGACATCATATTTCAAGAAATACGAAACATTATGATTTTCAAGGATGTTTCTGCAATGTGTGTATTTTACGTGTTATGTAATTTGATTTAATTTGACTTTGACACGAATTGAGATATTTCCTGCGTTATTTGTCTGAATTTTTCTCCTCTAAAATAAAGTACAGTCGAATTGGGTTATAAAATAAATGTAAGAACCACAATAAATTCTCCGTTTTATCAGAGTTTATAGTTTATACTACGTACGTACATATATCCGAGTGGATTTCTAAGCTACTGATTACAAAAGTAATGGTCCTACTACATTTTAAACGAAGTTGCAAGTATTTTAAGGAAAACGTGACATTTTAAATGTAACTTATGAAGTTTCAATGCAGTAGAGGTATGAGACTTCTGATAATTGTAATAAATAAAGGATTTTAGTTATATTAGAGACAAAATGAAAAGTTAAATGCGACTGTTGATAAATTTAATAAGTTTCTATGTTACTTATGACAATTTTAGTTTGTCGACAATATTCTTAATGGAACTATGTTTAACTTAACCCAGATATGATGCTTTAAAATAATTGGAGTAGTTTCTAAAGAAATTATGGTGAATGTAATGAACCGTAATTGACTTAATGTAACATTACGTGTAAAAAGTAATTCATAAAGTATTTAGAGCAGTTTTGACGCCAAATATATTAAAGAATTAAAAATAAAGAAGAAAATTACATTTGTTATTCATCAACGAAATTTTTAATAAAGGCAATTATTTGTTTAAAATGTTACTTAAAATATTTTTTTCACGCTCCGGCTATCGTAAATAGCTCTTACATGCATAGATACGTAGTGTTGGCATCAGTCACCATCGCGTCTACAGCCACCACCCTGTATACGCAGTATACGTCGAGACGAGAGGCCTCAACGGAAAAGGGCTGATGTCAGCTTCTTAGGGAACCACGAGCCGACGAGCGAGACCAGGAGCGGCGGGACGGGAGATATTCGGTTTAAAGTAGCGATCGGGGATTGACGTGTTATACAGGCGGCAATATAACTTTTTCTTTAAATATAGGGTTTTTATTTGAAAACTTATTTTAAATCGCGAATCGTTAACAGTAGCATGAAAATGGCACATAACATTCTTGTATTATTTTTCCCTGACGACGGAATGTAAATACTGTCATTTACATTCCTAGGAAAATCAAAAGAGTAAATCCAGTTGATTTATTGCCTTGCCGAGGATGTTAACAGTCTTTTGTTTAAATTTGTCGCATATGTCAGTCTGACGTATATCAGTCAGCTTATGTCGGAGTGACGTACGTCCAAACTAAAGCAAACATTTAATTTTTTGAGGAATTATGAGGAAATTTTCAACGGCAGCGTGAAAAATGTAATAAATAACACGGATTGTATCGACTTAACATCCTCGGCAAGTGACAAGCCTCGGCTTCGCCTCGGCTTGCCTCGAATGTAAACACGTCTTTACGTTCCTTGTGACTTAAATAACTATTAAATGCGTTCTGTAACAACTAAAGAAGTTTCGAAGTTCCTAAGAAATTTACGACAATTGTAAAGAAATTATGTAACTATTTGTTACAATTGCTGTAATGTCCAAAAGTTGTTTAGATGGCGAATTTCACCATGTATTAAAAATTTATTTTTAACAATATATAGATTCATACACTATAAGCAAATTCGACGTCACAATATAGTCCAGTTTAATATATATTGTAACTTATGTATTACAAAGCAAATCGAGTTGAAGTGTATTAAATTTGTGTAATACGTAAAACATAATATTGCGACAAAATTGGCAGCTGTTTAATGCATTTAGGAGTAATACCAAATAAAAGCTCAATTTTCAGTTTTTCAAAAAAAGTTCATAAATGCTGAAAAATCTTAATAGTGCTAGAAATTTGAACTTTTTAATGATGTGTTCAGTACTTTTTAAGATTTCGGATGTGTGGGGTTGAATTGTTATGCTGCATGGGTTAAAATTTGTTACAAATATCCCTTATTAGCCCTTGAACACATTACTTGACGCGGTTTTTGTGAAAGGTCTCAAGGAGTAAGTAATAGCATTAAGTATACTAAGTAGCAGTTCTTTACCATAAAAATATCAAAAAACCAAAGCAATATTTCAAAAATAACTATATTTTCTATTCTACCAATTTTGCCCCTTTTTAAAAAAGAAACTAAAAACTACAGGGGTTGCTACAGGGATACTATTTCGAAAACTCCTTGCACTACTTACAAAATAATGAAAAACGTCTTGTTTATACGCTTACTTCCTATTTTGCTTTATCCATACGCTTATTTCATCATTTCGTAATTACAGTTTTCGGAGTTTGTTAATTTTCGAGTTTAATATCGAGTTTAGCGCGTGTTTTGCGTAATTAACTTAATTATACGTTGTTTCCAAATATCAAATAATTATCGTTTTAGAAAAAGTTTGCCATTAATTTAATAACGAATTTTGACAAAAATCCAAAAATTTGTTTCGAAATCTAATTAGAAACGTACGAAGAGCTATTCTGAGATGGAACACGAGTCGACGAAAAGCGAGAGAAAAATGCACTATTTAGACTTTTTGAGCTGTAAGCTGTAACAAAGTATTGAATGTTCAAAAAACTCCTTTAAAAAGGAAGGTATGAAGATTTTTTAATTATAGCAACTTCTTCAATAATGCATGATAAAGAACGACAAACCAGTTAATTTCTAGATCTTCATATATTGCCCTTTGCTGAGATATTTAAGGTCAAATTAACAAATTTTCATTACAAATCTTTTATATCAAAAATCCCATGAACCAATTTAACCATTTATTAGCGTAATGGGTTTTTAAATGATTTTTTTAAGTATGTTTAGTTTGTTTTTTCTTTAATTCCAATAAGCAATGTTGAAAGTAATTATACAATTGTTAAAAAAAACTGAGCAATTTCAATCAATTTTATCAATTATATATAATTGTAAAATATCATGAAATAAAATATTTCTTGGACATTTTAGTCAAAAATCTTAACTTAAAATTAACATTATCTTTACCACCATTGACGAAGAAATAACCAAATTGGGTAATTTATTTCTACAAAGTTTTGTCTTAATCACTCACATTCATGTCTACAATAACAAAATACAGTTATTCTGCAGCATTTACGCCATTGTGTTATAAAATTTTACCAAAACTGGGAATAGTGTTCCATTGTGTTATTGCATTTGTAGTTAAAATGTTTAATTGGATTTTGAAATTTTCATATGCTTTTATTAAATTTAATTTAATTTTAATTTATTTAATTTTTGAAATTAGTATTGTATTTCAATTTATTACTTTTATTAATTATGTCAATTCCATCTAAAATAACCTATTAGTTAAATTACTGGTGATATTGAAAGTTAGATTCTAAATTTGGTTTTATTCTTTTTTAGTTGTACTGTACGGTATTTTTTAAATATATTATTACCTGATAAGAGCGCAATTTCCTGCCTGAAGCAGGTATTTCGAAATATATATTAAATAAATGACTGCGTTAACGGTATGCCTGCATTATTAGTACCGAATGAACTTAACTCCTCAAAACATTGCAGTCACACATTAATTTACTTGTCAGTCCTTAGTGCGACCCTGGAGTGGCGGGCGAGAACATAGAATTTCTAACATATTGTCTTTACAAAGCTACTTGAGGCAGAGTAAAATGCCGATTTACCGAAAGTGATCAAAAAGTACGTTTTGCCCTATACCACTGCACATTATTTATTTACAATGCTTCGTGAGACCGACCCTCCTATATTTGGTGCGAGCAGTTTCCAGTAGCGAATACAAGCACAAGCAATAAGAATCGCATATCTTCGTCGAGTATTGGAGTGGGGTCATTACAGTCGTAAAACGGTAATGAGACCTTATTATACAGCTGCAAGGTTTAAGTCGCTGTTACCGGTTTTTTGGCTGTCTCAAGTAAGAATGGAAGGAGAATAATCTGGAATGTACCAATGAGTTCGAACGATATTTATAAATTCTCTACAATTTCTATCTTCTTTATTTTGAAAATATCGCAAAATTTGTGAAATCTTCCGTAAATCTCTTAATTTCAACTCACCAAGTTAAGATTTCATATTTTAAGTAAACCTGGTTTAAGTCAGTGAAGCTTTGCCTCTTTATTGGCCCGCTCTGTATATCGTGTAAGATCGTTATGCTCGTGTGTTACAAGAGCGGAAGCAGAAACCATGGCGCCTCGTCCGAAGATAAAAACAAGCCGTTTGCATAGTGCTTAATTAACGGATTAACCGACTGAGGTGTATTTATAAACGTAACGAGTGCCTGTCGTACGGATATAAGGAAGTTGTAAACGTCGATTGCTCGACGATTCCGCGTTTAAGAAATTAAGTTAATTGTACGTAAAAGGCGTGCTTTGTTGGATAACTCTTTTTTAGATACGTCTCTAGCGAAAGAGAGAGGGAGATAAGATTTAACACCTCTTACACCTGTTGGTGATACAGATTTCCAGCACCTGTGCGACTAAAGGAAAAAGAATTAACCAAGGGTACGAATTGATTAAATTAAGGGCACGTGGACGTGCAGGTGTCTGGTACATCTGCAGGGATAGTCCCTTTCCATGTTGAGGTATGTTTGAGTTTACATAGCACACTTTTATTAGCTCTTTTTACATTATTATTTCTACGCTGAACCCTCAAGCGATATTAATTAATGAGAAACTCGGGAAAAACAGGTGGTATCGCAGAAATTACAGGAATTTCCTCTTGCGTATACAAAAGAAAATTCCTGCAATATTAGCCGGTTAATTTCGCGAAAATAAATTAAAATACCTTTGGTTTCATCCAAAATTATTTCACCAAATAGAGGAAGAAACAATTTAAGCTGGGCGCATCATTTCTTTAATATAATAAAAAAAATTATTTTAAGGCAATCAGTGTTGTTTTAATATTAGTACTTACTAGCCCTTACTACCCTTAATACTTACATTACCCTTGAAGAATCTCTGGTTAAGCAGTGTTCATCATTCTGTAACGTTTATTTCTAATTTATTTACACTGTCCTAATTTTACACTACACACTACTTAATTTATACCACACTCTTAATCGTTAAGTTATTTCACTTCAATCGCTCTCGCTTGTCCGTTTTTCGGCTTGTTTATTCACTCGCGGCTTCACGTCTAATCTAATCTGACCGCAAGCCCGCTTATATACACCTCAATTGTATTCGCAATAGTTCCTGAAATAACTCGAACCTTCTTTTTTTATATAGAAACTTCCAGAAGGTAATCATTCTTCCTTAATAAAATGTTGCCGGGACTCTATTAAGCGTAGCGGCGTTCCTTTGAGGAAAGGCGCCGTCCGATAAGAGTAAACACATTTCGCGCTGCCGTTTACATTTCGTGTTACAATTCTTTCGTTTGGCGCGAAGATGAACAAACTATTACATTACCAACTCTACATCCTGTCCATTAGGAGAGCATGGATTTAGCTAATACATTCAAGTGGTGGCTTTGTTAATAACCAATAGAAAAACTCAATGGATTTTTGGGTAAATCATCTCCGAAGGTCAGTTTGTTCTTGCAATTTTTCGATTTTTCTGAAATTTTCCCAATATCCACTAATAGTTATTTAAGTCACAAGGAATGTAAAGGCGTTTTACCATTCGAGGCAAAGTGTGTACGAGCCGAGGATGTTAACAGTCGATACATTCCGTGTGGCTTATTAGATTTTTCACGCCGCCGTTGAAAATTTCCTCAAAATTCCACAAAAAAATGAAATGTATGCTTTAGTTTGGACCTGACATAAGTTGACTGACATACGTCAGACTTACATGTCAGTCTGACATATACGTAACTAGGGATAAATCAACTTAATTTACTCTTTTGATTTTCCTAGGAATGTAAATGACAGTATTTACATTCCGTCGTCAAGGAAAAATAATACACGAATGTTATTTGCCATTTTCATGCTACGTATTTATGCATATAAGAGCGATTTACGATAGCGGCAGCGTGAAAAGATTTTTTTAAACCTTTAATGTTAACGTTAATGTTTAACATGTTAACATGTTTAATGTTTATGGAATTGTTATTACAAATCACAAAGTAGTTAGATCCTTATTTTGTTACAACTTTAACCTTCCTCTTTACCCTGTCTCGTTTAGGTCTGATGATGGCGTAAGCCGAAACTGGTTATCGATTATCGTAACTCTAAATATACTTTTTACTCGTTATGAAGCCTTAAGGTAACCTAACTCACATAACTAACTTCTCTTAACTAACACTGAGGTTTGAGGTTAATACTTCTGATTGAACTTGAAGATATACTGATCTAATCATGACCTTTTTAAATTGTTATCATTGTATTATTTTTAAAATTACCGAAATGTTCAGAACTGAAAAAGTCAGGATGTTATTGTTGGAAGGTAAGTTTCTCGTGCTGCTCAGCTGATGAAATACTAGGAAATAAGTTACTACATCCATTGGAAACATGAAGGCATTCTCAGGAATAACTTGCTTTACTAAAATATTAAATGATTTAACTAAATTCTTATTGTATGAGGATCATTCAATTCAATGTTAATCCAAAACAATGTTATTGTTGGAAAGTAAGTTTCTCGTGCTGTTCAGCTGGTGAAATACCAGGAAAGAAGTTACTACATCCATTGGAAACATGATGGCATTCTGAGGAATAACTTGCTTCACTAAAATATTAAATAATTAACTGAATTCGTATTGTAATGAGGATTATTCAATTTAGTTAGTTCTGGAGTTGCTTTAGTAGCTCCAGTTGATTCTAGAGCTTTCAAAAACTCAGTTGGATGAAGAACTGTCTTGTTCATATTACGAATAGTATCATAACAGAATAATGGTGGGGGGTGTGTTAATTGAAGCTGGTAGAAATATTGTGTTATTTTTTTCAGGAGTTTTTATGCAGAGTAACACGTAGGAGGTCTTGGTTTTGTGACTTCTAATTATGGTTTAGTAATGGTTATTAAGTTTGAACATTACATAATTTAATTCATAAATTTTTTTCTAACATTATGTATGATTGTATGTAAACATAATAAGTGATCCTTGGTGAAACTAATCAAGACGATGTAAATTAACAATTTTTTGTGGCACTTTTAAAACAACATGTAAATGTTTATAAACAGTGCCAAACTAAATAAATGAACAGTTGAAGACAATTGCGTAAATGAAAAATTTAAAAACTGAAGACTAGTTAAACTTGCCTTATTAGTAAAAATGTGTATGCTATATGTTACCACGGTGACTTAGCTATGTTTCCATTCGCAATGTGTAGGAGTTCAGTTAGGCTATTAATTGTACCTTTAAATAAAGAACTAATTCGCAACAGCAATTTTATTGTTGCATATGTTAAAATTTACCTTAAAAGTAATAATTCCAAAACTGCCATTAAATTTAGCCATGGGTTTGTGAGAAGGGAATACGTCTGTTCTCTTTTTGGTTTTTCGACTATAACTCAAACACTATGCATTTGTATGGTTTCTTGTAAAGAACATTTTTTGTAGAGAATTCAATTCCCTATCCAAGTAGCACCATTTTAAATCAAAAACAATATTTTGTCAACAATAAACATCCAAAAAAGTAATGTAAAAACCGAAAAAACAAAGTTTTTTTACATTATTATCTGTAACTTTTCTCTGAATAGATTTTGGTATAAGTAATGTTTCACAACAAAGAAAGATAGCTAAATTTATAACAAAATGTCACAATAACACACCTGTCATGGGTCGATGTGTGGCCGCACACGAAGTCCCGTCACGGTCAATATTGAAGGTAATCCCTCGCATAAACCATAAACTCCCGTATGGATTTTCAGGTAGTTCTAAAATTGCACATGAACTCCCGTAAAGAGTGGGTGGTGGGTGATGTATATTCAAGTGTAAGAAGATAGTTACACAATTTATTTGGTTTAACTTTTCTGACACCTGAAGAAGTAGATAGACGACAGTTTTGTTTTCGACTTCATGGAAGATTGTCCTATTGACCCCAAAGTTACAAAATTCAATTCAAATTTAAAACTGATAAAATTATCCAATATAAGAAAGGAAATATTACAAGGTACAACTTTGTAAAATGTGTAGTTAATAAATTTAATGATATTTAATGTTGTGTAAGGTGTAACAAGAAAGGAGATATTGCAGACTTAAAAAATTACCGTCCCATCAGTCTGTTATCTCATCTATATAAAATGTTTATGAAAATCATAACAAAGAGATTGACGAATAAGTTAGATTTTTATCAACAGGCAGGTTTCCGAGCGGGCTTTGGTACTAACGACCATCTTCAAGCAATGAGAACCCTTATTGAGAAATGCGTGGAATATAACCAGCCTTTAGCTCTAATTTTTGTAGACTTTGAGAAAGCATTCGACACTATCGATCAGTCAAAAATGCTCGAGGCGTTAACTGAATGCAGAATAGATCACAGATATATCACTCTTATAAAGAACATATACGCTGGAGCAACGTCATGTGTGAAACTGCACAAGTACACGAACAAGTTCCCAATCAGAAGGGGGCAAGGAGATACAATCTCTCCAAAGTTATTTACCACCCTCTTAGAATATATGTCCAAGAAGATCGACTTCAACGATATGGGTATTAACGTAGATGGTCGAAATTTAAACCATATTCGATTGGCAGATGACATCGTTCTGATAAGCAATAGTTTAGACAAAGCAGCTAAAATGCTTGATAGGCTGCACAAGGCTTCATTAGATGTAGGCCTTAAAATCAATGTTGCTAAAACTAAAATCACGACAAACCTTGCTCCCAACCAAAATATAGTTCTAGGTGATTCTCAAATTACCCAAGTTACATCTTACGTGTATCTCGGCCACGAACTACGAATAGATAGAGATAATCAAACTTGTGAAATTAATAGAAGAATATTACTAACTTGGGCTGCCTTTGGGCGACTTGGTTATATATTTACAGAAAACTTTCCAATTTGCCTCAAACGTAAGGTGTTTGAAAGCTGTGTCCTGCCAGTTATGACCTATGGAGCCGAAACCCTGACTCTAACTAAAAATTCTGTTTGGAGTGGCTCAGAGAGCCATGGGACGTTCTATGATGGGAATATCATTATGAGATAGGCTTACGAACGAGTATATTAGGAGGCAAACGAAAGTTACAGACGCTGTTGAAAGGGTAGCTTCCCTAAAGTGGCACTGGTCTGGACATGTGGCCCGTATGAGGGATGGAAGGTGGACTAAAATACTACTGGAGAGGAGACCACGACAAGATGCCACACGCAGTAGAGCACGACCTCCTAGTAGATGGCGAGACGATCTGCAACGCTTCAAAAGCAATTGGATGCAGGAGGCACAAGATAGAAAAGGATGGACAAAGTTACGGGAGGCCTATGTTCAGCAGTGGACAACTATGGCTGTGTGATGATGATGAAGGTGTAACATTATATTATAACAAACGGAGGTATAAATTTGTCCGGTATGAACCCTTACGGGAGATCGTGTGAGCCGCGGTGTGTCTTGACGAGATTCCGAAATTCCCGCCCACTGAAACTGCATTCTTCTAGGGACAAACTCAATTCAGGAATCCAAGTGAGATGTCTCTCACATTACTGGAAACAATTGTCCGTCCATGAGAGACAGAGAGAAAGATATCTCGAATCCAACCCTGGAATTGACGAGCATGGATAATTGTCCATGTGTGTGCGTATGCGCGCTTCAATTACCGACAATAATCTTTTAATTAGTGCCAGAAGGAAAAAGCGTCGCGTCCTCGTATCACGACTTGAATATCATCGTCGTCATTTCGACTAACAAAGGAGACACGGCGATTCGTTTCACTTTTAAACGAACGAACCGGAGAGTTTTAATCACGGTCTAATAGTTCAATGTCTCGGGCTCTTAATGCACGTATTGTATGTTGTACATTACTGTTATTTGTCCAATTATGAGAGAAAGTAATAAGACGTATTAGCCATTGTTGTAATTCGCGTTTATGGCTAATTCGTGATTTGGCAGAGGATTTTTCGCGTCGCCGTCGTCGTACAGTACGTCAACTAACGAAGGGGTCGCCGGCAGGCAAATAGGTTTCAATTTCCCTTTACACACACACATACGCAAACATACGCTAGAACTATTTCCTTAGGTACAAAGAATATATCATATTCGAAATATTTACAAAGAAAAGTCGACACACAAAGGAGCGTTTCAAAGTAAATGTTACGTCGAAAACAACCTCTACATGTAAGGTAAGGAGATACAGTGAGTAACGTTAACAATCAACGAGGCTGGCAGAACTTCAGGTGAAATTTAACCGTTGTGGACGTCACAACTTAAAGTTAAACATAAGTTAAATTTTAAAAGTAAATTCAGAATAAAATGATTTTAACATATGTTAACGATTCGCGATTTAAAGTAAGATTTGAAATAAAAACCCTATATTTAAATAAAAAGTTATATTGCCGACTGCCTGACACGTGAACTCATCCGCTCGCTACGCTAAACCGAATATGAATGCCGTCCCGCTGCTCCGCGCTTTCTCTCGTGGTTCCCTAAGTAGCTGACATCGGCCCTTTTCCGCCGAGGGCCTCTCTTCCCGATGTATACAGGGTGATGGTTGTATACATGATGGTGACTGATGATAACACATATTTTTAATTTATTAGTAAGTTAGTTAACGCCAGTTAAAGATGTCCTGCTTTTAAAATCCTCGGAGCTGCTGAATTTCAACTTCTATTGGAAATGGAATCCACCGTGATATTAAAAACAATCTTATTATTATTAATTTGCAGTTGGTTCCAATCAGTGAATAAAATGGAAATGGTTTTTGGTAGATCGTATTATGATACTCCAAAATATTCCTTTGGCAGAATATCCCTAAAAAAAGTTTTAGTTGAAATTTCCTGTTTAGAAAGCGACGTGTCAGGAATAACGTCGTTCCGTAAACAGCATAAGCATACTACCCAAACACATATAAATAAAATATTTGTGGAAAATAAATTAATTTGATAAACGTCTTGTTTAGTCGGCAAAATATCTGGTATATGAATCAGATATTTTGGTTCATACATCACATTTCAGATTGGTAATACAGACTCCTTTAATTATCAGTAACAAGGCCCGTGGATCATTCAATCACCTTTTGGTATTCTGAAAATTACCACAGAAGACACCAAGAGTCCCTTCCAAATAACAAAATAGTTACAAAGACGCTATGGCATCAATCAAGCTTAATCGCATACCACCCTTTGAAGAAATATTCATTTTCTCACTTGTTTCGCACTAAATCACAACCCAAGACCACAACTGCGTCTTCCGACGATTTTTCAACCATTTTTCTTGATTTTTTTGACCATTTCATGATAACTTGATATGCGTAACGAATGTGGTGTTTCAGTTTCAATTTTCTACTTGCTTGTTGTCGCTGGAGGGTTGAAGAGGAGTCAACATAGTTGTCCTCAATATTCCAACCCCGATTTGTACTAAGGTGAAAAAGTGAAAAGCAAACCTTTTTAATTTTTTTATTTCAAGTTTATATAGGGGTGGTTTTACCCTTTCTAGTTTTGACCCTTAAAATTAAGATAGTCCTGACTGTACATAGACATGCTAAATTTGCACACTGACATTATAATTAGTACATTTCAAAGTATTATTCAGATTATTACAGAATTTCTCGAAAAGGGTGTGTTTTTTGTAATTTTAGGGGTGGTGCACCATTTTGAAACTGTTGTTTTACGGTCATCACTGTTAGGATTTTTTCTATTGTCATTGAGTTAAAACAATTAGAGCCGAATACGTTATGGATAAAGGAATATTCCCCAATAAAAAATGAAGCCTATGAACCTGTTAACCCCCGAATTTCTATTTCATTCCCTAATTTTCGACTTGAAACTGTTTCAGGGGGATACGTTATGTAAACAAATATTTCTCGATAATAATTTTCAGTGTAAACATTTGTTTAAGTGGTTAAAATGTTTTTTTAGAGTTTTTGTAATTTCACCCCATTTATCCACCCCCCAAAGGTATGGTGGTAAATCGTATCGTTCATTAATAAAAATCTCTCCGAGAAAAATTTTTGTAGAAAATTTGGGATTAAAAAAGAGAACATTTTTTCTGGACTATAAAATTTGTGGATGTGTCTAGCTTCACACCCGTACACTACACATATAATTTTCGTATCAGGGAATGCGCCATTCGCGCAATTGTTATTTCGGTCAATTTCGGGCAATTTTCCTATACCTTTAAATAACACTATTTACCAGAATGTCACGTCCTCATTAACCGTATACGCGCATCCACGTAAAAATGCTTAAAACATTTTATCGATCTGAGTATGGATTTTTGGTCGGTCGACGATCGAACTATCTGGGACGCAATTATTGCTCTACCTGCAGACATACTTTGCCAAAGAATTGGATTCTGCGCGACTTATCCAATTTCGCCGTCATCGTTTTCATTCATTCACATGATGACCCGCGGGTTGACTCGTGATCCAACTACTCCACAATAGATCACCGGTGACTGTCGATTAGGAAAACGATCACGATCACGTTCCGCCATAACCGTACCATACGAAATGCTAATTCGCTAACGATTCGAATAAAGCTCCGCGCGCTAGGCGGAAAAGTAAAACCGTCGCAATAAACTCGGTTGGATACGAGTATGATCACAAGAATAAAGAGACAATCAGAAGGGTAATGGAGAGGTCCGATATTCGCGCAGATTCACTCTTGTTCTTCTCCTCCTCAGTAGCTTCAAAACCCTTTGTAAGTTGTAGCTGCTAAGACGATGCTTCCTGCTTCCATCCAGATCTGTCCATCATGGCTTCCCTCCAGTTGTCTATTCCCATATTTTTCAGGTCCTTGTCTAGGTTGTCTCTCCATCTGAGCCTCGGTCTTCCCAATGGTCTTGTTCCTACCGGGTTGTGTTCCCACACTGTCCTAATGAGCCTGCAATTGGGAGCCCTCTGGACCTGTCCAGCTCATCGTAGTCGTTGGGACTTTATATTACTTCGTCATGTTTGGGCTTTGGTGCAGTTGTTCTATTTCCCCATTTGTTCCTATCTAGTGTCAGCCCATATATTCTTCTTAGTATCTTTCACTCGAATCTTTGAAAAAGTAGTTCATTGTGTTTTGTAAGTGTCCAAGTCTCACAGCCATAGCAGATTGCTGGTCTAATCACCGATTGGTACATTCTGACTTTTGGGGCTCGTGATAACAATTTCGACTTCACTGGTTTCTTCAGAGCGAAATAACACCTATTCCCAATCATCCCAATATTCCCAAGGAAGCACCCATTGGTGCTTCCTGCCACTGTATCAATATCGTCCGCAAAAGCCAATATCATTTGTGATTCACTGTTCTTGAAAATCTCCATGTTAATAATCCCCATTTTTATAGCCATAATCCAGTACGGCATTGCAGAGTATTGAGGACAGTCCATCACCTTGTTTTAGGCCGTTGGTCACTGTGAACTACGATCATCATCATCATCATCATCATCCAACGTGGTGTTGAGTCCACTGCTGGACATAGGCCTCCATTAAACTGCTCCACTGGGTTTTCACTTGAGCTGTTCTCATCCAGTGTCCTTCAATCCTCTTTATATCATCACTCCATCTTGTTGGTGGTCTACCCCTGCATCTTTTATCCGCCCTGGGTCTCGTTTGTTATTCTTATGGTCCACCTGTCATCCTTAAATGTCGCAACATGTCCCGCCCATTTCCACTTTAATGCTGTGATTCGTCGGATTATGTCCTGTACCCCTGTCCTTCGTCCAATTTCGGTGTTTCTGATACGATCTTGGATCCCAATACCCATCATAGCTCTCTCCATCCTTCTCTGAGCCACTTCCAATTTCTCCACGGTGCCTTTTGTCAAGGTAAGTGTTTCGGCGCCATACGTCATCACTAGCAGCACGCACTGATCGTATACTTTCCGTTTCAAGCTCATTGGAACGTTACTACCGAAAATATCTCTCAATTTTCCATATGCTGCCCATCCAAGACCGACCCTCCTCTGTAATTCCTTTATCTTACACATAGCTCGGTATTATTGACACATGTTTAGTCATATTAATGAGTTTCTTCGGTATCCCCCTACTCTCCATTGCAATCCATACACTATTACGTATAATTGTATTATAGGCTTGTCGGAAACCAATGAATAGCTGGTGCACGTCACTCGCATATTGTACACTTGGGATACAGGCTGAGGTACTGGCACAGTGCAGTGCGATGTCTAATATCTATTCATTTGTGTTAGTGCTATTAGCAAGTGGCGTAGGATATTTAAAGAATTTGATATATTTTTTTTTGTGTGAAGTACCTAAAATGAATTCAAAGAGTCGAAATATCTGATCAGCAAAAGACTGCAATTGAATTTCTACAGTAATGCTACGAGTTTGACAAAATCAAAGTTATTAAAGAAAATATAAATGTTAGCAAGAAAATAACATGTTTGAATGGCGTTAAAATAACCATTTTTTTTATTTTTTACTTATGGGTGGCCGTTGAGACTACAGAGTTTCCATATTTGTTCACACGCCGTTTAAACCATGTTTAACCTAAGTTGCCTAACCAATGCAACAGAGTGGGAACTGCCGTAACCCTTCGCCCATACCGTTTCAAAGGTCCATTGAAAAAAATACTGTGCCTCAATTTAATTCATTCGGGGACAGAAAACTGCGAGAAAGAGGTTGACAAAATTGTATTATAAATTATAGTGTAACGTTTATTCTAATTTATTTATACGTTTCATAGCACTACTTAATGCATTTAGTCTATTCCTCAACTAATTAATTTATATTACACACTTGACGCGCTAATTTATTTGTACACTTATCGCACTTTTTCACTCACGACGGCTTCTGGTCTACTATATCCTTCGACCACAGGCCCGTAATTATATATCCTCAATAATGTCTTTTCCAGAAGGGATCAAATAATTCTTTCTCTAATTGGACGTTTCCGAATTTTTCGAGAAGGTTTTTATGGTCGCGCTTTTTACTGAATTCTTCGAAGCGGTTTCCACTTTGAAGTGCGCCGACTTCGTCAGATAAGAAGGAGCACGCTTCACGCCGATGTTTACATGTCGCGTTACAAAAGGTTTTGAAAAAACCCCGGAACAATAAAAAGAAATTATTTCACTAAAAGATGAAACAGAGCAATTCGTTTTTCAAAATGACTATCAAACAGACACCCTTCTTATCCAAAATTTTTATGCGATATATAAGTGGTTACTTAATTAGAAAAAGTCTTAATAAACACTCATGTGAATCGTGCGAAACTTAATGCAAATGCCGCAAGTAGCTATGCTGTTAAAACCACTATATTTGTGAGTTAAAAGCATATCAAAACAACAATTTTAACAAGTTTGGAAGTTTAAAATGGCGATGTGTAACATCGTAAGACTTTCTTATATGGTCGGACCAAATATTCATGGCGACACTATTAAAGTGCCTTTTAGAAAAAAAGGTTTCAAATAAAAGTTGTACTCATTAGCGACGTCAATTCAAATCTAAAATTTTGTAATAATCGGAGAAGCCGTTTTGGAGAAAATTGAGAGAAACTGAGACTTCACAAGAGTAAAGGGCCCTTCGCAGAAGATCAGTCAAGATAACGAATAACGTTAATCAATAAGAATTGAATAGTAAAGTAAATATACAAGGCTTAGAAAAAAGTTGGAACAGTTTTTGAGATAATCCAAAGAAACCTAAAAATGACAAGAGTAAAGTGCCCTTTGGCCTTAACTGATTCCGACGAAATTTATACAGCCGCGAGTTTTCAGGGGGCCCAGCCTAAATACAAAATTTAAACTATCCACTATTTATAGTTATTGAGAAAACGTTGACCGCATACAGGCACATACATACATTCATACATACACACATTACACACATACACAGACATGTTTCAAAAAACATGTTTTTCGAACTCAAGGGACCTCAAAACGTTCAGGAATACCAATATCTCAAATTCCGAAAATCAGCACGATTACAATACTTTCTCTTATTATGTGAGTACCTACCCCATACATATGAGAAATTAAAAATGCTTAGCACAGATTTTGGTAACTTCGTTAGCAATCTAAATAACATTTTTGAGAAAAATTTCGAAAATTCGGCTACAAAAAATCATATTGCGAAAATTTTTCTGAAAAATGTAAAAAAATTGTACCTATATATGCACCCTTCCTCCAATTTTCCTATAGTGCACATAACTAATTTATTTATTACAGTTAGCAATACATACATTAAAACACATAAATAGAAATTTTTAAAATATGAACAAGAATAAAATGATTAACGCCATTTATAACATCTTTTAATTCAGAATAACTCTTTCATGTAATTAATTTAGTATTAGGAAATTTAAGCAACAATGAATCGTAGGTTGTACAATGTGATTTTCTAAAATAAATACATTTTGATAAGGTCCTTCTAATGTCGATATATACGCGTTTGGATTATTCATAACTTTGTAACGAAGCCGATTTTCGAGAGTTGAGAATAGACCACCCGCCGTACAGTCAATCGCGAAATCAAACCTATCTTAGATAGATGGCAGCCGACAAGGCACTGTTCAATCTACCATCGCTTAATCATCCAGACTAAATTTATATAAGCCAACCGCCCCCCTACGGCGTTCTCTGCCCGAGTTAATCCAAGGTGAGAACCAAGACTTGTTTATAGCAAGTCGATCCGTCTATCCGTCTATTGTAAACGTCACCGCCGTTAGTTATAAGCCGCCGAATTATTTGTTATTTGTGAGTGTACTTAAATTGTGCATTGTACCCGACCGATAGTCTTAAGCCGTCCGAGCTATTCGTAGTTATTCGTCTATTGTGAAAGCGTCCCCGACCGCTTGCTAGTAAGCTATACGTTAGCTGTGATTATAAATATAAGCTAGCTGTGGATGAACGTTTACTACATGTTAAACCGGCGGTTGTGAAAACGTCCGTTTTTCCAACCGCCCAGAATTAATTTTTCCGTCGTCGCGTTGAAGAAAAGTTAACTCCCGCCTGCCGTATTGTCTCTCTCACGCTCTCGCTCTCTCGATATGTAAAAGCCGCCCTACCGAATATTAGCCACTGCACGTTTTCCTATCACCTCCGTATTCAGCTATTTCTATTTTATTGTGAAATTGTTAGGATAATTTTCCGTTTTCGCATTTTCAGTATTAAGAGGGTTTTTCATAGCTCAGGTTCTAAATATTTGTAAGAGTATTTCCACTTTCCATTTCCGCATTTTCGATTTGTTAAAATAATTTCTTCTCTCACTGTTATTTAGAATACATTTTATTTCTCTCCAACTGTGATAATAATATTTTCGCATTTGTGTGTTTCCTTTCCGAAATACATAAATAATTGTAAATAAGTTTTTGCCCGATCCCCGTTCGACGACCTAGCGCCAGCAGGTGTTAGTCGTACGAATTGTGTTTCACTGCCGTTTGGAAATAAAATAATTTAGGATTTTCTATTTTTGAGCGTGTGTTTCATTTCTACAGAAAACCCTGGTAATCTCCTGAGTTACTCAGGCATAATCCCGAGGGAGAAAACCCTTAAAAATCTGGCGCCCGAGCAAAACCGTAAAATCGCCTCTTAAAACCCTTTACCGAACTCCCGAAATCCGTCCCAGCGCCAAATCTCCCCAAGTAACCGCACAAAGCGCGTTACAACTTTCTTACTTTATTCACAAATATTTTTTATTTACACTTTAACACTTTAATTCAGGTACCTGCATCCATGCAGTGCAACAGATATTGAATAACAACGTCTCACGAATTATCTGCGAAACGCACAAGGAACTTAATTTATCAATTAAAAAATGTAGAGTACGGACCTGTCGTATAGTCCGTTACAAATTTCCTGGCGATTTCCAGCTAGTCCAATGCCGTCGGGTAAACCTCCCTTATGACATAGACTTCGAATCCCTTCTAAGAAAACTGGCACTTAATGCACTTGTAAATTAGTATAAATATCAAGAATTATTTTCGTTCCAGAGGTATTGTACTTAACATCAGGTTGTAGTTTGTACCAGGGACGCACTTATATAATATAAGTATTTGAAGCTATTTTCGTTATATTTAGGGCTGTGTCTTTCCAGTCAAGTGTATATTAATATAGTGTATAATAATTATTAGTCACTAAAATTTAAAATTCTACTTTCTGAAACATCCAATAACTATTAGTTGGTTATAGTACTTCTTTATATATTTCTGTACGACCCATAGAGCCGACCCTGTCGCCCTTTTAGGCTAGGAAATCCCGTCCGAAATAACTTGCAACGCACTATACAGAGAGCGTATTGTGTAAACATTCTAGAGTCGGTCCTCAATTTTTATCCCAGGATACTGAAAGTTAAAGGTCCGAGGTCATTCATAGTCGCTTAATTTTCACTCTACATTCAATATTGTCATAACCTCCTGCTGCTTCTTTATTCTTGTGGTATGGTCTCTCTGTCCCTTCTTCGTAAATTATCCAAAAGTGGAAGGACGCTTTCACGCCCTTGTCGAACTTATCACTTGCGAAGCCGAATAAGCGTATGGCGATATAATTAAAATCCTCGTGTATGATTACAACCACCTACTTTCACTCGAGAAGAGATACTCGATATAGGATTTATTAAGGTCGTAATTATCTCAATTGCCTCACTTCCAAGTTTGGAGGCTGAGGGAAGTGGGCACACAACCACACCGGCCGCTTATACGTATAGGTATATCTCCAGAAAAATCCACCGAGACAATAACCTCACGTCACCCACTATAGTACTTACATTTCGAAAAGTGAACGGGCCGCTAATGAGAGTGTGGGAATCGATGAAAAAAGACGGGCATTACCGCAACTTCGACATCAGCACCTCGCGGCAAATATCAGGTTCGAGTTTATCTAAGGCACTAGAAACTTTCTCAATATACTTCCGATTGATATTCTTAAACTTAACTTCCTTTAACAAGCTGCAATTGTTCCGACCTCCGTTGGAAACCTGCAAGGGAGGCAGAAGCGACCGTCGCGTCACACTCGAATCTATAAATCGCAGCAGATGAAATAATGTAATATCGGCGGGAATTTCGGAAAGGAAATTGAGGAAAATTCTCTCGGTCGTTCAGATATAAAAATGCAACGTCGATGAAGCAGTCCATGTGGTTCTTATTGCCAAAGGCACGTTTCGGACAACAAATTTACAGATGCAGAAATTTTAAAAGCTCTTAAATACAGTAGAGGCCAGTGCAAAAATCAAATATATAGGATATCTTTCAATTAAGAAATTTTTGAAAACCATTTTTCGCCTTTCAAGATGGCCGTTATTTCAAAAAGGACCCTTTTTGAAATGGCAACATAGAATTTTATTTTTATAAATTTACGGTTCTCATAATTGCGGCGATTCCCATCTCGGCACAAGAAGCAGGTAAACGATAAAATTATACCCCAACTCGGCATACATCTAGGCAGGTACTCCATTCTACAATGCCAATCTCGGCATAGGGTGATGCCCATCTCGGCCCATATCTTACCATGTACTCTGTTTTATAGAGCCCAGCTCGGCACAGAAATTATTTGTGTATAACCCCATTACCCTCAGGTAGATTTTCTACTCATTCAACAGAAAATTCTGATGATGCCTATTAGACCTAGTGACTACATGTTTGATCCTTGTCCCCTTGCGTTTCCAACGTACTGTCGAGCGTATCACATGACGTTCACTCGTATAAGTCGTGCTGCGTATACTAGGTTTCCCAAATATTAGGAATTTTGCACAACAGTGAAATTACCTGTATTTTCGACAATACCTTATTATCAAGAAGGTACCTCCCTAGATTTATACCGTGTTGGGTTATTATTGTAGTGTGTACCTGCTGGACCCGCCGGGCATCATCCGTTGTGCCGAGATGGGTATATTAGAAGTGGATCGACAAGGTGTCGTAAAATTGACCGCAATAGAATGTGTCGAGATGGGATACACCCCATAATTGTAAACGCAAATGCTAACATATTTATGTTTCTCCGGTAGTTTTTCTTTTATTGGAAAATTAGGATATGTTGAAGCATAATGATATTGATTTCTAATTTGTATTTTGGAAACTGACTGAGATGAATAAAAATTTAGAAGGCATATTTGACATTAACAATCTTAATTAAGAAGCTAAATAAGTAATAGAAAATAGTCTTCATGGCATCAGATGCTTCAACTGATTTTGTCAAAACTCGGTTTTGAGAAAAAAAAATACCTATAGCAATTATGGCATTGTGGCATAATGGCAATTATGGCATTGGCTAATTAATTACCAGAGATAGATAGCAGTAATAGATTTACTATACGTGGTAATAGATTTGCCAAAAGCAAATATTTAAGGTATTTTTCAAATGATAAATTTTTGAAAACTACTTTTATCCCTTTCAAAATGGTTGTCATTTCAAAGAGGCTCCCTTTTTAGATGACGACATGGCATTTTAATATCATAAATCGACGGTCCTCTCAGTTGTAAACGTAATTGCCAGCATATCTTTAACATAACAGTCGCCTTGAAAATTAGAAATCAAATTTCTCACTGTTTTTCCTAGTTTATGGATAACCTTATACTATATAGCTAGCCCTACATAGCTTTCTACTGTATGTATCTATCTGAAGTTAATAATTTTGGTAATTTTTAAAAGACTAGCAATGTATAAGGTTTATAAAAGAGATATAGGAAATCAGCTTAATTATAAAAAAGGCTAAATATAAGAATTATATACCAATAGAATATTTGACGAGTACCTTGGTACTTTTCATGTTTCATAACTGGATTTGACGATTTATAAACATATCAAAAGTTTGCCATGCTCTAAATAAATTGCACTTCACTGTGCATTTTGTCTTTCAACGCGAACGCTATTGTTTCAGATCAAATTTTCGAACAAAAGGAATATCCACGTACGTTACGTTCGTGTTTTTTAAATTTTTTCCCTACCCGCCTCAGAATTCGAAACCTCATCTCTCGTACAGCCACACCATTGTAATTCCAAAACGAGCTGCAGGCGCCAGTATCTAATGTAAGCGATTGCATTAAATCCCGGCAAGTGCAACGGTGCTGTTGACTCCGCTTTTATAGGCATTGTTGATGGCCGTTGTAGTAAAAATTTATTTCCCAGAGAGATCGCGTGCAATAATAATTTTACAACGTTGACAAGTACATAAAACAATGAAGAGGATTCCCGATTATTGCCCGGTCTCATAATGCCCGTCCCGCAGATTAAATTAGACAAATGAGCGATTAAGCTCCCATCTATCACAGGTATCGACAGGTAATGGATTAAAAACTAATTGATAGACGTCAACGCGCGCGCGCGCGCACCGCGTATCCACACAATTATATTATAACGGATCCAAATATCAATTAAAATTAAAGTAGAGATGATAAATCAAACGCGCCGCGCAATAAATTCATCTCGTTATTCGGACAGTTCCTTCATTGAATATAATCAATTATGTTGGGTACTCCTACGCTGTTGCATAGCGTACGTACGTGTGTACGTGTACCTGTTCCGTGATTAAACGAACAAAAATTAGCTTGTCACAGAACGGCTAACTAATTGACGACGTGCCTGTGATTTACCGGCGGACGCCTTCTTAGCCGTGATTAGATTTGGGGCCCGCGGATAGGGGATCAATCATTTTCCGTCGAGGTTTACTTAGTGGCTTACTAGTAATCTTATTTCATGAAATTTCGAAAATAAATCACCGCGACTCGAAAAGTATTGACAGTTTACAGGTGAAAGTCGTGGATACTATTGTTTTCGAATAACTACACAAAAGTTATTTAAACACTTCGTTAAGAATCCAACACTATTTATAGTCCGAGGGAACTAGCAAAATTTTGTGCAAAATACGGACGAGGCCTGTTTTTGCAGGAATCTGTTCTAAACAATATATGCGCACGCATAAAAAGGTGTGGAAAAATTGTTAGTATTAACAAATTATGGTGAAAAAAATCGAGGTTCTTTTGTTTTTTTTTCGGCTGTAACTTCACTCCTATAGGTTTTCGATAAAAACTTTCTTATCAAAAGTTGTTCATAATTAAATTTTCTATAAGAAGGGAGCGATACGAATCCCAAAATTTCACGGAAAATGACCATGTCTTGCAAAAATGGGATAATTTTCGATTAACATTTTAAGAATCTACATTCACTCCAAACCAGTCGAATCTTCGTGAAATAGTATAGTATTATACTAGTTTGATAAGACGGAGTATCGTCACACGAGAGTTTTAAAGCACGACGAGCAAAGCGAGGAGTGCTTTAATAGAACGAGTGTGACAATACGTCTTATTAAACATGTGTAATATACTATTTTATCTACTTTGCTTTATTAATTTATTAAATTTTTTCGTATTACACTAGGGAATTTTGCGTGGGTTGGTTACACTGACGTCACTGACATGGACGTTTCGTATTTGAATTTGGAAATCTAGTAGCCCTGGGACAAATTTAATAACTACTTACTTACGTGCGCGAAATCAAAAATGTAGAATTGACCTGTGCGCCCCCAGAAATACGCAAAACTGCTCAATAAATTTATTGAAATACTAATAATTTAACCTTGACGTCTACGCATGGCTCCATGACAGGCTGACGTACCAATCTAACAAAACTAAAAGTTACCAAAAGTAGTGTAATAATATGAATATTATTACACTACTTTCGGTGTAATAATGAGATCATTAGTAACGCAAAGTAGATAAGAGAACATTTTTTATAGTACTTGAAGCTCCCTTAAAGCTGTAGCGATCGGTGCAAAGGGAGAGCAACAATTAATTTGTTGCTTAAAAAAAGTGAAAATTTCAATTGAATGCCAAACCCTAAATATTTAATAAAAATACTTGAAAATTTATGAGCTTATAAAGAGATGACACCTTTATGGTGTAAGATTGTCAAAATTCGATTTTTGTTTTAGTTTTGTACAGTTTTACAGCATTTTTTTAAATTTGCAAATTAGAAGCTTATAATTAAATTCTAGTAATTCTAAATAAAGTAAATTCTAATAAATAGTATCTCGGGCAATTTTCAATATTTCCCAATTCTAAAAAAGGGAATGAAAGTTATTTCCAAGAGTTCCAACTCGCCGTTTTTAAAAGCTTTTACTCTGAAAATTGAGAAAGTTATAAAGGTTTTATTTTGAGTTACCGTAACAGCCCTGTTTATTAATATTTTTACCTTTTACCAAAGCTATTTGAAAGCTTTAGGTTCTGACTATTTCCGTATGAATTTTAAATATTTAATAGTATATATTGTTGTAATTGTGAATTTATTAGGATATTTTAAAATGCTCTTTACTATCTTTCAATTTCTCATTATTGTTATTAGTTGTTATGATTTTCGTGTCCCTTTTCAACTTATTAATTACTAGTAGCGTCCAGTATTAGTTCTTTTAAATTCTATGTATATTACCACAAGAATATTCTGGTTTTATATAGAGACAAAAAACCTTTAGTGCTTATATTGCTATTAGATCAATGTATTGCACATAGTAAATATCGGGTGTTTTTTTAAATTTCACCTCATAGTAGGCTGTGGATAGTGTTTGTGAATGCGCCTTACTAAAAAATGTCAAAATTGACATAACCTCATTTTTTTAATAAAAATTGAAACTGTTCCAATCAGTTACTAGTGTCTTGAAAAAGACAGCTCACTCATCTACGCCTAATTAATAGAGGCAAGCTGTCTTTTTCAAGACACTATTAACCGATTGGAGCATTTTCAATTTTTATTAAAAAAGTTAGGTTATGTCAATTTTGACATTGTTTAGTAAGGCGCATTCACAAACACTATCAACAGCCTACTATGAGGTGAAATTTAAACAAACACCCGATATAACTTCTATGCAAATATAGACCATACGAACGGTCTGGTACAGTTTCTAAAGCTGTTAATGCATGCAATATAAGCTCTAAAAGACAGTTTTCTTAGATGAAAGTATTATTGATACACCATGTAAATATAGATTGCTAAATTATACAATTTAAAAAAAAAGGAAATGTTTAGTGGAAACTTATGTGAAATTGTATTTTATACACTCGTTGTATTAAAGCACTCCTCGTTTCGCTCGCCGTGCTTTAAAACTCTCGTGTGGCAATAATCCGTCTTATTAAACTAGTATAATATAACGTACTATTTATTCTTGTTTATACTTTCATCCAAGCCAAACCAAACCAACCTAACCTTCCCGACCGCAGTAGTAGGCCCAGAATCGTTTCCGTGACGGATTCTCTCGTTCCGTGTTCCTTGTAGATCTCAATCCAAGAATCCAAGATGTCTACTGTCTGTTACGTTTAAGAGCAAATTTCATAATGAAAAATCTCGGTTAATAGACGAAATAAAGTATTTACCATACTCAGGTAGGTTCTTCGTTAGCTACACGCTGCTTTCTGTTGATATAATTTTTTTTATTGTACAGTGAAAGCATTTACGACCTGCAATCTTTGCCACCGCCTACCATTGGAGATTAATAGTTTCTCTGGGCATTTTGCTTCAATTTTCATACCTTCCATACTTTCAACAAATTCACATACCTTTTCACATTTTTGTGATTTCACAATTTTACATTCACATAGGGTAGATGATTCCTCTACATAATTAGTAGTTCCTCTTGTGCTGGATTAATATTCTTGAATCCTGGAGGAACTGGAACCACATGCTGCTATTTACCTTTGGAGTTTAATATTTTCTCTGGACAACTTTTCCTTCATTTTTCATAACTTCCATTCCTTCAACAAATTCACATACCTTTTCACATTTTTTGTGATTTCACAATTTTACATTCACATAGGTTAGATAATTCCTCCACATAATTAGTAGTTCCTCTTGTGCTGGATTAATATTCTTGAATCCTGGAGAAATTGCAACCACAAGCGGCTATTTACCTTTGAAGATTAATATTTTCTCTGGGCATTTTGCTTCAATTTTCATACCTTCCATTCCTTCAACAAATTCACATACCTTTTCACATTTTTTGTGATTTCACAATTTTAAATTCATATAGGTTAGCTAATTCTTGTACATAACTATTAGTTCCCCTTGTGGTGGATTACTATTCTTGAATACTGAAGAAACTGGAACCACAAGCGGCTATTTACTTTTGGAGATTAATAGTTTCTCTGAGCATTTTGGTTCAAATTTCATACCTTCGACAAATTCACATACTGCAGAACGAACAAACTTCAAACTCCAATTAGAATCATAACATGGAAGCCTCGGAGGTGCATCCCTCTTTGAATCGTTATACGTCCCGTGATCGACTCGCTGCGCTCCTAGAATTTTTATCTCGTCAAAGGGAATCTCATTCGTATTAATAAACTCGGTTATGGGAGAAATTTAATAGAAGGAAAACCCCCGATACACGCGCATGTAGGACGATATTACTCCACGGTAGGGACTCGAATGCGAGATATCGACTAACGTCGTTCCAAACAACGGATCCAATTTTTCCCGTTGCCGAGTTATACTAATGTACTTTTTTGCCGTCAAGGCTTCTGTATGTTATTTGTTATTGTCGCTGGATAAAGCTGCGCCGTGGAAGAACCCAGGGAGGACGAGAGATAACGAGGGAAAATCTTTTTTCTCGGCTCGTGGTGCTCCGTCAACGTCATCGTTAGAATTTTTAGGTGTTTCTATTAAAACGTTGGATATTCGTGCCTATTTTGCATACAGCTGGGGGAGGTTTCCGTTGAGTTATGGTAGCGGTTTTTCATGCACTTCGGTCGGCGGATTCGTCATCCACATATCACAGAAATTTTGGTAGAGCCAAAGACCAGTTTTTGGTGTTTGGTGCCATCTGGTGTTTCAATTGAAATAAATTGAAAATTTAAAAGTAATACATAATGTTTTTTATTAACTTATTGAAAATACATTAATTGTAACTGAATATGAAGAAACAACATTAATATTCGTTTCTAGTCATTGTTTTGTTTCATGTAATTTCCTTGTCATATTTACCTGGACCGATTTTGCTAATTTTTATCTTGAAATATTTGTGGAAGTTCAGGGAAGGTTTAAGTGACGAGAATATAAATAATAAGTAACGAAAATACTAAAAAAGGTACGTTTTGTAATTTGACATTTGTAATCTTGTCTTGTCTTGTCTTATTAAGTTAACGTCTCTTTTTCGCTGCTGTGGCCAATTTGGACGGGACCTACAGTTTAACGTGGGCTCCGAACCACGGTCCTCGAGCACGGTTGTACCCCCTTAAGGCTCTCACCCCAGTTGATCCACTCCGTGCTCTACCGACTCAGGGTGTGTGTATCCTAGTCCCGCCCTCCTACAGGATATCCGATCCTATCCGGCCTGATTACCGGCGTGAATAGGAACGGGATTTTGGATACATTTTACACACTTCCCGCAACACACACACAACATCCATGGATTACGTGGGATTCGAACCCACGACGACAGTGATCGCCTGACTCAAAGCCAGAGCCTAAACCACACGACCACCGCCGCCCCACATTTGTAATCAAACAAATGAAAGTAAAGTGTCAGTTGGCTGTCAGATAAAGACGATTATTAAAATCTGTCATCAGTTTGTCAGTACGCGAGAACTTTATTGATTTTAAAATGCCAAGAAGAAGACGACATGACTTAGGTCGTCGAAGTCAATCAAATGTACGACGAGCTACCTCACGTGCAAATCGCACTGACGACCAGCGAGAGACAGATAATAATAGCATTCGTATTGGTATGACAGAATTGCGTTCAACAGTGATTTATTATGAAGTAGATAGGCTTAGAATGGAACGACTTCGGGCACATCAAGTACAACAGCAGCGAGCACGACATAATGAAATAGAGCGATTCCGGAGACGCAGTGTTCCTGTAAACCTAGAACGAGTAGCATTCCACTACGACCCGGAAATAGATTATTGTGCCGACCAATCCGTAACGGTTGGAGAAATGACAGTCATTTGTCAATATTGTAAAGCGTTAAAATACAGAGGTGAATCTTGTGCTGGTGGTAAAATAAAATTGCCACAGTTGTTCCCACCGCAAAATCCATTACGCTCATTAGTTTCTGGGGTAGGAAATGACTAAACATTTCTTGGCCAACATCCAAAAATATAATAATTGCTCTCAAATGATGTCGTTTGGTGCAACGCATATTGTACAGGAAAATTTCATGCTCACTTTCAAGGTAGTTTTTGATAGATAAATTATTTATTAAAAATTTAAAAAGATAATATACAATTGCAGATACAAGGACAGTTTGCGGAATCAGCTTGGAATTTTGTATTACAGTATTACCCATGACCTCAAAATCCTCATTATGGTACTCCCCAGTGAATGACAAAAGAGGAAATTATTTAGGTAAATGGATTTCGGAACTAAATTTAACAATTTTTAATAACAATAGCCAAATTCACACTTTTGAAATAAATAATAAAAAATCTTATATCGATCTAACTTTAGGAACCTATAAAATTACAAAATTCTTAGTAAACTGGCAGATCTCGAGGACTGATTATATAACTGGCCATAACCCCATTTCGTTCGAAATGTTGGATAAAGTATATGATAATATTAGTACCTATAAAATTAACTTTTTTGATATAAATGGTTTTTTAAATGACTTTGACAAAATTTGTAGTAACACCAATCATGAAAACATCAACCTTTATGATTCTATTAAAAAATGTACTAAAAATAATACTACTAGTACCTTGAACACTTACCAAAAACAACCATACTGGTGGAACTACCAAATTGATCAATTACGAAGAAAATCGGGAAGACTTCGAAGACATTTATCTAAATTAAAACGTAAAAATCTTGACTTTTCCTATATAAAAACAAGGTATAAAGAATCAATCAAAGAATTAAAAAAAATAATTTCTCAAAGTAAACGAAATCACTGGAAAATTTTATGCAACGAACTCAACGAAAATATCTGGGGCGACGCTTACAAAATTATTGTTAAATATACAAAAAAATTTAAAATTTTTAGTTTACCAACTACTCATAAATTAAATATAGCTAGAGATCTGTTCCCAGTAATTCCGCAAAATTGGATTAGAAATGATAAATATGTAGGAGATGTCCCCCTTATAACCCAAGACGAAATTAATAAAATAATACCAAAATTCAAAATTAATAAAGCTCCCGGCCCAGATCACATCCCAATAGAAGCGGTTTTAAAAGCATACAAATCTCATCCCGATCTTTTTATAAATCTAGGAAATGAAATTTTACTGTTCCAAAAATTCCCAACTGAATGGAAAACAGCAATACTTCATCTAATCTGGAAAGGTAAACTAAACAACACAACCTCCTCGGCATATAGACCTATATGTCTCCTAAGTTCAGTCAGTAAATTTTATGAAAAAATAATAAATGAACGTATAAATAATTTTTTAGAGACAAATAATCTTTTATTTAAATTCCAATTTGGTTTCAGAAAAAATAAATCTACAATTTCGGCAATAATGAAAGTCAAACAATTTATTAAAAATTGTAAATCAAATCTTTGTGTATTAACAACTCTAGACGTCAAAAATGCTTTTAATTCGGCCTCTTGGAAATACATAATTAAAAACATGAAATCCAAAAACATACCCAAATATTTAATAAACTTAATTGAGGATTACTTTTCCGACCGTAAAATCTCAAATTTTGGCAAAAATAATTTTGAAATTTATACGGGAGTCCCTCAAGGTTCCGTTTTAGGTCCCACTCTTTGGAATATTCTCTTTGATAAAATTCTAAATTTAAAATTCGGTAAAAATGTACAACTGTTTGCATTTGCGGACGATCTGGCTGTCCTTGTACAAAGCGATACGCCTCGACATCTAAATTACCTAGTAAATAAAACTATATATAAAATTTCCACTCAATTAAACAAAATTGGATTAAATTTGGCAGTCGAAAAAACTGAAGCTATCATCTTCAAAGGTTTAAAATTTAAACACCGTATTAAATTCAAAATCGGAAATAAAACTATTAATCCTTCTTCAACTATTAAATATTTAGGCGTATTTCTTGACGAAAAACTAAATTTTAAATTTCATATTGAACAAACATGTAAGAAAGCAGAAAATAGGCTGACCAAACTTGGGAGTCTAATGCCGAACATTGACGGCCCAAGTGACAGAAAAAGAATTCTTTATATTTATACCATTAATTCTATATTATTATATGCTTCTCCCGTCTGGGAAGAGGGTATAAGGTTTAAAAAATATAAAAATCTCTTAAACTCTACAATTAGAAAATGTTTAATAAGAGCTGCTAGTAGTTACAGAACTGTCTCTTTAGTAGCTCTTGAAATTATCTGTTGTTTTCCTCCGATTGATCTACAAATGGCTGAAAGAACACAAAATTTCCATGGAAAAAATAAAACTATTTCGAAACAAAACACATTACAAATTTGGCAAAATTCTTGGGATAATAATACCAGTAAAGGTCAATGGACTAAGAAACTCTTACCTCTTATTAAACCGTGGTTCACATGCAAGTTTCGTAAAACAAATTATTTCTTCACCCAATTTCTATCAGGTCACGGTTCTTTTGCAAAATTTACACACAAAATTAATAAAACTCCAACAGATTTATGTATGTACTGTGGAGAGGTTGATGACGCCGAACACACTATTTTTTACTGTTGGAAATGGACTGCGGAAATTTTGGAATTAAATCTATACCTAAAGATAACAATTACAGCTGATAATATTATGAATACAATGTTAACTTCAAGCAAGAATTACATCGCTATTTTCAATTTTATAAATGATGTTATGAAACAAAAAGAATCTGATGAAAGAATCACACAAAATTTAAATTTGAACCCTTAAAAAAAAGTTATATTATCGTTATTATTATCATCGTTTATATTTAAATATATTTCTTCTCGTTATATTTTTATTCCTAATTACTATCTAAATCCTATTGTTATTGTTATCATTGTTAAATTATTCACCTCATCATTATTAATTGTTATATATTTTCTCCCTCTATTGCCTTAATTTATACACTTTTGGCTATATTCTTATTTTCAAAACCAAACCTGACGTCAACTTTTTGTGAAATTACGAAATTTTAAATATTCCTTTGGATTTAAATACTTAATACTATGTGTCTTTGAAGATTATGTTCTCTATGAGAGCTAGCCAAAGACATATAGTAACGTCAGAAGACAGGGTTTTTTAGTGGGTAACCGAACGTGGACCCCCACAGTGTCAAGTGCGGTGGATATTACCATTTCTGATTGATTATATAATCTCATTAAATGACAATATCCATCTCACTTTTCCTCCATAAACGAGTTTTCCCTGTATAAAAAAAAAAAGTATTACCCATGACTACCAATACAACAGTACGAATGTATGAATGTAGGGTTCTCCCTCGAAAGTTATGCACTCCGCTTTACGTTACACAAGCTGGGCAACGGAATTATCAAAATACCTAACTTCAATCAAATATTAAGGTCCAAATAAGCATTATCAACTAATTTAATATTTAAAGAACATGTATAAATATTTTGAAATCTCCGTTTTTCTGTTATATTCTAACAAAGATTTCTAAATTCTGATGCATTAGAGTAGTCTTGTATTGCACTAATGTATATCACGTGTAGGCCTTTGAATTTCATTTAGAGTTGCTCTATTTTACTATCCATGGTAAAAATTTTTCATCATTTTTTTATTAATTTTATTTTTATTAAAATTTTAAAATATAATTTTATCATATTCTATTTTTTCTGTTTAGAAATTGGTACTTATTAAATAATCTTTAATCAACATGTGTATTATTAAGAGTCCTATATAACATCTATGGATTTTCAACCATATTTTGTTGAACTTAACTCTACTTTTTTCTTCTTACAACAATTAGAACCGATTCTATTCCATCCATTTCTCAAGTGAATACTGTTTTGGGATCTTACCTGTTATCTCACGGCCATACGATAATAAATAAACAGAAACGCTCTTGTTTCTATCGGTGCGCGATCTTGCAGCGTAATTATTACAAGTGTTGCAAAAAGGAGAAATTACACAAGAACTATTACGCCAACAATAGCGGTACAGTTCTCGATTGCCTTGCGGCTCGAAAACGGTCGCCGTGGACTTCTCACTACTTACTGACTTTTCTTTTAACGTTAAGTTGAGAAAGTTCGGTGAACGCGGATACAAAATAGTATCAAGGCTCTTAAGCTCCTTAAGATTTTAGAAATATTGAGAGCACAACCTTTGTACGTATTGTCACGCTTCGGAGCCTGATGGGTCCTGAGGGGTGGTCGGTTTGGGGGTAGTTGCTCAGAAGCTGAGGTAAATCAAACTAACTACATTTATAGGGTCTACTAAGAAAGTGGTGTACAGGGGGTGCGGTAATTAATCCAGCACTAAAAACTTTAATTAGTGAAGAGAGAGGGAGAGATGTTAAACACATCGAGCAGACGCAAAGTAATTGATAAGTAACACTTGAGGAACATAAAGGGAACAAAGTAAAGGTAATATACAAAATGGTGAATTAGCTAGTGGTTTCTTATGGATCTAGTGTACAGTTTATTTAACACCTTATTTATTTGCGTCGATTGTTTTGTACTACTCACATTGGCGGTCAAATTTTGTCGACTTTAATAAACGAAAGTGTGGAGACAAAAAATTCCTTTTGATGCTTAAGTTATAGAAATTCACGTTTTACCACTGGCCTAATTACCTGGCCCAAATATTGTCATGTGTACGTATCAGTACATGAGTTCCAGAATAAAAATAGTTCTATCACAAAATTTCACAAACCCCATAAATCTTTAAATGGAATCTCAGAGACTATATGAATCTCACAAACGATTAATATTCATTTACGTTTTGCTAAAAGTCAAAAAATGATTTCAAAAATATTTTCTGGAACAAATCTACATGAGAAAGTTGACTGGTTGAAGTATCGAAGAAAGCCTTTTAAACAAGAAATTTCTGATTTGAAGGGATACCTTAAGGTCATATAGGACCCACAATCAACCTAGATTTCAAGCTACAATAAGCGACAATTAAGAGACACGAGTGCAATAATTGTAAAACACAATTTGTTTTTACCTTCTTACCTGTTATATTCTAGTCTTTGTGTTATTTTGAGATGGATAACATTTAGAGTTTTCTTCTAAGACCCTAAAATTATTACATGACTTTCCTAAATTTTTTTAAAATTTTTTTTGATTGAAAATCTCCCCTTCCATTCCTCCACTCCAATGATTACACTGTTTGTATCAACTTATTTGCACTTTAAGTTTTCTTTATATTAAAAACGTATTACAATAAATCGATGAGAAGCAAGATAATAATCATAAAATACCTGTTCAGGACCTATATATCAATTATTGAAAATAAGGTGTTTACGTGGATATCATGGCGTAGCATTTATTACCGTTTAACGATGGCAATTTCTCTGTAGCTATACCTGTATTTTTTCTCTGCTTTTATCTTTGTGCCTTGTCAATAGTAATGAAAGATAAATGTGGACAATTAACACATAAGACATAAAACAACCAAGGAATATTAAAAAAGTGGCAGACACCTAAAAATGCCTTCAAGGCAAAAATGGCACCACTTACTTTTCAGCCTCTACTATTATACATTTAGCGGTGTATATTTTATAGGACTTGATTGGTCGATAAATAAGATTTTAATGGTGCTTACAACTTTAAAATTTATTTAGGTAGACCTTTCTAACTTTTCGTTAGTAAAACAGTCGGTAGTTATATATATTTCCATAGAAACTATGTATTCCTTAAATTGTGTTGTAAATGTCAATTACTTAATACAAGAAGTAATGATTATCAGAGACGTTAACAATTATTTTTTCTTCCTATTAGAGTGATAGGACTTACACGAAAATTACCGAAAAATACCAAATAAGTGAATGTTAAGAAGAAATGAAGATCGCAGGTTGCAGAGTAATTTGAATTGTTAATAAGTAAAAAGTTGCCCATTAGTTACTACAAGCTTTTAGCAAGTACTTTGAATTAAATTAATTATTTTCTCTGTAACATAATAGCAGAGATCCCGTAGAATATATCTCGTCAATATAAGATACCTCTCCGAGCACTTCCTGATGCCACACATATGTTTAAACGTACAACTACACGGGATAAAGGTTTAGAATATTTTATAAACTATTAAAAGGTCTCATAGGGTGGTATTCAGAAAAGTTCCTTAAATATTTCTTAACTTAAGTGGTTCCTTAAGTCCGAATTTGTATTCAGAAACCTTCCTTAGCAGAAAGAAATCTTAACTTAAAATAATTCCCAAGTATTTCTTAAGTAACGTCATTCTCCCACTTAATTCCATTCCTGAATCCTCCTTAGTAAAGTTTTGTCTTACATTTAAAAAATACTTAAGAAATATTTAAGGTAGCTCGATAGGTACCTTAAGTATTCCTTAGCCGAAACATTGAGGTTAGGTCGATGAAAGTAGAGGTTATTTCGTTATTTGTTTTGAAGATGTTTGAAAATGAGAACGACGCTTTCGATGACTATCGGAGAATTGGGCGATATTAGTATGAGAATGATGATTTCGATGAGTTTCTCGAAAGAATTCATCGCCCAGTACGTGCCCGAAGGTATATTAGGGAAACGCCTTTCTTTGAATTGGACGAGTTCGAATTTAAAAAGCGCTATCGATACAAAAGAGTGTGTGGTTAATGTCATTTTCCTTTTAATAACACAAATCCCGGAGGTACAAGATCAACGAGGAATGCCCCTTACTCCTTTAGAACAACTTTCGTCACAACAGAGTCCAGTCAGAGTGCAGTTACCACATCCGAACGTTTGCATTCAACAATGCTGCAATTCCTTGCCACCAGCTCCTTAAGCAACGCCTTCTCACTGAGGGTAAAATTAATCCTTCTCTTCTCCATTTCAACGTCCTCTAACTTGAAGCGCACGATTCAAAATGAGTAGAAAATGCAGTGGGGACTTTATACCTACTTACAATTACCCACATCTCTACCCTCTAGAACTGGTACTGTTCTTTTAAATTTACTGAAATGACCATCGCTATCATTTAACTCGTCTTTCCCCTATTCTTCTAAAGTAGTCCTTTATGTGTATTTCTCTCTCGTTAATGTGGTTTGAACACTACCTGTTTCCTAATACTTTTTACTTTTAAATATCTTTATTAAGCGTCATCTGCAACATGTGTGCATATGTTACAATATCATCTTGTGCTACATCTAATGGTCCTAGCATGCTGGTGAGGGGGAAGGCTGCGGCTTTCTCGATTCCTCCGGTGGTGGCTGCCAATTCTGGTTACGGTCACAGGAAACCACAAAAAACCGTGACTCAGCCATGTATGTAGGCCCGTTTCGTCCTGGTCATCACCGGGCCATCGTCATCTTTGGGGACTGGGATCGGCAAGCTCCTTCTTGAGTTTGTCCTGCTAGGGGCTCCTGCTGGGCCCCTGCTCGCTCCCGGGAAGTTTCCTAATACCTTTACCACCTGTCCCTTAAATAACCATATTCCCTTCAATACACGCCCGTCGTTTGGCATTATCTATTTATCTAGGGCACCAAATTAGGTGTATATTTTGATGAATGTAGTTAATGAGGAAGTTAAACTTCCTCATTTAACTTCTTTACCCAGGCTGAAAGCGGAAAATTTTACCACCGAAAAAATGAAATTTCCACCTATAAACATTATCTATTTATCTAGGACACAAAATTAGCTGTATATTTTGATGAATGTAGTTAATGAGGAAGTTAAACTTCCTCATTTAACTTCTTTATCAAAGCTGAAAGCGGAAAATTTTACCAACGAAACACTGAAATTTCCACTTATAAACATTATCTATTTATATAGAACACAAAATTAGCTGTATAATTTGATGAATGTAGTTAATGAGGAAAGTAAACTTCCTCATTTCCCTTCTTTACCAAGAATGAAAGCCGAAAATTTTACCAACGAATAACGGAAATTTCCACCTATAAACATTATCTATTTATCTAGGACGCAAAATTAGCTGTATATTTTGATGAATGTAGTTAATGAGGAAGTTAAACTTCCTCATTTAACTTCCTTATCAAGAATGAAAGCGGAAAATTTTACCAACGAATAACTGAATTTTCCACCTACAAATAATATCTATTTATCTAGGACGCAAAATTAGCTGTATATTTTGATGAATGTAGTTAATAAGGAAGTTAAACTTCCTCATTTAACTTTTTTATCAACGCTGAAAGCGGAAAATTTTACCAACGAAAAACTGAAATTTCCACCTATAAACATTATGTATTTATCTAGGGCGCAATATTAGCTGTATCTTTTGGTGAATGTAGTTAATGAGGAAGTTAAACTTCCTCATTTAACTTCTTTATCAAGGCTGAAAGCGGAAAATTGTACCAACGAAAAGCTGAAATTTCCACTTATAAATATTTATCTATTTATCTAGGACACAAAATTAGCTGTATATTTTGATGGATGTAGTTAATGAGGAAGTTAAACTTCCTCATTTAACTTCTTTACCCAGGCTGAAAGCGGAAAATTTTACCACCGAAAAACTGAAATTTCCACCTATAAACATTATCTATTTATCTAGGACACAAAATTAGCTGTATGTTTTGATGAATGTAGTTAATAAGGAAGTTAAACTTCCTCATTTAACTTCTTTATCAACGCTGAAAGCGGAAAATTTTACCAACGAAAAACTGAAATTTCCACCTATAAACATTATCTATTTATCTAAGACACAAAATTAGCTGTATATTTTGATTAATGTAGTTAATGAGGAAGTTAAACTTCACATTTAACCTCTTTATCCAGGCTGAAAGCGGAAAATTTTACCAAAGAAAAACTGGAATTTCCACCTATAAACATTATCTATTTATCTAGGACACAAAATTAGCTGTATATTTTGATAAATGTAGTTAATGAGGAAGTTAAGCTTCCTCATTTAACTTCTTTACCAAGAATGAAAGCGTAAAATTTTACCAACGAAAAACTGAATTTTCCACCTATAAACATTATCTATGTATTTAGGACGCAAAATTAGCTTTATTTTTTGATGAATATAGCTTCAGTTAAACCCTTTATACATAAGAAAGGTGTCTAATCTTAGTTTCGTGTTTTTTACCTGGCAGTTGAGGTATTATTCAAAGGTTTATTCGGAAAAATATATCAATATTTTGATGATCCCAATTAAAAATTTACCAACACCTAATTATTAACGAATTTCATTATGATATACTTGAATTTCTGTTTGGTTTGCCACGAGTTTTCGTGTGAATTCTTTCCTTGGCGGCGGTTTTCGTACTCCCAGTCGTCTTTTTTTAAATTAAATCGCACCGCCACTTTTAAGTTTCCGCGCGATGAGGCACGTCCAAGCAATCTGCGGTTAAAATGCACTCGTAATGCTAATTGTTACTGATTAAACCTGCAAACGGAAGAAACACACGACTGCTAAATAAGAAATCGGAGGAATCCTCTTTTTGTCCCATGTACGACTGCAATCCTTTGTTTTGTAAAACATTTCGTTTGTCGCTGAATTGTATTTTAGTGTGACTGCAATCAGTTTCAAGTTTTTAGAGGTTAAGATTTCATTCCTTTAAGTCAGAATTAAGTGATTTATAGACTGTCTATACTATTTTTATGTTTAGAGGATAGACAATGGCGCATGACGAACTATTCCAAGAATCCATTATAGCATGACAGAAATTGAAGCAGATTTTACGACTTTGTAAAACTTTGCAGATTGTGTAAATTAAATTAAATAAAATTTGTTTTAACTTGGGGAATTGTTAAATTTTCGCCAAATTAACAATGGAGCAGTAATAGTAAGTAGTACATCTTACAACTGGAAAAGCTGTAGAGCACTGGAAACTGCTGATCAACCTGTTCAACACTTTAAACTAAAAACAGTGAATAAGTAAGTATGTTTAGCAATTTTCCTACTTGTAACTCCATTTTCCTACTTTGTAACGCCATTTTCGGAATTGTCGAATTATCTCTAGCGACTTGTTACACGAAAGTGTTAATAATTCATAAATCTGTGATTTTGTAAAAACCGTCATGGTCACTGTGCCAATTTGTCTAATGCTAATTGGACATGCATAGCGCGACTGTTTAGATAATCAGAAAATCTTAAAAATTAAATTTTACGATTTTCCAATTTAATGCAAATTTTCGTATAGTCCAGGCACCTGAGATAAAAAATCCTGGAAAATGGATAAGCAGTATAGAACTTTTTCTTTGCAAAGCTTTAGGAAAAGCTGTCTCCATGAAAATATAAATACGCGCCAATCTATGATCAAATATGTTAATTCTTTAATCAACAAATATAACCTTACTATAAAGTAACCTTTTTAAACTAAACTTTTTAAACAAATTTTAGATTAATTTAGATATTTATTTAATAAACCAAAATTTGAGGAACCTGGAAAAATGCCCTATACCTATAATAAGCTTATGTCATTATATAATATCTTAATATCGTATAAAACACGTTAGCATTACTGGACATCAAGAATCTTAAATATTTTTAGTAATAATTTACCTTCAATACGCTTATTAAAGTTTTAAGGGCTTTTTCAAACACTGAGATATCGTAAGAATTACTTATTTTAGACGTCGTCTATACGTTATACAGGCTTAAATTGGATTCAATAAAAATCCAAAAAAGTGGCCTTCTCAATGTTATACTAAGAAGTACCGAAATTGCAATAACTCACAATTTAAAAAACATATGCAAATATGTTCTTTAAATATTGAGATAATGAGTATCAAAGTCAAGACCCGGTTACGATGACTCTATGAGATACTTAAACAAAGTACAAAGCATACATTACTCAGATTTATTAGTGGAACGTTGCATTATGATTAGTTGTTAAACAAGCGAATTACAGCGATGTTAATGTAGCGAAATGTATTTTCAGCGGTCATTGTCCCAACATGTATAAATCAATTTACATAATTGTTTTTTATAAAGTGTGTTTTTGTTCATTCAGACAATTAAACCAGTAATTCTAGTTATTTGAAGATAGTCAAATCCTAAGCAAAAGTATAAAACGATGATGATGTATGAAATAACTAATACAAATAATGCTACAATTCCGTAATATGCGAATCTTAAAGATTCTTGTATCTTGTAAATTACTCATGGCTGTATTTTGGATAATGTTCCGTTTGATGTACCGAAAATAATATAATTTGAGTATTTTCCGAATTCTGTGCTCTATTTTTACGGACAGATTGACATTCTCCTGACTATAAACTACTTATGGCTTAAGGGAGTAAACCCACAAATCTGGCGCCCAAGCAAACCGTTCCGCCAATTCTTAAAGTAACCAACCCCTTCGTCCGAGTCTCGTCTTGGACGCTACAATGTAACGAGTATAAAGTATGTTTAGAGGTTAATTTTTACCTTAATAAGAAATTTTAACACTTTAAAGAGTCGGGAAAATTGAATACTATATAGTGACGGTATAATGGTCTATTGATTTGACTACGTAGGAACTTATTCAAGTATTACACCAATATTCTGCATATTTTGTGATGTATGTACTTTCAAAATTCTGTGCTCTATCTTCACGGACAGATTGACATTCTCCTGACTATAAACTACTTGTGTCTTAAGGGAGTAAATCCACAAATCTGGTTCCCTAGCAAACCGTTCCGCCAATTCTTAAAGTAACCAACCCTTTCGTTCGAGTCTTGCCTTGGACGCTACAAGGTATTGACGCTATAATGGTCTATTGGCTTGACTACGTAGGAAATTATTTAAGTATTACACCAATATTTTGCTTATTTGGTGATATATAGTCTACTTTTGTTTAAAACATAGAGTAAACGGAAAATGTGGACATTCTGCAATATTGTTCCAATTTTGAATAGTTATGTTGATTCAGTAGTGGATGACAATGCTCATCTGGTAGAAGTTTTTTTAAAATTTGTTATACTAATATATACTACATAATAATAAAAATAATAATAACAATAATAATAATAATAATAAGTAATACTTGGACATTTTCATTATGATTATTAATTCTTGGTGTTATGCCGCCAGAATATAAACTGAAAAAGTATGGTTAAGTTTTGATTGAACAAAATATGAATTTTAAAATAATTAAAATTGTTGAAACTCGTTAATATACTAACACCAAAAAGAAAATGGTATGACTGAGTTGGTGCAATTGGTAGCATACATCACGCGAAATCGAGGAATCCAAGTTCGGTCATGGTCTAACTTGAGAATATTTTCTTAATTTTCAATAAATATATAAATATCGCAAAATTACTTAAACACTTCACCAGTTTCCCCTCGATAATTTTTATTTTAGAGAAAAGATCAATTTACAGAAATTTGTTTTGTTATTTAATTTTACACTGCAAATCAAAAAAATTAGTTATTACAGATGCAAAAGGAGCAACTAGTGTTAAAACCTTTAAACAAAAACAAAAATTTTTGAGAATGTATTCTTGATTAGTACTATGCATACGACGTTCAGATTTTACTTTAATGACTTTTTCATAAGTATAACAACATGCCAAATTTCAACAAAACGATGTGACTGCTTTGTACTAAATTTGTAATTCAAGGTTAAAAGAAGAAAATGCACCTTTTTTAAATTATGTACAGCAACAGGATTAACTTGCTGATTAGTTGCAACAAAGATATTTGTTCGTAAGATCATGATCATGATAGTCATGAAATTATTGATAACGATCGTGTGGGCTACTATGAGATAGACAACGGTGTTATTAGAATATTCATTTTTGTTAATGTTGTTATCTAATTATTATTTTTTTAAATTCTAAAATCGCAGTGTATGTAGAAATGTGCGCTTTTCCGTGACGTAATGAAAATTAGGGGTTATAACCCTTGTTATAACTCTGCAAGTAACTCTTACAAGTATCACCCGGTACGTATTGATTTTATTTAAAAGAAAAAGATGAAATAAAATTCGTCGGATTTGGCGGCTTTTCCAACGGTTACTCCTTGAGTTTTTAACCAGTTTATCCACTATTTTACGAAAGCACTGTAGATGTACATGTTTAAAACTGGTGTATATTAATTAAGAGAAATATTAATCGACTTGACTCACCTGTTAATTAAAAAACCGACGCTTCATCATAGTGGATTTATATCTTTTCAATTAAATATCGCAAAATGATTCGAACCCCATGAAGAGGAGAGAGTCGCAATGAAGGCAAAAACACGTGAATATATTGCAATAAAATTTCACTCTGGTAGAAACGAGATGATTCGTTACTAACTCACTAGCAATTACCTCTTATGAATTATTAAAAGTTGCTAATTAAATTACTCATTTTTTTCGGAAATTTAGTTATTCAATCGATAACGACAATCTGTTTTTACCGATATGTGCTAAACCTTTTGTTAACACATTTTGGTCTAATAATATTAATCCCGGTCGATATAAGTATTGATTGGATTGAACAGATCTAGTGTAACGATATTGGATCAATATAGGTAATTTATGTTTATTCAGATATGGGCTAGATCTAGTTTAGTGATATGGTGGTAATATATTACCATCTTTCCCAATATTGTGTGCTGCTTGGGTACCACTGTGAAGTTCTCTACTTTTGCTTGTTAGCTATAATAACCACCGTCTTATTATATGATAAATTTAGGTGGCATTAAGATTGCTTTATTTTATATTTTACATTGAATTAATAAGGAATATTCCACACAAGTTATATATTTAAGTAAATATTTTATTCCAAAGCCAGCAAGCCAGCCAGCATAAACTATTTAGTAATTGGAATATTATTTTTATACCCTTATATCCATGTAATTGCTGTAACACATTGAAGGGAACTTCTAAATTCTGATGAAATTGTATATTATTTGTACATTTAGCAAGGTAATTTCACGTTATTCATAGGTCTGGTACATATTTCCTAAAGTATTTACGCACGTTATAAGTTATAAAAAGTGAGTTTTATATTGTATTGTAATACATTATGTTATATTACATATTCACGCATTTGCCTCGAACTGATTTAAGTATACTAAATTTTAATTAATTACCTAGTCCATACATCGCAAAAATGTTAATAAAATCATAAATCTTATACAAAGTAAAATTTTCAAAAATTAATGAAAAAATTGCTTTAGATGATACAATAAATTAGTTTTGAGGAGGTTTTCAAAATTTTTGGTTAGGCAGTTTAAAAGATAACCACACAACTTTTAACGGATATCACTCGGTTAATATACGAAACCAATTAAACATGTCCTGTCTCATACGTTTATTTTTCGTTACCTTTCATATGATACCGCTCCAATTTTCCAAATTTTGGTACGGACCAAATATTACGGTTCGTCGGGGCAATGTTGCCAACTAAACCTAAAGAGGGAGAAATAATTGTTCCTTAAAACTTGTAATAAAATGTGATTTAAATTAAACATTCTAATACGTTTTCTTCTTTTCCAGGTGAGTTCCCTTCCATCACCATACGCAATACTCCTTTCGTGTTGTAAAGGTAAATATTAACTTACGGAAATCAGTGGTTTTTCAAAAAAAAATTCTTATGTTTCAATAAGTTATTCTAATGTATTTAGCAATAATAATGAACTTCAGCTTTCTACAAGAATCACACACTAACATTCAAATTTTACTCTTTAAATGTTAGGAAATGACCGGAAAAACGAATTAAAAGAGTATTAACTATTGATTAATTAAAAATAATGCATTTTCCGACTTCCGCCATCTTGGAATCCTTTTGACAGCTAAAATAAACGTTAAAATGGATGTGTGTATACGACCGACATTACTGGCGTGTGACTATCAATAAATCTTACTACGGTGTGCAACGAATTTAACAGAAATATACCGGATATAAGCGAACAGCATCGTTAACAATTAATTTGGAATTTCGTGAAAATAATGATTGCATTTCACACCAACCAGATTTTTACAAAATTGGCAAAAAATGGAAAAGTTAAGTAAATGTTACGATATAATAATTGTATTTGTGAAAAACAATGTTCTTATTAAAAGACGGTCCAACGACTTAGTTTAACTTGAGCTAAGTCTACTATCCCACTGTGGATTAAATTTTTGTACTAAAAGAGGTGTCAAAAGTATGTTAATAACAATTCGGTTAGAAAATGGAAGAGCATTTAAATTATTAATAATCCAGTGTAGAAGAAAACAAGCTGGAATAAATTGATCAAGATTATTTTCAGGTTCTAAAAGGTATTTGGGGTGTACTACTAGATGACGAATCCGTGAAGCCGTACAGCTAATTTTGCTTATTTTTTTAAACAATGGTCAAAAGTGAAAAATAAACTGTTTTTGTTCATACAAGTTTCCTTTACATTAAAAAAAATACTGGACAAAAGTTGTAGCCCATTAAAAAACCGTAAATTTGGTGTATTATAAATTCAAATCGGTTGTCAAATGCCTGAGATAATGGCAAAAAACGCCTATTTTTGCACTAATTTATAAATGTTAATAAATTCGTTATTACCATTTGATTTAACTGTTTGAAAATGAGACATTTGATGTGTTTTTACGATGTGCTAAATCTCAGCCAAATTGATCAAATAGTTTATAAGTTATTCTAATTGTTTTTCCCATAAGTCAATTGTTTATACAATTTTTCTTGCCTACATAATGAATCTAGGTAAATTTTGAACGTTGAAATAGATTTTTCGTGACTATAACTGTAAGATGTACCAAAAAACTTTATATTTTTTTAAAATATGTTTGAAATGCGCCGCCTGCGTTAGATAAGGAGCACGCTTCATATTGATGTTTACATTTCGCGATACAATATCAAATGCCTAATTTTCAAAAAGTTATATTAAATATTATGTTAATAACAAATTTAATAATATTTATAAATTAGTGCGAAATTAAGCGTTTTTTGCCATTATCTCAGGCATTTGTGAACCAATTTCAATTTATAAAACGTCAAATGGAAGGCTTTTTAACGGGCTATAACTTTTGTCTAAAATATTTTTCTTGAAAATGTAAAGGGAAGATTTTATGAACAAAAATTTTTTTTTCCACTTTTGACCATTGTTTAAACAAAAACTAAGCAAAATTAGTTCTACGTCTTCACGGATTCGCCATCTAGTACCCTCCAAATACCTTTTAAAGCCTTAAAATAGCTGTGTAAGTATATCCCGTGAAATCGATGAATTTGGCATAGATAGACTAGAGTATAATGTTTTAATTTTTAAAGAGATTAGCTCCTTAACCAACTCGTCTGGCCAGAAACGTTGAGGTGTCGTTTAAATTTATATTAAGCCAAATCGAATACCACCAAATCATACGCTATTATATATATTTACTATTTTTGGGACAAATTCTAATCTTCTAAACGGCTTGTTAGATCTTTAACGGTACCTTCGAAAACGTGTTAAATTCAATAAGAGTAACGCCCACGTTTGATGGGTCTTTAAGACTAACGTAACTTCAAAGTCCCCAAGACCTTTGGTTAAAATGAATGATTAATTAATCACAAGTTAAAACGATTTAACCAGGGATGAAAGTACCAGGCCCAAGTTTACAAGTAATAACTGTGCTATGACAAAGACACATAGAAACGTTCGATTATTAAATTTATATAATATCACATGATTCAAGTATACATGCTTGAGTACTTATATTAACACCACTTATATTTGAATGAATTTTACTTATGTTTGCTTATAACGGCGAATATGACATCGTACCTATGTTCGATTACCCAGTGCCGAATTATTGTTCTGTGATATATGCTGAGGAGCCGTCAACTATTTTTGCATGTTCCGTGTTAAATCTCGCATGGATTTGATCGGAATGTGCGACCATAAGAGAAACATCATATTTTAGATAAGTTATCGCAAAATGTCATGTAAAATGTAGTGAAAATCGTATAGAGAACATCCTAAAGGTATTGTAGAAAAGAAATTAGTGCCCGCTGATAATTGCAGTGAGAGATACAGTTCTACGAATATGATACATAGAGTAAAGTGGTAATTTACGAAAAACGTTATTTTCTAATAAAAAACTTTATGCGAAAAAAGCATCATTTTTCATGCCTTTCGATTAATTACCAACATTTTTTGGGGAGGTTTTAAATTTCAATCCAATAACCTCCTATGTAAAAGGGCAATTTCAAAGGCAATATCTTTTAAACGAATCATTTTAGAAACTAGTAATTGGTATGGTAATTGAGTAGTGAATCTTGTGGGCTAAGCGACATATCACATATATAGAAAATTTCTATGTATGTTTGTAGGTACGTCTCGATGTCATACGTTTAATTTATTTTTACCATTTTACCTGTGTTGTATATGTGTTTTAACTTTTGACCCCGACAACATGGGGTCCATACAATAATTGCAGTAGATATTCTAGGCCGCACTTTTGCAGGCGGCAAACTACTACTACTACTGGTACTTTAGTAGTAGTATTACCAGTAGTACTATTCCTAGTAATTTACTAGTAGTTTACTCATTTACTAGTAGTAGTACTACATGGGGCCTCCTGGGCCTGCGCGCTGGCAAAAGTGAGGTTATGTGGGCCCGAAGCGGCCTAGAATATCTACTAATTGCTCACCTAAAAATTTCAGCCTGTCTTGAAAATGTTGATAAAGTTCAACGGAACGTCGACATTTAAAGCTTCTTGAAAAACGAAAACCTTGTGTCATTTCGGAGTTACACTCTTGGCATTGTCCCGGGCAGAACAAAAAAGAGAACTTCTAGCTTATTACTTATTAGTAATTGGTATATTCGTACTAGTTATTCCAAGTACTTTCTAGTAATATCAGAAAGACTTCAAAATTGAGTGCCCGATAAAACGAACCTCTGCCAGTTTGTGATTTAGTAGAACGCCGGAATTACGTTTTCCTCTCGGAAAGCCTCAATCTTCCTCGGTCTATTTGTAGTGGGCGTATTTCCGGATAAGGAAGGTAATTGCGAGTGGACTATTTGACAGATAAATAAATGACGTGTAGCTGGAGGAGACGCAACTCGATTTGCACAAGCAGATAGAAACGGCCAATTACGTGCCGTAGAAAACGTTCCCGGTCGATCGAGATCCAGCGCGCTCGAATAATAGAAATCGCCGTTTTCGGATAAAACGAGGATTCAATATCGAGCCGATTATTTCGTTAACCGCACACACACATATCCGGTCGTGTCCGTTCGCGAAGTGGCAAAACGGGGCGTGACGAGATAGAATCTGACCGGGTGGATTTCGCGTTCTACCCGGCCGCGAGTTTCACCACGGAAGAATTTCGATCTAGATAAAAAATCGTGGGGGTCGGAGAGGTGACAGAATTTCCTCTCCTCTCCTCTCGTCGTCGTCGTCGTCGGAAAAAAGAGGACCTCATCGTGACACCCGAGGATAATTCAAAAGCGAATCGAGTCGGTCGGTCTACTTAGCGGGGTATCTCGGATCTGAGGAAACGTTCTCGACTTTCTGGAAATCTCTCTCGCCGTTTGACAGCGACAGATTCGATACGAAATTGCGGCCGAGGTATTGCCTAATTATGTATCTCGTTGGCATCTCACGCTGTCGTCGGATCCGATGTCGTCCCCATATTTTGTTGCTAACTTGTGACGTCGTATGAGGTTTCGTTATAGGCCAACCAATAGAGCTAAAAAAGAATACATTTTCACACTAAAATTTAACCGGTCAAAACCTATACTATCGTGTAGAAGATAGTTCATAGTAGACCAGGGAAATGAGATTTTTTCGTGACACTCACTCATTCAGGTAACCAAGCAGTTATTCATGTAAAATGGGTTTACGGGAGTAAGACCTATACGTTATCGACCAAAAGTTTTGTACTATTGTTGAATTATTAACAAATAAAGGTCGAAAAACGTGATTTTTTTGCATTTTTGTTTCCCTGAAAAAAAATCTTAGAATCTGATGAATAATTCAAAGGTACCATCTTGTAGGGAATAGAAAAATCTTCAAAATGACAGTTTACATAACATGATTTAGTGTTTTGTTGCTTAGATAATTGTAAATAAACGTAAAAATATGCATTACTTTTAATTAACAATAGCTATTGTAAAAATCAAAATACAACTTTGAAATTAGATAAAATGTTGTGTCTTCTGTTACTTAATATGTGGTAAAAATTTGAAAAGAATTCATTAAGTAGTTTTCGCAAAATTGTAATTGTTTATCCCAGAGGACTTTTCTTTGCGTTATCATTATGCGCACAATGTTGATGATACAATAATTGTACGGGTACCGCAAGAAAGAAGAAGAGTTAATTCATCAAACTTAATTATCTGATATCGAAAAAATTAATTATCGCTATTGTTAAAAATCAACAACAACATGGTCATTTTTGGTGCTTAAACAATTAAAATAACTTTATTGATATTATTTACAGGGAAACGATTTATACATATTTGAAAAGCAGGCATTTTTACCTTTATTTTAAAACAAAAAAAATTATCCTAAATTAATTTAGGGCAAAGTTAGCCATTTTTTTAATTCACAGCTAATTTGTTTATAATTATTAAGAAACCTAACTTACGCCATTTTAAATATAAAGAGTTAAACTATTTGTTAAAAAAATTTGGAAAGTAGTGAACTTCAACATCGACTTTGATGAAGCTTCTAATATGCAGCTCAACTGAATACGGCTAGGAGTCAGTGGTGGGGGTCGTGGGGGAAACTTGAAATCTGCGAGCTCAAGAATTAAAGCGGTGACCTCAAATCGAAGTAGCAAGCAATTAATAAATATCTAATAATTATTAATCGATTTTTATGATTCTTTTTTTAATCTGGGGTACCTCTTCGAGTACATTACAAATATGCAACCTGTTAATTAATTACCTTTTAAATAAACTCAGTAATTTTTTTCACACATTTTTTCAATTTTGATTTTAAATATTTTCAGTATTTTTGAATGTTAGTACTAATGGAAATAATTATTAAAGAAAAATTATTTAAGAAAAGGAAGGAAAAATCCTCACAAAAACAATTTGGGAAAATGTTTAAATAAATTATTTTATTTATATAGCAATTTTGATTTTTTGGGGTGCACACAAGTCATTTCTATGTTTTCCGTGAGTAATAACATTCAAAAATACTGAAAATATTAAAATCAAAATTGAAGAAATCGTTAAACAAATTACTTTGTTTATTTAATAGGTAATTAATTAACAGGTTACATATTTGTAATGTATTCATAGAGGTACCCCAAATTAAAAAAAGAATCATCAAAATCGGTTAATAATTGCCAGAGATGTCTATTAATTACTTGCTGCTTCGATTTGAAGTCACCGCTTCGCTGCATATTTGAAGCTTCACCAAAGTCGATGTTGAAGTTCAATACTTTCCAAATTCTTTTAACAAATAGTTTAACTCTTTGTATTTAAAATGGCGTAAGTTAGGTTTCTTAATTTATAAACAAATGAGCTGTGAATTAAAAAATAAAGGCTAACTTTGCCCTAAATTTATTTAGGATAATTTTTTTTGTTTTAAAATAAAGGTAAAAAATGCCTACTTTTCAAATATGTATAAATCGTTTCGCTGTAAATAATACCAATAAAGTTATTTTAATTGTTTTTAAACACCAAAAATGACCATGTTGTTGTTGATTTTTAACAATAGCGATAATTAATTTTTTCGATATAAGATGATTAAGTTTGATGAAATAACTCTTGTTCTTTCTTACGGTACCCGTAGAATTATTGTATCATCAACATTGTGCGCATAATGATAACGCAAAGAAAAGTCCTCGGGGATAAACAATTACAATTTTGCAAAAACCACTGTATGAATCCTTTTCAAATTTTTACCACATATTAAGTAACAGAAGACACAACATTTTACCTAATTTCAAAGTTGTATGTTGATTTTTACAATAGTTATTGTTAATTGAAAATAATGCATATTTTTACGTTTATTTACAATTATCTAAGCAACAAAACACTAATGCCCGTTTGCACCAGTTACACTTAATTCTAAGTAACACTTTAATTCAAAAAATGGTTTGCACATGGTGACATTTCACCACTAAGCTCACCTTAATATGTGGTTTAAGTAAGCCAAGAATATTCTCGGTTTAATTCTGACTTAACCTTGTTGTGTATAGAGGTTTTGACGGTTTTGTGCTGTTGATTTTGAGAAGCAAAGAAATGTTGCAAATATTTGAAGATGATGAAGCTATTTTTGAATTAAATGCAGTTAATTTAATAGAATTTGAAATACCACGTACAATCTATATCAGAGAAGAATATATTCATTTGATGATTTTACCTATTATAAAAGGTTGGGAATCTCGAAAGCAATCACACTTTTGTGGTTGGAAAAAATTGATGAACATTTAGAATATCCTTGTGATTTGTAAGTACCTCTCTTATACAATATGTAAAATAAATAGTTCTTGATTGTTTAGTTGACCAGGTTGAGGAGGAGTTTCTTTTCTTGGATAGTGTAATTGGTACTTCTCATTCTTTTATTCTCGCTCATTATTGAGGTTGCAGTAACTAACACCGACAACAACAACTAACAAACATAACCACAAAACCTTCTTCTTATTCTTCTAGTTTGGTTGGCCTCCGCTGCCAGGGCGATTCAGCCAAGGACTCCTATTATCCTATTAATGGAGTCAGTTTAAAGGATTTAAATTAAATAGCTAGGGCATTAAGGAAAAGGGTTAAATTTGCATATGCGAGAAAGAGAGAAAATTACGAATGTGATTATGAGTTTTTGGGGGGTTTTTAAAGAGGATATCGAAGACAGAAAGAGGCTGTGGAATGTGAAGGTCATGAGAAATACGTTGAATTAATTGTGGCCTGTTCTCAGCCAACAATTTGCAAGCCAAAAGAATATGTTGACGGTCCTGTATCTCTCCACAGCTGCAGAGAGGAGAGTCCGCCGTTTTGATTTGGTATAAATGAGATTTTGATAAAATGTGTCCAGATCTAAGTCTGCATAAGGCAGATATTGAACTTCTAGGACAATTACCGATGTCAACAAACCAAAAGCTTTTATATGTACTGAGAATAGACTTGCCAAAAGATCTTCCTCTCACCCTTATCCATTCAGAATAAATCTGAGACCAAGTTAACCAAATATGTTGTTTAACTCTAGGAACGAAGTCTGAAAAATGTGCTTTCGGTGTAGCGAACGAAGGTATTCCCCTACCAACGTTGGCCAGTTTGTCAGCAGTCTCATTGCCTGGAATGCCTGTGTGGCCAGGGATCCAAGCTAAGTGAACATTTATTCCTCTTTTGCGAAAATCAAGAATGAGTTCTTTAACAGAGATAGCATGATGGTCTGAAACGGAGGGGAAATGCTTAGAAACTATTTTTGAGATAGCAGCTTGAGAGTCCAGGAAAATTATCCAATCGCTCCCGTTATGATACTCAATAAGCTGGAGAGCTTGCTTGACCGCAAACGTTTCGGCGAACATATGGAGAAATAATCAATAATCACAAAACCACGACTTGACTAGTTGTCACTTGACAATTTAATCACGAAACATGATAATTCCAAGTGCTACCAACCTCCCACCGTACCTTAGCTAGGTATTATTTAAGTGCAACTGGTGCAAGTCACACAGTTTTAAGCTGGGTTTAAATATTAAGTATCACTTTGCTATGTACTGATTTAAGTAGAATTGGTGCAAACGGGCATAAATCAAACACCATCCCTACACAATGGTACCTTTGAATTATTCATCAGATTGTAAGATTTTTTTTCAGGGAAACAAAAGTGCAAAAAAATCACGTTTTTCGACCTTTAGTTGTTAATAATTCAACAATAGTACAAAACTTTTGGTCAATAACGTATAGGTCTTACTCCCGTAAATCCATTTTACATGAATAACTGCTTGCTACCTGGATGAATCAGTGTCCTCAACAGGGTACTTTTTTCCTTATTTCCCGGGTCAATAGGTGAAAATCCACTTGTTTGCCCCAGCGAAATCTATGTTGGGATTTTTATAAACAAGTGAGTTATAGTGCAAAAAATGCATTTTTTTTTTAGTTTTTTACGAATATTGCGAATAGTAATGAAGGGATCGTTATACGACTCATAGCACTTTTGTCGTGAATCATAAACCTAGAAAATGGTTTGCTGTACAACACAATCGGACCATTTCTCACTGAGAAAAATTCATAATTTCGACAAATTCGAGGCCGGAAAAACTATCTTCATGATAGTGATAGGTAAAATGTGTAATATATGTGTGCGGAAGACGGTTTCCGCCCGATGCGCAGTTTTTACACAATCGCGTTCTAAACAATTTTCGCACCTTTTTTGCAAAATGTGCGATTTTATGGGAAATTAATTTTTCTTAATTCTGCAAGCGGCATTTTAAATCAGAAACCAGTATTTGTAAAATGTATATCTTGGATTTTCTCGTAAGAAGTGGGAAATGTACTAAAACAGGCCCTAAATGTTACTCCGAACGCTCGAAATCGCATAAAAGGATGCCTTTTTCCCTCACCACAGCTGCCGGAGACTGTAGAAATTTGTCGAAATTATGAATTTTTAAAGAAAGATAAATTTTTGGGGGTTTTTCCGGATTTTCTCAGTGAAAATGGTCCGATCGTGTTATACAGCAAACCATTTTCGATATTTTATGATTCCCTACAAATAGTCCAGTAAACGAAGGGGCCAACCTGTCAATAATTAGTTACCATTTTTATTTGCAATTTAATGGGTGACATTTGGCACCCCCTTTAAAATGACACAAAGTTTGCGTAAAAATATTCTGGGACAGGGGAGAAAATGGCTCCAACAGACCCGGAAAATGGATCGTATAACGATCCCTTCATTATTTTTCACAATATTCGGTTGCACTATAATTTGTTTATAAAAATCCCAATACCGATTTCGCTGTGGCAAATAAGTGGGTTTTCATCTATGAACTATCTTCTACACGATAGTATAAGTTTTGACCAGTTAAATTTTAGTTCACAAGAAAATCTCTATTGGTTGGCATATTTTGTTATTGTAAAAAAATTGTAAAAATATAAACAAATTGAATTTTGCAATAAAGTATTTGATGAATCGATCTCAAATTTCTACCACATATTAAGCACTATAATCCCCGACTTTTTACAAAATAACAAATTCGCAGGTTCAATTTTGCAATAAAAATTGTTAAATAAACAATTTGTCGATTTTGACATTCTATACCATTTTTCTCAGCAACAAATAAAGATATCGAGGTAGGTAAGAAACATTTTTCAAAGATGGTTTATTTCCCTAGACTAGAGGATGTTGTGCCCATTTTACCCAAAATAGCTTAGTTTTTACTTGAGAAGGAAATTAGTCAAAAAAGTGCTTTTAAGTCTCATTGCACATGGACTCGATATGAATGACAACGTATTTAGAAAATCTACAATAATTATATTATCGGAAACACATATAAAAGATGGGCAAAACATCGATATTCCGAATTTTCATTGCATACCAAAGCATAAACGAGAAAACCGCACGCTGCTGGTATGAGTACTAAACAAATTGAAGAATAAATAATATATTTATTTTACTAAATCCTTGTTATATTCAATTACCCCTTTGTGTACGGTCCTATATACTTTCCGTGTGTTGAGTAGGTAGGTACTTAAAAAATAAAAAATATCGCAAAACGAATATACCTAAACTTAGAAACATTAATAGGACAATATTAACAGAATTAAGAGTAATATTCTTCGATGGGGCCCCACTAAAATACGTCAGAAGAGAGAAGTAATTAATTAGAGAAAGATAGAAATTTGGTTAAAATCTCGCAAGGTTTGCATAGCCACCCAGGAGGTACTTGCGCAGCTCGTTACCTTTTTTGTTTTAAGTGGTCGGTTCGCCTCTAACGAAATCAACCTGGGAAGTCCCACTTGAAATCGATGGAAGCCCTATTAATCCACTTTTCTCTTGTGACTTTATTTTTAATGGGGCCCCGTAACTTCTTTTACATTCATTACGTAAAACACAAGAAAGTGCGAATGGAAACGAAACAATTAGAAGGTGTGCACCTCTGAAAGTACCTGAAGAGGAAAAGATACATAATAAATACACTGAAAAAGAATACCTGAAAGTAAAATGAGCATTATATTTGAAAAAAAAACAATGTTAAGTACCTTAAAGTACCTAAAACAGAAAGAAGGGATAAAGGGTAACAAAAAAATTAAAAATTAGCTAAAAGTGTCTGAAAAAAAAGTTGGCTGAAAATGAAAAACTAAATAAATACACCTTGAGACGTACCTGGAAGTAAAAAGAGGTCTGAAACAAAACAATGTTAAGTACCTTAAATTGTCTAAAACACAAAGGAGTGCGAAGGGTAACAAAACAATTAGAAAAATAATTAAAAGTGCATAAAACAAAAAAAATGTACTTGAATGGACATAACAAATACAGTGATAAAGAATACCATAAGAAATACCTGAATGCCAAAGTAGCAGTATACCTGGAAAAAGAGTGTTTAATACCTGAAATTACCTAAAACAGACGATCAAGGAAACAAAACAATTAAAAAATGGATAAAAGTGCCTTAAAAGGATAGATACCTGAAAATGCAAAACAAATACATCTTACGACAAACCTGAAAGTAAAAATGGCACTGTTAAAAAAATTTAAGTACCTACCTGAAATTAAAAAAAAAATGACAAAATACCTTACTCACCTAAAAAAGATTTAGGTACCTGTAAAAAACAAGGAAGAATTATCGTTACCGAAAATAAAAGAATTATTTATGTATAACATATACGTACTTACCAGAAAACCAAAAAATATACTACTCGCTCACAAAGCACTAAAAACACCACGATCCACGAAAACTTTTCCGATTTTTTCCAATGTAAACCATGTTCGGCAATGGTCAGACTAGCTTGGAAACGTCAAACGATAATTTAACAGTAAAGGCGCGTCAATAAGGAAATGTGCACCTACCTGAAAATAAAGGAGAAAGTCTATTAGAGTTGAAATTAAAAGAAAATTTGGATTCATTATACCTTAAGACCCTTAAAAATCTCTTCCATCTCGGTTGTGTGCGAAGGCGCTCTCCGATGATCATTTTCTGTAAAAGGGATAAACCCAATTAAAGAATGAATATTGAAACGACTCATTTTTGTAAAACAGACAATTTTAAAATTACAAAATAACAAAATTTCCGTTATAAAGTGACAAAGATTATATAATCAGATAACAAAGAGATTTCTTCCTTTTTTGCAATTGAATTTTAAATGTCTCATCATTACCAATTGTTCTAAGTAACTTTTACCTAACTATGGAAACAAATTTAACAATCTCTGAATGTAACAGACACCACAAACTCAGATTGACCACACAATCTTATAAACAATACAATAGAAAGGCACAATTATTTAGTTACTTGTGTTAAATTAATAACATTCACTAATAATGATAGAAATTAATAAGATTTCAACACAACTTGTAAATATTTCTTTGGCGGGATACTTACCACTTACCCAAGGATTTCCAAGGCCCGAATCCCATCTCTCCTCTCATGTGTGGATCCTGGAGACACGTCATCTTTTCCTCGCCATCCAAAAGACATCAACACTCCAGCACTCCTTTAAGTGATCAAAAATTAACCCTAACAATCAAAGCTTTGAACTGACGTTCCAATGTGAATTTGAATGTCACACAGAATCAATGTAATTTGGAAAAGATTTGTATGTTTCCAAAGTTATATCTAAGAGCCTTTAGGAAGTCCGAGAGCGTAGACGTCAGTGATGGGAGTCCTTTCATTCACAAAAATCACTTGATCACAAATCACAAGCACAAACCACTCTATTTTCAAATAATTTTTGGCAGCCGCATCGTTCCGCGTCCGAACACTAACTGGGCCCTACCGAGAATTACACAATTAATCATCTCGACACCTAATAATGCTTATCTTAACGATTTTATTTTAACGACCCTTTTTGCACACTTATTGTTCTTGAAAGTTCCTTATTTCGTAATAAATTTTAGATAATAACAGATTTTTGCTTCTAATATGTAACACTTATACAACAGAGATTTTTTGCTTGTGAGTTATTCTCGAAAGTTTTCTAATCGTTGAATATTCCTATATAACAGTGAATTTTATTAAATTAGAGCTACAGAAAAATTGAAAAACAAACAAGAAATAATAATATTGGATTACCTAAAATATTTAAAGAAATTGGGCGAAAATGTCATACGTTCCACGCCAAATTTGGATTTTTTTTTGATGTGGCCCAAAATGAAAGGAAATGGTCCTTTTGGGCCCCCTAAACTCCCCCTAAATTTTTAGGGCCCCAAGTGGAATAGATCTCAAGTTATGGACAATTGGAAATTGAAATTTACAGGTTCGGCTCCAAAACCAAATATGTTCAACCATCCATAATTTGTAAAAATAACCATTTTTATGAAAAAAGTTTCAAACAAGAGTTGTTTGCAATGCTTTAATCTTTTGGAAACTGCTAAAAAAAGTTCATCCGACATGGTTCACTGTTGACGAGTCTGGGCGCCATTAGTCGTCAGGCCGCCAAAAAAAAAAGCGTCATCAGCGTTTCTGACCAAAAAAATCAGGAGCGTGTCAGGATTCCATACAAAACTTTTGAGCCCAAGCAGAAGTTCGCCAGACCTAAGGGCTCTGAGAAAAAAATGATACAATCCGGCAAAAATCCCTTAATAACAAAAAAAAATTCATTGAGCCCCCAGAAATCCATTGTTTGCTAGTCAATATCAAACCATGAGCGATATGTTTTCTTGAAGTTGACTGGGGATCAATGTCACTAAGGTTGGCATGCTATTTTCATATAAGTAGAGCATGTGCCAAGTCTCCGGCGGCTCGAAAACTTAAAATTCAGTAAAATACTTGAATTTGGAGCGAAGACGACTTCGCTTGACGCACATTTTTTATCTAAGAAGCGACTCTCACCCAAATTGTTGCTTTTGTTGATGTTTTTGAAAGTCCACAGCGGTTGAAGACAACACTGAAGCAACCTTCCACGAGAATTGTGCTGGAAATTTGAATTTGCAACTCAGTTCTTGAAATTTGGGACCAGGCCTTAGGTCTGGAGAACTTCTGTTTGGGCTCAAAAGTTTTGTGTCAGATCCAGCTACGCTCCTGATTTTTTTGGTCAGGAACGCTGCCTATGTTTTTTTTATATATAGTATTACAGTTACTTATTAGTATAATAAATTAAACAATTAGGAAGTAAGGGAAGTGATTTTTAAAAAACTCTCGAAAAGTCCTTATCGTTAAGGGAGAGGGAAACAATGTATTCTTATATGGTCTTCACAAAATATCAACTGACGGACTTCTGGCCACTCATCAGCCTATCTATGATAATACGAAAATATATTTATTGAACAGATGATGGCAATTATTTAAAATTAATACTTTTAGACTTAAGGAAAATTAAATAATATTTTAAAAATAAAAAGGAATGGCAAAATTATTGATTATTATTGAAGAAACTCTATAAAATTGTTTCATTTAAAATGTTGCGCATTTGTTCAATTTGGTTGTTTATTCTAAATTATAGTAATTTTTCGAAATACTTTTCTATGATTATCTAAAATACTTGGATCCATTTTGGCTTTTAAAAAATTCCATTTCCATAAAGGTGTGCAAAACTACTAAAATTTTATATTGATTGTTATCAAAATTTGAGTTTTTACGACGCTTAGATATGTTGCCTTAATATCCATTATATTTAATAAAAACTGCAAAAATTTAGTTGCAACATATGGAATCCTGACTTTGCCCAGCTTGGTTAGATAAGAAATGTGTTTATAAAAATAAAGACAATTTTAGGAATGTTCTTGATAATTCCCAAATAATAACAACTCGTCGGCAATTTGAAGAATCTCAACAATTAGTTGTTATTATTTGGGGATTATCAAGAACATTCCTGATTTCATCTCAGCTCTCCGAGAACACTCTCCCATTAAAGACAATTTTGTTTTAAACAGAAACCATCATATATTGGTAATTTTGCATATATTTTGATATAAAAAATTACCTTGGTCAAGGGTGGTCATGGATTTTAAAATTATTGTTGCAGCTTCCAGCCTACATTTATGTCAGTCACTTTTTTAGTATGCCATTAGGGGATTCGTAGTTACTTATTATTGAGTTGTTAGTTAGTTAGTTAAGTAACTTAAGTAACCTAACTTAAGTTAAGTTCAGTTACTAAGATATTTCTATGCATTAAATGGAATTGGAAATGGATTTTTTGCAATTCACCTTGATTGTTTAGTTTAACGTTTGCTACGTTTAGGGGACGTAAGTGAGGAAGTAAATATTAAATATTCCAATTAAATCGAGAGCTACCGCAAGAACTCAATTGGTTCTTACGTCGTACCCCTCCGCTATCCGATTTCACACACGCACATCGACCAAAACGGTGGAGTTTCTTTCTTCTTTTTCTTCGCCATCACCTTCCTCTCCTTATTCCGAACGTACCAACGCGTTCCTCAGTTGTCCGGTATCTACCGCACGAGAAGATGAGCCATTCCGGTCACCGCCCTTCCTAACCTATATACTCTCGCGGATCGCCACCTGCTACGTTTCTGCTCGCAACGAGGCCACCTTCAGGATATTAGAGGCGATGTCGTGACTATCGCGTAGGAAAACGGGGAAATTCGCTTCGGGGAGGATTCCCGACGCTGTGTAGTGCGAAGCAGAGGTAGGAAAAGTGAATTTGGGCAAAAGTGGGATTTGTTTCTTCTGCGATTGGTTCAGATGGAGCTAGAATTAAGACAGTTGAGTTGTCTTCTGCTTAATCTAAGTCAAATGTTAGTCCATAGTTTTCTACATCGATATGAAAGCAAAACATTTGATGATTTCAAAATATCCAATAATACTCAGCAGTTAGAGAAATTCTAATGTAGTCCAAATTCCAAGTTATTAACTTGGGAAGAAAATACTTCACATTTCAACATTCAAAAAATTTAGAGATACCATTCTGAGATGCCCAATGTTGGTGGTTCAGCTGTTTGTCACGTAAGAGCTACAATAGTTTTCTGACGACAATGTAGTCATATTGAGACTGATTCGAAAACGAATGCTTTCCATTGTTCTATTCATGTAGTGCTTTATGTTCGTACAAAATATGCTTTTTAAGCTTTGAGCTTTAAGCTGCTTGCTCTGTAGCAACTAGAGACGCTTCATGAAGTGATTGAAGTTGCTTTCGACTTGCCTTTCGAGTATTGTTGCAGCCTGTCGTGGCCCTTTTCGTCTTCTATTTCATGCATACAGTGTTTTTGAAATATAACGAAATATGTGGAGGTTCTTAAAATGTTGTATGGTCCAACATTGTGTCTTAACGAGCTACAGACATTGGATATATCCAATAATCATAGAGCGCTTCTTAAAATTTACATTTCTTTTCTGACCAAAGAGTCCTGCTTATCTACAGGATATTTTTGAAAAGTTGAAAGCTGCTTGGTATTTTCAAGCCGTTTAACTAATTTCCTTTTATCCTTTTTAACTGATACAATTTATAGGGATGTATAATCGTTATCCGCGAACTTTCAGTGGTGTTGATATACCATGTGAAAGAGGCAATATGAAAAAATATGGCAAATGAAATGTTTCTGATGTCACAGTTATTCAGTTAATGAGACCAAAACTGCCACTAAATGGAAAATTATGCTCTCTTTTTTACTTTCTCATATGAGGTACTCATATATGAGAGAGTATTGTAATCGGGTCGATTTTTCGAAATTGAGTTATTAGCATTTCTGTACGTTTTGAGGTCCCCTGAGTCCAAAAAACAAGTTTTTGGAAAACCGTCTGTATGTATGTGTGTATGTGTATGTGTGTATGTGTGTATGTGTGTATGTGTGTCTGTGGTAGGATTTTCTCAAAAACAAAAAACCACAAACGGTCAAAACTTTGTATTTAGACTTTGTACTATACCAAGACGTAAGAATAAGCTTTTCATTAAAATCGGCCAGGATAAAAGGGTTGTTTACTCTTGTCATTTTTCGGTTATTTGAATTTTTCTCGAAATTCGCTCCAAGAATTTTTTTTAAATTTTGAATATTTATTGTACGATTAAATACCTATAAAAAAGTTTCCTAACGATTTTGGCTAAATCTTCTGTGAAGGGCACTTTATACTTGTCAATTTTCGGTTTTTTTCAATTTTTTTCGTAATCCATTCCACGAATTTTTTTTAAACTTTGAATATTTATTCTGCTATTGAATATGTATAAAAAAGCTTTCTAACGTTTTTGGCTAAATCTTCTGTGAAGGATACTTTATACTTGTCGATTTTGGGTTTTTTGTATTATTCTCGGAATTCGTTACAAGAATTCTTTTTAAACTTTGAAAATTTATTGTGTAATTAAATATGTATAAAAAGGTTTGTAACGTGTTCGGCTAAATCATCTGTGAAGAGCACTTTATACTTGTGGTTTTTCGGTTTTTGAATTTTTCTCAAAATTTGCTACAAGAATTTATTTTAAATTTAAAATATATATTCTACCATTGAATTAGTATAAAATAAACTTTTTTTTTGCTTAAATTAACCGTATCTATTTCCCGTTTGGATTTGGCAAACGCATATTGAAACACCCTATATATGAGAAAGTACCCTGATGAACACATCACGATTTTTTTTATTTCTTGTTAGCTTCGGAAAAACTGAAGCTTCTCAACAATTAGTGGGTTGTCCTTATTAAAAATTTTATGCGCCAGCGTTTTGTCCATACTTTAACTACTTTCGTAAGTTATTATCTGGGATTATTATAAAGATGAAAATTATAATAGATTGTTCTGTGACTGGAATTTCGTGTATAACTACCAACAATGGATATAGACTACTATCCTGCAGTTCATCAGCATTTATTGATCTCAATCTCAATTATGAATATTAATTTGATTAATTATTTATCCAAGTACTAAAGTATATAAAATAAATAATATTAATTATATTTTTAATGACATACGTCCGACACCTGTTCGCGGACCTAAATTACACAAATTAACCTTTACTCAATTGTACATACAAATTAATTAAAAATTGCGTAATACCAAAAAGATGCTGATATACTAATATTACAAATATAAAAAAATATATTGTATTTAATATCAATGATATAGTATATAGCATATATCATATATATAAATTACCTATGATTTAAATCACATTATTATTATTAATATTATTATTACATTATTACATTACTTACATTATTACATTACAGGTTACATTATTAGGTTTAGCAATCTTTTCTGCCTCTATTTTACAATATTCTTTAATTTATTTTTTTTTCTTAACTGGTAACATATTATAGTTATGTAGTTTTTTATCAATATTTAATTTCACTTTCAGAAATTCCATATTCTGCATTCTTATAGAACGTTTGGATTTTTTCATTCTAGCTTTTAGTATAGGATAGACGTAGCACAGAAAGTACAGAAAGTTTTGCTTAAATTGGAGCTTTACTATGATTTTCGTCAGTTTCGAGAATGGTCTTTATTAAAAATTTTTGTAGCGTTATGGTGGCAATAAAGTACTGTGATATGCTGATACACACCCACGCCATGATGGCATAAGGTATACTAAGAAATAATTTATAATATATTCCTTACAAAATCAAAATGCTGCATTCAAAAAGTACGTTTTGCCCAAAGATCTTATAGTATGCGTCAATGTAGTATGCGCATTGCCTATACATATTTCTGTATAGAGAGCAGTGTGCCAACTTTTGAGGTAATTTCTATTTCTGTATCAGGGCAGTGTGCCAACATCTGAGGTAATTCCTATTTCTGTATAGAGAGCCGTGTGCCCACAACTGAGGTAATACCTTTGGACCAACCGGGGACGTACTTCCTACGTAATGCACATTGAAATCATCCGATCAATGCTCAGATATGCAATTAGAGGGATTTCAAATTTGAAAATATACGTAAATTATACACAAATAAAATGTTGCATTTTTTTATACTTTACAAATTTAGTAAGAATCTTATGATTTTTGCATTGATGTCGCACCCATAGTCATAAAGAAATATTTCAGTCCTACCCTGCATGCTGTTTACGTTTTGGGAGCTTACAGATGTTACTTTATTTGAAGTAAAATTTTAACACATAAACTACTGTAGGTACATATTCCCTTGATTTTTATATGTTGATAGTTTCAGAACACTTCCATATACTTACAAGTTTTAAACAATTACGCGTTTTATGTTATTGTCTTGGTTGCCGCCATAATGAAATTGGACCAAGAAATTCCCTCAGATGTCGGCACAGTCGAAAACCTTTGAAGCGCAATCCACATGCTACAAGATCTATGGTTTTTTCCTGTACCAAACCACATCATTTACTGACGATACTTCGTGCAACCGACTCTCGTATAAATTACTGCAGTCTTCCTCACAAAACGCCTAGCTGTGGCCACTATTAGAGTCGGGTAACAAAAGTCGTAAAACCATGACGGGCGCGAATCATGCAGGTGTAGAGGCGGCGTATTTTACAGGCTTAAGTGGCTATCAACAGTTTTTGTAGCTGTCTGAAGGGAGAGCAGATAAAACCGGGTTTATTTGTTGAAAAGTGAAACTTTAAAACTCACAGTGCGAAGGCATTGATTGGGTTTGAAGCTACTTGTCGCTCATTGAAGAAATGTATTTTTTTCGAATTCGTGATGTAACAAAAAAATTGGAGAAAAGCGCTTCAAAATTTGAGTATTTTACACCAAAAAACAGACACGTTGCACTCATGGAGTGCCGACAGTCGAAAGCTAGCTTTGTTTTGCGTAACTTTATAGAAGGTTAAAATGTATTGTGAGGTTATGAATAATTTTTGTACATGAATGACTCGCCAACGTTTTACTTGAAGTATATCTTAGTATTATTACTATAGTCTGTAAATTCAATTTGTAATGTTATATAGTTGTAATACAGTTTAATAATTTATAATATAATAAGAAATCGAATAAGAAATTATATCTAAAGTTGAAAATACAAAAAAGAAACGACAACGCACCTCGTTCTCAAAACATTCACCATTGCATTTTTATTCCAAAACATAATGCCAACCTAAATACAGTGCTAAACATAATGCCAATATAAAACGCCAGTGCTGACCTCTGTGGCAAGAACGTCGCAATATATACTTAGGTATATTATGTTTACATCGGTCATCTGACGGACGGAAATTTTGCGTATTCACCCGTGCGTTTTAGCAGTAGAAGAACCTCGCATAAGGAAAGCTAGCTTTCTAATAATTGTTCCTGCTTTAAGTTCCCCTTCTTCAGACTGGCGCATTGGTCGATTATTATTCCTTACATCATTCCTGAGCGATATAACAGAAAAATGAACATTGGACCTAATTTGATTAGACTGTAAGGATAAATTATTGCTCTTGTCTAATACGTGATAGGGTGTAGATATTATAGGACGTCTCTATTCATCCTCGCTGAATTTGTCGTTTCTGGAATCCCCTATATATCCCGTTATATCCTTTTTTGTTTCTTATATTGATTGTATTTACTTGCATCGTCGACGTAAGAAATGATCGACATTATTTATCCCTTCGTACGGTTCCGCGGGACCTAACGCGATTTGTACCCGACTGACGCCCAATAAAGCAAGAACATAATGCGAATTTATTAATCAAACGCAACAGATGTTGCCTTCCCATTGTTACCGGACAGCACCGAGAGTGTCCCGGGGCACGGTGCGGCAAATCCTTCAAGTTTGCCACCTACGGCCCCTCTCCCTTTCTCTCTCCTATGCATTTTCTTAAAAATATACTAGAGAGGTGTATCGGAGATCAAGGGCGTCTGAAAATGAAATGGAACGAGAGATACGGTAGAAACTCCCTCTATGGTCTCCCCGGGGGATGGTTCCGACGATTCCGCCCTATTTAACTTACATCAAACGTCGTTTACGTTTTCATAACCGAGCTGCTCACCTTCCCCGTTCTTGCACGATAGATATGCTGAAATTCCTCCCGACATTAAACTCATCCGGTCCATTTGCAGAACTCGCCCAGGACTCTCCTGGCATTATCCAGCGTTAATAATCATTTCCTGGGGGCATAACAGTAAAGAACGGCGGTACATAACGCGTGTCCTTTTGCGTGGCGGCGGAGGGTGTAATCCGACAGCCCTCGGTAACAAGGAGGGGCAGGAAATTAGGGAAAGACGGCGTAAATCAAATCGATGGCGCCCCCCCGCCACTACGACGGGAATGGACGGCCTTAAGGAGCGATCATCTCGAAACGCCATTATCAAATAATATCGAGGTTGGTCAGATTTGGTATGTGGATAGTAAACGGAGTTTGAAATCTTAAGCAATAACCTACATTTGCTATTTTTTTTTAAATATATGCAAAGGAAAAATAGTCAGAACAGAATTATGTTCGACATTACAAATGATCATCATCATCATCATCATCATCATCATCATCATCATCATCATCATCATCATCATCATCATCATCATCATCATCATCATCATCATCGTCGTCAATCGGCTATTCTCGTCCACTGCTGGACATAGGCCTCCCGTAGTAATTTCCATCCTTTTCTGTCCTGAGCTGCATTCATCCAGTTAGAATAGATACGCTTTATATCATCCGTCCATCAGGTTGGTGGTCGTGTCGTCCTCTGCTGCGGAATGCATCGACTCGCGGTCTCCACTCTGTCACCTTTTTCGTCCATCTGTCGTCACTGACCCTGGCCAGGTGTCCGGCCCAGTTTCATTTTAGTGTAGCAATCTTCTCGATGGCGTCAATTACTTAAGTTCTTACCGTTATATTTTTATTGGAAACTCTGTCTCTCAGAGAAAGACCTAGCATTGCTCTTGCCATAACTCTCTGTGCAACTCCGATTCTATTAGCTGTCCGTCTTGTCAGGGTTAAAGTCCGGCGCCGTATGTCAGCACAAGCAAGACACATTGGTTAAAGACTTTCCTTTTAAGGCAGATGGGAATATCTGATTTTAGGACATGGTTTAACTTTCCGAAGGCTGCCCAAGTTAGTCCAATTATTATTCTTAACATTTCACAGGTTTGGTTGTCTCTAGCTAAGCGAATCTCATGGCACAAATACTTATATGAGTGAACTTGTACTTGCAGCCAGATTAGTCATGAACATAGTTTTGTTGGTAACACTCAGACCCACTTTCTCGGAGGCTTGTTCTAGCTCCTGTAACATCATTTGTGCTTCTCCCAGACAATCTGTAATCAGTACTATGTCGTCAGCGAATCTTGGGTGGTTCAGCTTTCACCATTAATATTGATACCGAAGTTCTCCATGTTAGCACTTTTGAACATAAATTCAAGCAGGGTTGTAAACAACTTGGGGGAAATAACATCTCCCTGTTGCACACCTCGCCCTATCTTGACGCTTGGAGTGTCCTCGTGCAGCCTGATGCAAGCAGTTGCGTTTTTGTACGCATGTTTAATGATGTTTGTGTAACGATGGTCATTTCTACAGTCCGCCATAGCCTTGAACAATGCATTGTGATTGATTGTGTCAAAGGCGTGTAGTTGACGAAGACAAGAACTAAAGATTTGTTGTACTCCACGCACTTTTGGAGGATCTTGATTGTATGGAGGTGGTAATTAACGCCGTAACCGGCACGGAAACCCGCCTGTTCCCGTGGTTGGTAGAAATCTAGTTTCGCCGTCAGCCTCTTCGTTATGATTCTCATGAACAATTTATACAACTGGGAGAGCAGACTAATAGGTCGATAGTTTGGATCTTTGCTATATATCTTCTTTCTTATGGATCAATACAACAACAGCTTTACAAATGATAATGATGTCTAAATATGGCATGCAAACTTATCTTAATAGGACTACAAAATATTAAAGATAGTTTTTAATAATTGCTTTACATTCAATTTTATTAAAGAAGTCACTGGTTGCCATTTTCACGTTTTGTGAAACACAGAATGTAAAGTATACCCATACCTATTATATCGCATTGCTTCACTTATTGAATTTCAATTTTTTGGTTGAAATATAACTAAATGTATTTCGAGCTATGATTGTGATTTTACAGGGCATTTTTCTTTTATTTTATTGCTTATTACAATTTTATTTGTTTATTTGTTATATTTTCTTGTATACATTTCCTTATCCTTGTTTGGTACAAGTGTTTAACACTCACTTCTTGTAGTAAGTGTTGTAGGTTTCTGGCCGTTGTAATACACAAATTTAATTAAAGTTCACCCATCGCTTTGGAATAGCTACCTTAAGGTACAATTCCGAACACAGCGACAGCGACCGACGTCAACTGTAAGCGGCAGACGACAACTACAGTGCTGCTGCCGATTGTGGTTACTATGCTTCCGAAGGCGACCACGCGGCGGCAGTTCTCATTTGCAGTTTATCGGCAACAAATCTTTGCAGTTCCATTACTTAAAGGCGAAACAGTGGTTTTTACCTGAAAGAATGTCTGACATTTCCACCATCTATGACAAGTATTTGTAATTGTCTTGGAAACTCCTTAACAATAATAACAGTCAAGAACTCAATGCCTTTTTGAGTTAATTGCAGTTCATTATAACCTTCAAAATTCTTTGGAAACTTAAATTTTCTTTGGAATATCAGAACTGGGAGGAATTACAAGTATCGCGAGTAACTCAACAACTCCTCAACTCCAGAGGAACAGCTTGGTTGTCTTTAAGATAACTGCAACTCCTTCTTGATGTAGTTGTCAAACGTTTGTAACGTAGATGTAAGACTTAGTTGTAACTTAGAAATTTCTCACTTTGCTCCAGGGCGTATTATTCTTCCACCGGGAAATTCATTTCTGGATCCAAAATGCGTGCGGTCTACCACACTACTGGTTTCGGAGCGGTAGTGTGGTCAGCGGCAGCGGCAGGCAACAGCGGCAGGCGACAGTGACGTCGTGTTTGAAATGTATTTCGTATAAATACAGTAGAACCGGTACTGTCGCTTGCCGCTTGCGCTTTGCCGCTGCAGTCTGCCGTCTGTGGTTTGCAGTCTGCCGCCGTGTTCGGAATTGTACCTTTTCTCACCCCAAGATAGTAGTCACTACCTATATCAATACTTCTATAGACATGTGTATTTATTATTAAGCTGATGAGCTTTCTGTTAATAACTGTCTATTAAGTCTATTAAGCTTCTTGGTCCTTTGGCTGTTCATATATACTTATCAATGTATTTTTTCCTATAAAAAGCATTGGTGAGTTTTAAATTATTGAACGTTTTGAATGTCTTAATTTCTTCCCATTTTCATTCGGTGTTCTTCCTTCCTTCAGTACCTACAACATTGGAAATAGGATCATTACCAACACGGGCATTCAGGCTTCCTGTCAATATTATAAAGTTATTTTTGTTTATTGTGTCCACCACTTGTCTCTCAATGACCTAAAAATAAGTGAAGTTGTATTGTGCATATACAGTAACATGAATCATGCTTGGGCCATTAGCAATGTCAGTCTCAATTAAACCTGGTAAGGGAAAGTTTCCAGAATTCACAACATATTTTCATTTTAAGTTTTTTGCAGAAGTAAAGTTTATTTCAATCCTTCCTAAAATTATGAGTTTTTCTTGTAATAACCTTCCTAAATGTTTTACAATTCAAAACTGATTTCATTTTTTCCTAAAGTTTTCAAATCGCAAAGTCTATTTTTAGCATTTTCCAAAATGTTCTATTTTTTTCAGTTTGTCCAGGAAAAGGTAAATTTAGTCTTTTCGAGAAATAACGTTTTAAACTTTTATGGAAAGTGTAAACTTGTTTCGATCTTTCTTAGCTTTCCCAAAATACAAAGCTTATTTCAACTTTTTGTAGAAAGCGAAGCCTCCTATTTTAATATTATGTGCATTTGTGTTAGAAAAATTTTAATTTCAGAGGTTTTCTCAGCTTTTCCCACAGAATTCGGGAGCGATTTCAATCTGTGCCCTTTTCTCCAGAAAACAAATCTAGTTTCAGTATATCTCAGAAATCTAAAAACCACAATTCCATTCTTCCCTTTGCAGATCGTAATATTCATGAGTTTATGAACCTTACTTCATATTTATTTTTTCCAAACAGTTTTTTTTCTAAATATCAAAGCCAAATTTTATTTTTCCATTTTATATGGAAAGAAACGTAACATCATTCTTTACGACAAATAAGGTTTCAACTATTTCTGGAAAATTAAAGCTTATTTCGATATTTCCCGGCTCTTTCAAAATACGAAGCTCCTTTCCGCCTTTACCATAAAATCCTATTAGGAATAATTTCTACATTTTCTCGCGAACAGTCTTTAATATTTTCCTAAAATTAAGTTATACACTTTTTGAGAAAGCAAAGCATCTTACAGACTTCCTTAACGTTTACAAAAATACGATCTTTTTTAGAAAGCAATGTCTATTTCAATTATGTCCATTTTCTCCATAAACTAAAGGTGGATGCACAGAAGTCGCAGGAAGAAATTCACGGTCCTAATTTTTTGACTCTCTTGTGTACGTACAATGAGGTAGTTTATTTAAACATTTCACTAACAGAAAATTGATTTTATAAGATGAAATTTTTGCCTTTTTGAAATATGTACTACTCATATTTTTACGTGTTGTTTATTTCGAGTATTTTCAGGGTTAACTATTAAAAGTAAAAATATATTCACTTTTGACATGTTTAAATTTTTTGAGTATATATATACCATGGAACGAAAACAAAAGTTGAACATAACGCAGCCAAATAAAATAATCATTTAACATTTGAACAAAACTAATTTTGTTACGTAACGTAAAGAAACGCATCAGTTAGCATCTCCATTTTGCTTCCTTTTAACCCTTACTACTGATACGCCTATGGACAACTGTTATGTTGCCTATCGCAATTCTTCAACAGCGGCCGTATTTGCTTTTCCCTTTATACCGCGCCTATCGCCTATGTCGGCATGTAAACAAAAATATATTAATACACATAGTGCGTGTGTGTAGAGTGTGTATTAGTATCCTTGTTCATATCGTGAATTGGAAATATTATGCAGCCATGTTTTTCGCCTTTTCTCTGCTTGTTTTGGCTACAACCTCTCTTCTTCCTCACATAACAATTATTATTTTCATTCATCTTGCCACGTGTCGTCTCGTCGCTGCGATTCGAATGCGACAATCGCATCGCTCCGCTGCGATACAGTCCCGCTCGGTGCGGTCTTACCTTAAGACCGGAGACATGTCGCATTCTCCTTTAAAATTCGTAATTGCCTTTGCGACAGCATCGACCCGAATATCCTATTTCGTTTCCGTTCGTGGGAGGGAGGAACGTGTGTAAATAGATGTGTGTTTGGTCGCGACCGGTATTGCTTCTTTTAAAGGTAGAATCGCTTTTAAAAGCGCTCGTTTTACGAAGACGTGTAATTCAATAACCGTAGCCGTTATTTTCTACGAGATTGGAGGAGTCGGTCGATCTAGCCACGCCGTTTTTAGACGAACGCTCCGACATCGTCTGGATGCGCTTTCGCAGGATGGCAAAGGCGAGCAAGACAAGCAAATATAAGCAGTAAACGAGGTCTTGAAGAGTGTGAACGTTGTATTTTGTAATTGTCTCGTTTGGTGTGATATCGTTATCAACTACAGCAATAATAAAAATTGTTGTTGCCGTCGCATTATCTCACAACCAAAGAGGCGTTTAATCAATGACTCATTGTATTTGATGTTGCGCATATAATTACAATGTTTTTGAAAAGGTTATTGAAACAGTTAATACAATCCGTTCGGAGTATGCATATACATACATATTTACATGCTTCACTAATGAGTCAATGTTTAAAATGGACTGGTAACTGTGGTATGTGAGCCCCTGACAGATATTGGTGACATTTCATCCCAACTAATACTTCATTAGTGAATCAAGGTTTGGTGTTTTGTCTATGGTTGGTAATGATTTCTCTAATGCTAATTGCTTGCTTTGCATTACCTACTATGTTTCCTTTTATATTATCCCAGGCTTCTTCTACATCGTCTTCATCGTTGATTGGGTTGCCCATGATTTTTCCTGACAGTCTTCCTTGGTACAGATATTTCGTGCTGTCTTGATTTAAGGATTTTATATTAAACTTTTTGACATATCTTGGTTGTTGTTTTTTGGAGGCTATTATTTGTAAGGAGCCATACTTGCAAAGAACTAGAAGATTATGTTGTGTCCCTACGTGGCTGATGATAGAACCCGAACGTCATATATGTCGTTGGGCTTTATAGATTTATTCGTTATGATATAATCGATTATAGATTGTTGTCCTCGTGTGTTAACAGAAAGTGTACTTGTGTTTGATTTTATGTTCAAAAAAGGTGTTATTAATGCGGAGTTCGTTGTGTGCACGGAGCTCGATAAGCATGTTCCCGTTTTCATTTCCTATTTCTTCGTTGTATCTGTTCATTACTAACAACATTATGTTGTTACCAATTCTTGAGGTGAAGTATCCCATAAGGAACATCTTGTGGTCATGAGGAATTTCGTCCAGTATTTCTTGAAGCCAAAAATCACTCTTAAGATTTGCAGACGATATTGTGCTATTCGCCGACAACACAATGGATCTTGAAAGACGAACTAGAAAGAGAATCTTCAAAAATCTTTTTGAATTTTGAAAATTCAAAATCAAGAATATATATCTGGGACAACAATTAGAGAGGAAAGGGTAACAAGGAGATAGAGATAGAAAGGAGAAGGAGACTAGGATGGGCTGCATTTGGCAAATTAAATCATATACTTAAGGATAGAAGGATACTACAATACCTCAGAACAAGAATATTTGAACAGTGTGTAGTACCGGTGATAACATATGGAGCACAGACCTGGACTCTCACAAAGACAATGATGAATAATTTGAGGACAACACAAAGAGCCATGGAGAGAACTATGATAGGCGTAACAATAAGAGACAGAAAGAGAAACTAATGGACTAGATAGAACAAAGGTCGTAGATATAGTGGAGAGAGTTACAAGCCTGGAGTGGAATTTTGCAGGACATATTAGCCCACTTTACAGACGACAGATGGAATAGCCGAATAATACGCTGGAGACGATGGGGAGGAAAGAGAGGAAGAGGAAGACCAATTATGCGATAGTATGACGACATAAAACGAGTGGCAGGATTTGGATGGATGAGAACAGCACAAAACAGAGAAAACTGGAGGAAAGGAAGGGAGGTCTATGCGTAATACTGAACGCAGTAAGAGCTTGATGGTGATTTCTTGAAACCTTTCGAAGAACATCTTCCTTTTAGGTCTTGGCTTCTTCATGTCGGGTGTGTAGTTGCTAACGAAGTGGATGGTATCGTTGTTTGATCTTCAGCGTTATGTACATTATTCTTGTGTCAACGTAATTGACATTTTCTATGCACTTTTAATACTCTTCGTTCAGTAGAATGCCTACTCCAGCTTGGGCTCTCTCGTCCTTTTCCACACCGCTGTAGAACATTATGTAATTATGGTATCTTGTGCTACCTTTGCCCTTCCTTTTAGCTTCTGCTGTAGCGCATATATCTATTGTATATTATATAAGGAATTCTTCTTCTTGTATCAGCTTCTCCCTCGGAGGTGGCTGGTCATCATGGCTATCCTAACTTTTGATACTGCTAATCTAAATAATTCGACGGACGACACACCAAACCATTCCCGAAGATTTCGTAACCACGAGATTCTTCGGCGCTCTACACTTCTTCAGCCCATAATCTTGCCCTCCATAATAAGCTTTAGCAACTGATATCGCGTACCGCGTGAGATATGTCCCAGGTACTCAAGCTTGCGTTTTTTTATAGTAAAAAGGACCTCCAGCTCCTTGTTCGTTCTCTTCAAAACCTCATGATTCGTGACCCGGTCCCTCCATAAGATTCTCAACATGCGTCTGTAAGTCCACATTTCAAACGCGTCCAACCTTCTTGTGGTTTCCTTGTTTAGTGTCCAACCTTCTAAACCATATAGCAACACGGGAAATACATAACATTGGACCATTTTTATTCATATTTGTAGTGATAAGTCGGAAGCTGTCAGTAAATTTTTAAGTTTTATGAAGACCTTTCTCGCCTGTTCAATACGTGATAGGATTTCCTGCTTATGTTGAATATCTTCATTGGTTAAAGTACCGAGGTATTTGTACTGTTGGACTAGTTCTATAGTCTTTCCGTCTAAGAGGAGTTGTCCTATCTCCTGTTTTCTTTTCGTTATCAACATTCATTTAGTTTTGTTGATGTTCATGTGGAGGCCATATTCTTTACTAGCTTTGGCCACTGTGTTTACCAATCTCTGTAGGTTTTCTAGAGAACTTATATAGTCTTTAACTCCCTTTTATACGCCGACGACCTAGTACTAATCGCAGAAACAGAAGATAAAATACAGAGAGGCACATACCAACTACAAAACATTTGTACTGAATATGACATGAAAATATCCACAGAGAAAACAATAACAATGGGCTTCGTAGGAACAGATACAGTAAGGTCTAAATTAGTTATTAATGACAAGGTAATTGAACAAATAAGGCAGTTCAAATATTTGGGATGTGATCTAACGTAGGAATGACTACAGCATAGAGAGCTGTATTCAGGCACAAGAAATGGAATTTCTAAGAAAAGTTAAACGATGTACAAAAAGAGACAGATTTAGAGATGCAGACATCAGACGTGAATTAAATATATATAATATTAATGATGTCATAAAGCAATATAGTGTAACGTTTATTCTAATTTATTTATACCGTTCTTAACACTAGCTATTTTATTTAGTCTATTCCTTGACTAATTAATCTATGTTAAACACTTAACGCGCTAATTTATTTGTACACTTATCGCTAGTCGGCTTATCGCACTTTTTCACTCACGCCGTAAGAAAACAAATAGATGTACCATTGAAATTATGTAAACTGAGTGTGTATCCTGGTCTACTATCCTGCCATCGAACTGGCTCATAATTATATATCCCTAATACATAATGTCTTTTCGAGAACCTACCGGATTATTCGTTTTCTAATTGGACGTTCCAGATTATTTGAGAAGAGTTTTTATGGTCCCCTTTGAAATGCACCTCCTGCGTTAGATACGAAGCACGCTTCAAACTGATGTTTACATTTCGCGTCACAATAGGAAGAACCGGAAAGGACATCTTCAAAGGATGGACGATAATAGGTTGCCAAGAAAAGCCTTCCAATACAAATGTAAAGGGAGAAGAAGCGTGGGACGACCACGCAAAAGATGGGTACCGTAACAGGCGATGTGCCTAATATTTGTACCGAAGAATAAGAAGAAGATAATTACATATCATAATATGTAATTAAATTAAATAAATGAACAAAAAACATGTGTATTGTTAAGAGTATTAGTGTATTTTGCCGAGAAATGGTTACTTGTAATGATCTTCCCCTCTCCCTAGCAAGTATCCACTGGCTATTTCGCCGAGCATTACTAGCATTTCCCGTCTACCACCCACCCTTCGGGCGTAAGCTCCAAGTCCCGACGTTATTTATTCAACAATTAACCTGCTTTGGCGTTCCGTGTGTTTCTCCGTCCGTAAGCACCCCCCGGGCGTCTTGTCTGGTAACTTGCGGCTCGCGACAAATTATTCAAGCGCCCTTTTGGCATCGAATTAACTCTCCCGATATGTGCACATCTACGATGTTAACGTTAATTATCGTAAATTGAGGACGGACTCGGAGACACACACTCTCCGGCTCGGAGAAAAAAAGAGAGTTAGCTTACCGATGTCGACGATTTTATCGCCTTCATCACCATATTTACGAAACGTAACTAGTTATAATTCTATCCGCGGCTGCGGTAGGTACGGCTCCTCACTCTTGTTTATTGCTCCGGTGAAATAATCCGTCCGGGAGAGATTATGAACGGGAGGGGTATCGTGTAATCCGTAATTCCGTGAGGTTTTCTGTTAACAGTCGGGAGAGGAGCGAGAAATGGGAGACGAGCCCGCCAGTTATCTAACAGATTTATAAACGGAAATGAGATATCAGACGCGACGGAAAAGAAAAGCTTATGTTCCGCGGAGGTTTTTCTCTTATTACGAATTCCACCGTCTTTGTAAAAAAATTCAATCTTCGTCGGAATATATTCAATATAGGGTGATTCTGTGATTTTCCACCTCTGCGCATGCTCTCGAGGAATAAATATTGTGACGAAAAAAGTTGCTACAGGGACTTGTCCGAAAACTCTTAATTTAATGACAAAAAATAAAGAATATTTAATAAAATAATAATTTTATTAGTACATAGTAATACATTAGTACATTCATGTAATAAATTTATAAAAACACGGCGGAGTAGTTACCCAACGTGAAAAAGCTTTAATAATGCGCGTTTCGGAGGGGTATAGGGAGAAAATACAAACACAAAGAGTATTTTTTAGAAACATCAAATAGTCTGTGAATTTCAAATTATTAATAAGAAAACTAATTTTTTTGAAAATTTCTATACAAATTCAGGAATAGATATATTTTGAAAAATGAGAATTTCAAGAAGTGCACGTAGTTACATTCAAATATAATGCTTCTGCCTTATGTTATTTTCTTTTACGCTCTTGGTATACTATGTCCAGCCACAATTGGTGGACCAACAAAAACACTTAATGGCTTTTTAAGTAGTGAAGAGCGATGCCGCCTTGTCCTCCATGGGCGTATCATTACGGATAATTACTCTAACAATGAATTCACTTCCAAATCGCACAAACAAATGGCACACACATTCACACACCACTGCTTTCTCGAGTATAAGTGTCGAAGAAGACATCACAAGGAGAGCACACGTGGCCCCTGTGTTATGGTCCAGTGGACCATCCAGTATCTGTAGAGTGTCGTGTACTTCCTCGTACACGATTTCACTGATCGACTGTACACCTTCACCTTAGAAGAAGAAGAAGAAGAAGACGATACAAACGAAGTGCCGCTGTCGTAAAAAAAAATTGCGGTCCAATGGACCATCTAGTTCTTTATCTGTACATCTCCATACATTCACATATATGATTTCACTTGGGCAACTGAACATCTGCAGTTTAAAAATACGAGGGCGTTTCTGAATAAGCAAAAAGATAAGTCCCATGGTTTTGTATAGAGACAACGGGCTCTTTTCGAATGTCCTCGGTAAATTCAGATTTTATTGAGTGTTCCAATTGCTACTGGTTAGGGTTAGAGTATACCTTCGCCACTCTAATGTTCCAAATTTGAAGTAAATCACATGTAAGGGGTATGACTACCCTTGAAATTGGGGTAAATTTCCAAGGATTTCATTGCATATATTTTTAAGAGTATCTATTGAAATCTCGAAATTCCTCATTTGTATATGGATAGTCAAATGCTTAGAATAAAACAAAGCTAACTATTTTAGAAAATTGCAAGATGTGAAATTGTAATAGTGCAAAACGTAATTTGGTAGGTGTCAGCTTCAAAGAAACCGAATTTTGCCGAATTCAATTGCTACTGGTTAGAGTATACCGTTTTGTTTTGTTAAACATCTCATTTTTTTAGGCTTCTAACGTATAAATTTAAAAATTAGACAACCATTTCGTCATGACATTTACATGGAACATCAGGGAGATGATTTTAAGGTCGGCGGCTGAGTTTTAGGTCGCTAATATCAAAATATTTTTCGTTTTATCCCCATTTTACAATTTTTACTTACCCATATAATAAGAGAAAGTATTGTAATCGTGCTGATTTTCGGAATTTGAGATATTGGCATTTCTGGACGTTTTGAGGTCCCCTGAGTTCCAAAGACACGTCCCTGTGTGGATATGTATGTAGTGTAACGTTTTGACTACGCTAGGCTGAATTGTTCTTCTTTGAACATAAAATATTTAAAAAAAGACATGTATCAATCGTATTTCAAAAACGTGTTTCAGAGACACCAGTCTTATAGTGCGGAGACGATCCGTTTAAAAGTTATGACACTTTCAAAATGCGATTTTCCATAAGAGGTTATGTCGTCAAAAATTAGAAACTCACCAAAAAATCACCTTTCGTCCATAAAATACTGTCGACCATGATGGTCCACTTTTTTTAAATACCTTCTGGTTTCTTTGAAAAAAAAATCACTTTTTATGTTACTTCTGCGCGGCGGTGGTCAACTCGTAAGGAATTTTAATGCCCCACCCTAAGATCGGTCATCTCGTAAGCGAACCGGCAGGTAAATTTTTATAGGGTAGTTTTGGATGAGTCAACTCGTAAGAGGACTCTCAGAGATAGTCGAGGGGATGATGATTGCAACGAAGTAGTTCGGATATTTGTTAAAACCGAGTTGAAACTAAGAATATGATATATGGGGGTGGTTTGTTAGGTTCCAACTAAATGGTGACGAGCACGAGATAGTTGTGGATTTTGTTAAAAGTCAACGCGGCATAGACTTGCTTGTTGTTAATAAAGGTCAGGTTCCGCAGGGTTTTCCTTGCCCTCTCGCAAGGAATGCGATAATCCCCCTTTGGGATTTTTCAGGTCAACCCTTACGAGTTGACCGATCTGAGAACCATATTCTTACTAGTTGACCGATCTCGGCGAAGGTCAAAGTGAACCGGGATAAATTCTTACGAGATGACCCGTGCCCTTTCTCGCGGACGGGTCACTTTCGTTCTTCATTCCTATCTCGGCACTAACGGGCGGACATCAAATTCATTCCATATCACAGGTTTGTGGTCCTCTTTATATATTACTCACTAGTATTCACGTCACTAGTATTCACGTTCAAATTCTTTGCAAAATAAATGCGATTTTCTTTCGATATGACCAAAATTGTTTACCTTTTGGCACAAAACATCCGATATATAGAATGTACACTTGACATTTTTCATGGAATGTCAAGGTTTTTATTCTGGCTACGTGACCGTCGAGACGATCTTTTCGGTGCTGACCCGGAGCATCCGAACTGGGGCTCATAATATTTCACATTCTACAGCAAATTCTGATGATACCTATAAGGCTCAGTGAGGCCATGATTGATCCTTGCCCTCTTGCGTTAACAATGTACATTTTAACGTCTCTAGATTCCTTCTATTCCAAGTACCATCCGTCATGTCGGCCGTTTAGCCACTCCCAAAACTGCTCTCGGCGTGGCTGTCAACAGTATTTCAAAATGGTGGAGGCGCGAAATGTCTCGGTTTCTAATCGTTTTTTTTTTTAATATTTCTCGATATTATTTCGACTAGAAGTTAATGTTATCGTTTAGTTCAAGCATCGAACTACATTTTGGCCTTGAATGGAGTAAGAATAAATCACAAAAAAAGTGAGAAATTCCCCTGCAATTTCGGTGTTTTTCCAAAATTTTATTTTTTTTTACCACAAACTTGGTGTCTACGCAGATAAACACTGTTTTTCCCGGCAACTCTAAATGCCCTTCTTTCACTTGACATTTTTTATTTTTTAAAAACTCCTGTTCAAAGAGGAAAAATTTTATTGCTAAAATCACTAAACTACACGAATTTTATTAATTTATTTATTTTAATCACGTACACTAACACTTATCTACTAATACATACTTAATTTACAACCCCCTCTCCAATTGTGATACTCTATTGGACATCAAAAATTTTCGACAATGTATTAAGATTTTTAACCTTAGTTTTCTGGAAAAAGGGGTGCTGTTATTGAAATGAAACAGGAGCACAAGGTTTGTGTTAAAAAGCTTATTTTTCATAATAATTCTTAGTCAAAATCCCTAAGCAGCTGCCTAGAAAATGTTCACTAGGCACTTAAAACGTCTAGAGATACGTATAACTCAAATTCCAAAAATAAACCCTATTACAATACTCCTCACATAATCAGAAGTGTTGTATTTTGTGCCTCAATGAGAAAGTAAAACAGAAAATTCATTTTGAGGGGAATCAATTTATTGCAATACTATTGTTGAGAGTTTATGTAGAGTGTAATGTTTTAGAAATAAAAACCATTTTTATCTTTGCAAATGTAAATGTGCTATTTGGTTTTTCAAGGAGCCTTGATACGACCTATTATTAGGTACTGTCAGCTATGTGCCAATATTACAATGTATACCAAACTACTAATAATTTTTTTTAAATGTGACATAATCTTATAATAATAGTTATTTGCAGCAAAGTCAGGAAAATCTCACATTATTGAAGGAGCTGAATTGAAATACGAGGTACTTTGTGCCGAGTATTTCAAAGCTCTGAGTCAAGTAATTACTTGTGACTTGTTTTGTATTAAATGTTTCCGGAAATCGTAAAAAAGACGAAACTTACAAATTTTTGAAATTTTTTTAGAAATTTCACAAAAATCAAATTTGCCAATTTTGTTGATAACTATAGATATAAAGTAAACAACATCGAAAATGTTTCATAAATTTTGTGCATTTGCTGTGAAAACAGTGTATTTTGCGTCTTGTAAAGTCTTTACAGTACTAATCCGGAAAATTCAATTTTCCATCGGTACCTGTACAAGCAGTACACCAAGTATCAGTACTACTTTAGTCAATGTAATATTTAGGTGAAGGTGAAGGTACTACTTATGTGTCTTTAATAATTTTATAATGTACATTTTATTTTAATGTATCTCACTTGCATACTGATGATACAAATATCATGATTAACAATCCTAGTATAAGTTTAAGTTGTATCTAAGGGAATCAATCTCATTTGTCCCTTTAATATGTATAGAAAAATATTTACACAACTAAAGTCTGTCAAAATAACCCATGGAGTAATAAAACGATTATTTCGCCGGGGACCAGAGGCATTCTTAAAGAAATGAACGAAAATTAATAAATGACTTATTACACACAAACAAACACACACGCACACAATTTTTCCAGTTACCGACTATTGCGTATTTACTCATTTCCCCGACCGTACGGCAGTGAGTGGTTATTCCCGGTATCTATACAATGGCCCGACGTAAAATATTCGCACGTGTTTCGGGTGAGTCACTCAAAATACGAAACGATTCCGTAAGGCAGCGTGTAAGACAATATAAAATTAACAAAATTTAGAGGATGCCACCTTGTATCGGTTTTGCATTTATAATGAGATTTTATTACTCCACATGTTATTTTGTACATTTGTACAGAAAATATTCAGAAGAGTTACCAACGGTTGTAACAACTTTATCCAATGTACTAAGTGTGAAAAGGTACATCAAGCCTAAATCTTGTGTTTACAATTATAGAAGTCATGTTAACAACAAATCTAATGAGGATATTAAAATCGGTGTTGGTAAATTGGTTCCCGGCAGGTAAGAAATTAAAAGATAGTGCCTCTTATCTATGTACAAATTGGTTCCTAGGATTTTTCGTTTACGTGACATTATATGTAAATTGGTTTATACTTACACCCGCTTACCCTATTATTTCATTACCAGGGGCCGTCAGTTGTACCACGGAGGGTACGAAACCGTTAAGGCTACCCTACAGGATGTTTCTCGAGGGGATTAACGGCTTACAGTCGAAATAAGTCATCGGTCCTGTTCGTTTTACTAAACCTCAATTGTTTATCCTTGCCCTCTTGCCCTGACAAGCGATAGCGAATAAAACGAAAATAGTGTAGCCCACTTAACCCAGAAGTACAACAGTATTACACGCGAAAAAGTGTTTTGTATAAGCCCAGGTAAGTGAAAACTTTGGGAACCAATTTACACTTAAAGGTCAGGTAAACCAAAAATTGCGGGAACCAATTGGTATGTTATTTTTAACCCTGATTAACTTGGGAATCAACTTACGTGGTCCCATTAAAATGTACCTATACATTAACATACAGCTAATGCTATTGTAGAATTACAATATGACCAACCATCTCTTGTCCAAAAATCCCCAAAAATATCACCCTGTAAATAATTTTTGATTGGGCTATTATTTAATATTTCAATATGTAATTCCAATACCACATATGAAGAAATGATCTTGAGAAAAATCCACAAATCATATAAAAAGAGTAAAATTTCACCACTGTGTATTTTAGAAATGAAACTATTGCGGACCTACGTTTATAGCAACTTCTTTATATATTTTACGTTGAATAAACCTGTTAAATGTTGCCCATGTAATATTGAAATTATCTCTATATTAATAAATGGGTTGCGTCAAAGGACTTTTGTAACAAATGTGTTTATTATACTATAGAACATACATGTGACATTTTATTATACCCTATAGAATACACAGTAACAAATTTATATTTACTAAAAAGTTTTTAGGATTTTCAGAATACATGAATACAATAATATCATTTAAATTTGCTCCTAAACTTCTGCCGATGTCAAACGATCATTCTCTAAATATAAAATGATGCCGTGGGATAAGTTTGTGATTGGAAAACATAGAAACAAGTTGTAGTATCTTAATTTTTTGGTGTGTATAATTTAAAAGGTATAAATGTGTGAATAAATGCCAGACATTCAGAATTACTAGATATTTCCTTTTTTCGCGTCAATTTGCCTTTGCCTAAATTATTTGCCTAATTTTTGAATCGCTATCGAGTTGTTTCCATTTACTTTCATGAGTTTCTTCATTCTCCAAATTTACGTTGGATACATCTTGAGGATCATCCTGTATGTCTTGAAAGGAGTTGTCGTCGAATATATCTGCGAAAAGAAATGAGTCCATTTATAAATGGAGGGCCCCCGTTTCGTCCCTTTAAGGGACACCCTCGCCGAGGGCGAGGAATAAAAGCGCCTTCTCATTTATGCAGACGGAAAGTAAAGAAGTCGTCTGAAATGATTGCGAATCCTCTATTTGATTATCTACCTTGTAATTTTCTTCTGCGTCAAACATAGAAATTCAAACGCGACACATCCTGGCGCGATCACAAAAGGCGTCCGGAGGAAACCGAATAAATCTTCGTATTTAAACTTTCGCGGAGTAAGGTCGACCGTAAATAAAGCCCGAATAGAGAAAAGACTCTCATTTATAACGCCATCCTCCGTCCTTTTATCGAGTCGTAATCGTATATAAACTTACATATCATCGACAAGTTTATCCTCACTTATCTTTATCGTCACCATTAATTCGGAGTCCGTCTTGCCTTTCTGGGTCCTGCACCAGTTTATGTATATCTCAATTCGACTGCCTGCAACGCTCTAACTCATCGCCCATATCGGCGGACATCGAAAGGAGATTTTTGCAGACGTTTAAGGTCCAGCGTGGGCAGACCCGCCCTTGATACGTGGAAGATCGAGGAGTTTGCCCACCGCGAAATAAATATGGGATCACGTGGGAGCACGTGATCGATGTGTCCTTGTTATATGGCACCGATGGAAAAAGCGAACCACTAACGTAGACGTAGATATTTATTCAGTGGGATGTCTGGTGTCTGTTAGAAGTGGAGGGTGATCTAAAGGTCAAATGCACCTGTTTGCAGTATGTTTGGAAGGTTTATTGGAAACACAAAAATATGTAAACGTGCGTGGTTAAGAAGTTCATTACACACTCTGAACGACGGAAATAAAATAAACTCCTGAACGTCAATCAGTTCTGAATAACCTGACACTCTATTAGACAAATTGACTTACTTCCGAGTTTGCGCAGTAAATAGTGTATTGATGAATAGTGTATATGTCACCGTGTAGTTAGGGCAGGACTAAGGGTTTTGACTTCTCGTTTCTGAATCTGATATAAATAAGTTATCGATATGAACATTTGCTCGAGCTGACTTCTTGAAAATGAAAATGCTAAGCTCATAACAAGTGGAATCCACTGATTAGTTTGATGTTTCATAAAAAGAGGAAAATTGTTTATGTACTAGGACACTAGGACCCATCACCGTATCGCCAAACGGTGATGGGCACTGGTGATAGACGATGATCGAGGAAAGTATGCCCTTTGGTGGAACGACTCCTTTCGACCCATTAACCATATTCCTACATTTGCGATACGATTCCGGAGAGGGCATCTCGGTTTATGCCAGCATCAACAAGAAGTTGAGGTCATAACAGGTGCTAGGACTGGTCACAGACGCTCGGAGTTACTTTTTCCCGGTCTCCCGGGCTGTCTGAGTATATCCCTAAAAGGGCATACGAACATAGATTATCGACACTTTTGGTGTCATGGGCCCACGGTCTAACAGTAAGTACTGTCAAAATGAAGTCAATGTTTCAACTATGAAGCATTTACTCTATAAACTAGCCTCGCTGCCGGGAAACGCTACAAATCAGTAGCATTTTGTCTGTATATAAGAGTAATTACTATGGCATACAAAGCAAATGCTACAAAGCAAAGCAAGTACTACATTTTTACCGAAGCCAACCTCAGTGAAGCTTCACGGTTGTTTCCTTTACGCTATTTGCAATATATAGCAGTTCAATATTAGTAAAATAGTTCACGAGAGATTACCAAAATGTTTTAAAAAGAGATTATTTCGTGCACGTGAATATAGAATATTTTCTCTTTTAGTTTCTTTTTCATCTTGTTAAACTTTTTCATCATCTACAAATACATTTTATTAACGATTTATTTAGTGTAATTAAGTTAGAATATTATACGTATTGGTATTACTGATGTAAAAATGTACTTGCTTGTTTAACAGTCGCATTTTTTGTGGTTCGTATTAAACGTCTTGGTCGAGTCTTCCCAATACTCCTCTTTTTGTTTTAAAATATTGGGAGTTTTTCTTTTATCAAAGAGTTGGGGGTAATCTTTTAGCATCACTATGTCATTATGCTCTCCTGTACCCTCATCTCTATCACTGTCGCTGTCACTTATTTTTTATCAAAATTTGCCGCTGAGTTCAACTTGAACTAATTTAGACAAAAAACTTAACCTCAAGTTGGGCAAATACTTCCTCTTCGAAGTAAATATGTAATTCAGTTGTGTAATAAATGCTTCATGCCTATAGCAAGTGTTTCGTAGTTGTAGTATTTGCCTTATGTAACTGTAGCAGATGCTCTTAATAGTATTATTAGCAAATACTCCGTTTTATTCATACCACCCACTGGTTCCACTCTACATATACATGCCAAATACAAAGTGCCCTCGCTCTTATAAAACAGTTCTTTGCTTATTTACTTCCTCGTGGTCATGGGAGGGAGAACGTATTTACTCTGCTTTATTTACTTTATTTACTCGTTGTCAGTGGTCATAGGAGGGACAAAGTATTTTCTTTGCTTTACTTTTATTTACTTTATTTATTATCCGTTTTTTATTAGTGTTTGTATTGAAATTTGCCACAGCATCGGGCCAATCAGGAGCCGCGATTTCATAGGCGAGTTCCATTGATATGATCGCATGAGATAGGGCTATATAAGCTTAGAAGATATGTTAATTATGTAATATCATCGGTATTTCTTTTGGAAATATTATTGAAAATATTTTGTGGATGCAGTGATAATAGTAGATATATTATTATACTAGTGTAATAAGACGGAGTATTGTCACACGAGAGCTTTAATAGAACGAGTGTGACAATACGTCTTATTAAACGGGTGTAATATACTGGGTGATCAAGAATGACTATTTGAGTTGGCAACACTTTTTAGAGAATTTTTTACTTGTTCTTTTGACAACACTACAACCGGATATGTTTATTTAACAAAAATTTGACATAACAATCAGCAATAAGACTAGGTTATGTAAATAAAAATTAAAGCTTAAAAAATGAAACGCGAAATGCAGAACAATAATTTTATTAAACCGCTAAAAGTAATGCTCAAAATGGGCCCCATTTTGGCCCAGACATAAATTAACTCTCCTTTTTAGGCTCTCGAAAATATTCACCAGCATATTGGGGGTAATGTTTGCCACTTCCTGAAATATTGCCTCTTGCAGCTCTTCTTCAGTATGCAATATGTTCCTAATGACATTGATCTTCAAGAGCCCATAGCGAAAAATCTAATGGAGTGAGATCTGGTGACCTGCTTGGCCAAATGCCCTGAATAATTACTCTGTCGCCAAAATTCTCTCTTAAATATCCCATGGTAACACGAGCCGTATGTGCCCTTGCAGAGTCTCGATGGAAATTTCCAGGTTGACGCTCTTCGTCTGTTATTTGATTTATAAAAGGCCTCAAAAGGTGTTGGATATATCTCCGAATTAACGGTAAAATTTAAAAAATATTGAGACTGTCAACCAAACACCAGAGACTGTCAACCAAACACCAACTTTAACCGGGTGCAAATGTGTCTCTCTGATAGCGTAAGGATTTTCACCTGACCAAATTCTGTAATTTTGTTTATTCACATAGCCGTTGAGATGAAACCAGGCTTCGTCGGAAAAAAGGTATTGTCAAAGATATCATTATTATTTAATATATCATTGAACCAACTGCAAAATAAAACTCTCTGCGGGTGATCAGGAGGGGATAATGACTGGACGATGAAAATTTTGTCAGGGTGGTACTTTAATTTCTTTTTAAGCACAGTGGAGCAACTTCCATATGATAAACCTGTAAAACCGTGAATTAGAACAACATGGAAAAGTGGAAGTCTTATAGGTAAGAATGAAAATTAGTTGAATAGGAAGCATAAGGACCAAACCTGTTTGAAGAGAGAGCTGTCTTAAGGATTTGTGAGAACTTCTTTGCATTCGAGTTCTAATATCCTCGACAACTTCCTCGTTTAGAGTAGTTGTCCAGTTGTCCAGAGTAGACCAGTTGATTTTTGTTTACTTACGCTCCCTGTGTTTAAATAACGTTCAACTACTCGCATGCAATGTTGCTGAAAGAGAGTAAAAGTGACCAAAGTCTCCGGAAACATTTCCTGAAATTGCTGGTATGTCGCATCGAGGGAGTACTGCCAACCAGCAATTGGGTTATAAATCCCACTTCAATAGTACGTCATTCCAATGAAAATATCGTGTTGTAACGTGAAAACCATTTTAAATAAATAAACTTGAAAATAATACCACAAATTTGAATTTGAAATAGCAAATGGCATCTGTCAATGACGCTGTCAGTGTCACCAACCGGGTGTTACTACAGTTGTACCATTTAAAAATAAAATTCAGTATTGCCAACTCAAACAGTCATTCTTGATCACGATGTACTAAAGTGCGTTATTTAATTCCTGTGCCCGAATTTTGTTGGTATGCGTAGTTGCAACTAAATTTTTATTGGCAACGTGTTTTCAAAATTGACAGTTTTAGCGTTTTGCCAATTCTTTGCCAGTGACGTATTAATAGTGTTTTCTATTTACCTTGAAATACTAATAATTTAACCTTGACGTTTACGCACATCTACGTGGCAGGCTGATGTACCAATTTAACAAAACTAATACCAAAAGTAATGTAATAATATAAATATTATTACACTACTCTCGATGTAATAATGAGATCGTTAGTAACGCAAAGTAGTTAAATGCAATTTTAAGTATCGTTGGGGTATGTGTCGGTTGCGAAGATTCCTGTAATTGTCGGTAACATGTGTTGCAAATTATGTAACGTTTTACTGTGGAGTGGAAGAGTGGGAGTGTTCGTGGCACGTCGTTCCACAACGCTCAAATTTATTGCTCAACGCGCAGTACACATTGAAGCATGTAGTTTTCTTATATATAAATGAACACATAATTTATTATGTAGGAAGTAACGTGATATATTACGGAGGTGACATTTTTTGTAATTCCAAATGTGATGCAACCTGTTAAAGTATGACATTGACAATTTGTTAACTAATTTGAAGCGACTACGAAACAACAGCTAAGCGTCACTTCTCCCTTCTCTTAGGCTTCTACTCATTGTCATACTCTGACAGATGGCGCCAAATTTTAATAATAGTGAAACTACACTTTCGAAACAAATCACTTTTTTCTTCCTTTCTCCATAACGTATCAAGTATCTTTTTATATACAAGAAAACTACATACCAGCTGCTTGAAAATGTTCCCTATGTTATTTCCCATAAGAAAACCATAGTGTAGAAACAGTTGCCATGGGTTACCATCTCCTCTCCAAATGCTGCAAATGCTGACGTCACACTAATGCTGCATATTAAGAGAGATAACCAGACGCATTAAATCTAACGAAAAATAGGGTTATGGTGGGCGAAATTCTGTAAACTCAGACATGTACTGAGATCTGATAAGAAGCTTAAAGAAAGGAGAAAGGTCTTTATCCAGTGCATCTTGCCAGTTCTCACGTATGGAGCTGAGTTGGAGAAGAACACTTACTTCGATAAAAAAGAACATAAGCAGAATACGTGTCATGCAACGAAAAATGGAACGGCCAATGGCGGGAGTTACTCTTCGGGATAGAGTACCAAATCATACCATAAGAAATCAAACAGGAGTACGAGATGCAGTGAAATCTATCTTACACATTAAATGGAACTGGGCAGGGCATGTTGCTAGAAGGACCGACGGACGCTGGATAAAGAGACTTATGGAGTGGAGACCAATACATGAGGCCTATAGAAATAGAAGGCGGTCTCTTGGTGGACAGATAATATAAAAAGTGTTATTGGATCCAAGTGGCACAAAATAGAAAGAGATGGCTAGAGTTAACGGAGGCCTTCGGTCAACAGTGGACGGGATAAGCTAAATGGGGATGATGATTGTAGCAAACTGCCGAAAATCCCGCGCTCGACCCGACAGCTGCCGAAACTAACGGAGTTCGGTGATTCCTAATGGCGTTTCTCACCACGACCGCCCTTACAACCAGAAGTCTCCCTCGAGCCTAACCAACCCACATCGAAGGGGATAATCAGGCCACCGACGAGGTGCTCAGAACGCACAACCACGGAAACATACAGTTTGCCCAGATCCGCCCAACCGAGGTATTCGGATCCCTCGGCCGTGAAAATACTGCGGAGACGATATTTTCTTTTTTCTAGACGTCTGATCCCGAGGAGAACTCTCGTCTCCTTCCCCTATGCGCAATTATCCTCCCTCAAAACCTCCTCGTTTCACGATTTCTCGCACACGACCTGCGATCCCCGCGCGCACTCATCAAAGGGACCTCCACCCTTCATCTTCCCTTTTTACGTCCCGCCAAGACATCGTTAAGGAGTTCCTAAACTTATAAAATGGAAAATTGACATTATTTGCTCGCCTCTCCCTCGCCTACCTTTTTATACGCGCCCAACACAAAGAAAAGGTAAATTCGAGCGAGAGGGGGATAAACGTTGAGAAAACATCGGGGAGTTAAATGTAGCAGAATGAGGATCGTAAAATGCGAAGGAGTTCTCGGGGAAAGGATTAATTTTGACACACTTAGGATATTTCAAAAGTCTACGTGGAATTAAATCGTTGTACCCCAGATATATGGGTAAGTTAATTATGCGAGGCGTGGTGCGTTAACTTGACAAAAGAGTTATTTCCGTCACGTCGCGTCACCCCGAGAAGCAGATCTAGCTTTTTCCGCTTCCACTTAACGAAGGAGCGTTTAATTAATTATACCTTCAACTATTTTTTCCCGGCGCATTATCATCTTTATCTTGACCGCGACCGGCACGTGGAAGGAAACAACTTTCCCGAAGAACACTTCTGTTATCTTTCGCACTCGACAAACTTTTAAAGGTCCATCAAATCCGACAGTCTTTCTCTGTGCCGCCCCTCCCCTTCCGCTTCGAAGTTCGCCAATAACATTAAAAGGGACCCCGAACAATAAAAACTCCTCAGAACAACTTTTTCCAGAAGAAATAAGAAAAGGAGTTATTACCGGGAGAGGGATCGGCGTGCGCGATTGATTATTACCCGAGAGAAGGAGGGGGAAAAATAAAAGTAGCAAGTTCAAGGCGAACCGTATAACGTGGAAATAAAATAAACCGAATATATCCACCAATTATCCGATCATTAGTCCTTACGATTCAGATCGACGATAAAACAGTAAATTATTGGTGGCATTTGCATCTTTCTCTCGATTGAGAGAGAGAAATGCCTCGGGAAATAACCGGAAAGATTACACGGTCCCATCGTCGACAAGGCCATATTGTTGTTTACGGCAGGATGAAAAGCAAGAAAAAAAACGTAATTAAACCCTTAATTACATTTGTCATTAATGATGCGGTATTTTAATTTGCGAGATCCATCGAGCATTCCCGAGGAGGACACTACATCTGAAAACGTTAATCAATAGTTGCGGATACGAGATCGAGACTTGTATACCCGTCCAATATTTATTTGCAATTTATGATCCCACCCTTAGCGACGGGGAGTGCAATTAACAGGTAGTAAACTACTGATTTGTGGTTTCGCCGTAATACCGCCTGAGATAAACACCTAAGAACTGGGAATGGTCCGTACTAATAAATTTAATGAGTAATTCTTAGTGTTTCAAAACCCAAATGGTTTTTAAAGTATTTTTATTATTTTAATTCTAGCTGATTAATTTTTTCTTCTCGCAGTTCTGTGATTTTTTTTTCTAACAATTTTATTTTTTCCACTATGTCCGAACGGAGTAGCTTTGTTATGCGATAAGCACTATTCATTTTAATATAGTATATGTATCAATTTGAAACCGCAAAAGTATTAAGGGCATTAACGGCAAGGGACAAAGGACATTAAAATTTGCCATTTTCTTATAAATCTTATGATATACCAACTGCCTTCTCCATAATATAAGTATAGAGTATAGGTACCTACTGTATACTTTCACTCAAAATGTGACACTTTAATACAACTCTTTAAATATAGTTTCTGAATCGAGTACTTTACAACATTTTCTATGTTCCGGCTTCCATTTCATTTTTATTTATGTTTAAATAATTTAAAATTTCTTATCTGGGGATTTTTTTATCGTGATGTTTAAGTTGGTATTGCTGCTGTCAATTTTTACACCATTTTCAAATTTAATTTAATGGATTTAAAAAATATCTTGTTCCCAACCCAACAAAAAAAATTACCAAAAACAATGCTTTAATAAGCCTCATTAAAGCACTGTTTTCGGCCATTTTGGTGCTAGAATAGATGTCATTTTAGTGCCGGAACATAGAAAAATTATTATTAACGCTAACACGAAATCTAAATTACTAAAAATCGCTGGAGTACTACCCTGTTACCTTCCTCTCAATCGGCTTCTTACAGAAGTTTTACGGTGCACCCTGCTGCGGTAATACTCGAGCCCCCGTCCTGAGATTTAAGTCATAAATTGCAAATAATTTTTGGAAGGGTATATCGATCTCATCTCCAAAGTCGAGACGAGACGAGACGAGATTAAGGGCCAAATTCAGAAACACCACTCACACTACACCTACACTCAATTTCTAAGTAAAATCTTCACTACACTCAATTTGGAATTCATAGACTTTCCTCAATTGAAATGTCCCTTAAATTGAATATCAGATTGAGTGAGATTTGAGTAGTTGATATTCACCACTTAAAATAATTCCCAACCTTACTTTTACGAGTTTAGACTTTCGTGCACATGGTCATTAGCGTCGTTAGTGACAGTTTTTTGTGCATTTCTGTTTATGTTAGATGGTGTTTTCAATATGGATATAATGGCTAATGAGTTCAATCAATTTGTAGAGTTCATCCAATACATTGAGGATGAGAGGTATTTACCAGTGCCACGGTAAGTAACGACAGGTGCGATTAATTTCCTACCTACGATAAAATTGTAGGTAGCACCCTAAGATGGAAATGCGGATCGAGGGAAAAGTATGATTTGTTCAATATGGCAATTAATTGTTTCAGAAATTATATCAAAGATTACAACAATCCCCTTCAGCACTTAACCAACTTGGAGATCTTACAGTGGTATAGATCGGATGGAGACACCATTCGACATATTATTTTTCCAATGGTACATAGCAGGCATAGAGGTGGAGACTCGTTTAATTGGACCTTTTCCTTTGCACACATATACTTTTTTGGAATGCTCATTGCTCATTGTTTCAACGTAAACGACTTTGCAAAACGCGATTTCAAATTAGGTGACGCCTGACATGCGCCTGACAGTTGCTGCCACAAAACACATGATATATGCACAGAACACCAAATTGAACTAACACAGTCAGCAGCGAACACGACGATTTGCGGTATTTCCAAACATCCTTCCCTCAAATCATTTTTAAATTGAGATATTTGAGTAACTTGATTTACACGTTTATGAATTCCAAGATTGAGGAGAAGGCGCACTCACTGTCATTTTGAGATACAAATGAGTGTAGGTAGAAATAAGTGTGAGTGGCGTTTCTGAATTTGCCCCTAAATGTTGAAATTTCGATACGAGGCGAGATCTTATTTAGGTCTTAGCCTCCAATCTTATATCTGCGTTGTCCTATTTGTAAATTCCTTAGAAACAAGAGTGGCCAAAGTGCAGTTGAAAGGATAATAAAAACGACGCCCGGCAAGTTCATTCATTAGACTCTTAAAGTACGATAAATGATAACATTTACAACGGTACAACTGCCCATTTTACAGTAATCACTTCGTCTTCTTACAATTTTAGAAGGGTTTATTATAGGACCGACACTCGAAAAGTGGTGTGATTCGATTGATTGCCACAATGCACATATTAAACAGTAATGTATTCATTCATTAGTATCATAGTATCCCAAATTTTAACACCTTTTGTTAAAATCTGATTATCCGGCAGATAATGGCATGACCATTTTTCAGTACGAAATGATTGATGTGACTAGTACATCACCTTCCCAAGTACTGTTAAAATATAATATCGTCCTCTTGAATTGCCCATAAAACCTATAAATGACATGAGCACTTCAAATCGTGCAACGCTTAAATTAAGCTTAAATAGAAAAGTTCATTAAAATTCCAAAAATAGATTCTTGTGTGCCCCCTAGTGCGCTCTAATTGCGTTTCAAAAAGTGAATTTAGATTAGATAAAAATAAAACTATTATTATATTAAATAGACTATGTCTTGTCTTGTCTTGTCTTTTTAAGTTAACGTCTCTTTTTCGCTGCTGTGGCCAATTTGGACGGGACCTACAGTTTAGCGTGGGCTCCGAACCACGGTCCTCGAGCACGGTTGTACCCCCTTAAGGCTCTCACCCCAGTTGATCCATTCCGTGCTCTACCGACTCAGGGTGTGTGTATCCTAGTCCCGCCCTCCTACAGGATATCCGATCCTATCCGGCCTGGTTACCGGCGTGAATAGGAACGGGATTTTGGATACATTTTGCACACTTCCCGCAACAATCACAACATCCATGGATTACGTGGGATTCGAACCCACGACGACAGTGATCGCCTGACTCAAAGCCAGCGCCTAAACCACACGACCACCGCCGCCCCAAATAGACTATTATATGCACATATTATATTAACCTTAATTTCTTGCTCTTATAATTAAAATGAAAGTGTTGTTCGTGGTATCCTAACAAACGTATTCATTAATAAAAATTCTCCATGATTTGATTTCTTTGATTTAATATCTTCAAAAAATTAAATACCCTAAACAAAATATGAAATCGATAAAACTGTCAAGTTTACCACACCTGTACGGTACTATCCCGAAATACAAAGTTCATTTCAATCTTGTTAAGGAATCAAAATGTATTTCAATATTAACGAGTTGCTTCTCAAAAAAGGCAAAGAAAATCTTCTTTCTGATCCAATGCCTGTCCCTTAAACAAAGTGTCAACTTACCTAAATAGTGCAGCTTCCTTAAATCGGTCCCAAATTATCCTAAACTTTTCAACTCCCACTAATTGTACTATTTTGAGTCTTTTTCATTTTCCTGCATAAAATGAACTAATTTGATTATTCACCAATAATTTCTCAAGGTTATTTTAATCTTTCCTAGAAATGATACTTATTTAATTCTTCCCTTTCAGATTTACACTTTTCCATTTTGTTCAAAAGATCATTTTGAAAAGGAGTGTTTTAACCATTTCTAGAAAATTATAACTTGTTTTAACTTTTCCCTACTCAGCTACAAAATACACAGTTCAATTTTACCTTTTCTCACAAGCAAAGCCATTTGGAATCTTCTGCAATTTCTTTAAGAGTAATTTCTATATTTTTCTGAAGCGAATTTTTCCCTTTTTACTTTCTTGTATAAGTTACTTATATGTGAGAATTATTTTTTGAATTTGAGTTATTAGAATTTTTAGACGGTTTAAGGTCCCACGCAGCTCTTATTTGTGTTGGTATTACTAAAAGAGTGGTCGTATGTGCCTCTCCTATCATGTGAAGGACATGACTTTGTAGTTTATAATACGCTGATTAATAATAGACTGAAAAATCGTTTCCTTTTGAACTAGACTATTAGAACCACAGACCATTAATATAACTAGACCCGGTGTTCCCATTAGAAACTGATCTTTGTTTACATGCCAACATAGCCGATAGGCGCGGTGTAAAGGGGGAAGAAAATATGGCCGCCTTTGACGAATTTTGACAGCGTACAAAGTAGCTATCCATAGACGTATCAATAATAAGGGACAAAAAGGAAACAAAAGGAAGAAAATAATTTATTTATTATTTAGATCAACGGGCAATGAAGCCCTTTACATGCTAGGTAACAAAGGTGCGAAATAAATGACAAATGATAAAGAAGGACATAGATTATCAAAATCATCATGACAGTAATAATGCATACAATAAGTATAGTCCAAGACCCATCTGTCAGAAATTTGCTTTAGATTGGCATAAGAGGTAACCGCAATGTTTTTACATGAATACCTCTGGAATAACGTCTAGAATAAGGATTGACTTATCCTCCAAAGCGCATCAGTCGGGAACATTGTTAAAAATGCAACAATTTAAAAAGAAATTAAAAAACGCGTTTTTTCCCAAAATATTTTGCTTCTAACTTTTTAAGTATTGAATTTAGAAGAAAGTTGAAGAGAGGAAAAAGTTGCAGAATCTATTTTTACATAAAATGGCATAGGTTATAAATTCAAAAATTTATTAGCGGTTTTGCCAAATAGTAATAAACAACAAAAATCGGCCCAAAAAAGTGTTTTTTTAACTTATTATTTTAGGCACTTTAAAATGTAGTTAGGACTTCCATATCACAGGTACAAAATCCTCAAGTTATAATAAAAGAATCGAGTAAATTTCGTTTCGATCGGATTATTAGAGTTTGCACAATAATTTTTCAATCCAGAAAAATCGGAAAATATTGAAAATTTTCAAAATTGTTTAAATTTTTTTCCACTATTTTAATAAAACTAGCGGTCATATATAAGAGGGAACAAGCTTTCATGTACTCTTGTCAGAATTAAAAAATATTTATTAGAACGGATACAGTCATTGTTTAAAGTTGGTGTCGTTTTTTTTGCTTATAAACAAATAGATTATCTCGGCGAATTTTTTGTTAAATGAAATTCTGAAAATATAGCAGGAAAGTGCTCGGAGAGACGCTTCTTTTTTGATTCATAATAAGTTGCTATTTTGCTCCTTAGCTTCTGAGATATAACTCCTCAAAGTTGTTTAGTGTTTAATAAAATGGTTAATAATGGTTAATAAAATTACTATTTTTTCTCATATCTTAAGAAATAATTGTTTCTCACAGTAACCAGTATAATATTTTTGTTGAAATTTACATTGAAAAGATTGAAATTTAAATTCAAAAAATGTCTCGCTTCGAATTTTGACAAATTCATAAATTTGACATTTCTATTAAACACAGTTACAGGGTAGAAATTAATTACCTTGTAGTACTTTTAGGTTCAAAAACTTGATGCATCGGCAATGAAACAGCATCTCTCTTTAAATATCTAGCATTGTCGGTTGCACTTATTTTAGACACAAAATCATCTTTACTGAAATTTTTTGAGCAAATATAGGACGATTTTGTTATGTTATCATTTTCGCTAAGTCCCAAAACAGAAATCCAAATATTTCTTTTAATTGGATCTGCTGGAAACCTAAAATAATAACACTGATAGAACGCCACTGAGATGATACATAACCTCAAAAAATTTCATTAATAAATTTCTTTATTTACCTATGAAAAGACAATCCCGAGGTTTTCCCTGCATCGCTATAGACGTTGCATATCTTGCACCTATTAACCATTGTTAAATGTTTCCTATTTTTATCAAAATTACTCCCGGTTAGTTTTGGTTTGGTTAGGTTAGCGTGTGACAGACTAGGACGCGATGTTGCCACGTTGCCTCTCATAACGAAAGTCTATATTATTTTCGATTTACGTACAACTGACCAACCGCAGGCGAAGTAGGCTGGATGTATAAGCAAATCGTAAGCGAGAATTCTTCATTTGCATTCATGCAACAGCGCAAAAAACGCTTAGAATGTGCTAAGATCTTGTCAATACATTATTTTGTAAACAAACGGGTCTAGTTATATTAATGGTCTGTGATTAGAACATATCTCGGTACATCGAAATAGCTCAGTTGGAAGAGCGGTAGATTGAAGATCTGAAGGTCCTAGGTTCGAATCCTAGTTTCGGTAAAATATCTTAAAAATGTTTCGTGTAATACATAATTTATGTTTTAACTCATCCTCAGACATCCATCCAAAGACAAGTACAAAGAGGTATTTTAATAATTGTGGAAGATGTCTTTACTGATCTATATTAGTATATTAAAGTATGAGTGGATATTGAGCTCTTTCAAACACGCGCGAGTTTTCGAGCACGACGGCGTAGCCGGAGTGCCCAAAATAGATCAAGTGTTTGAAAGAGCAGTTATCCACGAATACTTTTCGCGATTTTTTTTATTGGTACCATTTTTTATACCAAAACCAAATGCATACCCAATATGATTAATTTGAATGACACTCTTGACACTTCGTGACGGCCCGTCGCCCGTCGAGCCACCAATCGGCTCGTCCCGCTACGGCCAAGAACGCTCTGTTATTGGTTGATATGACCGTTGTTGATACGTTTCCATGGCGACTTTAAAACACGCGCGTGCGAAAAAGCCCGATTTACGCACGCCAAAGCATGTTTGAAATAGGCAAAATAGCGTACCAATAAAAAAAATAAAGGTGTGCATGGTCAAAAATCTATTTAGTAAGTTACCTTTTTCGAATTGCGTTCTGTAAATTCTTAAAATGTTATAAATTGGTGCAGTGAAGACCTCTTTGAATAAAATTTTGAAAGGTGTGCTTAAAGGAACTGGATCAATGGAACTGGTCATGCTGAAAAGAAGAAAGAAGGAAATCGTGGAAACTAATTTTAACGTTTTGTGACTAATTTGTTATGACTTTGGAAGTATGAAAGCGACAAAAGCGATATTAGTTATCGATTTTAAGATACATTTGTTGTAGTTGCAAATTTCCATTACAAATTACAATTAAAAATTCCAAAAATGATAACATCAGTAATTCAAAATTTAGATTTATGAACCTTACAACTTGAAGTGTTGAGTTAAAATGTATAAATATTGCCCTTGGTACTATGATTTTTACTTTTCCGTTTTACACTGTCCACTCGACCAATTGTGAATTTGTCGGTGTTAAGGAAGAGGTGAAACAGATTCGTTTAAAGGAACTATCACAGTATTTTTTTAAAATCGTACTGAAAAGAACAGAGAAGGAAATAGTGGTAACAAATTTTAACGTTTTGTGACTGAAGAGAGACAACATTAATAATCGCTTAAGATATGGTTGATGTAGATGTAAAATATCATTACAAATTCCAAGTCATCAATTCAGTAAGCCAAGATTTAGGTTTGTAAACCTTACAACTGGAAGCGTCAAATCAAAAAGTTTAAATTAGCTTTGGCACCATGATTTTTACTTTACACTGTTTATTTGACAAAGTTTAAATTTTTCGGTCTTAAGTAACGTAGCTCAGAATTATTTCAAACTACTCTTGGTTGAAGAAAGCGTACGTTTCTAGCATCTATCGTAAGTTTGGCCTTGTTAGCGAGCAAATTATGTTATATAAAGAAACGTGTGAAGAATTTCACGTTCTATATTCGGTCGCCGGCAAATTACAATTTCCAATGTTATCGTTGTACCGTAACGTGTACCGATACTGACCTCTCTTCCTGCGATCCTCTCTTCCTGCGATCCTCTCTTCATGTGCCAATTTGTCCGCGGCTAATAACTCTTGTTTTGACCATAAAAGAAAACGAACGGTGTCCACCCTGACGGGCGCGCCATTACGATTTCTCCTCCTTTAACCTTTCTTCGTTTCACGACGCACGAAACTCGCCGTCAACTAATTTTCTTGATTGAATCGTCGATGATCGAAATTCGATTTTTAAACACCCGAACGAGTTCAAAGAGCGCGACTGATGCAGGGCGGAAAAGTACGAATTAGGCGCGCGGTTGACGTTGATACATTATTCATTAAACGACTATAAATAACAATTATGCGCCATTATAATAATATTTAATTACACAGACGTAAATGCTGTTAATTAGAAAAGGCAGGCCAATGGTAAATCGAGGGGACCGAGACGCCGATTGCATTTTCTAATTAACGGTGCTAAATTAGGATCTTCGGCTACCGTGCGCCAGAGAGAAATAATATGCATAATATGCATAAGTAATTGTAGTTGATTTGCAGCAGTTATTGCGAGAAATGATTAATACATATATACGGGGTGTTTCATAATTGAAGGGGGTTAATGATTTTAACACAAAATATTAATAGATCCGCAGGACCATATTCGCTTTATTTTCGATATATAGAGAAACAAAATTTTTAACACTTCTTTCAATTGAAGCTTTTATTCGCACAGTAGGGATAATATTTATTTATTGTATAAATGTTTTAGACAGCGTTTTATTCACGCAAGAATGTTTAACTTCTTAAGTGAATAAAACACCAATAACGACCGAAGGTTGTCCAGCTTCTCAAAGTTGGCCATGGCAATTTAAACCAAAGGAAAAACACCAAGTCTTAACCAACTGCTTTATTTAGAGATGAGCGACCGGTTTTGGTTTCATGGAAGCCATCTTCAGGCTCGCAAACAAGTTGTTTTTAGGGCTCCTGTTGCTCGAAATGTGCGGCGTCACACATACAAAACAATTACGTCGACACACACAGTTAAAAAATAAATAAAAATTAACACACATCGAACAAGAATGTTAACTACATAAAATACTTTCAGGACACGGATACAGCCCTAAATGGGCGAGCTTCCTCATTCTAGAGAGGTTGGAGAGTAACTCAGTTGGAGTTACTCTTGCGAGCAACAGGAGCCCTAAAAAAAAACTTGTTTGCGAGCCTGAAGATGGCTTTCATCAAGCCAAAACCGGTCGCTCATCTCTAAATAAAGCAGTTGGTTAAGACTTGGTGTTTTTCCTTTGATTTAAAACACCAATACACTAACGTTTTATCCACAATCACAAGCCCAAATTATTGACGTTATTGAAATATCCCATCAAATTTCTGTTCCGTGACGTCCTATTTAAAGCTCGGTGAAACCCATTTCATTCAATTGTATCAATTTATTAGTCTTCCATTTTTGTAACAGTGAAATAAAGTAACTTTACTCCTTTAGTGAAATTGACTAATTTTATTCCACACGTGGATAACATATTGGTTGATACGGTTCATAGAGTGAATAACAGTCCAATTATACGGTGATTGTGGATAAATACTTATTATCTTTCTCTGGCTTCTTGAAAAGGGTTTGCTCGTAGTGCCTGAAGCGGTACCAATTTTAATAAGATATAGAATGTAGTTCACGATTATTGATGATCAGATTGATTGTGCACTAGAAGCAATAGAGTATTTATCGTACATCTATCAGCTGTGATGAACCACCACAACCCTGCCCAAATCTGGCCCCCGCGGACGCCAGATTTCAATAGTTTGTATATTTCTTATGGAGTCAAGTACTGGTTTCTAGCATTCTAATTATCATCGTATAAGAACTAAAGAACCGCGTAAGAGCTTCTGTAGGGAATGGCATAAGAAGATACAATAGTATAATAATATTAATAAGAAGATATAAGAAGAGCTAACGCGTGTATCTCTTAAGGTGGAGGGATTTTCATTAAGTTCTCAATGTTTTTGACTTTCACCAAATTGTAAGTAGTTTTTATAAATTACTATCGGCTATTACCTAATTTAATTAGGAATCGATATTAGTTATATTGCTTTTAAACAAATGTTTTAATAAAAAGTGTATAGAATATTGTAACGTTATGCGTCTGTCAAGTGTTTTTTACTTACATACACTTACACTTACATATACTAACTAATACTACACTAACCACGTAAAAATATCTAAGAAGATACAGTAGTATAATAATAATAATAAGATATAAGAAGAGCTAAGAGAGCTAAGACTTGTATCCCTTAATGTGGAGGGATTTTCATTATGTTCTCATTTTTATTTTGTCTTTTACCAAATTGTAATTAGTTTTTATAAGTTTCTATCTGCTATTACCTTATTTAATTAAGGATTATTAGTTGTACTGCTTTGAAACAAATATTTTAGGAAAATTGTAAAAAACGTTCTAACGTAATACTTAATACTTCTGTCAAGTGGTTTTCACTTACACATATACTGACTAATACTACACTAACCACGTAAAAATATCTGTCCATTTTGAATTTCGCAGAGTATTTCAAATGTGTAACGCCGCACCGTATTTCATACAGGGACGTACTAAGAAATGGTAGCGTCTGCCACCAGCCCAGAAATTATTTATTTAAAATGTCGCTCTGAACGGACGACACTGTTTTTGGCACAGCGGAGACAAGGTTTCTGACCAACCTCTACAGGAAACGCGAGCCCCAGGGCTTCGCAAATGCGTGTCGATTTCAGTGGGGATTCGGTAGCAAAATAATATCCAAGTGTTACGTTTGAATGAAATTAAAGTTTATATTAATTAAATAAAATTTATGACTATACAGTGAGCAAAAAAAGAATGAATCAATTAAATAAAAGAAATCAAAATAACCAAGTAACCGTTCACAAAAAAAAATAACCGAATTGAAATAGACATAAAATTACGCATGCTACCCTTACAAGAATGCGTACAAGATACTTCCCCAACAATCAAAAATATAATAAACTCCACCCTACTTGGAAGAATCCTCTACCCTGTACCTAGATCAATATCTGATTCTATACTATTCTTACTTCCAAAGCTCTAGTTCTTACTCGTGACTGAAACTAGCCAAAATTACCAAACTGTGAACTGATCAATGAATTTACGTAATTGCGCGTTAAGATTTCAGAGTTTAAACCTAGATACGCCTCTGTCCCGGGTCGTCGAAATTCGAACAGAACCCACACACACACGAAACCCAGTCAAAGAAATAGATATAAATACGAATCGACAAAAGAAATGATCGCCTCGTCTGTTCTCCGTCTCTGGAAAATTAGTAAAAACCCGTAACTTATTCCCGACTCACCACCTTGGAGTTCAGCGCTGACTTCCACCCTAAGATTCGTCGCTTCGGCTCTGGTATTGACACTCGGAAACGTGACTCTACACTCTATACGGCCCCAAATAGCAAAAATTTGGAATCAACCCCAAAACAAATGATACGACAAATATCAACAAAATTAAAATCAAGCTTGAATAATTGATTGACGTTAAAGCAAATTCCCAAACTGAATTCCTTTACTTTACTTTACACCCTCGGTACCAATAAGTACCAAAAACAAAACACTGACTCGAAATCGCGCCCCATACGCGTAGCAACCCTGTTGCTAGGACCTCGTCTGAACACCTCTGTTCCCCGGACCGAAGTGAAGTTTTTTCGTCCTCAATGCGAGCTGTGTATTTTTCAAAGTCATCAATTTTCGCACAGTTGCGAACTGCAGCGGAAGATTTATTTCGTCACCCATGGCCTATAATAATGTCAAGAACCCCCAAAAAGAATTTCCATAGCAAGCCTCTCCCATAGGGAACCTGTGCTTTAGGCTGTATTTCCCTGACCGCTCATTTTTGATTACGCCGGGGTTTCGATCTCTTTCGTCGCGTAAATTATTTGTAATTTCGGGCGTTTGACCTTTTGTTATAGTTTCAATTATAAAACATTTTTACGTTTCAAAACAAATTTCGTTATAGTTTCAATCGTTTAGTTTCGAAACCAATTATACAGGGTGGAGCCTTTTCCCACTTACCTAATCAATTTCTAAAATATCTCTTAACTAAATTAGTAACATCCCCAGGATGTTACAAATATAATAAATAAATAAATATGTAATGTGGCTGTTTACTGTATTATTTGTTGCAGTTTGTCGTTAAACACTAGACAGTACTATTATAGACAGTATTATTATTACTATTAATATTATTATTATTATTATTATTACTACTACTACGACTTAATTTAAAATTGCTCTAGTGTGTCACCAATTTATCTCTGATACATTCACCTAAATCGCGTACACGTTCCATTGATTTTGATGTACGGTTTATTGTATTGTTAACTTCGATTGTTTTGGATTTTAATACTAGCAGTCGCGTTTCGTTTCCCATTTCTAAAACTGCCTCTTAATTGATTTGTCGTAAATACTTAATTTGAGAGCTTTTACTAGATTTAATTTCGATAGCAAGAAAGTGTCTAAAGAGTTATTTTAAAATTTTGAATCAATGCGCCAAATATTTTGGAAAAATGTATTTTTAGCTGTTTGTCAGATAATAAGTAAGTTTTTTATACACCACAATCACAAAAAAAACGGGTACAGTAGTCGGTACTGTAGAACAGTACCAAGCTTTTTTACCGTACTATTTTTTTATAGGGAAATTACGTTTTTACGATAAATAATATGTAACTCAAATTAATCACAATAAAACAAGTAGGAATTCACAAACAACGTGACATTGTAGTGTGTTATGCAGTCATCTTCACTTCCCAACACAATTCGACACTTTCATGACTTTCTCACGAGAACGGCAACGTCGCCTCTTTACGACTGATCTTAGAGCCTTACGTCGATGGCATCAACGTCTTGCTCGGTGTCAACGTGGAGCTGATAACGGGCTGTCGAATCACCGTGACTTACCCAGAAAACGACAGAAAGAGATAGAGAGGACGTGGAGAACTTTTATTCTCTCTCTCCATGCTCGGAATCGGATGTATTATATTACTGGAATATCTGGTATGTACAGAAAACGTATCTTTTCTTTTTCTCTTTCCTTTTAGCCTAATTTCTATCCTTCCATAACTGGATATAGGCCTCCCCTAATTGTTTCTAAATATCCCTATTCTGAGCTGTTCTTTGCCACAACCGGCCTACATGTGTGACTGTATCATCTTTCCATCTCATTTGTGGCCTGGCCCTGGCTCTTTTCCCGTCATAAGGGGGCCATTTTCCAAAAGAGCACGTATACAATACCATATATACGGACCTATTCTATTGAAAAGCAGGATCCTAAATCAACAAGAGCGAAAGTGAAACTAATAGTAGTTCGTTAGTATGACAGAGAAGGAAGTTTTGCAACGTGGCCGGCCGGCCGGTCCGTAACCCATTCCAAATATTCCCGTCGGAGGCTATACAGCTAATGATCCGGTAGAGTGTGACGATGACTGTGATGTTTCGCCAGCCAGCAACGTCTCAAAAGTTTTTTCTCTGTTTAGCCAACGAGAAATATATGGCCTTTCTTTCACTCTTGTGTTTATATCATACTGCGACTCTGTAGAAACGGTCTGTATAGCTACAGCGTTACACATTTTCGTGACGCTCGCTCCAGCAGTTTACTCTACAGAAGACACAATATAAGGCCAGTATAGAAGCTTCGCTTCAAAAAATGATATCAGAAGTGGATTGGCCAGTTCGACAATGTTTTTCCGTCTAGTTAGTAGCATTCTCATTTTACTGGTATGATCTTATCCTCACATAGCTCTATTATTAGAAGTCGAAACGTTTCCTGCGATGTTGTTAACTTCGCCTTCAATTCGTATCTATTTTACGACTTTCCGTTTCTTACCAAGCGCAATTCTCTCTCTCTCCTTCAATCTCTCGCAATGAAAACCATCGCGCTTGAAACGTCGGTAGAACGAATGCGGCTCACATATCGACTTTACTGATGATGACGAATAAACAATTTCGAAACGTGATGTCGTCGGATAAGGGAGGCGGCGGCGTCTCGCTTCTCACCTTCGGCGTCGCTTTCTGACTGACATTAACTCGTCGGGTGATATACGTATACGTGGCGTATATACATCTATATGCTCACGTCGAGGTGTGAAGGACAAGTCGATCCAGAAATGGGATATCGGGAAGGGTGGGTTTGTTTTACTTTTCACCCCCGCTTCTCGTCTCCCGGAGTTTAATGGATTTGTCATCCGAGAGAGACGTATCGACGTGCTAGTCAGGGTATTTCGGTTTATTCGTTGGTGTAAGGTGTTGTACCGATGAAATGGGTAATTTATGGAGCGGCACTTTTTTCTGGAGAGTGGTTGACTGGATTTTACAATAGTACTAAATATGAATGTTTTTATTAATTGTTAACCCTTCAATTGTAAAATTGGAAATTGTTTATATTTTAGTTACTTTGGAGTGATATTAGAAATATGAATCCAAAATATTTAGGGACCCTCTATTCTCCTCTTTTTAAACTGAAATATTTAGCTAAACAAGTAGAGGACAATTGTTGCTGAGAAATATATGACCTTCTTAAATTCATAATAATTTTCAAGTCAGCGTTTTCACAAAGTGAACAATATGATTACCAAGTGACTGTTTTATCATTTGACATTTTATTAAATATTAATATCTTGTGATGTGAAATGACAATTTGAACCATCTCTTTTCATATTTTTGTCCCACCTGAAATTCGGCGCTCTTGAAATGAACATAGCGTAGGGGATCTTATGGAAAACAGGGCTGTTTTGTAACACTTCAACCTGGAAAAATTGTTGCGAGCCTATGAGTGACACCACAAGATTGGAGAGACAATCAGAAAGGTAACAATACAGAATGAAAAATCGTGATGTATTCATCAGAGTACTTTCTCATATATAGGGTGTTTCAATATGCGTTTGCCAAATCCAAACGGGCAATAGATACGGTTAATTTAAGCAAAAAAAAGTTTATTTTATACTACTTCAATGGTAGAATATATATTCTAAATTGAAAATAAATTCTTGTAGCAAATTTTGAGAAAAATTCAAAAACCGAAAAACCACAAGTATAAAGTGCTCTTCACAGATGATTTAGCCAAACACGTTACAAACCGTTTTATACATATTTAATTGCACAATAAATTTTCAAAGTTTAAAAAGAATTCTTGGAACGAATTCCGAGAATAATACAAAAAACCCAAAATCGACAAGTATAAAGTATCCTTCACATAAGATTTAGCCAAAAACGTTAGAAAACTTTTTTATACGTATTCAATAGTAGAATAAATATTCAAGGTTTAAAAAAAATTCGTATAGTGGATTACGAAAAAAATTGAAAAAACCGAAAATTGACAAGTATAAAGTGCCCTTCACAGAAGATTTAGCCAAAATCATTAAGAAACTTTTTTATAGGTATTTAATCGTACAATAAATATTCAAAGTTTAAAAAAAATTCTTGGAGCGAATTTCGAGAAAAATTCAAAAAACCGAAAAATGACAAGAGTAAACAATCCTTTTATCCTGGCCGATTTTAATGAAAAGCTTATTCTGACGTCCTGGTATGGTACAAAGTGTAAATACAAAGTTTTGACCGTTTGTGGTTTTTGGTTTTTGAGAAAATCCTACCACAGACACACATACACACATACACACATACACACATACACACATACACACATACATACAGACGGTTTTCCAAAAACATGTTTTTTGGACTCAGGGGACCTCAAAACGTTCAGAAATGCTAATAACTCAATTTCGAAAAATCGACCCGATTACAATACTCTCTCATATATGAGTACCTCATATGAGAAAGTAAAAAGGACCGAGGTCATTCAGAGTCGCTTAATTTTTAATGTACGGTAAACGCTGTCATAACCTTCTGCTCCTTCTTTATTCTCGTGGTAGTACTAACCTATACAAGTGATATTAGTCCAGTCATTATAGGGTGTTCAACTAGGAAAATCGACATACCCAGTATATTAACACAGTATATTTTGGCATCCTCAAAATTCACATATAATTGGATGGCCGCAAGTTTTAAAGTCGGGGGTCAAAAGTCACAAAAATCGATTTTTTCTATATTTTTGGCAAATATCTCGTTTTTTGTGGGTTTTACACTATTTGTTATTGTTACCAATATTGTGCAGAATTCAATTTTCTACAACTTTTGTCTTTAAAATTTCTTCATACCTCTAACTTACTGTTTTCGAGATAGAGGGCGGAGAGCGCGCGATCAGAGAATCATGTGAGGTCATGGCAGTCCCGATCAAAAACTCGTATCTAATATTAAAGTTATAAATTATTGCTAAATATATAATTACCGTTTATTATTAAATTTTACAATAAATTCAATCTTTCTTTCTAATAATTCTAAAATTTATCAATTCAATAACACTCCTAATCTCTTTCTGTAATTGAAAAATTATTAAGGGACATACTTTAATTACATTTTAATTATATTCTCATTTTCACTAATTGCATTTGAATTAAAAAATAATTAAGTACATCTTATTTAAAATCCGTAAACTCTTAAATATTAAATCTATCAAATGACACTTTTATTAAAAACATTAATTAAAAATTTATATCTTTTTTTCTTTATTTATTTAGAAAGTCATTGTCATTACATTGGTATAAATTAGATTAGTATTAAAACATAATTTAAGTATTTTCCTCGACAAATTTTTAATTACATGAACTATTAGTTGGTTACAGTACTTTTTTATATATTTCTGTAGGACCCATAGAGCCGACCCTGTCGCCCTTTTAGGCTAGGAAATCCCTTCCGAAATAATTTCCTACGCACTATACATACATAACTCTTTAGGAGTTTCGGAAATATTAGAATCCTTTGAATTTAAATACAATGATATTCAAAGACGTAAATATGATTTCGCCTACGCCCCGGGTAGCAAACCCATCACGCTACGCCGCAATTTCGATCCATCTCATTTCGGAAACCATAACTAAGTTTTTCGAAACTCTCCAGTCCTCCCAGAAACTCAGTCGATGTTGTCTTGTAGTCACCCAGTAAAGGGCCATTTCTGGAACGACCGGAACTTCCCTAACGAGCCGACGCTCCAAAAACTCCGAACTTCCCCAATCTCAACTCCTTCGGCGTCTAGACGCATCGCGTCAATTTGTATGGAACGGTTAGTCCGGTTACGTACGTGACCCATCTGGACGACAATAGTGTGTGTGGAGAAAGAGACGCATGAAAGAAACATTGTTTCAATTTCTACCCCCGTCCAGAAATCCTATTCGTATAAATCGCAGGAGAGGAGGAAGGCGCCTGGAATCGGAAATGCCGGAAAGGAGTCGAGTCTATAAATAATATTAAAGAGGGGGATGTTGTAGTTGTCCTGGATACGTCAAAAATTGGCAATTTTCAGTTAATTCGTCCTGTAACGTCGCGTACGAATCAGAAATTTCGATAGTCTCGTTGATCGTTATAGCTGACCCGTACACTTCACGCGCCAACTTAATATTGCGTGAACAGTTGGGAAAATGATAACACGAATTGTGTTTTTTTCGGATTTACTAGAACTAATTAAAAACTGCAACAAACCTAATTACAAAAAACGGAATAGGTGAAGATAGATAGTGATTCTCTCGCAGTTAGACGAAGAGTCTTCTTAAAATTAAAATTTCCTTAAAAATTAGAGACGGGAAACGCGATCTCCGCTTATTGGTCAGATTGATTTCAGTCCCCTTTACTCGTCGCTTATTGGTTGAAAATCACCCCGGTAAAGAGTACAGGGCGTGCTGACCATCGCTAAAGATCGCATGTTTCATCTCATATACAGATGGTAAGCACATGTTTTAGAAATCGCGACGTACCCTGCTTCTTCGAAATGTGGTCAAAAAACTTTCTGTTAAAATACTCGATGACTTTATTACCCTTACGCTTAAAGTGTTTACTTGACTTGAGATTTATAGCAAATAAATCTCGAAGAAGTATTGGGTACTCGAGGTGACAGCAATATCCACCTCTGTAAATCATCATCGGTGCATCAGTAAATAACAACAATAATAACAATAAATAAATTAAAAATGACACTTATCTGAGACGAAACACTTCCTATTGCGGATGGGTCGAGGGTTTCAACGTGAGGGAACAACTGCAACATGAAGTATCGTCTAAAATTAATGTCTTAGATATTCACCGCTGAGACCGCTGAGTTGGATGCCTAAGAGTTGCTCCTGATGATTAAAAATTTCTTTAATTCGAAGTACATAGCAATTCACCAGAAATTAGTGCTTGTCGTAAGTTTGGAATAATCTATTTTTACCAGCGTACGTTTCATTTTTCATGGCTTTAATCTTTGAAATATAAATTCGTTTTGAGGTATACTAACTTTGCGGTACGAAGTGTAAATATTTCGATCACATTGCATCACCTTCAATTTCCGCCTCAACTGGTTTGAATAATTCAGAATTAGTGGGATAAAATGTCACTGCTTCCACTTCCAACTTTCAGCAAGTGACAACTTGTCCTGCGGGCAATTGTAAATTTTTACGCTTTGCAATATTTACCTTTGCAGGTGCTTTAAGTAACTTTTGTTGCCTAAAAATCGAATTTGTGAAAAACTGTAAATTGTTAAACAGCGTGGCTGCATGAACTAATTGCCATTGTTGATTCATTTTATTCACAAGCAAGACTAACTTTTTTCGATAATACAATGAAATATAATAATTACGCAGCATCACATATACTTCAATTAATTTTTAAACATGCCTTTTAAAGTTATTTTTAAGCAATATAAGCGCTCAAAATTGATATTGAACCTACTTATACATGTTATTCCAACTCTTACCGAGTAAAAATTCTCCTGCTGTACTCTGTACGTTGTCTGTAAGTTGTAAAAATTAATTTTTACCTGAGCACCCTTTTTAACAACAATTAACCTTTTGCAGAAACTCACTAATCTTTTCGGCTAAAATTTTTAGCACTCGTTAAGGACGATATGAGTTGCACTCAAGCGGCATTACAAATGTTCACGAATATAAGTGGATTTTCGGGTCTCATGTGTAAAAAAATTAATGGAATTGGATGAACCTCGTCTCAATTTGTAGGTGGTTTAAATGTCTTCGTTTTCCATATACAACTGTTTTTGCTATATATAATACAATTTTCATTAGAGTCAAAAACAGCTTTTCCACGACCTTGATGAATATTTAAACACATTTTCCGAATTTCTCAGCTGTAGCACTTTAAATACATTTTGTTCCCAAATTACTTCCTTAAAACTTCGGGCGGGAAAATGTATGATTTACATTTTTTCCTCAAAAAAAGCTAATCCGATTGAATTTTTTTTTGTTTTCTTTGAAACTCGAATGATCTAAATCAAAGTCTATCAGTTATGCCATTCCATTATTATTTTGAATCTCATTTTAATTATGTACATTTGTTTTTCTCTTCATGTCTCCTTCTGTAATTGAATGCCTGGGGAGTATATTGATCCCGCTAAACATGAATTTTAAAAATAATCATGTGGCGTTCTGTAAGACATCGTAATTTGTCGAATTTGAATTTTATTCTGTATTTCATTGTCTCACCACTGAAATGACCACATTATTTATAGCGGTTCCTACCAGTTGCGCATCTACTATCCAGGTAGGTAAGGGCAGTCAAAGCATTAAAATATAATGAAGGACTTCGTTCCATATTGTAACGTTTATTTCTAATTTATTTACACTGTCCTAATTACTATACTACACACTACTTCATTTATCTTAACTATTTCCTAACTAATTAATGTATATCATTCTTAATGTTAATTCATTTCACTGGCCCGTTTTTTCACTTTATTTATTCACTCGCGGCTTCACGTCTAATCTAATCTCTCCGACCGCAAGCCCGCTTATATACACCTCCATTGTATTCGCGATAGTTCCTGAAATAACTCGAACGTTCTTTTTTATGTAGAAAGGTCTAGGAGGTAATAAATCATTCCTTAATAACATGTTGCCGCCGGCCGGGACTAAATTAAGCGTCTCGGCGTTCCTTTGAGGTAAGCCGCCGAGGTCCGATAAGAGTAAACACATTTCGCGCTGCTGTTTACATTTCGCGTTACAATATATTCAAGGAAAATTGTTCTAAACTATTTTAAAAAATATTTAAGAATAAACAGGAGTCCCAAAAACAGTGTGATCGGTTAATTATATTTTTTATCCAACACATGACAGTTATGACTGTCATTATTAATGTCATTTTAGACAAATAAACTATCTAATAACACACTAGTGTGTTAGTGAGTTATGGATTATAACTCACGTTCATATTTAAAGTTTTTTAATTATTATCTCATAAAAAAAAGGATTTCTTCCACTTGTTGGATAAAACATTGTATGCCAATCGCGTGTTATGTTTCCTTAGTCACTTGAGAATTTATACCCTCGTGTGACTTATTTTCAACATAACACACTAGTATCATAAATAACTATTAGAAACAACCCCAACATGTCAGTTTCTCCTTGAACTAGACGCAACTATATGGGAAACATTATGGACCTAAATGATATTCATATCACAGTGTGCAACTCGTTTATTTGTCGATTGGTCGCTCGCTCATTTATTGGTTACGTTAGATAACCTCAAGGTGATCGATCCCAAATCGTAAAAACGACGCGTTTTCGGTACATGCATTGATATCTCCGGAACGACCATCCGAGCAATTTTTATTTCCCAAGACACAAAGACACTCGCCGGTCCATAACCGTTAACTAATAATATTCTCCTTTTTCAGGTAAGCAGTCTCGCCATAAATGGATTTCATATATTCCGGCCAGGCGCGTTCGCATTTACCGTAAGTAAACTATTTGCGGAAAGAGGCGAAGGGAAAAATCACGCCGTTATGGGGAAGATGACGACGTCGCGCGTGATTTAAAAGTTTAATAAGGATTAAGGGCGAACGTGAAGGTCGATGATGATGAAAAAAATTATGGTCCTATTTTTGTTTACGAGGGATCCCGCTATTGCCACTAAAAACGGCCCGGCAAGTTAATGGCCCTCATAGAAAGTTAATAATATTTGTGTTTTGGTTTCGTGATTTATCTCAGGGATGAGGGAAAGAGAGAGAGAGAGAGAGAGTTTACGACTTGGTTTATTTGAGTTTTCAAAATTTGAGTATTACGACTTCCGGACCCTAAACATTTATCTTATTTGTGCCATTTAATCTGCACAATTTTTTACTTGTGCTCGTAAAGTGCACTTCAGCAGTCAAACAACGGGCGCCTAACCTCTTCCGCAGGTTGTGTGGGAGTCATCAGAAAGTCAGTAGCAAAATACGCTATTTTATGGCCAATAATTGAAGTTATCGGCTTGAAAAGGTCACATGTTCACTTACATAGCTACATAACTGCGAAACCTGTGAGAACAAGCCATATAAACGTTATCGGCGTAGAGACATGGTCATTGTCAGGATTAACGTACATTCCTCGTCCTTGACCTCTTCGCCCTTTAAATTATTACCGTTTGCAGACACTATCAGACACGTATCGTTCTACGACACTAAATCAGTCTATTTTTAGTTTATGGACAATGTTTATGGAAAAATAAAGTAATAGTAACGTAACAATAGTTGATATTCCAAGGGCGTGAGGAGTTCACGGCCGGAGTCCGAAATATTGGAGACATATTGCAACAGTACCCACATACTGTCTGACGTTATTTTGACATCTGAGTTTGCGCAGCTTCATTTTGTGATAAGGTATACTTTAATAACACTGCTTAACGTTATGTACAATTAAGGTAAAGCATTATTTTTACACATATGTAACCTTCTGATGAAATAGCATGTAATCGTTAAAGTTCGGCAAAAGATATGGGCATGCCGATCATGTGCTGTGTATGTGTGCTGTTTGTGTGTTGTATAGTAAAATAACATAACCACAAAATTTATTTTTGATCTGTTGTTTCATGCTTGTTGATATTTCGACTACTTTTGGAGGTTTCAGTGCATCATGTAAGACTAGTAAATATTGAAAGAAAGTTAAGTAGGTTTAGATTCACACGCGACGACATGATAACTACTCTGTTAAGGGAGATTGTTGCCCAAAATTGTATAGGGAACGTGAGACCAAATGAGATTGAATGTACAGAAGTTATGTGGAAAAAATTTCCTGGTTCGAACATTAGAAAACCACAAAGTCTAATAAGAATGTGGTTGAAGAACGAACGAGCCACTATACTCTACTTCCTCATCATTTCCACCTCCAAAAATAACTGCTTCCAGAACTTCCTCAATGACCTATTAACGATTGATTGATTGTCGTGATTATAAAATTCCTGATGTACCAATATGTACTTCTGGCGACTATGCCATACATTAAACTGGACTTGAAAACTACTACGGGTGGGTATTATAAACATGTTTTTAAGTTAACTGTGAATTTAACAGTCCAGTTAACTTTAGCTTGTATAATGCCAGTTTCATAAAAGTCCCGTTAAAATTTAGGTTATAAGCACAGAATAGTTAGTTATTGACAGAAGAACTGTCGAAATTCGAAAAAAAAAGATCAAGATTTTCTACAAAGTTAACTTTCCGATATCCTTTCCTCCCAATAATGTTAACTCCGACATATTGAAGTTAACTATTATATGTGACGTCATTCCACAAGTTAACTTTTAGTTTTCTGTCAAACAAGTTTTATAATACCCACCCTAAGTGCTAGAAATTGGCATCTTAGCAACTATCTAGGTTATGTGGTTATGCTGCCTTGCTATTGCAATGCAGATTCGTACTCTGCCAATATCTCTGCTTTAAAGTGAAAATAAATGCTAAGTAAGCACTGTTCTATTAAGGTAGGCTTAAATACTTTTTGTCAGTATTAGTGCACGTTTGCAATGTCTCTCTTATTAACTTTTCCCATAATGACATTACTTACCACTACGGGTATCCAGACAAGTTTTACGTCCTGTTTCAGAAATACATGTATGAACCTCCGAATATTACGAAATAAATCATTTTAGTGGGCGGAACAAGCTCAGTGCACCTGCCTGAACAAATCAGCCTATTTTTAATTCACAGCTAATATTAACCAAAGCAATAAGGTTTTAAATGATCATTAATCATCATTAGAAAGCGGATTATATGTAAAGTGCATATTTTACTTTTTGCATATCTTTAAGTATAGCCTATATTTCAATGATCTGCATTAATTTAAATTAATTATCACTAATTGCTAATTGCATGTATTTTAACATTATTATGCATACTCTCAAAAGTTTTATACATCATAGTCCGTTTCACGCTCGTTGATTGGGGATTCCCCATTCCCTGTCGATATAACGCCTGCATGTAGTTTATACCTTATAACTGAATGTCCCATTCTTATATCCTGTTTAGGATATAAGAATTTTTAGGAAATTTGTGTAACTCATGTACCATTATTTAAATTTAAAGAGATATTATTTATTATTATTAAAGAGATATAATTTAAAGAGGTATTTAAAGTATAACGGTTTTAAATCTAAAGCCATAAATAAGCAGCAAACTATTATGGAATCTAGTTGTTTAATATATTTAAAAAATACTTATCTTAAAGATGTTAAACAAGTTTGGGATGAAAAAATATCCATGATTTATTATTTAGATGAAACCTGGATTGACACTAATGACATTACCAAAAAGTGTTAGACAAACGACAGCAATTTATGCATATTGGACGTTCCTCCCTCAAGAGGCAAACGTATTTTACATTGTGGAAGTGAGTTTGGGTGGGTGGATGGTGCACTTCTTTTATGTGTCAAAGATTTAAGACATTGCAACTTGGATTATCACCAGGATATAGATAGCATGTTGTTTGAAAATTTATTCGAAACCACACCGTTACCACGGTTAAAACCAAATTGCACAATTTAATTAGATAACACACCGTACCATGCCAGACAAACATACAAAGTACTAAATTCTGGTTCTAAAAAATCGGAAATTCAGGAATTTTTAATAAATAACAATTTAAATTTTGAAGAAAATTACCGAAAAAAAAATTGTTGGAGGTATTAAATACCAAAGAATTTAAAAAAAATATGATGTTGATGAAATGGCAAAGGAACATAACCATCGGGTATTGCGCTTAACGCCATATTATTTCGTTCTTAACACAATTGCATTGCTATGGGCTCAATTAAAAAATACTAACTTTCGTGTGAAAAACAGCAATCCTAAATTATTAAACAGTGTAATTGATTTAATCAATTCCTAATTTAAAATCATAACTACTGACAATCATGTAAATAAAATTGTTATAAATTTAGGTGAAAGTAGTAGTAGTGATAATGATAGTAGTTGTATTGTCATTCCAGACGTAGAATAATGAAATATACCTATACATACCTTATATTTATAAGTATAGCCATCTTGGTTTTTATATTTTGTATGTTATTTGTAAGAATAAATTGTGTTTTTTACATGATGTTTATACTTCCACTAAAATTTTCATCGGCCTCTGAGGCCGGCCCTGTTTGGTGTCTAGACTATAGAATCCCGAAACAACGAGCGTGAAATGTACATATTAACGATTTTAAATTTAATTAGAAACATAGGGGTTGACTCTCCCAGAATCAATGGAAATAATCGACGAATTCGATACACTATGTCAGAAGGTTAGAATCAAAATATGTGATTCTGTATACCAAAAAACGTAAATTAACCGAAAGTTTAAAAGTGTAACCAACTCACCCCATTTCACTCTGGGATTTACTTGTATGGGCAGTGGGGGTACGTACGTAACAATATATTACTCAATTACCGTATAACGACGATTATTACCGGCGTGCGGCACAAGCCGAAGGCGTGGGTTATAATGATGTGAGTGGGTAATAGTCATTGTATGCGAGTTGAATACCATGCTTTAGCTAATTTAAAGTTCACTTTTTCGGGTTAAAAGGTGCTATAACGCAATCTACATTTACTGTGAGTATTATGGCTCATGGAACGAAATTCCACGCGTTTTTCCTCTCGTCTGCGTTATTTTCCAATTTGTAACCCGAAAATAAGACTGTACATGTGCGCCCTGTTAAAATTGATGGCGTTATAAATACATTAAATATTAAATATACGACCACCGGAGTCACACAAAAGTCGAAGGAATAAACATGCCAATGTTGTGATTATTTATCGGAGACGGAGTTTATGAGTGAATTTATCGGGAGGAGGAAAAAACGACAGCTACACATGTTCGAGAAATACGAGCGTCGCGTCTGAGGGGAAATCCGTTATTTATCATGGCCACGCCGATATCTCTTCCTCTAAACTTCGAGATTTTTTCGTTTTGTAAACGTTTACGAGGGTAACAGGACAATAACCCCCGAGGCAATCAACCCCCGGATACTTACTCCCCGGACATTTACCCTCCATACCAAATAGGTACCCCTCGAGCATATACATCCCCCCCCCCCATTAAATCATGTAGAAAAAATACCAAAATTAAGAAATAATGTTCAGTGGGAGCAATCAGAAAAAGGACAAAAAATTTTTACAAAACTTCTCAAAGATATATATTATGTAAATACAGTGAAACCTACGGTTGTGGACATCTATGCAATATGGACACATAGGTTTATGGAGACCTTTTTCTACGTAACCGTCAATTTGCCATAAGATATTGGTAAAATTTCTTCTACAATAGTGCCCTCTCTAATATGAACATGGACACTTTATTTGTGTAAAACCATTTCCAGAAAATTATTAACAATATTCATGTATAACTTCCTAATGTGGACACCTCCCTAATCTAGAGAAAATTTTTGCTCCCTACGGGTGTCCGTATTATAGAGGTTTCCCTGTATAATTACATCTTACAAAAAAGAGATTATGGATAATTCCGCGAATATAAGGACAGTCATCCGAGCCCTGATAAGGGTGCATTGGTTTACAAAATTGTCCAATATAGTCCTTAATGATGATCCTTTTTTAAAATGGTTACTTTTGGCACGCTTTGGGAGAACCACTCTTGCGTTAAATAGAGGTAATAACCTTTTCTACAGAGTGGCATTATGGTATAGACATAAGAGCGAAAGAAAGGCCATATATTTCTCGTTGGCTAAACAGAGAAAGAACTTTTGCGACGTTGCTAGCTCGCGAAACATTACAGTCATCGCACACTCTACCGGCCGGCATTATGATATGAGGAACACACGTACGAACGTACGGACTCGGACTGCCTGGTCGGTCGACAACGTTGCAAAACTTCCTTCTCTGTCATACTAATCGAACTACTGTTAGTTTCTCTTTTGCTCTTGTTGATTTTGGACCATACATTTCAATAGAATAGGTCCGTATATAAAAAAGTGGTTTTCTGTAAAGTAGGTTTACGGACGATAATTTCACGTAATAACGTCGTAAGCAAACATTGTTGAAAAAATGCATACTTTTATTAATTGAATTCAATTATTATAATACAAAGGAGTTAATTGAAAAATACATTTTTTTCTAAAAATTAACTGTTGGGATAAAGGGCGAGCTGTGGTAAATTAAACACGATTTAATTTATAAAACTCTAATAATCAAGGCTGTGCTCTGACGTTACACAGTAAGTTGCTTATATTAGAATACTCGTACCAGCGGTACGCGCAACGGTTCGTATCCCCACTTGTGGATGTTTTTGATGTAGTGTTGGGTGTCTACTTCCAACACTCCCTCCCAACCACACTACATTTACAAAACATCATACAATTCTAACTACATATTTTAAGCTTACATTAGAACAACATTTATATATAGAATAAAGCATTCTGCTGTTCCTGCCTCTTCATTCAGATTGCATTATTTCCTGTAACAGAATTGTATATTAGTAGATATAAGCTAACTGAGTAATTTATTGCAGATTCAAAATGTTTCCGGTCAATCGTTTATGTGATTCCAATGAAAGGGGCTTGGTAAATATGTCGGCTATTTGTTCTTTAGAACTTATCCAGTTGATTTTAATTAGACCTCTTTTAACACATTCTTTAACGTAATGTTCTCTGACTTCTGTCATGTGTCTGAGTCTATTACCACCATCAACTTTTGCACTAGCTTCAGCCGCTTTATTATCACACCATAATACCATTGGAGCAAATGAACTATTTACTATAAGTTGTAAAGAATTGTCCAATGCTATAAGCTCTTGACAAGCTTCACTCATAGCTACATACTCAGCTTGGCAAGTGGACAATGCCACATACGATTGCTTGTGAGTTCTCCAAGCCACTGTGTCTCCATACAACTTAATCACATATCCACAAGTTGACAAGGAACCCCTACAATCTGCAAAACTTGCGTCAGAATAAGCTTGTAAACTGTCGTTATGAGATGTAAACTTTAAACCCAAATGTTTAGTACCTTTTAGGTATCGAAATACTCTTTTAACATTTTTCCAATCGTTCTCGGTAGGGTTAATTTGATGTCGACTCAATACGTTAACCGCATATGTGATATCAGGCCTAGTTGCATTTGCCAAATACAACAAACTTCCTACGGCTTCTCTATAGGGAGCATTCTCCCTAGATTTAGTTGATAATAATTCAGATCTGTCATCTGAATCTTCTCTCATTTTTCTGTCCCTGTTCATGATTTGATTGGTTACCATTGGGGTTGATTGCGGATGCATTTCAACAAACCCAAATCGTTTTAATATTTTGTCAATATACTTTTCCTGGTTCATTGTTATAACCTTATTTTTCACATCTCTACATACGTCAATGCCCAGGAAAACCTTCGGTTCTCCTAAGTCCGTCATCTCAAACTCATTTTGAAGTTTGGTCTTGACCTCGCAAAGTCGTGTCTCATCGTTGCTTGCCAACAATATATCGTCAACATACAGCAACAGAATCAACAATTTATTTTCTTTCCGCCAAGTAAATAAGCAAGGTTCTCGGTCGTATGATTCAAGACCAATCTTCTGAGCTGCTTCTGAGAAACGTTCGTTCCATTTTTTCGGACTTATTCGCAAACCATATAACGCTTTTTCTAACTTACACACTTTCTGTTTTCTCAACGTATCGGTATGCAGAGTACCTTCAGGGATTTCCATGTAAATTTCTTCATTCAAAACTCCATTTAGAAAAGCCGTTTTTACGTCAAGTTGACAGGCTAGTAAGTTGTACTTATTTATAATTGCAAATACGCATCTTACCAGAGGTAGCCGAGAAACTGGTGCATACGTTTCTCGTAAGTCGTATACGTTTGTGTCTTTAAAACCTCGAATGACCAATCTAGCTTTATATCGAGTACTACCATCTTTTTCATATTTACGTTTCAAGACCCACCTGGAATCGATGATGTTTGGTTTTTTACCCTCTGCCGTAATTTTGGGTCTATTCACAATTTTCCAAACATTATTTTTATTCATTGATTCCAATTCTGTTTTTATAGCATCTAACCAGTTTTGTTTATCATCTCTTTGCAGAGCCTCTTTGTAAGATGTTGGGTCTTTTTGAATTTTAGCCAACAAAGCATGTATCGTCTCATCCTCAGATTCTAAGTCGTGTGACATATTTTCACTGTCAGTTGAGAATATGACTTTTGCACGATTGGCACTTAGTTGTGGCATGTCTGAAAAACTCGTGTCAAGGATGGATTTATATATTTTAATTGGTGGCTCACTATCACCTGTTTTATCCACTTCTGACACATGTGCTAGTTTTGGTCTACCTCTTTTTCGTCGTATAGTTTCTCCCTCCGTTTTTAAAATCTCTGTCGGTTCTTTTACTACAGGTTCTTCCTCTGACGGTTCCCTTTCAAATTCTATAAACCAATTTTGACGGTCCACTGTATCACTGTCTGAAACCCAATTTTTTATACTGTCTTTTCCATATTTGTCCCCGTAAACCAACTTTTCGTTAAATCTGACGTTTCGACTCTCGTAGTATTTGCCCTCCTCAGGTTTGAGAAACACATATCCAGTGGGTTTGTAACCCACGAAAACCACTCTTTGACCTTCATACTTAAATTTAGGTCCTGTTTTTCTCTGAACTTTGATGTAGGCAATACTACCAAATCTTTTCAGTTGGTTTATGTCATATTTATGACCAGGTACAAATTTTTCCAGTGGAGCCAACATGTCTATAGATTTATGGGGAGTACGATTATAAATGTACACGGCCGTTCCTACAGCTAAATCCCACATATTTTCCGGTAACTTAGAGTCGTACATCAACGCTCGTACCTTTCTCTGTATCGTTTGATTGAAACGTTCTGCCACACCGTTATGCTCAGGAGTGTCTGGACAAGCTAGTTGCAGTTCTGCACCCAGCTTCTCCAATACTTCAGTCGTGTATCCTCCTGTATATTCGGTACCCTGGTCTGTCCTTAGATAACAGACTTTAGCATCATATCCCAGTAAATTTCTCGCACTTTTAACAAATGCTTCGATACAGTAACCTGTATCACTCTTAGCTTTTACTGGATATGCCATAGCTAGTCGTGAATAGTCATCTATACACACTACAATGTACCTATATCCTTTAGGATATGTAGCAGGGTTAATTATCCCCATAGTATCGGAATGTATAACTTGTAACTGTTTTGTCGCACGTGCTCTAACTGTTTTGAAAGGCAATTTATTAAATTTTGATATTCTACATACTTCACAGTCCAATATGGAACTGTCAAACTTTGTTTTTTGCAATTGTTTATTTTTTGGAAATTTTTCTTTTAGAGCTCTTAAGTATGATATAGATGCATGTCCCATACGTACGTGCCAGAGCATGGCGTCGTTATACTTTCCTGTTTTTTTAGCACTTTCATCCAAAACCATTGATTCTGCCGTTAACTCAATGTTTGGTGATTCATCGAAATTTGTTACCTGTCTGTCCCATATGCTAGCAATAAAGTCTGATCTCCTAAAACTTGACAGTTTTTCGGGCAACAATTCAGTTTGAGAAAGTATACTAACAACCCCTTCTGCCGTATTGGGTTTGTCAGTATCCCTCTCCTCTTTATTTTCTTTTTCAATATTTTGTTCTGAACTTTGAGTTGCTACTGACGTTTCTGTCTGACTTGTCGGTACTGTTGTTTCTTTCAAACTGTCATTAAGAAGTTCACTATCTCTATTGTGTCGAGCCGTTACACTCCTCGTTAAATACCTTGGCTCATCACTATTTTCTGTCGTTATATAAGCTATTATTTTATTTGTTTTTCTTGTACATGTATTCTGTGTACCATTATTTTTTAAGTCAATCTCCATCTCCACTATCCAGTGCGGTTGCTCATAAATGCCAGATAAAAATATTTCTTGTGAAGCGGGGTCGAATATATCTATTCTTTTGTTGTCTAAATAAATTCCCAAACCCATATCAGCGAATTTTCTAAGAGATAACAAGTTTTCAGATAGATCCCGCGCACATATCACATTACTTAATGTTAATATTTTCTTTTCATTCGTAACAATATCGACCGAACCTACTCCCTCCGTTCGAATGTCTGCAATTGGATTGTTATTTGCACACTTAATGATGCTATATTTACTGTCGTTAAGCCTTTTAAAGATAAGCCTCGAATTAGTGAGGTGTTCTGTTGCACCTGAGTCTGCTACGAATTTAGTTAATAACTTCTGACCTTTATAAGCACCATCCACACTGGCTTTGAGCAATGGATTTTGAACAATAGGTTTTGTTAATGCACAAACTATTTTACCACATTTACCATAAGAGCAATCGTTCTTACCTCTCTCTTTCCCATCATTTTGACCCTTTCTGGTTGGATTACTCCACCTGAATCGTTTTGCTCCTCTGCCTCTATGGTAACCGCCTCCACCTCGACTTCGGGTTGTGGTGTTGGCATGCTTACTGTCAGTGTCTTTGTCACTGTCAGTCATTTCTCTTTTCATACCTCTATTTTTGTTCAAATTGTGATTACTATTTCGGTATCGAGCATATCCAAACTTCCGTTTAGGTTGTTTATGTTCTTCGTGTTTCCCGTTCGTTCGCTGAGGACATTCAGCTGCGATGTGTCGCACGAACTGATTACATTCGTAGCACTTTCTAACACCACTACCTTTTCTCGGACACTCTCGTCCGTAGTGTCCAAGTCCATCACAATTGTAGCATCTTATGTTGCTACCACTGTGTGGACGAGCAGTAAATACTGCTCCAGTCGTACTGACACCATTTGTAGCTATTTTTTCTGCTTCGGCTTGTATAATGAATGTTTTAAGCTGATCATAGGTCATGCCTTTGCCTGTGGTATTTTTTGTTACGAATTCCACGTTTTGTATTTGTGGAATTCCAATCATGATGGCATTATAAAAGGCATCTCTTTTCTCTTCCTCGGTAAGAGGGGTCGATTCTGTGACATTCTCGTAGTTTCTAATAATATCTTCGAAACGGTCCCAGAATTCTGACGCCCTTTCTTTATTCGGATTATATTTGATGTTATAAAGTTGCTTACGAATTGTAACTGAAGTTAAGTTTGTTTCACATCTTTTAATTTCTTTTATTTTGTTGAGCAACTCAACGGGATCTTTAACATGAACAACCTTAGTGTGATATTTGCTATCTAAATGGTTAATTAATATGTCTCGTACCTTATAGTTTTGTTTTTCTTTTATACTGTCGTTAAACTCATCGTTTGGTTTCACACTTGGATCAATAATATGCAACAGATCGTTCGCCCGCAGTTCAGAGGTAAAGAAATCCATGAAATGTTCGAACTTCATGTTAGCGTTTAACTTATAATCTCTTTTCGTGCCACTGTTTTTACTCAACAGTTCAAACTGAATGGCCTCTTTAACCTCCGACGCCATTGACTTGGGCGAACCCGTATTTGCATTAGTGTGAGAACCGAATCCAAGTCTGAGCAATTCCTTACGAATCAACTCCGGTAAATCTGCCGTATCTTTATCGGAATTGATCGTAGACACGCCTATAGGATTTTGCTCAGCATTAGGATCTCTTTCACCTGTCGTTTGTAGTACACTGTCATATCTGTCGTGAGTGTTACTGTCGTGAGTGTTACTGTCGTGGGTGTTACTGTCGTGGGTGTTACTGTCGTGAGTGAGATACCTTCCCAAAATATTATCCATTTGTTGGGCAAAGTACAGATGATCATCCCTTTGTTGGATCCATGCTGCCGTGAGTTCTTTTATTTCTTTCTTAAATCCAGAACACATGTCAGCTAAACTTTTCTTTTGTACCTCCAAGATTTCTTGCGTCTGCTTGAAGGTTGCAGTACTGGCTTCAATCATCGCTTGAAGACTGTTTCCCAATGCTTTTAGATCCAGCCCTCCTCGTCTATCTCCTAGAAAAGTAGACACCTTACTTTCTAGATCATTTACTGCCGTTACTGACGGTTACTGTCGTTTCTGTCGTTTATGAGCTCAACTGTCGTTCAGTTCAAACTGTCGTTACTGTCGTTATACTGTCTGATCAATTAAAACTGTCGTTATACTGTCGAATACAGTGACCGGGCTAAGTCACTATCTCTGCAGAGCCCATATAGATTCTAAACCGAGACTAAATTTAATAAAGCTTTACACGTCTTAGAGCTTTCAAGAAAAGCTCAGTTTCAGAATCTATATTTTTTTTTTTTTTTTTTTGAGAAACAACTCACCTATTTCGGTTTGTACTGCCTTGTGTGCAATTATCAGATCTTCTTCTTCTTCGAGGATCTCATTTCCACTCACATAACTGTCGTTATCTGTCGTATTTATGGGCATCTGCTCAGTTTCCTCCGGTAGGGTTTTCCAATCCGTAACCACTAGTGGTTTGTCATCGTTCACAGCCTGGGTTATGATCTTTTCGATCACCCGTTTTTCATTTTCTTCCAAAAGAAAATCTCCTGTGAATTTAGGCAAGTTATTACATGACATTACATTGGATTGTTTTCGGCTTCTTTCTCAGCAGACCGAACGCAAGCCTTACTGATCAAGACCGAGTGAAAAAGACAATATCCGAACGCAAGATTACTATCTCAGTCACCCTCACACAGGAAACAACAGAACGCACAGCGGTTATCGTTTCTAGTGTGAACCTACCGAGGTGGTGTCTTTATAATTTAGTATTAACTTTAAAGTTTACTATTCGATTTAGGCCATTATTATTCATACGGGCACTTGAAAATAATGCAAAAGATTTTTACACACCTGTCTTATATTTAACTCCACTTTCTGTCGTAAACAAGTAGTAGTTATCTTCCCGGGTCAATTGAACCTTCTCTCGTGGATGGCTCTTTTTCCACGCAAAGATTTCCTCATATTTTTTAATGAAGTTGAGGAATATTTCGTCATCGTCATCTATAAATTGTCGACAATTAATTTTTGTTTTTCTCATATGCTACAATACATATTTCGAGCGCTTTGTATACATGTTTATTGACGTCAGTATCGAGAAATAATACAAGTTCGCATGCTTTAATAACTAATAACAGAGAAATCGGCCCGAAATAATGCCAAAATCCCGAATAATTCTCGTATCGGTAACTTGATACTTCTACTCTATCTAAACAATATAATTTTTAGGAGAGCGCGCGAGATCAGTTCCCTGGGGCCCCGCAACATCAGCACCTTAAACGTCGCTAACATTAAAATTGAAATTATTAATTGTTCTCAGTCGAAAAATATTTATTTCCAGCGGAACATTGTTTTTGATTATGATTCCTGAAATCGCACAAGTTGTTAAAAATATAATTCGGCCGAAACACGTAGCAGCGTTTAGCTCGCGCCGATATCCTATTTCGCACGATTTCGAGGAATCGCCCAAGAATTCGCTGAGCTTGACTTTTTGTGTTTTTCCCACTTGTACTTGACAATATTGCACAATGTGCGGATGAACTGATATTTCCAATAACGTATTGTCTTTATTATCATGCTCAACGAAATACTCAACGTACCAACTTGTCTGTTTGAAAATCGCACTCACCTCGCGCCTTGGCCTGTTCGTCAGGTGAAACCCCTTCCATGACAAACTCGTACCTGCCGTTGCACTATTCACTCAAAAATTAGTTCAAAATTTAATTACCGTACAGCGCAGTGGAAGCCTTCTGGGCCCATAACCTGTTGGGATAAAGGGCGAGCTGTGGTAAATTAAACACGATTTAATTTATAAAACTCTAATAATCAAGGCTGTGCTCTGACGTTACACAGTAAGTTGCTTATATTAGAATACTCGTACCAGCGGTACGCGCAACGGTTCGTATCCCCACTTGTGGATGTTTTTGATGTAGTGTTGGGTGTCTACTTCCAACATTAACATATATTTGCACTCGTTAATTCAAAATATTTTTTTGCTTCAATCATACAGATCAATCACAAGTAACAATATGCTATTAACAATTTATTAATATTTTGTATACATGTGTGATATTTAAGATTTTCCAATCTGCGTTCTTTGTTAAGGATAGGACGACGATAGTAAAAGTAGGAAATCAAGGGGACTGTTTTAAGTGTAACGTGCCTTGAGAAAGTCAAATCGATGGTTGTTCCTCTCAGCGTTGTTAACTTATTAACATCTGATACGCATTCGAGATTGTAGGTATTTTCCATGTAAAGAATTGGTACATCAGCATCAATATCCGTCAATTACTGCACTCACTGACCGATGCTATTTATTTGTAATAATCAAAGAACAAATATATGAGATTATTTAGCTAATGAAATTCGTAGAATGTAAGAATTAATTACCTTATTGCAGCAATTGTTATTGTAATAAGCAATGGTATTCACAAGAAATATTCAGTTCACTTTATAAATAGTCGGCAATACAGTTAACGTCAAGGTTGTGTGCTGCCGCTGTCTCTGTTTCACTGGGACGCATCGGCTGATGGAGCGGAAGAGAGATATATGCGTCGCAAGCCAAACGCTAAGGCCGATCGTACCGCTCTATCGCTTGTTCTCGCTCTCGCTTACACGCATGGGTCAGCCGTAACGTTACAAAGAGTTTGGTGTATGTAGCCGGCATGCATCGATTTATAAGACGTTATCACGTCAAAAGTGTTTTGCTAGTGAGAAAACTTTGTACTCCTTTCTGTTCGAGGGGTATATGTCCGGGGGGTATTTGGTACGGGGGTAAATGTCCGAGGGGTGATTGTCTCGCAGGTTATTACCTAACCTCTAACGTTACGTAGATTTTAATCCGCGGCCATAATTCACCGTTCAATCCGAAAGGGAGAATGGAGCGGCTCCATTTTCTTGCCATCGATAATTTGTAGGCCCATTGTTGGGGGGACCGTTCGCCGAATTGAATATACGAAGGAGAGGCGAAAAAAAGGAAACAAGGAGTCGGTCGACCTTTCCGTCCCCGAGACGCGGGGGGGGGAGGGGGAGAAGGGTCCCGAGCTCTCTTAAATCGAAAGATACGGTCGTGGGTGCATAAATCTTCGAAATTCGCCGATAAAACATCGTTTTAATCATGGACGTGAGTCGCGCTAATAAGGGGGGGCATCTTCGACGAAAACCTATTTTATAAATCAAGCGCGTATTAATTAGGCGCCGAGGCGAAAAAGACATCACGACGATAATTTATCGGTTCTGGGAAACGATAGAACGGAAACAGGTGCGAAATAGTCTTTTATTGTCGAAACACGAGTGAAGACTTTTCCACCTCCTCCCCTCCCCCGAAAAAACATAACAAATTGCCTTCGTTAATTAAACATCCCCATTACCCCACATTTATACAATAATGCTTCACCATAAGCCACGTTCAACGGAGCCAAAGGAAAGGCAAAACCAGGTGCTCTGAAATGGCAGATGTTAACCATATGCGCCCGTGCCATGCATCATGTGAGCGCCCTTTAAACTCACAAACTAGCCTACCTAACGCAATAACGTAAAAAAGGCATTATAAGCGGATAACTATCTAAGACTTATTTCAAATATGGTAAAGGTTCGTCTTAGCGGACCGCGCAGATCCCAACGAATCTTTATATTCTCACAGGGGGTACCCATGTAATAAGAGAATAAAGTATTGTAATTGTGCTGATTTTCTGAATTTGAGATATTGGCATTTCTGGACGTATTGAGGTCCCCTGAGTTCGAAAAACATACATGTCTGTTTGTGTATGTATGTATGTGTGTGTATGTATAATAGCCCAATCGAATTAGGATTTCACCTTGCAAAAATTTTTGACAGCAATTTTCTTTCGGAATTGTTTAGGGGGGGTCACTGGCAGTCTAAATTTAGATTGCCGGGGTACAAGACCCGTTGCGTCATCCGCCATCTTGAATTTAAGGGTGAACTTTTGTTTATTAAATAACTCGTTTATTTTCAATTTTAAACGAAAATTAGTTATTACAAAATTTGTTTAAAATAAAATTTCCTACAATTTTGGTTCCTATCATTTTTTTTCCTAGGATCGATATTTTTCGATGTATACTCGAGAAAAGGAGGGGGTGAAATCTTATCATTGTCTTTTCACGTTTATGGTCAATTTTAGGCGAAAAATTGTGATTAACAAAGTTGTTTAAAATAAAACTTCTTACAATTCTGTTCCTTATCAATTTTGCCGTAGAATCGATATTTTTCGATTTATATCTGAGAAGAGGTGGGGGTAAAACCTTACCATCGTATTGTCACGTTTATTGTCAATTTTACGAGAAAAATTGTGATTAACAAAGTTGTTTAAAAGAAAGTTTCCTACCATTTTGTTCCTTATCGATTTTGCCGTAGAATCGATATATTTCGATTTATACCCGAGAAGAGGTGGGGGTAAAATCTTACCATCGTATTGTCACGTTTATTGTCAATTTTACGAGAGAAATTGTTATGACTAAAGTTGTTTGACATCAAATTTCCCAGAATTTTGGTCCTTATAAATTTTTTCGTAGGATCGAAAAAAAAATATTAATACCAAAACATCAATAATAAGCGCGGGAATACAATACTTATAGGTTCACCCTCACCTCTTCTCAGGTATAAATCGAAAAATATCGATCCTACGGCAAAACTGATAAGGACCAAAATTGTAGGAAACTTTATTTTACACAACTTTATTTATCACAATTTTTCGCGTAAAATTGACAATAAACGTGAAAAGACACTGATAAGATTTCATCCCCTCCTTTTCTCGGGTATACATCGAAAAATATCGATCGTAGGAAAAAAATGATAGGAACTAAAATTGTAGGAAATTTTATTCTAGACAACTTTGTTTATTATCATTTTACGCGTAAAATTGAAAATAAACGAGTTGTTCCATAAACAAAAATTCACCCCCACGTTTTCGGGTATAAATCGAAAAATATCGATCCTAGGAAGAAAATGATAGGAACCAAAATTGTAGGAAATTTAATTTTAAACAACTTTTACAATATCTAGTTTTCGTTTAAAATTGAAAATAATCGAGTTATTTAATAAACAAAAGTTCACCTTTAAATTCAATATGGCGGATGACGCAACGGGTCTGGTACCCCGGCAATCTAAATTTAGACTGCCAGTGACCCCCCCCTAAACAATTCCGAAGGAAAATTGCTGTCAAAAATTTTTGCAAGGTTTGCCCCTTTTTGGAGCTAATTCGATTGGGCTATGATGTATGTGATCAACGTTTTCTGAAAACTATAAATAGTGAAAAGTTGACATTTTGTATTTAGGCTGGGTCCTCTGAAAACTCGCGATCACATAAAATTCATCATAATCAGTTGAAGACAAAATACATTTCCTCGTAATTTTTAGTTTTTTTTTTGGTTTTTACTATTCAATTTTTATTGATTTCCACTATCGATATCTTAAATGATCAGAAACACAGATTTCTGAAGACAGAACTCAGGAACACACAATAGGTTCTTTTCGATCGAAATTGATTGTACACTGTTTGTGTAATGCTACATACAATCCCTGTAGTAGTTTGTGTATTTGCTTTCACCTCAGTCACGTTTATAATATAATATGCCACATTAAGTATTAATTGTGAAACGTTTTACGGGTTCGAAATAACTAGCACTAAGCAAAGTGACTTAACTAATAGATTTCCACTAAAAACTAACACCTATTACTTAACATATATCTCACTTGTTATCTGTCTTACATGCACGGCCGCTCAGGTCAGGTACGACTCGTATGTTACTTCGACTTCGCTGATTATTACTTTATTTATTATTATAATTTCATTACTTTCATCTCTGTCTCTCATGCCGCTCTCGAACGTTCTGGTCGTTCTCGAAGTGTAAAAGTGTAAGTATTTGAATGTGAATAGTAAATGAAGTAAACATATTTATGTTAACGATTTTACATTTCTGTATATGGTGGGAATCTATTATTTATACAAAAGTAAGTGTAGATGTTTAGGTACTGAAATTTGTAATTAGTCATCTTATTGACCAATCACTAATTAATAATGGCCTAAAGGAAGGGCTGTTTTGTTTCAACATGTAAGAATATATCAAATAACGATGATAAAATAGTCATAACTGTGCCATTCATAGGTGTGAGAAGAAAATAGTGTAAAGCTGTGAAGCGGAATATAATTCCAAAAGCACCCTCGGGGAGAATACATTATTGTTGTGAAGATCACTTTGATGTAAGTTACTTGATTATCAGTTGCTCACTATTTCTCCAACTTGTTTAAGCTTTAACCGCTACTAATCTGCTTTGTGTGGGACCCAAGCTGAATTATTTTAATTGTGACTTATAGTATATAATATAAGGTTTCTGTTTCTAGTTTTCTAGTATTTTTTTTACATCTGTCGCTTCTGCAGACTTTTCATGTGAAATTTTGATGCCCCTAGAAGTGTTATAAATCCTTCATTTTTATCTAAAACAAATATTGTTTTTTCTCTGATTCTAACTGCTCGTCTTCTCTTTTAATAATGGAAAAAATTATCGAAATATACGTTACATCATCTGGGAGGAGTGGATTTATAACTATGCATAAATGACTTCAGCTCTTAGTCAACTTCTCGATCTTATAAGTACTGATTCAAGGGAAAATTATAATTCAGGGAATTAATCTTTAAGGAGTTTTGTTCTTTGTAAGTTTTTCCTGAAGATTAAAATCCTGAAAGCCGGGTTTTGTAGCCTATTTAGAGGAATATCTGCAGTAATTAGAACACCACAGTGCCTCGAGTTAAATTTGTCTTTTGGGGTGTTTTCACTACTATTTTCCACAGATTTATTAAAAGCAATCTTTGGTTTTCTGTTTTCATGTAATTTTATAAGTTTACTCTGATGGATTACATTTTCAACGTGTTTGGCGTTGAATGTTAATGTGTTACGTTTGGCATATATATCAACCCCCAACTTAAGGTGTATATCAGCTGATATAATTAATTAATAGTTTAATTTTTTTCTTTAAAATCTGATTCAAGAATGCTTTAAGGCTGCTTTATTTTCCATTAAATTTATTGGAAGGCACTATTACAATTGGCACTAATTTGGTTAGAATTTAATGAATAATTCCCGCAAACTTCACAAAGCACTGCTTTCAAAAATTATGAATGTGATGATATAACGAAGTATTTTTTTTCAAAATTTTTGGTTCTGCAGTGTAAGACTTTCCAGTAAGCACAGTACGTCCCAGGTACGTACATAATTAGTCGTTATTACGCCAGTACGTACAGGACATTAAAGGTACGTCTTTAGTACGTACAAATACTGGCATCAAATGTACGTATTTTTTGGTACGCTTTATGTACGTACATAGTACATAAAAAAGTACGTACTATAGATGTTAGTATATGTACGTACTAAAGACGTACATTTTAGGTCCTTTTTACTACAGTACGTACGGGAAGTAAAAGGTACGTTTTCAGTACGTACGGGGACTGGCGTCAAATGTACGTATTTTTCAGTACGTATTCCGTACGTATATAGTACATAAAAAAAGTACATACTATAGATGTTAGTACAAGTATCTACTAAAGACGTACATTTTAGGTCCTTTTTACTACAGTACGTACGGAAAGTAAAAGGTACGTTTTCAGTACTTACGGGGACTGGCGTCAACTGTACGTATTTTTCAGTACGAATTACGTACGTACATAGTACACAATAAAAATACGTACGGTAGATGTTAGTTTTTGTACGTACTAAAGACGTACATTGTAGGTCCTTTTTACAACAGTACGTACGGGAAATAAAAAGTACGTCTTCAGCATTACGCAGTACGCATTACAACTCGGTTAGCATGAGAAATAAATAAGATACATCTTATCTCAAATACTGAGATAACATTCAAATAGCTTCACTCCCGCCGAATTGTTTTCCATATTTTCGAAATTTTGGTGCAGATGATCAGAAATATAAAAGTTCGTTCTGGACACTGTTGCCAGTGGACCTTAAGTAACAATCTTATATTAAAATTACTTACTGCTTCATCACTGAATTTGCTGTTATTAACACGTCGAGAACTATATATTCTACAAGGAACAGGATTCGTTACATTAATGAATGTGTACGTTCGCTTCAGGGAATCTTACACATATATGGTAAAGTCGGTTCGTTATATTAATTATTTTGTTTATTGGATCAATAAAATTATACGTTGCTAGGTTACATTGATTAATGATATACATGTTTACTATATTTACGTTCATTTTTAGCCTGTAAATTTTGATTTTTGGTTTGTTTTATGTATCTATGCACTAATTTAATGAATTTCGCGTATTGAATATATTTTCTGGAAAACTATAGGGGTAATTAAAGAATAAAAAATAAGTCACATGTATTTCATGAAGCATGTATTGAGTCTTTGATTATTATAAATCCAGGTCAAGTCGTTACAAAAATGAAAGGGATAAATAGGCACAAATATATTTATGTAATATTAAAAAAAAAACAAAAGTGCAAAACAACTAATTTCTGTTTAAATTTTAATACTAAAAATGTGTCTAAATTTTCATTGAATGCTTCAAAAATTTATGTGATTTTGAAAAAGTGCGTTTGATGTTTACTTAAAAAATGGTATTTCGTGAACTTAAAAAAAAATTGAATTCTTCTAGACAATCCTGATAGAACCAAAAGACTATTTTAAACCAAACATCTACATTTCCCTTCTTAGAAGTTATACCTCTTGTCATCGAAATACACCTAAATTTCCAGGACTATATTAAGTACACTTATGTAGAATGGCTAGATAGTGAGCTTTTACTTTGTTCTAAATTTCGTAAAATTTGAAATCTTCCTTTACCTCGTGGTGATTGTATCCAACGTTTTTATTAGACTTCTAAAAGTTTTTAGTTGCTTGTTTTGTTACACGTTTATTGGTAAATTTTTAACTGTACGACTGGTTGGCACTAACGAGCCATACAGTGCTCCATACACTTTGACCATATACAATTTATGTAGATAATGAGTAAGCAATAAAGAAATTTCTTATATTTATAAAGGAAGTCTATCGACATTTTTGGACGTTACGAAACTGCACACCCTATTGTAATACAGTAATAAACGCAAAGTAGGGATAATGACGATAAGCAGGGTTCTTCTTCCACCTTTCATGGCTAGCCTCATTGAAGGGTTCTTGTGAGTTTTGACGGCAACCTGCGCAATTTAATCGGCCCAATATTCACTCTTAAATTTTTCAGTTAATTGCATGAATAGAGTAAGGCAATTTCGAAATGCTTTAAGTATTTTAATATTACCTGACTTAGTGGATAGAAATATATTTATATCATTATCCGTATTATCCGTAAATGTTTATCGAACTTAACGAAAAACAGGGAATAAAAATTAAAATTTTTGAGATAAATCATCATACTAAAAATTACTTTTTTTCTCCAGACTTAGGACTGGCAATGACTGTAAAATGAGAGATGACGGTTATTTAAATGGACGCCCATTTAAATAACGACAAATATCAATAGCCTATTCTAGATTTAGATCTAGATTTAGGTTTTTTTTAAGTTTTTTATTTTACACTTTGTTTTATAATTGCATATATTATATTGTTATTTTATGTATAAATACGGTGGGACAAAATTTAGTAGGAATGAATTATTAAATAAACAAAAAAAAAATCGAGAAAGAGCGCATAAAATTAAAAAATATTTTTATTCTATACTGATGACGTACTGATCGATCGATCGCACACAATCAATTGTGTTGATTGATTGTGTGCTGAATATTGCTCGTGTAAGGGTTTCTATTCTTGAATTCAGGAATAATGGCCCCTTTGTGATCTTGGTCCATCATTTGTGAGCAAAGGACTGTTGTGGATCTTTTGACCATTCCATCGCACACTAGATAAGGCTCTAAATGTTCTTTGTACCTGTAAAATCGCCATGAATATGTCCTTGATCCGGGACGAAACGTCGGCTGGATTATTAAAGATTGGATTTTGAAACGAGTGTTTCATTTTTTGGGGGTTCCACCTAGAACACCAACTCAGCTATATCACTTATATATACATATATACCTAATTATAAATATATATTTATATAGCCAATCACCAATATAATGTTTCAATATCATTGTTTAGGTATCAATCAAGAATGTAAATATCTTTCTTAAATTAGTTACTACGAGTAACGATTAACAAAGTCGATCCATCGGCGACGATAGCCGTCTCTTCTCAAACACATACCTGGGACAAGGCTACGGATTTTTACAAATAATCTTCGATAAGAGGGGCCTTCTTAAGTTTTAATTTTATACCTAAGGGTGTGCAGTTTCAAGCCGAGGGACATTTTTTAGGTATGTAAATTTCGAAGCGATACGCATAATGAGATTTCAAAAACATCGCCATATTTCTCATGATTTCACTCTCTTTGTTTGCTCTACACTTTTAACACTTTTCTCTAAAATAGTGTAAAAGTGTGTAAACCCAGTGTGCAACTTACATGCGATAAACAGTTACTCTTCCTCTTTTAAGTTTTGTGTTGTTAATTTCAGTCACATCTTCTAACAGAAATTGTGAATGTGAAAATTGAGAAAATTGTGTAATGGCTTTAAAGACAATTTCATACTACATATCTTCCTAAGAGAAGGCAATCATCTCCTGATAATTAGAAATAATGAAAAATTGCGAACTTATCAATCGATAACGAGATAGTTGATTCTAGAACAGCTATTTTCCAAAAATTTCTGCTGAATTTTTGTCTTTCTTTGTATGTCGAGTACAAGCTTTACAGTACCTACCGAATTGTTCTTCTCTTTGGTAATCAAATTTCAAAGTTTTCAAATATACTTCCCTATTTATTTGTGGTAACAAAAAATTACATTAATCTACATTAATTACAAATTAATATGTAAGAACCATAGAGAAATATTAAATAAACTGATATCAAAGACTATGAATATAGTAGTATGAACATAGTCTTTGCTGATATGAAACAATATATCTCAGTGATGTTTTGTCAAACAAAAATTTCTTTTTACCAAAAAATATTACCATTTTACCAATTTTAATATTACCAAGTATGAACGGAGATCGGGCAGACTGCCGTATCATTTGGTCCCTTCGTACATATTTTTCTTTCGCCTCGAAACAAATTTTATATCTTCACTTCTCTCATTAATTCAACCAAATGAAGTTAATCTAACACGTCTCATTAATATGCAGTTTTCCCGATAATGCCCAATTTTACGACCGTCCGAATGGGCTACTAGAATTAAAAGCGCCGATAGGACGTAAATCGTCGAATTAATTCGAGGCTAATTAATACGGAAATATATATGTATATATTACGCTATATGTTAGGTTAATCTGAGGTTTCTAGTTGAAAGATAAGTTTCTTAACGTTGAGTTATTTATTTGGAACTTTTGGGTAATAAAAGAGATGTCCTGAGAGGAGCCCTTAAAGTTTTCTTATATGTACGTTTTTGGTGCATTAAGTGATAACATTTTTGAATAATGGAAGGAACTTTTAATTGGAAGTTGTCATATCTGCTTTTAAAGTTTCCACTTCTTGGAAGCGTTGGTGGGTTCATTAAGAGATAATCTAATGTCCGGCGATTTTTTTATGACTATCTATTAATGAATGGACGCTTTACATCAGGAAATATATTTTTCTCAATTAAGTGATTAAATTTAAGTTCGTTTTGTTTCATTGAGCAGTTGTCTATTGTAAATTAAAATTGCTTGTGACGTTAAATAAGTTCATAACAGTAATTGTCCCGTTTTTTAATTTATATGACAACGTTTCGATGTTGAAGTACTCTTAACTGTACTTTGCGCGAAATAATATACAGTATTTTACTTCTTTACAAGTAAGGAAACTTTCTTTTTAAAATACTTTTCTTGCATATCTATCCTACACAAACTAATTTTATTACGTTATGTGTTATCCGACTCCACCTGTCGGATTTTTGCTCCGTGTTCCGTGCTTCAGACATTGTCATGGATTTTTGTGTTCCGTGCTTTGGCGCGAATTGTTAGAGTGAGGTTATGTACGGAATTCTGTCGTTAAACCGCCCTAGTATATCTACCTACCACAAACCGATAATGACGTTCGAAGTACACACGAGGAGGACACACTATATCTCGCCTCAGATTTCTTCACTACGGACAACCTGTATACCTACTCCTCGGTCCCTGAAGTAGATATATATGATAGATATTGGATTCTGTAGTTTGCCTACCAATACTCATTGCTTTCGTCCTTGGTCCATGGTATGTTAATTTGCAAGTCATAGCGTTTTCCGTGCAATATTGAGAGTAAATGAAATGTTCTTCCGTTTACTTCTTCCGTAAGATCCTCTTACTTTGTTCAAGTATCTTCCAAATTATCCTCAGTACGAACAAAGAAAGATTACGTTATACTTCAACCAATGACTTCAACAGTACGAAGTAATCTGCAAAGAGTTGATACTTCCCTGGAAATACTCCTGGGATTCTTTCAATTTTCCTTGGCCTGCTAGCACATTCTTAATTTCCTGCGTAATCTAAAATATACTTTTACTTTTCATATTCTCACCTCAGAAGATTTCCTGGTATTAACATTTTCGTTTCCTAAATTACTTTAAACGTACTCCGGAATCGATAGCATCTAAGTTCTCCCTTGGATCGTTAAATCTATTTCCAAATAATTTGGTTAATACGAATTTCATTACCCAGAAAATATTCCGTGGATTTCAATGTCTTTTAGACATTCCAAGTCTTCCAGGATAATTCAAACTCGCTGCATGAAAATAGTGTATACTAATAGTCCTTTGTATATCCGTTTTGGAAATATTGGCTAAAGTTATGGCCCTGAAGGTTTTAGAAAAGCCCAGGAAACTATTCCAGCATCGTGTAGAATCGAACGTTGGAAATATTACCTTTTAAATTTTTATCTCTGAATGATCTTAATACTCCATGTCTTCTAAATATTCGAAATTTAAGGTCGACACATTTCCGTCTGATTATCAGTGAGAGGTAGTCCTGTTATCTGAACCACTCTCTCCCTTCAATCTATACATTTTCGTCTGATGAGTAGTTGTCAGATGGAGACAAGTTGCGGGAAGCATTCTGACACGTGAGCGTCATGTGATACTCTCGAAAGTACGTTGGAAACGCAAGGGGGCAAGGATCAAACATGTACTCACTGAACGCAAGGGGGCAAGGATCAAACATGTAAAAACACTCCGGTCGAAGATAATCAGACGAAAATGTATACTTACCTTGAAAAGTTCACCCCCAAAAGGGATTAGACGAAAATGTATACCATCAACTGGTCAAACATCCCTAATCAGACGGAAATGCCATCACCGCAAAATTTACTCAGTAGTGTCCTAATTATCTTTTGTATTATTAACACCACTTTCTAACCGTCGCGTCGGGTTAAAACACATATCGTGCCTTGGGAACTATTCTTGAGATTCCAAAGTCTTTCAGATATCCTAAGACTTCTAGCAAACTCAAAACTTACTCGAGGATCAATAACAATAACACTGGCTAATAGGGAGACATAAAAGTAGTGGCGGTATTCAACAGAGATCAAAAGAGTATCCCAGCTATATCCTCAGATCTTTAAACTTTGATGAAAATATGTTTCTCAAGTGTCCCGAAACCGCCCCTTGAATTATTTCCTTCAATTAACCGGTAGCCGGTAACGGGCCGGAACGGTCGTTACCGCAATGGCCTCCCGCAAATCGGCCTCTCTCTCTGATTTATTTTCAATTGTTCTCCTCGCCCACCGTCACGAACACTTTTCGAAAGAATATCCGAAGTGTGTGTATTTGATTTCGCCAGGTACGGCAAGGGGTTGCGTATCCCCCGTCTCAGAATTTTAATGAATCAAAGGCGAAGGAGGATGTGTGCACCTGAGCCTCGAGACTCGCTTTCGATTATTGTTAGCGCGCCCACCTTTTCGTAATGGCTCTCGACGTAGATGAATTTCAGAGATGAGATTCCGCTGATTAATGGACCGTCGGACGGCAGGGAGGGGAGCGAGGGGGAGGGAAAAAAATCGGAACTTCGTCCGTTTAATGAATCGTTCGGCGCTTTATTTTCGGCGATAATCGTCAGGTTAATTGGTCGATTTCGGATATGTGTGTGCGATGTTCCGTGCACGGTTATAATCGATTCCGTCGCCCGTTTCCTATTCATACACCGTGTAGGTACGTTACATATTGATCGTTACATGACAATTTAATGCCTCGTACCTGCTTTTTCGACGACGACATGTCCTGAATTCCGTCCGTATATTCCGGCGAGAGAAGACACACTTTGATGTGAATCGATACTCGCTTTCAGCTTGGTATTCCCTAAAAAAACAAAATGGTTAGCAGTTAGCAATGTGATACCTGCTGAAATTCTCCCGTTCGATTCATCTATTAAACTTAATTCACGAATTTCTCCACTAGCGATGATTGTGATACTTTGTAACGTTTCACTTAGATCCTATATACATTTACACTTGAAGACCAACAAAATTTTGCAAGGATCGCAAGGGGTGGACGATATTCTTCGTTAGTACCAGTTTTCAAAGTCAAATCTTTAGTTAAGGTACTGACTTGCATATCCGCTAAAAAGATATTCACAAATACACCTGGGCGAGCCGACGCCTTAGATCACTTATTGGTTACATAATAATCAATAGTAAACCAGCCAGACAGGTGAAAGATACACGAGCATATAGAGTGCTGTACATAGGCTCAGACCACTATTTAGTCGTGACTACAATTGAAATGTTCAAAAAGTGGAAGAAAACGACCCGAAAATGAAGGGAAAAGAAGAAGAAACTTATAAGTACACATAATATTAGAACGGTTGGTGACCTGATTTTATCTAAAGTTGAGCACCTGGCTCCTCACTTCTCCCTCTTGGTTCTTCTTTCTTCCGCGTGATTATATTTTCTGGGTTGTCCTGGTCATCCGGGTGGTCCTCTTAATGTATTTTCATCTTCCTGGTATGTCCTTCGTGGTTAGTCTTCCTTCATTGCCGCCTTGTATCTATTCCTCTTTGATGTTGCGTCCTCGTCGTAGTCCGTTGCCTTCCTTATTAGTGGGATCGTGTGCTCCATTGCCTTGATTGTTGTCTTCCTCGTCCTCTTCTTGATGGTCTTCTTCAGCTCTTCGATTCGTAGGTCCCGTGGGAGTTGTTCGTTCCTCATATACTATGGTGCGTCCGTCATCTTACTCATCGCTTGGTTCTGTATCCTCTTCATTTTCTCCGGGTGCGTCCTTGCTGCTTGTCCCCACGCTGCTGTCCCATACACCATTGGTTTTATTCCTGCTAGGTAGATCATCCTCTTCGTTTCCAGTCTCAGCTTGCTCCGTCGTCCTATTAGTGGTCCTAGTTTGTTCATTCGTTCCTTCGCCTTCTTCTCAGTCTCTTCGATGTGCCTTCTCCATGTAAGTCCTCAGTCTAAGTGGATTCCTAGATATCGTACTTCTTCCTTCCATTTCAGTTCCTTGTGTCCTATTATGGTGTTGGTCGTCGGTCGTCTCGTCTTCGGTCCTATGTATATTGCCTCTGTCTTCTCCGTGTTGATCTTATCTTACATTTCTTCACCCATTCGTCCATCTGTTCCACTTCCCTCTGTAGGTACTCCTCCGCCTTGTTGGGTTGTCTCGATGTTGCCGCCTTCGCCTTGTCGTCTGCGTAGATGTGGTTCCTCGTGTGGCTGTTCCCTCGTCCAATTGGTACGTCGCTGGTATAGATAAAGTATAGGACCGGTGTTTCTCGATGTCGTCCCTTTGTCTTTGATCCTGAAGTTCTTGTCTCGTGAGTAGACCTGTATCATCTGGGTCGTCGCCGCCGTGAATCTGTCAATCTTTTCTGTGCCAAATCCTGTCGAAAACCTTCTCCACTCGAATAGTATAATGCATGTCGTCCTCTTCTCGTTGATGTCCTTGAATGGCTCTTCTACTATCCTCAGCGTCTGATGTTCAATCGAGTGTCCTTTTCTGAATCCACATTGTTCATCCGGTATGATGCGAAGCTTCTCCTCTTCATCCTTGATCCTCCTCAGTAGTATCCTCTCCAGTAGTTTACCTAAATTGTTCAAAATATGTATGGGCCGGTAGTTTTGCGGGAATTTCTTGTCTTTGCCTGGCATCGGGAACATGATGACGTCTGCCTCCTTCCATATTTATGGGTAGTATTTCTATTTCATCGCCGCATTGTAGATTTCCTGAATCCTCTTCTTTGCCTGCTCCGGTAGTTCCTTTATCATCCTGTTTGTTATGGTGTCCCGTCCTGGTGCCTTCTTCGTCGGTAGGGTCCTGATGATTCCCTCCATCTCTTCCATCGTCGTGGATTCTAATTCGTCGTCGCAGGTTCTCCTTCTGGTCGCCCTGTTATCGATGTCGTCCTCCTGGTCTTCGTTCATCCTGAATTGATCCTTCATGGTATCTGCTAATGCCTCTATCTTTTCCTCGTCCCTAAAACATAAACCAAATTTACTATGTGTAGCGTTGCTCTTAGTTGAAGTTTTGTTCGTCTTCAGCTACCTCATGATCTTCAAGTGTGCTCCTGTGTCCTCGTCCAGTTCGTCCAAAAGTGTGTCCCATTTGTTGCTCCTGTGCTCTGCTAATTCTTTCTTGATTTCATTGTTCTTCCTCTTAATATCCGCTATTAAATGAAGAATGCATAAGAAATCATTATGACTATAGACTGAACAGAATTCTGGAACGGTAAGAAACAAAAGAAGATTTAAATGACGAATAAAAAAAGTTACACAAAGCATTAAAACATGCAGCTTCAGAAACATTAGATAAGAAAAGAAAAGTAAGCAAGGAAAACGGTTTGCGGATATGGACAGAAGAGCGTCGGCAAGCAGTAGACGAAAATCAACTATCTAAAAAAGTACTTGAGTAATGCTATAAAAACAATCAGGAAACTATAAACAGAAGAGAAACTACCTAAAGAAGCTAACTAAAAAAGCACACGAGCAATCCTGTGAATGCTTCATTAGCAAAGGTGAAAAGTGATGTACATGGTAGGCAACAGATATCGTATAAGATAATGAAAGCACTTAATCAACATGAAAACGATAGAATCCAAATAAACAACATAGGAGAAAACAACTATAGGTAAAACACTACAAGAAACTGTGGCAGAATTCTAATATAAAAGAAGAAAAAATTGAAAGAGCTGATATGAAAGGTCTGGATGATATAGATTTAGAGGAACTGAAAAAAGCTTTTAATACTACAAAAAACAGAATAGCAACAAGATGGGATGGTATCAACTCAGAAAATTGCTGAAATACAGAGGGACACTACTGGAACTGGGACTTCTCCACCTATATAGTCAGTGCTGGAAACACATTAGAATACCAGAAGAATGAAAAAGAGCAAAAGTACTATCAATATTTTAAAATGGTGATAAAAACGACACCAACAATTATAGAGGGATAAACTTACTGGAATCAACCTACAAAATTTATACCAAAATTTTAAACAATAGACTAAAACCCATAACAGAACAAATAATTGGAGAAGGTTTCAGAACAGGACGATAAGCAATAAATGAAATATCCATATTGCAACAAGTGATTGAGAAACACAGATAATTCAATAAATAAACACATATCAGCTTTACAGATTTAGAAAAAGCTTTCAACAAGTTAAATAGAGGAGAATAATTATGGAACATCATGAAAAAACAACGATATCCAAAACTACTAATAACAGCAATGAGAAGCCTGTAATCACGATACTGAAGTACTCATCGACATAAACTGAAGAGAAACATTAGAAATAATAACAAAACGAGGTGTCAAATAAGGATGCAGTATTTCCCCAACATAAAATATGTATGATGGTATGAGTAGAGAACTGAACATCGTTTTAGCACAAACGAAACAATTACAGAAAATAGGAGAAAATGAAAAGAGCATCTAAATAGTATGCAAGATGAAAGAATCCCAAAGAGGGTGCTGAACTATAAAAATAGAGACAGAAGAAGTATTGGTAGACCAAGAAAACAATGTGTGCCGTAACAGGCAAAAGCCTAATACCTAATATGGAGAACAGAAGACGAATTACAAGTCATAAGACAATTTATAATGTAACAGAATTCCATAAAAACTTACGAGATTAAAGAGGACAACAATTTGAAAATACCACTTGGAAATTAGTGGTGGATACGAGATCGAGACTTGTTTGGACTCGAGTGACGCCTCGCGACAATCTCGTCTCGAATTTCGATATGGGACGAGATTAAATGAGAAACGAAAGATGACTTATAGGGATTTTTCCAGACCGAAACGAGACCATGATATTTCCCGTCTCGTCTCAAGTCCAGCTCACACTCCTGTTTATATTTGTGGTTACAACGCTATTCTTCATCAAAAATCTGTTTGACGCCGAAAAAACCGTTAAAGAGGCCTAAAGTGTACATGCTCATTTGTGCTCTTTACCTTTTTGCGACTCTAGTCGCCCGACACATAGTGGACACAAATGTGCCAGTCTTGTCGCTTATGTATGTGTGGGAGACTGTGGTAACTTCTCTTCAAATTATCGTATAGATACTTTGTTTTAGTTTGTAGCAAAAAGCAATTTTGGAATTGGAATTTTCCTTTGTAATTCAAGTGACTTTCTAAATACAATACCTGCTTTGATTCAAAACGTGTAATCCACGTCGAATTTCGACTTTATTGCATATTCTGAGATATAATCTCCGGTTTGATATTTAATTGCAGGCAAAATACATTCGGAAAGAAACTGATGTCACACGATCATTTTTAAGTTGATAATCGGATTAAATCAGACCCTGTCCGCAACTCATGCGCTACCTGTCATCAACTTATCAGTTGTACGCAACTCACAATCGCACCGTACCAGGCCGTACAAAAATACCTATGCTTCTGTGAAGAAAATATTGATTTATTGTGGTTCACACATAAACTCTTCTTTCCATTATTATTTGGAACAGCTCAAAAACCGTTAATAGCCACTCGGTTTAACTCCACCTGCATGATAAAGTCATGACGCGCTAGTTAAGACTATAGTGGCCCCACTCTAATACTCAATGCCGATATGCGATTCTTATTCTTTTATTATTATTTTGTTTATTATTATTCTTAAAGTTTTAAAAAAATCGTATTACCACTTTGTTTCGTGAATATTATCGAATCATGTTTCAGAAGAACATAGAAGTATGTTGAAATCCATAGGTCGAAAGAGCGGCTTATTCATAGGGTGTACTTTTCCGTTTGTCAATTTTATTGAACGCTTACTGAACCTAACCTAACCTAACCTAACCTCTATTGCAAGAGGACTGAGTCTGAGCTTTAGCCGTTCTAAGTTGAAATCACCTCAATATCATTTATTGAGGTTAAAATCCCTTGATTGAAACCTTTTAATCATTTATATACCATGCTTCACATTGGTAGGGGGATTGCGGATCATAATTTTGAAACCTAATTAAATCCTAATTTCAAAATATTCAAAAGAATACGATCTATGGATCAACACTACTTATGATTCTGTGATCAGTTTCGAACGAGAGCGCCTGTTGTTGATCATTTGTGAAGTTTCATATTTTCAGATTTCATAATTTTGTGAAATTGTTCGTGGAATTCCAGAGAATTCTAATCGTTCGGGAACGACGAAACCCTTCTAAGAACGACTGAAATATTTGAAAATTGGCACGCGGCAAAAGAAAAGAGAGGACGCCGACGGGCCGAGAGGGTAATAAACTGCGAAACGTGACGAATACGTGACCTGAGCGGCCGTGCGCGGAATATAAATAAACAAGTGTGTGATATAAATTAGATATTAAGTATTAGTTGTTAGTGAAAAATTAATTTGAATAGACATTTCGCGGAGTGTAAGTTATTTTGGACCAGTAAAAACTTTACGGTATTGTAGGTGCAGGACAATTTAATAAGAAGAAATTTGAAATTGTTTGTTTTGTTTCTTTGTCATTATAGTTTTTTTTTATTAAGGGCAATCCTAATACAATTAAAACTAGTTTACAAACTAACGATTAATTTAGGTCTAACTTATTTTAATAGAGCAATCGGGACTAAGGTATTTTCCAGTGAATCACTTAGTTTTCTGTCACTTAACAAGTTCAAACGGTTTCTTTCGTTTGAGTCTTCTCTTAGTGTTCTGCACGTTTAGAAGTTTGGACGCTTCGCTGTTGACATACCAAGGAGCATTCACAATACACCTTAGCACTTTATCCTGGAATCTTTGGATTACTTGTATATTTGAGCACTGCTCCAAAGCTGAATTCCATAGCTCCACACTGGACGGAGAACTTGCTTAGGTATATAGGAGAAGTTTGTTGTACGTTGTCAGCTCTGAGTTGGGGCCAATTAACCAATACATTTTTCTGAGCTTGATGTTGAGTTCATCACGTTTCTTCTTAATATGTTCTTTCCACCTGAGCTTGGCATCCAGGGTCATACCAAGATATTTCGCTGTATTGGCATGTGCTAGTTGCATACCATTGATGAAAAGCGATTGCTGTATACTTTTCTTATTTGTAAAGTCTACATGTGTTGACTTCGATTCATTTAATTTAATACGCCATTTCTTAGTCCAAAGGGCGATCTTATTAAGAGCAGATTGCAGTTTCTTGGTTGAGCTCTGTACCGACTCTCCTTTACCCCATACCGTAGTTGGGATATCATTATATGATGTTGTAATGAAGCATATTTTCCCGTGGCTGGAACCCTTGTCTCCCTCTGTTACCGATTTCGGAAAACCCGCAAATTCAAATTAATAATCATCTTCTCTCCGTCGTGACACCTGCAAATTTCCAAGGCCGAGTTTAACTGAAAGGCCGCCAGTTGTCTCCGTAATTGCAAGCAGCAAACTACCCCTCCCTGTTTATACGAGAGCTCTAAATATGAACGGAAAATATCAAGTGTATCTGGTAGTCACCGCTCTTGTGAGTAATCCTAGAGTGTCTCAACAGTGCTAACCTTCCGTCGTTCGCGAATAGTCTAAAAATTTCTCCGCCGAACCTAGTGCCCGTTCAGTCGTTTTCGCGATACGAAAGAATCTCCGCCGCCCGGCCGCCCGTTCTTCACGAATTACCGGAATTACACGAGAGGATTCTCCGCAGTGTCGTGTGTCCGTCTCTCGCGAAGTGAAGTCCCCGGTACGAGTGACGAGTGTCTAGTGTCTCCGCCGACGATTCCATCTACCAGTGTGAGTACTCAAAATCCGCTTCTATTGTCTCTTTTTGGCTTAGGCTTTTCTTTCCCTCGCATAAAGTAGTTCGTAGTAAAACGTTCTCGGTGAAGTATTCCCAGGACGTCTTTATTACGATAATTAACCGCTATTCCGCAAGGCCTAATTCTAACTACGAGCCGCACGCTAGTTTTCCGCTTCCGCCCTAGAGCCCGCCCTATAGGGCCTGCACTTCACCCTCGCTTGTTTGCTCCGCTCTCACCTCCGCTTACTCTCCCTTCCGCTTGCATCTAACCACTTCTACCGACTCTGCACGCTTAATTATCTATTATCTCTTAGTAACTACATTTTTCCGATTTGTAAATAGATTATTAGTATTGTGAATAGAAACGTTTAATTCTCGTATTCCCTCAGTACGTATTTCCTTTCCGTTTGTAAAGTAGTTATTCATATTTCACTTCATTTATTCGATTTTGTATTTTCCGTAATACCAAATAATAAATAAACCGTTTTTATCGTACCACCTGTTCTCCGCACACTCCCGTCCGACCGTGGAGCGCAACGTTGCCGGTTTCTCTGCGAAATCCGACTTTCCGGATTTCGCACAGTTGCCAAAACTTCCGAACGTTTAGTAACCGGCAAATCGGTGTCTCCACTGCCGAAACGGCCCTAACTATTGTTTATATTGTAATAACGACCTTCCGCTTATTACTAATGCTCCAATTCTTGCTTACTTTAAATCCTTTTCTGTAAATGACTTATATAGAAGCAATATAGATCAACAGTATTTTTCCCCGTACTGTGTGTTTTATTTTCACGGACCCCCTGGCATTCTCCTGAGTTTAAACTCACCCGTGGCTATAGGGAGTTAACCCTTAAAAATCTGGCGCCCGAGGTAAACCGACTTTAAACCATTCTCCGTAATCCCGAACTCCGCAATCCTGCGCCAATCCAAATAAGTGACGTAACTTTCCGCCAGAGTCGTTGTGCCGCCAGCGACTCTGCCCCACCGACCAAAGTACGTTACAATGTCATTATAGATGTCATCGTCATCAATGAAATTATGTGGAGTTAGGGACATGCCCTATCCGTCGGTGCAAGAGAGTATCAAAACGGTCGTAAGTGGCCGCTCGGCGCAACTCGTCGGCGCCGATACAAATTTTTCACTGTTTGCCAATTTTCAAGTTCTGTCGCCTGGACATTGTTGCGACGACGCGAGGACATTGCGACGAAATTTAATCAACGCTCCCTCCCCCGGAGAAATATTTTTCCTAATTAGACTTTCGGGGTCGGCTTCGGGAAAATTAAAAGCTTGGCCGGATTAAAATAGAGCGCGAGAGGGGAGAGACGGATGGGGATCGTAAATGGGCGTCGGGTATTCAAAATAAACTCGTCATTTTTGCGTCGTTTTAAACGCGCCCCGCGCTCCGGAATTAATCCGCGGGATTCGGTAACTTTTAATAAAGTCTCGAAACCCGATAGGTATCAGCTCTTTACACCCCCCAGAAGTGAATTCGAATCGGGAACAGGCCCGACAAACGACCAGTTTCCGGGACACCCGAGCGGCAAAGGAAACAGAAACTCTTATTTAACACTCCATCGAGCAGGGAATAAGGGGGATCCATTGCTTCGGAGAGACGACAGCAGGGAAAATATTTGTAATTTAAATTCGATTGCGCCGGGAGAGGGAAAAGTGGACGGCTCTTTTCCAACGCGACGGTTCCGGGGGAGGAAAACTAATATTTGTTCGGCTTTCGAATGGGATCCGTTCCGGGAAACTAGCGGGGAAATAAATAGAATTGAACGGATAAATTCCTGCGAGAGGGCGGACCATATTCGACGGTCGACGACGGTTATTTATTTTATAGTTTAAGGAGGTTTCTTTTTGTTTGCCGCACAATTTTCCCGGATTCTTTATCAACAATTTGGGAGCGCGACGGCGGAAGATGGGAGATGGAAAGAGGAACATGTAGTAAAGGGTATTGCAAATAATAGAGTACAACCTACTTATCTCCGAATCTCATTTCGTGGTATGGAGCGGAAACATGATGAAAGATAACAACAGAAAGATGTCTTCCCGGTGGGACGGGGGATTTGAGAATACATACCTACTGTTGTGGGACGGGATTGGTCAAGAATTGATCTCGTCTTGTCCAATCTTGAATTCAGGTGATTTATCCTTTTCGCCTAGAAAATACGCGTAATAATATGAAAGCAATTACATTGGTAGGTCAAGTTTTAAATTTTTCTTCATTAGGTGCCTATCCATTTCGGATGTTGGCAATTATGACTTTGCAGTTGCGTGAAACGATTCTGTGAAGGTTTTCCTAAATAAAGTTTGCAGATACCGCAACCAAGAGGTTCTTCTCCTGCCGGGTCCTCCTTTTCTTTGACTTTCCCTCGCATTATGGCAGTGACGTGCATGTTGTGCGGTATACATGATTTCCAGTTCTGTGTTCATTTTTTGAGCACGTCTTTGATCGTTATGTGAGCTGTGCACTGTATTTTGAGTATTCTTATGTACAGCCACAATTAAAATATTGAAAGTTTTTAAGTGGTGGTGGTGGTGGTTTTTAAACAAGACATAAATTAAGTAATAAGTGTTAGTGTTAGTAAAAATAAATTAGTTAAGAGATTTCGCGTAGTGTTAGTTATTTTGAACAGTATAACGTTACAATATTAATATGAGACGGAACGCTTAATTATCTTCGTCGCAATATGTGTTCGTTCGCCCACTATTCCACATAATTAACATTTTATGACCGCATGTTAATGATCGCATAATACATAATTGGGGATACATTTCGTTGAAAATGCAGACAATAATGTGTTAAATTAGTTAACAATTGATTAGTGAGTTAATTGGAAGCATTATACTCTCTACCTAACTGCAGATAACAGATTCCGACAATGTGTTATTATTGTTGTGTTTATTGATAGTGTTTTATTTGTAACTATTACAAACCTTTCACAGTTAGTTCCTTAAGTCGGCGTAGGTTAATTGCGCGCAGTTGTCAAAATTTACCCGAAATTTTACCTTATTTAATAAGGGATACCTCAGTTAGTAACGGTCAAGGGATTATCGGCATTCCCCGAATACGTAATTATTATGCTAACAACATACCTTGCCCTTTATAAATACCTTTACCATTAAAGTTCATCTGGTGATCCGTTCACCTTGCCCTTTACAAATACCTTTACAATTGAATTTCTTCTACATTTCCTTAATCTGCTTAATTATGTATTTATCTCGTTGCGCGCAATTCGGTTCTTAATTTTCGTGTGCTTACTCGTATTCAGATAGAAAATGACCGCTGCGCGCAACTCATCCCTGCCCCCTTGTTTCCTTACAGCGAGAAAAGGGGATGCGCGATTTATTTAACGACGCTTAAATAAAACTCGGTACGCTTATAGCTTAGGCCCGAAGATGGTTCAGAAAAATAGTAATTACTCTGAGGTTTTCATGGGGGTGAAAAATAGGGGTGCACTCTATACAGTTGTTATTAAATAGCTAGAAACTGAAGATTCGGTACGGTTGCAGATTGGGCTCCATTAATACCCAATAATTCTAAATTTCCCTTTACGAGAGTGCCAAACTAAGGGGCGAGATGTATTTTTGTGGGTTTTGCTCTGGGATAATTCTGGAGAAGTTACAAACGTTAAACTCTACACGGTCATAGAACCGTATATATAATTTACATGAAAACTTTACGGTCTGCAGCTTCTCAAATCATTCATTGGTGCCACAAACAGTGTTGCCAAATTAGATGGTCCGTTGTAGATCTAGAGGTTTTCGAAAGTACCATCTGGGAAAGAAGTAAAATAAATTCACCTTATGTAAGCTGCACAAGGGAATTTTTGAGAGTATTCTGATATATATACAATGAAATATATGTAATAAATTACACGCATAATTTTTATACCATATTCCTTTATATTTATACTTATTTATACTATGTAGGTACTATATTCAATTCTGAATCACTTTTATGTAACAAGTAAGTAGCTTTTTTCGTATTGAGCGCGAATTCCTGGTTTCGAGTTGGTTTTCTCATTGTCATCTTTTGTTTCAAAGACACTTTATTGTAGGCCACTTGCTTCTGCCCTTTATTGTTTTCTAGCAATTCCCTTGGGCCCATTTTAGTTTTCTCCTATTTCTGTCTTTTGCCTTCTCCAGTTTATCACTTCATTTTCCGCATTCTTCTGCATTCTATTCCTGCACTTCTGCATCTATTCCTTTAGTCTTCGTCCTCCGCTTTGGAGTACAAGGGTTTGTCTCTTGACCATTGATTTTTCTAAGTTGGTTACCTTCCTTATATTAATGAGTTGCAGTGCCTCTCTAATCTTCATAGTGTCTTTCTCGTGCTATCCCCGATATCCTTCTTGATTGTCTTAACTCGTAAGTGTCTTTGTAATTGCTCTACGGAGCTTTTCTATTGAAATGCATGGCCCGAAATCAACAAGAGCAAGAGAGAAACTAATAGTGTCTCGTTAGTATGACATAGAAGGAAGTTTTGCAACGTTGCCGGCCGCAGTCCAAGTCCAGGACCCATTCCAAATATTCCCGTCGGAGGCTATACAGCGAATGAAAACGTTCGTACGTGTGTTCCTCATACATATCATAATGCCGGACGGTAGAGTGTGCGATGACCGTGATGTTTCGCGAGCTAGCAACTTCGCAAAAGTTCTTTCTCTGTTTAGCCAACGAGAAATATATGGCCTTTATTTCGATCTTATATTTATACCATACTGCGACTCTGTAGAAAAGGTCTGTATATACGCTCTGTATCTTCTGTAGTTTTTGTGACGTTGCTGTTCGATGCTTGTTCCTCTGCCTTCACTCCATATACGTGTCTGATTAATGGTTTGCTTCGTGGATTTTCTCCTTTGTGTTCAGTTGTTACTTGCTTCTTCATACTATGATTGGTCCTAGTTCTAGTCTTCCTTCTTCTTCCTTAATCTGCCTTAGTATGGCTTTCCTATGCTGCTTGGTAATGTCAGGAGCCGGTAGTTTTCTTGTATTTACGTTGTGATGACTTCTACATCGTTCTGGATAAGCACCTCTTCTTCGTCACCGCGTTGATAGTCCCTGCTGTCTTCTCCATGTTTCTTTAACATCCTGCTGCCTACCTGGAGAGTAGATTTTGGATAATTTGCAGGGTTATTTCGTCTTCTTCTTCTTATATTCTACACTCTCTAAGGATTGGTTCCGTTTTTCGTTTTGGTGTTCTGGTGAATCTGTTCTGAGATTGTTTTCAATTCCGAGTCGTAGTTCATATTTCGTGTTTCTCATTATGTGTATCTTCCTCTTAAGTTTAATTACTTTTTAGGTAAGGGAGCAGTGAGACCTGTAGAGAAGGCTCAGGGTACTGCACATTGCTTCGATGAAGTATTATTACCTTATTCTTTTTAATAGTGTGTATTTATTGTAAGATTTAAGTCTGAATGGGTGTTCATTCGATGACAATTCGGTTTCCTTTATGTTACAGTTTGGATGTCCTTAGGGTTAGTAATGGTACAACCAGTCACCGAAACGCTAGTTAATGTTGCACCTTCCTCAAACTTCCTTACAATTTACACATTCTGATACAAAACGTTATACTTGACTGTAATTCCAGGTTTGCCTAGACTGGGGGTTGAAACAAAGGGGAGATTGGTGCGTTTACGTTTGTTGTGCGGAGGTTACAAGTCTAGCAATAAAATTTTACGGGAGCGCTCTCGTCGGGCCCTCATCGGAGTGCAGTTAAAGCGATGGGGATAGACCGCGGATAAAAGTAATTCCGACCGTTATTTACGACGATTACGTAACGGTTCGCGATGATCATGTAATGGCTGTAAAACGATTTGTTTTGCGGCCTATTATATCTTGCGTGTGCGATACTTCGCTCGACGATGGGACGATAGCGTCGCTATTGTTATTATTCTAAAGCGTCGCCCATAAGTTCATAAATTTTATTAGTCGTTATTGATATTTTTTCACTCGTAGCTCGCGTTTGAAACGTTACACTCTGTATACATATCGGATGTTTTACTGCCGCGAAATTGCAATGTCGGTTCGGTGCGTTCCGGCAAATTGACCATAATTTATTTATACGTAGCGGCGGCAGTGAACGCGGGATATTAATTCAAATGCACGTTCCTGCGAGTAATACGACAATTCAGCGTTTTCCGTCGAGCCATGTGTATTTAAATCAACTCGCACCTACGACAAAAATAATTTGTTTCAGGTATTAACCCGCCCCGTAATGAATTTATTGATAGGGAAGTGGAATAGGTATGGGGTGCTATGAAAAATGTGCCCAGTCCAGACGAATCGACGCACTGGACTACTCTTAGTAAAAATAGTTAATCTGTAAAAGATATGGCTTTTATATCAAATAATACACCTGCAGGACATTCCCAAAAATTTAGTGATTTAGTGATTTGGTATTGAAGTTACCGACAACTTTCAACGAACTACCTCAGGCATTTTTTAAATAGAAAGTATAAGACGAGCTGAAATTCAAGAGTTTTCAAAGTGTTAGGTGAGCAGGACATTTAAAAATACATAATTTAGAAAATGCAAAAAATATTTTTGCGGAATAGTTGTGTAATATGTATTATTTTTATCAAAGTGATTTAGTGATTTTGTGTTAAATTTACCGACAACTTTCAACGAACTACCTCAGTCATTTTTCAATAATTCAAAAATTTTCAAAGTTTTAGGTGAGCAGCATTTTTCAAAATACATAATTTCAAAAAATGCGAAAAAGGTTTTTGTGGATTAGTTGTGTAACATATGTTATTTTTATGAAAGTGATTTAGTGATTTATTGATTTATTGATTTTGTATTGAAATTACCGACAACTTTCAACGAACTACCCCCGGCATTTTTTAAACAGAGAGTAATAATGAGATAAGCTGAAATTCAAAAGTTTTCCATGTTTTTGGTGAGCAGGGTATTTAAAAATACATAATTTAAAATATGCAAAAAGGTTTTTGTGGAATATTTTTGTAATATTTACAGTGTTGTTAAGTAATTAATTACAATTACTTAAAAAATAATTGAATTACTTTCATTGTAATTGACTAGTAATTCAATTACTCGTTTCGGTACAATTACAATTACATTTTCAATTACTTTTCACAATTACATTCTACAAAAGTGCTTTTAATATTTCTAGTAGGTAATATGTAAGTAGCTTAAAGTTGCTCATTGTGGGTTCTGACTACCTGGTTTCTTTAACGCAACTCTATCCCGGTCCCAAGCAGTGATTAGCATTAACGATTATCTTTAACTATCCTATTATTAATCCTAAACAAGGAAGTTTTTTGTAACTCTTCGTTTTTTGACCTTATGGCATAATCATAATTATCTATTATAATTTTAACAAGTATATTTTGTTGGAGCAGTTTGTAGTGTAGATGGGCCACATCAAGTACAACTTTTTTTTTCATTTTGAATTCACACGTTTTTGTAAAAAAAAGTATATATTTCAGCTTTTCCGTTAAAAAGTGAGTTTACACACTTTTACGAAAAAGTTTAAATTCACACTTTTGTTACGGAAAAGCACAGATTTATAGTTTTTTTACAATATTTCGTAAAAAGAAGGGTAAATTTACACTTTTTTTACGAATTTACTTAAAAAAAACCCATGGTATGAAAGGCTGAAAGGTAGATTTATGGGTAGTGGGTAGGATGTATAGTAATATAACACGATGTATCAAAAATATGCATACAAGGTGTGCAAAAATAAGAAACGTCAAAATTTTAAAATATTTGCAAATAACTTTTTCTCTGTACTTTTCTCAAAGATATGTTTTATACAAAAGTTGTTCGTCTCTATAAGGGCAACAAAAAACCTAAGTAACATTTTTCTCTCAGACGCGAAATAAAATTTTTTGATTTTTTTTTGAAAGTAACAAGCCGCCATTTTGAAACCGCTAGACCGATTTGGCCCATTAACGAACTCGACCGAGATATTTGGCCTACTGAGTTTTGTTCCTAATTTTGTATCGATACGTTAAACTAGGTGTTAAAAAAATACAAACGTCAAAATTTCTAACTTTTTGCATATAACTATTTTTATGTACATTTCTCAAAAATATGTTTTCTACAAAAGTCGTTCGCCTCTACAAGGGCAACAAAACACCTAAGTACCATTTTTCTCCCAGACGCGAAATAAAAATTTTTTGATTTCTTTTTAATTGAAAAGCAAATGTAATTGTAATTGTAATTGCCATTACAATCGCATATTTTGTAATTGTAATTGTAATTAATTACAATTTACTCAAAGTAATTGTAATTGTATTAATTACTTATTGTTAAGTAATTTTAACAACACTGAATATTCATTATTCTTATGGACAAAGACAAGAATACGAAATGAAAATTATATTATGATTATATTACAGTATTATAATATATTATAGTAAATTTTTACATACGAATATGATGGCCTCGTTTCTTCTCACTTGCGTTATGTACAAATGAAAATAGCATCTTAAATGTCCCAAAAAAGTGGAAAATGCAACCTTTTCCGGATTTTCTCAGAAAATATCAGTTTGATGAAAGTTGCTAGAACAAAAGATGCATTTTTCATAATTTTTTTATAAAAATGTAGTGCCAATTTTGTCGTACCGTCAAGATATTGTCTCAGAAAATATTGATTTTTAATTAAAAATCCATATAATATACTACAGTGAATATACTACAGTTTTTTGTAATTCTATTAACTAATACTATTTTTTAAAATGGGAAATCCTTTATGGACTCCAGATGAGATAATTTTCTGAGACATCTCAGAAAAAGGGCCAAGTAAATTCCAGCTCTGGAATAGATCGTTTATTTCAACTGATAGTATGAGACTCTCTCGTATATCGTAGCGGTTACCCAAACTAACACCCACCCCTTTTCATATATGTTGCCTGATCCGGGTCGAGTGAACTCTTCATTAGAAGAATAGTATATCTTCGACCTATGATCAATTAAGAAAATTTAGATGATTGTAATTACTTAGCAGTAATATACTAGATTTTTATTACGAATTTTTTAAGTAGTGGATATTTTTTAAACAATTCTTTTTTAGAGATTTTTAAAGGAAAGAACTTTTCATGAGTCTCTTTTATAGAAACATTAGATTTATATGTTGGTGGCCGAAATAGTTATGTTTAATCGTAGATTAATGTATGGCCGTTTGGTTGACCTTTTGGACAAAACGACGAGTTACTATAATTATACAAAACATGATGATTACAGTAAGACACACACCTTTTTTCTAGACAAAAAGTAGAACATCTATAATTACAGTTATACGGACCTATTCTATTGAGATGCAGGGTCCGAAATCAACAAGAGCGAAAGAGAAACTAATAGTAGTTCGTTAGTACGACAGAGAAGGAAGTTTTGCAACGTTGTCGGTCGGAGGCTATACAGCGAATGATCCGGTAGTGTCTGGCGATGACTGTGATGTTTCGCGAGTTAGCAACGTCGCAAAAGTTCTTTTTTCTGTTTAGCCAACGAGAAATGTATGGCCTTTCTTTCGCTCTTATGTTTATACCATACTGCGACTCTGTAGAAACGGTCTGTATAATAATTTCCCTATTTTAAATTTAAAACTTAATGAAATCTCTGTTCTTCCTCCTTTAACAATATTGCTTCTGTTTCTTCAGGGATCACCATATACTCACCCCTTCTCGTCCTTTTAATTGCACGTCCCTGAAAGTTGCCACAGAATTGTAAAGTTTGATTATACCCTAGAACAATTGCACTAAAATCTGATAAACGAATATATATATCAATCCACGAAATAGTTAAGCAACTTGGAAGTAATTTGTCACAGGCACTGCCAGCGATTCACTGTTTAACTGTGTACGACACTACATCAGCCTTTTAATTCGTCTGTAAAAGGACAGTATTTAATGTTACTTTGTATCTAAGATAATGAGATTTACTTGAAGTGCCTAAACTTTCAGAGAAAATTATCCCCGAGTTAATTCGGTACACCAGATATTCGTTATATTATCTGTATGAACAAATATTAGTAACCTTTAAGTTACTAGTAAGCTGCTGGATATGAAGCTTCAAATCCACCTACAGCTTATATGTTGCTCACTACGAATTCTTTCTCTTTTCGTAGCTCAAAATGGATCTTTAAGAGCGTAGCATATAGGCAAACTGGTAAAGGTGTGTCGACGCCCAAGAAGACTACTTCAAGGAGTTTTAAATCGCCGTTCAAATTATATTCTATTTTATAGCCCCAATGCGGATCCTTATTGGACGCAACATATAAATCAAGTCTTTTATTTATTATCCTGAAAACCTTGAGAAGCATGCGTATAATTGCATTGTTGCCTCGAGACATCCTGTTTGTCTTAAAAATTCTCACAATAATTTAATTCGATTACAAATGTCGATATTACAATATAATTGGTTCTCTGAAATTGCTGAACAGGTGAAAGTAAGTTGAATCAATGGTTTTTGGAATATCGGAATATTTCCAACATTTCACGAATCATGAAAGCAGTAATTTTAGATATATTTACGTGTATGTATATGTATATATAGAGCTTGATTTCAAAAGGAATACAGTAATTGTTTCACAAATCTCCGGGACTATTTGTCATGCATCGTCAACCGTTGGGGTACGTTCGATAATTATATTAACAAATGAGGAAAGTTTTATATTGTTAAGTGACACGTTATTGAAGTTGCTAATGCTTGCAAAAATCGCTTCGTTTTTATTATTTTTTTTTGGGTTCATTGATATATTTGTTATAAATGCTTATAGGTACTTTCAAAAATATGTCAATATGTTCGGAAAATAATTATCTCAGGTATTCCCAAGCTTGGGTAACTTTTCGATTTTAGGAAAAGTTAAGTTAGAAGTTAATCGATCACCAAACCAACTTAAGTTAAGTTAAAAGTCACTTTTTAATAATCGCGAAGTTAAAAGTTAAGTTAAATTAACTTTTATAAAGTTAAAAAGTTAAAAAGTTACTTAAAAAACAGTTTATTATTAATAATAAGTTTTACTTTTTAACCACATTGAACCTAATTTTATTGTATTTATTAGTGTATGTAGCTTTTATTATACTAAAGTAAAAACAGACAAGAGATAATATAAAGAACAGGTGAATTTAAATTTCATTTAGTCTTAATTAAACATAACAAGGAAGAAATCATTAATTATTTATTATTTACATTTCATCTATTTACAAATACATATTAACAATCTTTTCACGTGTGCAGATGACGGAATCGAAGTGCTAAATCTAATAAATGCTCTTTTAATCGGAAGAGGAAATGCATTGATACTCGTTTTGTTAACTTCAATTGAACTGGTCGAAATGTAATTGTCAACTATTTTATTTGCAATGTTTTGCAAATCATTGCTTTGACTGACCATTTTTAAACCAGAAAGTCAGTTCTTTTTCTTTTTTGTGCTTGAATCACAATTTGGTTCTCTAGTTCAACAGTATCATTTGGACAATATTCCTTGACATACATTTTCCCAAACTTCCCACAAGTAATGCAAATTAGAAAGGAGTAATCGTTATGGGCAATAGGGTAATACTAATAAGAAGATTACTATATAACGAGCATTTTTCGAAGAACGGCCAATTACGGGTGTATCCCATCTCGGCACATTTTATTGCGGTCAATTTTACGACACCTTGTCGGTCCATTTCTAATATACCCATCTTGGCACAACGGATGATGCCCAGCCCGGCGGGTCGAGGAGGTACACACTACAATTATAACCCAACTCGGCATAAATCTAGGGAGGTACTTTCTTGATAATAGGGTATTGTCGAAAATAAACGTACTTCACTGTTGCGCAAAATTCATAATATTTGAGAAACCGCAGCACACCATATACGAGTGAAAACAGTTGATATCTCATAATCGTATTGTATTCTTTCTCTAAAATTTTTATTGAACAGACTACAAATAAAGAAAGATAAAAAGACACTTCTAACACAAAATTTTTTACGCAGTTATTTTCTATTCATGGATATCTCAATGGAAATTATGTCCCATTAGTTTTTAGTCTGTTAAAGGATAAGAATGCAAACATATAAGACATGCTTGTTAAAAATTAAAAATTTCTGCACAGAATTTAACTTTCACTTGTTTCCACAAGAAGTTGTAATGGACTTAGAGATAGCCATCCATAAGACAGTATTGGAGTTTGGAATAATGTAACCGGCTGCAGATTTCATTTTACCCAATCGTGGTATTGGAAAATTCAAAAACTTGGACTTAGCGGGGAATACAAAAATAAAAATTCTGATATTGGAAAATGGCTAAGATATTGTTTGGTCTTTTGTTTTTGGAACCGGAAGAAGTCGATGATTTTTATTCCCTGGAACTATACGAATTAAAACCCAATAGCGATTTGATGATTTGACAACACATTTATGAACCTCCCGTTTTTTTTAAGTGTTTATATTAGGAATAAGTATTAATTTTTATGTGCCGAGCTGGGCTCTGTAAAACAGAGTACCTGTTAAGACGTGTGCCAAGTTGGGCATCACCCTATGCCGAGATGGGCACTGTAGAATGGAGTACCTGCCTAGATATATGCCGAGTTGGGTTATAATTTTTTCTTTTACCTGCTTCTGGTGCCGAGATGGGAATCGCCGCCAATTACAAGTGGCTTATCGCAAGCGCTAATATATTCCGTTCTCGGGCCGAGCGATAGGGCACAGGTAAGAATGAGCGAGGTACAAAAATAACGTGCGTTCCTAGAAATACGTAAATAGTGTAATATAAATTGGTGTTTATCCGCAGTTCAAATAAATTTAACTTTTTGAAAAACTTAAAAAAGTTTAAAAGTTACCATATAAAAGTAACTAGTTAAGTTACTAGTTAAGAAATTCTAAAATCAACTTAGGTTAAGTTAAAAGTTAGTAACTTTTTAACTTTTTAACTTAACTTCTAACTTTTTAACTAGTTAGTCCCAACCTTTCTATTCCTTCTAATTTTTGGAAAAATATATAGAATGTGAGATATTTTGGAAAGTGGACTTATGAAACTTTGTTATAAAATTGTTAAATAATTTTATCTTATACAGTTACTTCCGATCAGTTATAACCAGGTAAAACTCTAATTACTTTCTCATATGAGGTACTCATATATGAGAGTATTGTAATCGGATCGATTTTTCGAAATTGAATTATGCGTTAGCATTACTGAACGTTTTGAGGTCTCCTGAGTCCAAAAAACATGTTTTTGGAAAACCGTTTGTATGTATGTGTGTATGTATGTATGTATGTGTGTGTGTATGTATGTATGTCTGTAGTAGGATTTTCTCAAAAACAAAAACCACAAACGGTCAAAAGTATGTATTTAGACTTTGTACCATAGGACGTGAAAATAAGCTTTTCATTAAAACAGGCCAGAATAGAAGGGTAGTTTTGTCATTTTTCGGTTTTTTGAATTTTTCTCGAAATTCAATCCAAAGAATTTTTTTTAAACTTTGAATATTTATTGTACTATTAAATATGTAAAAACGGTCTCTAGCGTTTTTGGCGAAATATTCTGTGAAGGGCACTTTATACTTGTCAATTTTCGGTTTTTTCAATTTTTTTCGAAATCCACTTTACGAATTTTTTTTTAAACTTTGAATATTTATTCTACTATTGAATATGTATAAAAAAGTTTTCTAACGTTTTTGGCTAAATCTTCGGTGAAGGACACTTTATACTTGTCGATTTTTGGTTTGTTGTATTATTCTCGGAATTCGTTCCAAGAATTCTTTTTAAACTTTGAAAATTTATTGTGCAATTAAATATGTATAAATAGGTTTGTAACGTTTTCGGCTAAATCTTCTGTGAAGACCACTTTATACTTGTGGTTTTTCGGTTTTTGAATTTTTCTCAAAATTTGCTACAAGAATTTATTTTAAATTTAGGATATATATTCTACCACTGAATTAGTATAAAATAAACTTTTCTATCGTTTTTTTGCAAAATCTTCAGTGAAAGGCACTTTGTATCATTCTTCAATTTTTTAGAATTTTTCTCGAAATTTGCTCCAAGAATTTTTATAAAATTTTGAGTACCTATTCTACATTAGATATAATATATAAAATAGTTTTGTAACGTTTTTGGCTAAATCTACTGTGAGGAGTACTTTATAGGTACTTGTCGTTTTTTTGTTTGTTGCTTATATTAACCCCTATATGTGAGAAAGTACTCTGATGAGCACATCACGATTTTGTTTCTGGCAATAGATTGTAGATCGAACAAGTAATTTTTAATTTCCATATCTGGTAGTATATTAAACGTTTCATTTATCATTCTTTAACTGGTTACATTAGATTAAACAATTGGTTAACAACCTATTTTTAGAATCGACAGCAAAAGCACAATTAAATAAAAGAAAATAACGCTCAAAGTCTTCACCTGCCCCTTGCCAAATGAAACGTATTTTTGGACGTCGACGTGTTCCTCCCGGCTGTCAGCAATTACTGAGGTTCGAGACAAATAAGTGATTAAAAGTTCTTATCAGGTTGTGGTAATTTTAAGGGCAGATGTACTTTTGTCTTAATCATTGTCGGAGTTCAACTCAAAAATGTGTGTCATTAATTTCGTTCTTCAATTACATTCAACACTAACTTTCGTCCGCTATGATTATGTTGAAATGAAATTATTATTCCAAGTAAATCCAGAAAGTTTCCAATGTAACAAAGGTACAATATTGTTAGATCTTGCAGTCAATTTCATACGTTTTTCTTAAAAACAAATCAGGAAGACCAACGATCTAACCTAGCCGTTTATTATCTTTCCGGCAGAACTCGGTGTAACCAGAGCCTATTTTTGGTTCAAGTAGGCCCTAGGCGCATATACTAGTCCCTAGGCCCGTATACCATCTGGGGGCCCCTCGTAGAAATACTTAGGTCAATCTTGGGGCTTCCTGAGCCAAGGCGCCCCAGGCACGGGCCTATAGGGCCTATTGGAAAAATAGGCATTGGGTGTAACGGAAGTTGTATATCGTTTAAAAAGAACCCAAAAGCGCTTTTTAAGAAACGTCACAAAATCGAATGATCTAACCAAACCCATTACGTTTCAAACAAAATTTGAAGGTTTTTACATCGCTTTACAAGATGTTCATTTGGGTGAAATTAAATCTTTTACTGAAATGTGTACAAAAATTTAATCCTGCCTTTATCGTGAAATAATTCCTCATAAAAGTACCATCGCCGAATGAAAGTCTTAAAGTCTTTTGTTGGTAATTAATTAATAGTAAGTCTCTAATGAAGTGGACCACGGGAGGAATGCGTCGGCGCCCCATTACTCCTTGATTTGTTAAAAATAGTTTTAATGAGTTTTAATGAATATTTAACTTTCGGTAGAATCAAAAGGGTTGTTGGGTTCACTTTGAAGCTTCAGTTCTTTGATGCCATGGGCTTCTCCGTGAAATATTTACATTTCTCGTTTAGGGACGGACGCTAATTACCGTTTTACCGAAGTCAAACGTATGTAGCTGAATTCGTTGCGGGCGCAGAGAGAAAATTTCACGTTCCCGTCTTCCGTATTCGACCCGTCCGTCGATCCTGATTAATATTGCCTTCGAAAATAGCTCCTGTGCTCGCAAAATGTATTTATAGGACCTAACTTATTCGAAATGACATCCAGTAACGTATACATATGCTCCCGAAGTAAATAAATTACCGAACGTTTAACTTTACGACTCTCCACCGACGAGTTCCGAGAGTATTATGAATATTATTCCAGTTTTACGATCGGATCCGCTTACAATGTATCGGAGTAGTCGGTTATTATGATACGTGCAAATAATCCGAGGCGTGATGAATGTGCATCCCTCGGAGGCTCGAGTATTTTTCCCCCTGCAATAGAACATCAGAAGTGTTGCCAAATGCAATACCTAAAATGGAGCCTTGTAATATAAAGGGCGAAATTTATGCATATGTGCATACGCTGCACATTTTACATCATTGGCGTATATATATTGGCATATTTTCAGTTTACTCATATATGGCAAACATACTTACTATGTGAATTAAGTAATAATTATCATCCATCGACAGAATGTGCAGTGGAACATTTAAACTCTAAAATTTAGGGAACGAACGTCTTAACACATCGAGCTCGACCAAGAGTACCACCTTTTGTTCCTGAAAATGTTGGCTATTTATAGAAAAGTAAGTACCACCGACACTGTGATTAAAAAATTCTCAGTTAAAAAATTTAACACGAGCGCCTCTATGATGTATCTTGCAAGTAACAATAAATTCGAATTTCCCACTTTCGAAAGCCAAATCACACAAATTATGCACTTTGGGCCGATTTAACATTAACACTATTTTTCAAAAAATTATTTTCACTTTCAACACTCTCTACACTCTCTATCACTTCGAAGTGCAACTATTTTACTAAGGCAGACTTGGCACTAAATCTGCGCCTATTTTCATGTCACGAGTTACTCATCTGTTATAGAACACTCTGTATATTTTCGTTCATATGTGTGTTTATATTATCATCATCATCATCAGTCAACCATCTCGTGTCCACTGCTGGACGTAGGTCTTCCTCATTCTTCTCCATGCATCTCGGTCTTGTGCTGCCTGCATCCAGTTGCTGTGGCATCGTTTCAGGTCATCGGTCCATCTTGTTGGTGGGCGGCCTCGGTTTCGGTAGGCTTCTTGTCTCGGCCTCCACTCTAATATACGTTTTGTCCATCTGTTGTCCGTCATTCTGGCGACATGTCCTGCCCAATTCCACTTGAGGGTTGTTATCTTCTCTATCGCGTCCAGGACTCCTGTTCGGCGTCGAATTTCTTGGTTTGGAATTCGTTGTCTGAGAGAGATACCCAACATGACGCGTTCCATGGCCCTTTGTGCTACGCGAATTTTGTACACTGTTTTGTTCGTAAGTGTCAAGGTCTCTGCTCCATAGGTAAGAACTGGCAGCACGCACTGATTTAATGCTTTCCTTTTAAGGCTTACTGGGATATCTGATTTGAAAACATAGTTAAGTTTGCCGAAAGCTACCCAGGCCAGTCTAATGCGGCGGTTTAGTTCAATGGTTTGGTTATCTCTTCCAAGGCAAATCTCGTGTCCTAGGTATTTGTAAGAAGTTGTCTGATCGATGGCTGCTCCAGCAATGTTTATGCTTTCGCTGAGTACTAGATTTGTCATAATTTGTGTTTTAGACATATTTATTTTCAGTCCTACTTCTAGGGAGGAGCGGTGGAGTCTGTTCAGTAAGTCTTTAGCTTCGTCTATACTGTCCGTTATTAGCACAATATCATCCGCAAATCGAAGGTGGTTCAGATTTTCTCCATTTATATTGATACCTTTTCCACTCAGATTTGCCCTCTTGCATGCATACTCCAACACTGTTGTGAACAGTCTTGGTGAAATGGTGTCTCCTTGTCGAACTCCGCGTTGTATGAGGAATTTTTCAGTTTGCCTATCGTCCTGTCTAATACTTGCTGTGGCGTTCCGATATATATGTTTAATGATGTTTGTATATCGGTGGTCTATACGACACTCTGTTAAAGCTTCCAGCATTTTTCCGTGACTGATTGTATCAAAAGCCTTTTCGTAGTCCACAAATATCAGTACTAGAGGCTTTTTGTATTCGATACACTTTTCTATCATATTCTTTATTGCTAATAGATGATCACTTGTTCCATATCCAGATCTAAATCCGGCCTGTTCTCGTGACTGATAGAATTCTAACTTATTTTCTAGCCTTTTTGTCAGCACTTTGGTGAATAATTTGTATATGTTTGAAAGCAGGCTGATCGGTCGATAGTTTTTAAGGTCTGTGATGTCCCCTTTCTTATGCAATAGAATAATTACTGCGTTATGTCACTGAATTGGAGTTATTGCTTCTATTAGACATCTATTAAAGAGTCTCACTAGAGCCTGTAGGAGTTTTGTCCCAGCCAATTTCATAGCCTCAACTACTACTCCATCTTCACCAGGAGATTTATTGTTTTTGATTTCATGGAGTGCTTTCCTTACTTCATTCGATGTTACGTCTGGAATTTCTTCTGAGCCTCGGTTCATCACTTGGGGCAGTGTGTGATTTTCAGCACGCTGCCCCTGTTCTTCATACAGCTGACGGTAAAAATCTTCTGTAATGTTCAGAATGCCTTCCCAGTCGCAAATAATTTGCCCTTGACTGTTTTTTAATCTATGAATGGTTTTTCTTCCAGTGGAGATATTTTGTCTAAGAACTTTTAGGCTTTTGTTTTCTTCAATTGTCCTTGCTATCTCTCTAGTGTTATGTTGTCTAATGTATTTACGAATTTCCTTTTGTATTCCCTTATTTAGGTGTTTCAATCGGTCAAAGTTTTTATCGTATTTTGGTTTAGTTTTCTTCTTTCGTCTAAAAGGTTCCTGGTATTTTGACATAAATTGTTATTTCTGTTTTTAACTACGGTTCAGCACTTTTTTTCCGTCTCTTTTATAGCATTTACTATATTTTTGTTCATTTCTTCTATGTCTGTTTCTTCCATGTAATCTTGTGTCGCCAAATTTTGGGTCACGACTTGTTGATATTTCGCAATGCTCTCTGCCGACTTCCACTTTTTACTCTTGTTTTTAAGAATCATTTTTATTCTTTCCTTCTTAACATTAAAACATGCCTTCGCTCGGATCATTCTGTGGTCGCTTCCGACCGAAATTTCACTCAGTACCGCTATATCCTGAATGACCTCCCTTCTGTTTGTGATTATGAAGTCAATTTCGTTTTTAGTTCTTCCGTTTGGGCTCTTCCATGTCCATTTGCGTTGGGGCTTCTTTTTGAAAAAGGAGTTCATTGCAAAAAGGTTCTCCTGATGTAAAAGGTCCAAAAGTCTTTCTCCCCTTTCGTTTCTTTCTCCATAACCAAAGTTTCCTAAAGCCGTTTCTGCGTTATCCTGCTTGAAACCCAACTTAGCATTGAAATCTCCAATTATCATTGCAAAGTGTGTTTGTGTGGTCTGCAAGGCTGTTCTGACCGACTCATAAAAATCTTCGATCTCCTCGTCTGAATGATTTGTTGTTGGTGCATATACTTGTATAATTTTGAGGCTGTATCTTGGATTTATTCTGAGAACTAAATAAATAACTCTGGGCGATACACTTTCAATCTTCTCTAGGTTGGGAATATGTTTTTTGTGAACAAAGAAGCCCACACCGCCATATGATGAGTCTTCCTCTCCTTTGAAGTGGAACTTGTGGCCGGATCTCAGAGTGATCTGATCTTCTCCTCTACGTTTCACCTCGCTAATACCGACGATATCCCATTTGATGTTATTAAGTTCCTCTTCCATATCTAATAGTTTTTGTGTCTATATATATAGCCATAAACCAACTGTCATTTTTAGATGCTGGCCTCAGGTTGAAGCTCATAGACATTTCGTAATAAGCAAGAATTTTAAAAGTGATAGAAAGAAATATTTTAACAAGTAATGAAAACACAAAAACAAAACTTCAGTAGTTCAAGGTAGGTACGTACATACGACTATATATCGTACAAATAGATTCAAATGCATCACCTGGGGGCTAAGTTCAATATTCCAACGTTAATTGTGACAGTATAAATTGATGGAAAATTCTTTAACGAAAATGCAATATAATTTGATTAATCCGATTACGAGAAACAAAAAACAATGTATAAATATTTAAATCTACAAAGGTTTTAAATAGAAATAATAGATGTATTTCAATACTGCCAAATACCATACGCGCCAAACAAGCCTTTTCCTTACTTATTTTACTATTAAATAACACGTCACATCCAGTTTTTGATTTGTCATTATCTGCTAAGCCAAAATTATTTCAATTAAACTCAGACTGTCAGTTTAACTGAAAAGTATACTTCTTGATTGACCCTGTAAGGCCTACTTGATACGTTTGATCCTGGCGCACATCCGCATGTTATCTCTCACACATAATTACCCCATATATCTAGAAATTCCATTAGATCCGTATATGGGCGAAGTAATGCAAAGGCTTAATTATCTTAATTTAAATTTAATCAGTTGTAGTTAACTAAGTTCTAACATAAAAGGGAATCATAGCTAGTGTTTTTAAGGAAGGCAGTAAGAATGACTACACTAACTATCGTGGCGTGACAGTCTTGACTGTCATATCATACAATCATCCATTGGCAGAATATACGCTAAAACTCTAAATAATAGGACGGGACAACAAATGAATGGATTAGAAGAACAGAGTGGTTTCCGTGCAGAGAGATCCTGCACTGATAATATTTTCAGTAAAAGACAACTAACCGATAAAAGGTTAGCACATAATTTGGAAACCCATTTTATATATAGAGATATATAGACCTGCAAAAATCCTACAGTAATGTTCCTCAACAATGTGGCCCGGTAATGAAAAAGCAAAATGTTAATAACAAGGCACATTAACCTCACTCTAGCCTTACCATACTCTATAGCCTGAATTTGAAGTTAGTAAAGGCCTCAGCCAGGGCTGCTGTCTGGCACCTACATTATTTAAGATCTATTTAAATGAAACATTGAAAGGGTGACGCTGGAAATGTGAAAATATGGGGAAAAATATCAATGACAACACATTATTATATCCGCTCCAATTTGCTAATGACCAGGTGAGTTTTAGTGCTACATGCTAAGAAATATAAATCAGGAATATATAAAGTGGAGCCTCCAAATACACTTAAAAAAAAACGAATATGTGGTGGTAAGTGGAACAGGTTGGGACCTATCTATGGAAGATGGCTCGATAGTTAAATGTTATCGAAACTATAAATATCTGGGCACAGTTATGTCTAATCACGGAGGAAGTAATAACGTAATTAGAAATCGAATAGCAAGAGGAAAGGCGGCAATAAAGCTACTACATTCAATCATTTGGAATAAGACCACCACCAATATCGTAAAATGAAGGATATAAAAAAAATTACGAAAGTGTCGCAATATATGATGAGGAGGTGTGGGAAAATTCAAAAAGAAATTAATTAAGACTGAAAGCTATGGAAATGAAGACGCAGCTGTTTTATGTTAAAGTTAGATAAGATTAGAAATGAGAATGTTAGAGAATTGTTAGAGAATGTTAGAATTAAGAATATTTCTAGGCGTAATTGACATGGTCATCTAAGAGGAATGCCAGATGAACTTTGGCCAGTTAGAGTATAGTAATGGAGACCCAACCAAAGAAGTCGGAGAGGACGGCCTAAACTCTCTTGGCATATCACAGTACAACAAGCTATGTGAGATAGATATATGCGATAGGAAGACTTACAAGACAGAAGAAGGTGGAGGCTTGGATGCGAGAGAGGCCGCATGGTGTACCCCATTCGCATTATATCATTATATCATATAATAAAGTTCTAAAATAAATCTCCCGCAAGTTTACTGAGTAATGATACTCCTAATGAAAGAAAAATCACTTTTACGTACCTACCTCTGTTTAACTGACGAGCGAATCAATCAATCAATGTCAGTGACGTTAGTATAACCAACCCACGCAAAAATCCCTAGTGTAATTCGAAAACTTGAACAGCAAAAATTTAATGAATTAATAAAGCACAGTAGATAAAATAGTATATTACACTCGTTTAATAAGACGTATTGTCACACTCGTATATAATAATATACCATTATCTAGACGATGCACAAAAGTTGTCTTGGCAACATTTTGGGATTGAGTCCGAAAAAGACTCATTTTAGGGGCTCAAATGAGTCCGTAAAATAGCTATTTTTGGGAGCGTATACAAAAAAACAATATTCCTTTAAATCCTCAGATTAAGGAGAAATCCGTAGACGTGGCAGCACTGTCACCTACGCGATAAAATCGGCGTAAATTCGCCACATTAATGCAGCCATTCTCGGGATGAATATACCTGCGACCGATCTATTTAAAAGGGGCCCCCGGGGGCACGAGAAAGGACGAGAAATTCCTTATGATTCGATTTAAAGATAAGGCACGGACGAGGGGGGGCGGAGGGATCGACGAGGACCGCTGGTTTTTCGATGCTGCTGCGGATTTTTTATCTCTTTACGGGCGGACCAATTCTGCTTATTTCCGCCGTTTCAAATATTTGTCCCGGGCAACGTCTAATAAATTCCGCACCGTTCCGCTTGTTTTCGCGGAGTAATGAAACGGCAGGGCCGCTCGCTAATTAAACCAGGTGATTGCAAAACGACCGATGAGCGAATTAAATCCTGCGATCTCCATATTTCTCGGCGCGAAATGGCGTCTATTCGAAAATTTCTCTCGTAAAGTAATACGGGGGGATCGTGTGATGAAATGTTAATGGGGGTGTATGTGAGGTGGGTATGTGTACGAGAGAGAGAGCGAGAGAGAGTGAGAGAGAGGAGTGAAAGGGACAACGAAGGGGAAGGGGGCGTGGGAGAGGAGCCCCCCCTGTTGGGGCCGTTCCGTACCACATGCAATTACTGTATTTTGTGACGTGATTTCCCCCGGGTGGAACCGTAATTTCCAGCTGAAAGGCGGAAGGTGCAACGGGTTGTGCGTGCGGGCGAGTGTGTGAGTGTGTCGCTTTTCCGGGGAAAATCGCCGGATTTTTCGGTACGAAAAGGGCGGTCGTTAAGAATTTTCTGTTAACAGTTACACCAATTTAACCCCTCAATATTGACAAAAAAATATTTCGCGTTTTACTCTATTACTGCGATCTCTAAACGTATTTCTGCCGAAAACCAGCACCGTAGCGTAGCGGGAATGGCGGGTGAGGCCCGCCCCATGTGACACTTTTTAGGGGCTGCAAAATTTTTAGAATAATAATAATATCTCGTGATATGAACTAAAATTGTTGAACCAGTTAACCACTTAAAATGCATACAAACCAACCACAATGCTATAGCAATGAATGCCATTTTCAGCGATCCATGGAAGCAAGGGAAGCAGTGCTTCCCCTAGAAAAATGTCAAAAATGACAAAACATCTTCCTAAATGTAATTTTTGAAATAGAAAACAATTACTTTACATTGTATTAAAAATGCTAAAAATTATTTTCAATATCAAGCCAGTAACAAATAAGGCCTTGGCTCAAACCGAGTCACAGCAGAAAGTATGCCCGCGAGTCGTGTGCGCGCGGCTTTTCACCACTTTAGAAAAATCCAATGGAAGCTATTCCCGCTGTAGGTTCTCTGTTATACGCCGGCTTTCGTGTGTATGTTGAAAGATCATTAAATCTGCTGAATGCGTCGGTCGCATGCTTTACATGGGCGTGAAAGCTATCATTGGAGTAGCTTTTTTGCAGGTTTCAACGGCTATCGGTGCGTACATACAGGGTGGGAGGTGTTAAAACATCGCATATTCGCCCCTTTTATAAAATAATCGATCAAATTCAGCAACAAATATACTGTGGGTTTAACAGTTTACATGATTTTAAATTCCTCCAGCTCTACAATGTGATGCATATAACGGAAAACCTTTTACAGAAGACGCGTTTAAATCTCCTCTTCTTCATTATGACCAGTTCTTCAACCGAGTGCCACTGCGATCTGAACTAAAAATTATTTACGAAACTGATGACATTAGCACATATATACTGGTTTTCTTACTTCCCAACAACGTTGTAGGAGTGTTTAGTGCTTCTCTAGTTTCAAGGTATCTCCTGAACCCAAACTGTTCCTGACTAATTATTTTTTCAAACTTGTTGTTAATATATGCAAAAGTAATTAAACAGCACGGCTCATCAAGCTAATGAGCCTGCAATCACTACATTTCTTAACGTTTGCCTTCATAGTGAGGGAGATAAAGGTCGAAATATGTTATTATACGATGTATACAGTGGCGTAGCGTGAACTAATATACACGTGGGCGAAGTCCTATTAGCAAGGCCCTTTCTTTGTCGTGTCCCAGATCTGCCCAACAAATCTATCTTACCAAACATGCTTTGACACGACATACCTACTCAAGATTGTGAAAAAATATTAATGCTTGGTGGGAGAATATTGGAAGGCATAAAGATTTTAAAAAGGTTTTATTTCGTAACTTGGGTGATTCAATTTTTTAGAAAAGTAATGTTTTTCGGCTTTTTGCTTTACTGAAGACCTCTAATAAGGATGTGTAATTAGCTAATTATATTAATAATGTTAATAATATTTTGTAATTTTTTGCAGCTAAATCTGCTTCGATTGAGCTGAACCAGACAGTCGGTACTGCTTCATATTGTTTCTTAAGTAGTTTTTAATAATTTTTAACTTAGAAAAACTTCTTTTTGCGGAAGCTGTACTTACAGGCATAGTCAATATAATTTATTCTAATAGCAATGTAAATGCTAGCAGAGATGTCTTCCAGTTCATTTATAATGGTATATTGAATCATCTGATTGACGTCTCTAATAGAGTTTGGTAGATTAGGCACTAAAAGTTGTAATTTTTCGTGAAGCTCATAAGATTCTGTCTTTGTTTTCTCTATCTTGAAGTACTAGACTAGATCATTACAGTGCTTCAAAAGCTCGTTATTTGGCAAAGATTTTAAATTATTTATGTCGTACACGAATCCAAAATTGTTGTAATATTCAGTGAGTTAGTGCAGTAAATATTGTGTTAATGTCTTGTATCATGCCGTCAACCATTGTAATAAAAAAATCAATTCTGAATCTGCTTTCAGCAGAATCAATAGGCTCATCAGCCTCATAAATTAATAATTATGCATTTTCTTTTTCTTGCAAATCCTTTTCTCTTTAAAAGTCATTGGCATCTCACAACTGCTCTCTTCTATGAATTCGTAGGCTTTTGCAGTACATTCATTAAAGCCTATTTCCAGAAATTTGTGGATCCAGTCACAAAAATTGGGCATATTGTCAATAGCGACTTTTAAATTTATAACGACTTTTTGCCAGATCTTACATATGTTATTGACGTTGTTTAATATTTCATACTACACATGTATCGAGATAATAAATTCCAAAGTTAGCAATTCAGTTACAATTGCTTGACAATCGCAAAGAGTGTCTGCATCTTCAGATTGATTTTGCAGATTATTTATACAATCGATAATATCATCAAACTGAAATAATATAGCCTTCACTGAAGCAATTCAGCTTTCCCATCTTGTATCAGACAACGATTTTAAGGTTATCTTCAATTTATCCCTTACTAATTCCCGTCTCTTGCTGGTTTGGAAAACAGGAGATATATTTTTTGGATGAAACCATGAAACACCTTTGGGATGGTTGATGTGTTGGCTGCGTTTACTAAAATGAGATTCCAACTGTGGCAACCACAAGGAGTGAAGAATTGCCCTTGGATTGATAGTTAATATTCTTCATTTTACTTCTTTGGTAATGCCGACCATAGGTATTGGCGCCATTATCGTAACCTTGGCCTCTACAATTTTGGTTATTTAATTGATGTTTGTCGAGTTCATTGAGTATCACATTTGTTAAAATAGCTCGCTTGTTTTTTCTGATAGTGCTAAAAAACCAAGAAAATGTTAAAGGAGACAAAATTTTATGGTACTTTAATCCAAAAAAATACTACCAGCTTCATTGATATACCATTTGAAACAGGCGAATGAACTATCTTATTCTGAACTACCTACTTCTTGAATTTTTGAAATCCTTCCTTTTTTCCTAAATGTTTACCACCTTCACTGTTTTGTATGAGGTATGAGTGTAAAGAAACGTTTTGCAACGTTAAGCTGTATTGCCACTATGTGACGAGTACGGCCAATATATTTGAGGTTTTTATTTAATTTTAAAATAAACGGTGATTTTAAGTCTGATGGCATCGCAATTAAAGAGGCCTCGCGAGGCCCTTTTAACTGCGAGGGCCCACTTCGCCCACGTCCAGCTACGCCACTGGATGTATATACATTTCAGAGTTGGTAATAGATTGCACCCCGTGAACCTCAATTGAAAATCTGGTTTTCTTCCAAAGTACTCAATCACATTAATGTAAACTCGTAGAATGCTCATTGAAATTCCCTCATCTAATGGCTCTCTTTTAAAATACGAGGACCGAGGACAGGTGTAAAAATCCGGATGCCTTTCCCAGCGATTCGCGGTCTGTAGTAGGCAGATGCACGCGTTTGGCGCACTTTAATTTCCGATTTTCGGTGCAAGCTCCTAATTGAATTATGCACCTGGCGTTTAAGGGCACGTTCGTGCGCCAGCTGCTTCCCAGATTTTTCCGATCCCATGGAAAACGTATAAAGATTCGCGTGTGACGGTCGTAAAGGACGACCGTAACAGTCGCCCTATCGGTTAAGTGCTCGGAAATTGGAGCAAAAAAGTTAATTTGAAAGGAACGGGCGGTTTGAGATGTTCTGTAAACTCTTTCGTTTAGATTATCTTTCCCTTAAGCTCGTCCAACTTAAACTATACAGTATATGTCTTATATACGTCTAGTAAACTAAATTTATCTATTTCTCCTTGTGCTTACGAATTTAGGATAATCGCATCTTTCTGGAGCATCTGGGAACCCAGTCTATAACCATATCAGGTTTCCAGTTTCTGGCTGTATAGTAAATATTTTTCACCCCCATCGGTAAAAGAAGGTCAGGATTTTATAATCTTTTTCGGACGACTCTAGTCGTCCGGAAGCTTTTAATACTCGAAAAGTGCCTCTCAATAATAAGGGCAAAAATAAAGTTCACCCTTATTTTTCACCCCTCATAAGAAGAAAATTCAAACTTACAATATATTTTTAAACATCTTGAAGTTTCTACCTCTTAGAGTATCGCTTAATAAATTTCATCCCATCTTCTATTCCGTCTATTCCCATATTAGAGGTCGTCTCAGATCAAAATGGGACTGTCAATCAAATTTCGCGCAGGAAAGGCGTGGTCATAGACAGTTGTGCGTAATTTGCGGGCGTAATTGGGAGGGGCGAGCGAAAATGCGTCTTTGCGTCGAGCCCTCGCTGATCTGAGACGACCTCTAAGAGAAATTTGTTGTCAAGCCTAACCATAGTTAGCGGTTATTTTAACTTAAATCATCCCTTTGAAATAAATCTGTCATTGTCAAGCTACACTGACATCAATAACTTACAAATGTGTTACCTACTTACTTAACAGATTTTAACACTCAAAAAATGATTGGCATATATGTAGGGTTGGAGCTGCAACAATTATTTTAAAATCCATGACCACCCTTGACCAAAGTAAATTTTGATATCACGGTATATATTTACACATAGTTTCATAACCTAACACAAGTCTAATCATATCAAGTTTCCAGTTTCTGGTTATTTAGTAACTATAGCATAAATTTAACCCTATTTTTCACCTCATTAGTAAAGAAAGTCAGTATAATTTTATAGGGCGACTCTAGATCCTAAGTTATACTCTTGTAAAGTTTTTACTACTCGAAAAGTGCCTCTCAATAACACAGGCTCACAAAAATAAAAATAAATCGATTCCACCGACCAAACCATATAGACTATATTATGTTGTTGGGGTCGCTGAGTCCGAATCCGGGGTCCATTTGGCTCCGTCAGTTTGTTGGATTGTACCCTAAGGCTGAATATTGTTTAAAGGTGATATTAGGTGATTTTATGGCGAGTTTTACATGAAGTAAGTTTTGAGAAGTACCTTTTTTTCCACAAGTTGGTGTTTATTAATTTATTCATATTCATTATACTTATATTCATTTATATTAATTGTTGTAGAATGATTTATTTATTTCTTTAAATAAATTTGAGCAGCAAAAGTTCATATACAAATGTTATTTTTAAATAAACCAGAAGGTTATGGACAAAACAGACTCGTAAATTACTCGTGTAATTTACATTTATTTATGCACACTTTTGCAGAAAATCACCTAAAATCAACTTTAAATGATCTTCAGCCTTAGGGTACAGTCCAACAAACTTTAGATTTTAATTCAGCAACCCCAAAAACCTATATAACGTATGATTGGAATGTACTCTTCGCCATTTAGAATTTTTGGACTATAAACCCCTAAAATGACCTTAAAATGACCTCTAAAGATGGAGCTCCTTCCGTGATGGAGCTAAGCGGACCCCAGATTCAGACTCAGCGACCCCGAAATCCTATATGACGTACGGTTGGAACGTGCTCTACGCCATTTAGAATTTTTGTACTATAAACCCCCTAAAATGAACTTAAAATGACTTCCACAAAAATCCTTACGTGAGGGAGCTCAGCAGGCCCCAGAGTCAGACTCAGCCACCCCAAAAACCCAATAACGTATGGTTGGAACGTGCTCTTCGCCATTTAGGATTTAGGATTTTTTGATTACAAACACTCCTAAAATGACCCCTAAAATAACCTTACGTGATGGAGCCAAACGGACCCCGGATTCGGACTCAGCGACCCCAAAAACTTATAAAACGTATGGTTGGAACGTGCTCTTCGCCATTTAGAATATTTGGACTACAAACCCCCTTAAAATGATCTTAAAATGACCTCTAAAAAAACCTTATGCGACCACAAAACCCTATATAACGTATGGTTGGAACGTGCTCTTCGTCATTTAGGATTTCTGATTTAGACACAACCCTAAAATGACCTCTAAAACCTGACGAAGCCAAATGGACCACGGATTCGGACTCAGCGACCCCAACAACATAAAGTCTATACAGTTTGGACAGTGGAATCGAAAAAAAAAAAAAAAATTGTGGGCCTGTGTAATTATAGCAAAAATAAATTTCACCCTTATTTTTCATGCCTCATAAGAAAAAAATTCGAACTTACACTATTTTTTAGAAAGCTAGCTTCATTTATGCGAGGCTCTTCTACTACTACAACACACGGATGAATACGCAAAATTTCCGACCGTCAGATGACCGCTATATACATAATATACCTATATATATTGCGATGTTCTTGCCACAGAGGTCATCACTGGCTATAGTTTTATGTTGGTATTATATTTAGCACTGTATTTAGGTTGGCATTATATTTTGGAATAAAAATGCAATGACGAATGTTTTGAGAACGTGGTGCGTTGTCGTTTTTTTTTGTATTTTCAATTTTAGATATCTTTTCTTATTCGATTTCTTATTATATTGTAAATTATTAAACTGTATTACAACTATATTACATTACAAATTGAAGTTATAGACTGAAATAACAAGACTAAGATATACTTTATGTAAAACGTTGGCGAGTCATTCATTTACATAAATATTCATAACCTCACAATAATTTTTAACCTTCTATAAAGTTACGCAAAACAAAGCGAGCTTTTGACTGTCGGCACTCCCAGAGTGCAGCGTGTTTGTTTTTTTAACCGACCGCGTCATTGGAACTCACGTATGAAATCTGCCCTTCTGAGTGACCCGCCACTGCGGTTAACCTCATGAGCCTCATGAAGTTAGTTGCAGCGACGTGAAGTTGGTGCAGGTGCAGTTTGCGGTTGTGTGCGATACAAGAGAGGCTGCAACACAAGAAATCTGTTTTCGTTTAGAGGAAGTCATATGAGGTTATGTTTGATGATCGCCATTGCTGTTATGTAACTATTTTGTTGTTTTTAATACTTTTTGCACTTTACGCTTCATTACAACCCTTCATACGTCAGCTATTTTGTCTACTCGGGTGTTTATGAAACCGATATATTCACAGAATTCGCTAATACCTGATTTGTGTTTGTGTGGATGGTGTATGTGTACGTGGATTTAGTATGCTCATTGTTTCTTGTCCAGAGCCTCATGAGAAATCACAAAAAAGTAATCGGTCTGCCGCATAAAACATTATTGGAACTGAAGCAATAATCAACGTCGAACGTATCACATTTCTAGGATTTTTTTTAAAAATCACAGTGTTTTATTTAAAGGCGACGGGGTTAATGGAATGACCTACTTTTAGCAGGTATCCTGTATAAACCTTGCTTCGGTATATAGTTATTAGGAATCTAATGTTCACGAACATTTGCCCAACCCGCATTAATTTAAGCCGCCATTCCCAAGAAAACTCCATTTGGTTCCGGTCACTTTTCAGCAACAAAAAATTCATTGAACTCCTTCCTATTTTAATGGTCATCTCATTCGTTCGCTATCGAGGTTATGGGATCGGCATTAAGAGCCATACCCATATTGACTGTGGGAATACCGCCATCACTTGCTGCCTCATTAGCATCGTCATACCATTAACGCCGCATTTATATGTATACATTTTTCGTATCGTTGTTTTCGAGGCGCTAATTTTACCAATTCCCCGGCATTTCCTGCTAACTTTCAAATTTATCAATCACGATCGGGTCACGCCGCAACGCTCGTTACCAACGCAAAAACAATAGAGAAACGAGAAACGAGAAAATAAAAAATTAAATCCTCGAAAGAAAGCTCACTCGAAGAGCTGGAAAGCGAAAAACGGTCTCGAAATTTGTCCTCCGGAACGCTTTTTTGCCCGCGAACGCGTTCACACTACTTGAACAAAACAGCACAGAAGAAAGAAAAAGAATTCATAGTTTTCTCCGGTAGGAAGGAGTACATAATGTCAGAGGAACGGTTCAGACAAGAAAATCCAGAGAGTCCATGGAAAATGTATTGACTTCTGCGTCGTAGTGATTTATCTTGGGAACAAGTTTGGGAACATCCTGAGTGCAAATAGTATCTAAAACCTTTTCAAAAACAAGTTTTTATCACTACTAAGAACAGAAAAATGAAAAGGAGAGGGTCGTAATCGCTCTATATTCGTGGCCATGTTTCCAGTAAAATCTTTCTCATTTGCAGTCATAAAACGAAAATTGATATTCATGTATATCTGCAGAGTGACGTATAACTTTTAGGTCGCTTACGGTTTAAGTTGCTTCGTAATAATAACGTCATCATTCTATCCATTTATTAGTAGTACAATGGTCCAAACTCCAGTTGATGTCCAAAACGCTATTAATATTTTCGATTGCCTTACATAAACATGAAGTCCTTCCAAAATCTACAGAAAGAGAAGGATTTAATATGTTGCTTCCATTTGGGCTCATCACTTGAATACTGTTTCGTGATGTGGTGTTGATATGACTATTTAAGGGTTTTATCGTTATTGAAGATTCACCTTAAATCGTATGGAAATGAGGTAGATTATAGCCTTTCTCTTGGTATTTGATTTGTAATGTTCTATTATCCTTAATTTCGGAAAACCCAAAGGACCCAACAGATACCCTATATGATAATTCATTTATTTTCAAAATACAAGAAGACTGAACACCAGATTAATTGACTTCTATCCAAGTGTGCTGTATTCAAACTATGGTTTTGTGGCTTTGGTTGAAACTTGGTTATCACTGGACACCGTGTTTCCATCTTACGTCATAATGTATGGAACTGATAGGAACCCGCAACGCAACGGGTGTATCCAGAGGTGGTCGATCTCTATTAGCTGCTAAAATTGATTTAATGCCTGTCCGTATTATCAAGTTGAAACGCACGCAATTTTGTACTTACTTATTAATTGCTTAGAAGTTCCTCGACCGGCTAGCTCGAACTAATTATTATGACTCAGGAGTGGTCGAAAGGAAATGTCAAAATCAGATTATAGCCATTTAATTGAGTCAGTCAGATAACCCAAAACAAATACTAACAAATGTCCAAATACCTAATCAAAATATTCATAATACTAAATCTTCACATAAACGCAAACTACTAAAATACTGAGAAGTTCAAAAAGTAATTGCAGAAACACATAATGCACAATATTTATTACTAATAAAAGGGGACTCGATCGATTTAACGTTTGATCTTAAAGGCCTTTAAGGGGGGAAAATACCTTTCACTTAGCGTGGATCACAACACTCAAGAAGGCTCGGTGATGTCCGCTTGCGGCTGGAATACGTCTCGATACAGGGCGGATCGGCCTGTATGTGGGCGCTCTCGGCGGCTGGCTGGACGCAAGGCAGATCGCCCTGTAAGTTGGCGTTCTTGGAGGCTGGCTAGACGCAAGGCAGATCGCTCTGTAAGTTGGCGTTCTTGGCGGCTGGCTGGACGCAATTACTCACTCCGAATGGCACTTGTAATCAACGCACAGATTAAGCATTGATTAGTCGTTTACACTTTACCCGTCAAATTAGTGGGGTTCGTGTAGTAAAAGTTTGTCAACATAACTCTTACTCGTTATTTTAACTGACGCGACCAATACAGAAACCAATTTACTAATTCCAATCAAATGGTAAAATTCAGAAACCAAATCCTCTCTTCCTCTCTCGCGGGCCCTAACTCTCCCACTTATTTCCCAAAATCCAATCTCAAAATCCCTTCCTACTGATTTTTTCGCCTATCATTGACCAGGAACCTCTCAACGGGGCGTTACAATTTCCCTCTCCTTGCAAAACACTCTCAATTCACTTCAAATTCACTTCAAATCACTCTCGAAGCGCGTGTTAGTACCAACGGCTTTTTGGAATTCCAGGAAACTTAATTATACAAAACAAACATTGCGAGCCTCTTCGAAATTGTAAGTGGCGTCGCAAAGTCGAGATATCCTAAAAAATTGTTTACCAAGACCGTTCGAATCCGACTCCAAAAAGGAGCCACACCATTCTTCGTTAGTGGTGACGGTGCCTTGGTTATCTTTAACTAAACTAAACATAATTTTCTTGTAAATGAAGATTCTGTAAATTGCTCGTATAAATTCAAACAAGCTAACCCTGTAGGCTTACATGCTGGCCTCTTAGCAACATACTGAAATTTCCTGGCTGGTCTTAAAAATGTTAATCAAATGTACGAGGTATGTTATGATTATTTATACTCACTTATCAATAGATTTGCCTTGAAATATAAACTCATCAGTAATAAATATCCGCCTTGGTATGATGCTAGTATCTTTCGATGCTTACATGTCAAGCATTATTACCATAAAAAAAACACCAATTCATACTACCGTTACAGTAAATTTTCTACAATCAGGAAGCATAAAGATACTGATAAGAGGCATTTAACAACCGTGTTAATGGGGTACAAAATGATATTCATACAAACCCAATTTATTTTCTGGCTCACATATAAGTACAATCGAAAAGACAAACCTCAAGGATTCCGAAAGAAGATTCTTACAGTAATCCCGTCCACAAAGATCTCGAATCTGTTGTTAATTGATTTATTGGCTTGTTCAGTAGAGTCTTTGATACAACTGATCGTAGTAGTAGCAAATTCACCTGAATTCACTTGAATCTGAATTCTTATTGGCTCTAAAAAAACTACCTAGCAAAATGGCTTCTGGTCACCTGGATTTCTAATTATAGATTTTGTACATGTCGTCAGTGTACCCTTGCTAATAGTATTCAATGCTATTCTAAGAGCATAAGAGTTCCTAGATTGTTAAAAATAGCCACGGGTTTGCCCGATATTGAAAGCATGGAATGCGAATAGCATTGAAAATTACAGGCTGATCACGGTATTGTGTAATTTTATTGAGGCATTCGGAAGATTAGTGTACGTTGCAATTGTACTTCAAGTTAATCCGTTAATCTTACTGAGCCAACATTGAGGCTTAGCAAATGACCAACAAGCAGTGTCGAATCTGGTCATTCAAAACCAATATTTGTGTAATGCATTAGACCAGCATTTGTATAAGCTGACGTATATGTATCGATTTCTCAAAGGCCTTCGACAAGATTAGCCTCAGGAATTACATGAGTAACAATCAGTGCTGTAACATTAAATGTGACTATATTTTGCATGAAGATATTTTTAGAAATCAACACTAACGTCAGTTAACTTGATTTTAACTGCTCATTTCCTCAGTCTGTAGCTTATGTCAGTAATTGTTTTGGTGTAAACCTTTGTTCAGTAAAGAGTAAACTAGACCAACTATGAATGTCAGTTCAAATTAATTTATGTTATGACAAAATGTATATGTAAAAGTGCCCATTAATTGGTCTCTGCAGGACAATATTTATTTTTATATTTGGTTGACTAAAGTCATGAAGAGGTTGTCTGTACTGATGAGCCTTAGAATTCTCAACTTCCTGACTTCCAGTGCTCTTATTGACTGAGTAACAATCTCTGAACATCTACCTGAAGATGATTTCCACTATCAATAATTGATCATTGCCATCATTTGTTTTATCACAAAATGTATCTGTGAAAGTGTCCAATAATTGGTTTCTGTTGGACAATAATTATTGCTATGTTTGGTTGATTAAGGCCATGAAGAGGTTGAGATTGTCTCTACTGGCAAGCTTCATAATTTCCGTCTTTCTGACTTCCAGTGCTTTTATTGATTGATTGCTAATTTCTGAACATTACCTGAAGATAACTTCCATTATTCCATTATTTGGTATCTATTATTATTATTATATTTGGTTGATTAAGATCATGAAGAGGTTGAGGTTGTCTCTACTGACGAGCTTTATAATTCCTGACTTCCAGTGCTTTCGTTGATTGATTGACGCTCTCTGAACATTTACCTGCAGATGATTTCCACATTGCAATAATTGACCACTACTATCTATCATGTTACTGTTGCTATCACGTTTTCATAATATTCTTATTCCTAAATTCCGTTACTAATTCCCACTAAAACACTTCATTATCCATAATCTACTCCCCAATTAGAGATCTGAGTTCACTTTCGGGACGTTCCGAGTCCAGACCTGCCCGGTCAAGATCCTTGGATGGTTCCTTTGTACCATTGTGACCGTTCGTACATGCACGTATGCGGTTGCATTCGAAGAGAACCTTGCACTCCGCTAACGAAGCAACAATCGTACGATCTATTGTTTTCTTACCGGGAATAACTGTCGCCGAAGGAGTTATGATTGTTATTACTTGAATGGACGTCAGTGGGTTTCGAGATGCGTCCAATGCGAGATTCAAAGCTCACTTTTATCAACTGATTTATTTAAGTATGTGGCAGCCGTACCTTATTTATAATATAATACTATAACATGCTATGAAAGACGTTAGTTTATCCTTCGTTGTACAGGGCGGTTCAGAGGAAATGTGACTGAATCTTATGCTTTAAGTGACAAACAATATTTTAGGTAATTTTGTCCTTCCTAAGACATCAACTATAGTTGAGGGATTAGTTGCCCTCATTGTACATTTGACGAACTTCCTACGACTTCTGTAATATTTAACTACTTTGTAGCTATTAAATTACGAAATAAATGTGGTTATTACCATTCATCACTCCTAAAATGTAGGAATGTAAGAAACATCCCGTGTAGACACCTGTTAAAATCAATGAAAATCAATGGATGTAATAACAAAGTTTGAACCTCAGGAAATGTAGTAGATTAGTTTGTCGATTTCGTGACTGATTTTCGATTTGTATATTCTCCTCGTACTCTTGGGACATACACTGTGATGTATGTCCCATACGTGCTGTACGTAGATTCCACTTACCTGTGTGCCGTTCCTTCGAACCTAAAGTGTAAAAATAAAGAAAACGACCCATATATTCCACATACATTCCATGTGTGATGTATGTAGATTCCACTTTCCTGTGTACGCTTCCTTCAAGTCTAAAGTTTTAAAATGAAGGGAAACGTCCCATATAATCCCATCCATCCCAAATAAATCTCGAGGAACTGGAGGTTATGTAGATGAGGCCGTCTATCTGTATCTCAGCCTCTCCTATTACATTGCGCTACTTAAATGTAATTCTCGCAATTTGGAATGGTTATACGTAGATACGTTCTATCGCGTCAGTTATACTAGACATTTGCCTTAGCTCTTCATTTGGTACGCTGTCTCTGAGAGAAAAGTTCAGCATCGATTTCTCCATCCTTCTCTTAGCAACGCATGTTTGGTTCGTAAATTGTTCAGTGAGGATAAGATAAGTTCTGCTCCATGAAAGAGTGCAGGCAATATGCATTAATTAAAAACCTTCCTCTTAAGACATATTGGGATGTTACAATACGGCGTGCTATTATTGATCTTAACACGTGCTGCAGCCTTTCATATACCGTGATATCAAAAACTACTTTGGTCAAGGGTGGTCAAGGATTTAAAATGATTATCCCAGCTACCATCCTACATTTCTGTCAGTCATTTTTTGAGAACCAAAATCTGTCAAGTCATTGTGCTAAAGGTATTGATGATGTCAGTGTATCTTGACAATGACAAAGTTATTTCCCAAAGAAGATTTAAGCTAAGACAACCGTTTTACATTCCATGGCAACCCTTGACCAAGATAATTTTTGATATCACGGTACATATGTAATCATGCCGACGTATCTGTAGTCAGTTCGGCTCTCTGTAAGGGCTTGTATCGTTCTACCTTGATTTACTATGGTGTCACGGGCCTTGCAGTCAACGAATATCAAGAAAAGGAGTTTGTTGTATTCCATAGGTATATTCCTCAGTGAGGAACGCAGTAGGAATGAAAACAGCTTCTTTTTTCCTTATTGCCTGGTGTATTACAGCCTCTTCATTACTTAAATTACATGTTATACAATTACATTCAACTCAAATCAAATATAGTGGCAATGCAACGGCACTAAATCTGCAATAAATGAATATGGCTCTTGTCTCAATCTTTGTTTTCCATAACCTACTTGATTTAATTTTTTTAATTAGTACATAACCTGTACGGAGCTAATGAAACTACACAGTAAAATTGTGCTATAGAATTGTGTAATTCAAAATAACCCAAAGAATTAAGTCGAATAAAAAAGAAAGTGTTAAAGAAAGGTGATGCTAAACTACAATGTGCACTTGTCACTAATACATATTACAGCGTGTACTATAATTTCGGAAAAATCTCAGGATTGCGTTAACACCCTGTATTCAATCAAAAGTTAATTTTGACTCTATATTCAGCGATATGGTACTATTTCAGAAGGATCAACTTTATAATGCAAAGAAAAAATTATCCAACCCTTCAAGTTTATCAAATTTATGGAAAATTTTTGGTCATCAGTATTGGGCTACGTCCATGCTTGCTGCTTGTTTCACCATAAATTGTCGAAGCTACAGGTTTAAGGGCAATTAGGGCAGAGCACTAGGTGTTCCATGTCCTGTACAGTGCCGCATTCGCATTCAGTACCGTCTTCGTTTCCGAAACGCCACCTGCTCAAGTTTGTTTTTGCTGGTGCTACGCCTGTTCTTATGCGATTTAGTGTCCTCCAGCCTTTCCAATCTGAAGTTCTTCCAGGAGTTCTTCCAGTGTGTTTCTCAGGCATCTGCTTCGGAATTTTGGTCTTCCTGGCAAACATGTAACCCCAAAAAGGTGATGCCTTTCGTCAAAAATTACCCTTTGTACTCCTGGGCTGCTCTGTGGGCGCTAGGATTTGCAAACCCAGCAGCTTTCTAAAGGTTTTCCAGTGGTGTTGGCTTCATATAGCCTGTTGTCTGTATGTTTCATTGAGGCTAATGTCAACCTTTTTAGTAGTCAGGTAGGTTCTTGATAATCCCCAATTATAAAAACAACTAATTCTTCAGATATATCAAACCGCCGACGTTTCGTTCATCATTATGAACATATTCATGGCTATGACATGTTATCAAGATAGAAAATTTGACATTTTTCTCATCTCCCCGAGAACATTCTCCCATTCTCAACCTTTTTAGCGTGGGACGATGTGAACCAAACTGGGCGATGGAGAAACTCAGTGCCTGGACAGTAGTTCTCAAAATGGTTGCCTTGGCTAACCATTTGCTGTTTGCAACTTTTCTTATTATATTGTTTCTAGCAGATACTTCGTTTTTGGTCGTTCTGCAATGGTATCTGTATGTCTGGGAATGATCCACCATGATACTCAGGTAGGTCGGTTTATTGGCGTGCTCCAGGTTGGTGCCGTTCTAGGTGATATTCAGCTTTCGCTTTGTCTGGCGAGAGTGGAGGTGGAAAGCGCTTACTTATGTCTAGGTTTGGCTTAAATGAGTTGTGTTGGTAGAATTTAGACAAAGTGTTAAGCGTCAATTCTAGCTTTCTTTCCACTTCTTTGAAGCCTCTATCCTGTGTTGTGACAGCTAGGTCGTCGGCATATAGGAAGTGTTTTGTTTAGTCAAGGTGTTGGTTGGTCGTTGGTGTATATGTGTATATTGCTATGCTATGCTTGCTATATAACGCGCTAATTTATTTGTACATTTATCGCTAGTCGGCTTATCGCACTTTTTCGCTCACGGCGGCTTCTGGTCTACTCTGCCTCATAATTTGTATCCCTAATAATGTATTTTCCTCAAGTTTCTGGGATATCCTTTCTCTAATTGGACGTTCTCGACTATTCGAGAGGAGTTTTTATGGTCCCCTTTGAAATGCGCCGCCTGCGTCAGATGAGAAGAAGCACGCTTCACACTGATGTTTATATTTCGCGTCACAATATATACCACCGGAATAAGCAATGTTGCAGCAATTTTGGTACACCCTGTGTCCTTTTTGAAAGTGCGTATGTTCAAATAACATTTAAATCAATGGCACTTATGTATGTTTGAACGTTAGTCGAAAATACCGTCGATATGTCTGTTGCCATATCATCCGTAGCCGATGTCGGTATGTGATTTTTTCGATTATCGGTCCTCTACAACTCTTCAAAATTTCTCTATTTGTTCCTTTATTTAGCGTGACCTGCCCATGTTGGAGTTCCCACTTTCCTTTCCTATATGGTCATTCGAAACATAAATCTCGACCCAGTAAGTCTTCCATTAGCGTCGATTAATGTCTTTGTCTCGCAAAGCCGACGTCCATCACGGCTAATCGTAGAATTAATTCCAATATTACGAGCTTCGTACATGTGTTTAGGTCACCTAATCTTCATAAATCGCGGCTCGCTGCATACACTCTCACTCTCTTTCTCTCTCGTTCGAGCTGTATCGCCGCGTCGTTTGTTATGTACTTTTCCCTTGTCTCGTATCGCCTCGCTTCTCTCTTTTATCTGTCCGGTTACGTAAACTTTGTTGAGAGCGTGTGCGATTAATTGTTACGAATTCCGATCCGACGGTTTTTAATATGAATGTCATTGTAACTGGGAATGTTTCCAGTAAACATCACGAACTTCTTGAAAATGATTAAATACCACGACGATCGATACACGAATATTTGCGTTGATTTTCCGTAAACCGGTGGAAACAAAAGTTATAAACAATTTAAATGTTTAAATTTCCGGAAACTCGGAAAATATACTTCGAAAAAGTCTTATACAATTTTTGAGACTTTTTTAAATCAAAACATTCTAACTTCATTTACTTCATCTGACGCTTGTACTCAACTCTAAACTCTAATGCATTAATGACATATCTAACTAGGCCTTTTACCTAAAATAATTACTTCTCAGAGTTATCATATTATAATAAAATTTTGAGAACAACTTCTCAAACAATCACGTAACATTATCTGAATTCTCTGAATTCTCTGAATAACTTTCCGACTTCTATTAAAGCGTGGAAATTTATTGCTTAATAGAATTGCAAGTCTTTTAAAAATGTTACTATAGAAGTCCATAAATAAACTTGTTTGGATGTATGAGAACTCCTTTAACAACATCATCCCAGTTAGCAATTTAGGTGTAGTTCACTAAAATAAAAGTTAATTTTATCTACCTATTTATGTAGAAATCGAGTTATATTCAAGTGAATTAGATGGGTTAGTTCATGGTAACCAAATAAGTGACTGGAAAATTTGGTGAAAAAGATTCCTAATAAGTCGCAATATTATGCTAAGTAGTATCAGACAACACAACAGGTCGCACAAGAACATAATTACCAAATAGATAGAATAGGATCCGTAATACACCATCACCTAACCTAATAGGTTATTATCTGCTTTCTGGTAGCAAATTTGTGAAATGTATACGGCACCATGTCTCACCTTTAAGGTAACATTTTCGCTATATTACGTATCAAGTTAATTTAGTAAGTGTCACGAACACCACTTAATAGGTAATACAAGTCGAAGATTCCTGTTTCATTAATTAGGTGCTCAATTTACACCAAAGAGTAATTTTTTAGCTCATTTGGTGTAACATGGCACGTTACACTGTGACCATGTGATCAAAGTACTCAATTTTAATAAACATAATTTACGCATCCCAATAGTTAATTTTTGGTTAAAAAGTTAATTAACTTATAACTTGTAAGTAATGCAAGTGAATGTCACTTAGATATTTTGAAAACAATATGATGAATTCATATTTTCAAAGAGTATACCTAACTTTAATTTTGAAATAATTATAGTTTCCAAATTAAACCAAGAATTACTCCAAATTTTAAGAACAAAACATATTTGACAGGAATATGTGGCTTAAACAACATATCGAAACACTACAGTACTATAATATACGGAGCTTTTCTATTGAAATGCATGTCCCGAAACCAACAAGAGCAAAAGAAAAACTAATAGTAGTTCGTTAGTATGACAGAGAAGGAAGTTTTGCAACGTTGCCGGCCGCAGTCCTAGTCCAGGCACCTAACGTTCGTACGTGTGTTCCTCATACATAACATAATGCCGGCCGGTAGAGTGTGCGATGACTGTGATGTTTTGCGAGCTAGCAACGTCGCAAAAGTTCTTTCTCTGTTTAGCCAACGAGAAATATATGGCCTTTCTTTCGCTCTTATGTTTATACCATACTGCGACTCTGTAGAAAAGGTCTGTATACTATATTACACTTGATAAAATATTGAAACAACTTATTCTAATAATGATTATTTTTGAGGCGCTTTGCTATTTTTAGAAGTACAAATGTAAGGTTCGACAATAAAATTTCTTACATATACGAGTTTACAATATCAAAATTATCTAATTTAATTAGATCATTCTATGAAATATCTCTATTTAACTACTATTTCCGATACTGATGTTGACGAGAAATATAAATTTAAGATACTATTTCTAATTTTCGCCATGAAGTAACTGTTTAATACAAATTACTATATTTCTGTTACAGTCGTAAAGTGGTAAGGTGAGTATCAAAAATGGCATAAGTAGGAAGGATATAACTTCGATATGAATTTTATTTCCGAAGCTCCGAATTGCCATTTTAAAAAGTTTTGTTTTAAAAAATTCAGAAAATACAAGATGTGCTATGGACAAAATTATAAGTTAGGCTGACTACTAACTGACTGACTGACTGGCACCACTATGGTCGAATTGCAGCTTAATATTTTAGTAAGTTTCTACGGTATTAGTGAAATAATCTATGACAAATTTTTAGTAATATCTCAGTTAAATTGTGAGCTAAGAAATAATAGAGCTAGAAATGCAGAGAAAGGCTTAAATTGTTAATTAATTAATAGTCCAATAAAAAGATCCAAAGCACTATTGTTCTATCTGCAATAGTTTAAAAGTTATTGTAATTTTAATAGCAAAAAATCGGATAAAAAGGACAAGTTTCAAGGTAAAATTATATTAAAAAGTGTATAAAATAGACAATTTTTTTTCATAAAAAACTACACATGGCTATTGTTATTACAGAATGAAGTATTGTTTATTAACAAATTGTTTATTAATAAACAAATAAAAAAATAAAGAAAAAAATTTTTTTTAACAATATCTAACAGAATCGAAATTATGATTTTTAGAGAAAGAAATCGTTCCTTAATTTTAATATTTAGCCACAAATAGCGATTGTTAATTAACAAACGCATTTTTTAGCAGAAAATAATTTTTAAGGAATCGTTTTTTCTTTAAAACAATAAATATATTACAAAAAAAATTGATTTGCTCATGAATAATGTATATATTTGTTTATAATATTTTTTTTAAATAATGGCAAATTAAAAAAAATATTTTTATGTAGCTTTAAACCCCTAGAAATCGAAACATTCAAGATATTTGAAAAAAAAATATTTTATTTATTTTCTTGTTTTGTTTAATTATCAATTGTTAATAAAAAAGTGGAAAATCAAAATTTTACAACTTTTGCAACGGTTATCTATTTGTAAGCCTATTAAGAATAACTTCAGTAAGTGGAAAAATTTCTAGGGTCTTAGTTCATTAATTATCGGGCTTTTTATGTTAACACTCAGTTTAAAAAAATGTTAATTAAGAAATCCATAATTTATGGAGAAATCGGGATAAAAAATTTTTAACCACGGATTATTGTTAATTGATATATATCCCAATAGTACATAATTTTTTTTATTCCTTAATATTCATATTTATTACGTTTTTTTTTTGTTGTGTTAGAGTTACGCAACGAGCGCAGACGCAGAAGCCAGACTACGCGTTTTTGGCTCTATTTTCAGGGCTCTGTAAAAATTATAAATATTAGAGGTACAGTTTCTGGGGTAAGAACATTCTCAGAAAATTTATGATCTTTTCAGATCTTTTTAATATTTCGAAAATCTTTAATATTTTCCGAGATATTAAAAAAAACACAAAAGCCCCACTTTTTTTCACTTAATTGTTTATAACATTTGTACTTTTTTTCCGGTCCCTTTTGGGACCTTTCCTTAAACTTTTTACATGACATTACGAATCGAATGACATCATGATCGTAATTTTCGGTGACTATACAAAAAAGTTCTAAAAAATGGTACATGTTAACTAAACTTCTTCTTCTTTATGTGCCGTCTTCAATGAAGGTTGGCTATCACGTCGACAAATGCGTGTCTATCTTGCGCGATTCTGAGGACCTGCTCGAAATTTAGTCCGGTCCAATTCCAGGAGAGCCGCTTCCTTCCTAAACCTCGTTTACTTTCCAGCTTTCCCTCAATTATTAGCTGAGGCAACTCGTATTTTTCGTGCCTGAGTAGGTGGCCTAAATATGTAGTTTTCCTTATTTTTATTATATGCAGCAGCTCCCGCTCACCACCTATTCTCTGAAGTACTTCATCGTTCGTAATTTTCGCTGTCCAAGGAATCCTCAGCATCCTCCTGTAACACCAAAGTAAGAACGCTTCCAGTTTGTTTATCATGCCAGCTTTCAACGTCCATGACTCAACGCCGTACAGTAGAACAGACCAGACGTAACATTTTACCAGTCTCAGACGCAGATTCAGGTCCAAGTACAGATCAGAGAGGAGTCGTTTATATCGTAGAAATCCCTGACGTGCTTGCTCGATTCTAGCCCTCATTTCGTTATCAGGGTTTGTGTCCCTTTCAATACAGGAACCCAAATATTTAAAGCGGTCTATCAATTCTAGGACTTCACCGTTGATCTGGAATGGAACGGGGATATTCTGATTTTTGCTAATTACCATGGTCTTCGTTTTCTTAACGTTGATCTTCATACCATAGTCCGAGCATGCTGTTTGTACGCTATCTATAATATTCTGAAGCCCAATGTCAGTATCGGCCATGAGCACCGTATCGTCAGCATGTCTTATGCTATTAATGGTTTCCCCATTTACTTTGATCCCATCCGAAATATTTTCCATTGCGAATTTAAACAACTCCTCTGAAAAGACGTTGAAAAGGCTTGGTGATAATATGCATCCTTGACGCACCCCTTCACGAATTTCTATTTCCGTAGAGGTGGTATTTTTTATTCTTATTTTTGCCACTTGATGCCAATAAAGACTCTATAGTAACTGGATATCCTTCTCATCGATTCCTAAGTTGATGAGGGAATTTAAGAGTCTTGCATGCGGCACTTTGTTAAATGCTTTTTCAAAGTCGACGAAGCATATGTATAAGCTCTTTTGTTGGTCCATGCATTTCTGAGCTAAAACTTGAAGGCTAAATAATGCTTCACGAGTGCCCATGCCCCTCCTAAATCCAAACTGTTCTCTCGAGATGACCTGCTCGCACCTATTCGGGATCCTATTGTGGATAATCCTAAGAAGAACCTTTAAGGCGTTGCTCATCAAACTAATCAACCTGAAGTCATTGCATTGGCGAGGGTTCGACTTTTTGGAAATGGGAATGAACGTAGATTCTAGCCAGTCTTTTGAAATTTTACCACAGTCATAAATTTGGTTTAGTAGCTTTAGGAAAAGATCCAGATTACTTTCACCAATTTTACTAAACTACAGAGTGGATAATGTTAACGATTATGCATTGATTCCAAGGAATGCGAGAAAACAGCTGTTTTGATATATATAAAAATACAACAAAATAAAAAATAAAAAACAAAAAAAGCATTTAGAGGCGCGTATCTCTCAAATAAGCGTTTGCCCCTCAAATAGGCATTTATAGCCAAAATAGGCATATAAATCCGGACTCTACGTACAAGGTATCTTCTCGAATACCAAAATGATCTTAGAACATTCAACAAATCTCAAACCGCGTTCACGTGCACGTTTTAAACGGACGACAAAATTTCCTCCTTCCCCAGATCCAAACGCGATATCGAAAGTTCTCGACGTGCAGTCTCCGCGATGGAAGACAACAAACCATCAATCCATAGAGCTCGGATATGATACCGAACAACAATAAAAACGACGTCAACAATAAATCCGGTGAGCAAGATCGTATCGCGAGCTTGCATGGTTTTAAAATAAAGATTTATAAATGTAGATGCGGAGATAATGTCGTCGGAGCTCATTTTTTCTTCGAGGTGTTGGAATAGTTCTTGTATGTTCCTGTGTCCGTATGGAATTTTAACCTCTCAGGCTGGATAAGGATCTCTTACGAGTTAAACGGTTAATAAATAACTGGGATTGTTTTTATTTTTGTAAAAGGGAACTAAATGAGCCTTGTGGTAGCTAATTACTTTCGTCACACCACCGTACCAAACCAGACTTATGCGTGGAATACCGATTATAACGCAACCGCATCCAGTTATAACCTAAACAATAAACATTACATAGTATTATAGTATGTAGCCGTCAGGCCGGCCATGTTTACGTACACACATACACACAAATGCGCGTATTGTTCAAATAAAGCGAAAGTCGAAAGAAAACAACCGGGAGTTCTGCTTGCAGGATGTTCGTCGATATGCCGTAATACTTCTTGAATGTACGCCGGACAGGATTTCTACGTGCATTTATGTCCCTCCTCGAGATTCTCTTTCTTTCCTTCCAATTGAGAAGATGCTTGATATTGTGAAACAAATGTATTTTAGCAGAAAATTGATGTGAACGTAATCGGACAAGTACGCTACAAGTAACATTGAGCAAGTCAACATTTTTTTAATATACTGTTACGTTTCGACTACGCGAATTATCTTAATTTATTTATTTTAGCCACTTACACTAACGCTTATCTACTAATACTTAATACTTAATTTATCTTCACAATTATTTATACTCCCGGCGACTGTTCTCGTCTCGCTCTGCGGCCTGCTGTTGATTTTGCCGCATGGAGATTCCAGAACAATGTCGTCCTTTCCATAATATTCTACGGCTTCCAGGAAACCCATCAGTTCGCCAAATTGTCGTAGTATCGAAGTTCCCAGAAGCGACACTTTCGGGTGCTTATCTTTATGGCCAGCCGTTTCGTTACAATATGTATATATTTTAAGTTCTTTTCGCGCACTAGTGACCTGCAGGGCGATATTCTGCGCAGCCACCAAAAATTATTCTGGCGCAGCAGGTGCATAGCCTCAAGGTTCTTTCAACTGCGTTCAAGGACGACTCGCTGCGCAACCTGCTAGCAATTCTTAATGTTAGTGAGTGGTTTGATTTCAGTTCTGCGTATATAATCCAATCGGGTTAGATTTTGAAGTGCTGTTTTGAGAAAAAATGTAAAGGAGATATTTTCCTGCAGAAAGTTCTTAGGAAGCACTAAAATGCAACAGCTGAAAAGTTGGGAAAATATGTAATAATCATGAAAGTCATGGATAGGTGGTTTCTGTGTTTTATGAAAAATGTGTTAGTGATAACCAAAAACCGATAATAAAGAAAATGTAGATACTAAAACAACCTATAAAATGTGATGAGGTTCATCCAATTTCGTTAATTTGTTTACACGTGAGACCCGAAACACCACTAATTTCGACCATTGGTTGAATTGCGCTTTTCTATGACTGGTAATTATTTGACCAGATTTTCCCAAATTTTCGACTGCTGCAATACTATTATTGTTCCCAACATTCTACGCCTTAGGAAAGTATCTAAATTGCACTTTTTCTTAAAACTGACACTTTCAGCAATAAGCTCAGGAGAACCCATTTCTTGCGTTCTTTTCCAAAATTAGCCGTATTAGTCTAATCGGGTTAGCTTTATTTGAGAAAACATGTAAAAAAGATATTTTTCTGCCGAAAAGTGTTCATCAAACTACCTTCTCATATTTTATTGTGGATAATCGATGGGAGAATCAATATTAAGTGGTTAAAAAGGTTCTTGGAACGGATTTCGAGAAAATTTAAACAAATAGACGAACGATAAGTGCAAACTGCCCTTCATAAGAAACTAAAAAAAAATATATATTCTTTATTTTACGGATAACAAAATGAGTATTTGAGTTTAAAAACAATTTTTGAATTGGATTTCGAGAAAATTTGTGCGCTTCAAAAACAATTTGGCCAAAATCTTAGTAAACTTTATTACACAATTCGATATTGTGCTAAAAGTTCAAAGTTTACAAATATATATTTAAGTGAATTTTGAGAGAATTTCCAGAAACCGAAAAATGACAAGAACTGGGAGAACCTCGTATAATACAAAGTGTAAATTCAAAGTTTTTATTGAATGATTTTTCTAAAAAATCGTACATACACATTTTTTGGACTCTGGTGACCTTAAAATATCTGGAAATTCAATGTTTCCAAAAGAAAATATTTAGAGTGGATTTGATAAAATTTCCATATCCGGAAAATGGCAAGTATAAAGTGCCCTTTAGAGAACATTTCGCGAACAATGTTTTTAAACTTTATTACGTATATTCGATAGTAGAATATATGTTTAAAGTGTAGAAAAAGTATTCGAATCGATTTTGAGATAATTTCCAAAAACATGAAAATGCCAAGTAAAATGTAAAATTCCCCCGAGACAAGATGTATCTATAAATATTATTAAAATATGTTGTTTATATTCGATATCGAAATAAATATAAAAGTTTAAAACAAAGTTCTTGTAGTAAATTTTGAGAAAATTTCCAAAAAACCGAAAAGTGACGTAAAGTGCCCTTTATAGAAAATTTAGCCAAAAGTGTTATCGAGTTTTATTATATATATTCGACAGAGAAATCAACATTAACGGTTTTAAAGAAAATGTTGTAGCAAACAGAAAATTTCCAATAACTGGGAAATTACAAGAATAAACTACCTCTTTATCCCAATCTATTTTAATACAAAGCTTACTGGGAAGACCTGACATAGTAGAGAGTCTAAAGTCTAAATTTAAAGTTTGAGCCGTTCATGATTTAACATAGACCCAAGGGACCTTAAAAAGTTTATAAATTATAACGACTCAAATTTGACAAATCATATGAGAGAAATACAAGAAGTTAATTGAAAAATGGAGATTTACCCATCAAACTCCTATCTTATATATTGTCCTAAATAATCTCAACTAGAATCGATAAAGAAACAGTTCTCCAGACAGATTGCGAAAAAATTTCGAAAAACCGAAAAGCGATAGAAGTATAGTGCCATTCAGAACCAACTTAGCTAAATATGTTATTATACTTCATTATACACATTCGATAGTAGAATACATTTAGCATTTAGAGTGTATTTTGAGAAAATCTCCATAAACGTAAAAATGCCCTCCTCAAAAAATTCAAACTCAGTTTAATAAGCAACTTCACTGTTATCTACAGCACATATATCCAACAGGATATTTCAGATTCTAAAAAGTTGTACACTAACTTCCAATATTGTTTTAAAGTGACTGAAGATAAAGATAATTATAAGACAGGGAACAAATCCATGTAGACAACTTTTCTTGTAAAGAAAGATATAATATTTTAAATAATAAATAACCATATTTAAAATAACAGGTGATCAAGAACGACTGTTTGAGTTGGCAATCCTACCTGGAGGATTTTTTTGCCTAATGGTTTGCAACGTTACAACCAGATTTGCGTGCTTTCACAATTACTCTTCAATTTGTATTCAGAAGATATAGTACAAGAAGCACTGGAAAATCAAAAAACAACGGGAGTGAAAGTTAATGGGAAGGTTATAAACAACATCAGATACGCGGATGACACAGTATTAATAGCAGAAACCATGGAAGAACTGCAAAGGCTAATGGATCTAGTAGTACGGATCAGCGAAGAAAAGGGGCTCACACTTAACACCAAAAAGACTAAACTCATGACAATCACAAAACATCAACAACAGCGAGAAACATTATGGATCAAAGGGGAGCCAGTGGAGAAAGTCTGCAAATACAATTACTTGGGAACAATTGTAAATGACAATAATGATTATTCATAAGAAATAAGATCAAGAATCGGAAAGGCTAGAACAGTGTTTAATAAAATGAGGAATGCATTAACCAGAACAGATCTTAGTCTACATCTTAAAATCAGAATGCTTAAATGCTACGTATTTCCAGTACTATTATATGGAATGGAAGCCTGGGCGCTTAAGAAGCGCGACACTGACCGGCTGGAAGCATTCGAGATGTGGGCATATCGAAGAATCCTCAGAATAAGCTGGGTGAGCAGAACAACGAACAAGGAGGTATTGAGAAGAATGGGAAAGGAGAAAGAAATAATCAACACAATCAAAATCAGAAAATTGCAATATCTGGGCCACGTGATGAGAGGGGAGAGGTATACACTGTTGCAAACTATTATACAAGGAAAAATGCAGGGTAAAAGAAGTATAGGAAGAAGACGCATCTCCTGGTTGAACAACCTAAGGCAGTGGTACAACAGTAGCTCTGTTGATTTGTTCAGATCCGCAACTTCAAAGATAAAAATCGCCATGATGATAGCCAACCTTCTTAAAGGAGACGGCACGTAAAGAAGAAGAAGAACCAGATTTGACAAAAATTTGACATAACAATCAGCGATAAGATTGTAGGTTATGTGAATAAAAATATATTAAAAATAATAAAAATAAATAAAAAATGAAACTCGAAATACAGAACAATGATTTAATTAAACAGCTAAAGGTAATGCTCAAAATACCCCCCATTTTGGTCCAGACATAAATTAACTCTTCTTTTTAGGTTCTCGAAGATATTCACCAGCATACTGGGGGTAATGTTTTCCACTTCCTGACCTATTGCCTCTCGCAGCTCTTCTTCAGTATGAAATATGTTCCTAAAGACATTGTCCTTCAAGAGCCCAAATAACGAAAAATCTAATGGAGTGAGATCTTGACCAAATGCCCTGACTAATTACTCTGTCGCCAAAATTCTCTCTTAAATATCCCATAGTAGCACAAGCCGTATGTGCCCTTGCAGAGTCTTGTTCGAAATATCCAATTTGACGCTCTTCGTCTGTTAATTTGTTTATAAAAGGCCTCAAAATGTGTTGGATATATCTCTCCGAATTGACGGTAAAATTAAAAAATATCGGCCCATACACTCGCGTCCTTGAGACTGCCAACCAAACACCAACTTTAACCGGGTGCAAATGTGTCTCTCTGATAGCATAAGGATTTTAATCTGACCAAATTCTGTAATTTTGTTTATTCACATAGCCGTTGAGATGAAACCAGGCTTCGTCGGAAAAAAAGGTATTGTCAAGGATATCATTATTATTTAATATGTCATTGAACCAATTGCAAAATAAAACTCTCTGCGGGTGATCAGGAGGGGTTAATGACTGGACGATGAAAATTTTGTAAGGGTGGTAGGTACTTTAATTTCTTTTTAAGCACAGTGGAGCAACTTCCATATGATAAACCTGTAAAACCGTGAATTAGAACAACATGGAAAAGTTGAAGTCTTATGGGTAAGAATGAAAATTGGTTGAATAGGAGGCATAAGGACCAAACCTGTTTGAAGGGAGAGCTTTCTTAAGGATTTGGGAGGACTTCTTTGCTTTCGAGTTCTGATATCCTCGACAACTTCCTCGTTTAAAGTAGGTCTACCAGTTGATTTTTGTTTGCTTACGCTCCCTGTGTTTAAATAACGTTCAACTACTCGCATGCAATGTTGCAGAAAGACAGCAAAAGTGACCAAAGTCTCCGGAAACAACTCCTGAAATTGCTGGTATGTCACTTCGAGAGAGTACTGCCAACCAGTAATTCCGCTTCAAAAGTACGCCATCCTAATGAAAATTTCGTGTTGTAACGTGAAAACCATTTTAAATAAATAAATTTAAAAAGAATACCAGAAATTTGAATTTGAAATAGCAAATTCAAATTACCAGTTGTACCAGTTAAAAATGAAATTCAGCATTGCCAACTCAAACAGTCATTCTTGATCACGTTGTACTTTTAAGTAATTTTTTGACAAACGACAAATTCATTGTCCTATCGATTTCCATGGAAAGAATTGTTTCGCTCAACGAGTGTTTAGCATCACGAGCAAGACCGGAACAAATGATGCACGTCAAGCGACGTACATCTCGTTAAATTTTTTCCCATGTACCCAAAATTTATAAGTCGCTGGAGGAGCCGCCTGCGGATGAGTGTTGATATAATTCAGCGATAATTTTTCGCGAAAACGTTACACGTAACTTCACCTTTAACATCGGATTTTTACTAGGAAATTGCGGGGGATCGAAAATTATAACATGGCGAGGTGTTGCTGCGATATTGCGGGGCGTATATTGCATAGGGTGAAGTTTGATTTAACGGTGCCGACGACTCCGTAACGACGCTGTGAACGTTACGTAAAAATTTAATACGAACTATTCGATAAGTACTCGTCAGCGAAATTGAAACTTGAAAAGCGAGTTGTGCAATTTTCCTTAACTTCGCGGTTTGTTTAGGCGATAAGTAAATATTTTGTTATTAAATATTATACGTGGGCCGATCAAATATGAGGAAGGTGCTATTACTATTATTTTCAGAACTAATTTTTTAGAGTACTGCATTACTTAATTCTTAAGTACAAATTTATTGCGCTTTTAGGCTAACTCATGTTGGTTGTAGGAGTGTACGTCCTTTTGCACCGTTCTGCTTCGATTTATAATTGCCGCCAGCTAATATCTGGATTTGGGTCGGTTAGTCTTTTCCATAGTCCATAGAACATTATACTCTTTCAACACTTATACCGTATTAATGACCCTTACCTTTCAAGTGGTTTAGGATTAGGACCTTCCTTATAAGTAAAGGTTTGACGCGTGTCCAGATTGTGCCTATGAAAACCAACCGACTTAGGATGTTTAAGACTTAACAAGATCCTGGGAATACTTCTTAAATGTTACGAAAAATACATTATTAAACTTCATAGGAGTTTCTATAAAAGGTTCACAACAAACTGGAATACCTGTGGTAGTAGGTACATTAGAAAGTTTGGATTACATACATTATCGGGTCCCGTTGATAATTAACCGGTACTCAATTAGCCATAGTAAAAATTGTAATTTTTGTCTTTAGCCGTTGGTAAAACGTTAAGTAACATTTTATTGGTATCAATAATAGTTATATCGAGAGCATACCTATTCTAAAATGTTTGTTTCGTATATTCATTACTTTTCCTATTTTCATATATATTCATTTAAATAACATTTTTGACACTCCGAGACAGAATTTTTCTCAAATTATAAATAATTTGATTTTGTGGATGGAATCAGTAGTATTATGTCATCTGTAAAACTCATGTTCTTTTCTTTGACTTTGTTCTGCTTTTGATAATGTAGACATTGGATGTAACTAACGAAGTGTAATTATATGCAGTATCTCTTCTTAAGATTTCTCTAATTACCATTCTATATGAGAATATAATATATCTATGTAATATTCTGTATATGTCTTCTGCATAAGGGCCAGTAAGATTTAAATAATGATGACCTGCAATAACATACCAGGCAGTGATACTGAATGCATGAAATTCCTTCTATCATCGACTGACTTCTTGTCAATAAATAAATGGTGCTCAATTTGAACATCCCTCTTACATGAAAGAACCTCTCTTAACTTGAAGTGTGGCTTCATTATAATAAGAGTAATCCATGATGTACAAATAGAATATGCAATGGATTTCTTTCGATAAGAGCTTAGCATACTTTTAAAATTCAAGAAGAGAAGTAGGGGTTAATTGCACCCTTAGGGGGGAAATGAACTGCGGGCATGGCCATTGAAATCTAGCCTTTAGAACACTGAAATCTACTACCTTAAAGATTTTTTGTAGAAATGTTGGCCACTTTCACATTGCAGAATTTATTTCACCTAAATACAGTTCCACACTGAATGAGGCATAAGGTTTTCCAGGTTTGTAGACTCACAAACCTAAAAGCCTTAGTATTAATGAAAGAATTTCTATATTTCATTATTGTATTGAACTTAGTGTTTGCAACAATATGGACACATCTTTAAAATTCATGTTTTGGATAAATTTTTAACAATTTTATTCATTATGATGAATAGTGGGTGGAGTAAAGGAAGACTATTTTTTTAGTTGTAATGTACCTTTTGAACTCAAAGTTCACCTTTTGTCTTTGCCAAATGATTTATTTCCTCGATAAAAATTGTGCATTAATTAAAGTTTTGATATCAACTGACCATACGCACTTCAGCGTAGCTTACATCGTTTATACTTCTAGAAACATACCTGTACAATTTTGATGATTCCTTTTGATCTAGTCTTTTAAGTTCGTGAAAACTGGTATAAAAATGTAATTTTGGAGTTTTAAACTTCTGAAATTTTTAGATATTAAATTTTATATAAATGTATCTATCTAAAGATAAGTTTGTACAAATTTTTTCACAAGTAAATTTTGTCATATAACATTTTTAAAATGCCATGTAAAAGTTTTAATGCATTTTCTAGGGAATTTAAGAAAAGAGTACTCTCACGAAATTCAGTTAATAGGTACCTAATTTCATTTCCTATCAAATTTAACAAAAATTATACTTTCATGAAATTTAGTTAATATAAAATTCCACGTAGCAATACCAATACCAACACAGTTGCCTGTTTCGAGGTGATATACATCTTATAAATCTATGTGCCGGCTACCTGCCGGTTCACAAATCATTGTAACGTTACGCCAGACCCATGCGTGCGTGTTAGAGTGAGAGCGACAACAATAGACAGAGATCGACCTTGGCGGTTGCCTTGCGACGCATCTATCTCTTTTACAGGACAGCGTCCGAGTGAAAGCTCGATTTGGCGACCGGCGCGGTTCGCGAGCGCGATGGAAGGGGACGAAGGGGTACGCGCTACGTGCGTTCTGATTGCACTGTTTCCACTACGTCGTCAGCGACGACGGCGACAGCAGTGAGCACACTATTATTTATAAAGTTATCTGAATATTTACTGTGCATAACATTGCAAATCGTATTTTACCTAATTTGAAGTAACCTTTTTAAGTTTGTAGGCCAATTTGTTGACGGTGACAATTTGGCTGTGGAAATGTCGAACGACACTGTATTTTGTTTTGTTAATTTCAATGACACTTCTATACAAATTCTTCTAGTTTCGCTGAATTTACCGAGAGAGATTCACCCCGGATATTTGAAATTTAACCAATCTGCAATTAAGTAAATTCGCTTTGGCTGCATGTAAAAACGGTATCACCTGGCGATCTAACGTTAGAAAATCGTTAACGATCTACACAGAAGGGGCGTAAAATTAAAACCTTCCATCCCATCATCAATCTCTGATGCATTAACAATAACCACGTCCAAAACAAACTTCCTTTGCCCTCATCGACTCGGCCATCACACGGAGAATCAATTTTCTAATATAAACATTTACACGTAGGTATTAATCGGTTTTTCATAAAAACAACCATCGGATTATTATAATTATCGTCGATGTGTGTATAACGTGTAATTTACGCTTAAACCGGTTCCGATATCCGAAACATCATCGGCGTGAAACTGTCACATGATAATTATTGTTTAACATTTCCGATCGATAGGTTAAATACCGTCGCCGGTGACGGAAATCGATCGCAAAGAGAAAATGAAATGGAACGCCTTGAACTTAGTAGGTACGTATTAATTACGCGAACCGTTGATATCGCAATCGGAATAACAATAGGTCGATTACTGTGTAATTATTAAATAATGTGGAAATTTGCTGAGTTTGATTTAGCAATAAACGATTACTGAACAGTGAGTGTGTCGTTATTTATAAGAGCACTTACATTACTAACATGTTTGTTTTAAAAACAATTTAGCTTTTTAGAATAGCACATAATTTTTTATGAAACTTTAGAAGTTTAATTTTTATAAATTCATATTAAATCGATAATTTCATTTTCTGTTACAAGCTGACATGACTAAAAACAGAAAATATAAAATTGTTTGAAGTCCACAAACGGTAGATAAAAACTAATTTATACAAATTCTATATAGTCTAGTCATCAACGGTAAAATACTTACTTTGCAATTTTGGGAATCAACACCAAGTTTCATCAAAATTTGGGTTTACGCTCTACTTACCCTCTACTTCAAAATCTACCCTGTGCCGGACCGACCTTTTCATTTTTTGGGGGTGAAAACTAGCCCTTATTTATATAAAGATATCGTAGTCTAGCATGTAATTGGTGAAAATAATATTTAAATAAATTATTTGTAGATTTCTTGACATTTTTGAAGAAGATTTACCATTAACCAGAAATATTCAACCCCTGTAAATCATCCCCAGAGGGCAGTAGTTTTCAAGATATTTATTATAACTTGAAATGATTTTATAGTGCGTCATATTAAATTTAAATTATTTTACTGTAATTAAAATAATATATTATTTCCTGAAACGCTTCAACCCTTATACATTACCCCCTGGGGGTTATGAATATTAAAAAAATATTTTTAAAAACAGTTTATACAATTTGAAATGATTTAAAATAATTGCATTTATACCAAAATATGCAAATGTATATTACTGTACTAGTAAAATAAAATAATTATTTGCCTAACCGCTCGTTCAACCCCTATAAATCATCCCCTGAGAATACTAGTTATTGAAAAATAATTTCAACGATTTTTTACAATTAGAAATGATTTACAGGTGTTTTTGTATTAAATTGAAAATATTTCAGTAGTGAAATAACATGTCTTATTTTTTAAACACTTCAACCCCCATAAAAGCCAAAAAATATAAAAATTGTGGTTATATATTTTTTAATGTAACTTTGTTAGAATATGTGGAATCAACATATTTGTAATGCAAAGATAGTTTTTATATTGCAATCTTAATAACCACAACCCCGTGAAATGGTTTCAAATGCTTAAAGAGTCCTAATATTTTAAAGGTTACAGTAAAGTTCATATTTCTTTATAAAATATAATGTGTCATTTAGGAAAATAGGAATTAGTCAATTTAAATTACAGGAATTATGAGAGGAAATGATAAGAAATTATTTATTCTTGATTTAATTTTCAATTCTTGATGCTATATTTTACAAAAGAAAAGTTTATCAGCATTAAATCTCATTATCACTGTTATATCTCCGACGGTATTTCGCTTATTTTTTGAACTATAAACTTTTCAAAAATAGCATTTTATAGAGAATTTTATGCGCTTCAACGTTATGTTAGTAAAAAATTTTTCAACCCTTATTTTTGAAAAGGGTTGAGTTTAAAGGACTTGGATGATCTATATGTAGTTCACGAATGCAAATTTTGAACCGCCATATCACGTTTAATTTTTATGATACAAAAATTTAAAAAATTCGAAAATTTTCATTAAAGAATACCTACCATTTTCATTAAAAAAATTGTACATATCATGAACAGTTTTGGTTTATCTAAAAAATGCGTTTTTTTTTTTCAAAATTACAAAATTATTTTGATCAATACTTTTTTCTAAAATAAGCACTCTAAACAGGTCAAGTCACTTGAATCATATCAATAATACCCAATTAGGGTTGTTGAGGGTCTTATAGTTAAATTTTCAAAAAAAGAAGTGACGTTATTTTTAATAACTCGGAATTATAATAATAAGTGAATAACTCGGAAAGTATCAATTTTACAAAAAAACTTATAGAACTTTATAGAAAAATTGCTTGAATTGGTCAGTCTATCGATTTTGATATTTTGTTTCAAAAAATGTTTCATCCCCTAAAAGGGGTGGCTGGGGTAAATGCCCGCCCGGTGTATTTAGAACATTCATTGCGTTGAATGGCAAAAAATGTATCTACAGTTCCATAACACATCTCGTGAGACCTATGTCACATGACCTTGAGCGAAACCAGATGGACCTTTGCGGTACCAAGGGGAAAGAGGAAACTGATTCCAGTGGCGGGTAAAATAGTTTCTTGTAAATAAGAAATTGTGGCAACATTTATCGCCAAAAATAAATTAAGGTAAATTGGTAAATTTCCACACCACCTATGAGGTATTACCATGGCGCGTTGCCATTTTTAAAGGGATGATTCGCCTGCAGCCATACAACCCAAATAAAATAACTTTTCAACAAAATAACTTAAATAAATAAACAAGTCCTTAACAAAATAACAAATAAATAAATTCTCAACAAAATAAAATAAAAGATAAATTCTCTAGGTATAAAATAAATGAATTCTTTAAAAAATAAATAAACTCTATAAAGAAATAAATGCTGCGTCCCCATATGACAAAATAAAATAATGTAAACTGTGAAAAATGGACTCAACCTGATAAAATGTTTCTTAGCATGCTGTTCGTGCAGGTAGTCAGGTTTGGAGAAGTTTTTTCGGGAGACCCCGAACTTGACGTTTCATCAGAATCGCTATCATTACCAAGAGTAATAACAATCGGTTCTATTACTCTGTCTATTCGTGGGTCTAATCCCCAAAATTTTTCTTCTTCTTTGACAACGTGTTGAATACATTTTATCCATGCATTAGCTGTAACAGCACTCACCGCAGTTTCTAAAAGAATCGTTACACCACTACACCAGCTATTTTAAATGATACGTTTTTACGTGCGACTTCGCTTTTTATTTGGGCCCAAATTAGTTCAATAGGATTCAACTCGCAGTGATATGGTGGTAATCTTAAAACCGTAAACCCCTTTTCCCTAACGATTTCATCAACGACTAATTTTAAATAATTTTGTTTGTATTGACGAGCAATTCGAAGCAATTCCGGTTTGAGCAGCATGGTGTCGTCGCAAGCTATATTCTTAGAGTGTAACCAATCGAATAGGTCCGCTTTTCTCCACTGTGATGTTGGAAGTGGTTCTGCACGACGGCTGTGATAAGGCGCATTATCCATAACAATAACTGAACCAGGTTCCAAGCGTGAGAGAATGGATTTGAACCACGTTTCAAACACGTCCGAATTCATATCTCCATGATAATCACCGGTTTTTCGTGATTCGAAAACTTTTAACCCACCCTCCACAAAACCTGAGTCACTTCCGATATGTGTAATGATTAACCTGCGTCCCTTACCCGACGGTGATCTTAACCCGGTCGAAAGCCCTTCCAGAAAAGCTGTTCGATGATCTGTAACGGACAAATCTTGCCACACTTTGGAAACCGTATGCCCCGCGTTTATCCATGTCTCATCCAAATAGTAGATCATTTTCTTGCCGCGAAATTTTCGAATTTGTCTCAAATAATCTCTACGCCAAAAAACAACATTTTCTTTCTCTACCACCGCACTGTTACGTTTTCTCTTGCAGTATTTAAAGTTCATTTCACGCATAGTACGAATTAAAACTCGTCGTGATATCTTAGGCAAAGTATCGTCATTTTGTATATCGAGATGAATTTTCTTTAACGTCGGAATTTCGTTTCGAAAGAAGAAAGAATGGATTTTTCGACGAATAGCACATGATAGTCATCTAAAATGATTTTTCGCGGATCCGTTTTTACCACTTTTCTATTTCCGGCCGTTATTTCCCCACGCGAAGGGTGTCCTCCTAAAATCCTAAAAATGGTGGCTTTCGATACTTTTGTAAAATCCGCACACATCTCTGTCGCGTCGTGAACCGTTAAAGCGGGAAAACGCGCGCGAATCCCTTCATACACGTTCTTCACCATTTGCCGCTCACCCCGAGTTAAGTAATGTGACTTTACCTTTTTGTTGAGAGTGCTGCTACAGCTAGGTTCACATTCATTCATTTTGTTCCGTGGTACCTGGTATTCACTATTCACTGATATTAATACACTAATATTTTCGCGAGATAACCGCGCCACTCCACCAATGGTTTTCGGCGCACACTTCACAGGTGCAGCGACGATGCCATTTTTTCTCGGTATTTACTGGTTCGGTGCGGGAGGAAAAGAATAAGACGGTAATACTTGGCAACGCCAAGTAAACGCGCGAGGGTTTTCTGGGATGTTGCCGTTCGTACAAAAAGGACCTATCATAGTTACGCGTACATATGATTTTAAAAGATTTTACGTGTTGCATTGAAAATTAGAAACAAAAATTAAATCTACTATTGCAATACCTAAATGTATTAACTTGTTATTCCGCAACACTTATGTTTTTGTGGCGTTTTGTCATTGCACTTATGTTCCAATATGAAATTTTGTGTGATATATATGGCAACGCGGTATTAATGACGTAGGTCTCACGAGACCTGTTACTGGAGAGTACAGCACTACTTATTTGAAGGTGGTCTTTGGTCAATTATCTTATATTCATAATTATAAATATAACTTTCAATTATAAATTATCTTTGTTCAATTTGTTTAATTTATCGCTAACCAAAATTTCGAAAAAACGATTTTTTTAAACTTGCACTTTTGTGCTACAAACAATTTTTGTTTCTAGTTAGTTGATTCATAGAATTTGCAGTACTGCTGATACCATTTTGCTCTATTTGAATAAGCGCTAATGGCCATCATATTTTTTTGCTTTTGATTCTAGCTATTTCAGTTCTGTCCCCTCAAAACAATCTCTTCAACAGTTTTCAAAATTTGTAAATCAAAACTTCTCGACAGGTGTAACACAAATGTACATAAAGTTGGCGGACCACCCTCCTCAGGCCAGCAAAACCAAATAGTGGAGATTTTGTGTCTTTTTTGTAGCGAGAAAACGAATTTTGTAGCTTTTGAATAGCCGGAGCTACAAAAGGTGGGCTAACTTAATATTAAGTTAGCGGCCACTGCTACAACTCATACACGGAATGTAATAGGATGCTCTGGTTTGCGCAGGAATTTGTGTCTTTAGAAGTACTTGAAAGTCACTGGGCCAAAAAAATTTTTGGCCACAATTGGCCAAAAATGACAAGATGTTCAATCACTCGCGGTTCAATTTCATGATTATGATTTCATGATATAGAAAAAGCGTGCAAAAATTGCCAGAAATGGCCAAAAATTCGAATATACTTATTTCAGCCAAAACATGTGAAATCCTGTATATACGTCGACAGGTCGAACATGTGGTACACAGAGAGCTCAGAATAGCATCAGGGGGTCAATAAAAATACCCAGAAATGACCAAGTATTCTAAAAAGGCTTATTTCGGCCAAAACGTACTAAATCCTGTATATACCTGATTTGTTCGAAAATGTGGGTCCTAGAATTTTCAGACACACTGTCTAAGGATCCAAGGGATCCTTCTAGCCACTGGAATTCACCTGAGACTGCGGGCCTGGGGAGCTACAAATTCTAAAATGACTTATTTCGGCCAAAACGTGATCCTCCGACAATCTGTCTAAAAATTCCGGGACCCACATTTTCGAACTGTCTAAGTATATACAGGATTTAGCACGTTTTGGCCGAAATAAGTCATTTTAGAATTTGTAGCTCCACAGGCCCGCAGTTTCAGGTGAATTCCGGTGGCTAGAACGATCCATTGGATCCTTAGATAGTGTGTCTGATAATTCCGGGGCCCACGTTTTCGAACTGTCTAAGTATATACAGGATTTAGCACGTTTTGGCCGAAATAAGTCATTTTAGAATTTGTAGCTCCACAGGCCCGCAGTTTCAGGTGAATTACAGTGGCTAGAAGGATCCATTGGATCCTTAGACAGTGCGTCTGAAAATTCCGGGGCCCACGTTTTCGAACTGTCTAAGTATATACAGGATTTAGCACGTTTTGGCCGAAATAAGTCATTTTAGAATTTGTAGCTCCACAGGCCCACAGTTTCAGGTGAATTACAGTGGCTAGAAGAATCCATTAGATCCTTCGACAGTGTGTCTGAAAATTCCGGGACCCACATTTTCGAACTGTTGAAGTATATACAGCATTTAGCACGTTTTATCCGAAATAAGTCCTTTTAGAATTTGTAGCTCCACAGGCCCGCTGTGCAAAGTGACTTTTAGTGTCTGACAGAGTCTCCTAAATCCTCCACATTGTTGCTGGAATTCCCATGGCCCGCATTTTCGAACAATTCAGGTATATACAGGATTTAGCACGTTTTGGCCGAAATAAGTCATTTTAGAATTTTTGGCCATTTCTGAGTATTTTTTATTGACCCCCTGCTAGCTTTTCTGAGCTCTCTGTGTACCACATGTTCGCCCTGTCGACGTATATACAGGATTTTCCATGTTTTGGGTGAAATAAGAAATTCTTGAGTTTTTGGCCATTTCTGGCAATTTTTGCCCGCTTTTTCGGCCAATTAACAGAAGGTTTTCAATGCCAAATGATTTTTAAGATCGCTACTATATCATGAAATTGAACCGCGAGTGATGATTGAACATCTTGTCATTTTTGGCCAAAATTGGCCAAATGTGGCCAAAAATTTTTTTGGCCCAGTGACTTTCAAGTACTTCTAAAGACACAAATTCCTGCGCAAACCAGAGCATCCTATTACATTCCGTGTATGAGTTATAGCGGTGGCCGCTAACTTAATATTAAGTTAGCCCACCTTTTGTAGCTCCGGCTATTCAAAAGCTACAAAATTCGTTTTCTCGCTACAAAAAAGTCACAAAATCTCCACTGTTTTGTTTTGCCGGCCTGAGGAGGGTGGTCCGCCAACTTTATATACATGTAACACAAGCGAAGCGAAACACACTGTATATACTTGCATATACATTAAGTATACGCCGGCTAACTTAATTACCGTTATCTATTCAAATTAGAAGTGTAATAAAATTTTTTATTTCTTCCACTATTACGTTCCGACGTATTTATAGTGACTATTAAAAATATATGTATCGTTAATCATCTGTAATTTCCTCATTGTTGGGAAGGTCGTCTAAATTTCGTCCTCGTAATCGTTTTATAAGTTCCAAATTTAACTTCTATAAAAATGATGCGCGATACGCAATAGTTGTTGGGATTATTGTTTAAACAGTGAGTGTTATCAGCGATAAGGCGGATATAGATATGGAAGTAATCAAGTCTGACATCGCGCGTAATTGGTTTATTTTGAATTAGGAGAGAGAAAGTTACATTGCTGTTTGTTCCAGTTTGAGCTAATCTGTGTATGAGTATTAACCCATTTATCATCCATCATACGGAGTGATGAACGTATTTTTGGATATTTCTGAATTATTTTGAAGGGTAGTTCGTATGGAAAGAAATGTTTTTGTATTTTCATGGAATCCTTAAACTTTTCGCTCCTGTTTTTTTTTGGGAATTTATAAGCTTTCTTTGGTAATTTGTGACCTTCTGCCATTTTATGTATTTTTCGTTAAATATTTTTGTTATGTTAACGTTCTTTATTCATTTTTCTGGCTATTCCACTTCACTATTTTCGGTGTAGATTTGAGCCTGATTTTTCTGTAATTTTATTAATTTCGGGATTGCTTTGAATGCTTATTTCGAATAAACACTATTTCTTCAATTTATATAAAAGTTGCATGCACTGTTCTGTTCTTTAATTATTTTTAACTCTTCTATGTTGCTTATTGCATTTAATGTATTATTAATCACTTTAGTTACTGCAGCCGGAAGCCCCAAAATTTAACCAAGGTATCTACTATGCTTAAAGGCGTATAAAGCAAATATAAGATGTGGTAATTTTTACTGGAATAAATTATACAACGCGGATCTACAATATATTTTTATAATTTCCATAATCAGATGGGTTTCACTTTTTCAATTTTTCATAGGTTACATCCAAGGGTCGTGCTTGGAGCATTTTCCCGCCACGTAATACCCGGTTTTCCCGAAGTTGCTTACGACCCAATAATTAATTTTACAAATAACCATATTCTCTCACTTCATCCCTTCCCGTAAGGGTGCAATTACGCCTAACTTCTATTTAAATGTAAAAGGAGGTAAAGTTACTCATTGTTTAATCGCCGATTACCAAAGGAATACATTGCATATCTTATTTTTTTATTACTGTTATAGATTATTTATAAAACAATAAAAACACATTTTAAGCATTTTACGCCTTACACGTTCTATGTTACTTTTGTTATTCATTATATTATGTTTTTAGCTTTATACATTTCTAAACGTAAAAGATGTTCTAATTGGACACCATTCCTTATATGACTGATACGTACGTAGGTCATCAACGTTGGCCACTTTCGTAACGTAAATCTTGCTCTTCAGATCTTCCCATATAAGATGTAGGTCAGTGGATATAGACATGACATTTGCAATTTGCAATTATTAATCTGCAACCATTCAAACAAAATCAAAAAGTGTGTTTCAGAAAGAATTATTGTTTCATCCTAATTTCTTAATGAAAGTTCAGAAAGTTCTGCAATTTAAAAATTCAAGTGAAGTAGTGTGTTTTTAAAAGTGCTTCAGATTACTAATGCTTTAATTGACCACGGTATGTTTGATTTATTTCTAAACTCTAAACATAGAGGGTTAAAGTTGGTTACATCAACGTCTCAGTGTAGCTACCTGTCTTATACCCAGATACTGGCCTCCATGCCGGGACACCTCCATGTCCTGGGTACTTAACATTGCAGTAATAAAATATTACAACGAAGATCTAAATACTTTTATTAAAGAAGTTGTATAATGTTATAGGTAGATAAGTAATACAAAATACAAAAAAGTAATTTTTAATATATAACAAAGTCACGTAGTCTCTCTCTCACGTAGTACGATACCTATGTAAGAATTTTGACGTTTAATTTTTCCAGACATTATTGTTTCGTCTAGTATCATTTTAACATCCGCGGCTGAAATATATTTGATCTCTGGGTTATCTGGAAATGTAAATTGTCCCTGTAGTTTCAGACTTTTTCTCAGGAAGCTAACTAGAAGTTCATCATCTGCATTCTCTTCTTCTAATACCTTTGCTACGTAGTAAAGCGTATTTTTTACTTTAAGCTCAACAAGAATAAAATCATTTATCCTTGGTGAATTTTTTAATTGTCCAAAAGTAGGAGGCGCGGATGCAGAAATTTCCTTGTCAGAAATTTCATCAGAGTTTGAGTTATCAACTGGAATATTATTTCCCGAATCTGAACTCTCCTCTACTATTGTTCTTTTATCTTTTTCTGGTTAACCACTTTAAATCGTTCAGCAGATTTTCTAGTTTCCTAGTTGATTTTCTTGGTTGGGCTTTAGGATAACCGCCTATTTCCTCAGGAGACTTGAAGGGGACGACGATAGTTTTTGCAGTTTCTACTATCAACGAATCATTTGGATCTGATTGAAGTGCTGCCTCAGAACCTCGAGAAGTATTTCCCTGATCCTCCACAGTACTAGTCCCAGGAGTATCTGGCAGATATCTTTATCAGTAGATCCCCGATCCCCATCAAATTGATGAAATATACCTGCTATTAATGTATCAAGCAAATAATCTTATGTTTTGGAACAACTGTAAAGTGGCCAACATTAAGACATGTCTCAGTGTTGGGCGTCTCACTGTTGGCCCAAGGTACTTTTACATGATAATATCAATTTTTTCCTAACCTCCAGATTAAACTAATTGACAAAATACATAATTACATAGTGAAATACTTACAGAATGTTACTATAAAATTTTGTTTCCTGATGGTCGTTTAGTTTCACGTTGAGAACAAATGCACGGAAAGATTGTAGACAACGAACTGGATGCTCAAAAGACACTTTTCTTCACCCACACGAGACACTTTAATTTAGGTGAATAATGTTTAGTCAAAGTCAAAAACCTATAATAAATAGATTTTAGCAGTATCTCACTGTTGGACGTGTCTCACTGTAGGGCGGCTTCCTATATATATATATATATATATATATATATATATATATCTATTGCGGTTCCGGAGTATGGATGATGTGGCTTAAGTCTTAAGTCAGATTATCCCCTTTTTCTCGGTAAGGGGTGGAGCAATAAAATCATACTCTGCTTGAAAGTTGAGAAATTAAATAGTACTAAAGAGCTAACCCTGTATTTCACGGACATACATTTTTTTAACATTTTTCTGATATTTTGGGGGTGAGTTTAATGCCAAGGGTTGAAGGGGTAGTTCTGGGATTGCGCTCTAGTCCCCATCGTCAGCAATAGATTAGCAATAAAATATGCCGCTAGATTTATGTATATATCTCCTACGGTTCCGGAGATACAGGTGTGGATGATCTGTCTTAAGTCAGATTACCCCCTTTCTCTCGTTAAGGGGTGGAGCAATAAAATCACACCTTGCTTGAAAGTTGAAAAATTAAATAGTGCTAAAGAGTTTAGGCTGTATTTAACGGACATACATATTTGTTTTACCATTTTGCTGATATTTTGGGCGTGAGTTTAATGCCAAGGGTTGAAGGGGTAGTTCTGGGATTGCGCTACTAATCCCTATCGTCAGCAATAAATTAGCAATAAAATATGCTGCTAGGTTTATGTATATATGTCCTACGGTTCCGGAGATACAGGTGTGGATGATGTGTCTTAAGTCAGATTATCCCCTTTCTCTCGTTAAGGGGTGGAGCAATAAAATCGTACTTTGCTTGAAAGTTGAGAAGTTAAATAGTGCTAAAGAACTTAGGCTGTATTTAACGGACATACATATTTATTTTACCATTTTTCTGATATTTTGGTGGTGAGTTTAATGCCAAGGGTTGAAGGGGTAGTTCTGAGATTGCGCTACTAATCCCCATCGTCAGCAATAAATTAGCAATAAAATATGCCGCTAGGTTTATGTATATATCTCTTGTAGTTCCGGAGATACAGGTGTGGATGATGTGTCTTAAGTCAGATTACCCCCTTTCTCTCGTTAAGGGGTGGAGCAATAAAATCACACCTTGCTTGAAAGTTGGGAAATTAAATAGTGCTAAAGAGCTTAGGTTGTATTTAAGGGACATACATATTTGTTTTGCCATGTTTCTGATATTTTGGGCGTTAGTTTAATGCTAAGGGTTGAAGGAGTAGTTCTTGGATTGCGCTACTAATAGTCCCTATCGTCAGCAATAAATTAGAAATAAAATATGCCTCTTGGTTTATGTATATAATATCTCCTACGGTTCCGGAGATACAGGTGTGGATGATGTGTCTTAAGTCAGATTACCCGCTTTTTCTCGGTAAGGGGTGGAGCAATAAAATAATACATTTGCTTGAAAGTTAAGAAATTAAATAGTAATAAAGAGCCCAAGCTGTATTTAACGGACATACATTTTTTTACGATTTTTCTGATATTTCGGGGGTGAGTTTAATGCTAAGGCTTTTAGGGGTTGTTGTGGGATTGCGCTACTAGTCCCAATCGTCAACAATAAATTAGCAACAAGATGAGTCGCTTTTTATACCTATATATTTCTTGTGGTTCCGGAGATACAGGTTTGGATGATGTGGCCTAAGCCTTAAGTCACATTATCCCCATTTTATGACTAAGGGGTGGAGCAATAAAATCGTGGTTTGCTTAATAAATTAGCAATAAAATATGAGCCTATAGTAAATACTGACTTATGAAGGTGATGATGCGGCCTAATAGACACCAAATCCCAAATCGACTGTATTACATTAGAGCGAATCCGCCAAACGTTCGAAAACATTAGGTACACAAAAGTGCGTCGAACTCCTCTCGTTGTGACCTTAACACGGTCACCTAACCTTGCCTGCTGAGCCCTTAAAAGAGATAACCCAGCAGGCCCGAACCATACGATACCCATATACACACACACACGCATATACCATTCGATGATGCTCACTTTGTTCCTTCTCTCTTTCGCTTGTTCTCCATCAATTCTCCCCCTCTCTCCGGTCGTCTGCCGTGCCGCGTCCCGCTCGCCAGTTTCTCAGTTCGCTCTCAGTCGTCGTTAGGTGTCAGTCAGTTGGTGTCGTTCGCGATGAGGGTTCGTTGAAGCTCGTCGCGTCTTCGGCCCCGATAGTTTTTTCGCTGCGTCCCTTTGCTGTCCGCGCGTCTTCAGGATAAACCCCTAAGGGTGTCTTCAGGATAAACCCTTAAAGGTGTCTTCAGGATAAGCCCTTAAGGATAACCCTCGGCCAGCGCCATGGTCCTATTGGCTAAGCACGGTACGTAAACTATGAATAAATCAATCAGCCTTCGTCCACGGTTTTGTAACTTACACGCTTGGGGATTGTTAACAAAAAACTTGTAAATCGGTTTATAGTCGCTATTATGTTATATAACGATTATGCGTGCGTATCTTTGTTATGGTGTGTCTGTCTCTCGTTTTGTAATTACGGAAGGATTCGAATGTCAATACGAGGAACGGCGAATTTTATAATTAAGTTTTTATGCGGCGATCGATCAATTTAATCCCTCGCGGGATAAGTTTCGAGTCACGGTTCGTTCCGTGTAACCTTATAGCGCGTAAACGGCGATCTTGTAATGAATTTCTTGCTGCGAGAACTTTCGGATTGCGTCCATAAGTGTCCTTGTTCCTACTAGTAAACTGTCCTTTGATGGGAAGCAGACGTGCGAATCTTTGGGGAAAGAAAGCCGGGATTACGCTTTGGCGACAAAAATGGCGGTTTCCAGAATTGCTTGATGAAACAATGCAATTTGAGCAATATGAAGAATTTCCAATAAGTTTTTACCAATAGATCGAAATCGAATGTAGAAAAGCAGCTCGCTGAAAGTTCAAAAATAGGGTTCGTTCCATCAAAAAACATGCACTGGATACGTTCAATCAATCAGGAGTTGTTTACATTGTCGTCACTCAAATGGTAATTTTGTACCTACCAGTTTTGTTATAAACTGCCGGTAGCTTGATATAACGTAACTGTTTTGCTTGTGGAACAAAATTAGCTTCAGGCTGCTTGAAACTAGTAAAATATTCAAGCATGAATCAAAATTTTTTAATACATATCAAATATGATTTATCATATACCATAGCTCATAAACGTGTAAAACTAGAGTGTTACAAATTGCAGCAAGAAATCTAGAACGATCACCCTTATCAACACCTCCTTGGACAACCTTGCAAAGATTTTTTGGAGTGGCATATGATTAAATTATTTATTTGAGAATTTTTAAGAAGAAAACTAGGATGTTACAAATTGCAATATAGGTAACATCTAGAGGGATCAACGTTATTTCCACCCCTGTTAGCACCCTTCTGACAGCCGTGCAATTATTTTTTCGGATGGCATATAATGAAATTATTTATTTGAGAATTTTTAAATGGAAAATTGGTATTACAAATTTTAAGGAAAAATCTAGATTGTTCACATTTCACCCCCATTTCCACCACGCGTGGAGATAGCGAAGAACATTTCTTGCACAGCAATAATTGATTAGTATCTTCCCAATCAACTGATGCCGTTAAATATGGTTTTTGCTCAGTTTTTACTTGATAAACTGAAGTTTAAATGAGATGTGTTTCGAGCTTTTGAATATGTGGATATGACTGACTTCACACTCATAAATGGCTATATTTTTAACTTTGACCGTTCCCAGATTTGCTTGATACAACAATAAAATTGGAGCAATATACTCACACTAATCACCAATAACGTTTCCAATAAATGGAAATCAGTTGTAGACTAGCAACTCGTTGAAAAACGAAAAATAGGTATGTTCCATTAAAAAATGGCGATATACTATAACATCCTATGAGACTCATATTGCCGGACCACATATTCATGGCAAATGACAACATTGTTAAAGTGCCTTTTAGGGCCATTTTAGGAAAAAATGTTTCAAATAAAACTTGTAGCCATTAGTTAGGTCAGTTGAAATCTAAAATTTGGTAAGAATCAGTAAAGCCGTTTTGTAGAAAATTTAGAAAAACTGAACATTCTAAAGAGTAAAGGGCTCTTCGCAAAAGATGAGCCAAGGTAACGATAACAGCAATCAACAAGAATTAAAAAGTAAAGTAAATATACAGAGTGTAAAAAAAACGTTGGACCTATTTTTGAGATAATTATAAAAATGCCTAAAAATGACAAGAGTAGGTACAGTGCCCTTTGCCCTTACCCAATTCTGATGATATTTATGTGGTCGCGAGTTTTCAGGGGATGCAGCCTAAGTACAAAATTTAAACTTTCCACTATTTATAGTTTCTGAGAGAACGTTGACAACATAGATACACCATACACACACACAAACATGTTTCTCGAACTCAAGGTACCTCAAAATGTCCAGAAATGCCAATATCTTAAATTTCAAAAATCAGCGCGATTACAATAGGTAGGTACTTTCTTTTATTATGTGGGTAACCCATATGAGAAAGTAAAAACATTAACTGGATATTTAATTTCAATCAATTAAGGGTTGTTTGTATTGTCACCTATTCAACCATTTTTGTTGAAAATACCATCAGTTCGCTTGATGTAACTTATGTCGTTTTGCTTTTTAAGCAAATTCAGCTTCAGTTTGCTTCAAATTAGAAGAAGATTCGAGCATCAATTACCAGTGGCGGCTGATATAATTTACAAAATGTTTAATAATTATCAAATAGAATTAATCATATACCTACCTACTGTAGATGTGTCAACCTGAGATATTTAATTGAAAATACTTGTTGCCCATTATTCTTACAAAAAAAATTACAAACAATAAGTTCAATACCAAATAGGGGAGAATTTTATATTTGGAATTGAGAACCATGTAAATTATATCCCTAAATTGTGGAAGGTAGTCTATTGGGGTATTGTAGCAAAATAACTTTGTTTGAGCAAATCATCTTATATCCGCTACACTCTATTGTGAACATTTTAAATATTTCAATACAGAATTGCCTAATTAAGATTAGCTACTTTACATATCAAGATTCTGACCAGACCGATATTTTATCATTCATTAATTGCTAATTTTTACTAACAAAGAAATTTACTGCTGCATTGGTACTCTAGCTTAAGCCTAAAGCTACCGAAAGCGCATCAGTAGCTTCGGAACATATGAAGCTGTGATAACCTTTTGTACATATTGTAACGTTTATTTCTAATTTATTTACACTGTCCTAATTTTACACTGCACACTACTTAATTTATCTCAGCTATCTCCTAACTAATTAATTTATATAACACACTTAACTTTTTGATTCATTTGTACAATTCGCTTGTCCGTTTTTCGCACTATTTATTCACTCGCGGCTTCACGTCTAATCTAATCTCTCCGACCGCAAGCCCGTCATTATATAGCCCTCCATTACGTCTCGGGATCCTTCTTGAAAGAACTCGATCCTTCTTTTCGCTAATTATGCTTTTCTAGAAACGCCCAGAAGGTAATAAATCATTCTTCCTTTATTAAGATGTTGCCGGACGTTCGGGACGTTTTTTTTATTGCTCAATTAAGCGTAGCGGCGTTCCTTTGGGGTAAGCCGCCGCCCGATAAGAGTAAATACGTTTCGCGCTGCTGTTTACATTTCGCGTTACAATATTTTATTACTTAATAATTGCTGTCGAATGGTACATATATAATAGTATAGTAGTAGTAGTAGTATATATTATATATTACTATACTAGTAATATATACTAGTAGTATATATTATTGTTATTATTATTAATATTATCACACCACCCAATTATGTGAAGTGGTGAACTCGGGACGTGGCGAGAAATAATATGGTCTCGTCTCGGTCTAGAAAAATCGCCAAAATTTTAAAAGTCTTGATATAAGTCTCGTCTCGTCTGAGTCTCAAAATATCTCGAAATCAATGAATGTGTTCTTTTTTGACGACACTCACTGATTTTATTGGAATGCCTGTACATATGCGTTAAAGTTGAGCATACAGAAATTAGTCCTATCGGTTTCATATTTTGAGGTGGAGTTGTTAACTTTTTCAATATACTGAATTAAAGAAATTAGATTATGGAGAATAGGTACAAAATTAAAAATTAATTTCATTAATTATTATGCTTGTTAGGATATTTATTTTAATTATGGTACATATATAATGGTATAGTAGTAGTAGTAGTATATATTATATATTACTATACTAGTAATATATACTAGTAGTATATATTATTGTTATTATTATTAATATTATCACACCACCCAATTATGTGAAGTGGTGAACTCGAGACGTGGCGAGAAATAATATGGTCTCGTCTCGGTCTCGAAAAATCGCCAAAATTTTGAAAGTCTCGATATCTATAAGTCTCGTCTCGTCTGAGTCTCAAAATATCTCGAAATCAATGAATGTGTTCTTTTTTGACGACACTCACTGATTTTATTGGAATGCCTGTACATGTGTGTTTAAGGTGAGCATACAGAAATTAGTCCTATCGGTTTCATATTTTGAGGTGGAGTTGTTAACTTTTTCAATATATTGAATTAAAGAAATTAGATTATGGAGAATAGGTACAAAATTAAAAATTAATTTCATTAATAATTATGCTTGTTAGGATACCACGAACGACGCTTTTAAAGCTGTTAACATAATATACGACAGTGGACAATTGATCTTAACTTATATTTCGAAATGACATTAGGAGGAACTAATTATGCTCGTATTAGAGATCTGAAGAACTTATTTTTGGAATTATCTCTATCAAATTTCATCAGAAACGGCTGAACAAAGTTTGACGAAATTTTACATGTACACGCTTCTATTCGGCGTCGCAAGATTTCAAATTACAAACATTTGAAATGGAAAATATCTCTAAAATTCGTGGATGCCCACGTATTATTCACATCGGTTCAGTTTTATTTTATTCCATTGATCATTTCGCACTGGGAACTTGTCCCGGCATTACCCGCCGGATTATCGGATTATAACAAAACTTGTTATCAATCAATCGATCCATACCACTTTCCGAATAATCACTATCCTAATATTCATGATAATACTCACTTTCCTGTAATAAACCCTTTTAAACGAATTGATTACCTACCCTAAAACGTGCTATTATAATAAGTGTCGCAAATTTTACCATTTACAGTCCGTTAATGGTCCAACGTATGAGCTTTTATTAGCCTTTTACTTGTACTTTCGTCATTCACGGCTCTGGGGGTTTCACAAACAGGAGAACGCAGACGAGACTTTTCGAGACGAGACCGAAATAAGAAGTATCGTATCGAAATTTCAACACATCTCGTCTCGCGTTTACTACTAATTATGTCCCAAAATATAATTTCTCGAATTATATATACCAATAATATCCAATTTGTTAACGATACGCGATTTAAAAGAAGTTTAGAAATAAAAACCCTATATTTAAATAAAAAAGTTATATTGCCGCCTGCATGACACGTCAACTCGCTCGCTACGCTCGAACCGAATATGAATGCCGTCCCGCTGCTCCGCGGTCTCTCTCGTGGTTCCCTAAGAAGCTGACATCGGCCCTTTTCCGCCGAGGGCCTCTCTTCCCGATGTATACAGGGTGATGGTTGTATACATGATGGTGACTGATGATAACAAATTAATAGATTTACAATAACGCCTTTAGTTTTTCCGAAGCTATTCCTGTAGCTTGTGCTACAGCAGCTTCTTAAAGTTACGGCCATTGTTTTGAGGTAACGGCTGCAGCAGTGACTTTTTTGCATGATAAATTAGAATTCATATTTCCATGTGAATAAAATGAAAAAATGTATTTGGTCATACTGAAAAGATTGGGTGGTTCTTTCTATTTTGAATTGGGGTTTTCCACCGTTCGCCAGCAATAATTAATCTGCACTAAATATTTATATATGTAACAAAGATCAATGTAATATCAGCTAGCATTTGTTCTACTGAGGATACGGTAGCTTAGGATAACCTGAAGCGGCCATTGTTTTTCGTGGTAATAAATTTCCTTTTCGTGTCATGAATCAGCTATTACTTAGCAATAAAATATGAATTGTAATAAAAAGCAGATTGTTAACAGTAATTCCATGTTAGGCATACAATTATTTTGAGCAGCCAAATACTGGATGATTGCTCAAATTAGGACGATTTATACCCAATTTTATTTTGTGAAATCTAAAACAATTTACATGTAAATCGGAAAACAGTTTAGAAAGTTTTGCAATGTTGTTGCAAGCAGAACAATCTGTTCTAGTTTGCCTATTTGCTGGGCAACAAATCATTTTTGTCCTGAAGTCAATTAGTGAGTAAATCTCTAAACAAAACTTGCAATCAATTGGAAGCTCTTTTAGAGTAACCTAAAATATAGTTATAGTTTGGAGTCAGCAATCAAGTTGCTAAATTGCTCAAATGGTAATAATCCGTGCCTCTAATTACTGATAAAATTTAGGTACTATTGCTTTTTATTTCGTTAATTGATACTAATTGTCACTGATGGATTGAAACTAGTAAAACTTGTTTAATAATCAAATTTGCCCATCGACTCTTCCCTTCTCTCCTGCTTTGTTCGCCGTTAAATTTAATCAAAACACGAGCTCGTCCTCCTCTCGATTAACGAGTCGATCCAATCTTTCCGCCCGCCGTATTAAACCCCAAAACATATCCATTATGGGCCCCTGCTTTCTACCTGCCTCCTCCAAGGTTGCTCTTTTACGTAATTCCACGAGGAAAGGAACGCGCGCGCATTCATAATTTATGTCGCCATTATTAAAAAAAAAAGAGCGCGTCGACGACTATGACGGTACATCTGGCGGGAATACGAGAAATACGAGATGATTATGACGGAGGGTACGCACAGGAAACGAGGGGGTTACAGGAACAAAACGAGTATGGGAAGAGAGAAAGAAAGGAAGAGAGAGAAAGAGACAGCTTTTGTCGTCGGGAGACGATCCGAAGTTACAGGAGACTCAATTGGCGATTGATGTTCTTCTTTGTTGTTGTATCGAGTGATAACGGGAGCAGATGTGATTTTAATTTAATAAGTAAAATGAGCGACAAGTAAACACACTCGTGATAACTTTTGTCGTTTGACCTAAACATATGGTAGTCGGAGCAGCGTCATTACTATAATTACAGTTGATGTTACTCTTTATAGTAACTGTATCGATTTTTCGGCAAATTGCATATCGAATGAGAAATGCGTGTTATCAGGCGCATTCTGTTGGTACCATACAGATAATTTTGAGGAATGGCCCGCTTGGTCGAGTTCGAATAGCCAAGCCGATTAGAGAGTTACACGGATTAAACGATAAGAAGGGACCGACCGGCCACCGGTTCGTTTACATGTTTGTATGAAACTTTTAATAGAATAATTTACTGTAATAATGTACAAATATTTAATTATGATATACATGAAAATAGCTTCGTGTTTTCCCCTACATTTTGATATCAAACTCGAAGTATTTCAAAAGCAATAAATTATAGCATAAATTGTATAATCAACGAGGATATTCCAACTCATTATTAATCCAGGCGCTGGCTGGTGAAATGTATCGGTATTATACAAATAACTTAAAAATCGAATAAGATGCGTCGAATTATTACCAGTAGCAATATAATTTTTACCAAACTTAAACTGCAGGTGTTATTGGTTCACAACAATTTATTTTACCTAGAATATCAGAATATGCTAAGGACAGAAACTATAAACTTAATTCGCGTTAAGACCGAATAGTTGCGAATATACCGAACTATTAAGTAATCGGGTCAAAATGTTCCCGAAACTTTACCTGTATTATCAGTTTGCTTGAATTTGGTAAGAATTATATTGTTACTATAGTAAATCCACTGAGAAGAAAACATCCACGAAACGAGAAAAGGTAGTAAAGTTAGACAACGCCTAATACATGTCGTTTGCTATTGGTGGAAAAGTCATAAAACTTTTGGCGGGAATTGTTGGTGTACAGAGTCGGTTCAGTGAAATTAACAAGTTTAGTTGTCTGATCTATGGTTGTCTGTTAACAAGCGTTCAGGAAAGTCGTTGACGGTGGCAGTGGACTTTTAGTTGATGGTTTATTTTAACGTATCGCTATTGTTATTCAGGTTTTTGATATAAATTTGTATAAACATAGTTCTGTGATCTATTGCAATTATGGAAAGACACCTTCCCTGCTCGCCTCTCAAAAAGAGATCTGGAACATACTTAAGCTGCGGGGAGAAAACCATTATTTTAAATGTATATCGAAGATAAAGAAATGAATATCTTTAGTAAAATCTGAGTAAAAGATAAATTATAGTCAAGGCGATCATTCTTAATGCGACCCTGTACTTATTCGCTAGCTGATCGCGCGCTTTGAATTTCGACGTTTGTGTTTCATAGAAGTTTTCTTCTCGGTGGATTTACTATAAGGTACTAGTACCGGAAAAAGTACCTAAAATTATAATTTTTTTGCTTACTTTATTATGAAACATTATTATTTACGCATATTGACAAACTTTTCAGGAGTAAAAAAATAGTTTATTTGTATTTAGATCATTTTATAGGGGGCGCTAATGTTTGCCTCCTTCAAAATTACGTTGACCCATGGCACAGAGTTAATCTTGAAAATGGCCTCTCTGTAACAAAAAATAATGTTAAAAAGGAAGGTTGATTACATCGTAATTCACCACCTTTTTCTATAAAAACATCAATACAAAAAGAAAATGGCGGCTATATGAAAAAAAATTTTCGTTTTTTTTGTACTTTATTAATTAGCCAATTTTTTGTTATTGTCATTTTCTGGTGTAATAGTAATAGTAGGTAATATTATAGCCAGAACTATTCGTGATGCAGAATTAAATTTTTAAATGTTAATAATTGTATAATATACATTGCTATTACATATTGTACTTATTGCATAAAATATATATTAGTAATATCATAATATAATTTATATTAATAATATTTCTTGCTAAAATTGTTTAACATTAAATTCCTAAAGTGTTAAGCACAGTGTTGCCCAATAGACTGAGAGCTGGAGCCGGATTTTGCTCGTGATCGGGAATATGGAAAAACTATATGAAGGCATGTAGACATAGTCGAGTATGTGATTTTCCCGCAATGGCGGAAATGGGCGCTGGGGACAAGGGTAGCTATAAGGGGTGAAAGTCTGTGCTAAGTGGTAAGCAGATGTTTAAGATCGACGGACGAGGACTGAAACAACACGTTCGGATAGCCGAGTGGGCCAGGCACTCGTCCGTCTGATTCGCCACGGACGGCTTGCTGGATCGACTCCGGTCCCCGGGGCCGTCAAACTTCTTGGACTTTTTAACATTTTTTATGGATGACGCTCGTCATTTTCCGCCAATTGCACAGTAATGTGTAAAATGAAATGCCAAAGTAGCGGAAAGCTATGATAGGTCATTTTCATTTTATAGGCGGTAAATTGAAATTAGTGGGCGGCCGTCTGGGGTACGGTCCTGTACCACTGGGTTGGGTGGTGGTAGCTACCAAAAATACCTGGCGACGTGGGCAAACGCAAAGGCCTATTTCGTCTATTTAAAAAAATCGCCTAGGACATTTCCTCTACACTAAAGTATAGATATTGAGATGTGTTTTATATCTATAAAACAGCATACGGAATATTTTTTCGATTTTTTGCAAATAACTCGATGACGAGCTTCACCACTTAATTTCAATTTACCGCCTATAAAATGAAAATGACCTATCATAGCTTTCCCCTACTTTGGCATTTCATTTTACACATTACTGTGCAATTGGCGGAAGATGACGAGCGTCATCCATAAAAAATGTTAAAAAGTCCAAGAAGTTTGACGGCCCCGGGGACCGTACTCGATCCAGCAAGCCGTCCGTGGCGAATCAGACGGACGAGTGCCTAGCCCACTCAGCTATCCGAACGTGTTGTTTCAGTCCTCGTCCGTCGATCTTAAACATCTGCTTACCACTTAGCACAGACTTTCACCCCTTATAGCTACCCTTGTCCCCAGCGCCCATTTCCGCCATTGCGGGAAAATCACATACTCGTCTATGTCTACATGCCTCCATATAGTTTGTCCATATTCTCGATCACGAGCAAAATCCGGCTCCAGCTCTTAGACCACAAGAGACGAGACGAGACGAGACTTTGAAAAATCTCGTCTCGTCTCGCAATAAAAGTCTCGTCTCGTTTCATGTCTCTCGCGAGAGTCTCGCAAAAGTCTCGCAAAATCTCGCGATTTCGTACATATCTTGCATTTTGCCGTTTTATTACGTCCGGTTCCTCTTTCGAGACTTTGCGAGACTCTCGTGCGAGATTCGAGACGAGACTTTTTGAAAATCTCCTCTTGTCTCGCAAGGAAAATTTAAAGTATTGTCTCGAGTCTCGTCTCGAAAACGAGACGAGACGAGACTCTCGCAAACGAGAATATCGTGGGCATCTCTAGTTAAGCAGAATAGGTTCAAGGATTAGCAGTGATTTTGAGTCGAATTATAGCTTTTCGAAGTCAAAACAAGAAAGGTTCAAGAATTCTTATTAAAATCGTTCCGAAATATAATTTTCAAATGATGAGATAGAAAAAATTCGGTATATAATAATATGTAATAAAATTGTCTTAAAATTTTTAAAAAAGAACATTTACCAACCAAAAATCAGAACTAAAATCAATTTGAATTTCAAAGTTTTACAACTAAGTTAGACAAAATTAGATTCAACTATTTAGAATTAAACTTAGCTAGTTTTGAATATTGCAGAATAGGTAGGCAAAAATTTTAACAATCAACCAAGATTGTGATCGCTACCAGATTAGTGGCATAATCTGTAACTAGGTAATTTATTACCGTGAAATTCTTATGAGACAAGAAACGAAATTAGCATTAGTTCACAGTTTGTTCCTTTAAGACCTTGGAAGAACATTAATTCAAGAATTACACTAAAATCTATTCAAAATTCAATTTCCAAATGGCGAAGTAAAGGATTAGAAGTAAAATTGGAAGAATATGAGTTTAGGGAGAGCATCAGTGAAATCAAATCAGAAATAAAATTAGTCTAAAATTTAAACATTTAAACTAATGTAGAGTAGATTAAAGGATGTAGTACCAATCTTAGCTAAAGTTGAATTTTACAAAGTAAGAATTTACTAGAATGGCAGAGAATGATAAAAGAATCGGAAATAGTATCTACTTCTATAGAATTAAAAGTTACTAAAGTGAAGGGGAGGAATCCTTACATAATTCTTCTCTCTGAAGAATCAGGAAATATGTTGAAAACACTGTAATTGTTTGATTAGTTTCAATGCAAAGAATTTATTGAACATTGCTGATGAATCCCCTTACTTGGATGGTAAAACACCTTTTTGAATAAGTTCTCGATTAATTCTTTATTGAAAACCAAATTAAATTTTGTTTAGCAAATTTTATACGATTTAAGCGTTACTTTTCCCACACGCCAATTTTGACTACGTGCTAAAGCTCATCTACGCCGAAAACCTAACGTCTGTTTATCTACCGATAAATCCGTTATCGACGGTTGAAAGATCAATATTTTTTTTCCAATATTTCACTCTTTCCGCGTGCATAATACGGCCGATAACGTTACAAACGGGCGAGACATGTTGGCAACATTATTAGCAACACTTGAACGTCTATATGATTTTTAATTTACCGAATGACAGTGACAAATCACGTCGGAGATATATCAAGTTACTTTCGCGAAACTAAAAGCAAACAGGATGTTTACTCAGCAGTCGCTGGTTGGTGGCGTTATTGCAATTCAACCAAAACAAGAAATTTGCGTACCTATTGGCAATGACATCCGAGGAAATGGGAGCGTGACCGAGTGGCAATGTTAGGAACATTGCGATCGAATCCCAAATTTTAAGTCTGAAAGGTGTGCTTCCTTTACTAATTTTGAGTAAAATAGTTGACATTCCAGGGATATTACAACTAGATAAGTAGTTGAGATGAAATGGATACGTTGGTTGAACTGACTCATGGCACGACGTTTCTTGATAACCTTAAAATAATCACCAACAAATGAAAAATGAGTAATGATAATGTAATCACTTTGGTTACAGCAATGTTAAAAATGCAAGTACTTTTTTGCTCGAAACGACCTTGATGTGGAAATGACAAATCAAATAACTAAACAGTTTGAGTGTGAATAAATATTTGTTTTCGACAATTTGAATCTCAGGCATCTCATCAACCATTTCGACTATTTTTGTGTCGTTTTCTGAAAACAGGCATATATGAAACATCGACTTTTTGTATTGTATTTGTAACAATTATTTGTTTTGTTGTTGCTTTACTAGTTTACCTATTTACTTTTTTGCTCGAAACGACCTTGATGATGTGGAAATGATGAATCAAATAGTTTAACTATTTGTTTTCAACTTTTTGAATCCCAAGTATCTCATCAGCCATTTCGAATACCTTTTTCTCATTTTCTCTGTCGTATATGAAACGTCGTCTTCTTATCAATTTGTATCGCATTTGTAACACATATTTGTTTTATTGCTAAATTACTACTTGTATTTAATACGTTTTGTATGTAATTTAAAATTGTAATTTAATTTTATATATAATTTAGTAGATAATAGTAATTTATATTGTAACATTACTACAATATGTTATACATTTTAGTTTTGTCACGTTGGACAAGGATAATATTGCAAGTACTTACCTCAAATAATTATAAGGTCAAGAATTGATGTACAGGATTGTGCAAAAGTCCCGGAACCGTCTTACTTGTTGGTACTGTAAATCTTTTCCAATTTGTCAAGAATATAAGTTAAGAGACAACTAATATTTTGGTATTTTTACACCAGTAACGTCAACCCTTAACAATAGAGCCATTATAAAAATAGAAACCCTTAGGTCAGCACCATAAGAGGACCAACTGAGTATAAAGACAAATAACGGAAACTACACAAGCAGTAAATGGTCATTTAGTCAGTTAATCAACATATTGTAATTATCTAGTTTTTAACCGTGTAGTAAGTAACAGTAAATTTTGTTAAAAGCCTTATTCTGTTGTGGAATACGTAACTCACCTACAGTTTAACCAGAAGTTGACTCAATTTTTTTTAATGGAACTCCTTATATATTCTTATTTTTTCGAATACAGAATAAATAGCTACATTTGAAAATATCAACATAATAACATGTTCCATTGTTAATATTTCCATGAATTTAACTACATGTGCATACTTGACTGGATTCTAATAGATAATTCCACAAGCTACAATTAAGTAGTTTATGTTGTCTCATAACATAATTGAACTAATTCTTTATATAACTAACACTGTTTTTATCTAATTGAGATCCTAAATCATGTTTAAATTTTTATAGCTTAATTGGGTTAAGCTGAATCAGTGCCTATATTCAGGTATATTTGTAGCCAAACGCAGTTTCACAATGAAATGTTTGATGGAATGTGGATGAAACATAATTATCCCAGAAATTAAGATTAACGATGGTTTGTTACTTTTACTTTTAAGGGATTTATCGTAATATGAGAAATAGGGCTTTGTGTGCTGGTAAGGTCGATATCAGTTTAAATTTATATATACCTAGCTTGCTGAGTTAATTCAGTAACGGTATACAGGGTGTTTCAGAACAGATGCATCACCTCAAGGTTATTTCATAAGGGCGACTTTCTGCGCCCCCTACTAACGTTTCTGATGCACAGTGGCTCGACACGGGTTCTGCGCATATTCAATTTCAAGAATCTGTCGAAACTAAGAAAAGATATTTCTTGAACTCTTCTTAACAATTTGTACCTTATTTTGTTCAAAAAGTTGTTAAAAAAATGGCAAAATTTGTTGTACTTGTCTCAATGTTTTGTTAACCAGGTCTTCTAAATTTATATTTCCATTCATGTTTGTCTATACCTTTTCTTGTTTATTCTTGTCAACGCGTTTTTCTCCATTTGGTTAAAGATTAGGTTAGCCAGTGCCTCAAATTAACTTAAAGGATTATATTAATTGCATATTTGAATAGTTAATTGCATTTATATAATGACAGGACGGGCCCACAAATATTGCTCAGGCGCAACAGATGCGCAGCTTCAAGTTCACGTCGACTGCGCATAAGGGAAACTTCGACGCGGCTTACTAGTATGTCTTACGAGTATGTATTTTGGGTTAGAGTTTTTCTATACTTATGATGGTTGTTTAAAAATTAATTATTAAATAAAAATTCGTTAAGATATTCAATTAGTTTGAAAGTAAGAAAATCGTAACTATATAATTTAAACAATTCCCTAGAGCCTTCTAATTCTGTTTAAAATTTTCCAGTATACACTTAGAAGTTGGAGTGTAAGTAATGTAATGACATTTACAGACCAATCTACAGGCTGTACAAAATTTCGAAAAATCGCAAAAAACATTTTATGTTGAAATTTTATATTTTAATTTATTACATCAAAAAGTGATTTGAGGCAAAATCTGAAGGTTCCATATATAACGAGCACGTTAAAAAATTACCATTGTTTTTTCATTCTTCTGACACTTATTGCCATTTTTCCATTAAAAATAGCGCATGATGCGCGCGCAACGCGGTTTGCAATCGATGGTGCGTGTAATGTTTAATAACAAATCTGTATGCAAGAAAATGGATATTACTGCGAAATTTTGATATTAAGCACACCTTTTTCCACTAGCGCATAATGAAATAACCGTTTCTATTAATACTCCGAGGGTATTAAAGTGAAAATTAGCGAGAAAAACTCCAAATATGACAATTTCACAAGTAGCATTATGACGTATAAAGCGAACCAGTTTTTATGTTGTACACTTTACCATATCGTCAAGTTACATTATTTCAGTTGAAACTTCTGAAAGTAATGTAATATTCTCGGTATTCTCCAGATAGTCTTGATTTTACTGCGGAAAAAGATTGAGACGTGCTATTTACCACCAAATTGTGATTGAAGATTGAAATTCTTGTGAAAAACTGGCCACAAAATAAACACAAGTCGGGGAGAGTCCGTTTCCGAGGAATCGATTATTGTGCGTGAAGAACAGAGATTTCTGTATCGTTGGGGAGCGCCGGACCAAGACAGGAGTAGTCAAACTGGGAACGTATCGACTACCATTGACCTGAGCGGCCGTGTGCTGAAGATAAATAAACAGCTGTGAAATATAAATTAGGTAAAAAGCGTTAGTTATCAGTGTTAAATAAATTAGTTAGGTACTTAATTATTGGATTCTAGCTCTTATAAGCCCAATCTACAAAAAAGGAGACAAGAAGATGTGTAAAAACTTCAGAAGGATAAGCGTTATGAGTTCGATGGAGAGGTTGTACGGCAGAGTACTCAAACAAAGGGTGGAAAACAGCATTATAGAATTAGAAGAACAAAGTGGCTTCCGAGCAGGGAGATCCTGCGTTGACAATATACAGATCGTTTCTACAGAGTCGCAGGATGGGATAAACGTAAGAGCGAGCGAAAGGCCATATATTTCTCGTTGGCTAAACAGAGAAAGAACTTTTGCGATGTTGCTAGCTCGCGAAACATCACATTCATCCGCTCCGCACACATCCGAAAGTGTAAAGCGATACGGGACCGCGATACGCGTTGACTTGGGCTGCCTGCTCGGCCGGCAACGTTGCAAAACATCCATCTCTGTCATACTAACGAACTACTGTTAGTTTCTCGTTTGCTCTTGTTGATTTCCCACCATGCGTTTCGATAGAAAAGGTCTGTATTTGTTCTGCAACAAATATTAGAAAAAAGAAAATCCAGAAATCTGTCTACCCACCTAGTTTTCGTGGATTTGGAGAAAGCATACCTACGATACTGCGACCTTGAAAAAACTTTTCGAAACTCTGAGGAAGGTAGGTCTAAATACGGTGTATGTAAAAGCCATATGAAATATGTATATGAATTCCCAAAGTGCAGCAAAAGTGGGAAATCCCTTCCCGACAACCAAAGGCTTAAAACAAGAATGCAGTCTCTCCCCAACACTGTTCGAAATAAACCTTCAGGAAGCACTTAATGACTGGAGTAGGAATGGGAATACAAATGTCACAATACTGTTTGACGACACTATTATTTGCGGATGATTAAGTGACTGGCTAACGATGAATTTGAAGCAGATCATATGTTGAGGAAACTAATAGAAAAATACCAGCGATGGGGGTTAAATATAAACATGGGGAAATTGGAGTACCTTAAAATAGGAGACGAAGCAGAAGACGCAGAACTGAAAATTCATGAATTTATAAGGTGTAATGAGTTCATATATCTAGGAACTATAATTTCGGAAGAGGGTACAACAAAAAAATGACATCCATAACAGAGCACAACAAAGGAAAAGGGCTATACGTACACTAAATTCACTATTATGGTCAAATAAAATCAGGTTACAAACAAAGATGACTATCTACAATGCCGTTGTAGAACCGATTCTGACATATGAGAGTGAGTGTTGGCAGTTCTCGAAAGAAGACAAAAATAGAATAGAATCAGTCGAAATAGACTATTTACGAATAGCATGTAGAACGTCAAGAGTAGAACATAGGTATACCAAATGAAGGAATAAGCAGAACAGGGAGAGTATTCACAAGTGCAGACAGAGTAGAATCGAAGCAGTTCTTGATGTGATATGGTCGGAAGTTTGAGTAGCGTCCCAAAAATTTTAATCATCCGTAAAGATTGTTGAATAGCGTCCCAAAGATGTTACAGAAGCGTCCCCGTTTGAAACCTCTGTGTTGCAGATTCTACCTGTCGTAATGAGGATTTCCGAAAAATATGTGATTGTTTTTGACTATAAAATGAGTATCGAGATGGTCATCGGTCCTGTTCGTTTTACTTTTTACTAAACCTCAGTTGTTTTTCCTTGCCCTTTAACAAGCGATAGCGAATAGAACGAAAATAGTGTAGCCCACTTCGGGAGGTAATATGTACTACCACTTCGGGAAGTTCGATACATTATTTTTATAAAATCACACAGGTACGAATTTACCTATCTTAGGAGGTACATCGGTCCGAGTTGACCTGTCTCGGTGAGGGTAAATTTCAGGTAAAGATTAAACCGGGACGCTACTCAACCATCGTAGATTTTTGACCCTAATAAATTCAGTTAAAACGGGACGCTACTCGGATCTCCCCGATATGGTCACGTAAAGAGGATGAATCCAGAAAGACCCCAAAGATAGCAGTGGAATACGAACCAAAAAATAGACGAAGAAGAAGAAGACCAGGAAGAAAATGGATAGACGGAATTAGAGAAACTATGAAAGACAGGGCGATAACAGAAGAACACTGAAAGGATAGGAAAAAATGGATGCGTCTTAGGACGTAGGAACCCCGCTATATATAAATATAAGTATTTAATTAGTAGAGTGTAGTTATTTTGAACCCGAAAACGTTACAATACTATTAATTACGTCAAATTTCTCATCTCAAGCTCACCGTTAGAATCCCCCCGCGCTATTGCGTTCCAACCTCGGCAACGCATCCCAGCGGATAGAATCAATAGGATGCAATCGGAAACGGATGCAACGTACACATCCCACGGTCAGTTTAATTGACTTCGTACGGTCGACGGACGGGCGGAAGGCAAATACTCCCGACGTACCTTTCGCGATTGCTAATTTACATCAAAATAGGACGCGACCGGACCTGAAACCAGATTACCCGTCTCGGACCTGATCCAAATGCACGATTAATAATTAACCGGCGCAGAAGGATATCGGCGACGGGTCCGTAAATAAATCGAAAACGATCGAGTTTTACCCGCTTGATTATTCCCGAGTTTAGGGGTACGCGCCCCCCGGCGACGGTCACGTGCCAGTCAGCGATATCCATTTTCGCGTTTAAGTGTCATTTAGATACGTATCACGCGGGGGCGAGAAAGAGACGGAGAGAAGGTCTGGACTCGATTTTGGACCGTTTGGGGTTTTCGGGAACGGGGGTGGTTTATTTAAGTGTTGCTTAACGCACAGATGGTCGAAGTGGGCAGTTGGTGACGAGAAAAGGGCAATGGAAATTGTTGTCAGATGTTGTTTGTACAGCTGAGCTAACTCGCAAATGTCGTCTCCGAAAAGGAAACATTAGTCTTTTACAAATTTGGTAAAACGAGAAGTCTCCTACTTTTAAAGGAAGCTGTCTTGCTTTCAAGAAGAGAGATTGAATGTAAACCTTAATGTTTCGGGAAATATAAAAGATTATTTGTTTATTACAAGAAAAACATCGATTTTCTTGAATATGTTCAAATTTTGTTAGACAATTCCTAATATTCTCAAATGAATTTCTTGAACATAAAATATTTTTTGAGAATTTAGAATTTGGAAAGTTTGTAAACCTCGCTTAACGCCCTAACTATGGTTACTTCCCCAATGATCTTAGGTGATCAAACAACCCCAGAACATGTATTCTTGTAAAAACGTTTATCAAATTATATATGCAATTTTATTCAAATTTTGTTATTTTATTTAATTCACACCAGTAAACCAGTTTTTGTCTAAATTTAAAAATATTTTAAAATATTTTTTCAAACAGTTATTTCTCTAAAGAAATTTGGTTTTAAGAAGATTCCAAAATGGCAAAAGTTTGATTTGTAAAACGTGTCTACAACTCATATTGAGAAGGAAAATACTTGAGAACTTCCCTTTAAGTCGTAAAATTGTGATCTAACACGGTCAAAAATTTCAATAAATGTAATTTCATTTTAAACAATTTTTCTTAACAATTTTTCCTAAATTTAAATTATTCTATACGCTTTCTAAACTGGAGAGTATAGTCGTAGCTAAGATATAGTCTTGCAAAAACGTTCATTAAATTATGTATGCAGTTTTATACAAATTTTGTTATTTCTCCAAATTCACACCATTAAACCAATCTATATTTTGTCTAAATTTAATAATATTTAAATTTTTTTTTCAAACTTTATTATTTCTCTAAAGAAATTTGGTTTTAAAAAGATTCCAAAATAGCAAAAGTTTAGCTAATAAACCTTGTCTGCAATTCATATTGAATATGTAAATACTTGGAGAACTTCCCTCTAAGTCGTTAAATTGTGATCAAACAGGGTCCAAAATTTCACTAAATGTAATTTCAGTTTTAAAAAATTTTTCTTAACAATTTTTTCTAAATTTAAATTATTCTATACACTTTCTACACTGGAGAGTAGTCGTAGCTAAGATGCATTCTTGTAAAAACGTTCATCAAATTATGTAAATAGTTTTATACAAATTTTGTTATTTCTGTAAATACACACCCTTAAACCAGTCTATATTTTGTCTAAACTTAAAAACAATAATTTTTTTTTTCAAACTTAATTATCTCTCTAATGAAAGTTGATTTTAAGAAGATTCCAAAATGGCAAAAGTTTAATGTGTAAAACTTGTCTACAATTCATATTGAGTACGAAAATAGGTACCTGCTTGAGAAGTCGTAAAACTGTGATGAAACAAGAGTCTAAAATTTCACTAAGTGTAATTTCATTTTTTTTAAATTTTTCTTAACAACTTTTTTTTTTAAATTAAAATTATTCCATACACTTTCTGCACTGGTGAGTAGTCATAGCTGATTAGCTTAAAATTCCAGCTTCAAAATCATAGATCAGTATCTATTCTTTGGTCTATTGGTCAGGAATTAAAACAGTAGCTCCTTGTCAGTAGTTCAGCTTTCAGAAATGTTTATTTCCTTTATCAAGACAATCGAAAATAGTTAATTAATGTTAGCAGTAACAAATATGTGAAATTGAAGTTGAGTAGGTAATTGTATTTAAGATGAGTTAGTGCACCACTATTTATGTGGAGGTACTTTCGCTGGTTTTGTGTTAATTATAACTATAACCCAGCAGATATATAAAAATTATGCTTAATGCAAGAGATTCTTTCGCCATTACATACATTTTACATAATAACCTCACATATAAATCAATTTGTGCTATACACTTAGATGTTATGGTAAAGAATTGGGGTTCCATTTAGGTTTTTTGCACTATGTCTCATTTTTTCAGATCATTCTGTAAAACATCCCCCCCCCTCAAAAAAATTAATTATGTTTTGTTCTTGTTCATGTTAGAATTTGGTAACTTGGTAGTTATCAAGCAAAGTTCGGTAAATTATAACAACAAATAAATATTTTTTGAAAAAAACATACACCGGAAATATTATGAGATTTTATAAGGACAATATTGTTAATAATAAATAAAAAATAAATAAAACCAAATATTATCTTAAACACCTACTACGAAATATCTTGCAAGTCTTTTTTAATATTAATTATTAATTTTATATAATTTAATTTTTATAAAAATGTAATTAAAAAGACTTCAAAATCAGAAGTGCTTTAATTTAGTTTTAAACATGTAATCAAAAATTCGTTTTCAATATAGAACCAGTTAAAAAGTTTGATGAAATGTCGATCGCCCTAAAGGTTTCCTAATTTGAATATTTCTCTAGAGAAATTTGTTATTAAGAGTATTCCAAAATGCCAAAAATTAATATTTGTTTGAAAACTTTCTCAGCAATTTACATTAAATATGAAACTACTTTCCATTAAGGCTCGATATTCATAATCGAAGTTAGTTATTTCCTTAAAAAAATGTGATCAAAGTGTCCAAAGTATCACAAAGTCTATATTTTATTCACAAAAATTATCTATAATTTCTCTGAGTTTAACGAACGCATAGGAATTTCCAAAACCAATTAAATTTCTCAGAATTTTTCAGTACCTACTCACTTCCGTGAGAACGAACTTCAAAGCTATTTTAACTAATGGTAGCTTATAGGGTAGCCTAGAATTAGAAGTATAATTATTCAAGTACAAGTACAATTGTTGAAGTACCTACAAGTACAAAGAGATTCCAAAATCTAGAAAGCTTAGTTGGTGTTAAAAATTAAAATTTATGTGAATTTTCTCTTTTATTCTAGTCGCTAAAAGTGTTTCTATAGAAGCTTTCTTCTGCTCATATATGTTTCTAAATAATTTTTTAACAGTTTCTTTGCATTCGTTGTTTGTTTTTTTAAAATTTTGATGCCAAGATGTAAAATGTGCGAAACAGATCTAGCAGGTAGATGTACCTACTTATCTAGTTTTGAGGGTACATAGGATTTTTAAGTTTTTTTAAAAAGTCTATTGAACCTACGGTCGGTAATATAACCCTTATCGCAAAATAGGTATTTGTGAAAATGGGACAGTAACGTTGCGTCCCAGAAATGTTGTTAAATTTTTTCAAATTTGCCATTATTTGATTATCTCCATTCCTAAATTCTTTTAAATTTACTTACAAATTTCTCTGGTTACTTTTTACAATTATTATTATGAAATTAATACACTCATAGTTCGCATATATGCTGTAATGCCGAACGTAAGCTTCCAAAGTTTCCAAGGTAGAAAAGCGCCTCTCTAAATTGTACTGTCATTAATATATTCAGAAATCGAGTTTGTCCCTCGTCCCCAAATTTTTCCGGACATTTTTACGATTATTACAAAATTAGTTCAAATACACCCATAGCTTGCACATATTATTTATAATTCCGAATCTATGCATCCAAAGATTCCAAAGGAGAAAAGCAGATCTCTGAATTACTAAGTACTATTGTACATTATTTTCCCAAATTAACTTCGTCCCTCAATTTGTTTTTTTTAGGGTTATTACGAATTTAGTTCAAATGCACACATAGCTTGCACCTTTTAGTTCGAATGCCGATCGTAAGCTTCCAAAGGAGAAAAGCGCTTCTCTATATTGTTCTCTCACCAATATTTTCACAAATCGCCTTCTTACCTCGTCCCCCCCAACACCGAAGCATTCCTTCGACATACCCATAGCTTACATCGAATAAGAATGCATAATATTCGTCGTGGGGCCGTGGCTGTCATATTAAATCCGACGTCCAGACTTGCCCCCCGTCGCGAAAAGGGACGGTTTGCGAAATCGCCGAACAATTAGTACATTTTTTATTCCATCAACTTAAACAAGGGTATTGTGAAGTTTTGATGGATGCTCGTTTATCTTTCGCCATTGTTCGAGGACGGAGACTTAAACGATACCCACGCTATTTTTACAGGGCGTTTTGGGAGTAGATTTTACTTTAGAAAGCTTTAACCTACAGTCGAGCAGGTTCTACCAGTAAACGATAGTTTTATAATTTTTTTTAAAATTTACGCTGCAGTTAAATGACTTAAATTTGGGAAGCAATAAGTGACTATTGGTAATATAGTTCAATTATTATCAATTATTAAAAAAAATATGATGAGATGAAGAAAATCATTACAAAGAAAATAATGTCATATTGTCACGGCCTCGGGGGTCTTAGGGGTCCTCTGGGTGCTCGGTTGGTGTCGGCCGTTTTGCGCTCGGCCGTTTTGCGCTCGGCCGTTTTGCGCTCCTACATGAAATCGACCGTTTTGCGCTCTTCTAATTTCCCTCACAAGGTAAACCCTACCCTTTTACCTGACGTCGGCCGGTTTGCGCCCCAATAAGTTGGTAGCTACTAGATTATTATATTTTCGTAAAAATAGGATATTCCGAGTGTTTAAGCAGGTGGAAGAGAAAATAAATTTGAATTTATGGTAAACAGTGTGGTGAACTGGTTATTGTCGTAAAGTGATAATTACATTTCTTTAAATAATTTTTAAGACATGAACAGCAAATCTGTAAATTTGTATTTGCGTAATTTTTTGGTATGGAAGAATGAAAAATGATTGAAACAAATGAAACAACAAACGGAAAGCCGAGTATTTTATATAAAGGTTACAATTTTCGAATAAAAAAAACTTTAGAAGATGATTCCATGTCTTGGATATACATTAAAGAAAAAACTGAAAAATGTAGGGGTAGTATAACAAAATATTCAAAAATAGTTAATGAGAGGGAATATATATGCAAGCCTAGCATTGCAGCAATGGAAGTTAGATAATGTTTGTTCAATGTTACTCTTATTATTTACAAATTTTGACGCGCATTAGTTAAGGCAACAATTTTTTAGGCATACCTAAGTTTATCATAAACATAATTACATTATGTATAATCTCTGCCAATCCTAAGTCTGGAGAAAGTGCGAAGGAAAGAATGTTTTTTAATAAAATTACAATAAAAGTAGTGTAATTACTTACCACATTTATAATAAGTTGTTTGTATTTCCTTTTTACGAAAATATAATAATGTAGTAGCGACTTATCGGGGCGCAAACCGGCCGATCTCAGGTAAAAGGGTAGAGTTTACTTTAGGAGGGAAATTATAGGGGCGCAAAACGGTCGATTTCTGGTAGGAGCGCAACACGGCCGAGCGCAAAACGGTCGGATCCGCTCGGTTTGAGGCTGATTAGGATTGCATGTGGTATCGATACTTTCAAAGTATCGATGCTTTTTAACTGAATAACTGAATATCTCCACATCAACATCTCGCTAGGACGCTAGACTTTTTGCATAGTAATGTCAGTCGTTATTCATCATCAAGGTTATTCTTTTCATGGCCTTTCTTTCATGTTTTAAGATTGTTCTCTGGTTTTGTGACTTAAGATAGAAAAATGTTAGGTTATGTTTAATACAATTCTTTGAAAATTTATTCACTGATTACTAGTTACTGGACTGTTACCAGTTATTATAGCAAGAGTATGATATTTGGAGCTTTCACAAATTTTTAGCATACTATATAGCATCATACTGTCGTAAAAGGAAATATAGATGATGAGATGTCTACGTATTTATCCCCATTCCCATTGTACCATTTGATCACAGTGTTTACCCTATGTAGTTTAGGCTTGATAGTAAGCCAATTTATCACAGTTTTTACCACATAACTGTAAAATATCTCTGTTAGGTAGAGCATCTGTTCTTGCAGTACGACGATGTTCAAATGACGGCGCAACAGTAACGCAATTGAAAAATACACTTCTTGGGAAGGGATTGGGAAAATATATATTTTTGGGCACACTTTTACAAGAAGATTGGTTTTAATCCAGTCTGTCCATTCTGTATTTGTACTTATCACACAAAATTAACGAGACTATTTTACTATCGACCATTTTCAAACAGACACTAGATAAGATTACATAAGAAGAATGCATAAGACAAACATACATTATGTTGTACTGAATTTGCAATTTTTTTTTAATTAAGTTTTGTTTTTTTATTTAGTTTGTTACTTTATTTTACAATTTATCGAAACATTGCTTGTTTTGTTTATATTTTCTGATTGTTGTCAGAAACATATGAAGCAGATTAGTACAAATTAAATATATAAAATATTTTTTTATAATTTATTTTTTTTTCCAATTTCTTTTTCGTTGTTCGAAACAATATCTTTTTTTTTCACTTCCAAAACCAATAAACTATTAAACTGCTTTATATTTGATTTATATGATTCATATAGTAATACTATATATTTTTTAATATAGATTTAATTATATTTATTATTATTCATCATAACGACACTAATAATAACCTTAATTTTGGGAAAAAGAGAGATTTAACACATCAGAGAGGCGGAAGGGCACAAGAAGAACATAATTAGAAATAAAATACAAAAATAAATCACTTCGTGGCATCATAGCTTACGTTAGGCTAGGGAATGAGCAAGAGTACATCACGGCAGGACATTTTGTAAGCATCGCCGCAACTACAGTCTGGCCAATTGATTCTCGGTAATTCCCCCTAAATAATTATTCCCTTCGTTGTTTAAAGTTGAAAAATTCGCGTTTTGTCCCTTGGTCAATTACCTGGTCCAGACTGTGCCATGTGGACGTGGCAATATAAATATGTAATAAAAAGTGGATAAAGCCTACCTGTTGAAGCTAAATCAAGAAACTTCCCTTCCAAGGAAACCACAATGGATGATACGGCGGATTTAAGAGTGTATCAAACCAAACATGTAAATTCCAAATAAGAACATGTAAAGTTTATGAGGTTTCATCCACAAGTTACCGCCCGAGAATTTAAGTCAGAAGTTAAGCTACATGTGGATCCGCTTAAGACATCTTTCGTTGACTAACCGATTGGATACTGTTAAACTTGTAAATGTTGCAACGTGGAATGTATAAATTTTTGTCACAAAATGCCGACTCGTCGTCTGCGAGATAAACTACGGGACCGGCAACGGTGTCCGGACGTAAAAATATTAATTTATACTGTTGCATTAAGAGCGAAATCCTGTATCATTAACTTTAAAGACCCCAGCTCTTTATTTACATCTACTCCAATTAATTTGGAGGAAGAATTCCAGTATGGCTATACGATTTGCAATTATAATTTCCGTTTTATTCGGCTCTCGCCGTTTAAGGAATAAGAGCTAATTACCCGGTTTGGTTGTTTTCTTTTTTTGAAAAATTTTAACAAGAAATCGTGGCAAACTGTCGCCCGTTTATGAGCGCGCGAGCTCGCAGTAGCTATTTATGAAAATTACAAACTCTCGTTCTTATTATATAGGAAAATGGTGCCTGGGTTTAATCGCGTTGTCGAACAATACGACTCGAATTTACGAGTGTGGGCTCACACGGGGAATGTTAATTAAAAATTTATACGTGGTCGTATGTTAAATTTCTCTCTTAGAAAGTCCAGGCTAATAATGATCCTTGCTAATCTCAGACATGAGCGTAATTGAACCGAATAGATTTGTCATATGAAAGGACAAACCCGTGTGGGATTACGGCTCTCGGATTCCAATCGACACGTTCTTTTCGTTTTAATCGACCAATCAATAATATAAAAGTTCAGAGACCTCCATAGACTATATTTACGATTTCTGTTTACATTCTTAAACATTGTATATTTTGAGATATGATAAAGTCAACATTCGAAATATTAATTCGAAAGCAAACCGAAGGACTTCTTGTTTGTTTGTTATCCGGGAAACTGGGAATACTCTTGTTTGTCTTCGGCTTCACATGGAATTTTCAAATGGAAAGAGGGTAACTGCAATCGTCGACAAATATTTTAGCCGCAAGCGCGAAAGAAAATTCTCTCTTTGAAAACGATCTGGAAATGTAATCCAGGGAAAGTTTTGTAGTATCTCTATTTGCATTTAATACCAGTATGTGTACATATTTATCGTATAAATAAATAATACAATACAACATAATGAAATATTCAAATACTAAAACTAAACATGTTCAAAACACAAAACGGAATGGCAAATGGATAGAGCAGAGCTTCTAAACTAGCCAGGGGTTAAAACTGTGATTTGATCCTGTCATCAGTTTGCTAACTGCTTTATTGAAATCGAAACAAAAAATTAAGTTCGTCTGCGTTCTGAAAGTGGATGAACCGGGCACGGGTCATCTCGTAAGGATTTATCCTGGTCCGCATTTGACCTTCGCCGGGATCGGTCAGCTCGTAAGGATATGGTTCTCAGATCGGTCAACTCGTAAGAGTTGACGTGAAAAATCCCAAAAGGGGATTATCGTATTCCTTGCGAGAGGGCAAGGAAAACCCTACGGAACCCGACCGTTATTAACAAGAAGCAAGTCTTTCCCGCGTTGACTTTTAATAAAATCCATAACTATCTCGGTGCTCGTCACCGTTCAGTTGGAACGTAACAAACCACCCCCTTATATCATATTCTTAGTTTCAACAAATATTCGAACTACTTCGTTGCAATAATCATCCCCTCGATTATTTCTGAGAATCCCCTTACGAGTTGACTCATCCAAAACGACCCTTTAAAAATTTACCTGCCGCTTCGCTTACGAGATGACCGATCTTAGGGTGGGCCATTAAAATTCCTTACGAGCTGACCGCCGCCGGATGAACCAGGTTTAATTCATTACATTGATTACGCAATCAATTTGATTATTTAAACGTATATTTTTTGGAATAGGCCTGGGTATACAACCCAAGTAACAATTTAAGTTTTATTATTGTCTACAAGTTAGCTATAAAACCTTCTTTTAATGCTTTGCTTAAAACTAATTTTCCTTCAGAACGTCTTTAAAACTTTAATAAAGCAGCCTTAAGGAAAAAGTGGAGCACCTTATAAATGTTCTGAAGGGTAAAATATAAAGATATTATAAAACCTAGTGGTTGTTTAATTACATGCTTATAGTGCTCTGTAAGTAAGCTATAAAACCATCTTTAAATCATTCTTAAAACTCTCTTAAGGGTTTGGTGTTTTATTGAAAGACGATTTGTTTTAAAACTGAACTGAAATATCATAAACGGTGTTTTATCGTAGACTCTAATAAATCACTAAAATAATATATTTGGTTTTAACTTTTATTTATGAACGTCTTAAACTAATTCGATCCTTATTTCTCTTTATTACTCCTTTTATTTCAATGGCAGACGGTTAAATATTGTAATACACCTAATATTTATATGTAGGAATTAATAATATTTGAAACTATCTATCTATAACCGAAAATCGCAAACGAATCATATTTTTCTGAGAAAATATCATACGATGCTCACACAAAATTAATGCGCCAGCAAAATATATAATATTTACCTTAATATATTTTTTATTGAAAAATTATAAATAATTTGATTTGTACTATAAACAGCACCTACAGTTTTGTATCTGATTACAGTGAATGTCAGTGCTATTCTTTTATGATTTTATCTAATTTTTTGATAGAAAAATTTAATTTAAGATTTGATATTAAACAATGTCAAAAATGGCCGACACTACAATTATTCTACCTCTTCATATAAAATGTCCGCTAAACTTATAAATCCATATCGGATCAAAGTATGATACAATAAAACCAAAATTACTTATAAATTCTCTAAAATAGATCTAATAAATACAAATTGCCGTACATGGGGAAAAATTGTAATTAATAAAACCTTTTGGTTTAATGCAGGCCTTTCATAAAACTATGGAGCCGCGTGATAAATCCAAATAGTTTTATGGTGCATTTTGCGCATGCTCTTTTGTTCAAAAATCACGTGCGTGTTTCGTTTTATCCCGCCAAAAACTTAACCTCATAACTTTAATAACCTACCACCTACCTGTTTACAAGCCTGTATGTATGTGAAAATTCATTGTATAAAATGCCATTTAAAATAGTGCAAACTATAGGAGAGAAGCAAACTTGCTTATCAATTGTTCCAAGCTCTTGAGAAAGTGCTGGCATTCTATACTGGCCAAACAAACCAGCAAGATAACTTTAAAAGCAAGCGGATTCTGTCCCGGATCCAAACAAATGGGATAGAATGGTGTGTATAAAGAAGAGGGAATTTTCTACATATAAAGAAGCAGCAATAGAACTTCAAAGAATGGAAGCAGTAGATGATACAGATCTTGAAGTATTTCAAAATTCTTCTTCTTTCGGTTTGCCATTTTCTATGAAAGCTTCCGCTTCTTTTGGTACGTAACCACTCGTCCAAAAAAGTAGACGTCACAAATGACACACTACTATATGCTCACGTCACATACACAGGAAAATGGCGAATAATGGAATCAGCATGACATATGTGGGTACAGCCACAAATAGCAACATATAGTTTTAAGAATAGTCATTTTAGAATAACTTGTTTTATAAGGGTTCTCTTGTCGGTCCATTAACAGAATTAATAAAACTATCTACACACATATTGGTTTTATGAAGTATTTAAGAGGGGAATAAAAATTTTATTATATATATTAGGATATGGTTTTTTAAACTATGTTAATTAACTTTAAGGACGCTTTAAAACCTCTTTTAAATGTAACAATAAAACTCTTTTAACTCTGTTGAACTTCTATAAAACCAAATTACATTTAAGGGAATAATAAATACAATTTGATTTATAATGGTAGCAATATCAATCGACAATAAAACAGTGTTAAGAGTAAATGGACTTAAAATCAAAAAGGTTTTTTAATCTAGAATTTAAGGACTTCATAAACCTTTCTTATAAAACTATATTGACTTCAAGTTATAATTGACTTTACACCAGCAACTTTAAAACCTTTCTACTATTTCAAACTACAATAAAACTATTATAAAACCATATAAAATCAATTTAGCATTTAAAATGTTACTTGGGAATAATAGCTTTGTTCCTCAAACCAACGAGATGCAATAATTGGTTAACGAAACTAGTCAGAGCAAATGAATCGCCATAAATGATCCATCGATCAAATTATTTACTGCTAATCCAAAGGAAGAATTTTCTTTATAAAATATTTTTTAAATATTTTTGTTGGTTCCTGTTTAATTACAATTTCACAATTAGTGAGCACCCCCATTAACGGTCAGTTTTAAAATCTCTCAATGCTCCCTACCCACTACCACTCTGCTCTACCTAAATACCCCAATTACTTAGATAACCTGACTTCCTAACAACGGTCATTATTATATTATTGTATATTATTATATGACCATCACATGATATCTTTCAGATTTCAATGAAATCTAAGTAAGTATACTCTTTGAAAAGATATGCCCTTTCAAGTGGTTTAGGACCTTCCCCCGTTAATAGTGATAAGTAGAGATCTGACAATTCATCACAATGCTAAATGTGCTAAGATATGCGGATGATACAGTAATTTTATCAGACAGCGCCGAAGGTCTACAGATCATGCTGGATCGTATTCACGAGGTGGGGGAAGAAATGGGTATCAAAATTAACGTCAATAAAACCAAATTTCTAATCTGCAGCCGTAACCCACACCCGGGTGCTAGACTCCAATTAAACAGTATTCCATTTGAAAGGGTTCACATTCTTGTATTTGGGGACCATTATAACGGACCAACTAGACCCAGACATAGAAATTAAACGCAGAATATAAATGACGAAAACAACTTTTACAAGAATGAGAACATTTCTATGTAATGACCACCTTAACTTAGAATTAAGACAAAGAATGGCTAAGTGTTATGTTTGGTCGGTTCTGTTGTATGGAGTGGAGGCATGGACCCTGAAATTGTCAACAATGAATCGCATAGAAGCACTAGAAATGTGGATACATAGACGAATGCTTAGAATACCTTGGACAGCACGCATAACCAACGAAGAAGTACTAAGGAGAATCAATAAAGATAGGGAATTACTAAGGACTGTCAAACATAGGAAAATGTCTTCTCTGGGTCATGTTTTAAGAGGAAGTCGCTATAGGATCCTATAACTGATTATGTGTGGAAAAATTGAAGGTAGAAGAGGTGTCGGAAGAAAGCAAGTTTCCTGGCTAAAAAATATTAGAGATTGGACCGGTATCCGAAATGCAGGACAACTCCTACACATGGCAGAAGACCGTGAAGCCTTCGCTATGATGATCGCCAACGTCGGATGATACTGACAGGGCACATGAAGAAGAAGAAGAGAGATCTGACTCGTATCTAGATTGTGCCTATGAAAATTGACCTTACTTAAGATATTTAAAATTTTACAAATCTCGCAAATATATTATTAAACTTCATGGGTACTTAAACACCCTTAAGTTTCTGTGAAAAGTTTACAGTAAACTGGAACACCTGTGGTAGGTACTCTAGTACTGTACTTTAATTTATGGGAATTGTAGTGATTGTTTACCGACACCTAGTTAGCCGTAAGTAAAAGGAAAAATAACATTTCAATGGAGAATACTGAGCTAGATGTTCCGAAATGTCTGTTTCAATTTTCTGAATACGGTCCTGGCTGGACTTCGCCGGCAGTTCCCGTAACAATAATCAAAGGTTAAATTTAGGTGCTGTTTACTTTTAAGTCAAAGTTAATTTTACCTTCTTATGTGGAATTTGAGTTATGTTTCTGTGAATTAGGTGAGGTCGTTCAAGGTAACCAAATACGTGACATGAAAATTTTAAAAAAAGATTCCTACTAAGTCGCAATATTAGGTATATAAAATAGTATCATACCACCTAAGATCATAATAACCAAATACGTAATGAAACTAAATAACTTACATCACCTAATCGGGTATTGTCCACTTGCTGGTAGCAAATTGGTGAAATATGTAGGGCATCATATTTCACGTATTTGGTCACATTTTAGCTATATGATGTATTAAATTAATTTAATAGATGTCATGAGCACCACCTGATAGGTGTCATAAGTCGAAAATTCCTGTTACACTAATTAAGCGGTCAATTACATTGTGTTACATTGTGACCAAAGGGTCCAAATTACTCAGTTTTGATACCTATAAGTTATACATGTCAATAAGTGCTTTCAATTTAATTAACTTGTAATTTAATGAAATGTCACTTATATATTGCAAAAAACATTATGGCGAATACATGTTTCCAAACAATATAAGTTAAATTTCGGAATAATTATATTTTCCAAATTAAAACAAAAGAGTTAATCCAAATTTTAGGAAAACATCCTATTTGACATAATAATATTCGATTTAAAAACCATTTTGAAGCACTGAAACACTAATTATATATCACACTTGGTCAAATATTCAAGCAATTTATTTTAATAACAATAATTTTGACAATGAAATTTATAGCCTATTCAAATTAACGACGTTAGGTTGATCTAATTTAATTACTTCAATGTATTAAATATTTCTATCTAAAATTGCTGATACTGATGTCGAAGAGAGTTAAAGTTTAGGATACCAGTCGTAATTTTTACCATGAAATGAATTTTGAAGCCAATTGATATATTTCTATGACAGTCGTGAACTAAGAAGGTGAGTGTTTACTAAATATGACATAGCTAGGACGTAATTTCGCCGTGGAACTTCACCTAATAGGTAGTCAGCGACTTAATATTTATAATAGAATTCACCAAATTTGCTTATTCTTTACGTGAATCTGACATGAGAAATAATACCACTTTGGTCGAAATAACGCTAAAAATTAGCAATTTTTAGTAATGTCTCACCTAAATTGTTAGCTGGGAGCTTGACAGGCATAGCGTATCCCTTAAAAGATAATACCTAATGTAAAAGTAAGTGTTGAAGATTGAGGCTGAGTAGTTAATAATATAGTGAGTGGACGTCACAATCGAAACATACTAATTTCGTCTTGCCGAACTTGTCAAAAGTACCAATTATTAAAAGGTTGTAATTACATTTACATAATTTCCATTTTAGTGGGTACCAATCCGTTGTAACTTAATGCATTCCATTTGTAATGCCCAAAGATATAACAGCATTAACAAACTCTAAAGAGATTTATTTTCGTTACATCACTTTCGGTTTGCAAGGAGACTCAATTCCCGTTCAGAATTGGTAAATTCACATTTACCTAACATCCCACAACTCGAGACGGGCGCGCATAGCTCATAGCCATTAGCCTCTCATAACCGTAAAATTGCAGCAAATGGCCGCCGTTGCATTAGGCCGAATAGTTTGATATTCCTCTAACACGAAGTAAATCATACGCCATGTGACATTTATTTTAGCTCCCACCTTCGACGACGACATGGTATTCCTCACTCTCTCGACACCTACACTTATTATCCTCCGTCGAGAAGAATTTCCGGTAGCTCCTAATTCGGTCGATGGGCGACCAGTAGAAAACGTGAAATCTCGATAAATCCAGTGAATTTTTGAGGAGTCTGCCAGTCGAGAGGTCGCCTAAGTGGATATTTTGAAGTTTGGGCCATCAGGTAGATCGCCTCGGTAGATTACGTCGATCCCTTATCAAACACGAAACCAGTCGTCGGTGTAAAGGATTGTATTCGAAGGGTGAAATTATGAAAGTTTAGGAATGTGAGTGAAATGAAAATTTACGCCCTTTTAGGAGTTTCTACAGAACGATATATCTGCTTTGGGTAAATTTATTTTTTTTAAAAAATTCTGACACACTTAGATAAATTGTTCTCGCTTTTCACTTTTGTATTTGGTACTTATTTCATAACACAAAATGAAACTGACTATTTTTAAGTGAAATTTAATTGAATTATATCGGAAACGTCATATTTTATTACAATTACTTACTGTAATTAAAACCTATAATTTTAGAAATGTTACGTAACACAATTAAAACACTCTGAGTTGTATTGCCATAATAAGGAAGTTATTCAACAATTGATATCTAATTTTCCAGTAAGTGCAATATTAAAAAAAATCTATATGTCTTACAGAGGAAACAGAAAATATTGGACAGGTTTTGTAATGTAATGGAAAAAAGGTCGTATTTAATACCTAATTCAATTTTGTAGATAAAATAACAATATAGATATAAGAGATGTATATACATAGTTATAAATAAAACTAGACGATTGTTCCTATTCGAGAAAAATACTTTAAAACGTCAACCGCATTTAATACATATCCCAAAGTTAAAGAAAAACAAGAAAGTTTTCATACAAACTTTGCAGGCAATTTTCAAAGAGAATACAGTGGACAATTTATTGTTTGCGGTAAAGTAACATACATCGTTTCCTTTGCTTTCCTGCGGACAAAGGAAAACTTTCTTGGCTGTACAAACAGTACGTCTGATTACGAATGGCAACCAAGAAGTCTTGTGTGATGAGCAATAATAATAATAATACTGGTGGAAGCTAAATAAGTGGCAATTACGTTTAAAAAATATTTTGCAATGTTTTCATGTAAAAAAGATAAATTAATTATTTAAGAGTTTTTAAAAAGAAAACTAGTGTTACAAATTTCAATAAAACATTTAGTACGATCAACCTTACTTCCACCTCCATTAACACTCGGCGGCATACGATGAAGTGTCTTATTTAGAAATTTTTCAAAAGAAAATTAGAGTGTTCTAAATGCTAATACAAAACCTACATTTTTCACATTTTACCTCTATTTCCACTACCCTCGGAAGTAGGGGAGGAAATTTCTTCGACAGTAATAAGGTAATAAGTAATAAATGGTCAGTAAACAACTGGTAACGTCGAATAGAATTTTGATGAAATTTTACGAAATGAATTGAAGTTTTACTGAGATGTGTTTTCGTTCTTGAAAATTTTTGGATGTGGCTTACTTCACACCCGTAAAAATATGTACTTTAATAGTAGTTTAAAGTACAAGTTGCAGAAGACGTCATATTCCAAGCCCGAGTCAGAGATTCTCAAACGAGCGTCTTGCAGCGAGTTTTAGTACGGACGAGGGCTTGGAATGTCTTCTGCAACGAGTACTTTACAACATTTTCTATATTCTGGCTTCCATTTCATTTTTATTTATGTTTAAATAATTTTAAATTTCTTATCTGAGGATTTTTTTATCGTGACATTTAAGTTGGTATTACTGCTGTTTCCTAGACATTTGTCAATTTTCACACCATTTTCAAATTTAATTTAATGGATTTTAAATAATCGAAATCATGTCTCAAGAATCCGAATCGCATCAAATACAAGAGAGGGTGTTTCTTTAACTCCACCGGAACTACAAGAAGTGGCTTTAAATGCAGTAAGGAATTTGCTACTTGTAAAGAAATATCTTGTTACCACAGAGTTATAAGATACACAGAGCTGACAAACCATTCATAAATACCCATTTTATTGTCGCCAGCATTGATACGGAGCAACGCGGTGATGTAAACATATAGTGGGGAAAGAGGTGAGGTAGGAGTGGGGATAGGAATGGGTATAAACACAACACACAACCAACTTCCACTAAGATAGGTTAGGATTCTTATAATTCTGTTTTCTGCAAACTTCAGAGATTTTAACCATTTCTATTAACTGTTTTTATAAATGCGGGAAGTAAACAAATAGTATCGGTAGCAAACTACACGATAAACCTGAAGAAACACCTAAAGACGCCAAAAAACACCGAATGTATACAGTAAATAATTCATAGTTAAAATTGACCTTGAGCCCCAACACTGGTTTGCGCGGTAGAAACCGCGGTTGCCGGTTTTATTTTCGAATCTGTATTCGTCTACATGTATTTTAGGAAAGTTTTATAAAACAAAATATACCTAATTTATTTCCACAATTCACATGTTCGTATCGATGGAACAGCACTGTATGTAAGAAACACTTATGTCTCCTTACACTGTGGACATAGATCTCATTTTCCATAAAAAGCTATATTTTGTGTAACACCGACAACATTAATATTTATCCCCATTTTCAGCCATCTTTAACTATTCAATGTTGGCTACACGAAAAATGTAAATAATTATCTCTGTTATTCACATAACTCTGTGCTTGTTACCAACCCAATAAAAAAAAATTACCAAAAACAATGCTTTAATGAGACTCATTAAAGTACTGTTTTCGGCCATTTTTGTTCTAGAATAGCTGTAATTTTAGTGCCGGAACATAGAAAAACACTTATAAATGCACTAAAAAGTGAAAATATAAATGGCACCATCACTTTTACATCAACCCCTTACATTGTTTCCTCCCTGAGTGGGAAATTGGGAAAACAGGCGCATCAAAACAGGTAAATTATGTTTTACGCTGACAAATAGTTTAGTTTATGTGACCGAATAGAAGTTACAAAAAGTGATTTTTCTCTGCGAAAGCCTCATCTAAACTGTAGAACACGGCATATGTCCAACGCAGCGCTTTACATGTACCTACTACTATAATACAGGGTAATGAGCAAAAAATCAGCTCTTTGGGGACTGTAGCTGTGACAGAAGTTTAACCAGGTTTTTTAGTACTTTAGATATAGATAAACAAACCTTATACAAAATCATCCAAAAAATTTTGTGCTTATTTGTTTATCAACGATTAAATGTGAAAAATACACGATTTTAAGGTATTTTTAATAACGAAATAAAATTGTTTTACTCTATTAAAAAACGGAATTAACCATCTTATAGGGCATAAAAAGACCTTCAAAATGAGCTATGACATAGGTTATTTGATCCATTTGTTGTTTAATAAAACATTAAAAACAGACAAAAGTCCGTTGAAATTCAATTGTTAATAACTTTAAGAAAAGTAGCTTTACAAATTTAATTCCGCTGAAAAGTAAGCTATTGTGATGCGCAATATATTGTAACGAAACGGCTCGCCGAAACCAAATAAACACGTCTGGGACTGCCCGGGTTCCTCGAATCCGTTCTAGAAAGAGCGGGAACACTCTCGTAAGACCGAGTCGCTTCGATTCGCCGAAAACTCGAGGAGAAATTCGTGGAATAATCCCGAAAGTACGAGAAGCTTCTACCTGCCATAAAAAGGGAGTGTCGGACCCGAAGCGGGCAGAGTTGAACCGGTGTGCGTAAACATTCGAGCGAGAGATCGGGCGCGTTAAATAAATAAACATCTCCGTCTACGAATATGAATTAGGTGATTGTTAAGTTAAATTTATAAGTGTAGTGTTAGAAATAAATTAATTAGGATAATCGCGTAGTGTTTTAGTTTTAGTCGATAGTAAAAACGTTACAGTGGTGTCAGAGTGCGGATTAATTAGTGAAATAAATTAAGAACAATGAGGAAATTACGCGATTTAAAAGTGACGGACCTCAAACGCGAGTTGGAAGATAGAGAACTCGAAACGACAGGGTCGAAAACAGTGCTGCAGAAACGTTTGGAGGAATATTTAATCAACAATGGAGAGGACCCTGAAACTTTCGGTTTCGAGGAAGAAGGTGAGCGCATCATGAAAGAACTCCACGGCGAATTAGAAGACAAAATGGAAAAACTCCACGGTGAGCTGGATACCAACATAAGAGAACTCCACGGTGAAATGGGAAAACTGCACGGCGAGTTGGATAACAACATAAAAGAACTCCACAGCGAAATGGGAAAACTCCACGGCGAGTTGGACGAGCTCCACGGTGAGCTGGATAGCCGAATTGGAAACCTTGACAACGCACTTCAAGCCGAGAAAATCCAACGACTGGAACTGGAGAACCAACTGCGAGAATTGGGGACCCGATTAGAATCCATGCATTTCCAGCCCAGTGGGCAAAACATGTCCAGTTCACGTAACCCGTTCAACGACTCGGAGGAGGTAACCAGGATTGAGGGGGTAACCAGGATCGAGGCAGTTCCTACTGCGAGTCATCGAGTGAAGCCGCCCACCTTCGACGGGGAAATACCCTGGGAGAACTACCTCCGGCAGTTCGAGGCAGCGGCGAAAGCCAACAACTGGGCGCCAAGGGACAAGGCAGTGGCTCTGACGGTCGCCCTCCGAGGAAACGCCCTCGACGTGCTGCAGACTGTTCCAGAGGGGGAGCTGGACAACTTCGAACTACTCGTCCAGAGGCTGCAGAGGCGGTACGGGCACGCACACCTGAGGCAGGTCTACCAATGCCAAATGAAGACCCGACGACAGAAGCAGGGAGAGAGCCTTCAGGAGTTCGAAGCCGACATCGCGAAGCTAGTCAGATTCGCCTACCCGGAAGCGGCGGAGTCCATGACGGAGCGTCTCGCGGTCTCGGCCTTCATCGACGGCATGAGGGATGTGGAGATGCAGCGAGCGGTAAGGCTGTCGCGTCCCAAGAGCACATTGGAAGCACTCTCGATGGCCCTGGAATTCGAGGCTGCGACGGAGGCGTCAAGGAGCTGTGGCCGAGTTCGGGCTGTGGTCGGGGACGACGCATGCGTGGAAGCCGAAAGGAAGGAGGACGCCCTGGAGCAGGTTGTCAACGCCCTCAAGGGACTGCTGAAGGGGAAGAAAAAGGAACCAGCGAAGTGCTGTCCGTGTGGAGAGGTTGGCCGTCTCCGAAGGGATCGCAAGCGCCCCAGGGTCGACAAATCCAAACGGGTCGACTCCCAGGGAGCAGCTCCGGCCCGCTGCCCGTCCCAAGATCCCGTCATCAAAATAGCTACCCTGAGAGGTGAAGGTGGCAGCCTGTACGTGGATGGCGAAATTAACGGCAGGAAGCACACCCTTCTAATCGACACTGGGGCATCCAAGACGATCCTGAAACCAGGCCTGCTGAACACGCGAGGGAAGAGAGTGATGGAGTCCAAGTGGAGGTTGCGAACGGCTACGGGCGAAGCTGCCGCCGTCCACGGAGAAGTAGACGTCGAGACCAAGATCGGCACTGCGCGATTCTCGCCACACCGAGTTCTGATCGCCGACATAGAAGAAGACGCCATCTTGGGAATGGACATCATGAAGACTCACGGCTTCGCACTCAATTTGAAACGACAAGTAATGCAGGTCGGCCCAGAGGAAATATTCCTGCACACCAAGGGTGAGACGGTCCATCAGATAACGCTGACAGAAGACACGATCCTGCCGGGTAGGAGCGAATCGATAGTGGTGACCCGACTTCAAGGCGTCACAGGAAAAGGGAATCCTGCCGTAGTGGAACCTTGGAACCACGACGTGGAGGTGGGCCGAGGCGTTCTAGTAGGGAAGACCTTGGTAACGCTGGGTGATGAAATTCCAGTCCGGCTCATTAACATCAATGACTACCCAGTTACCATCCGCAAGGGGACCAAAGTGGGAACCTGCTCACCAGTGACGTCACTGATCCACCAGGTGACGGGGAGTGCTGGCTGCAGAGTCGCGAAAGTGGAGGAAGCTCTAGTTGACGCCTGCGATTCTCTCGCTGGAGTCGAAAAGAAGAGGCTTATTGAGCTACTCCGTAGATATCGATCGATTTTTGTGTCCGACAAGGGACCTTCTGGGAGAACGAGTATTGTTAGGCACAAGATAGATACGGGGGGCGCGAGACCAATCCGCCAGTCAGCGAGGAGGTTGCCGCAGGCGAAACGGGAGGTAGCGGAGAAGATCATTCGCGACATGGAGAAAGAGGGAGTCATCGAGCCATCTAGCAGTCCTTGGGCATCTCCTGTAGTCCTGGTAAAGAAGAAGGATGGAGATACCAGGTTCTGCGTAGATTATCGTCTACTGAACAACGTGACGAAGAAAGACAGCTACCCTCTTCCCCGGATAGACGACACCCTGGATACTCTGGCTGGATCGAAGCTGTTCTCCACCCTTGACCTGAAGAGTGGCTACTGGCAGGTAGAAATGGACCCTGCAGACAAGGAGAAGACGGCTTTCACAGTAGGATCTGGACTGTGGCAATTCACAGTAATGCCATTCGGGTTGTGTAATGCGCCTGCTACTTTCGAGAGGCTCATGGAGAACATACTCAGAGGGCTCTCCTGGAAAACGTGCCTCGTGTACCTAGATGACATAATCGTCGTAGGGAGGACGTTTGACGAACACCTGTCAAACCTGGAGGAAGTATTCAAGAGACTCCAATTGGCTAACCTGACGCTCAACCCAAAGAAATGCCATCTGTTAAGAACAAGAGTACACTATTTGGGTCACGTGGTCAGCAGTAACGGCGTCGAGGTGGACCCTGAAAAAGTGCGAGCAGTCCAGGAATGGCCAACACCGAAGGACAAACATCAATTGCGGAGTTTCCTGGGGCTTTGCACTTACTACCGTCGTTACGTCCGAATGTTCTCTGACATTGCAAAGCCGCTGACACGACTAACCGAGGAGAAACGAGCCTTCCTTTGGGATAAAGAATGCCAAGCAGCCTTCGACGCCCTGAAAAGACGCCTGACGACGGCCCCTGTTCTCGGGTTTCCGACCCAAGAGGGACGCTTCATCTTGGATACAGATGCAAGCAACGACGGAATCGGAGGGGTTTTGTCACAACTGCAAGATGGGCAAGAGCGGGTCGTTGGCTACTTCAGTAAAGTCCTGTCCAAGCCCGAAAGGAACTACTGTGTCACCAGAAGGGAGCTGTTAGCCGCTGTGAAGTCAGTAGAACATTTCTACAAGTACCTGTACGGGAGGAAGTTCCTGTTGAGAACGGACCACGCGGCGATCAGATGGCTCCTGCGATTCAAGAACCCGGAAGGCCAGGTAGCTCGGTGGATTGAGCGTCTTCAGGAATACGACTTCGACATCGAACATAGAGCAGGAACCAGCCACCGTAATGCTGACGCTCTTTCAAGAAGACCGTGTCCGGAGGTATGTTCCCACTGCAGTCGTGCAGAGGTAAAGGAGGCTTCAACTTGCCGCACCACGGTCACCGACGAGGACTGGTCACCAGACGGGCTGCGGCGAGCGCAGGAAGGCGACCCTGAACTCCAACGGATCCTGAGGTGGAAAGAAGAGGGACGTCGGCCGGAATGGCAGGAAGTGGCCCCATCCTCTAGGACCCTGAAATCGTACTGGGCACAGTGGGACTCCCTGGTGATACAGGATGGACTGCTCAAGAGGGTGCTCGAATCCGATAGTGGCGCAGAAAGGCGATTCCAACTCATCGTACCCAAGATCAAGGTGGCGGAAGTGCTACGTCACCTCCATGACGGAACATCTGGAGGCCACCTGGGAGTAAAGAAGACCCTGCAGAAAGTGCGCGAGCGTTTCTATTGGGTGGGCTGCTCTGAGGCTGTTCGTGAATGGTGCAGGAAGTGTACAGTTTGCTCAGCCAGCAATGGACCGCACCGCAAGCCGAAAGCCCCTATGAGACAGTACAATGTGGGAAGTCCTTTCGAGAGGATCGCCCTAGACATTACTGGGCCATTCCCTGAAACCGATTGCGGCAACAAGTACATCCTGGTGGCGATGGACTACTTCACGAAATGGGTAGAGGCATACGCGATTCCCAACCAAGCAGCAACAACTGTCGCCGATGTCCTGGTGAAGGAGTTAGTAAGCCGCTTCGGAGTACCGTTGGAATTGCATTCCGACCAGGGGCGTAACTTCGAGAGCGAGCTGTTCCAGGGAGTTTGCGAAAAATTGGGAATTCGCAAAACTAGAACGTCGGCGCTGCACCCTCAGTCTGACGGAATGGTGGAGAGAATGAACCGCACCATGGGCAAGTACCTCTCGAAGGTAGTGTCTCAACACCAACGAGACTGGGATCAACATCTCCCCTTTTTCCTGATGGCCTACCGTTCTGCCATCAACGAGTCCACCGGCCAAACACCAGCAAGGGTACTGTTCGGGCGAGAGATGAGGCTTCCCTGTGATCTGAGCTTCGGCTGCAAACCGGGAGAAGATCTGGCTGGGGAAGACTACGTCACCGAGCTGCGCAGAAAGATGGACCAGGTTCACGAGATGGTACGGACGAATCTCCAAGTCGCCAGCGACCGCATGAAGGATCACTATGACGTTCGGGCGGACAGCGGCATATATGAAGAAGGAGACCTGGTGTGGCTGTACAACCCACAAAGGAGACGAGGGTTATCACCGAAGCTTCAGAAAGCTTGGGAAGGGCCATATACAGTGAAGACAAAAATAAATGACGTCATCTACCGGATCAGCAAAGTCCCGAATGGGAAGCCCAGGGTCGTGCATTACAACCGATTAGCGCCTTTCGAGGGAGACCACGACCAAGACCAACAGGTGCGCCAACTACGGCCCCAAGAGGAAGAGCCCTCCTTTGAAGAGTTTATGGCTGCGTATGGTGGAACCGGGAAGGCGAGATTCGGTGTGACCAGAGAAGAACAACGGGATCTCTTCGAAACACCGGCTGAGTATGCGCTGGCTCATTGCGTGGCCCAGGACCTGCGGATGTCCCGGGGAATTGCCGCGGAGTTTCGGACGAGGTTCGGCAAACTGGGCGACCTCCATCAGCAGAGACCGGCGGTCGGGCGAGCGCTGAGGATTAAGGAAGATGGATCACAACGGCCACTCTTCTACCTGGTTACCAAGAGGAGGTCCCTTCACAAGCCCACCTATTTGGACCTGTGGGACGCATTACATGACCTCAGGGAAAGCCTACTTAGCGAAGATCTAACTAAGTTAGCTATCCCGAAACTGGCTTGCGGATTGGACGCCTTGGACTGGAGGGTCGTCAGGAATATGCTGGAGGTCTTATTTCGCTTCACCGGGATAGACATTTTGGTGTGTTGTTGGAATCCTGAGAGAAGTCCCCACAAGAAGACCGTAGCATGTTATTTCTACCAAACTTCCCGGTGCAGACAGGGGACCAACTGTAGGTTCCTACATGGGCCTGTCAGAGACACGTTTCGGGACGAAACATCTTTAAGGCGGGGGCAGTGTAACGAAACGGCTCGCCGAAACCAAATAAACACGTCTGGGACTGCCCGGGTTCCTCGAATCCGTTCTAGAAAGAGCGGGAACACTCTCGTAAGACCGAGTCGCTTCGATTCGCCGAAAACTCGAGGAGAAATTCGTGGAATAATCCCGAAAGTACGAGAAGCTTCTACCTGCCATAAAAAGGGAGTGTCGGACCCGAAGCGGGCAGAGTTGAACCGGTGTGCGTAAACATTCGAGCGAGAGATCGGGCGCGTTAAATAAATAAACATCTCCGTCTACGAATATGAATTAGGTGATTGTTAAGTTAAATTTATAAGTGTAGTGTTAGAAATAAATTAATTAGGATAATCGCGTAGTGTTTTAGTTTTAGTCGATAGTAAAAACGTTACAATATGGTAAAAATTTCACAACGATCCAAGTAGTTTTTGTAAAAATGAATTTGGATAAATCCTCTAATTTCTTCTTGAAGTGGCGACTCATTGTTGATATGAGGAAAAGAAAGTCTTCACCACCATCAATATTCCTCATATCAAAAATGAATTTGTTTATCCCAGGCTTCCTAATTTTGCAACAACATTAGTCATGAAATGGTGAAGATAGGGCAATTATACGGAGTGCATATTGAAGAGGAAGAGCTGTTCTATCATTTTGTATCGTTAAATGATCTGAAATTTAGTTTAAACAATTGCAGAACATAGTGAATTTCTTGCTTATAAACAAATAGAATAACATTTTTGTATTAACCTTTAAAAGTATACAGGGTTATTCACGCTAAACGGCACGGAATATTATGGCCAAAATACGTGACTTTCAAAAAGATTCACAGTTGGGATAGATGGGGGTCTATTACAGTTACTTTTTAAAATTATTTGAATATTATACAGGGTGTCCCAAAAGTGTGTAAAGTATCATAGTTTTTTTTAAATGGAACCCCCGTATATTTTTGCATTTTTTGGATTCTCCGATCAAAATAAGTGCCTATCTTAGTAAGGTTTCTAATACCTAAATTTTATGGTTTTTAAAATAATTTGACTTTTATCAAAACTGGACCTAATTTTCATTTTGGTAGATTTATATCTAGTATTGCATTCGTTAACGAAGTCGAAAAAATAGGAATTAAAATGCGGTTTTCAGTTTTTTGGTATCTAGAGATCATACTTAATCATTTCCCAAAAGTTTATATATATATATATATATATATAGGCAGGCTACAGGTCGCATTTTTTAAAGAATCACAACGAAATTTGGTACAAAAATCAGTTGGCCGAAAATCTCGGTCAAGTTCGTTAATGGGCCAAATCGGTATAGCGGTTTCAAAATGGCGGCTTGTTATTTTCAAAAAAAAAATCAAAAAACTTTTATTTCGCGTCTGAGAGAAAAATGTTACTTAGGTTTTTTGTTGCCCTTATAGAAGCGAACCACATTTGTATACAACATTTTTTCGAGAAATGTACAGAAAAAAATATTTTTTAAAAAACAAAAACAAAAATTAAAACACATTTATTTCGCGTCTGGGAGAAAAATGTTACTTAGGTTTTTTATTTATCTTATAGAGGCGAACAACTTTTGTATAAAACACTCTTTCGAAAAACGTATAGAACAAAAGTTATTTTTTTCAAAAATAAATAAAAATAAGAAAAACATTTATTTCGCGTCTGAGAGAAAAATGTTACTAAGGTATTTTGTTGCTCTTATGGAGGTGAACAACTTTTGTATAAAACAATCTGTCGAGAAACGTACAAAAATAAAGTTATTTTTGTCAAAAAAAAAAAATAAATAAAAAAAACTTTTATTTCGCGTCTGAGGGAAAATTGTTACTTAGATTTTTTGTTGCCCTTATAGAGGCGAATAACTTTTGTATAAAACATATCTTTGAGAAATGTACAGAGAAAAAGTTATTTGCAAATATTTTAAAATTTTGTCGTTTGTATTTTTTCCACACCTCGTATGCATTTTTTTGACACATCGTGTGTTATATTACTATATATTCTACCCATAAATCTACCTTTCAGCCTGGCATGCCATGGGGTTTTTTAAATACTTAGCGGTTTTAAATGATGCTGTGAACAGCAGGTGGCGTGAAGGCTCCGTGCTACGAGCGGTCGTGCCTCATGCGGTCAATGTGAAAAATCGTGCCAGATGCGGTCACTCCAAAAATATTTCTACCTGATGTGCAGGCGTCTTCCCATGTGCGGTCGTCATTTCCGAATTCACCGAATTTCTCGGTAGACACCCTCGGCCGATATGGAAAATTGGTTACTATGGTTTTCGATGTTTTGAGGCGTGAAAAGGGAATATATGAGATTTGTTTTGTCCTGTAAAACATGAATTACTTGCAAGAGGGCAAGGAAAAACAATGTACTTATTTTCAATTTATATTGACCATTAATTAACCATTAACATATAGTATATGTAAAAGTATTTGTTACCTTGCGAAAATATTTTCGAGGGATCACATCTGGGACGTTTTTTGATTGTGACCGCATAAGACACTACCGCTCATGGCGAGCCGGTACCGAGTACCCCGATAAATTGGCCTGTCCTGGGATTTATAAACTATTGACCGCACATGGCACTGACCGCATCTGGGAAGACACGGGCGTGAAATTCAGCCCGTTCGCCCCTTTTTTACGTTACCATTAATACTGTTATAGCTTGCTGAGTTATACGTTACCTTCCAAGTTTCTGAACATTTGCAATGTTATTCTCCATCATTATCTACAACATATCTAAATAAAACAGGCAGGTAGATACATGGTACCTTTTATTAACAAAATACCAAATGGTGCAAAAAATGATAATTTGGCGTATTCTGTAAAAACGAGGTTTAGCTGTAGGACACCCTAATACCATTCGATAGATAATTGAAAACTACAATTCCTAGTAAGTTTAAAAATATGACGTTCCATTTAAATTAAGCAAGTTATAGCCACTTGAATGTCTTATTCCATTAATTTTAATATTTGAACACCCTGTATGAAATGGCAAGCTTATTATAATTGAAGTATCAAATATGAATTAAGGTCATAGTTCACTGTAAATTTCGCTTGCATAACTTGAATACTCTAATATAAGTATTTAAAGAATGAAAATTAGGTCAAGTTTTACTAAAAGTCAAATTATTTTAAAAACTATAAAGTTTAGGTATTACAAACATTTTTAAAATAGGCACTGATTTTGATCGGAGAATCCAAAAATGGAAAAATATACGGCGGGTTCCATTTAACATAACACTACTTTGATACTTTACACACACTTTTGGGACACCCTGTATAATATGCAAATAATTTTAAAAAGTAACTGTAATAGACCCCCATCTATCCCAACTGTAAAACTTTTTGAAAGTCACGTATTTTGGCCTTAATACTCCGTACCGTATAGCGTGAATAACCCTGTATATATTTTTGTATTCGAAAAGCTTGCATTTTTACACGAATTTTATAGAAGAACAAGTTGCCCTACGACCCTTTGGATCGAGGTTAACCCTTTTTTGTTTAAAAAAATCATCACGGCTTTATTTATACAAATTAAGAAACAAATAAAACGACATTTTGAAGTTCAAGAGTTAAAGTTTAGGTCTAAAAAGTTTCAAAAAGATTCCTTTAAAAATAAGCTTTTGTCAAAGCTTTATAACGAAGGGTATACCGCTAGAGTCGTAAAGCGACGGTCGAAAATAAGAAAAATCCGCACATTTCAGTACGTTTCATGTGAAAATTTTGCGGCCTGCAACAAATTTCACTAAGAACGAACGCATCTGTTGCGCAGATGTTCCCTGGATCGGGTGCGGTTACCAGATTTTTTGTCTTTTCTCCCACATTTCAGAACGAAAATTCCTTTGGAACCGCCCGGGAAGCTTTCACTCTCTCTCTCTCCTCACTCTCGGAGTCCGTTAAAGCTCCTGCTCGGCGGTTATTAGAGGTAAAGCTGCGTACCGTAAAGGAATCCTGAAAGGGGTGTCGAAGAATCCAATAAGCTCCGCTTTCGAAAGCCGAATTTGTCATGGTCTCCGGAGCCGTGTCGTAAATCAGCTTTCCACATCGACTTGTACCCGTAAATGCCTCTTTTTCGCCCTCCTCACTCTCGCCCGCTTCCATTCTCTTATTTATTTACTTTGTCACGTATCTCGTGTGTGTGGCTCTTGTTATTTATACGCGGCGTTAAAAAAGACACCTACAGAGCGCTTATATTTCCGATGGTTCGTTCTATTAGAATTCCAACATTTATACGTCTTATTTATACCAATGGGATATGTGAAACATTTAAGGTCGTCCGGAACGTTACGTAATTATTTAGTGTCGTACATGGGCGGAGTTCGGCTCCGAACTCACCGTAGGACATTGTCACAGATAACTCCGACAAGTTGTACGATCCGTAGATAGGGCGACGTACATCTACGTAATACGTAATATTGTAATATTGTCGATGATACGGTAAAGAATCGTGGGAATGGCGGTGTACTGACCTCCATCTAAACGTCCATAAATTTCTTTATGGACTCGCTATTTATGCAAAATTGATCTCATTATGAGCAACGAGAACGCCCACTTATAGATTGTGCATTTTGAGAAAGCCATCGGATTTGCATACCTACTCGTATTATGCATTACGTTCGGGTCGTAAATTTAGAAACATAAGCGAAAGAGAGGTAAAAGCCTCCTGAAAGGAGGAGAGCGAGAGATCATTAAATGGCGGAAAGATGAACCCCGATATGACTTAACTGGGTCAATGGTTACTTATGTGTACACAGTGAATGCACCTTCATTGCCAAAGTGCACATAAAGTATACGTATTGGGTGCCCGGAAATAATGAGCAAAACACTAGGGGGAGACGAAATAAAACCACAAGTTTCTACGATACGTAACGGTGCAGTAAGTCGACACCGTTTCGTTTTATCTTTGTAGGAACAGTACACTGACCAATTTTGCCTACGGGACACACGTCTATCACAGACTGTGTAAAATTTATAAACCTATACCTTTTCATAAAATCGGTGGAATTTCACTTAGTTTGTAGGCGATTTCACATTATTTCCTTTAGTAACATTAAGGGTTTCCAAACAATATGTGACTTTGTAAAACTGCTTGAGGTATTACGAATCACACCAAATTCCTTTTCTGATTACTTTGTAAATTTACAAAAATATTTTACAACGCACCTACGTGGATGCCAGGAAAAAATGAAACAAAAGGTCCTATACTTTGTCCAGTCAGAGTTGGAACGGCAAAAAAAACACTTAATGGCTTTTTAAGTGGTGAAAAGCCATGCCGCCCGGTCGTCCATGGGCGTATCATTACGGATAATAACTCTAACAATGAATTCACTTCCAAATCGCACAAACAAATGGCACACACATTCACACACCACTGCTTTCTCGTATAAGTGCCGAAGAAGACATCACAAGGAAAGCACACGTGGCCGCTGTGTTATGGTCCAGTGGACCATCCAGTATCCGTAGAGTCTCGCGTACTTCCTCGAACACGATTTCACTGATCGCCTGTACACCTGCACCTTAGAAGAAGAAGAAGAAGATACAAACGAAGTGCCGCTGTCGAAAAAAAAAATTGTGGTCCAGTGGACCCTCTAGTTCTTTATCTGTACATATCCATAAATTCAAATGTATGATTTCTCTTGGGCAAGTGGACACCTGCATTTTAAAAATACCAAGGGGTTTCTGAATAAGCATCAAGGTAAGTCCCATGGTTTTGTATAGAGACAACGGGCTCTTTTCGAATGTCCTCGGTAAATTCAGATTTTATTGAGTGTTCCAATTGCTACTGGTTAGAGTATACCTTCGCCACTCTACTGTTCCAAATTTGAAGTAAATCACATGTAAGGGGTATAACTACCCTTGAAATTGGGGTAAATTTCCAAGGATTTCATTGCATATATTTTTAAGAATATCTATTGAAATCTCGAAATTCCTCATTTGTATATGGATAGTCAAATGCTTGGAATAAAACAAAGCTAACTATTCTAGAAAATTACAAGATGTGAATTTGTAATAGTGCAAAGCATAATTTGGTAGGTGTCAGCTTTAAACAAACCGAATTTTCTTAAAGTTGTAACTCATATTCTTCGTCAACTAGTTTGTAAGTTTGTAAAATTAGGAATTAGGCACAAGGAAAATTGAAAGTCCCATTTTTAAATATGGGAAACATGAATTTTCTTACTGTCATCAGTAATTTTGTCTGTACATGCTTTTCTCAAAAACATTAAAATATTTAACAATAAAGAAATCAATACAGCTATCACGTACATTTTTCATTTTGTCTTTAACATTAGGAGTTAAATTATTATTTAAAATTTCTGACTCAATTTACTCTTGGCTTGAGAAACAAAAATTTTTGAAGAACGTGAATATTTTGTAACTCATTTTGCTTATTTTCTAGAGAATATTCGTTATTTTTACACATCATTATTATTAACTTCTATTAACTTCCTATCTTATCTTAAGCTTCATATTAACTTTTAAATGATCTTCAGCCAAATCGCACAATATCTCATCGTTATTATCGCATTGATTTTTGGACATTTGTATTGGTATTTTGATTCTAACAAGATTTCTCCTGATATGTTGTTCTTAAAAAAAATGTAGTGGCGTCAACCTTACCATCACTGTCTGTAGACCGTTGCAACAATTGATTACCCGTAGGCGAAATTTCACTCAATCAGGCGTAACGTTATTTGTCTTTTTAGATCGTATTATTACCAATAAATTTTCACTCTTGAGTTAATCTCCCGGTGACAAGAAATTGATAATATAATTATTTATGAAATCCTCGAATAATAATTTTAATGTATTTATATTACGTATTCACCTATAAATGCATAGGAGATTAAGAGCCATTTTGCATAACACTTTTAGATTACTTAGATAATATTCACTTCATATAATTTAACTAAATGTTTAATGGAATTGCAAGAAATTTCTATATCGTTTTAATCAAAACAAACATTATGTGTTTAATAGAAGTAGTCAGTTTCACAGATTTTACAGGCAATAATCTATGATTTCAAATTAGTAATAAAATGGAAAAATACTAAACATTACATCTCACTAGTAATGTCAGCCCCAAACAAAGGCCCCATTTAGAAGAATAGGATCCCTTAGATCAGCACCTAGAGAAACTATAAATAAGAATCTCCGCAACCGGACCACAGGATTAGATCATCAGACGTCGGGCGTGTAACATCTCTGTTATCATTTCATTTATATTGTATTTTTACTAATTTAAAGTGTAATTAAAGTTTTAAAATAATTTTTAAAAAGGTCTTTTGTTAGCGATTTTTGGGAGGTCTCCGCCGATGAGAGTACGGAGTACGTGTCTGGCCTCGGACGGGGGGAACTGCAGACGCCGACATTTTTGTAAATGTAGAATTCGTTTGTTTATGTATAGAGATTCACTCTCATTCCCATTTTTGCTACGCATAAGTGAGCGTGTATTAATCTTTATAAATATTTAGATCATTATAATAAATAATTTAAATTTGAATTTACAAATCAATTTTAAAACCTACATAATCAAACAGCCCCGATAAGGGTTGTTTTCACTTTTGAACGTCGAAAGACATAACTCACTATAAAATAATCGTTTTCTCTATTTACAGGTTAGGATCCTTTGGCATTCTAAAATATGACTTACTTTCACCTTTCTGCTGTTTATGATTTACACAGCCGTATATGGCACCAACTAATCCAAGTTTATTCGGCATAATGTTGTAAACTTATATTATTAAGACATTTAGGACTTATAACACTTATATTAGATATGTTATATATGATTATTAGACTTAATATTTATATATAATGTAACTTAATACGTATATTATTAAGACATTATTACGGCTTTTATTAAGGCACAAAAAGCAAGAGTTTAACGATATAATCTCGCCTAAGATCAATGGTAAACAAGACAGCTATTAAGGCATGCTGCCGTTGGCAGCACTTATTCCTGTTTTGTGACTGAGGTGTACATATTAATCTGTACATTATTAATTATCACGTTGATTGTACATATTAATGAATAGTGTATTTGTTTTTTTTTTCAGAAATTGAAGAATAATTTTTTGGGTTGTTAATAATGAGAAAGATAATTCTTTACAATTATATCAAAAGTTAGAACCTGATTGGTATAATTCTTTCCTGTGTAAAAAAGGTATGATTTCACATAAGGAGCAATTTTTTTTAAAATAACCATGCAAACGTGAAAATAAACAAATGTAGCACATCTAATGTTGCAATACTAGAATTAGTACTACTAAATAACTACTAACTACTAAATAACTAATAGTACTACTAAATAATACTAAATTAATACTAAATGTAACAGGACGCAATAGTTATAGATGACGTCACAGTTCCGCTCTGATTTGTATTTTTAAATGGAACCTTATGGCAAGTTTCTTTTGAAATGTATTGAAAATACCTATTCAATCATAGTAATACATTTTCGGCTGAGGCTGATTTTGATGGATGAATGAAATAAATACTAAAATTATACCTGGCTATTTTCCTCTGTTGGATAAGTAAATTTGTATAGGAACAGCGAAGGCAGTAAAATAAATCTAATTTTTAATGGCAAAATCTAGTGCTGTGTAAAATATGAAAAGCCTCTCTGACATCTACTTTTCGTACCTAAATATATTTACTTAAATATAATTATACTATTGAACTATTTTTCAATCGTTTTAATAAATAACTACTAATTACACTACATTACATGATAAGTTTTTGACGTTTGACCCGATGATTACGTTATAATTTCGACGTTGAAACGTTAAAAGCTGATGCATATAATTACTATAACTAGACAAAACATTCGCTGCATATCATGTAACCTTCCAGAGGGAAATGAACAATTTTTGAAGTTATTAAACTATTACCACTTCTAATAAATTAATAGTATATCTTGATGTCGTTTTTTTGCGTTACTTCGGCTTCAGATTTACCGAGTGTTTCAATAAGAGACGTTTAAGCATGCGCACTTACATTTTGGGATACCCTAACTACGTCGTAATTTTAAATATAGTGGTATGTTGATTCTAAAATTCGGTATGAGTCCTTCCTAACATGGGAACAATTACTTGCTAGCTAACATCAAATTAACATCGCTAAAGTTACTAACATCGCTCTTATTTTAAGTCGTGTAAGTCATTTTATACACTGGTGTCTTGATTGAAACGATTACCAGTTAAAAGTAACGCCACGTGACAAATACCGCGTGTAAAGAAATATAATCCAATAATCAAAACCTTTTAAAGGCGTTTTGGAAAATGTTTTGCTGTGTTACGAATATCAAAGTTACATTTTTGAAGAATCTTCAACGCTCTTAACTGTCCAATATCAATAAACGTATTTCTAATTTTCATTCAGTTATATACAATAATACAAGATGACTATTAACCAAATTTAGAAATTTGGTTAGCCAACAAGAAAGTTGTTAGAAATTTTCACCCCGCAACTCCATTATTTTCGAGGTATTACTCTGACTGGTTGAACCCCTTATACGTCAAGGGTGACAGATAACAATATTTTGTTCGTTTTGAAAAAATATTTTTTCTGTCTGGAGCTACCAATAAGCTAAAGTTACCGTAGCGAGTCCATCAAAATGAAGATGTGCCTCGTATTACACTTATAAACAATTAGATATCCCTATCCATCACTTCTTGACACACCCCAAACAAATTTCTCATCTCCAACACTTGCCAGACAGATCTAATGGAACCCACTTGCTTACTATTTTAATAACTTATTTTAAAAAGTCACTAATAAAATATTTATGGGACGCACTTCCTTCTCCCTCTCGCTCTCTCCGTGTCTTTCTCTCTCACTCTTCTAAAATCTAGTCGAGATTAAGGGGGCCCATGCACTTACGGCCATTACGTTTCGAAGGAAAAAAATATTAAGTTATCGACGTGTCGTGGAGTGGAAATGGGCCAATTCCATTACCGTGGGCGGCGGTGGCGGTGGCGGTGGTGATAACGCACATAAAAGTTGAGTTTTTCGGGTTGAGAATGCGAAGGAGATGGGGAAAGCACGGCCATATTCGCCTTTTTAGAGCTTCGAGCTTTAAGCTTAATTAGCGGGCTTGTATATGGGGTAATCGGATGGTTTGTTAAAACTTTTTTCCTTTTAGTTTTATAACAAAGAGGACAGATATGTCGGTTGCGAAGCGAGAATGTTACATCTCATTTTTTTTTCTTGTTTCAGGTAAGCGAAAATCTCCGTACATGTGGTCCTCCACTTTACGTAAGTACAATCGTAATTGAAAGTTGATTTATTAAAATTATTGAATAATTTGAAATTATGTATTGTAACGTTTATTCTAATTTATTTACACAGTTCTTAACACTAACTAATTTATTTAGTCTATTCCTTAACTAATTAATTTATGTTTTAAACACTTAACGCGCTAATTTATTTCTACACTTATCGCACTTTTTCCACTCACGGCGGCTACTTGTCTACTCTGCCTGCCACTGAACCGGCTCGTAATTATATATTGTCGCGACCCGCGTTAAGCGCAAGGTCGAACACTGAAGGGTAGCTAGGGGTAGAGTAACGTGAAAGAATGTAGGCCTAAATAAAAAGGGTATATTGAACAAAATTGAATGAAACAATTGAAACAAAAATGAGTACATTGAAAGCGCGACCAGCGGCCAACACGACACCAGTTGAAAACGACACACAAAACAAAAAAACAGAATCAAAAAGTAATCAAAATATGGGACAACGTAGCAAAACTTAAAAAACACAAAAAAAACTAATGATGAGAAGAGAGTAGGGACTAATAATAATAATACAAAAAGGGGACCTAAATAAAAACAGCACATGGAAATAACGACTTACCCTAAGAGGTTCATCTTGGGCGTGGCTCAGGGAACGCGTCTCGGAGACCGACCAAGGGCGCCATTTGCAAAACTAATGAACTGAACTCAACTCAACTGAACTAAAATGAACCTGGTTTTGTCGGTCCCCAGCCAATTTATAATTTTTTCCTGATGACCAATCAGCTTTTTGTCGTTATTAACCTAACGTGGAAAGTTCGTCGATTCCCGGACTCTTTGGAGGATGCTCGATATCGAATTCGAGACGTTGCATCCGCGCGCGATAGCTCGCGGAAATCGCGGGTCGAATTAGTGAAGAGCGAATTATCCGGGAATTGCTGAATCTATAAGTTACTGCAAAGTAGCTAAATTACTCGCTTTGCAGAATAAAGAAAAGAAAAAGAAAACACGCGAGTTGACATGATGTAAGAATAAAAAGTTAAATTATCAGCGGAATTTGGATTAATTAGTTGATTGATAGGTAAGCTGATTGATCATTTCTTGACAATATCCCTAATAATGCCGTTTCGACAACCTTGCGGCGTATTCTTTCTCTAATGGGACGTTTCCGATTATTTGAAAAAAAGTTTTTATGACCCCCTTTGAAATGCGCCGCCTGCGTCAGATAAGATAGAGCACGCTTCACGCTGATGTTTACATTTCGCTTCACAGTATAAAATCGCAATAATTATAATTTTACTCCATATTTTAGTCTATGGATTCATTGCCAATTTAAGACAGTTATCAATTGGGTTACATTACTTACGTTTGATCCGTAAACTTCGATTGATTAAGATATTACAATGTTAAAGTGTCTTTCTGTTGAGGTACATGGAATTCCTTTAGAATATTGAAAAATTTTTGGACTGGCTGGACCTCTTGTTCTTCCATGTTGGATCCGTAGGGCTCAAATTACTCATTTTCTAATCATTCTCGGTCATTTCATATTGAAGTAATTTAAAAGAAATGTACCTATGCCGTAACTAACTAAATAATGTGAAGCTAGCTACGTTCACAAATTTTATAGTCCAGGAAGGAAGGAATTTTTCTATTTCAAAATTTCTGCTGGAAATTTCTCTGAGAGAGATAGTTTAATAATGAATAATTATATCCGACATGGCACGACACTCTAGCTACCGCCTGAGATTAGATAAACAGGGTGCAGTGAAACAATGTTCATCTACTTTGCGTTACTAATGATCTCATTATTACATCGAAAGTAGTTTAATAATATTCATATTATTACACTACTTTTGATAACTTTTAGCTTTGTTAAATTAGTACATCAGCCTGTCACGTAGACGTGCGTAGAGGTCAAGGTTAAATTATTAGTATTTCAATATACATAACCTTTAAAATTTTCATGAAAAATGTATTATTTGGTATTATTTTATATTGTAATGCGAGAAGTAAACAAAGCGACACATGTTTACTCCTTCAAAAGAATAACTACGACGCGTACAAGACAGGTGCATGAACAGGTGCATGAACATTTCCTGCGTAGGCGTTCTAGAATATACTAGAACGTTCTTTATCGGGGTTGGGGGTGTATATATAAGGGGGCTTGTGATCGAGGGAGTTAGTTAGAACTAGAGAAGCAGAAGTGAACGCGACATACGAACCGAAAGCGGAGCAGTACAAATAAATTATGTAGTGTATAGTCTAGTGTACAAGTAGTTTAGTGTGTTAAATAAATTAGTGTTCAATTAATCTAAATAAATTATAAAATAAACGTTACATTGGTGTCAGAAGAGCGGATCATGAAGAAGTTACGCGAATTAAAAGTGGCCGAGTTAAAAAAAGAACTCGAGGAACGGGAATTGGAAACAGGAGGGAGGAAGACCGAACTCCAGGACCGGCTCTCAGCATTTTTGAAAGAAAATGGCCAGGACCCGGAAGTTTTCGAGTTCGAAGACGATGCCATCACGAAGCAAATCGCCGCCCAGAGGGAAGAAAGCGTCGCACTGGAGCATGATGCAGCCATGGAAGCCTCCCGTGGTCACGGCCGTGTTCGAGCGGTTACAGAGGAAGTAGACACTGAAAAACTCGTCGAAAGGGTCCTACAGCAGATCATGGAGGTGCTGTCGGCGAAGAAGAAGGTAGTTCGCTGTTGGAACTGTGGCGAAGTGGGCCATGTAAAGAGTTCTTGCAAGCGGCCCAGAACAGCGGCGCCGGCAAAGGCCCAGGAAAACTAATGCGGGTCGACAAGAAAGGGGGAACGTCGACCCGTAGCAGTGGAAACCCCCGGGCCAGTATAGCCTCGTTTTCCCACCAATTGGGGAGCGCGTACGTCGATGGCACTATCGACGGGAGATCCCACGCCATGCTTGTGGACACGGGAGCTACGAAGACGATCGTACGCTCGGAAGTTGTGAGGGACCGTAGGAAGATTAGGCCAAGTAGGTGGCAATTAAGAACTGCCACTGGGCAGAAGGCAGTAATACACGGTGAAGCGACGGTTAGCATGACGTTGGGACGAGTGAAGTTTGACCATCCTGTACTCATAGCCGAAATTGAGGAAGACGTCATACTGGGGATGGACGTCATGAGGAATCATGGATTCCAGTTGGATTTCGGACACCGAGTGTTGAGGATCGGTCAAGAAGAATTACTGCTACACAATCGTGACAACTTTGTGTTAGACGTAATAATGGCAGAAGATGTGATTCTCCCGGAACGAAGCGAAACGATCACCTCTACTTGTTTGAGGGGTGTTGTGGAAGAGGGAATTCCAGCCGTGATCGAACCAGAAAACGATGACAATCGACTGGCTCGGGGGGTACTGGTAGGAAAGGCGCTCGTTACTCTCTCAAGTGAAGTGCCTGTGCGACTACTCAACATCAATCAGTACCCGGTCACCATCAAGAAGGGTACGAAGCTGGGCACATGTATAGCCGCCTCGGCCATCGTAAGGGGCGTAAGTGAGGAAGAAAGGTCCAGACACACTCCGCAGGACTTGAAACAAATTCTTTCCCAGACCAGTGCGTTTCTCTCGCCCACACAGAAACAGAAGGCCAATGAATTAATAAATAAGTACCAGGACATATTTACCACCGAGAATGGAAAGCTGGGAAAGACCAAGGTCGTGACACATAAAATTGACACGGGCGAGACACGACCGATTCGACAAACAGCAAGACGACTACCCTTGGCCAAACGGGAGGAAGCCGAGAAAATCATCAAGGACCTAGAGCGGGACGGGGTCATCGAGCCGTCAAGCAGTCCATGGGCCTCGCCGGTAGTACTGGTGAAGAAAAAGGATGGGACTACTCGATTCTGTGTAGACTACCGGCAGGTGAACAGTGTCACCAAAAAGGACAGCTACCCGCTACCACGTATCGACGACACACTCGATACCCTTGCTGGATCCACGATATTTTCGACCTTGGATTTAAAAAGCGGCTATTGGCAAGTCGAAATGGACCCTGCCGACAAGGAAAAGACGGCTTTTACCTTCGGTAACGGCCTGTGGCATTTTACAGTCATGCCATTCGGACTTTGTAATGCCCCAGCGACGTTTGAGAGGCTGATGGAGAGCGTGCTAATGGGTTTGACGTGGAAAACGTGCCTAGTCTATTTGGACGATGTCATCGTGATGGGCAAGACCTTCGAAGGACATCTGAAAAACTTAGAGGACGTCTTCCAGAGACTGCGAGGTGCGGGGCTGAAACTGAACCCGAAGAAATGTCAGCTCTTCAGAAGGAAGGTCTCTTACTTAGGGCACGTAGTGAGCAGAGAAGGCGTCGCCGTTGATCCGGACAAGACAAGTACGGTGAAGGAGTGGCCAATACCGGTAGATAAACACCAGTTGAGGAGTTTTCTGGGCCTCTGCACGTACTACCGACGCTATGTCCGGATGTTCTCCGACGTCGCTAAGCCGTTGACAAGGCTCACGGAAGAAGGACGAAACTTCTGTTGGGATGAGGAATGCCAGTCTGCCTTCGACGAGCTGAAGAGGAAGTTGACCAGTGCCCCAGTGCTGAGTTTTCCTCTGCCAGAAGGACAGTTCATCCTGGACACCGACGCGAGCAATGTGGGAATTGGAAGTGTTCTGTCGCAGCGTCAGGAGGGACAAGAACGTGTCCTTGGATACTTCAGCAAGGTACTCTCCAAACCAGAAAGGAATTACTGCGTCACCCGACGTGAATTATTGGCCATCGTCAAGTCCATCGAGCACTTCCATAAGTATTTGTGTGGAAGGAGGTTTTTGATCCGGACCGATCATGCTGCTCTTAAATGGCTCCTCCAGTTTAAGAATCCCGAAGGACAAATCGCTCGCTGGATCGAGAGGCTCCAGGAGTATGACTTTGTTATAGAACATCGGCCAGGACAGAGTCATGGAAACGCAGACGCACTCTCGAGAAGACCCTGCCCTGATGAATGTCCTCATTGTCATAGAGCTGAGGAAAAGTCCGAGAAAGTCTACCGAACCACCGTGGTCGCCGAGGAATGGACACCATCCTCGTTACGACAAGAGCAAGAAAAAGACCCGGTTCTCAAAGAAATCCTGGTTTGGAAGGAGGGAGGAGAGCGTCCTGAGTGGCAAAAGGTATCCCCTGGCTCGCCAAAACTCAAGAGCTATTGGGCACAGTGGGACTCGTTAGTGGTTGAGGATGGACTACTAAAACGCGTACTGGAGAGCCAAGACGGGACGGAGGAAAGACGGCAGTTGGTAATTCCCTCCAGTACAATCCCGGAGGTCTTGCGGCACCTTCACGACGAGTCGTCTGGTGGACATTTAGGGATCAAGAAAACGCTGCAGAAGGTACGGGAGCGCTTCTACTGGATCAATTGTTCAGACGACGTGAAGGACTGGTGCAAGAAATGTACTACATGCTTTGCAAGTAATGGGCCACAAAGACGACCGAAAGCTCCCATGAAACAATATAACGTCGGAAGCCCCTTCGAAAGGATCGCTATTGATATAGCAGGACCCTTCCCTGAGACCGAAAAGGGGAATAAATACATCTTGGTCGTGATGGACTACTTTACGAAGTGGGTAGAAGCGTACCCTCTCCCTAATCAGGAGGCAGAGACAGTGGCCGATGTGCTAGTGAAGGAGACGATCTGCCGGTTTGGAGTACCCATGGAATTACACTCGGATCAAGGAAGAAACTTTGAGAGTGGCCTATTCCGGAGGATCTGCGAGAAGTTTGGGGTACGAAAAACAAGAACCACGGCCCTTCACCCTCAGTCTGACGGCATGGTAGAACGAATGAATCGCACCCTCAACCGCTATCTAGCGAAAATGGTCTCGTCACATCAAAGAGACTGGGACGAACACGTGCCGTTCTTCCTGATGGCCTACCGCTCGGCCGTTCATGAGTCGACAGGACAAACTCCAGCCAAAGTCCTGTTCGGGCGAGAACTTAAACTGCCCTGTGATCTAATCTTTGGCGCTAGACCGGACGAGGACGTTTCGGGGGAAGATTACGTCTCCAGGATGCGGCAAAGGATGAACGAGATTCACGATCAAGTCCGATACCAACTAAATATCGCCAGTGATCGCATCAAAGAGCGTTACGACATCAACGCTAAAGAGGGTGGCTACCAAATGGGAGATCGAGTTTGGCTGTACAACCCACAGAAGAAACGTGGTTTGTCCCCTAAGTTACAGACCAATTGGGAAGGTCCCTATGTTGTGAAGAAACGAATCAATGACGTGGTCTACCGGGTAAGCAAACTACCAAATGGCAAGCCGAGAGTGGTGCACTTCAATCGGTTGGCACCCTATGAGGGATCGCACGATGAGGCGGAGGTTCCCCGAGTAAGAAACACGTTGGCGCAGGAGAACGAACTTTCGTTCGAAGAATTTATGAGCGCCTACGGGGGTACCGGAAAAGCACGGTATGGGGTAACCTGTGAAAAACAACAGGATTTGTTCAGCGTACCTGAAGAATACTCGTTGGCCCATTGTGTGTCCACCGACCTGGTAATGTCACGAGGTATCGCCACGGTTTTCAAGAAGAAGTACGGGCGCTTGGAACAACTCAGAGCGCAACTCCCGGAGATTGGCAAGGTTCTGGAACTACGTGACAACGTAAGACACATCTTTTATCTGGTTACGAAGGAGATCGGGTCCCTTAAACCATGTTATCACGATGTATGGCGAACCTTGCATAGGCTACGAGACCGACTGCTGGAGCTCGACATCAGGAAGCTAGCTGTCCCCAAGTTAGGTGCTGGACGAGATCAGCTGGACTGGAGGGTTGTCCGGAATATGCTGGAAGTAGTGTTGAAGAATACCGGAGTGGAAGTTTTAGTCTGCTGTTTTGGGCCTGCACCATGTCGACTCGGGAAGACGGTCCCCTGTTATTTTGACGCCACGTCTCGCTGTAAGCGGGGGGCTAACTGCAGGTTCCTGCATGGGCCTACCAGGGATACGTTCCGAGACGAAACGTCTCTAAGGCGGGGGCAGTGTAATGCGAGAAGTAAACAAAGCGACACATGTTTACTCCTTCAAAAGAATAACTACGACGCGTACAAGACAGGTGCATGAACAGGTGCATGAACATTTCCTGCGTAGGCGTTCTAGAATATACTAGAACGTTCTTTATCGGGGTTGGGGGTGTATATATAAGGGGGCTTGTGATCGAGGGAGTTAGTTAGAACTAGAGAAGCAGAAGTGAACGCGACATACGAACCGAAAGCGGAGCAGTACAAATAAATTATGTAGTGTATAGTCTAGTGTACAAGTAGTTTAGTGTGTTAAATAAATTAGTGTTCAATTAATCTAAATAAATTATAAAATAAACGTTACAATATTATTCTAGTACAAAATGCATTACAAGTTACAAATAAAGAACGACCAATCAGTAGGTAATGTACAATTAGTGAAAACTTTAACTACTGCATTACTGTGGTCTTGGGCATTGATGGTAATACGAGGGACGTCAATGTAACCAACCCACGCAAAATTCCCTAATGTAATACGAAAACTTGAACAGCCAAAATTTTGGGGGCAGCGATGGCCGAATGTGTGTAAAATGTATCCAAAATCCCGTTCCTATTCACGCCGGTAGCCAGGCCGGATAGGATCGGATATCCTGTAGGAGGGCGGGACTAGGATACACACACCCTGAGTCGGTAGAGCACGGAGTGGGTCAACTGGGGTGAGAGCCTTAAGGGGGTACAACCGTGCTCGAGGACCGTGGTTCGGAGCCCACGTTAAACTGTAGGTCCCGTCCAAATTGGCCCTGGCAGCGTAAAAGAGACGTTAACTTAACAAGACAAGACAAGACAAGACAACAGCCAACATTTAATGAATTAATAAAGCAAAGTAGATAAAATAATATATTACACCCGTTTAATAATACAATAATAATTGTTATTAATTTTAAATGTATTATTAATTAATAATTTTATAATAATAATATAATAAAATTTAACTACCTAAATCATTTTTTACCGATTTTTTTTATACATCCATATCGTCCCTTTAGCAGTTTTATGTCGAAAATTATGCGTTTTCAAAATCCTGAAACTTATGAATTGAATAAATTATTGCAATTATTGTAACTTATTAATTATTCATTAATTTATAATTTATAGTATTGACGTAATAGTAATTACTCTGCAATTTTATATAAGAGAATAATTATTGAATATTATTCGTTTATTCGCCTCTAAACTTTTTAAATTCAAAGTCAGAAGATTATTGATAGTTTTAGCTTCAAACATTTATTTATTGAGAAAAATATTGCAAGCGATTAAATTAAACAAATTTATCTTTTCGATTTCATCTGATTAACAATATATTACCTCTAATTGATTTTCAAGTTTGGGGTGGTAACATTCTTTAAATGGTGGAAAGGTTAAAAACAGTTATTAAACCTCAGATTTTCATTCCTTGATTTTCGACTTAAATCAGTTCTTTTTTGAGTTTTAGATGACCACCTACCAATTATTCCGACATTGTTCTCATCGTATTTTTGGGACAAAATTCAAGTTTCACACAAAATTAGTGCCTGAAGACCATATAACCTACAAGTTGCAATAATTCGAATATTTCAAGTTTTTCAGGGCCCAATAAAGTCTTAACGCTTTACATCAGATTTGTTACATTTTTCAACAAAAATTCAAAATATCCTCATTCTTTTTTTATTAAGTTTATTAACTCTTCTATTTCAATTGTTAACCGATGTATATTGTTTAATTGTGCGTGTGGCTGAGGGAGCACAAGTGTGCACTCACGTAGTGAAAAATACAGTTAAATATGCATAAAGTAATTTATCTACGATCATCATATCACAATGTAACTATTATTAATGTGAAAGCTCGACATTAAATTGTCGTTTTGCCCATCAATCGATTAAAGCGAGCTTTTCATTAGATTCCAGCCAATAGGTAAAAAAGTACAATTACGGCAAATGTATTTATAGTTACATGCAATATAACCAAACAATTTGATAATTTACAGCAGAAGGGTCATATTAATATTCGACGAATTTAAGTCATTTGAATGTAATGGTTGCAAAGAATATAATTACAGTTGCTACTAAAGATTTCAGTTCATAATTAATTGCTGCACTCGCCTTACAACTTAAGTACATAAACTTATATCAAACTTTTATTTTTTTTTCTACAATATTTATGGTTGTAAAAAATATAAATAAAGTAGTAAATTTTATTTGCAATTATAAAATTGTGTTGTTGCGAGGGTTGCATCTACTGATAAATTAGATTGAATTAAATTATTTCCGTTTCTTATTGTGTTAAAATTTCATCCCCATACAGTTATTACATGAATACATTTTGTAATTGTAGATGTAGTAAAACTGCAATTTCCCTGTTTTGTGCCATAATTGGCAGTTCCTCAAAAGGTTTTCTCTCGAAAACTGGGTACTATTGGACCATTTTCTCTGGGATGTTGTTTGGATAATACATGATTTTAATATCTTTAATTGAATATTCTCTGTTGGGATCTACATATTTTACAGTATGATAGGAAGTAACAGGGGATTAGAGTTGATTGGATTACGTACATTCCATTAGGCTTCAATATGATAATGAGAGCTCTTAAGTACTTTGGGTATTATAATTGTCTTAATTGGAGGGAATCTAGATAATTTCTATTCTACCCGAGCTAATCAAAATTATTTCCTATGAACAAAAAACGGAATTAAGCTTAATTTAGATTAAGAAAAAACAACGAACCAAAAAACGTTAAGAATTGGAGATTTATTACGGTAAACTTAAGTTATAAATTGAAAAGGAAAATTTAATGCATTTCTCTAAAACAGTTTAGGGAGGGGGAGATATTATTTTTGAAAATTTAAGTTAGGCATCAAAATAGGGCCATGGTACGACCGTATTCATTAATGATATCTTAAGGGTAGTTTTTCTATTAAACAATTTTATACATCATAAATTCTAAATAGATGTACAAGTACAATGATTGTCTGCTATGGGAGATACAGAAATTTGGTGCTACAGTTTCATGTCTCGAATTTCTATATCCTTCAATTTGGAAATTCAATTCAATTCAAATCACCGGAATTCATCTGAAACTGCTGGCCTGTGGAGCTACAAATTCTAAAATTACTAATTTCGGCCAAAACGTGATAAATCCTGTATATACTTCTACAATTCGAAAACGTGGGTCCCGGAATTTTCAGACACACTGTCTAAGGATCCAATGGATCCTTCTAGCAACTGGAATTCACCTGAAACTGCGGGCCTGTGGATATACAGGATTTATCACGTTTTGGCCGAAATAAGTCATTTTACAATTTGTAGCTCCACAGGCCCGCAGTTTCAGGTGAATTCCGGTGGCTAGAAGGATCCATTGGATCCTTAGACAGTGTGTCTAAAAATCCCGGGGCCCACATTTTCGAACTGTCGAAATATATACAGGAGTTACCACGTTTCGGCCGAAATAAGTCCTTTTACAATTTTTGCCCATTTCTGGCAATTTTTGCCCGCTTTTTCGGCCAATTAACAGAAGGTTTTCAATGCCAAATGATTTTTAAGATCGCTACTATATCATGAAATTGAACCGCGAGCGATGATTGAACATCTTGTCATTTTTGGCCAAAATTGGCCAAATGTGGCCAAAAACTTTTTTGACCCAGTGAATTTCTAAGTACTTCTAAAGACACAAATTCCTGCACAAACCAGAGCATCCTATTGCATTCCGTGTATGAGTTATAGGGGTGACCGCTAACTTAAATTAAGTTAGCCCACCTTTTGTAGCTCCGGCTATTGAAAAGCTACAAAATTCGTTTTCTCGCTACAAAAAAGCTACAAAAAAGACACAAAATCTCCACTATTTTGTTTTGCCGGCCTGAGAGGGTTGTCCGCCAACTTCATATTTTGTGCTTGACTTTCTTGGCTCCAATTTCTATATCCTTCAATTTGGTCATGATGGCAAATTATTAATTAGGGACCAATTGAAAACCTCCTTTGTTTTGGACAATTGTATTCACCGTATTTAATTTACCTTTTATTGAAATTGACTTAATCGATCGATACATTGATAATTGAATTGAACTTAATTTAGAGTAAGAATAAATACCGTACCAAAAAAGCATAAAATGGAGATTTATTACGGTAGGCATATGTTAAGATTTAAAGAGTATTATTTAATTAGTTCTCAAATCAGCTTGAAGACATTATTTTTGAAAAATCTAGTGGAATATACCATAGCACCACCATGTTAATTAATGATATCTTAAGGGTAGTTATGGTATTAAATAATTTTATAAATCATAGATTCTAACTTAATGTACAAGTACAATGATTGTCTGCCATGGGAAATGCACAAATTTGGTGCTAGAGTTTCACGTCTCGAATTTCTATATTCCTCAATTTGGTCAATAAGGCAAATTACCAATTAGAGACCGATTGACAACCTCCTACGGTTTAGACAATTGCGTTCAGCGTATTTAATTTACATTTTATTGAAATTGCCTTAATTGATCGATTAAATTTAGTTAATTGTTTAGATTAAGAAATAACAGCAACACAAAAAATATATACCAATGAAGATTTATAAGGCTAGGTTTAAGTAATAGTTTAAACAGTAACATTTCATGTATTTTCCAGAACAGTTTATAGATATTATTAAAAAAAAATCTGGTAGAATAGGGCCATTGTCCAACCATGTTCATTAATGATATCTTGTGTTCAATTATTTTATAAATCCTTAATTTCTAAATAAATGTGCAGGCAAAATGGTTCTCTGCCTTGAGGTATCCGAAAGATTCATATCTTGAATTGTGTATATATGTTTTGCAGAACAGTTTGTAGATATTATTTTTAAAATATCAGGTAGAATACGGCCATAGTCCAACCATATTCATTACTGATATCTTGTGTTATATTATTTTATAAATCCTTAATTTCTAAATACATGTGCAGGCAAAATGATTCTCTGCCTTGAGGTATCCGAAAGATTCATATCTTGAATTATGTATATATGTTTCAGAACAGTTTGTAGATATTATTTTAAAAATATCAGGTAGAATACGGCCATAGTCCAACCATATTCATTAATGATATCTTGTGTTATATTATTTTATAAATCCTTAATTTCTAAATACATTTGCAGGTAAAATGATTCTCTGCCTTGAGGTATCCGAAAGATTCATATCTTGAATTATGTTTATCCTACAATTTGATAATTATGGCAAATTACTAATTATGGAGCAAATGGAAACCTCCTTTGCTTTAGACAGTTGTATTTACTGTAGTTAATCCACACTTTATTGAAATTGACAAGGCGTCCGAAATTGTTTTGTCTCGAAAACACTTTCATTCATGTGAATAGCGTTTGACTAGTTTTAATTTTTTGAAGCAAGTATTGTTTGTTTGGGAACATTCATGTTGTATCGCGGATCTTTCTCTCTTTTCATCCCCCCCGGATTTAATATTTCGCATCCCCCTCTTCGGTAGCCTAGAGGAAAGAACTCTTCTATATGTAGATACGCATTTCTCATCATGGCTCTGGTATCGTGTTCGCATTTCACGCGTCGTTCGATAAAGAAAATACTCCAGGAATGGCTTCTAACTCAAAGAGAGACACGTATCGCATACGCAATCGACAAGGTGGCGGGAGCAAAAAGTGCGTAGGGGGTGAAAAGCGGGAAGGGGGCCGAGCCGCCCCGAAGGGTCCCATTATATTGATATTTAGGACTCATATTGTCATCACGTTCCTTCTCGCCCCCTCATGTTTTCCGGGAGAAAGTAAGAGAGTGAGAGAAGTGGCTGCTCGTCGTTTCCTTTTGCGTATGGGACGTGCGTTTATTAAAAATTCTTTTGAAATTTCCATCGCAAGGGGTGGGCGAGGGACGTATCGAGTTTCACCTGGGATACTTTCTTGAGCGCATTGTTCCCGAAAGGGACGGCCTATTAGGAAACTTTCCCCTCCCGAATCACTCCGCACGATAAATCTGGATAAGCACCAGTGTCACACGTGTGGGCGTGCCTCCCCTCGCTCTCCCAATTTGCGCCCCCGTTCCTCGACGGAAGGGGGAAATCACGCACACGCCCGATCGATCCTGACAAATCGTCCCGAGAGTTACCGAGATTATTTTTTCAATAAATCAGCGAGAAATTTTCTTCTCGAAGAGAGAAAAAAAAATGTGGATCGAACGTTGCCGCGATAAGTGAAATATCAAATTAAATCTCCGCCCCGTTCGCCTTCGAATTTATATAAAATATGTTTTCGGGGGCGAGGAGGAGGCGCGGGGGTTGAAAGTTGTGGAATAAATTTCGGACGGGGTGGTGTTTATAGTTACCGGTTTGTTCGTTGAATAATTTAGCAGGAAATCGGGAGTTACGGTGACAGGAAACGACAACGTGGAATGCGCGATGTGACGCGCCGACTGGGAGTTCGAACGATCCGGGGGTTGTATCCCTTGAAACAAAAACATTCCTGGGAACTATAATCATATAAAACATTCAAGAAAGGAATTTGATTTACTCTCCGTTTCGGGTTATTCGATATTCGACTTTTTGCCTGGGCAGCTAATAATGATGATAATGAAAACGTTAGTAACTAATCTTCTTCTTCGTCTTCTCTAGGTGCTGTCTATATATGTTTCGAAGGTTGGCAATCATCAGGACGATCTTTATTTTTGATACCGCGACTGTAAATAATCCGTTGTTACTGCATCCAAACCACCCCCTAAGGTTCTTCAGCCATGAGTTTCCTCTCCTGTCTCCTTCCTATGGATCTCTTTCCTTGGATTTTTCCTTGCGTAGTAGTTTATAGAATTCGATATTTCTCTCTCCTAATGACATGCTCCATATATTCTAATTTTCTTCTCTGTATTATTTCTCTCTCGTTATGCATACGTCTCATCACTTTCACGTTAGTCACTCTCTCCACCCAAGAAATCCTCAACATTCTCCGGTATATCCACATTTCAAATGCTTCCAGTCCCTTCACGCCATTCCTCTTCAGAGTCCATGCCTCTATCCCATAGTATAGTATAGATAGCACATAGCATCTCATCAGTCGTATTTTTAACTGAAGGTTTAGATCTCGACAGCAGAAAAGTCTCCTCATTCTTACAAACGTGCTTCTGGCCTGTTCTATTCTGATTCGTTTTTCTTGGGAGCTATCATTATTTTCATTATTGGTTGTGCCTAGGTATTTGTATTTTCTTACTCTTTCAATAGGGTGATTCTTTACACATATCCTACGAATGTCCTGGGATGTTTTTGTTATCAGCATATATTTGTTTTGCTTATGTTCAGTGATAGTCCATATTCTTCACTAACTGTGACTATTCTATTAACTAGCGTCTGTAGATCTTCATGTGTTCCAGCTACAATAACTGTGTCGTCCGCGTATCTTAGATTATTTACTGCCACACTGTTAATTTTAATGCCTATGTCCTGCTCCTCAATCGCCTTATTTACTATATCTTCTGAGTACAGGTTAAAGAGGATTGGTGAAAGTATACACCCTTGACGTACACCTCTTTGTATTTCTATTTCTTCTGATGTTATGTCTTCATAGTGAAATTATTCTTATGTCTCTGAGGTCTATCCTCTTTATTAATGTTTCGATGAGTTGGTCGTGTCTTACTTTGTCGAAGGCTTTACTTTGTCTATGAAGCATACGTGTAGATCTTGATTCACGTCTAGGCATCTTTGTGACAGAACATTGAGTGCAAACAGTGCTTCCCTTGTTCCTAAGCCTTTCCGGAATCCAAATTGCGTATCGCTGATATCTGTGTCAAGTTTCCTGAATATTCTATTATTGATTACTTTTAACAGGATCTTCAACGTGTGCGACATTAGGCTTATTGTACGATAGTCAGAACACTGCTTGGCATTTTTCTTTTTTTGGAAGAGTTATAAAAGATGATACCAACCATTCATTCGGTATTATTCCTGTTCTGTATACTGTATTGATCACTCTACAGTTTGAGACTCTATCAGTTTGAGAATATCCGCTGGTAATTGGTCTGGTCCTGTTGCTTTTTTGTTCTTTAGTATATTTGTTGCATATATCACTTCTTCTTTAATTGTGTCCGAGCCCAATTCTCCGTCTATTTTTTCAAATTTACTTTGCCGTCTCTCATCTCCGAAGAGTTGTGTAATGTAGTTCTTCCACATTTCCAGTTTTTAGTAACTAATAAGTAAAGCTAGTAGTATAGTCTTTACGAATCCAGTGTAACAACCGACTGCCGACGAGAAAGAAAAACACTAACGAGCCGCCTCCATAGGCGCGCGGAATATTTTTTACTCACTTAGTCAGTAAAATTTCATAGAATAATTTTACATGAATTGTAAAATAATAAAAAAAAGTAAATAGGTAAACATAATACTACTACTACTATTAGGAATTTTATTAATTTGACGAGAATGATATGAAGCGTTATCAAGAACTATAACTGTATTATTAGGAATATTGGGCAGAAGTTTATCTTTAAACCACTTTTCAAACAATTCGGCATCCATATCCTGATGATAATCGGCGAAACTCTTATCGATATTCTTGGCGGAAAGAAGCAAAGCATTAGGCACAAAACCGTTTTCGTTTCCTGCATGTAAAATTACCACCCGATTTCCCCTAGAACTGTGTGTATTTAATTTACAGTTGTTGCTGTCATCAACCCAACCACGTTGAATTACTTCATGGGTGTCAAACCATGTTTCGTCTGAATATACAATGTTGCTCGCTGATTCCCGAAATGACTTAATTTGTCTTAAATAATCCTGACGCAAAGCAACAATACGAAGTGACTCCATGATGACCATTCGAGAATCTAATTTTTTATGTTTAAATCCGCAACTTAACAGAATTGACCTTAAAGTGTCTAAAGATTTATATTTATATTCCTCAAAAGACTGTAATTTTTGAAAAATTTATAGTAAAGTGGGCACCTTTTTTCTAGCATAAAAATCGTAAACGGTTCTGCGTATAACGTCTTTAGCAGCGTCATCTGATGCTTTGAACTTCTTTTGTTTACCAAATCTATTTTGATGATGATCTACAATTCCTCGCTGAATTATTTTATAAATTGAAGAATATGGAATTAATGTCAAGTCTGAAATTTCTAAAATTAAGCCGCGAACCGATTGTTCGGGGTGTCTTTGTTGGAGGCGCTTAAACATATTTAAAATTACTGTTTGTAATTGAGGATGTAAATCCTTATTTGCAAACTCCCAAGAGGGAGACGAGGAAGAACAAGAGGGTTGAGTAGTCACGTTTTCCACATCAACTCGCACTGTTTCTGTCGCCCATGGTCTCCAAAACGCCATTCCGATTACAATTAATTATTATTATAAATATAAAAATAAAGGGCAAATTATATGATTATGAAATTAACTTAAAAACAAACAAAATACCTCTATAACCTGTCTCGGTGATGTAAACCGCGCCAACACTGGTAAAAGAAAAGACTGAAGTGAAGACACGTGTTCGAGTTGTCTGAGGAGAAGGAGAGACGTTCCAGGAAAGATCCAATCGTCCAAAACGTTTATGAATCCACTACAGCACAAGCGAGAAGAGTAAACAATATTTAGGCGTGTGACTGCTCCGCGTGAATTTGGTGAGGGGGGATTGTACAGGACGAGTTCGCTAAATAACGTATCATGTATCGAGCATGCCGTATATGTTGTTATTGATCGATACCCGTATAGGCTTGTATTATGTTGGTTGTTACATTGGTTTCGTAAAGACTATAACAAATTTTTTTTATTGGTACGCTATTTTGCCTATTTATAACATGCTTTGGCGTGCGTAAATCGGGCTTTATCGCACGCGCGTGTTTTAAAGTCGCCATGGAAACGTATCAACAACGGCCATATCAACCAATAGCCGAGCGTTTTTGGCCGTAGCTGGACAAGCCGATTGGTCGCACGACGTGCGACGGGCCGTCACGACGCGTCCCGAGTGTCATTCAAATTAATCATATTGGGTATGCATTTGGTTTTGGTATAAAACATGGTACCAATAAAAAAAATAGCGTAAAGTATTATATTTGCTCTATTTCGAGCACTCCGGCTACGCCGTCGTGCTCGAAAACTCGCTCGTGTTTGAAAGAGCTCAATATCCACTCATACTTTAATATGCTATAGCGTAACTACAGTGCCATGCTTAAAATATTGTGAACATTCGTACGTGTAAATATGTTCACCACAATATAAAGAACAGGTTAGACGCAAAATAAATAGTTTACATTTGAATTTAGATGGATGTTTAAATGAATGTTCTATATTTATATTAATTCAACGTATAATATTCATTCATAACATGAAATTTTACATATATTAAGAATAAATTTAAATCCGTTTATGGTGTATATATAAGTATAATTTAGTGTGCACTTAAGCGGGGAATATAATTAATAACATTACTTCCTGTTTATCAGTTTTTTTTGTCCATTCTGTTGGAATGCTCAAAAATGATCATCATTTCAAGAAAATTCCTTTTAAATTGCTATGATTCTGACATTATGGCGACAGAATCATTAGAATTCATTCTATGAGAATTATTTCGATGTTCGACCTGTGTAGTTCAGGCTACAATTGTTACAAGGAATTTAATATGCAACGTTAGAAATCTCTGAAGGTTTTAATGGGGATTTAAGTTTAGTGTATAATTTAGAAATAGTCAATACATTTTCCAAGTAAGGCAAGTGGCTTGGATGCAATTTCGACTGCTTTTTCATAAACTGTATGACATTAATTTGTACAAGCTTAGTAGAAGAGTACGTTGCTTTCTATTTATAATAGAATTTGAAAATATACACAGTGCCTTACAATTACATCAGTGAAGATGACTCCTTCCTTTATAAATATGTATCCTAAGTTCCCCTTCCACGCTAAATTTAATGAGAATTTTTATTATCTTCTTTCCAGGAGGGGATTTTTAAATTTGTAGAGGTTTTGAAAACTTCTAAACTGAAACATATATATGGATTAATAGTTTACACCTTATATAAAAATCTTGTTGGAGTATTCCAAAGAGGAAGAGTATTGCTGGATCTGAATACCTTAAAAATGCCTGTTTCCACCTTGGAAAGTGATTGAATGTTATTTCTTTCATAATGTTTACTTATATTTTTACTCGGTTCTTATTACATTTGTTGGAGCTGTTTTCTTTAACTCTAGGACGCTATATCTAGTGACAATCTTATTGTGAATACCGTATATGGCTACAACAAATATTTATACAAATAAAAACTATATTAAAACCGAATGTTTTTATTACATTTTTACGCTTTTGATACTTAGCCCAAATATAATCTCACGCAGTAGTGTAAGGTAGAAAAAGGGATGGATTTATTGACCACTGCGCACTACCTGTCCCAAAAGTGAAAGTTGATTCCTGGTATAAGTCTGGCGGAACTCAACATGGCTCTAAATTACCTCTTTTACCAACAAGGATTACTAACTCTTTATAAGTTAACCGGCACCAAACTGTTCCCAGGTACGAAGTAAGGAGTGGACATAAAGTAGAAATTACCTTTTGTAAAATACGTTTGTTAAACTACCAAACAATTTGAAATGGTTTTGGTTGTTATGTGTGTAACTGCTTATTGTAGACGTGTATGTTTATGTATGTACTTATATTAATGCGTTTTTAACCCGCCTTTTTATGCGCGTACCTTTTGTTAAAGGCAGTGCTTAACTTTTTTTTTGTAGCGTCTACATGTACTTAATGTATTTATTAATGTTATTATACATACATTTATTATGCATTCACATTTTCGTGATATCCGGTTCTCGCATACCAATTTCAGTACTTAAATATTCTGGTCTTGGTTGACGCCTCAAAGTCCTTAGGATTTTTCACATTTCTTAACGTTATGTATTGATTTATACGTTGGATTCTGCATCACTTTTTAGTTTCGATCTTTTCTTGTCTATTGTACATTTTCTGTCGTTCATAGCATTGATTGCTAAGAATTCTAAGCTCATTATTTTATGTCTGTCCTTTTTACTGATATCACATGTTTCCGACCATATGATGGTGTACTTTATGTTATTGTTGAGTATGTTCTTCTGCGCTTATTCGTGGTGTTCTCATCCCATAAGGTTCCTGGACTTTTTCGATATGTAATTTCTTAATCACTACCTCTAAATTTTGATTTAAAAATTTTTTTTACTTTTCCTAAATTATTTTATTTGCACAACACTAATTTATCTAAGGCAGTTATTTTTTATACCGTCGGTCACAACTTAAGACTTGGAAGTCAGACTGCCTTTTATTCTCCCTAACATCTTCTGAGTGAACCTTTGTTCTTCTACTTGTGTTCCTATTTCTGTTCATACGTGGAAATTATACACTCGTTTTTCTTCAACACCTCAAGGCCCATATATCATTTTTCTTCTGGAAGTTTGTACTTCTACCCAAAAACTGTCTGATATATTTTATCGAAATCCCACCAAATCTCAGATTTTCTTTTGTAAAGTTGCCACGAGCGACAAGTTATAGGTAGGGAATAAAATTTCAAATCGACTAGCTCGTATACTGAGCAAATAACTTTTGCGATAATAAAAGGCGAACAGGATGTAATAACGTACAATCAAAGATATCTTTTGATAAAACCTACTGTTGTCATGTTTTACATTTTTATTTATTGTAGCTATTACTGTAGATCCCCTATCTTCCACTGCGTTTATTTTTCTGTCCTAAACTGATATCTATCGGATAGATATCACAACTTAGTTTTGGTGTACTACTACTGGCAGCAGTGGCAACAAGTTTTATATGGTGAGTTAAGTTCAAATTGGACATCTTTACGATAATGAAAGGCGAACGAAATGTAAAATAGCACAATCAAAATTACATTGTGATAAAAATTATTATTACGACATTTTATATTTTTATTTATTGTTATTATTGCTGTAACTTCTCGTAAATAAATTCAAAGCGCCTTATCGTCATTTTCTCAACTTATCAATAGGTATGAAACAGTAAAACGATCGGTAATCCTGAGTAATCACCGAAACAACCGTTATATAAATAATACAGTATTTCTCATCTTAACTTTTATAAGAGGCACTTGTAAGGGTAGCATGTAGAAGCCCCGGAAAGCCGTTGTCATAACGACTCGTTGAAATCGGAGAAATCGCTACATGAACCCCGGTTGCGTAATTAATATTGAATAACATCTAAGATGTTGCTTTTTACGGGAAAATACAGTAACGACGTCGATGAAAATTGATATTTGAGAAAAGCTTTTCTCCATCATAAGTTTTCCGGAGGATATTTGAGAAGACGGTTGTTTCGTTAAATATTTCGTTGATTTAAATGCTGTAGAGTGTGTTATGTTATCGTTATTTTGCTTTGTTCAAACTGTTTTACAGCTTTTTTAGAGAATGTCCGATTAATTGTTTAGTTGGTTGTTTTCGGAGAATGTTGTCCAATAAATGTTCTTACATAGGTTTTATCCAGTGCTTTTTAGTACTGTTTGGTAAATATTTTTTTTCCTTTGGTTTATTGTCGATGCTTTTTAAACCATTTTCTTCCAATAACTAGTGTCCATTCCCTGTTAACAATTCAGGTGAGACATGACTGGAAATTTACGTCACACAGATTATTTCACAAATTGTATTTGGTGGAAAATTATCTAATTTTTAGGGGCAATTCGACCAAAGTGAAGCAATTCTGTGTGAAGTAAATTTGGTAAGTTTCCATATTCCAATTTCCATTTACCGTATTGGGTAAATACTCACCTTCCCAGTTCACGACTGTCACGAAAATGTATCGATTCATATTAATAATTTACTTCAAGGTGAAAATTGGAAATGATGTCTAAACGTATACTTGTCATCGACATCATTATCAGGAAAATCAGTTAGAAGTATTTCATATCAACATAATGTAAATTCGTATGCCCAAGAAAATTTATTGTTGAACCTTATGCTTGTACTTCGAAAAATAGCAGCGCGCCTTAAAAATAATTATTATTAAACTGTTTCAATATGTTATGTACTGTAATATACAGGGTGTTGGGGGTTTGACTGCCTTTATTTTAACAGGCGATAGTATTCACCAAAATAAACAAAAAAAACTGATATAACAGGGGTCCTAAAACCAACCGTTTTCGAGAAAAAAATAACAAATTTATAATTATAAGGTGTAAAAATTCAGTTTTATTAAAGAATCTAAAATAATTTTGTACATGAACCGACCACAAGATGTACTGTTTTAATGTATGTATTTGATTAATTTTTAACGTAGCAATTTTTTTCTTTAAACGTTAAAAAATATTTCCAATCAATACAACTCGATAAAGTGGCTATGATGTGGTGTGGCAACACCGCGAATTTATCGCACGCTTCGCGAAACATTGACCCCGCACAGCTGATTACATGTATACGTATCTTTTCTTGTCGGTGTTGCCAAGTTGTGGTGAAATGCCTTAATAAAATAACTCGACTTTTCTCGAAAACGGTTGGTTTTAGGACCCCCGTTATGTAGGGTTTTTTTGTTTGTTTTGTTGAATACTATCACCCATTAAAATAAAGGCAGTCAAACCCCTAACACGCTGTATAGTTATAGGACTTTAGTGCTTCGATATGTTGTTTAAACCGAATATTACTATGTCAAACCTATTGTGTTGTTAAAATTTGTCGTAATTCGTTGTTTACATGAAAAATGTAGTTATTAAAAAATTTAATTTATATAGTTTGGGAATTATATTCGCCATATTGATAAATTTAAAGAACTTATTGGGTTGAATAACTCGTAGTAGGTATTAAAATGTAGTCAATTTCATTACACATTTGTCACTTTGTAGCGTATCATGTTACACCAATTATATCAAAAACATTACTATTTGGTGTAAATTGACTACTTAATAATAATTAATGAAACAGGAATCTTCGATTTATGTCACCTATTAGGTGGTGTTCGTGACACCTACTAGATTAACTTAATACGTCATATAGCCAAAATGTAACCTAATTCGTGAGGCACGGTGCCATACATATTTTACTAATTTGCTATCAACAAGTTGACTATAACCAATAATTAGATGATGTAAGTTATGTAGTATCACGGTTCTACCTATTTGGTAATTATGTTCTTGTTCGACCTGTTAGGTGGTCTGGTACTGGGCGGGGTACTACATACCTAATACGATATTATTGTCTTATTACGAATCTTTTTTCACCAAATTCTCACATCACTCATTTGGCTACTTTCTACGATCTCGCCAAATTTACTGAAATATAACTCAATTTCTACATAACTAGTTAAAATTAAATTTGACTTTGGTGAACAACACCCAAATTGTTAGCTGGCTTAAATGGTTTTAAACGAAGGTCCAGTAACTGTTGTACGAATATTCTTGCAATAAATGTTTCGGCCAGTACAGGTTTTTAGAGAATGTTCTTCGGTAATATGTTCTTCGATAGCTTTCGTCGGTTATCCGCTTATTCTATGCTCTTTAAGAACTGTAGTAAATGTTTCTTTTATTGGTACTCTATTTTGCCTATTTCAAACACGCTCTGCTGTACGAAAATCGGGCTTTTTAGCACGCGCGTCTTTTAAAGTTGCCATGGAAACGCATCAACAACGACGAAATCAACCAATAACAGGGCGTTTTTGGTCGTAGCGGTGCGACCCGATTAGTGACACGACGGGCGACGGGCCGGCACGAAGCGCTATTGGGTATTTGGGTATATTAAACTATTTATGATTTCAAAGGTATACTAATATATATATATATATATAAAGTATTATAGTAAGTATACTAATATACTTACTATTTTTGGGAGTGTGTGGAGAGTTTCCATTAAATTTAGTGTTGTCATGTTCTGGAAAGTGTTCATCCATGGTATTTCACGCTTTGGTCAACGTTTAATATTTTGGCTACGATCTTTAAAAAACCAGACACGTTGCACTCTGGAAGTGCCGACAGTCGAAGGCTAGCTTTGTTTTGCGTAACTTTATAAAACTTTAAAAATTTTGTGAGGTTATGAATAATTTATGTAAATGAATGGCTCGCCAACGTTTTACTTGAAGTATATCTGAGTATTAATATTTCAGTCTATAAATTCAATTTGTAATGTTATATATTTGTAATACAGTTTAATAATTTACAATATACATAATAAGAAATCGAATAAGAAAATATATCTTAAATTGAGAATACAAAAAAAACGACAACGCACCTCGTTCTCAAAACATTAGCCATTGCATTTTTATTCCAAAACATAATGTCAACCTAAATACAGTGCTAAACATAATGCCAACATAAAACTATAGCCAGTGCTGACCTCTGTGACAAGAACGTCGCAATATGTATATAGGTATATTATGTATACATCGATCATCTGACGGTCGGAAATGTTGCGTACTCACCCCTGTGTTTTAGTAGTAACGAACCTCGCAAAAAAGAAACCTAGCTTTCTAAACAATGTTCAGTACCATTGTTTAATCACTTGTTATTAATGAAAGTTCTGTTCAGTGTGTTGCCGGCAGTTATACTCCCTCTCTCTAATTAAATGTGTTATATGCCCCCTTTTCGGGGAATGTTCTCTTAAACTTCTTGTCGACAATTTTAAAAGAACATACTTTCATTGACTCTTTCGTAGGCATTTTTCAACATGTTTTTCCATTAAATGTTCACAATCGCCTTGCATGAAGTATTTTGCCGACTGAATTTTGGAAATGTCTTTCCATTGAATATCTTCCTGTCATTCGTGAGACGTGCCCTTCCATTAAACGTTATTCGACAGTTAATGTTTTTGCCGGGAACTATTTCTCCCCTGTCATATCTCGGCCCGGCAAATTATCGACATGATCATGTCGAACAAGCGGACGCCGTCGAAAACTCATTCATCAAAGGACGAGGCGTCCCGTCCCGAGGAACGCGATTTCTATCGAGAGAAAGAATCCTCCGGGTAATTGATAGCGGGACATAAATTCCAGGAGATCGACGTAATTACGTCGAAAGGGGAGGACGTAAATAACATTTTCCCCTTTCTTTTTATGAAAGATTTGCATATATCGGTAAATCGGGCGGGTTGAAGTCGATGTCACGTAAAGGGGTGCGGGCGATTTCCACCGAAAAGGTGTGTTCCCGGGAATAATATATGGCCCGCACATACATTGTTTAGGGTGTGGAAACAATGTAATATTGATGTTTGTATAGCGTGCATCCCAGGTGTACTGGGATATATAGGTCGATAAACTGGAGCGCTGTAAAATAACAATACACCTATTAACATCTAATTGACATGTTTCGAGGGTGATTTGTTCCTAATTTTTTTTTTCCATTGTGTTGAATTGAATGGTGCGCCCACGCCATAAAAATAACCCTGGATTACCTAGTTGATTACTTTGACCCATAACTGTGTTTCGATTAATCCAACCCACTTTCGAGGAGTTGTTGAGTTGAGGCAAAAGTCTGGTTTTGATGCTTTTACATATGATAAATTGGTTTTGTAAAGTTACCGATTGAAGTACCGTTTTTGGTGCCGTTCAATCTCCCGCAACGGTTAAAATTAAAGGGTTAAGTGGGACAAATCACTTCCCATTACAAAGGGTGTCGTTTTTCGAATCAACCCCCATTGTCAACCCCGTAATATGTTTGTACAATACGTTATTGCGTTCGATTTTTGGACAGGACATTTGTTCCCCAAATTGCCTTTGGCATAAGATTAAAGCTACCGGATAGGGGTAAGACGTTATGGTTTGTAATTTTGTCAATTGGAGGTAGTGTTTGATCAACAAATTGTGTTTGTTTTACTTTTGGGCAAGAAGTATGTCACCGAAATTATTTTTGACATAACATTAATGCTACTGGATTGTTGGAGTTCGGTGGTGTGGGTTGTAATTTCATATTTCAAATGGTTGTTCAAATTATAGGGTGATTCTTCTTCTGAATTTCAAGGATTAGTCTTGCAGCCTATTCCATCTTCATGTTTGCCATCTTGCTCTGGGCCTACCCACATCCCTTCTTCCTCTTAGTCTATTCTATATTGTACTACTTGTTGAAATGACCTGTCATCGTTCTTTAAATATGTTGTCTCCATTTTAAGGAATTCTGTTGTATTCTCTCATTCACTGAGAATATGTTCAATTCGGCCCTTATTTCTTCATTTCTTATTTGGTCTCTTGTTGTGCAACCTTTTGTCCTTAGAAAGTTCATTTCAGCGGATTGTATGTGTTTTCTATCTTCCGTATGTCAGTACTAGCGATGGTACTACCACTTTATAGAACTTCATTTCTGCTTCTTTACGTGTCTTGTTTTGGAGTGTTCTTTGTATTGTTCCACACACCATATGATATTTATGTAGCTTGTTATACGTTATTCATATACGTAGCTTATGCCACACTCTAGAAAATTAAAATCTCATACCTGTTCTATGGGCACTTCGTCTAGTGTAATCTTGGACCGAATATTGGTTGTTTCCTATAAAAGTCATAACTTTCATCTCTTTTTCTGATATTTTTAGATTATAACTTTTTAAGCGGTGAATTGCCTTTTGCAGGTCGTCTTCTGTTTTTTTGTAAAAGTATTTGGCTATCCGCAAACAGTATTTTGTTTATGCAATTATTTGTCGTATGGTATCGTCGATATATATGTTAAACAGGGCTGGTGACAATCTGCACTCTTGTCTAACGCCTCTGTTGATTGTTATTAGCTCATCTGTTCTGTCTTTTCCAGTGTTAATTACTATTTCTCTATTGTAATATAAACTGCTTATCACTTCTATTAGGTGTCTGGGATAACCTCGTCTATACAGAAATTTCCAAAGAGTGATTCTATTTATCCAATCGAAGGGTTTTTCATAGGTAATAACGGCAATATGGGTTTCTAAGTTATACGAGTATTTCTTCCGTTTTATTGTCGTACTATGGTGATATTCACGTTACAGGATCTTCCTTTACAGAAGCCATTCTGTTCTTCTAGTAGTAGTAGTGCATCAGTAATTGTTTTTAGCCTATTATTTATAATTCGAGCGTATAATTTTGTATGTAGCGCTTAGTAGACGTATACCCATGTAATTTTTACAGGAGTTTCGATATTCTTTTTTATACATTGATATTACTTCTGCCCTCTTCCATTCGTATGGTATTTTTCTGTTTCCAACATTCGATTTGTAGATGTAGTATTCCTAATTCCATTAGTAAACCACCATATTTTATTAGTTCTATGTTTACGGTGCTAGGTGCAGCTTCTTTCAGGTTTTCACGTTGTAACGAAACCGATTTTCGAGAGTTGAGGGTAGACCACCCACCTACAGTTAATCGCGAAATCAAACCTATCTCGGATAGATGGCGGCCGATAAGGCAATGCTCAATATACCCTTGCTTACATATTCAGACTAAACTTGGGTAAGTCAGCCGTCTTCCTCCAGGGTTCTGTGCCTGAGTTAATCCAAGGTGAGAACCAATACTTGTCTGTGACAAGTCGTACGTTATCCGTATTTTTCCGTTGCGTCTGATATCCGTTTCCGTTCTACCGACCGATATATGTAATTGTGAACGTTACCGACCGTTAGTTTTAACCGACCGAATTATTCGTTATTTGTTACATAACCGTCCGATTGTGAACGTACTACCGACCGATACATGTAATTGTGAACGTTACCGACCGTTAGATCTAGACCGACCGTCCGATTGTGAACGTACCGCCGACCGAACTATATGTTCCGCCGTTATATGTTATAATTGTCCGTTACTGACCGATATAGGTGTGGGATCTGTAGTACCGTCAAAATATCCGTCTCTCCGAACCGCTCTGAATTAATTTCTCCCTCGTCGTGTTAGGGAAAAATTAATTCACCACAATCTTCCGCTCGCTCTCTCGCTCTCGCTCTCTCGTAATGTAAAAGACCGTATTACAGAATATTAGACACTGCACGTTTTCCTATCGTCTCCGTATCTAGCTATTTCTCTTCCATTGTGAAATTGTTAGGATAATTTTCCGTTTTCCCATTTTCAATACTTGGAGGGTTTTACGTCCCATGATTCCTTGTGTGCCTTTCTGGCTATATCTTCAAATGCTTTATGCTTCTATTCTTTATTATGTTTTTCTATGTAAATTTGTCTAACTATTGTGTGTAATTTTTAATGTCAATTGGTTATTTCACAGAATGTCTTCTTGCATGTAAAATGTGTTTGTATTACTTTTGGGTAAGACGTTTATCACCCAAATTATTTTTGACACGAAATTAATACTACTGGATTATTGAAATTCGGTGTTGTGAGTTTTAATTTTATATTTCATATTTTTATTTTAGTTATTGAATGGTTGTTGCAATTTTGTAAACTAATTGTGTTTGTCTAGTGGTTAACCTGCTGTAACTTATTTCTACTGGATTTTATTTAGGTTGTTATGGCCTGTAATCTTTAATGTCAAGTGGTTATTTTACTAAATTTATACTTACAATCAGAAAGTGTTTGTTTTAGTTTTATCTTACTTTACTCACCTAAATTATTTTAACCTAAGAGATTAGAGTTACTTGATTAAGGTTAGATATGGAATTTGATGAGTCAAACGGAAATTCCATAGTTCACCTTCGTGATACCAAATTGTGTTTGTTCTATTTTTCAGCAAAACGCTTGGTGCTGAAATTGTCTTTCACAAGAGACTAAACTGTAAGTGGTGGCAAGTACGAAATTCAGTAAGCAAATGCGTATTTGCACATTATGCAAATGTTATATTTGCTATTGAATTAGTTCAACGCATGTTCGGTAATTCACTCATTGTCGTCAAATACCACGCCATTTAAATTTGCATCAGTAACGTAACTAGTTGTAGGTTGAAGTTTGGTTCTCGTTACCCTTGACTCTCCCTTAATGGTTTAAGTGGGACAGACCGCTTCCCATTAGAAAGGGCGTTGTTTATGAAATCAACCCCCCATTGTCTACCCCCATAATATATTTACTGACAAATGATTCCATTTTCCTCGGCACTCCATCACGCGAAAACCCAAAAGTCCTTAAATCCATCCTCGATCGCGACAAAGGGAGAGGAGAGGGCGAGGATACGCTCGTAATTTCCCTTCAAATTGGCTCTCCTCTTGCCCCCTCGTCCTCCCTCTCGCTCTATATTCTAATAAAAAGGGAACTCCTCACGGGTTTTGATTTAAAAATATCTCGCCCGTCAGCGTTCCTCCCTATAAGTGTGCTCTTGGCAGCTGTTATACACCCTAACTCTTATTATGTGGGCGGTTTAGACAGCCGCACGCAGATTTCTCATATTTTCCACGGAGAAAATGAAAAAGAAAAATCCGACGGGGAGGAGAGACGGTAGGAGAGGCGTTAATTTGAAAAATAAAAGGAGGCCTGCGAGCCCACCTCGATAAAACCCGAATCGAGACGATTAGACGATAAGCCGTCTTATAAACAATTATATTACTATTTAGAAATGTCGTTGAACCCATCGATACGTTGCGTGTGTGGTTATCGCTCGATGAGGGTGCATCAACGCCTTCCGCAGAATTATTATATCCCTCCTACGGGCCAGGTCAAGAATAATGGCGCTTCCTGGTCGGAGATTAGATACGATTAATCACGTTCGAGTAGTTCGATGTAATAATCACACTCGTCAAAAACTATTTGTCATGCTTATCAGACGTCGTCCCGTCTCGTACGTATTAAATGCAACGATCGCTAATTTCCCCTCTCGTCATAACAGCGAACGGTTTACGTTACGTTTAAAACGTGGAGTGTAAGTGGATTGAGAGAACTTGGTAGATATTATGCAGTCACTTCATGAAATGTGTATTAAACCCGAGCCTCTGGAATTAATTAAAGCGCGAGCGCGAGACGCGAGGGAGGGAATCGCGTTGATATGTTAAATATCTTTTGTGATTGATTTCCGTCTAAGATCCCAAGACTAAACAAAAATTGCATAGTAGCTTTATTGTTGTAGAATACTAATGATTAATGACTCTCGGCTATGTAGAGTTATCGGTCGTTATCGTGTAACAATTGTTACATAACAAATTATGCCCAATTTCTTGGTGTGTAACCTTTAACAAGGTTACATACAAAATCTCTGACAAAGTAACAAATCTAACGTTATTTCGGCTATCGAAATTGTATTTAAATAAAAGCTTTCGGTGAAGGCTCAACAAATCAACGATTTTATACCTTCGACTCTTAAAAATTGTTTGATCAACATCTGTTTTACATTTCACAGATATGGCACAACTGAATAGTCGCTGTATCTTAGTCTTAAACAATTAATTAATGCTACCAATGTTTCAATTATTTTTAATTCTGTCTTTAAATTTAATTCAACAATATCTTTTAACTCGTATTAAATAATTACGATTTAAAAACTGTTAGCTCAAGCAAGTTAACACATTTCCAGCATTTTAGCTTTGTGTATAAAATGTTTATAATTAATGCGTTACCGTTTATTTAAACGGTAACGACCGTTTAACTTACGAAATTGAAACCTTTCCAAGCATGTTCAATTTGATACATTGTGGTGTAGTATTTTGGTTTAGTTTAGTGTATTACGTGTTATACGTGATATATGAGTTTAAGCAAACGTTTGAGTTTTAAAAATCGAAATCTCTTCAGAAATAGTGGCTAACTGCAAATAAAGAGTTGTCATTCAAGAACTATATGATTCAGTACATTGACATTTTCCCAAGACTATTTTAAATTTAGTAACCTAAATGTATTGTCTTACTCTTAATAAAATTGAAATTGCAAAAACCTCAAGCGGTTCTTGAATTTCAAGTTCAACAACTTCAAAAACACATAACTCGATAACTACGTAACTAATTTTTCACTATTTCCACTAATTTGAAAGGTTTTCAATATTTCAAAATGTGCGTACGAAATGTGTTCTGTGTGTCTTAATAACATCAAAATTACAATGAATTCAGTTCACGTATGTCGTTTAACTGTTAATAGAATAGTGGTAGCTGGGGTTGGGAAATATTCCATAAATATTGCATCGTAAATAAGCATATTGTCGCGAGGCGGCCCCAATTAGCGAAAATAGGTCGCCGTCTAAGCTTATTCAGCACCGCGGCGACCTTAAACCGAAGGACGACTCGACTCTCGGACAGGTACGACACGACGATTCGTAAACATCCCGCTTGTATTTATACAGCGGGATGGTAACGATCGGGGAACCAGTCTGTCACCAGGTATCAAGTCTCGCTGCCCGTCTGAGAGCCCGTCCTTCCCGGCATGCCGCTACTTGGAGGAGCCTCGTACCTGTTGCCCTTCGTCCTTCTCAAGTAAGCAACCACCTCCGTTTAACCTCTTTCCACTTCTCTACATTTGGTCTCTTATTTTAATTCTATTTTATGATGTTCTCTCCCCTTCTTTTAATGTCTGAATAAATATTGTCTGTAAAACCATGCCTCCTTCTTAGTTCTCCACCGAGCTACACCCCCAACCCGAGCACTCCCTTTGGACCCTAGGTCCTCAGGCGTGTGACATATGGTGGAGCCGCCGAGTTTCGACCCCTAGGAGAGATTCTCCATAATCTCTCCTACCCCCCTATGCAATCTTTTTCTTTTTCACTTCCACTTATGGTGGAAGCACCGTGTTTCGGCCCCAGGAGAGGTTCTTCATAATCTCTCCTACCCCCCTATGCAATCTTTTTCTTTTCCCACCTCCACCTATGATGGAGACTCCGAATTTCGGCCCTTATGGGAATTATTTTTAATCCCTTTTGCCCCAATAATTACATTTATTTGTCTCCACCACGATCTACATGTTTCTAGGCATTTTAATTCAAATTAGGCGTTTTCCTTTTATCTATTCGTTATTTCTTTTTCTTTTTCCGAACGAAATCGTCCTAACAACAAATAATTGTTGAAATTATACATCTTAATTAATCAGCATTTTTATTTAATTCATGGTCAATCGTGCAATTCAAAGTATAAACTTAACCTTGATGTGTAATTCAAGTGCACGTAATATTTATTTAAACATTGGTAATTTCTTTCGTATCTGGGTCACGAAAATAGGTGAGAGAATGTTTATAATTAAAAATCGAGAACTTTTATAACAATTTTATTTAACTTGATATTTTTTTCTTCTAATTTTCACAAATGGTTGCTTACATTATTCCTAGCCCGTTCCCGTATATCCAGCCCTAAACCCTGTGCCCTAATCCCTCATAAAAGGCTCCCCAATGAATTTGTGGCATGTCGTATCCACGTCTAACGCGGTCCATGGCCGAGATTTTAAACTTTGTTTCCGAGATTATTCCCGTCAAGCAAGTGCAGTTCCCCAACCGAGGCGAAGCATCCTACAGGCAACGGTAGTGCCCTTGCCCCAGAAGTTGAGGACCAAGAGGCGCCTAGCAGCAGGAGAAAGAGGGACTGCAACCCACGGGACGAGAGGGACCCGACAGAAGAGGACGAGGGAAACAAGGATGTCCACGCCCGCTACCGAACGCGGAAAGGCCACGACAAGGACACGCAGGACCTGCAACAAGGGATGGAGGCGTTCGAGGACGTCGACGAGAGACGTCGAACCAGGCAGGGCAGGGACCACTACGAGGCACGACCCTAGAAACAAGTCGACAAACCTAACTATAATCCTATAATTACTCAAAATCCTATCCAAAAACCTAAAATTAATCAACAAACCTAACTATAATCATATAATTAATCAAAATCCTATCTAATAACCTATAAATAATCAACAATCCTAACCTATAATTAAGCTAAAAACCCACCCACCGCCCTACAACTAAACATCCTCCACCGAACATCCCGGACGAACGACCTGGAAGATCTGTCACCGAACCCATTCTACGGCCGAACCGAAGGACTGTGTCTGCATAATAAGTCCCGTACGATGATGGCGGACCACAACCCAGGGAAAAAGGACCCTGGAGCAGCTGGGATGGAACCCCACCGCCAACGATAGGTCAGGAGGACCGAACGAGGCCGACCCCGGACTACGAGTCGACAGGAGGAGGAGCGGCCCACATTAAGGACCCTGGACAAGAATTGCCAAGGGAGGCAGATCCAGGAAGATGAAGCAGGGACACATCGACACAGGACGACTTCGAGCGGGCAGGAGCGCCGCATCAGAGGACTTCGGCCAGACACGCAGGACGAGACAGGCCCAGGACGACTACAAGGGTGGACGTGAGCGACCAGGACGGCTGGGACTTCTAGAACTTCCCCTAGGACGTCTACGAGCGCGTGGGACGCCGGCAGCAGAGAACCTGGACCAGGGCACGTCGAGGCAGCGTCAAGGTGATGCAGTTCGACACCAGGGACGACTCGGCGAGGCTGCTGCGCAAATTCCGGTCCCATGGGAGAATCCAGGCTTCCAGACCACGGCGCCAGCAGCAGGGTCCAGGACACAGGACGCCGAAGAAGGACCTCCGGCTCCCTCCACGCACACACACCTACAAACAGGGCGTATATTAGTATCATTTAATTAGGAAATCATTTTTAATTTTAATCTTGTTCACTTTTTGGGATTGTTAATTTTAAAAAGGGGAGAGTAACTCATTAATTTCATTATTTTAATTAAAAAGGTGAGAGTAGGGATTTTGTTTCATAAGGTAGGAGGTGACATATTAATTAAATAGCCTTACGCTTATTTTTCCAGGTGTGACGGCAGTAATATGGTTTCCCACAACCCTCCGAACGATTCCCGGGTAGTAATTCAATGCCCGGCGTGGCACATAGCCAGGGGAGTAGTTGTTTATCCTGGAATCGGCCACGGAGTGGTTGGGCCTCGGAGAAGTGGTCCTCAGCGCACATGCCCCCCTACAAAAGTGTTCCTCGATTAGCAAGCAAGTAATCAGGGAGGGGTGGTTGGCAGAAGCTTCCAGAGGGGGTGAAATCTACCCTCCCTGGAAATAAAGTAAATACAGAGAAGGGGCGCTTGGCGGACGCCTCCAGGGGGAGGTGAAAGCACCCTTCTCTGCCAAGCAGCCTGCAGGGTTAGGAGAGTTCGGCGGATGCCTGAGAACAGGTGAGATCTCTCCTGACCAGGCAGAAGGGCCGTCCGAAGCCACCCCAGAAGCTTGGAATTATGAATGAGCGTGAGAACGTAAACAGCCCTAGGGAACGAAAGTGTGAGTGCATGAAACGCGTGATAAGGATCTAAGGGGACTTCGGCGACCAGTTAATTCAAAAAGAATTAAATAAATGAATAAGTATAATTCTGACACGCCTATGGAGGCGCAGCGTTCGAATTCGAGAAGGAACGAGGGAGGGGGCAGAAAGGAGGACAACCGAGGACTTTGAGGGGAAAAATGGGGGCCGCACACCCTGGCGAACGGGACCCTCCTGTAGGGCCCAACTGTAATTATATAATTATATAGTGAAACACCACCTACCTTTTCTATCGACTAAATCTCTCTCTCTCCCTCAGGCGCATCTCCTACTTCCACGCGTAGACGCGCTGGCTCCCCCAACGGGAACCCCGCTCGCCCGCCGTTTACCAGCAAGCTCCAGGGGCCTCTACAGCATCGAGTAGCAGCCAGGCCAGGCCAGGTCCAAGGGAAAACATCGGCCGTCACAAGACACAAAGGCACCCCACAGCTGACACACGCCACGCGCCACGCAGAGACCTCGATCGAGTCGTGCGCGAGTCGGAACCGGAAGAGCTGTCGCACGTCAACGTCGACAACAACCCGACAGCCGTCACCCACGGAACGTCGAGTAAAGCGAGTCACAAGTCACAACGCCATCAACGGGCCCATAGCCACAGCGAGGGTGGAGACGTCCTTCACGTTCCACGCGAAACCGTCGCAGTGAGGGAGCCAGTGGCGTGCTACACGATGGAAAATTAGGGACCACTTTTTTATTATTTACATTGTTATTTTTACATTCCTTTTTTTTTTTTTCTCACATTACACGTTGGAGTTGTGGTTGTTTTACTATCACGCCCTATACCCCGTTTTTACCTTTTTTCTTCCTTTTGAAAAATGGGGGCCATTTTTTATGGGACGGGGGGTAATGTCGCGAGGCGGCCCCAATTAGCGAAAATAGGTCGCCGTCTAAGCTTATTCAGCACCGCGGCGACCTTAAACCGAAGGACGACTCGACTCTCGGACAGGTACGACACGACGATTCGTAAACATCCCGCTTGTATTTATACAGCGGGATGGTAACGATCGGGGAACCAGTCTGTCACCAGGTATCAAGTCTCGCTGCCCGTCTGAGAGCCCGTCCTTCCCGGCATGCCGCTACTTGGAGGAGCCTCGTACCTGTTGCCCTTCGTCCTTCTCAAGTAAGCAACCACCTCCGTTTAACCTCTTTCCACTTCTCTACATTTGGTCTCTTATTTTAATCCTATTTTATGATGTTCTCTCCCCTTCTTTTAATGTCTGAATAAATATTGTCTGTAAAACCATGCCTCCTTCTTAGTTCTCCACCGAGCTACACCCCCAACCCGAGCACTCCCTTTGGACCCTAGGTCCTCAGGCGTGTGACAATATAGTGATCCTCGCCTTCCCTGCCACGTAAGAAACACCAGTTAGGCTCTTTGTGGTAACAAAGTTTGTCATTTCCTATATGTTTTCTTATTTAAATCCACCGATAAATCAATATCAATATTTTTTTGTATGTACCATCGTGTAGTTGTGTAATATTAATGTTATTTACTACGTAGAAGTAAACGCATATTTTTTCAGTCTTTTACCTGGACTTATTCCACCTGAGCTACCCCCAGTGTACCTTAAGGGATACTTAACACTCCTAGGAGTAACAGTATTTTTAATTCTGCTTAGTTTTAATAGTTTTTGTAATATTGTGAATAGTTATAACTCAAAAATGAGGAAAAATGCGGGAGATATTCCGCGCGTGCGCATTATCTAACATTTTTCTGCTTATAAAGAGGTAGCGCCGCCGATGAAATATTAATTTGATTAATTTAAGAGCATTTTGGTTACTAATGTAACAAAGCTGGCGTCTAAGATTTTGATTATTAAAATGCATCTTCATGATTCTAGCTGCCTCCCTAAGATATTGTAATGGGTGTTGGGTTAGAATTGTGCCTTTTACCCACAAAATCGACGTGCGGCGTCTCTCTCCACGAGCAGCAATTCATTTTCCCACTATTAGGTATTCTGACTAAATTTAAAAAAATACATCTAAAGTTTGAGGTACATGTGAGCGGCGCGATTGATGAAACTCAAGATGTTGTTAACGATTCGCGATTTAAAATAAGATTTAAAATAAAAACCCTATATTTAAATAAAAAGTTATATTGCCGCCTGTATGACACGTCAACTCGCTCGCTCGCTCGAACCGAATCTCTCTGCTGAATGTCCATGAATGCCGTCCCACTGCTCCGCGGTCTCTCTCGTCTCGTACCCGTGGTTCCCGGAGAACCTGCATCAGCCCTTTTTCGGTGCAGGCGTGCAGGCCTCTCGTCTCGACGTATACAGGGTGATGGTTGTATACGTCCTGGTGACTGACGATAACATTCGGCCTTTCCTGACATCAAGTGCGCCCTCGCACTTGCCTCTCCTAGGGAACACCAAGACCGAGTCTTAAGAAAGTTACAGACTGGCGGTACTATCGGCATTCGGACATTTTGTACCTGAACGAAAAGTTCAAATAATTAGTTATTGATTTAGGGATTATAGAGCTAATAATAGCGGTGGGCTAAAATAAAAACGACAATAGTACTGTCAAAATTAGAGACACGGGGAATACCAGTAATAAAATATATGATGAACTCGATGAGTTCACTCCTCAACATGCCAGGACAACAACTTTCGATAACAAGGTGCAGGATAAGGTAAAAGGTCCCCTTCCGGTAGGACGTCCCCCATAGCACGGTTACCGTCCCCATGGTCCTCCTGACCAGCAGACTAACTCAATGCTAGCGGGCCCGCCGAGAATTCACAGGCAAACCGATCACAAGCTATTGCTACAGAAACGGCGCCACAGATACTTCTCGAAAGGATAGGTAAACTCACGTTTGTATAGGAGAACATACGAAAAATAAAAATGTAAACTTAAATAAATGGCAGTCAAAAATAAAGGGCAGAGATTGTATACGGGGAACATACGAAAAATAAAAATGTAAACTTAAATAAATGGCAGTCAAAAATAAAGGGCAGAGATTAGTATACGGGGAACATACGAAAAATAGAAATGTAAGCTTAAATAAATGGCAGTCAAAAATAAAGGGCAGAGATTGTATACGGGGAACATACGAAAAATAAAAATGTAAACTTAAATAAATGGCAGTCAAAAAATAAAGGGCAGAGATTGTATATGCGTATACGGGAAATATACGACAAAAAAATATAAAAATATGTAAATATCTGTCAAAAATATTTATGGGTGCAAATATCTGTTAAAACTAATTATGTTCGCAAATATCTTTCAGAATAATTATGGGGGCAAATATCTGTCAAAAATAATTATGGGCACTAATATCTTTCAGAATAAGTATGGGCGCTAGCACAACCCACGCTAGAGAGCACGGATCTGGAACACAAGGCGTCCCCCATGTTCCCACTGTAACTCTTCTCCTAGCCACACCCCCGGACAACCGGTTGGAGCTCTTCTTCAAAGGTTTCCAGCCCCTCGAGAATCTCATCGGAATCTCAGCTCATCTCATCTCATCTCATCTCATCTTGCATCTCCACGGTAGACTCGAGGGCTCAACCCAAAGAACCAAGACATCCAACCTTCCATGGCAGTGTTGTACCCCTTATCTTACCTTCCGCAACTGTTCGGACAACCGGTTGGATTCTCTTCTCTTTTCTCGCCCTCTGCTCGCACATCAGTCTCCAGGATGAATCTCGGGGTAGACTCTAGGGTAGACTCTAGGGTGAGCGCTAGGGGTAGACTCTAGGGTGGTCGCCAGGGGTAGACTCTAGGGTGGACGCCAGGGGTAGACTCTAGTGTGGCCGTCAGGTTAGACTCTAGGGTGGACTCCAGGGCATTACCGAGAACCGAGACATCCAACCTTCCAGAACAGTGCACAAATCTACATCTTACCCTTATTAGAACCGTATCCACGGTTTCATGTTCTCAACTCCGGCCACGCCAACATATGGCACCTGAGAACGAGCCATGCCTGGGATGTCCTTTACTTCGTAACGGTCTCCTCCCATCAACTTCACGACCCTGAACGGTCCTCTCCACTTTGGAAGTAGCTTTTGGCTCCTACCAGTGGCTGGCTGGTTATGCGAAACAGGGCCAAGTCCCCTACGGCATACGGCTGTGCCCTAGTACGTTTCTGGTCAAACCGGCGCTTCTGCTCCGCCTGATACTGACCAACACTCCCCTCAGTACGTTTTCGGATATCTGTAACATTAATAGTCTTAGGTTCACCACCTTCAAGTTGGCCATGCGCAAAAACCCTATAGTAAAAAAAAGCAGTTAGATGAATCTAATCCGCAGCTACTGGGATTTGATGATATCCCGAAAAAGATCAAGGCTGGTGAAATATTTAAAACCAGAGAGACGCTTCAATTGCTCTTCTATTAATGGTAAGGGGTCTTTATTGGTCTGGCACGATAATTTTGTTTAATGCTCGATACTCCCGATAATCCATGCATAAGCGTCCCTCTCCGTTTTTCTTAGATATGTAATAATCTGAACCGAAGGGGTTTCTCACGGGCCGGGCGACGAGTGACATCATGGGTCCATCGCTATCGGCTCGGCCGGCTCGGCACATACGCTGACTGTGATTCCCTCACAATTCCGTGTTTTAAAAGATCAGCAACAATGTCTCGAATCTGTTTACGTTCAGGGTCTGAAAATTGTCTTGGCCTAAATGCTATAGGTTTCTTACTTGTAACTGTGATATGCATCTCACAAAATGACGTCATACCTAACTCAGTCATCTCTCTAGCAACACAATTAGGATATTCGTTTAATAAGGTTAAGAGGGAATTCACGGTTTCGGGATCCTCGAGTCCTATATTAATAACAGAAGTATCAATTAAGTTTACATTTACAGTTTCTGAAAATACCAACCTACTACCTGTTTTACTATATTGAATGTCGTCTTGTTCTGTAAAATTCTGCCCTATTAATACGTTCACACTCCACACCCATAATGGGGTATGATAAACAAGTCAATGGCCCTCTTTACACCGTGGACCCTCACGTCTGCGTTATAAAAATATTTGGGTGTCATATTACCAGACAGGGTTTTTAGTATAACGTTATTTTTAATTTTCTGGAATTTGAACTGAAATTGAACCGCCGCTTGCTGTGTTAAGAGAAAACATTCACTACCCAGATCTATAAAACATTTTATTTCGTATTCATTTAATGTAATGGTTTTAAAAATGTTTCATTAGAACGGGAGTATAAGAAGTTGACATTACGTCATTCTATTGCTAAAGGAGGCCGTTTGGACGAATGGGAACAGTTGGAACAGTTTCTTCGCATGTGACCCGTCTTACCACAATTATAAAACATAACACATTTCCAAAGTTGAGAATATTCAACAATTTTATCCAGCCACTCATCGATACTCTGAGTGACAGGGTTAAACTCGTGGATGATGTCAAGGTTTAAAGAGGCAACACTTACCAAGTTATTCCGGGCACCTAAATCTTTAACCATCTTATCTATACCTTGAATCAGCGCGTTACTCAACTCGGAGATATCGCTCGTGACTCCACTCCTATCAGAGCGTCGAGAGTCTCCACTCTCCACCTACGCTATGGGGCTGCTCCCCCAATTCCAAACTTGGACAGCGTCTCCTCGAGCCACGGGAACGTTCTGCTTTCCGTCTCGGAACCTTTCAGACACCCTTCGATCTCCGCTCTGAGTGACGTTCCCTCTGCTGGGAACTCCTGGAGGATCCATGTGGCCTGCCCATTTTTTTCACAACTTCACTTTACGCACAATTTGCCAAAAGGTCTTCGTGATTCTGATCCCACTTCTGATGTTAACGATTCGCGATTTAAAATAAGATTTGAAATAAAAACCCTATATTTAAATAAAAAGTTATATTGCCGCCTGTATGACACGTCAACTCGCTCGCTCGCTCGAACCGAATCTCTCTGCTGAATGTCCATGAATGCCGTCCCACAGTCCCACTGCTCCGCGGTCTCTCTCGTCTCGTACCCGTGGTTCCCGGAGAACCTGCATCAGCCCTTTTTCGGTGCAGGCGTGCAGGCCTCTCGTCTCGACGTATACAGGGTGATGGTTGTATACGTCCTGGTGACTGACGATAACAATGTAATTTGAGGAGTCCCGAAAAAGTCGGCCACTCTGGACGCCCACGGACGATCCAAGGATTTAGCGTTGTTTTCGCTGTGTAGAATTTAGCATACGAATCCAAATTGTCTATTTTGCAACTTTTGTCTCTCGGAAAGGACAGTCGTCGTTTATTACTGTGACTGTGAGAAGCAACTTGTATTGTAATAAACGTGCGATCTCGTGAAGGTATTTTTATTTTCAAAATTAATACCTGATCGTACCTACGATCATATCAGAAGTGGGATTCGGATTCGATTCCAATCCGCCAAGACGTTTAAAGAAAAGACATTAACAAGTGAAAAACTAAAACTTGTGATTGTGACGAGTGCCGAGTGCAAACCGACATCATGGAGGAGCTAACGAGGGTTTTGGCCGCCACCCTACAAAAGAGATGAAGGACCGGAGTGCCACACCTTCGTCTCCTGCTACACCTATTGCGATTCCTCAGTTTGAGCCACTTCTCGCCGACCATGGAGCCGCCAGGTGGTGTGAAGAGATCGAGAAATTGGGGACAACCTTCAAGTGGTCAGATTACGAGCAGTACTCCAGGGCAGCCAGCGGTCTACTAGGAGAAGCAAAGGATTGGTTCTCCATGTGGCAGCCAGCTGTTAAATCTTGGGAATCTTTCAAGGTAGAAATCTCCAACATGTATCCTCCCAAGAGAAATTTGAGCGAAAAATTTCGAAAAACTAGCCTATATACCAGTCGTTCCGCTACTTCGTACAGTGAGTATGCCAGGAAGAAAATTTCTTTGTTAAAGGCTTTAGGTTTTGATTTGACCGAAGATCAACTTTGAGAGCTCGTTATCGGCGATATTTCAGATGTTCATGTTCGGATTGCTGCTTTTAACAGCAATGTAAAGTCAACTTCTGAATTATTAGCTTTGCTAAATAATCATAAAATGAAAGATGAAACTTACGCACCGCCTAATAAATTGAAACGTCCTAACTCGTTTGAGGGTAATAAAGAAGAGACAAAATTGTGCTACAATTGTAACGCGCCTGGACATTTGAGCAAACATTGTAATAAGTCCCGGCCAAGTACCTCCATTTCAAACAAGTTTTCGAGTAGTGATCCGAAACATCCGACTAAATGCACTTTTTACCATAAATTGGGCCGTACAGCTGACAATTGTTTTGTAAAAGTTAAACAGGTTACCAAAAAGTAACATTAACTAATTTTGCATTAAAAATTTGTTAGAAAGTATAAACACGCCATTGAAATCTGAAGACGCCCAATGTTTACGCAACTTGCTCTTGAAATTTAAAGATTATATTACAACCGAGAATTCAGTCACCGTCATAAGAACAGCTGAGTTAAGTATTAAGCTAAAGGAGGATAAAATTATTTGTCGTAACCCGTATCGTATGGCGTTGTCTGAACGTGAAAAAGTTAAAAATATAATCGATAACCTTTTGAAAAACCAATACTTTTGGTTCATCAAAAGAACGGAAGTAATACATTTATTTAGACAATATTTTGATTGCGTCTAAAATGGTCGCTGAAGGTATGGAAAAATTAAATCGCATTATGATTGCTCTTACAGGTGCAGGCTTTTCATTAAATATTCAAAAATGTCGATTTTTTTGAATCACAAATTCAGTACTTAGGTCAGGAAACTTGTAAGCAATTAGAAATTTATTTAAATATTTTTTTGGCATTACAGAAAAATTCATTTGTGACTTTTTTTACCTCAACATTTTTGAGGTACGAATTTTACCGATAGTATTGTCAAAGAGTTACTAGCTAAGTTAAATATTGAACAGCATTTAATTGCGAAAAATGCATCTCGTGGCAATGTCCAAGTAGAAGGATATGTTTTAACTATTCTAGATCAATTACGAGCAGAAATTGATGATAAATCAGAATGGGCGAGCGCAATTGGTAAATGGCAAACAGCATTGAATACAAGTGTGCAAAAAACAACAGGGTTCACACCTCTTTATTTGTTAACCGGGCGAAATGATAGTTCTTCCGATATACGAGGATTAATGCGATCTTTTTCAGAAATAACGAAGAATAATAGTAATTTAGAACAAAACTGTAACCTGGCATACGGAAGGATGAAGAATCAGGCCCAGTTGTCGAAAAACTTATTCGACAAAGATCCAAAGCTCATAGGCGTAGGCGAGCTTGTTTACCATCCGTCAGGGAATTCACACCTGGCTAAAGTAGATGCAAGGTATGAAGGTCCATTTGAAGTTGCGGCAGTACTACCGAACGACAGGTTCCAGTTGAAGGGTTTACTGGCGAACCACAAGCGAGTAGTGGCCGAAGATTCGCTGAGACTTTGGCCTGGAGAGTTTTCTGAGGACTCTGAGGCATAAGTGGGTGAGTGACCTTGCTGCAATGGCCTTGTGAGCGTTTGTGAGAATATGTAATCAGAAGAACAAATAATAAGAACAAAAAAAAATAAAAAAAAACAATAATTGTGAGTAGGTACCTCCCGTCGAGTTTCGTGGTGGTACAGTTATCAATTATTAATATTACCACCCGTCGAGTTTCGTGGTGGTACAGTTATCAATATTACCTCCCGTCGAGTTTCGTGGTGGTACAGTTATCAATTATTAATATTACCTCCCGTCGAGTTTCGTGGTGGTACAGTTATCAATTATCAATATTACCTCCCGTCGAGTTTCGTGGTGGTACAGTTATCAATATTACCTCCCGTCGAGTTTCGTGGTGGTACAGCTATCAATATTACCTCACGTCGAGTTTCGTGGTGGTACAGTCAACAATATTACCTCCCGTCGAGTTTCGTGGTGGTACAGTCAACAATATTACCTCACGTCGAGTTTCGTGGTGGTACAGCTATCAATAAGACCTCACGTCGAGTTTCGTGGTGGTACAGTTATCAATATTACCTCACGTCGAGTTTCGTGGTGGTACAGTTATCAATATTACCTCCCGTCGAGTTTCGTGGTGGTACAAGTTATCAATTATCAATATTACCTCACGTCGAGTTTCGTGGTGGTACAGTTATAGTCATTGTTATAAAAAAAAAATAATAAAAATAATAATAATAAGATTATAGTCTTCATGTCGAGTTTCATGATAGAGTAGTTATGAGTGAGCCCTCACGTCGAGTGTCGTGATTGGCTAAATAGAACGTTAGAGTTAAATCATTACGCAGAACTGTATGATCCTACAAGTTAAAGTTTTGATGTTGAAAGTTTAAGTGAATATAGCTTAGTCCTCACGTCGAGTTTCGTGATTGGCTAAATAGAACGTTAGAGTTAAATCATTACGCAGAACTGTATGATCCTACAAGTTAAAGTTTTGATGTTGAAAGTTTGTGAATATAGCTTAGTCGTCACGTCGAGTTTCGTGATTGGCTAAATAGAACGTTAGAGTTAAATCATTACGCAGAACTGTATGATCCTACAAGTTAAAGTTTTAATGTTGAAAGTTCAGGTTAGAGGTTGCAGTCATTATGAGTTAATGAGCTGACCTTATGTCAGCCCTAATATGATCATGAAGTCGAGATTTTATACCAACAATTAGATGAAGTACTTAATCGCTTCAAACAAAATGAAATCAATCTCATTATAGGAGATTTCAACGCTAAAATAGGCAAAGGTCGTAGATCTGACCTTGTTGGTGAATATGGTCTGGGTGATAGTAACGAGCGCGGCGACCGACTGTACGAATTCGCTCAAGAACATGACATGGTTATTACAAACACATGGTATAAACTACCCAAAAGAAGACTATATACATGGGCCGCCCCGGGCGATAATACTGAACGCATAATAAGAAACCAGATCGACTACATCCTGATAGCTAGGAGATTTAGAAACTGTATCACGAGGGTCATCACCTATCCAGGTGCAGACATAGGATCGGATCATAACCCACTAGTCGCCAATATAACAATTAACCTTAAGAAAATAAAGAAGAACAATAAAACCCTTAAGTTTTCGTTGAACGCGGTGGACATTAACAAAATGGAAAAAGAACTAAACGACAGCCTCGACACAATGACAGTGATGGAGGGCAATACTGTGGATCAGACGTGGAAGATATTCCGAGGACACATCACCAAGGTAATGGAAGAGAACACAGCAAACAATACTAAAACGAAAAAACAACGATGGATGACTGATGTGATCCTAAATCTCATGGAGGAAAGACGAAAATGCAAAAACAACAAAGAGGAATATAAGAGTAAACAGAAGGAAATAAAGGACAAGATCAAGAAAGCAAAAGAAGAGTGGATGGTGGATAGATGCAGGGAAATGGAAGAACTGGAGAAAAGACATGATACCTTTAACATACACAAAAATGTCAGAGAAGTAGCTGGCCTGTTTAACAAAAGAGGCCCTAGTATTTTAGTAGACAACACAGGCAAAACCATCATAGATGAAGAAGAAGTTCTTAATGCATGGAGCCAATACATAGATGATCTATTCAGAGACAATAGACCAACCACGTTGAATATCATCGACAATAATGAAGGACCTGAAATCTTAAAGTCTGAAGTCCTATTCAATATAAAATCTGCAAAACCAAGAAAAGCAACTAGACCGGATGACATTCCGGTAGAGCTCCTTCAAATAATCAACGAGAAAAACATTGATATCTTGGTTAAACTTTTCAATGATATATACAACACGGGAGAAATACCAGAAGAATGGCTGAAATCTGTGTTCATAACAATCCCCAAAAAACAACAAGCCAGGAGATGCAACGACCATAGACTGATAAGCCTGATGAGCCACACACTGAAAGTGTTTCTTAAAATTATCCACGCTCGAATAAGAAACAAATGCGAAAATGATTTGGACGAGACGCAGTTCGGCTTTAGAGATGCCCTTGGTACCAGGGAAGCAATGTTTGCTCTGAATATTCTTCTCCAAAAGTGTCGTGACCAACGTAAGGATGTTTTCGTATGTTTTATAGATTATGAAAAGGCCTTTGACAGAGTGCAACACGAAAGGCTTATAAATATATTGAGAGAGACTGGTGTTGATGGAAAAGACCTACGTATAATTAAGAACCTATACTGGCGACAGAAGGCAGTCGTTCGTGTCAACGGAAGATTTACAGATGAACGTCAAATCCAACGAGGCGTTCGGCAGGGATGCGTCCTGTCTCCATTGTTGTTTAACCTTTATTCGGATAAGGTCTTCAAAGAGGCATTGTACGAGAAAGAATTCGGGGTAAAAATCAACGGCGAGCTGATTAAAACCATTCGTTACGCTGATGATACGGCTATTTTGTGCGATGATCTCCAAGGTCTCCAAAATCTCATAAATTCTGTTGATGTAGTCGGACGGGAAATGGGACTAAATATAAATGTTGCTAAGACAAAGTTCATGGTCTTTAGCCGTCAGCCATACCCCAACGCAGCAATACGGATAAATGGACAAAACGTTGAGAGAGTATCAAAGTTTAAATACCTCGGATGCTACATCACAGAACAACTCGACCCGGACAAGGAAATAAGATGCAGGATTGAGATAGCCCGGGCTACATTCCGTAAGATGAGATCGCTATTTTGTAATGACAGCCTAAACCTCAAGCTGAGACAGAGGATGATTAAGTGCTACATTTGGTCTGTGCTGTTGTACGGGGCTGAAGTCTGGACACTGAAAACTGCCACAATCAACCGGCTAGAGGCATTTGAAATGTGGTTGCACAGACGAATGCTGAGAGTATCATGGATGGATATGCAAAGTAATGAAGCAGTCTTAGAAAGAGCAAATACAGTTCGTGAACTATTGACAACAGTTAAATGCCGAAAATTAGCATACCTCGGTCATGTTCTCAGAGGAAATCGATACCGGATACTACAAGTTATAATGAAGGGTAAAATAGAGGGCCGCAGAGGCGTAGGAAGAAAACAGATCTCCTGGTTAAAGAACATCCGAGAGTGGACGGGCATACACTGCGTCGAACAATTGTTTAGAGTGGCTGAAAGCAGGGATCAACTCGCCATCGTGATTGCCAACGTCAGGGGGACCTGACAGGGCACAATGAAGAAGAAGAAGAGCTGACCTTTGAGATTAAGATTTTTGATCTATGATAAGATGATCAAGATAGATTGAGAATTGAATTGATGAAAGTTTGAGAGATTCTGAAGGCATAAGATGTGATGCCTGAAGTAGTGTTCTCCTGGTTACAGGTAGAGGAGAGGACATTGGGATTCGTGGGGAGCTGTTAATTCGAGAGCGAATTAAGCTGTCAGTCTGGCCGTGTGAGCGGCGCGATTGATGAAACTCAAGATGTAATTTGAGGAGTCCCGAAAAAGTCGGCCACTCTGGACGCCCACGGACGATCCAAGGATTTAGCGTTGTTTTCGCTGTGTAGAATTTAGCATACGAATCCAAATTGTCTATTTTGCAACTTTTGTCTCTCGGAAAGGACAGTCGTCGTTTATTACTGTGAGAAGCAACTTGTATTGTAATAAACGTGCGATCTCGTGAAGGTATTTTTATTTTCAAAATTAATACCTGATCGTACCTACGATCATATACATATGTGTTTCTTTTAAACATTATGCTGCGCAAAGAGGATAAATCGGCGAATGCACCAATGAGAATCCGGGAAAGAGTTTTTGGAGGCTGGGCAAATAAGTGCTATAGAAGCCCACAGGCAATAATTCTATGCCCAGACCGCTAAAAGCATAGAATGCAGGGTAGAAAAATGAAGGTTTGTCTACCAATCTTTGTCCTGTTCGATCAACAGTTGGATTTGCTCCTGTTAAACAAAAAATTATAAAATTAGCTTCACATTTCCTAAAAAATTAATTATCCAGCAAAAATTGTTGCTGTCGTTCTTAGAAAGAAACCCAGAATTGTCTGTGAGACAATCTGAGGGATCTTCCTTGTTTAGGGCTCGTAAAATGAATCGAGAAGATGCACCAAAATGTGCATCTGTGGTAGGAAATTATGATGGAAAATACCTTATTAGACAACCTTCCCAAATATTTAACATGGACCCAACAAGGGTTCAGCTCATCAATAAACCTAGGAAAATTGTCACACGAGTAAAGACGTGGATGTATTTACTTCGAAAGAGACGGGTGAAAATCCAGTACTAATTCTGAAAGAGCTAACGAGAAACCTGAGTGTTCCAATAGCTTGCCTGCAAAGACTAAGGTCTTTATTGATAGAAATCCCTATTTTATTAATTCTCTGAGATTGTTTCCTCGCTGGTTGGTCGAGCCTTTCATTCCTAACAAACTACCTGGAAAGTGTGTATTCATACTCTATGGGCATAGATCTCACAGTACCGATACCGATATGCTCTAAGATGACAATCATTTTCTGCTTGCCTAGTAATTACACCCAAGTTCTTCAGCCCTTTGAGATAAGTTTATTTCGGTTCTTTAAAACTCACTCCTACCAGGAAGTACGTTCTGGGACCAGGAACCTTCTACCAGAAGTAATTGGAAGAAGCACCATAGTAAGGCAAATTTCACACGACATCAAGCTGGAGACGTTATTGGCAAAGCTTTGATCAGCATAACCTGTGCAGGAAATGCTATAAATAGATTTAGGATAAGTGGGACTACCCACTAGACCCAAGTGCAATTCCAGATTCTTTTTATACGATAACCAATTCGTCGAATCCTGGAAGAGACCTGCCTGCACTCAGACTTGTCAGACCAGATACATCTGCTTTGGAGTTAGGCCTTCCAGGTTCCACAAATCAAAATTCAATCGGATAGACCCAGGAGGCTACTGAACCAAAACAGCTATTGCACGAACTGTCGCCAATTCCTCTTGTGTCAATTCCTATTTGTAAACGAGGAAAACAAAGTGGAGCAATATTAGCATAGCATGAAGAGGAAGGAGTTTAAAAAAAGACCAAGTGAATTTACACACAACAGAAAAAGGACCAAAGTGGATTAAAAGAACAATGACTGTCAAGCAGTGTATTGGAAATTGACTCCCAAAAAATGTAAAAGAAATCCCAGAAAAAGACGGTACTGACAAGTAGAGCATCGGTGATGAAGAACCTTTGTGAAGAAGCTTAAAATGACCAAAGTGAGAAAACTGCTTTTGTATTGATACTACTCGATATGAGTACTGCGAGAAATACACTAAAACAACTAGAACAGTTGACTGGTTCGTGTTTATCGTGTGGTTACATGTAACATGTGCATCGTATGGGGAGGTGTGTAATGTATATTCCAGAAAAAAATAATGAATAAACATATAAAATAAGGAACAGTGGAGGATGCGCATCTCTGCTTTTGTCTCACTCGTAGGTGGTGGATGGATGCTGCTTTACATACCATAAAGTTGTATTTCTAAGGCAAAGTATTTGAACTTTATGCTAGTTTCGTCGGAAAAAGTGTATTTAGTGTATTTTGATATCTTGTTACTAATAAATTCTTAAATACAAAAGTATGATAGCTATAGGATTGTCCTGAATTGTGTTGCGATTCTCCCACATTTACCCTACTAAACCCAGCAAACCTAAACGTGCACAACACCGTAAATCTATTATTTTCTCTTATTTTTACGAGTTGCCAGTTAACTTTCCAACGATCACCCTGTACATCCTGTCTCGTTATCTGTATCGCTCTCCCTCTCTTCCTCCGCAGAGGCTCCGAGGGCCCCGCGAGCAAATAAAGTACGATCCGAGAGTGTACCCTCAAATGGCTTATCTGTCTAACGTGGAAGTTATGAATGTTGATAAAAGAGAAGTTATACGGGCGGACGAACTCCGCTTTGAATTCCTACGAGCCAGGAACCGATGCAAAAATAATAATTTCCATCGATAACATCTTAATAAGCATAACAAAAGGTCCAGGTACGGGGATGGTATATCGTAACGGCGATCTCCCGAGGTATGATGATCGATGTCGTCCTGGACGGCGTTTTAACGGGAACGGTAACGCGTTTACATTTCGGATATCATATCTAGATTTGAGGCTTTTGGGGGAATCGAAGCTTCGAACTCATTCAGAGTAATCGTTTGGGATTGGACGCAAAATGTATTCATAGCTGATTTTGATCAAAGTTGCTCTGCAACTGACAAATTTAAGAAACATTAGCCTGACCGTAGTTCCAATCACTTTAATGGTACTTAAACTTTAAGCTGGTTATTTCTTTTAAATGTTACTATAATGTGAACGCTACGATCGGTTGAACTATTCTGTAGATTTAAGCTTGTTACAAATCAACGATACAAATTCTGGATAAAGGTTCAAACTAGGTATTTTTTTCTAAATAGCATGGTCAATGCATTATTTTTCCGAGGATAAGTTCAAACTCTTTCTTGCAGACTATATAGTCAAGTATTGAATAAAGCTGGCTGTCGTTGATATTTTACATCGGTAACACATATTCTACATTTAGGATATGTCGTCGGTCAATAATTTTAATGAAGCTTTAAAAATTGTACTCTAAGTCTAACAGCTTAAGGAGCTACTTGCTTTTGATAAGTACACAATGTGTTATTTTGATTAGGATGAGTTTAAGCTCTTCCTTAGAGTCCATATTTGAAGCTTGCATGAATGTTTCTCTTGCCATTTTACAGTCATCAAGCATAATTCTGCCTTTAGAATCTGTCGTCGGTCAAGCATTTTAAAGATGCTTTAAAATTTTACTGTAACAGCTTAACGAGCTACTTGGTTTTAATAAATGGCCAATATATTATTTTGATCAGGATTAGTTCAAGCCCTTACTGGAAGTCTATATTTGAAGCTTGAATGAAGGTTTTTTCTTGTCTTTTCACAGCGATTGAGCATAATTCTGCTTTTCGGATCTGTCGTCGGTCAAGCATTTCGATGATGCTTTTAAAATTTTTGCTGTTTTGCTGTAACTTGCAAATTGCAAATTTTAAAAAGCTTTGATATACCATAAGTTGATGCTTGTATCCAAACTGTAGGAACAGCACATAGTTCTGGCATCAAATTCGATCCAAGCATTTAAATGATGTATTTTGACATTGTTACAGTATAATATCAGTTTACAAACATCTCTGAGGAGGTCATTCGTAAAGCATGGATCAACCTGGTAGCCATATTGAAGGAATGAAGCATAATTTTCACTGCAATGTATATTTAAGCTCACAGCTCACCCAACCACATTAATGAAAACTGAACTTAAAACTGGAAACTTTTGGTAAACGACATTGTCAACATTTATATTTGATCAGGATAAGATTATTCTGTCACCAAATTTGAGTATCAAAATAACATTTGATCCAAGCTCAAATAAGCACATTTTAATATTGATTTTGACTAGAGTCAGTTCAAGCTTTATTGAAGTTTGCTGTTTAAACTTTATGAAAACTGGTCTTAACTAGCTAAATTTAAGGAGTAAGTCATAGTTCCCATTTTACGATTTATTTAAGCTCAATCAAGCGCTTTACATAAGCTTTAACATGCAGTACCTTGGGTGCATGATGCGATCATTTTTGATTGCAATTAAGCAAGCTCTTCTATGAAGTCTAATGAGAGTTAAATTAAAGCTGGAAATTTTTAAAGAACTACACAATGACTGTAATTTTGATGACAATCGTTTCATGGTTTATTGGAGCCCATATTTTAAGCTTGGACAAAATTAGTTATGTTGCTAAATTGAGGCAATAAAACATATATCGCGCTTTACGACCGATCTAAACTCAAAGAAACTTTTATCAACCTTGAACATATACTTCATGTTGTTGATGGATGACGTGATCAAAATATAACCATTGGTTGGTTAACTGAGGTGTAACTGACACATGGTCAATTACAACCAGTTCCAGTTTTTCCTATGAATCTGGAACTGGAGCAGTCGTTAATATTGAACAGGGCTAAAAGCAAGGGATAAAGCACGGCTTCAAGCACTTTAATTGGATCTTAAAGGGAACTTGATAACTTCGACGATAAAAATATAGTTTAGATTACAATCAAATGAGACTTTTTGGAGCCCATATTGGAGCCCCATTTTGGAGCTTGGGCAACAATTAGTTCTGCTGCCAAATTGAAGATATAAAACATATCGTGCTTTACCGCTTATTGCAATATTAAACCCAAAGAGACTTATTAATTGGGAACATATACGGTTTTGATAGACGAAGCGATCAACATGTAACTTCGATTACAACCAGTTTCAGCTTTTCTCTGCAGCTTGAACTGAAGCGCTGTTTAATATTGAACAGGACTAAAAGGATGAGATAAATCACGGCTTTAAGCATTTTAAGTGAATTTTATGGCAGGAAGCTTTTAATAACTTACAAAAATATAATTTTGTTTACAATTAGATCAGGTTTTTTTGTAGTTCATACTT